>CM051236.1:377873840-380273840 GCA_027917425.1 Gastrophryne carolinensis
CATATTTGAAATTAGCCTGATAAAGACACTTTTGCTGGGCAAAGCACTACTGGACCCTGCCAGGTCCATTCCTGCCCAGGGCATCCCATTCTGTGACTAAAGCAGCCTCTGTTTAAGACCATATAAGCATTTGCTCTTATCATATTTGAAATTAGCCTGATAAAGACACTTTTGCTGGGCAAAGCACTACTGGACCCTGCCAGGTCCATTCCTGCCCAGGGCATCCCATTCTGTGACTAAAGCAGCCTCTGTTTAAGACCATATAAGCATTTGCTCTTATCATATTTGAAATTAGGCCTGATAAAGACACTTTTGCTGGGCAAAGCACTACTGGACCCTGCCAGGTCCATTCCTGCCCAGGGCATCCCATTCTGTGACTACAGCAGCCTCTGTTTAAGACCATATAAGCATTTGCTCTTATCATATTTGAAATTAGCCTGATAAAGACACTTTTGCTGGGCAAAGCACTACTGGACCCTGCCAGGTCCATTCCTGCCCAGGGCATCCCATTCTGTGACTACAGCAGCCTCTGTTTAAGACCATATAAGCATTTGCTCTTATCATATTTGAAATTAGCCTGATAAAGACACTTTTGCTGGGCAAAGCACTACTGGACCCTGCCAGGTCCATTCCTGCCCAGGGCATCCCATTCTGTGACTAAAGCAGCCTCTGTTTAAGACCATATAAGCATTTGCTCTTATCATATTTGAAATTAGCCTGATAAAGACACTTTTGCTGGGCAAAGCACTACTGGACCCTGCCAGGTCCATTCCTGCCCAGGGCATCCCATTCTGTGACTAAAGCAGCCTCTGTTTAAGACCATATAAGCATTTGCTCTTATCATATTTGAAATTAGCCTGATAAAGACACTTTTGCTGGGCAAAGCACTACTGGACCCTGCCAGGTCCATTCCTGCCCAGGGCATCCCATTCTGTGACTAAAGCAGCCTCTGTTTAAGACCATATAAGCATTTGCTCTTATCATATTTGAAATTAGCCTGATAAAGACACTTTTGCTGGGCAAAGCACTACTGGACCCTGCCAGGTCCATTCCTGCCCAGGGCATCCCATTCTGTGACTAAAGCAGCCTCTGTTTAAGACCATATAAGCATTTGCTCTTATCATATTTGAAATTAGCCTGATAAAGACACTTTTGCTGGGCAAAGCACTACTGGACCCTGCCAGGTCCATTCCTGCCCAGGGCATCCCATTCTGTGACTAAAGCAGCCTCTGTTTAAGACCATATAAGCATTTGCTCTTATATTTGAAATTAGCCTGATAAAGACACTTTTGCTGGGCAAAGCACTACTGGACCCTGCCAGGTCCATTCCTGCCCAGGGCATCCCATTCTGTGACTAAAGCAGCCTCTGTTTAAGACCATATAAGCATTTGCTCTTATCATATTTGAAATTAGCCTGATAAAGACACTTTTGCTGGGCAAAGCACTACTGGACCCTGCCAGGTCCATTCCTGCCCAGGGCATCCCATTCTGTGACTAAAGCAGCCTCTGTTTAAGACCATATAAGCATTTGCTCTTATCATATTTGAAATTAGGCCTGATAAAGACACTTTTGCTGGGCAAAGCACTACTGGACCCTGCCAGGTCCATTCCTGCCCAGGGCATCCCATTCTGTGACTACAGCAGCCTCTGTTTAAGACCATATAAGCATTTGCTCTTATCATATTTGAAATTAGCCTGATAAAGACACTTTTGCTGGGCAAAGCACTACTGGACCCTGCCAGGTCCATTCCTGCCCAGGGCATCCCATTCTGTGACTACAGCAGCCTCTGTTTAAGACCATATAAGCATTTGCTCTTATCATATTTGAAATTAGCCTGATAAAGACACTTTTGCTGGGCATAGTACTACTGGACCCTGCCAGGTCCATTCCTGCCCAGGGCATCCCATTCTGTGACTAAAGCAGCCTCTGTTTAAGACCATATAAGCATTTGCTCTTATCATATTTGAAATTAGCCTGATAAAGACACTTTTGCTGGGCAAAGCACTACTGGACCCTGCCAGGTCCATTCCTGCCCAGGGCATCCCATTCTGTGACTAAAGCAGCCTCTGTTTAAGACCATATAAGCATTTGCTCTTATCATATTTGAAATTAGCCTGATAAAGACACTTTTGCTGGGCAAAGCACTACTGGACCCTGCCAGGTCCATTCCTGCCCAGGGCATCCCATTCTGTGACTAAAGCAGCCTCTGTTTAAGACCATATAAGCATTTGCTCTTATCATATTTGAAATTAGCCTGATAAAGACACTTTTGCTGGGCAAAGCACTACTGGACCCTGCCAGGTCCATTCCTGCCCAGGGCATCCCATTCTGTGACTAAAGCAGCCTCTGTTTAAGACCATATAAGCATTTGCTCTTATCATATTTGAAATTAGCCTGATAAAGACACTTTTGCTGGGCAAAGCACTACTGGACCCTGCCAGGTCCATTCCTGCCCAGGGCATCCCATTCTGTGACTAAAGCAGCCTCTGTTTAAGACCATATAAGCATTTGCTCTTATATTTGAAATTAGCCTGATAAAGACACTTTTGCTGGGCAAAGCACTACTGGACCCTGCCAGGTCCATTCCTGCCCAGGGCATCCCATTCTGTGACTAAAGCAGCCTCTGTTTAAGACCATATAAGCATTTGCTCTTATCATATTTGAAATTAGGCCTGATAAAGACACTTTTGCTGGGCAAAGCACTACTGGACCCTGCCAGGTCCATTCCTGCCCAGGGCATCCCATTCTGTGACTACAGCAGCCTCTGTTTAAGACCATATAAGCATTTGCTCTTATCATATTTGAAATTAGCCTGATAAAGACACTTTTGCTGGGCAAAGCACTACTGGACCCTGCCAGGTCCATTCCTGCCCAGGGCATCCCATTCTGTGACTAAAGCAGCCTCTGTTTAAGACCATATAAGCATTTGCTCTTATCATATTTGAAATTAGGCCTGATAAAGACACTTTTGCTGGGCAAAGCACTACTGGACCCTGCCAGGTCCATTCCTGCCCAGGGCATCCCATTCTGTGACTACAGCAGCCTCTGTTTAAGACCATATAAGCATTTGCTCTTATCATATTTGAAATTAGCCTGATAAAGACACTTTTGCTGGGCATAGTACTACTGGACCCTGCCAGGTCCATTCCTGCCCAGGGCATCCCATTCTGTGACTACAGCAGCCTCTGTTTAAGACCATATAAGCATTTGCTCTTATCATATTTGAAATTAGCCTGATAAAGACACTTTTGCTGGGCAAAGCACTACTGGACCCTGCCAGGTCCATTCCTGCCCAGGGCATCCCATTCTGTGACTAAAGCAGCCTCTGTTTAAGACCATATAAGCATTTGCTCTTATCATATTTGAAATTAGGCCTGATAAAGACACTTTTGCTGGGCAAAGCACTACTGGACCCTGCCAGGTCCATTCCTGCCCAGGGCATCCCATTCTGTGACTAAAGCAGCCTCTGTTTAAGACCATATAAGCATTTGCTCTTATCATATTTGAAATTAGCCTGATAAAGACACTTTTGCTGGCAAAGCACTACTGGACCCTGCCAGGTCCATTCCTGCCCAGGGCATCCCATTCTGTGACTAAAGCAGCCTCTGTTTAAGACCATATAAGCATTTGCTCTTATCATATTTGAAATTAGGCCTGATAAAGACACTTTTGCTGGGCAAAGCACTACTGGACCCTGCCAGGTCCATTCCTGCCCAGGGCATCCCATTCTGTGACTACAGCAGCGTCTGTTTAAGACCATATAAGCATTTGCTCTTATCATATTTGAAATTAGCCTGATAAAGACACTTTTGCTGGGCATAGTACTACTGGACCCTGCCAGGTCCATTCCTGCCCAGGGCATCCCATTCTGTGACTACAGCAGCCTCTGTTTAAGACCATATAAGCATTTGCTCTTATCATATTTGAAATTAGCCTGATAAAGACACTTTTGCTGGGCAAAGCACTACTGGACCCTGCCAGGTCCATTCCTGCCCAGGGCATCCCATTCTGTGACTAAAGCAGCCTCTGTTTAAGACCATATAAGCATTTGCTCTTATCATATTTGAAATTAGCCTGATAAAGACACTTTTGCTGGGCAAAGCACTACTGGACCCTGCCAGGTCCATTCTGCCCAGGGCATCCCATTCTGTGACTACAGCAGCCTCTGTTTAAGACCATATAAGCATTTGCTCTTATCATATTTGAAATTAGCCTGATAAAGACACTTTTGCTGGGCAAAGCACTACTGGACCCTGCCAGGTCCATTCCTGCCCAGGGCATCCCATTCTGTGACTAAAGCAGCCTCTGTTTAAGACCATATAAGCATTTGCTCTTATCATATTGAAATTAGCCTGATAAAGACACTTTTGCTGGGCAAAGCACTACTGGACCCCTGCCAGGGTCCATTCCTGCCCAGGGCATCCCATTCTGTGACTAAAGCAGCCTCTGTTTAAGACCATATAAGCATTTGCTCTTATCATATTTGAAATTAGCCTGATAAAGACACTTTTGCTGGGCAAAGCACTACTGGACCCTGCCAGGTCCATTCCTGCCCAGGGCATCCCATTCTGTGACTAAAGCAGCCTCTGTTTAAGACCATATAAGCATTTGCTCTTATCATATTTGAAATTAGCCTGATAAAGACACTTTTGCTGGGCAAAGCACTACTGGACCCTGCCAGGTCCATTCCTGCCCAGGGCATCCCATTCTGTGACTAAAGCAGCCTCTGTTTAAGACCATATAAGCATTTGCTCTTATCATATTTGAAATTAGGCCTGATAAAGACACTTTTGCTGGGCAAAGCACTACTGGACCCTGCCAGGTCCATTCCTGCCCAGGGCATCCCATTCTGTGACTACAGCAGCCTCTGTTTAAGACCATATAAGCATTTGCTCTTATCATATTTGAAATTAGCCTGATAAAGACACTTTTGCTGGGCAAAGCACTACTGGACCCTGCCAGGTCCATTCCTGCCCAGGGCATCCCATTCTGTGACTACAGCAGCCTCTGTTTAAGACCATATAAGCATTTGCTCTTATCATATTTGAAATTAGCCTGATAAAGACACTTTTGCTGGGCAAAGCACTACTGGACCCTGCCAGGTCCATTCCTGCCCAGGGCATCCCATTCTGTGACTAAAGCAGCCTCTGTTTAAGACCATATAAGCATTTGCTCTTATCATATTTGAAATTAGCCTGATAAAGACACTTTTGCTGGGCAAAGCACTACTGGACCCTGCCAGGTCCATTCCTGCCCAGGGCATCCCATTCTGTGACTAAAGCAGCCTCTGTTTAAGACCATATAAGCATTTGCTCTTATCATATTTGAAATTAGCCTGATAAAGACACTTTTGCTGGGCAAAGCACTACTGGACCCTGCCAGGTCCATTCCTGCCCAGGGCATCCCATTCTGTGACTAAAGCAGCCTCTGTTTAAGACCATATAAGCATTTGCTCTTATCATATTTGAAATTAGCCTGATAAAGACACTTTTGCTGGGCAAAGCACTACTGGACCCTGCCAGGTCCATTCCTGCCCAGGGCATCCCATTCTGTGACTAAAGCAGCCTCTGTTTAAGACCATATAAGCATTTGCTCTTATCATATTTGAAATTAGCCTGATAAAGACACTTTTGCTGGGCAAAGCACTACTGGACCCTGCCAGGTCCATTCCTGCCCAGGGCATCCCATTCTGTGACTAAAGCAGCCTCTGTTTAAGACCATATAAGCATTTGCTCTTATATTTGAAATTAGCCTGATAAAGACACTTTTGCTGGGCAAAGCACTACTGGACCCTGCCAGGTCCATTCCTGCCCAGGGCATCCCATTCTGTGACTACAGCAGCCTCTGTTTAAGACCATATAAGCATTTGCTCTTATCATATTTGAAATTAGCCTGATAAAGACACTTTTGCTGGGCAAAGCACTACTGGACCCTGCCAGGTCCATTCCTGCCCAGGGCATCCCATTCTGTGACTAAAGCAGCCTCTGTTTAAGACCATATAAGCATTTGCTCTTATCATATTTGAAATTAGGCCTGATAAAGACACTTTTGCTGGGCAAAGCACTACTGGACCCTGCCAGGTCCATTCCTGCCCAGGGCATCCCATTCTGTGACTACAGCAGCCTCTGTTTAAGACCATATAAGCATTTGCTCTTATCATATTTGAAATTAGCCTGATAAAGACACTTTTGCTGGGCATAGTACTACTGGACCCTGCCAGGTCCATTCCTGCCCAGGGCATCCCATTCTGTGACTACAGCAGCCTCTGTTTAAGACCATATAAGCATTTGCTCTTATCATATTTGAAATTAGCCTGATAAAGACACTTTTGCTTGGCAAAGCACTACTGGACCCTGCCAGGTCCATTCCTGCCCAGGGCATCCCATTCTGTGACTAAAGCAGCCTCTGTTTAAGACCATATAAGCATTTGCTCTTATCATATTTGAAATTAGCCTGATAAAGACACTTTTGCTGGGCAAAGCACTACTGGACCCTGCCAGGTCCATTCCTGCCCAGGGCATCCCATTCTGTGACTAAAGCAGCCTCTGTTTAAGACCATATAAGCATTTGCTCTTATCATATTTGAAATTAGCCTGATAAAGACACTTTTGCTGGGCAAAGCACTACTGGACCCTGCCAGGTCCATTCCTGCCCAGGGCATCCCATTCTGTGACTAAAGCAGCCTCTGTTTAAGACCATATAAGCATTTGCTCTTATCATATTTGAAATTAGGCCTGATAAAGACACTTTTGCTGGGCAAAGCACTACTGGACCCTGCCAGGTCCATTCCTGCCCAGGGCATCCCATTCTGTGACTACAGCAGCCTCTGTTTAAGACCATATAAGCATTTGCTCTTATCATATTTGAAATTAGCCTGATAAAGACACTTTTGCTGGGCATAGTACTACTGGACCCTGCCAGGTCCATTCCTGCCCAGGGCATCCCATTCTGTGACTACAGCAGCCTCTGTTTAAGACCATATAAGCATTTGCTCTTATCATATTTGAAATTAGCCTGATAAAGACACTTTTGCTGGGCAAAGCACTACTGGACCCTGCCAGGTCCATTCCTGCCCAGGGCATCCCATTCTGTGACTAAAGCAGCCTCTGTTTAAGACCATATAAGCATTTGCTCTTATCATATTTGAAATTAGCCTGATAAAGACACTTTTGCTGGGCAAAGCACTACTGGACCCTGCCAGGTCCATTCCTGCCCAGGGCATCCCATTCTGTGACTAAAGCAGCCTCTGTTTAAGACCATATAAGCATTTGCTCTTATATTTGAAATTAGCCTGATAAAGACACTTTTGCTGGGCAAAGCACTACTGGACCCTGCCAGGTCCATTCCTGCCCAGGGCATCCCATTCTGTGACTAAAGCAGCCTCTGTTTAAGACCATATAAGCATTTGCTCTTATCATATTTGAAATTAGGCCTGATAAAGACACTTTTGCTGGGCAAAGCACTACTGGACCCTGCCAGGTCCATTCCTGCCCAGGGCATCCCATTCTGTGACTACAGCAGCCTCTGTTTAAGACCATATAAGCATTTGCTCTTATCATATTTGAAATTAGCCTGATAAAGACACTTTTGCTGGGCAAAGCACTACTGGACCCTGCCAGGTCCATTCCTGCCCAGGGCATCCCATTCTGTGACTACAGCAGCCTCTGTTTAAGACCATATAAGCATTTGCTCTTATCATATTTGAAATTAGCCTGATAAAGACACTTTTGCTGGGCATAGCACTACTTGTCCCTGCCAGGTGTACTTACTGCTGGTTTTTAGGGCATCCCATTCTGTGACTACACCAGCCTCTATTTAAGAACCTAACCATTTGCACCTATTCTAATTGAAATTAGGCATGATAAAGACACTTTTGCTGTGCATAGTCTTACTGCTGCCTGCCAGGTGCTCTCTGGTTTTTGGGACATCCCATTCTGTAACATACCATTAGCCTCTGCATTTACTGTAAGCTGCACAGTTATTTAAAGAAATTTGGCCTGTATGAGCCTGCTAACACACTGCTGCTGTGTGCATATATACTGATCTCAAGTCAGCTTTGGGGCATCCCATTCTGTAACATACCATTAGCCTCTGCATTTACTGTAAGCTGCACATTTATTTAAAGAAATTTGGCCTGTATGAGCCTGCTAACACACTGCTGCTGTGTGCATATATACTGATCTCAAGTCTGCTTGGGGCATCCCATTCTGTAACATACCATTAGCCTCTGCATTTACTGTAAGCTGCACATTTATTTAAAGAAATTTGGCCTGTATGAGCCTGCTAACACACTGCTGCTGTGTGCATATATACTGATCTCAAGTCTGCTTGGGGCATCCCATTCTGTAACATACCATTAGCCTCTGCATTAACTGTAAGCTGCACAGTTATTTAAAGAAATTTGGCCTGTATGAGCCTGCTAACACACTGCTGCTGTGTGCATATATACTGATCTCAAGTCTGCTTGGGGCATCCCATTCTGTAACATACCATTAGCCTCTGCATTAACTGTAAGCTGCACAGTTATTTAAAGAAATTTGGCCTGTATGAGCCTGCTAACACACTGCTGCTGTGTGCATATATACTGATCTCAAGTCAGCTTTGGGGCATCCCATTCTGTAACATACCATTAGCCTCTGCATTAACTGTAAGCTGCACAGTTATTTAAAGAAATTTGGCCTGTATGAGCCTGCTAACACACTGCTGCTGTGTGCATATATACTGATCTCAAGTCAGCTTTGGGGCATCCCATTCTGTAACATACCATTAGCCTCTGCATTTACTGTAAGCTGCACATTTATTTAAAGAAATTTGGCCTGTATGAGCCTGCTAACACACTGCTGCTGTGTGCATATATACTGATCTCAAGTCTGCTTGGGGCATCCCATTCTGTAACATACCATTAGCCTCTGCATTTACTGTAAGCTGCACAGTTATTTAAAGAAATTTGGCCTGTATGAGCCTGCTAACACACTGCTGCTGTGTGCATATATACTGATCTCAAGTCAGCTTTGGGGCATCCCATTCTGTAACATACCATTAGCCTCTGCATTTACTGTAAGCTGCACAGTTATTTAAAGAAATTTGGCCTGTATGAGCCTGCTAACACACTGCTGCTGTGTGCATATATACTGATCTCAAGTCTGCTTGGGGCATCCCATTCTGTAACATACCATTAGCCTCTGCATTTACTGTAAGCTGCACATTTATTTAAAGAAATTTGGCCTGTATGAGCCTGCTAACACACTGCTGCTGTGTGCATATATACTGATCTCAAGTCTGCTTGGGGCATCCCATTCTGTAACATACCATTAGCCTCTGCATTTACTGTAAGCTGCACATTTATTTCAAGAAATTTGGCCTGTATGAGCCTGCTAACACACTGCTGCTGTGTGCATATATACTGATCTCAAGTCTGCTTGGGGCATCCCATTCTGTAACATACCATTAGCCTCTGCATTAACTGTAAGCTGCACAGTTATTTAAAGAAATTTGGCCTGTATGAGCCTGCTAACACACTGCTGCTGTGTGCATATATACTGATCTCAAGTCTGCTTGGGGCATCCCATTCTGTAACATACCATTAGCCTCTGCATTAACTGTAAGCTGCACAGTTATTTAAAGAAATTTGGCCTGTATGAGCCTGCTAACACACTGCTGCTGTGTGCATATATACTGATCTCAAGTCTGCTTGGGGCATCCCATTCTGTAACATACCATTAGCCTCTGCATTTACTGTAAGCTGCACATTTATTTAAAGAAATTTGGCCTGTATGAGCCTGCTAACACACTGCTGCTATGTGCATATATACTGATCTCAAGTCTGCTTGGGGCATCCCATTCTGTAACATACCATTAGCCTCTGCATTAACTGTAAGCTGCACAGTTATTTAAAGAAATTTGGCCTGTATGAGCCTGCTAACACACTGCTGCTGTGTGCATATATACTGATCTCAAGTCTGCTTGGGGCATCCCATTCTGTAACATACCATTAGCCTCTGCATTTACTGTAAGCTGCACAGTTATTTAAAGAAATTTGGCCTGTATGAGCCTGCTAACACACTGCTGCTGTGTGCATATATACTGATCTCAAGTCTGCTTGGGGCATCCCATTCTGTAACATAACATAACCTACCTACCATACTAAGCAGCTCTCTTATTTAAACTAAGCAGGCCTCTTGGAGGCTGAGTGTCCACTTTTGGGTGTGCATTTATATTCGGTTTCATATACAGTGGGGTATCCCAATTTGTAAGATAACCTACCCCAACCATGTAAACTAAATAGGCCTGTTGCAGCCTGAGTTTCTCTGCTTGCGTATGGCCTGCATTACAATCTGTCTCTTTCAATGACACTGCTGCCTGGGGTATCCCAATTTGTAAGATAACCTACCCCAACCATGTAAACTAAAGGTTACGTCCTTCCAGAAGGAAAACTTATGCCGAACACTATTTTTGTTAGGGGCATTGACCTTTGGATTGATCGGCATGAAATTAATTTTTTTTTTTCAAAGTATGGCGCTGTGAAGAAGGTCAAAATGATGTCTCATACTTGGATTATTGTTACTTTTTGTTCAGCTTGAAATATAACAGGCCACACGGGCATCCCAAGGCACATGCTATTTTAAACCTATCTGTTATACAACATAAGCGTTGATCAGGCTACTTCAGTTTGCACTTGTTTTTGACTGATTTTAATAAACCAGGCCGCAGGGCACCCCAAAGCTGCACCTTGCACCCTATCTGGTATACAACATAAGCGTTGATCAGCATCAGCTTCATTAAGCTACTTCAGTTTGCACTTCCTTTTTGACTGCTTTCGTTTAACCAGGCCGCAGGGCACCCCAAAGCTGCACCTTGCACCCTACCTGTTTATACTAAATAAGCATCTACAGCCTCAGCTTTATTAAGTTATTGCATTTTGAATTGGTTTTGGTCTGCTTTAAATACACCAGGCCGCAGGGCATCCCAAACCTGCATGTTGCACCCCATCTGTTATACTAAATAAGCGTTGATCAGCATCAGCTTTATTAAGCTATTGCATTTTGCATTGGTTTTTGTACTGCTGCCAAAACACTAGCCCATATGGGCATCCCAAACCAGCACATGTCACCCTATCTGTTATACTAAATAAGCTTCTACAGGCCCTTTTTTTTTATTTATTTTTATTTATATAGAGCTGCAATAGCTTATATTGTGAGGTTAATTTGCCATTTTGCAGCATAATATAGAGCAGCCCCTGTGTAAATCTGAGGGGCAATAGCTTATATAGTGAGGTAAATTTGCCATTTTGCTTCGTTATATAGAGCAGCCCAGTTGCCATCTAAATCAACTACTGTCCGGCCAGTACAGCTTTTCCAGGGCAAACTCTGCTAGTTGCGGGCACAAGTCAAGTTTGGCTTCCCAGCAAATCCAGTGGATCTTGAAGGTGTGTTGGCATGGTCATGTCAAGGTATGACATGACCTGCTGTTTGAGGTCCAGCTCCAGGTCTTCCTGCTGCTCATGAGTAGACTCACTATGCGGGTGTAGAAAGCTACTCACTAGCGACTGAAGACTGAGGCTGCTGCTGATGGAGCTGCTGCTGCTGCTCCTTCCACCCCCCCAGCAGCCATGGCAGTGGAAGGTGATCGCAGACTTCCCCCCGAGTCAGACCTGCGGGAGTATGGGCCATGGCGCAGATAGACATCGCCCAACTGACTACGTGGGATGTCTCTGTAGTAGGTCAGTTTGTCCTCCCTCTCAGTGGGCGTAAAAAATGCCCCCATTTTGTGCCGGAAGCGAGGGTCCAATAAGTTGGAGAGCCAGAAGTCTTCCCGCTGACAAATGGAGACAATTCTGCGCTCACTAGTACGCATGCATGTGAGCATGCATCGTGCCATTTGTGCAAGTGACTCGGAGGGACTACCTGTCTCCATCTCCACTGTAAACTGCCATGGTGTGTCTGGGTCCTCTGTGTCGCCTTACTCACAACCCTCTAGCTCCTGTGGCTGCTCCTGCTCCTCCTCTCCTGTCAGATGACTAGATAAAATGGTCATTTTGTGAAACCTAAACTGTGGTTTGCTGTGCCCCACCCCCTCCTCCTCCTCCACTTCAGCCCCCACAGGCTTCATGTGGCTGTGAAATGTATGTGCCATGTCTCCAGTGCCCTGACCAGCCATGCTTTCCAACATGTGTTGTAGTACATGAAGCAGTGGAATCTCATCGTTCATCTCATAGTCCTGGCAACTGACTAATAATGTAGCTTCCTCAAAGGGCCTGAGCAAACGGTCGGTGTCACGTATGAGCTGCCAATGGTTTACATTGAATTTACACAGGGGTGTCCCCCTATCCGTTTGGATCATCCAGAAATCCGTGATGGCTTTTCTCTGTTCCTATAGTGCAGTGGTCCTCAACCCTGTCCTCAAGGCCCACCAACATGTCATGTTTTTTGGATCTCCAAATAGCCAGCTCTATTGCTCTGCAGCTGCACTAATTACTCCACCTGAGCATCTTTGTGGAGATCTGCAAAGCCTGGCCTGTTGGTGGGCCTTGAGGACAGGGTTGGGGACCACTGCTATAGTGGATCCTGCATATGGAGGGTGGAATTCCAACGGGTGGAAACATCGCAAATCATACTATGGTGGGGTACACCGTTGTGACGCTGAGGCTCAATAAGGTTGTGCTTGGTGGTGTAGGAGTGCCAGAAGTGCATGCTAACTTTCTTTCCTGTTGTTCGGATGTCT
Organism: Gastrophryne carolinensis; assembly: GCA_027917425.1. NCBI lineage: Eukaryota > Metazoa > Chordata > Amphibia > Anura > Microhylidae > Gastrophryne > Gastrophryne carolinensis. Next base: position 377,886,562 of record CM051236.1, read on the forward strand.
TTCAGATGGGGGCAAGACTTCAAAACTAGACTGAACACGTGTGCCATGTCAGGACGCATGACTCTGGCTTCCTTGTCGCAGCGCAAACAAGATGTTCTTCCAAGTGTCAGTCACCATGGGTCCAAATTTGCAGTTTTCGTGGATTAAGCAATGCTTTCATGGATTGAGTTCTCATTTTTAGTAGTTCCTCCCATGTGTGACTCTGATGGTCAAGGAAAACCATGTGAAGAACAGCGTGAAACCACAATCACCAAGGGGGCCTAAAAGGATATATATTGTCCACCATGAGTCTATAGTTACAGCTCCAGGCGTAGACAACACTGTGCACTTTGGTACACACTGACAGGCTAAAGGACTGGCCCACCTTCTGTTCAACAACCATGCCATGTGACTCTCCACCTCGGCTCGGCACAAGCCATCAGTTCTCTGAAAGGTCCACCACTGGGTAATGCAGCAGGCTGGACTTATGGTGACGCTGTCTGAGAGGAGAAATCCCTCAGACATCAAGATTAAAAATTCCAAGAATTTTTGAGGGCTAATTATTCAGAGGCAAATGATAGCTAGTTGTTTCTGATTTAATTGCAAGGTGGAAACACACCCTCAAACAAAACTTCACTTTCGCAATACTATTGCATTTGTCTATTCATAATTTTATGTATATACACTAACTAACCTACTTTTTCTCCACAGGATGCTGCATGGAACACTGCCACATCGCTGAGTAGCTGATTTTTCCTACCAACAGTCCGCAATAATTCGCTGCTGCTGCCGCCGCCACCGCCGCAGACTCCAGGGACCCTCTTCCACTACCTCGGCTTGCAACACCTCCTCCCACGACACTCTCCTCATCACTAATTGCCGGATAGTGGAAGAAGAGGCGAGTGTCTCCTCCACTTCTTGGCTGGGCAGTAGCTGCTGAATTTTATGATTATCAGATCTTGGATATCAGATCAATGGATAGTGGAGCTGAACCCAAAGCATAACAGACAGACAGTTGACTGGGGGTGTCAGATGCCACTTGTGATGCAGTGGACTGCTTTTGCAGCACTTCGAGACAAAGTTGCTTCATTGGCTGACACAATGACTGGTAAAGCTGTGGAACATATGGTTGAAAAGCAAGAATAACCATTTGTTTTTATATGAAAAAGACCCTGGTTTATACAGACTTTTTTTTTCCAGAGACTGCCCTGCGTGGAAATGAATGGCGCATGGATCAGCCAAGCTTTCCTCCCAACAATGCCTGATGTATTCCAGTAGATTGATGACGGGGCCAGACCAAGAAAGATGGATCGTGCAAAACAGATTTAAGGCGCTGCTCTCCAGTTACAGACATTCCTCCGCATCGGACCACAAGTAAGTATTGATAAAAAATCCTTTACGTTACTCTTACTTTTTATTAATATTCTTCGGATAAGACGGATCAGACATGATTCCAGATTAAAAATTCCAAGAATTTTTGAGGGCTAATTAGTCAGAGGCAATGATACCTTCTTGTTTCTGATTTAATTAAAAGGTGGAAACACACCCTCAAACAAAACTTCACTTTGGCAAACTTTTGCATTTGTTTATTCATAATTTTATGTAGATATTACTAACTAAGCTACTTTTTCTCCACATGACTCTCCACAGGGTGTGATTCATCCAATTTTTGGGCTCCTGAGGCCAACCCCAGGGTCTGTTTAAAGTAATGTTTGGGCTCCTGCTGCTGCTGCTGCCAACTCCAGGGTGTGATTCATCCAATTTTTGGGCTCCTGAAGCCAACTCCAGTGTATATTTGGGCTCCTGCTGCTGCTACTGTCAACTCCTGCCAACTCCAGGGTGTGATTCATCCAATTTTTGGGCTCCTGAAGCCAACTCCAGTGTATATTTGGGCTCCTGCTGCTGCTACTGTCAACTCCTGCCAACTCCAGGGTGTGATTCATCCAATTTTTGGGCTCCTGAAGCCAACTCCAGTATATATTTGGGCTCCTGCTGCTGCCAACTTCTGCCAACTCCAGGGTGTGATTCATCCAATTTTTGGGCTCCTGAAGCCAACTCCAGTGTATATTTGGGCTCCTGCTGCTGCTACTGTCAACTCCTGCCAACTCCAGGGTGTGATTCATCCAATTTTTGGGCTCCTGAAGCCAACTCCAGTGTATATTTGGGCTCCTGCTGCTGCTGCTGCCAACTTCTGCCAACTCCAGGGTGTGATTCATCCAATTTTTGGGCTCCTGAGGCCAACTCCAGTGTATATTTGGGCTCCTGCTGCTGCTGCTGCCAACTTCTGCCAACTCCAGGGTGTGATTCATCCAATTTTTGGGCTCCTGAAGCCAACTCCAGTGTATATTTGGGCTCCTGCTGCTGCTACTGTCAACTCCTGCCAACTCCAGGGTGTGATTCATCCAATTTTTGGGCTCCTGAAGCCAACTCCAGTGTATATTTGGGCTCCTGCTGCTGCTACTGTCAACTCCTGCCAACTCCAGGGTGTGATTCATCCAATTTTTGGGCTCCTGAAGCCAACTTCAGTGTATATTTGGGCTCTTGCTGCTGCTACTGTCAACTCCTGCCAACTCCAGGGTGTGATTCATCCAATTTTTGGGCTCCTGAAGCCAACTCCAGTATATATTTGGGCTCCTGCTGCTGCCAACTTCTGCCAACTCCAGGGTGTGATTCATCCAATTTTTGGGCTCCTGAAGCCAACTCCAGTGTATATTTGGGCTCCTGCTGCTGCTACTGTCAACTCCTGCCAACTCCAGGGTGTGATTCATCCAATTTTTGGGCTCCTGAGGCCAACTCCAGTGTATATTTGGGCTCCTGCTGCTGCTACTGTCAACTCCTGCCAACTCCAGGGTGTGATTCATCCAATTTTTGGGCTCCTGAAGCCAACTCCAGTGTATATTTGGGCTCCTGCTGCTGCTACTGTCAACTCCTGCCAACTCCAGGGTGTGATTCATCCAATTTTTGGGCTCCTGAGGCCAACTCCAGTGTATATTTGGGCTCCTGCTGCTGCTGCTGCTGCCAACTTCTGCCAACTCCAGGGTGTGATTCATCCAATTTTTGGGCTCCTGAAGCCAACTCCAGTGTATATTTGGGCTCCTGCTGCTGCTACTGTCAACTCCTGCCAACTCCAGGGTGTGATTCATCCAATTTTTGGGCTCCTGAAGCCAACTCCAGTATATATTTGGGCTCCTGCTGCTGCTGCTGCCAACTTCTGCCAACTCCAGGGTGTGATTCATCCAATTTTTGGGCTCCTGCTGCTGCCAACTTCTGCCAACTCCAGGGTGTGATTCATCCAATTTTTGGGCTCCTGAAGCCAACTCCAGTGTATATTTGGGCTCCTGCTGCTGCTACTGTCAACTCCTGCCAACTCCAGGGTGTGATTCATCCAATTTTTGGGCTCCTGAGGCCAACTCCAGTGTATATTTGGGCTCCTGCTGCTGCTGCTGCCAACTTCTGCCAACTCCAGGGTGTGATTTATCCAATTTTTGGGCTCCTGCTGCTGCTGCTGCCAACTTCTGCCAACTCCAGGGTGTGATTCATCCAATTTTTGGGCTCCTGAGGCCAACTCCAGTGTATATTTGGGCTCCTGCTGCTGCTGCTGCCAACTTCTGCCAACTCCAGGGTGTGATTCATCCAATTTTTGGGCTCCTGAGGCCAACTCCAGTGTATATTTGCAGATAAAGAACAGGGATGCCAGCTCAAAAACGGGAGATATGACTTCCTACTCAGGCAGGGCTAGAGTGCTCACCTCTTAATTTGGTAATGTCCAAAGGCCATAAAGAAGCCAGCCACATAGTAGAGAAGTAGATTAAAAATCCATTTATTCCAACCTGGTTAAAAGTCCGTTACAGTGGTACAAGTAAGAGCAGCAAACATAAGGTGTCCTCACACGTCTACGCGTTTCGGGTTTACACCCTTAATCATGACAAAGGACGGGTTCCGGGACATACATTTAAATACACAATCAAATAATGACATGATTAAAACCATCTGTGGAAGGGAGTGACAGAATCACTAACCTCGTTTCAAACGTCCCCATCCGTTTCATTGAGCAATCACAGAAACGCGCGCCGGCATACACCTGTGCTATGCAACGGAGAGATCAATGAAAACGAGGGGGAAATGACGTAAACCATCCTGATAGGCCAAGAGAGCATTTCGTCAGACCCCTGGCAGCGGTTGTCATCATGATAGCGGCCATTACTGGCAGAATGAAACGATACAATATAGTAACCATATATTCTGCCAGAAGAAATTGCAACATGAAGCCGCAACAATAAAGCCACTGACAGTGATCCAAAGGAATACATCGTTGCTCCTTCATCAATTGTTAAATAGAGGAGCCTTTTTACACAACATTCGTTTTAAATGAAAAATGCAGATATTAAGGCCTCATAAATAATATTGAATGTATGTTATAAAAAAGCTTATTGCTACACATCAAATTATTAGACAATTATATATATGCGCATCACTCATAAATTAGGAAGCTTATATTTTAAACTAGAGGTCATACACATAAACATAGTCACAAAATTAGTCCAAATAAGGTATGTAAAACTAGCAAAAATTAAATAAAAATAATCAAACTCCCGTCCACAGATGACAGATCCCTACCCAATTTAATACACAGATTATACAATACCGGAGCTTGTCATAACCATTTACGATAGATGCCTATATTTCCAAACTTCAAGTCACAGATGTACTATACAAACATTATACTTATAAGAGGGACATAAAGAAGAGAGCATGAAGTACATGATTGTACATAGAACATAAACAGATATAGAAGCATATAGAAAGACAGAATAAACAGAATAACAATACAGTAGCTAAATTAGTTTAAATATAAATATAAATTGGCAGAAAAATCTCTGTAGAGAGGTTTATTCAGTGTCTGATCATTATTTTTATTTTTTTTATATTGTTTTATTATAATATTATATATTGTTATTTAATTTCTCTAGAATCTACCCCCCAGTACTATTCTATTTATGGTATCAAAAAGAGACACGGAAAATAAACATCATCTTAGGTATAAATCTACATCCCACCTATAATTCAATCCTATAGGGGCACGGGTTCCCAGTTTAAAAATCCAAAAGACCTCACGTTGAAGTAATTTATCCGTAAGGTTCCCTCCCCTGGGACCAAGGCGTACCCTTTCTATCGCCATGCATCTAAAGCTAGAAAGATCACCCGCATGTTGGTTCCTAAAATGCCGACCTACATTGGACGACGCATTAGGACGCTCCACTGATGATGCGGTGATATGTTCTGATACTCTTTTTTTCATGGCTCTAGTGGTGCACCCCACATATTGGATATCACAGGACTCACATGTTATCAGGTATATAACATTACATGTATTACAGTTAATAAAACTGTTAATTTGAAACATTTCTTTCGTATAAGTGGACCTAAAACTGGAGCCAGTCTGGGCATATTGGCATATTCCACATCTTCCATTAGCACATTTGAAAAAACCTTTCTGGGATAACCAAGTTGAGGACAAAGTATTATTACCACTAAAAAGGCTAGGTGATAATTTCTGGCCCAATGTGGGACATTTTCTACTGACAATTCTCACCCCGTTCTTCAGAACCTCTTTAAGTTGCGGGTCACAATTCAGTATAGGGAGATGCTTATTAATAATATGTTTTATTTTATTAAATTCCTCACTATATGTGGTGACTAGGGTAATCCTATCATTCTTCTTATGAGCCATATCCCTATATCTATTCTCTGTTGGTTTTCCATGATCATTCCCGTTACCATACATAGACTTATCCAACATATGTTTCCTATCTCTAGCACTAGCTAGGTTTTTTGCCCTTTCCAAAACATTTGGAGGGTACCCCCGATTACGAAGTCTTTCCAGTGTATATTTGGGCTCCTTCTGCCCCTCATAGTGATGCCACTTCAACTCTCTGCAATTGTGCCGCTCTGCGATTCTATTAGCGATGCCTCTGATCTGCATGTGATATTTCTTCAAAGTATTATTTAACTAACCCAGCACGCATCCTGTGCGTGTTACAGCAAGGCTGAATGGTTTACAACCCTATTGAGGCTCTAGGAGGCTCAGAAATAGCCGTTTTTAATAGCGATTCGTCGCGAATTTATTCGGGTCGAAACGATTTTTGTCGGAAAATTCGGCGAATCAGTCGAATCGAATTTTTCAAAAGTTCGCTCATCTCTAGTCCCAACTTCAGTCTGGGTTTGATTTTCACTGGGAAAAGAATGCGATAAAGTACCTGGGAGTTAATTTAACGAGTAGATATGATTCTTTGTTTAATGCTAATTTCATCCCTCTTAGTCATAAGCTTGTAACACAGTTAGGGAGATGAAAAGATTATGGCCTATGCAAAACACACTTGGTTACTTGCTGGACCGGCACAAAAAACTCTCTAAGCTCATAGCCATTACAACACATCATTTAATAGGTATCAAAATGTATGGCACTTACAAATGTACACACCTACTATGCATGGTTAAAAAACAAATAATAAGTGATGATAAAAAACGGGGGCCCCCCCATGCAGCCATCACAGCCACACTCACTTCTCACACACACATGTCCTCAGCTCCTGGTTGGCTGTTGGATAAGTTGTAGATTCACAAACCCTCCTAGGAGATGATTAACAATATATTGATCCCAGCACTGTCGTCAACAAACTTGTTGAGGAATCATATTCAAAAAGGGGCTGAGTACTCAAGTTTTTCTCAAATACAACTGGAGCTCTATTGCACTATTGGCTCAAATATATAGCAGCTGCTTCAAATTGTGCTGAAGGGGTTAATACCCTGTTGTAATTTGTACGTGGTGGCTGTAAACAGAGGTATCCCTTCTCCCACTATGTGTAGATAGCGCAGCTCTTGTAGGCTTAGATGTCTGCCTTGTAAATGAGAGTCACACTGCCGCAGTTAAGCAAGATAATGCACCAGCCCGCCGCTCATACACACTAATTATCCCTCCGTTTGGACGGCACCCATTAGCTGTATGTTGCAGTCGTGACTGTGCGGTAACTGTAGCATCCAAAGGTCACGCTAAATTATCCGGTGCTCCAGTCAGAGGTAGGAGGTAGGCCAGTCTATTAGCCCATCACTGTGTGGCGTGTGTGTAGCTGGTAAAGGGGCGGCTGATTCCTCATCCACAGCGCGGCCGGTGTGCTGAGGTACAGTGGAGCGGGGAAGTTGGTGGGCCGTCCGTCCGCCGACACGTGTTTCGCTCCGCCCACCGGAGCTTCGTCAGGGTGGGTGGCGGACACAATCTTATTATTTGTTTTTTAACCATGTATAATAGGTGTGTACATTTGTAAGTGCCATAAATTTTGATACCTATTAAATTATGTGTTGTAATGGCTATGAGCTTAGAAAGTTTTTTGTGCCGGTCCAGCAAGTAACCAAGTGTAAGTGTTTTGCATAGATATTCTAATAGGTTAGCCGGACGCAAGGACATCTGGCAGTGCACATCCCGGTATAGAGTGGGTCTCCCTTTCCTTTAATTTATTTTTGAAGATTATGGCCTATCTTGGCTAGGCAGAATGGCTGCCATTAAAATGACTTTGTTGCCAAAGTTCCTTTATCTAGCAAGGACCCTCCCTGTCACGATTCCCTTACAATATTTTAAACCGCTTCAGGGACAGATTATGGCCTTTATTTGGGATCATAAGCGCCCAAGAATAGCGTCTTATGCTTAAACCAAAAGATCAAGGAGGTATGGGGGTTCCAAATTTGTGAAAATATCAGGCAGCCCAACTTGCCCAAATCCTTTCCTATCATGCAGTTAATGATGTGCCGGCACGGGTTCGAATAGAATCCGAATTGTGCTCTCCGATTGATAATTTACTTTGGATAACTCCCGGAATAAGACCAGTTTGGGATAATCCATTGATAGCCCATTCTTTGAAGGTGTGGGATGGTCTGAAAATTGTAGGAGGCTTTGCCTCTCCGCAACTACCACTATTGAAGCTTTGGGGTAACCCCATGTTCCCTCCTGCCTACATGGACGCCGGTAAGTTCAACTCATGGAAGCGTGCAGGGTTTTGTATCTCGGGGATTGTTTTGTAGACTCTAGAGCTGCAATGTTCCAACAGCTGAGATTTTTTCGGATATATGCAAGTAGTTCATTTTATCAAATCGGTAGTGAGAGAGACTGAAGTCCCAATCTGATTCTCATCATATGAAAGGAGCTGTAGTATAGGTCCAAGGGGGAAAGGAACAATTTCTGAAATTTATAACAATTTAGGTAAACACGCGGGAGATCTGAATCTCTCGTACAGGTGTAAATGGGAGCAAGATTTTAACGATTTGAAGGATTTGCGAGAATGGTGCAGTATGTGGAGGGCCTCATTTGCTTCGTCTGCTTTGACCACAGCAGTCGAGATGAATATTAAATTGTTTTTACGGTGGTACTTAGTACCTGACCAAATGAGACATTTTGCGGGGGATCACCAGGGGCTATGTTTTTGAGGGTGTGATGAGGGTGGGTCATATAGACACATTTGGTGGGAGTGTGTTAAGGCACAATTATTTTGGGATAAAGTGTTCAAAGCGCTTAGCAAGGTTTTAGATAGGTTGATTACACGGGACCCATGGGTGGCTTTACTGAATTACCCCATTAAAAGTAGCACTAGAATGCAGAGGCGCCTTACTTATAACATTCTGACGGGTGCGAAACAGGTAATAGCAGGCTCCTGGAGAAACTCTGAACTGAGTTTTAAGGCTTGTATTAATAAAGCAAACTTTATAATGTCAGTGGAGAAGTTATCTGCAATCCAGGCTGGAGATCTGGAAGGCTTTCGAGAAATGTGGATTCCTTGGATTCGAAACTATGGGCCAGCAGATTTTGACTTAAACTTACTTACGGTCTAATCGGTGTTATGTGAGTTTCATTTATTTTTTTCTCCCCTTCTTCTTGTCCTTCCCCTACTTTCCCTCCCACTTGGTCCTTCCCCCTTATCCCATATATTGTAGTTTCTAGGGTGAATAATTTTTCTGTATCGCACGTTGCTTGTGTGCATTAATATTCAACATTTCTTAGGTACATCTTCTCGGACTTTGTGCGAGTGACGGGAGTGAAGCGAGTCAACTTTGCAATATTTGTAGTTTATTGTGCATCGTTTGATATCGCCGCTTGCAGGCGGCTGTTGAAAGATTAACATTGTGTATACTTCAGCTGTACACTAAAATCCTTTAATAAAAATTATTGAACTAAAGAGAAACTTTTGCAGTAGGAGCAGTGCCGGCATTTTTAAGGAAGGTTATGCCCACCATCATGACCTTCATGAGCACTGTTGGGGCCATTGCTCCCACTAAGAGAGACTCTTCTGAATGGCCGGTTTCTTCACTGGCTATCGTGAAGGGGATGTGAGAAAGGATTCAAGCCACCAAATAACTGTAGCACTTGCCAAGCCAGTTTCTACCAACGGATCAATCCAGCATCTTTTTTTTTCACTGCCAAATCTTTGAGGGAAAACTTTTTTTCAGCACCATATTTAGCTGTGCATTTTTTTTACATGCATTTTTTGTATCTCACTTATTTGGAAGGACAAAATAAGTAAAAACCTACCTTTCCGATTGTTCTTCAAGCAGAATAACTATCCCTCCTGAAGTACCAGTGACCCAAACACTAGTGTTGGGACATCTCTACTAGTTTTGGGGACCTAACCCGACTGGCCTGGCATGGAACCACACAATTGGCACTGCCTCTATTGAAGCCATTAGTCCTAGAAGCGGTTTGAACTGACAAACTAGTTGTATCTTAAGAGCACAGGAAAACTAGTGCCTCTACAAATATAAAACTAGTCCAGGGGTAAGCTCTCCCCCTAGCCGGTATCCAGAGCCATGGCAAGAGATAATCTTATTCTCACTGGCATTACCTGAGCCCTGGCATAACTGATGAACCCTTTACAGTAAACATAGCTACAGAACTCCTCATTGCCATTAAATGTAACTTACTACATAAAAAACCTCTAGAAAAAAAAAAAAATACAATTCTGTGATTACTCACCTGTAGAATTGATATTATGAGTATACAGTACGTCCTGCTCCAGATATAGTACTTACTATCGGGTATTACTCCGCCAGATGGCGCTGGACTGCAGAGACATCGAAAATAGGCTCCTCCCGGCCCCTCAAATACCCAGGGACCTCCCACAAATCCCCAGCATTGAAAAGCAGTTAACGAGAAGCCGGGAGAATAAAAACAACCCAAACTAGTAACTATAACAATGATAACAATCACCATACAGGGGATCCAAGATGCAAAACCGAGGGTGGGGTGGAGCAGGACGTACTGTATACTCATAATATCAATTCTACAGGTGAGTAATCACAGAATTGTATTATTCTTAGTATACAGTACGTCCTGCTCCAGATATGGTACTTACTATCGGGACATCCAATAGCAGTGTCCATAAAGTAGGGTGGGATCCCCAAAGTTAAAAACAGACAGTTTAGACCACTGCCGCCTGCAAAACCTTTCGGCCAAAAACAGCATCAGCTGAGGCCCTAACATCAACCTTGTAAAACTTTGAAAAGGTATGAACAGAAGACCAAGTAGCGGCCTTGCAAACTTGTTCAGAACACAACAGAAGCCTGGTGCTGAAAAGCCCAAGAAGCACCAATAGCACGAGTAGAATGAGCAGTAAGGCGGAAGGGAGGATTCTTCCCCTTAGCAGAATAGGCCTGAATCACAGCCTGACAGATCCATTTGCTGATAGTAGACTTGGCAGGAGCCAAACCCTTCCTAGGACCAGAAGGGACTACAAAAAGAGCATCAGTCTTTCTGAAAGGTGCAGTAGCCACCAGATAGTACTTCAGACACCTAACCACATCCAAAGAATGCAAGACCCTCTCCTTAGCATTACTAGGATTAGGGCACAATGAAGGAAGAACAATGTCCTGATTCAAATGAAAGGCAGACACTACCTTAGGCAGAAAATCTGGCTTGAAGCGAAACACCATCTTGTCCTGGTGTCTCTCATAGTAGGGGGGCTGAATGGAAAGCGCCGCCAACTCAGACACTCGCCTGACAGAGGCGATAGCCACCAGAAAAACAACCTTGAGGGTAAGGATGGCCAGGGAAGCATCCTGCACAGGTTCAAAAGGAGCAACCTGCAAGGCTGACAGAACCAAGTTCAAATCCCAAACAGGCACCATAGTCTTACGTGGGGGAAGCACGAGTCACCCCCTGGAAAAAAGTCCTAATCAGAGAATGCTGAGCAAAGGACTTCTGGAAGATAACGGCCAGGGCAGAAACCTGACCTTTTAGAGTACTAAGTCGGAGCCCCATCTCCAACCCATGCTGTAGGAACTCCAGAATCCTGGGAATAGAGAAGACGCGACAGGGAAGAGACTTAGAGTCACACCAGTCAATGTAAGCACGCCAAACCCTGTAATAAATATAAGACGACTTCTTTCTAGCCTTAATTAAGGTATCCACAACCGAGGAAGACAGCCCCTTCTCCATCAAGATAAAGGTTTCAGCAGCCAGGCCGTCAAAGCTAGAATTTGTAAATTGGGATGGCGTAGTGAGCCCTGAGTGAGCAGGTCTGGCACCACGGGCAGAGTGTACTGATCTACTGCCAGCTGCACGTCTGCGAACCACACTCTTCTTGGCCACCTGGGGGCCACCAGAATTGCTGGCACCCCTTCCAGAGCAATCTTGCGCAGAACCCTGCCCAGCAGGGGGAATGGAGGGAAGACATACAGAAACTGAAATCCTGCCATGACATTGCTAGAGCATCCGTGGTCAAGGCCAGAGGATCCTGGGATAGGGAGACAAAGTCCGGTAGCTTGTGATTGTGACGGGACGCAAACAGATTCACATCTGGTTGGCCTCAAAGGTGACACAGAGATTGGAACACCCTGCCGCATAGGGACCATTCTCCCTGGCGAGAGGTCCCCCTGCTCAGAGAGTCTGCCAGATTTTCCACCCCCAGGATGTTACACAGCTGATATGCAGGGAACATTGGTCACCGCCCAGGTCAGGATCAGAGACACTTCCTGGAGGGCCCCCTTGCTCCGGTCCCTCCCTGATGATTGATGTAGGCCACTGCCGTCTGGTTGTCCGAGCGCACCTGAACAGGCAGGCCCCGAAGGTGAGTAGTCAACTGAGCCAGAACTAACCTGGTAGCCCGCAGTTCCAGAATGTTGATAGGTGTGTGGGCCTCCTGAGGGCCCCACCTCCCCTGGAACCGCAGGGACTTCCAGAACCCCCCCCCCCCAACCTGACAGACTGGCATCCGTGGTGACCGTCTCCCAGGAAGGGGTAAGAAAAAATCTGCCCCCCAACAGGTTCCTTTAGTCCATCCACCACGAGAGGGACCTCCTGACCAGGGGGGAGAGCACACAGAACCTGTCCAGGGACACTGGGTCCTTGTCCCATACAGACAAGAGGTGGAGTTGCAGAGGCCTCAAGTGGAACTGAGCATAAGGGACCGCCTCGAAGCACGCCAAGATCAGACCCACCAGCTGCATTCCCTGCCTGATGGAGGGATGACAACAAGATAGCAGGAACTGGACCTGTGCAATCAGACCGTCCACCTTCTGTTGAGGAAGGAAAATCCTTGCCTGAACTGTATCCAGATTCATTCCTAGGAATGGGATCACCAAGGAGGGGGACAGTGAGGACTTGGGGTGGTTGATCACCCATCCAAATTACTCCAGGGTGGACACCACCAGCTGAGTATCCAATTCTGCCTGATGTAGAGATTGGGAGGTGATGAGAATGTCGTCCAGATAAGGTAGCATGCGGACGCCCTGATACCTGAGCAGAGACATCATGCCCGCCAGCACCTTGGTGAACACCCTGGGAGCTGAGGTGAGACCAAAGGGCAATGCCACAAACTGGTAGTGTTGATCCTCCAGAGCGAACCTGAGGAACCTTTGATGACCTGTAAAAACAGGAATATGAAGGTAAGCATCCTTGATGTCCACAGAAGTCATGAAATCCCCTTGGAGCAGGGAGCTGATCTTTAAGTCCAGCATGGGCCTGTCTGAACCATCCTTTTTGGGAACTGTGAATAGGTTGGAATAGAAACCCTTGCCCATTTCTCTTAAAGGGACTTTGCAGATTACCCCCAGCTCCAGGAGGACATGCACTGCCTGCACCAGCTCCTGGGCTAACACAGGGTCCTGAGGAATCAGGGATATGATGAATCTTGGGGGCGGCCAGGCAGCAAACTATCTTGTAACCGGAGGACACTACCTCCTGAATCCACCGGTCTGAGACATGAAGCCTCCAGACGTGAGCGAAGTGCTGAAGCCATCCCCCCACCCGGATGGGTGAGGGCGCCCCATCATGCCTGAGGGGGCTTGGGAGAAGATTTTGCCTTGGGGCCCCAGGAGGAGCCAGGACGCCCACGTCCTCTGCCCCTATCCCAGAAATCTCCCCGGGCCCCAGTAAAGGAAACCCCCCCTGCCTTGTCTAGCACCACGGTAGGGGGAGGAGAAGGAGCCCTGAGCCCGAGATTGCCGCCTGCGCTGGGGTAACCTGCCTCCCTTAGCAAAAAGGTCCAGGCGGTCCCCAAACAGGCGTAGTCCTTTGAAGGGAAACCCAGTGAGGGCCTTCTTGGCAGCATTGTCAGCAGCCCACTGGCGTAGCCAAACCGAGCGGCGTATAGCCACCACAAGGGCAGATGTCCTCCAAGGCAGAGAGGACAAAATTTACAAAAACATCACAACTGGAGAGTGCATTGAACACCTCACAAGGCAAGTCATCAGGGGCACTATAAAGAATATTTCTGATAAGGGTTCTAGTGGCCACAGCGGTAATGGCAGAAGCACAGACCGGGCGCAGCGCTGTCCCCGCACATGCAAAAGCATGGGACGCCAGCTGGTCAATGCACCGGTCCTCAGCATCCCACAGGGTAGTAGAGTCAGGGGAATGCATGACAGAGGTGTTAGATAACTCTAGGACCGGGGCATCCACCTCGGGAGGGGACGACCAACACTTTACCACATCAGCAGGAAAGGGATAGTTCCTATCCCAACTTTTAGGTACCCCGGGAAGTCTAATGGGGAGCTCCCATTCCTTGAGCACAAGGTTATTGAAATGTGCTTGCTCGGGAAATTCCAAACGTGATTAAGCTGTATGGAAGTTCCCCCCTTTGCCTGGGAGCCGCAACAGGGGGAGAAATGGACAGAACCTCAAAAATCTGGGTCAGCAATCTGTCAGGGTCATCCGGGGTCCAGGGGCCCTCATCAGATGACCCTGTGTCAGAGAAAAGCTCCCCTTCATCCGAAGGGGTATAGCCACAAAGATCCCAAACTCCTCAGTTTCCATAGGAAAAAGAGTGACATTATGCGTCAAGTGCCGCTTTTTAGCAGGGGCCTTACGCGCCAAGGTATTAGCAATCAACTTCTCAACAGTAGCCAGTCTAGAAGACACATCAGGCTGAGAATCCCCACTTGTATGCAACTCAGTAGGAGTGAGATTTAAAGTGGACCAACACCCAGGATTTTGACTATCCTGGGTTTTGGTCCACTTCAGGGGGGCACCCCGATTAGGGGTGCCCCGCTGTGTAAAACCCCCCAGAAACCCCCAAACTCACCTCACCACGCTCCCACGGACAAGCGGCGGACAAGGCATCGCGTCCGCCGCCGCCTCCCGCGCGCCCCTCTGACAGTGCGCGCGCCGGCCATTCACAAACGGCCGGCGCGGGCGCACGCACGGCTAGAGGAGCACGCGGGAGGCGGCAGCGGCCGCTGCCGATCAGGTGAGTTCTTTTGGGGGGGGTGATGGTCCACTTTAAGCTTGGGGGTAGGTGAAGTGATACGAGGTGCAGGCCAAGCCACTGGAAGGCCAGATTGCAGTGCAAGCACCTGTTCAGCACAGGGTACACAGACCCGCGCCTAGTCAGCGTCAGCATGAGGCTGCCCACACGCTACACACAGCCGGGCTTGTCCCGAAGGAACCCCGGTCACATTATCCTGAGATGCCTCCATATGGTGATTATAGCGGCGCTATAGGCCGATAGGGATTAACGCTATAAAGCAACCCTGGATGCCCCAATAGCCCGCTAGGGAGTGGGAGTAATTACACTAGGCCTATACAAGTTAGCAACTAAGAGGGCCGGGAGAAGCCAATGGATTCGCCCGCCTGAACGACATAATAAAAAGGGGGCCCGTAAGCAGACAGTAATAAAAATGAGATAAGAAAGCCGCCCGCGAGGGAACTTACGGACCGCGGTAGGTAGGGGACAGTCGCGCATAAGCCAACCAAGCAAAGATGGCGTCGGTATACCTCGAGGGGCGGGCCGGTATCAGCAATGACGTGAACGCGCCATAGGCGGGCCCCGCCCCCCCGAAGAGCGAGAAGCCAGCACATGACAAGCAGCCAATGACGGCGCCTGAGGTAACGCCGCCGCCAAGCGCGGAACATAGTGACAGAAAAGGCGCGCGGCGGCGGTCTAAAACATGTAAATGCATAGCATACATACTGACACCCCCCCCTTTTTTCCCCCGAAGGCTACCAGGAGAATGAGGGAGGACAGCGGCCACTTAAAAAGGGCCCACCGATAGGCAGGGGCAATAGTGCGGGAGGGGCATCCCATAGAGGCTCACCATAAGCCTGAACCGCCTACCCTTTGGTGGGGGATTGCGGTGGAGCAGCGCTCCTAATAGCGGTGCTGCCTACCATCACCCGACCAGCGCAGCCAAGGCTGGGAGGCATATAACTAATGGAACGGGTGGGAATAGTCCTACAGGGCCGCAGGCTAATAGCCCCGCTCACCTGTGAGTAGAGAGCCATTTCTTGTCCTTAGCAGTCCAGACTGCAGAGAAAATCTGGGGATTTGTGGGAGGTCCCTGGGTATTTGAGGGGTCGGGAGGAGCCTATTTTCGATGTCTCTGCAGTCCAGCGCCATCTGGCAGAGTAATACCCGATAGTAAGTACTATATCTGGAGCAGGACGTACTGTATACTAAGAATAAACACAACATGCCTCCAGCAACACATTTCGGATCCCCTAGACCCTTCGGTCAAGGGGGAGCTTCACTAAAGGTCTGGAGAAACCAGATATGAAGAGCTGAAGGCATGTCATGTTTTCATGAGTCTAGGGGAGCCCTCCACTGGTAGTCCTTTTTCCATGCCAGTTATGAGTAGAGATTAAGGGAGCGAATTACATTTAGGAAAACAGAACAGCTCATAATTGATGAAAACATAAAATAAACAGACACAAAAAAGCAAGTTATTACCAAGTCTGACTTTATTTAATTACCTTGTGAAAGAAAGCAACCTCATTCACCAGAGCATCCATAGGTATCGTGAATTATAAATTTTGGGGCTGTGAGACACCAGTGACTTGAGTTTTTGTTTCCTGATTCACCACATACCAGGCTAAATTTCTTCACATGAAAAAAGCACCATTGCTAATTTTGGCTCTAAACACAGATTGAAATTATACTAGGCATGTGTTTAAATGTTGGAAAAATAAGCAAATGTGTATTAAAAAAATAGTTTATAGGGTGGCATTGCAGTAGGCAGGGGTCTAAAAAATAGCCTGGGTCAGAAGAAACCATGTCACCTGCGGGGGCAGATTCCCTGCTGCTGCCTTGTAAGGTAAGCAATGCAGCATCATAGAAGGAGGGAGGTGGAGGATGAAGTGTGGGTGGTGCCGTGGCAGAGTTACATCGGGTTGGTGCAATGCTGCCGGGTATGTAGAGCCATTGCAAAATGCTCGGCAAGAGAGACATATTGAAAGGATGATTAAATTCCCCTATAATGGAAGAGGCTATGCCACTGCTTCCTTTTTAGGGATTTTAAAAATACCAAATGAATGTATTGAATAAAATATTTTCATAGCTATTTTAAACATTTAATAAGCACTTGTGTGCATATCTTTTTTTTATTACAACATTTGGTGATCGTGCTCCTTTAAATGGTTTCTGACAGTTTTGGTTGAAGTTGAAATAAGCCAGCTTTTATCACTAAAAATAAAGGGGGTTGGTCATAAGGGCCTAAATTATTCTAAATAGTAATACAGACTGGACTGATATGTTGGCCCATATTCAGCTGGCACTGTTAAATGTTATATTTAATATAACATTGATGCAGGTTAAATGCACCCAGTTTCAAACTGAAAAGGTTATTGAAGTATTTAAAACAAATTATAAGGAGCAGTTGATTTCATAAAAATAAGCCTTCCACTCTAAGAGGACAACCAATTCAAAATACATTTTGTATGCTCCAAACTTATTGTGACAAAAGACTGCAACACTATCCATATTATGCAATAATTTCAGTATGTGGGTGTTAACAATTACTTTATGGCAAAAACAAATTGGCTGCATAGATCTAGAATAACGGAGAGGTCAGATAGCTCTCCATAAAGGTTTAGGCATTAGGAGTATTTAGGCAGGCAGAATCAGGCAGTACAAGTCGAAAGGAATCACTTTACTAATGTAGCCCAAAAATATCTAAAAACCCCCCCGCCAATACCAAAACTATAGTAGTTTTCTGTGACAAATCTATACATCAAGCAGTAGCAGTTTTAACTGTGATGAGCAGAGAGATTGAATACAGTGCTATCACATTCTTTAAAACTGCAGGCTGTGCTTAGAAGACTGAAGGTGCAATAGGGAGACAAAAAGGTCAAAATAGCAGTGAAAGATAATTAAATGGAGAAGTCACATGGTATATCTTTCTGATCTTTATACCCACACAGTGGACTTCAGCATATTGTCTGAAAAAATTGCATTAATTTAATCTCATTTTGTACTGTCAATATAAATCTTGAAAACGACCAGTATAAAACAATTAAGTGCTATTTTTCAGCTGCAGTGTTATTAAAACACTCAGATAATATAAGGTGACGAACCTTGACTATAGATCAAGTAAGTGGACAATTTAGCTCCTCTGAATCTTGAATGTTTAAAGAAAAAAAAATACCTCTGTAAAAGAACACAATTAGAGTGTAAACCTCCATATAAAAAAAATATATATACTTAAAAAAAAAAAAAACAAACAAAAAAAAAACACCAATACTTAGTTGTATTGATATGCACAGATATGTTGATAAGATTTAAGGGAAGCAGTTGAATGGCACAAACTGCAACACAGACCATATAACTACTATGTCCTCTGTCAGATAATGAATACCCCTATGAACACGTATCAACATATTTGTGTTCATGTTTGGCAAAACTGGAATACTCCTCAAGACATTGAAATATTTACAACATAAACCTCAAGTAACAGTAATACTTTCCCTATAGCTGCAACACATTTTCAAGTATGTTTATCAGAAACGTACACATTAGAGATCTTTAAATCATCACAGTTGGCCCCAGTGAAACAATACAATTCTGTGAAGTACTCACCTGTAGAATTGGTATTATACGCATACAGCACGTCCTGCTCCAGATGTAGTAATAACATGTGGGTAATCCTCCGCCGCCGTGCACTGCAGACATGTAGAAAACAAGCTCCTCCCGGCCCTACATATACCGAAGGACCTCCCACAAATCCCCAGCATTGAAAAGCAGTGAGAATGAGAAGCCAGGAGAAACCAACCACCCAAAACTGGCAATAACAATTCTACAGGTGAGTACTTCACAGAATTGTATTATTCTAAGCATACAGCACGTCCTGCTCCAGATGTAGTAATAACACGTGGGACATCCAGTAACAGTGTCCATAAAGTAGGGTGGGATCCCCCTGAGAAAGGCACAGCCAACAGTAATAGCGCTGTCACCCACAACCATGCAACCAGGAGCAACGTGAGCAAATGCTCTAACTCAAACTTATGAACCTTACAAGGCTGAGTGAAGCACAAGCAGTGAACTAGTCAGCTTGCTCAACAGAACCAAGTGCTGAAAGGCCCGAGCCGAGAAAGAGAACAAAACCCAGGAGAGAAGAATGAATCTCCCCTAAACGAATAGGCCCGAATAACGCCTAACCATGCTACTACAAAGAAAGGGTAGCCATGGCAACCTTAGAACCCTCCCCATCGGGGAATATGAACCCTGGTCTCAGGTAAGACCGGTGGGAATACTGAAAAACAACGCTAACAAGGCTCAGCAAGAGCCGAAACGTCTATTTTAGGCCCAGAGGGACAAACCAACCGAGCAAGACCAATCCAAAGGGCTCCTACACCCATGGAAGCAATCATATCCTGTTACATAAGGATGGAGACGCCTATAAGCCCCAAGGGTCATAACCCCAGCCAGGGACAGGGAACAGTCCAGGAATCTCCAACGCCTGTAGAGGGATACAGATCTCTTAAGCTCAGAGTAGGCAAGACACTAGCCCAGAGGCCGGAGGGTCTGGGATAAAGGAGAATAAAAACTCTGCCTGGATCCAAATTCGGTGTAAGGCGAACACCCTCACCTAATGGTGTACAGATATATAAACATATAAGTATATAGATAATGACTAGGACCGCTAACAGAGCCATCCCCAATGACAGAAGCAACCGCCCCAGAAGAGGGATGTGAGAGAAGGAACAGTTCAGACAAGAACCTGAGTAAGACCCAAGGAACCCTTAGCAGGGCATCAGGATAAGTAACCCCCCCAAAAGGGAGCTTAGGAGGTCCCTGGGGAATGCACCTGAGCAACCCATGAGGAATGCTCCACACAGAAGATTGAACTAGACTTCAACAGTAGGTGAACAGGGCGAGCCCTGACT
Organism: Gastrophryne carolinensis; assembly: GCA_027917425.1. NCBI lineage: Eukaryota > Metazoa > Chordata > Amphibia > Anura > Microhylidae > Gastrophryne > Gastrophryne carolinensis. Next base: position 377,906,177 of record CM051236.1, read on the forward strand.
GGGGAGCCAACTCAAACCATGCTGTAATAACTCTAGGACCCAGGGATCAGGCAACATCCCGCAGGAGAGAGAGCCAGTCCCAGCAAGGCAACTTGAACGACATCTCCCAACATAGCCGGCAGAGAAGGGAGAAGAAGAAGAAGAGGAGGGAGCTAGGCATAGTCCTCTAATAGAGAAAAGACACCTCGAGATAACCATCTCCAATGGGGTGAAGAGCAAACCATCCGATCGCCTAAAAAGGCCTGTAGATAGGGGCGACGAAGTAAGGAGCCCGAATAGGCAGAACAGCCCTCGCGAGAGGGCATACAGTACGACTGTCTTCAGCAGAGTCAGCGAACCACTGGGCCACCTAGGGCCCCCAGCGTAACGGTTCACCCTTGCTACAGCAAACTTTGTGCAAAACCCCACCTAGCAGGGTGAAAAAAGGTTAAGACCTATAGAGTATAATGTCCTGACAGCAAGCAATACTAGGCCCCCATGACCAGGCTAGCGAGGTTTGGGACAATAACCCAGGACAGAGTTCCTGTAATAGGAACAGGGCCACACCAGTAGGGGCTCAGTGAGACACTAGAATAGACCCTCCTAGCACAGTAGGACAGCCAACAAGCCAATACCAATGAAGTGTAAGGAATGTAAACCCCCACTTAGATCAGAACCAGACCCTTCCTGAAGGGTCAACCTGTTCCGAGACCTTCACAGATAAAAAAGGACAGGCCACTGTCGTCAGACTGACCGAGAGTCCCCAAAAAGACAAGTCCTGAAGAGGAGTAGTCCAGCAATTTAGAGCCCGCCAAGGCTCAATGTGATAACCGAAAAACAGTATGAAAACGGAACCCCATAAAGGGGCCCCCCTTAGGAACCACGGGGGATTTCAAAAGAAATAAAAACCCCCTAGACAACCTGCCAGACTTGGTCCCCATGGTGACCATTTACAGGGAAAGGCAAAAAGGAAGGGATGGTCCCCGACACCTTCCTTGAATTTACAAACTCCAAAAAGGAACCGATGTAACAAGAGGGAGCGTACTGACCTAGTTCCAGGGGTGTTGGAACCCCGACCAGGATAAGTAACCTAAGGTGTCGCAGTCCCCAAAGGCCTCTGAGAATAAAGGACAGCATCTGGACCGCCACCAACAGGCCCACCAGCTGCAAGGTGAAGGTAGCGTGACAAACCAGAGGGCAAGGCCCCTACCATATTAAGGCCACACATAGCCGAAGGGAAGGTTTAATGTGAACCCATCTAAAAGCCACCCCGTAGGGGGGATACCGAACCGGGGTACACTAAGTAAGAGATGTGCCTGAGCACCAATCCAAAGGACTCCCAAGGAGCCCCAAGTCAATAGCCAACACGGCCTGACGCAAAATTGGAAAAGAATGACAATCAAGTAGAACCTAGCGCGGACGTCACAGGGGCACGTCCAAGACCACACTCCCATACTCGCCTTGGTGAGCCGTCTGGGAACAGGAGAGGGACCCAAGACAAGACCCCAATCCGCAGAGTTGGTCTTGCAATACTGTCTGGAAATAGCCTAGGTGTCCTGAAGGCACAGGAGACTAAGAAGGAATATAGATCCTCACAGGCATCAAGAGGTCCACTTGGACAAGAGCTCCTGTGGCCCAACAGGTAAATACCATGTAGGAGCTGCCTGTGAAAAGGTAAATGCTAGGTCCAGAATGCCTGCCCGGGTCAGACTGCTTCATCCCAGAGGGAAAAGGTATGTGGATACAATCACAAGTCAAGGGCCAAGATCCTGCACGCCGGGCTCGGCCTGCCTCAACCCCCGAAGGGAAAGCAGGGACTAGAAGAACCCTGACAACATCAGAAAGGGACCGACCAGCAAACAGCCTTAACGGAGCATGGCGCTCTGCGATAGGAGCCAAGTGCGAGGGCGTCCCTTCATGGTTGCGTGGTTTTGGCAGATTTGGACTTCGCCCTGCCGGAGGTCCCAGGGCGTTGCCTGCCGCTCCTGGGGCGGGACTCCACTCCAAAAAGTTGGAAGCACACTTCTGGTTCTCGCTTGACACTAACGTAGGGAGGGGGAGGGGTGTCCCTGCCCCTAGGCGGCCGGGACGGCCTTCTGCGCGAGGGTGCCTTACCCTTTCTTCCAAAAAGGTCCAACCGGGCCCCGAATAAGCGTCGTCCTCTAAAAGGAAGACCAGTAAGAGCCTTTTTAGTATCATTGTCAGCCCCCCACTGTCGCAGCCAAAGCAGGCGGCGAATAGCCACCACAAGAACCGAGGTTCTAGCACACATTTTAATGGTGTCATCCATCGCTGAGAGAATAAACCTCACAAAAACATCACAATCAGACAGTGCATTAAAGACCTCCCAAGGGAGATCCTCCGGCTGTTGGTCAAGTACCTTCCTAAGAAGGGTCCTGGCGGCCACTGCGGTGACGGGCGCAGCACAGACCGGGCGCAGAGCCGTCCCTGCACACGAAAAGGCGTGGGAAGCCAATCTGTCAATGCGCCGGTCCTCAGCATCCCGAAGGGTACAATGAGTGGAAGCTGCCATGAAGGGAGGGTTAGCAACCCCAATAATAGGTGCATCCACCTCGGGAGGTACTGACCATTGATCAATCAAATCAGGGGGAAAAGGGTACTTTCAGTCCCAGACCCCCGGAACCCCTGTAAGTTTACAAGGTGATTCCCATTCCTTAGATATAAGTGAGAGTCTGGAAATGATCCTGTTCCAGAAATTCCAGGTGCGGCGTTGCCGTGTGGAAACTCTCCCTCTTGGGCTTGGGAGACTCTCCCGGAGGAGAGATGGACAGTGCTTCAAAGATCTTTATAAGTAACTCATCAGTGTCACACAGGCCCCAAGAACAAGGGCCAGAACTGTCACGGCTCCAAGACATCTCATCTGAGGAACTGGAACCTGAGAACAGTTCACCTTCATCAGAAGGATCAAGGTCCTGCATAGCAGCAGACTCCTCAGTGTCAGTGGGACACCTAGAACCAGGGGGCGTTAGGGACCGTTTCTTTCCAGCGCCCAAGCGCTCTGCCAAACCAGACATCACCTGCTCCGCCTTGGGTAACCTGCGCGGCACCACCTGCTGGTTATCCCCGCTCGAGTGCGACTCATCAGGAGTGAGATCTAAGCACTGGGAGACAGGAGTATTGAAGCTAGGTGCAGCTACTGGTAAACCTGATTGCAGGGCCAGCACTTGTTCAGCACACGGTCCGCAGACCCGTGCTCTGTAAGCATCAGCGTGGGGTTGTCTACACATGGTACACATCCGGTCTTGTCCCCTCGGGACCCCGGACACATAGTTCTGAGATGCCTCCATATGGTGATTAATCTAAGTAATATGCCAGTAGGGATTTATGCTATAAGCAACCCTGGACGCCCCAAGACCCGCTAGGGATGTGGGAGAATTTAGAAATAAACCCGCTAAGATATATATATCAGGCCGGGAGAAGCCACTGGAATCTTGGCGTCTGAAAGACATAAGTAGAAGAGAGGGTGTCAGAGCCATGCGCTACAGGAAGACCAATAACCGAAAACGCCCGTGAGGGCACTTACAGTAACCAAGGAAGAGGAGGATCGTGACCACTCGTTCGCGGGAAGACCGACAAAATGGCGCCAAGCGAACCTCGAAGGGCGGGCCAGAGCTCAGATGACGCGGAACGCGCCAAACCAGACAACGCCCCCCCGGAGAGCGCGAAGCTCTAAGCGCGGAACAAGACAGAAAAAGGAGACCGTAATAAACGCCATAGCGTCGCTAAACGGAGCCGCCGTACGCGCCAAGCCAAAGTACATTAAAGGCGCTGCGGCCAACTTTAACATAATGTTTGAAGTGCGGCTCTGACCCCCGGTAACCATTAAAGGTTATAAGCAAACAGTGTAATAGGGCAAGGTTAGGCCAACGTACACACAACGCCCCCCTCTTTTTCCCCCCACTAACGGGGGGAACTGAGGAAGAAGGTGACCCAGCACTTGGGGTTCACCGCTACACGGGGCGTGGGGCAATGATGCGGGAGGGGCATCCACTGAAGGCTCACCATTAGCCTTGACCGCCTACCCTATGGTGGGGGATTGCGGTGGAGTCTAGCTCCGTAAGCACACTAGGTGCTGCCTACCTTCACCCGACCAACGCAGCCCAGGCTGGGAGGCATATTCTTCACAAAAGGACGGGTGTAAATAGTCCCGCAGGGCCTCGGGCTGTAAGCCCCGCTCGCCTGTGAGAGCGTGATACTTCATGTCTTCGCAGTTCCAGCACTGCAGAGAAATCTGGGGATTTGTGGGAGGTCCTTCTGTATATGTAGGGCCGGGAGGAGCTTGTTTTCTACATGTCTGCAGTGCACGTCACCGGAGGATTACCCACATGTTATTACTACATCTGGAGCAGGACGTGCTGTATGCTTAGAATATTATCTTCTTTGCATCACATACTAAAATTATGTAGTTGAGTAGGAGCTCTTTATATGGTCAGTAGCGGTGTTACAGTGAGCACCAGCACCGCAGCGGGAGCTAAACAAGTTTCCACAAACAGGAACTGGAGTAGCCAAAATAAAATACTACTGAACGTAGTCTGTTACACAGTCATCTGTGAACGGTTTATCCCATTCACATACAAAAGCCACCTTTTTCCACCCACATACAGGTCCACCCTTTAGAAATCCAAACAAAAAAAGGGAATGCTCAGTAAATATACATCTCCCTCACAAAACGTATTTGTTGATATGTCACTGCAGCAGAAAGTGCTATGGGCATGACCCAGAAAGTTCCAAAAGGCAGAAAGAAATCCAAAAGACACCCAGTGAATTTAGTGCCAACATGACACCATCTCACAAGTCCATCTAAAAATCTCAAATCTAGGTGAAAACGGTGGGTGTGTCTTCTGTGCAGCTGCAGTCTTGTGGAATTACTGAGATGTTAAACTGTTAAACTGGGCCAATTCTAGAACAGTTTCTCCAACGCCAAGAAAATATACGACTTGCACTATTCCAAAAAGTGGCGCGATGATTAATGCCCGACATCCAGATCCCTTCAGAAATGCAGATGGACCCTCTTTTACCCAAATTTTTCTGTAAAAAGAGGGAAAAAAGAAATAAGTATGAAGAGTGTAAAACATAATGTTACAATCTATCCTTTAATATTTCCCCCTTACCTGGCACAGTCTATTATTCCATTGTAGGTCTCTTCATTTGCTCCTTTGTGCAAAGACTGAAGACGAGTCTTTATTACTAAAAAGAAAAACATTTATAAAAGTGAAAACTCATACACAGCACAGAACCAAGCAGCTAACTATTGCAGTGGGTATCATATTGCAGCTTGTGTGTATATATGCATATACATGGACTGCATTGCTTTGCAGACACATCATAAAAATAGAACTTAGACCATAAAGAGCTTACCGTCACAAGGATTGACAGCCACAGCTGCAGTGGAGCCGGCTACACAGCCTGCTAAGAACGAATGAAGGAAAGGTACTTTGCCATCTGGAGAGGACCTCCCCAATTTATGTATGTTTGCAAATAATGGAAAGTAAATAATTGAGAAAGGAACATCCCTGTACAAAACAAAGGAAACCAATCACTTTAAAGCAAAGGAACAAAACATCTTTCAAAAAAAGCCTTTTATTTGCTTAAAGTGGACCAACACCGAGAGGTGATCGGCCCGGAAATCTATAAGATTCCCGGGCCGATCACCTCCCACCCCGCGGGACATCCGAGATCGGGATGTCCCGCGGGGTGAAACCCCCCAAAAAAACCCCAAACACCTTACCTGACCTCCCGCCGCCTCCCTCGCGCCCCTGTAGGCGTGCTCGCGCCCGCCGTCTGCGAATGGCCGGCGGGGGGCGCGCGCGCGCCGAAAGTGACGCGAGGGAGGCGGCGGCAGCCGCTTGGACGTTCCTGATCCCCGCCTGGACGTTGGCGGGGATTGGACCGTCCAGTCACGTGGGAGCGGGGACAGGTAAGATTTTGGGGCTTTCTGGGGGGTTTCACACAGCGATTGGGGTGCCCCGCCGAAGTGGACCAAAACCCAGGATAGTCAAAATCCTGGGTGTTGGTCCACTTTAAAGAGGAACATCAGACCTTTTCAGATGTTCCTCAGATAATCCCTACAGAGGATGGCGAGGAAGCAGAGCGCGATGTGACTGGATAGAAGTTTTTATAAGTGCTGAAATGGGGGGGGGGGGGGGGGGGGGGAGCTGGGCAAGCCAGGTTTGGGGAGTTTTTATTAACTCCTCAAGACCTGTAATGTTCCTCTTTAAACCTATGTCACCTAAAATAATTCTATAATTTAAATGTACCTTAATAATGTTGCACCCAGTCCTTTGTAAAGACCTTTTACGCCTTCAGTGCGGAGAAGCCCAGCAGCTATCTGTGTAGCAGACATCTTGGGAGCAACTAAAGCAGGACCAACATTGTAGGATCTTGTGAGTACAGGAATTGTATTTAAATGTTTAGTTCCATGTGTGAGGCTCTGAATTCCAGTTACAGACTTCTGACAAGACACTGAAACAAAAACAGAAATAATTAGACATTAAATATATTCCACAGTAACAGACCGCTACAATGCTTCTCTGAGTAAAACTAAAAAACACTGAATTATATATTTGCAAAGTATATACCTGCTAGTTTTCAGTGTTATTAATGCTGCCCAAAAATAACCTAAACTGCCATAAAAAGGATTAAACTATCATGAGTAATACCTAGTCTCCCGGCATCCTGGAGCTGAATCTTTAACATTTCCATTGGTGTTGTGATAACAACCTGGCATGTCCCAGCACCACATCCTGCGAGCATCTCTTTAAATAACGTCAGTTTTTTGCTGAAAGAAAAAAATGAGATACATTTGGTATACATACGGACCTTGTATAGGAAATGACATCTGATAAACCTATTTTTACCTTCGGAAGCACTTGGCAAACTGAGCCAGAGTTCAAATTTCCCAGAGTGGTGAATAACTTTAGCACTAGTAAATCTGATAGGCAGCTCTCATAATGCACCAGAAAATACGGCTTGACTCCCACTGTTAAAAGGGAGCAGCTTTAAAGAAAAGCTATATTAGTCTAGTCTATGAACACAGTGACAGCTCATGTTGTGTCCATAGATTTGTTGGTAAATACAAGTGTTTACATCCTATGCCTCTATACAGCAAGGCAGGTCATAAGAATCCAAGACATGCCGTAGAGTTTTTAATAGTTATTTATAGGGAATACAGAGGCATCCATATCAAATGCAAGCCTCACCCCCCCCCCCCCAAAGTTCCCTGTGGGGATACAGCACCTAGTCACTACCCCATTTAAAGGGTCACAAACCCGAAATAAACAAACAGGCAATCACCTTGTCTCCTGGCCAATCTGCCTCTCAGAAATGGTTTAAAGTGGACCAACACCCAGGATTTTCACTATCCTGGGTTTTGGTCCACTTTGGTGGGGCACCCCGATAGGGGGTGACCCGTTGTGTGAAACCCCCCAGAACACCCGGAAACACTCACCTCACCATGCTCCTACGTGGGCACTTGTCCAATCAGAGCCACTGTGGTATGCATGTACAAGCGGCGTCCAACCACAGCGGCTCTGAGTGCTGGAGGCCGCGTCTCGCGCTTCCCTCTAACAGGGAGCACGCCGGGCATTCACAAACGGCCGGCACGGGTGCGCGCCCTGCTAGAGGGAAGCGCGAGACGCAGCCCGCGCATGCGCCGATGGAACGGGGCTGAGGTAAGGTTTCTGGGCTTCCTGGGGGGTTTCACCCAGCGGGACATCTCGATTTCGGATGCCCCGCGGGGAGGGATCTGATCGGCCCGGAAATCTTATAGATTCCTGGGCAGATCCCCACTGGGTGTTGGTCCACTTTGAGAATGAGGCTACCATCGCCTCACATCAATCTCTAGTAGTCCATTCATTGCAATGGAGGGGGCATGGCAGGCAAAGGACTGACTGGAGCAGCAGGGCCACGACCTACAGCGAGCGTGGTCATGGCAAAAAACCCTTGTTCGTGAGGAACCACGGAAGTTCTGAGAGGTGGACTGGCCAGGAGTAGCTGCAGAGGAGAGAATGTTTAGTGCCTTTTTTTATTGTGAGTTTGGTGACCCATTAACTAATCCTGCAGGGCTACACAGACCCATTGGTTTAATATATTATCATACAAAAAGTTACTTTACATGCAATATATGCAAAAGATATCAAACATGGCAACCCATACAAGCTGCAAGAACACTAAATAACAGCCAAAAAATGAAAAGATAAGTAACTGATAAGTAAACGACAACTAGAAGCCCTTTACTAAAAACTGCTTACAACCTTCCCATCACTTACCCATCTTTTGCCAAGTGATGTCTGAAGAAGTCATTTGCAGCCAGTTTAATTGCTTTCTCTGGAGTTACAAGCGTCAAATTAACAGCAGCACCTATAAACAACAATGCGGCACTGTTAAATTGGTGATAGGAAAATCATTTTAACATACATACCAAATTACAGTCAACTAAAGGGGAAACAATGCCTTATACCATTTCCTAAAAGCTAAGTTTTTTGGAAAGTCCTAAAAAGGAAAATCTAAAATGTGCCATGTTATGCAATATAGCAATATGTCACCTTAAAGAGTCTTTACAACTCAAAGCGCATCAGTTTTTATTTTTAGAACAGGTCTATACTCCTCACCACATTGTATATCAGTGCAAGGACAAATAACTACGCGCACCACTGGCTGTCTCACGAGGACATAAACTATGCATTATCTGGTAGGTTATTCAGTGGGCATTAAGCAGATAACTTTGTATAGGTTAGCCATATAATTGCATTATTAGATTTATATAAAGTATGACAAGCCAATTATTATCTAGACTTAGCCAGTATATATATTAATCAGCTGGTAAACCAGCCATGGCCTTATCAAACACTCAAATGTGTATTATTTTGCATGAAAACATGAGCGGCCATATTTTGCAGTAGAAGCAAAACATGAGAAATAAAAGAAGCAGAGGAAAGTGCATAGGTAAAAGACAGAATAGAAGATATAATAGATCATGCAAAAGCATTTTAAATAAATGTTTTCAAGACAGTTATTGAAGTTTGCGCCAATGGGAGAGCCTATTCATCAACTAAATGAAACAAAAAAATCATAATCTTCATATACAGTTGACAGTGTTAATTTCAGAATTCCCTTTGATCAAATTTTAAAAGTATCATCATCACTGTATTGCCTTAAGCCACCTCTTAGTGTCGTTATCTACATTAATCACTGCACTGATTGACAAGGAGTGAAAAAGAGAATGATGTCCGATGCCAAACCTTCCAATTTTGCCTTCAGGACTTTATGACATGTCCCACATGTAGCCACAAAAATCCCATATACCTCTTTCCCAGGCATCCCAATTTCAGATAACTGTGCAACCTGTCAGAGGTTCTCAACCTGTGGTACGCATACCCCAGGGGGTTCCCGGGGATGTTTGGGAGTGCATTAACAGCAGGGGTCTAATGGGTCTGGTATATTATTTTAACAGTAAAACATTATCCCATTGCTTTAAAAAGTGCTACAATGTTTGTCACCTGCTTAGTTTGGTCAAATGTAACATGTATCCCCTTCTTGGGGGTACTCTGCATAAAAAGTTTGTGAACCAATGCACTTGAAAGGGCCTTGAAAGGGCTTGGATTTTGCAAAGTGTGTGGCACTATTTATGACGCACCTGAATTATGGACTTCCTGGGGGCTGAGAAGGGACAGACATATAAAATCAGGATGCTTTTAAGGTAAGGGGTAAAACAGCCCAGTAAGGCGTTTTGGTTTTAGGGTCACTTTAGCAATTTGAGTAAAAATAAAAGCGTTGCCCCATAATTTCTTTGTTACTTTTTTACCCTGCTTTCTATCTCTTGTTACCATACCCAATACATATCTGTCCACTGTATCTTTTCTGGCTTTTCCAGGCATAAAGCTGTGTGGTGGGTATTCTGTTTATACCTGGACATGAGCAGTCTTGCACGAATAAAGGACATTTTAAATACTAATATTTATGCCTTTGTAGATGGGAATAGTGTTAAAGCAGGCCTACACAAATGCTGTGCCAAAAGGAACCTGAAACTAAGCAAGAGGCTCTCTCTCCACCCCCAGTTAGCCAGTGCCCACTTTTTCCCCACTGGCTCTGTGTAATGGGGACTGGAAGCCAAAGCACATTCATGGCAGTAACCAATACCGCCCATTGTGACAAAATCCTACTTTATAGGTGTGACATGGTAACCTTATGTATGCAAACCATGATGTGCAGAATGATTAAAGGTTTCATTCATCTTTTACCACTGCCAAGAATATATTTCAATTTTCATTACAAACAAGTACCGTTAAAAAAACTATGGTCAAAGGGTCAAATTATAGACTGCTAACATGTAAGGCCTTTCAAGAAACTGTCTTGAGGAAACAGAAGGAAGGATTAATATACATAGAGAAAAGTCAGCATGGCAAAAAGCCTAACTTTTACAGAAAAAAGGGCAAAAAAATCCTCAAAATTAAGGGGAAGGGGGGAGTAAAAACAGAAAAAAAAAATGATTCCTAATTACAATTGTAGTACTGTAAGACTCAATTTATTGATCCATCGTGGCTTCGCCACATCGGCTAGCCCCGCAATATCCACGGCGATAGGTCTGCAATATGAAAAACACAGATGCAACAAACAACATTCTACACACAACAATCTAGCATGTAAAATAAATGGCTAGTTCTAAATGAACCTTGGAATGGAATTAAGAGGTACTCAAATAAAATAAAAACGTGCTAAATAAAAAGTGCTAAATTCATTTTGCTCATCTCTACAATACTAAGATTATCTCACATGTGTAGATGAGCGGTGGTTGGCTAGATTACATTTTTATAAGAAAACCACCACTGCCGATAATAAAAATGACTTTGTAACAAATAAGCAGAAATAGTATGTCATATTATGCAGCATGTTTGCAGGCTTATCTCAAGGCAACACACGGAAACAAAAAAATGGGATGCACTATTAATCTTTTCTTTGTAGCAAGCATGAACTATTTTCTTTTGAAAACAAACTGAAATATATATACACACACACTAATGTCATAGGACTAACCAATCAATGAAAATGGCCAACTTTACAAGTAAATGAAACTCTTTTTAGATTAATATAAATATTACATTTTTTGTACAGAATGGATTCTGATTAATTCAAAGCGTGACCAAAAATCTATGGTTTTGGGAAGAGGAAAAACAAGGGGCATACCTCTATACATTCCAAAATAACCCTCAGATCTCACAGTCTTTGCCAAGCAGTCCCACCTGCAACGAAGACAAGGGATAAGATGAGAACATTTCTATTGGAGGTAAGGTGAATATTTATAGCAGTTTTCTTTTGTTAGGTGGTTACTCCAACTTACATATTTTTGTAGAGTTGCTGACCAGTTCTTTGGTTTTGGAGGCGAGTTTTTGTCAAGTCAATTGGAAAAACGCAAGTCACTCCAATGATGCCAGCAATTCCACCATTCATGAGCTTGGCAGGCAAACTGAAAATAAAATATTAGATTAAATGGCTTCAAAAGTCAGGATCAGTATATTTATCTTATCCTGCTTAAGACGGAAAATTACCTAATCTGCTTCTCAGCCATGTTCAAGTTTTTCGTTTCGGAAAGATTAATTTGGTCAGGAGGTACAAGCTTGTTCCCGTTCAGGATACCAACTGAACTCTGAAAAGAGATGTCACAGTATAAAGCACATCAGCTGTGTGTCTAAATATACCCCTGGTATGCACAAAGATCAATGAACGTTAGTGACTCAGCCCACTGCATGCACGACTAACCAGCCTAAAGAACTGATAGTAATGCCTAAAACAGAAACGTGCATCATCTAACTAGTCATGGGATCATGTGCTCTGTCTTCTACACAATAAAATATGCACAAGACTTGGCGTTGGGTATGAACAGTGGATTCATGGGAAAGGCCAACAAGCAAAGCTTGACAAAAAGCAAGTGGCTGAATTAGCCTAAATGATTTATTAGCTCTCAAGAGAAAAGTGGACAGTAGCACAGTGGAAATCTCACAATTCTAAGAAAAACGCCACTTGTAACGTTTCTCTGGCCCCAGAGGTCTCAGCTAGAGCTAGGGCTTTTTCATTAGGGGTTCAGAAGGGTCTGTATGCATTCTTCACCATCACCTTTTACTAAGCAAGAGCAGAGAATGCATGTGGCTTCCCCAAACACAAATGTGGATTTTTTTTCTTTGTTCTGTTTAAAGCAGTCCTGAAGTCAAAATTATATTCATATGGCTTACAGAGATTGTCCACCTAATGGACAGAATCCCAGCTTATGCAGCCTACCTCACCTGTAGAATTGTTTTTGCTATGCATGGCACGGCCTGTTTCAAGATGTCCTTACGTATGGGATATTCCGCCACAAGGTGGCGCAGTGCACTGCAGAAGAGTTGTAGCTCCTCCCAGCAAAAAAAAAAAATAAATAAATAAAAAAAATAAAACATAACTTGGAACAATCGCCACAAAGAGGCAACCAACAATACCAAGGGTGGGCCGTGCCATGCATAGCAAAAACAATTCTACAGGCGAGTACTCACAGAATTGTATTTTTCCTATTGCATGGCACGGCCTGTTTCAAGAAGTCCTTACATATGGGACATCCAATAGCAGTGTCCGTAAGGTAGGGTGGGATCCCCAAAGAGTAGCAACAGGCAGTTCAGACCACTACCGGCTAAGTACCTTGTGGCCAAAAGCAGCATTAGCTGAGGCCTTAACATCAACCTTGTAAAACTTACGAGAAAGTATGAACAGAAGACCAAGTAGCGGCCTTACAAACTTGTTCAACAGAAGCCTGGTGCTGAAAAGCCCAAGAGGCACCAATAGCACGAGTGGAATGGGCAGTAACCCTAAAGGAAGGTACCTTCCCCTTAGCCGAATAGGCCTGCACCACCGCCTGACTTGGCTGGAGGCAAACCCTTCCTAGGACCAGAAGGAAGGAAGAAAAAAAAGAGCATCAGATTTCCTAAAAGACTCAGTAGCCACCAAGTAAAACTTCAATGCCCTGACAACATCCAAAGAATGAAGCACCCATTCTTTAGAATTAGCAGGGTTAGGACACAAGGAAGGTAAGACAATGTCCTGATTGAGATAAAAGGCAGACACAACCTTAGGCAAGAAATCTGGCTTAAGCCGAAACACCACCTTATCCTGATGCCGCTCAAAATAAGGAGGTTTAATGGAAAGCGCCGCCAGCTCAGGGACTCACCTGACTGAAGTAATAGCCACCAAAAAGACCACCTTAAGAGTCAGAATAGGCAACGCTGCCCCACGGATAGGCTCAAAGGGAGGACCCTGCAGAGCAGACACCACCAGATTCAAGTCCCAAACCGGTAGCATAGGTTTATGTGGTAGACGCACATGAGTAACTCCCTGGAAAAAAGTCTTAACCAGCCGGTGATTGGCAAAGGATCTTTGTAAAAAAATTGCCAGAGCCGACACCTGTCCCTTGAGGGTACTAAGCTGAAGGCCCGAATCCAAAACATGTTGTAAAAATTCCAGAATCCTGGGGATAGAAAACACCCGACAAGGAAGAGACTTGGACTCACACCAGGCAATGTAAGCATGCCAGACCCTGTAGTAGATAAAGGACGAGGACTTCTTCCTAGCCCGAATCATAATATCAACAGAGGCCGGCAACCCCTTATCTGTCAAGGAGGTTTCAGCAGCCAAGCCGTTAAAGCCAGCGTTTGTAAATTGGGATGGTGCAGCTTTCCCTGAGTGAGAAGATCAGGATCCTTGGCCAAAATGTACCGATCTACTGCCAACTGCACGACGTCTGCGAACCACACCCTCCTTGGCCGAAAGGGTGCCACCAGAATAGCTGTTACCCCTTCCTGGGCTATCTTGCGCAGCACCCTGCCCAGCAGAGGAAAGGGAGGGAACAGAGGAGCCGAAACTCCGTCCAAGGAACCGCTAGCGCATCCGTGTCGAAGGCCAAAGGATCGTGCGACAGGGAGACAATCTTGGAAGCTTGTGATTGCGGCGGGACATTAACAGGTCCACATCCGGCTGACCCCAGCGGTGACGCAGGGAGTGAAATACCTTGTTGTTGAGGGACCATTGCCCCAGTCGAGACATCCCCCTGCTCAGGGAGTCTGCCTCCTGGTTCTCCACCCCCGGAATGTAGACCGCCGAGATGCAAGGGACATTCTCTTCCGCCCAAGACAGTATCAGGGACACTTCCTTGAGGGCTCGCTTGCTCCAAGTCCCTCCCTGATTGATGTAGGCAACCGCCGTCTGGTTGTCCGAGCGGATCTGAACAGCCCGACCCCCAAGGTGCGTGGTCAGCTGAGAAAGAACCAACCTGATCGCCCTCAGTTCCACAACACTAATGGGAGCATGGGCCTCCTGGGGGCCCCACCGACCCTGGAACTTCAGAGACTTCCAAAAGCCCCCCCAACCATTTGTGGTGACAGTCTCCCAGCACGAAGGCAGAAAGGTCCTGCCCACTAGAAGATTCCTCGAGTCCAGCCACCACGAGAGGGACTGTCTGGCCAGAGCAAATTCCTGATCCAGGGACACAGGGTCCCGATCCCAAACTGACAAGAGGTGCAACTGAAGAGGTCTCATGTGAAAATGAGCAAAGGGGACAGCCTTGAAGCGGGACACCATCAGGCCCACTAACTGCATCCCTTGCCGGATGGAGGGATGGGGACACAAGAGCAGAGCCCGTGCCTGCATCTGAAGCCCTCCACTTTTGGCTGAGGCAGGAACACCTTGACCTGAGAGGTATCCAGAGTCATGCCCAGAAAGGACCTCAAAGACGGAGACAGTGAAGACTTGGGAAAGTTGATCACCCAGCCGAAGGACTCGAGAGTGGAGGTCACCACCCGAGTATCCTTCCCGGCCTGATGAAGAGACTGAGCCGCAATCAGAATGTCGTCCAGGTAAGGGAGGATGCGAATGCCCTGGTTCCACAACAGAGCCATCACGCCTGCCAGCACCTTGGTGAACACCCGGGGCGCAGAGGTGATACTGAACGGTAAAGCCAAAAACTGGTAATGCTGATCCTCTAGAGCGAACCTCAGGAATCTCTGATGACCTGGAAATGAAGTCATGAAGTCGCAAGGGCAAAGGGTACTGGACAGCCGAGCGTAGAGTCTCCATGCGAAAGTGCTTGAACCTGACAAACTTGTTGAGACCCTTCAAGCCTCCAGACGTGAGCAAAGAGCCGAACCCGTCCCCCCACCTGCATGGGTGAGGGCGCCTCGTCATGCCCGAGGGGCCTTGGGAGGGGGTTTGGGCTTGGTCCCCCAAGAGAGACCAGGGCGACCCCGGGACCTGCCACGTCCCCAAGACTCTCTGCGGCTACCCGAGAAGAGGGAGCCACGACCTCCTCTAAAGGCACGAAAGGAGGAGGAGGAGGAGGAAGTACCCCGAAAGGGCCAAGGCTGCTTCCTACGCTGAGGTAGCCTACCATCCTTGGCTAGAACATCCAGATGCTCACCAAAGAGCCGTAGCCCTGCAAAAGGGAGCCCAGTGAGAGCCTTCTTAGCTGCAGTGTCAGCTGCCCACTGACGCAACCAAACAGAGCGGCGCATAGCCACCAAGAGGGCAGAGGCCCTACCACCCAGCCGGACTGCATCATCCATGGCAGTAAGGACACAGACAACAAAATCAGAGCAAAGCAAGAGGGCCCTATAATCCTCCCTCCTCCTACCAGCCATAGTGAGACGCTTGAGCTTTTTCTTAAGGCAATAGCTGTAATGGCAGCGGTGCAGACCGGACGCAGCCCAGTCCCCACAAATGTAAAAGCATGGGAGGCCAGCTGATCCATACGCCGGTCCGCGCTGCACCGCAGTGAAGTAGTGTCAGGGGAGGGCATGACCGAGGTGTTGGACAGCCCTAGAACGGGAGCGTCCACCTCAGGGGGACACGACAATCGCTTGACCAGGTCAGCAAAAAAGGGACACCTGTTATCCAACCTTTGAGCACCATATTAGAGAAATGGGCCTGCTCAGGGAACTCCAGATGTATATCAGGACGAAAGAGCTCACCCGGCTTCCTCTTAGCCACCTCAGGGGGGGCAATGTGCAAGGTTTCAAAAAATGTCAGACAACAGTCTATCAGTGTCATCAGAGAGCCATGAATCCTCCCCGGACGCAGACCCAGGGTCACTGTCGTACCCCTCCTGCTGGTCCCCAGAGGAGTCAGAGTCCTGGAAAAGCTCCCCCTTCTCTAGGGAGTAACGGCCACCAAGGGCATCAATTCCCTCACCCTCTTCAGCAAAGAGGGAGGGCGTGGGAGCCAGGTGTCGCTTCTTGCCAGAGGCCTTACCTGGAACAGGCCCGGCAAGCTGCCTTTCAATGCTGGCCACACGAAGTGCCAGATCAGATTGTGACCCCCTGCTAGTATCCCCCTCACTGGGGTCTAAATGCAGGTGTGGGGGGGGGTAGGCGATGCCGAAGGGAGCGCAGAACTGGGAAGATAAGCGCTCAACCCAGCCTGGGCCGCAATGATACCTTGGACGCACGGCACGCACACCGCGCCACTACCACTCAAAGGGGATGCCCCGCACATGACACAGCCGGGATTGTCCTGAAAGACCCCTGAGCACGCTATCCCCAGAAGCCTCCATATGGTGATTAACACTGGCGCAATAGGCCAGCACAGGGTAAGGGCTAATAAAAAAGCCACCCGGGATGCCCCAAGAAGAGCCAGTAAAGGGGAGATGAGGGGGGTAAGGAGCAGAATCGGTAGAAACCACAACCCAAAGTTGTCCCGCCTGAAAGAAATAAGTAACATGCACATAAGCATCCTGCAGCCCATGCCCCAAGGAAACAAAACCTCCAAAGGGGACTCACGGAACAAGGAGATCAAAGGCAGAGGATCCAGACCATGGGAGGAAGCGACACAGGAAACGATCACCGCTGCAGCCCAGGGAGGAAGAGGGGCCCCAGACGCACAGCAGGCTCAAAATGGCGCCGGCACAAAAACATAGAAGGGCGGGCCGCGGGGGGACGACGCGATACGCCCCCCCCCCCCCCGAAGAGGAAAAACGGCGCTCACGTGACCGCGCCATCACAATCCAAAAACACCTCACAGTCATAGCGACGCTCGCCGGAGCACAAAGCGGCGACGGTGGCGAAAAACAGCGTTAAAAACCACTTGCCGCTACCACCCGCCCCCCCCCCCCCGAACACACGCCAGGGAGAGGAGAGCGAGCAGGCAGCGGCAGGAACTGGGACAGGGTAGGGGGAACCCCAGAACAACAAGGGGATGACCAACCAGAACACAGTCCCTAAAAACACTCACCCCCTCAGAAACTAGGACTGGAACTCAGTAGGCTCACCATAAAGCCTATGGCCGGGTACACTTTGTGGTACAGGGTATGCGGCTTGGAGCAGCGCTCCTTGAGCACCTGACCCTAGTGCTCCTCTACCTTCACCGGATCCGTCAGCCGAGGCTGGGAGGCACAGAGTGTCCGGAAGCGGGTGGAAATAGACATGCAGGTCTTGGTTGCCCCGCTCACCTGCGCAATATAAAGAGCCATATTCTATCTTCGCAGTATCACTGCAGAGGAAACACTGGAGAGGTCTATTGGTGATCCTGTTTTTATATGGTACCGGGAGGAGCCACAACTCTTCTGCAGTGCACTGTGCCACCTTGTGGCGGAATATCCCATACGTAAGGACTTCTTGAAACAGGCCATGCCATGCAATAGGAAAATACAACTGCCTGTTTGACGTTCCTTCCTGGACATGGCTCAATAAGCCTGTGAACACTAACGTCATCGAGCAGCAGCCGACTGACAGCACCCTTTTGTGCCGTGTCTGAGCAACAGTACCTAAAGTCATTGACTATACGGTTGCTGGGGCATGGCACTGAAAGACTGCTGTGTGTGCTGATGTATCACATTGCATGATGGAGTCAGGGACAGTTGACATGCACACAGCCCAGGAAATTGAAAAGGGAATCTAAGCACTGAAGTATGTTTTTATGCTTTCTAGAGAACGAAAAAAACACACTAAGGGAGCATTAGCAACTTTGGTGGAATGTGGCTTTGCCATTTATATTTTTGCCTGGACCATCACTTTAAAGTCTGCTAGCTCTGATGACATCTTGGTAGATGCAACAGCACAATACAACTGACTGTATCAAACAAGCACAAAC
Source organism: Gastrophryne carolinensis (assembly GCA_027917425.1). Classification (NCBI taxonomy): domain Eukaryota; kingdom Metazoa; phylum Chordata; class Amphibia; order Anura; family Microhylidae; genus Gastrophryne; species Gastrophryne carolinensis. The sequence continues at coordinate 377,924,273 of CM051236.1, forward strand.
CTTCTCAGGCTGTGTCTGCTGGAAACTTCTTTCCCCCTCCCCTGCACTGGAATTTCAGCAGGCAACAAATACTTTACAACTCCAACGGCTACTTTCATGAAGAAAAAAAAAAAAAACACAAGCATTTTCTCTCTGAAGGATTACATAACAGAAGACACTGAGGAACACGTTTTAAAGTCTACTGGACCACAGGAATCTGAAAAATGATATTTCAGCCCCTCACTTTCTTAAAAATTAAACTGTAGTGTTTGCCTTCAAACCCATTAAAAAAAATCTCCTACTGTAATCAGCAGTGTAACATTCATTACTAAAACTCCTTTTCACCCGTTATTTCTTCCTGGAAACCGTTATTTCCCAGAACTCATGTAATAATTGCCGCCAACACGTGCATTTATGACTCAGCATCTTCTAATCAGCAACAAACCAGGTCATGCTGATGGCACCAACTGCCAAAGCTACTCCTGGAACTTAGCATTAGCAAGGGAAAAAAAAACTTTTTAATAAACAGACTACTACTGAAAAAGTCACGCCACAATGTAAAAATCTGTATGTCATAACCACCCGCTAAGTGAAACCCTGCCAGTCGCTCGATGTTCTTACCTAGCCCAACTAGCATGTGCGGCTGGTAATGGCATCTCTCACATCTTCCTCAGGTTCTGTGTGGACCAGAGCGGCTGGTGTAGCCGTGCACAGCTGATGGATGCAGGGGTTCTTGTGTGCCGATTGCACCTAGGATTTCATTTAGCTTCCCCAGCCACACAATAATATGCACAGCCAAAGGAGCCAATTGGAAAGGACCCACACTGCGAGATCGGGCAATCTGGGGGTTTCTCATAGCGGGGCAATCCCAAATAAGGGAATGGACCAAGATTTTCACTTTGTTGGGTTTTGTTCCTCTTTGGCAGAGCATCCAGATTTGGGATTCCTCATTGTGTGTATCTTCAGGGATCACCTGTAAACTCGCCTTTTATTCATTCCCACGGAGCTTGCGTGGGCTGCTCAGCTAATCTGTGCACTTGTTCCATTCAGACTTCCTTTAGTACTCAGAGTGGCAAGAAAATCTTGATGGAGCAAGTGCCGCCGGCCGCAGCACCGAAGGCTCGGGAAAAGGTACGTTGATTGGGCGACCCCAAGATCTGGCCATCCCAATTTGGTAAGTAGATCAATGCCCCAAAAGTCTTAAGAGACTTGAGGTGGGCATTGTTCCTCATTAAAGCGAACCTATACCCTTCAACTTCATCCTCTTTGGTCTTCTGCCCAGCAGCCAGGTGTCATTGTCAAAAGCAAAAATTTGCCACTAATGGTGGGCCTAGGGGATTTGTTGCTGAAGCTGGCCTCAGGGAACAAAATGTTGAAGTGATGCACTGTGAAACACTACAGCTCAAAAACGCAGGAACAAACCATCAGAACCATTTTGCAACTTGAATGGCACCACATACTGCTGCCTAACAACAACTTGTGACCAAAATGGACATCATCCAGCTTGTAAGATTCTGTACAGGAATGCTTGGAAGGCCTTGGTGAATGAAAGACCACAAGGATCTTACCACCAGCTTGAAATGCGCACAGTAGCCTTGCAAGAATAGGCCACCTATAGGTGGTCACAAGAAGATGGGGGGGGGGGGAAGCAGGGACATGCTTGCAGTTGTGGGCTCCTCTTACCTGAGGCTTGGCACGCCCTCTCCACTGCAGTGAATAGAGTAGGCGAAATTAATCTCCTGTGTGTGGTACCTCTCATATGGCTCATCCTGATTTGGGAGTTCATCCCAGAGTTCGCCCAGGAAACTGAATTCCTGGCTCTCCCACAGCGCAATAGTGCTTTGTTTTACTATTACATTTGTCTCTGCTAGCTTCACAGTGGCTAAGGAGTCGTAAAAAGCCACGCGGAGGCATCCCAACTCTTTCTCAAGCGGACCTGGCACATGCTAAAGTTAAATGTCAGCGGAGAGTGGCGAGTGGAATGGCTAATCCGGAGAGTTTCACATAAAGGGGCATCTCAATTTGGGATGCCCCAGGGAGTGAAACTGACAGCCATGGACTTTTGGGCCCTCATGCTCCCATTTAAAGAGGCACAAAACCCCTTTATGCCCCCACCAGTACCTTGGCCAATGCAGCCACCTCAGCGGTGGCCCAGTTTAGAAAAAAAAAACACACACTCAATGGCCTTTTCTGCTGCCAAGGTCATGCCCACCTGGCAATTTTGAGATCGACGGCTAACGTGAACCAGCCTGCTTGTCAAATTCCCAGTTTTCCCATAGTCCGGGGAGCACTCACAGACCATCTGAATGGCTGAGGAAAGGAGTGCACCACAGGTACATACATGGAAGCTGTGGATGAGGCCCCTGGGATAGACAGTGCCGTAGGAGCCACTGGTAAAGACTAGTTAACTGTCGAACCCAAGGGCTTCACACAGCAGCGCATCCTGGTAGCACCTTTAAAGAGCATCTACGGACCTAAAATAAAAAGGGGCCGATTCCCGCCCCTCCCCCTATCGGCCCCTGCTTACCATCCGGCTGCTTCAGGGCCCGATCCTCTGCCCTCCCTGTTGGCTTAGCCGTATGTAAAGGACAGCACAGCTCTTCAAAGTCAAAGAGACTCCAGGGCCGTTCTAGTCGGGATGCCCCGCTGTGAAAACCCCCCAGGAATTCCCTGGAACACTCACCCTCTCCTGGAGCCCTCGCCGCATCTGTGTGCTCTGGTCGCATTCCCGCACACCTCTAGCATGTGCAGCACGGGCACGCCACGGCTGCAAGCTGGGCGGGGGATGCAGCTGGCGGCAGCGCTCGGTTGCTTAGCTGTCAGTGGCGCTGAAAGGAGCCAAGCGACAGTGAGCGCTCTCGCACGAGTCTGTGCCGTGGGACCCGAAGGAAGGTGAATGAAACAGGGCAACCTGGGGGGAGGGGGTATACACAGTGGGGTATCCCAATTTGGGATGCTGTCACAGAGAAACAACACACAGGAAAGTGAAATTCATGTGTGTTGTTCCTCTTTAAACACAGCGGATCGGTAAAAGGAAATAAAGTCTGTCAAAGTCTGCTGATGCTTCCAGCTGCTGCATTTGTGTTTGAAAGCCCACTGAGAAATATTTGTTCCAGCAGGTTCCCTGGTACGAGGCCAAATGGGGCTCTTTTATAAAACATCCATCCTGATGAACACACTGAAAAGGGTCAAGTGAGCTAACTCAATGCCTTTTTTTTAAACAAATAAGAGAGAGACCAGGGATGCCCGGCCTGTAGCTCGGGAGCCACAAGCGGCTAACAGACCCCTGCTGTGTGGCTCACAGGTCACCTGAATGTTGGATAGGTAAAGAAGCTCACCAGCTTACCCATCCTTGGTTTCCACAAATAGGTAAGCTTGCACACTTCACTTACTCAGCTTAGTTATTTACTTTTACTTATTTACTCAGCAGTTATTTACTTTCTTTGGGACTGGGGGATTCATACATACCCCACTTATCGACCTGAGGTGATAAGGGGAAATCCTGAACAAGGTTATACCATAAATACACAGGACGACTGGTTCACCAATCTCTTTGTGAATGTGGCTCTGAAGGTGAGAAAGGCTGGGGAATGAATAAGAGTTGACTCAGTACCGTCTTTTTTTCTGATTTTCTCCCAGATGCAATTCAGGACCATATTTAGCTGGGCTTTTTTTTTTAAAAAAATGCAAAACTAAATCATGAAGCAAAAAACTAAAATTTCTCTAAAAATAGTGAGTAAAAAAATACAGTGCTGAATCAGCCCTATAGTGATCGAAGGGTGGATGGATGTAATAACCGAAGCACCACAAAGCTTGATAAGATTGGATAATTAGGCTGCATAAGAGGATATGACATATGAGAGCTTATGGGGCTAAAATACTAGTTTGGGCGGGCGTAATAATTAAGAATAAGGCATAAAGCCATTCACACACTCTGGGTTACAGGGGTCAGGAGGTAAAAAGCACATTCGCCAGTATACTCACCGAGGGCTGCTGCACTGTTTATTAGAGGAATGTACACAGGAGACGCCCGGCGGCAAGGTGACCCGTCCTCACAGCAACACCGAACACACAGCTCTGCGCCCCTTAGAAACTGGAGAAGAAAGAGAGGTTACAGAAAGTTCCAGCGCTCCTCAATATTGAGGGCGGCTCCTGCACAGCGATAACCAATCAATGATACGGCGGCTGCGATGCCAGAGCGGGCAGCAGCCAATCACGTTTCAGCTAAAAGCTGGAGAGGCCGGTATTAGCCCCGCCCCGGTTACAGTGCGGAATTCAAACCTAGTTAGTGTTGCTGCGTGGCTTGCTGAGGGGTGAGGAGGGCGGCGGGTGCGTGTGGGGGAGGGGAGAAGCCGGCCGGGTGGTGTGCACACATGGCTGCCTGCCTGCGGCGTGTGTGTGGGAAGCGCTGCTTACTCCCTCATTTCTGCTAATAGAGACATTTTATTCATTTTTTACAAGGTTGCTGAAATATAAAACGAAAGCCCAAGTCCGCCTCACGCTAGAGGGAAGGAGCAAGATTGCACAAGCCATGCTCTCTTATCTGAGGACTTGTGTTCTCACAGGAAAATCCAGCAATGTCACAAGATTCTTCATGTGGTTCCACATTCATGTGAGTGGGCCCAGATTGTGACCATTAAAGTGACTATAGAGACCCTAAAAGCAGGGGTGCACAACATTTTCTGGTCTAAGGACCGTATTGTATTTTTCATGGGGTCACAATAAAAAGCAGATTACTGCAGAGAAGCTGTATCCTTATTGTATTATAAATGCCTCTCTCTCTATGGCAAAGGTGAGCAGGAGTGAGATGGGCCAAGGTTAGGTGATAATAAATGGGCAGAGGTGAGCAAAAGTGAGGCAGAAATACCGAAAATCCTTTATCTTTTCAGAGCCCTACCCATAAGGGTACTGGTAAAGCAGTTGGATGATCTTCATCGAGCCATCATAAATTATATTTGGAATGGAAAGAGATCATTTTGATCCCCAAAGAGAAAGGAGGTTTCGGGGCACAGAACCTAAAAAGTTACTGTATTAGCACAGATTTTGGAAATCGAACAATCGGTGATCCAGAATATCCCCCTGGGAGTATTATTCTTTAAAAAAAGCCAACATAGACCACAACAGCAAGGCCCAATGACATGTCCCGGCCTTGTCTACAACAGAACAGTGGTGTCCTGCGACAAAGATGTGGAGAAGGATTGAGTGGCGCCTGTCGCGGGTCTGACAACAGGCAATCCAGTAAGTCTCTTCACACCAGACTAACAGCGATATCCTGCGCTGGATGAAAGGTGGATATAGTGTTTTTTTTGTTTATGATTATAATATGACTTTAAACCGGACCTTCAGCATGATTTAATGAAAAGCCCAAACCCATAAAAAACGATTCCCCAGCATCTAAAGTTAATATATTTTAAGTTTTTAGTCACTTATTATTCTTTCCCCCACTGGGTTGCTACTCTGTTCAGGACTTTAGGATACGGGCGCCTCCATCTTGACTCAGAAGCATCACATTTACTGAGGAGAGTGGGATAAAGTACAGGGGGTTGGGTTATAGCTGTGCTTTGCTCAGACAGAGCAGAACTGGGTCAGGAAAAGGTCAGCAATCCCAGAATGCAGAGCAGCACAGGCAGAGGGCACTTCCTGTTTGCAGGCTGCCTGATGTTCCATGAGCCGCCATCTTGGATGTTTAAAGGCTCATAACATGCAGTGGATGCAGGTAGGATGATTTTTAATGTGAGCAATCTGTATGTACAGGGTGTGGGAAACATATAAGATAGACTCGCTTTAAGATGGGCTGAGGTTCAAAAATCAGGGAAAGGTAAGCTGGGCTGAGGTGGGAAGAAACGGGGAAAGCTGAGGTGGGAAGAAACAGGAAAAGATGAGATGGGCTGACGTGAGGAGAGCAGAGGTGAGAGGTAGAAAGAAAGGGAAAAGTAAGGTGGGCTGAGGTGAGTAGTGTGGACAGGGGTCAGTCAGTGGGAAGAAGTGGGCAAGGGTCATGCGAGAAAGGTAATGTGGGCTGAGGTCAGGTCGGCAGAGGTGAGATAGGATGAAGTGGGACAGGAAATGGTGAGGTGGGCAGAGGTAAGTGGAGATCAGCAGAGGTGGGTAGAGGTAGACACTGCTGCTGGGGGCAACTGATGGCAGTCCGGGGCACATACGGCTCCTGGGCTGCAGGTTGTGCATCCCTGTCCCAAAGTCATTAACCTTTATATTTATTGAAAAAATATCTACAATTGTAGTTTTTCCTTCTCATCAGATTTAATGAAGACATCACATCAAAACCAGCCTGTGTAAATCCACGCAGCTCCAATGCGTGACCATATTAAACTGGATATAAGCTATGCAAGGAAAGAATGCTGTCATTCCAAACACAGATAAATCGAATCCAAGAGGTTTTCCAGCACAGCCTCCCCGTGGCCGAAAAAAACGTAGCGTTAACTGTAGTCATTATCTAAAATCATATAGCATGCTTACATCGGGACAGATGTCCCCATTCCCAGACCTCGTATCCACAACGCGGTTTGCAGTTACGAGGTCTGGGAATGGGGACATCTGTCCCGATGTAAGCTTGCTAGACTTAATATGGTAATAAACTTAGAGATGAACAAAATCCAAGAAATTATTGGGTTTTGTGTCTCCTGATGGAAGCATCCTGATTTGGGATGCCCCACTGTGTGTATTCCCCAGGATTGCCCATAAACTCACTTTTTCCCGGTTTTTATGGCACATGTGCGGCCATTCAGTCAATCAGCAACGCCAGGGCCGGATGAAGTGTGGTGGAGGCCCCTGGGCACAAAATCTGGTGGAGGTCCCAGATACAGTATTTATTTTCCTTACAATATTTAGTCCAGCCACTTACTGGAATGTCTGATCGAATCCCTTGTACCACCCTTGTGTGGTGTGCAGAAAATGGTTCATTGCATTGAGCTGCCAGCGGCTGAGCTTGGTGGCTTATGTGCAGTGAGCGGCCTATTGACAGCTCTGCACGCACCCATTACTGTAGCATTGCTGATGGAGGCTTTGCTGCTCTGTGGTGAGTTTGGCTGCCCAGACGCGGGATGCCCCCACTGCCTCCAATAGCTTTATTGCCGGCCCCTCAGATCAAAGCCTCCTGGACCAGACCATAACTCAAAGGTTGGTATAGGCTCCCCTTGCAGGGCAAGTGGTGGAGGCCCGGGGCACACTCCCCTTGTGCCCCCCTCATAATCCGTCCCTGAGCGGCGCTTATTTCTTCAGCAAGCACCATCGGACACATCCACGCCCAGCCACTAGCTGTGGATCTGTCCATTTCGGCAGTTCAGAAAGGCTTGGTAAGGGAGCGCCATATGTGCATAGCTAGAGAAATGTTGGGGATGCGGCAAGGAGATGCTGCACAGGCTCGTGAATGAGGTGATGCCCCATAAAGAGTTTAGACTCAAGGGGGGGTGGTTGTTCATCTTTAAAGTGGACCTATCAGCGGGAGTGTCAGTCCTGGAGTCTAAAAGACCCCGCAACTGGTCGACTAGGTGCCCCATGTGGCATCCCGATTTGGGATACCCCACTGCCCCAGATCGCCCACAAACCACTTACCTTGTTACATCGCTGGCGTTCCTGCAGCAGCGCACGTTCCCACTGCCAGCCATTCAGATAGGCCGTCACAGGAGCGCGCACACTCTGCAAGGAAAGCAGGGATTCATTCACTAGGCCGGTGCTCAGTCCAACACAAAGGCTTTATTTATATGCAATTGTATGCACAGCATAAAACTGATTGGTTGAGAGCCTGGACAAGCCCCATAGGAATGGCGGAGAGGTGAGTTGAGTGGATGATCTGGGGGAGAGGGGTTTCACACAGTGGGGCATCCCCGGGATAGCCTGAGACAAGGGCCAATTACCAGGATAGTGAAAATAAAAAAATGCCATACTCACTTTTTGTCCCCCATAGCTAATAACTCCTAGTCTGGTGCTCTAAAGCTTACCTAATTGGCAGATTGTCGTTGATGGTCACATCCTTAGCCTTGATGAGTGACAATTTAAATGTTCTGAGAGGAAGCATATAAATGTGGGGATAGGCTTCTCCTTAGTAACTTTACCACCACCTCTGCAAATAAACACCATTTCTAACCCCCCCCCCCCCCCCCACCAGAGGTATTTGTAGTATCCCAAGTGCAGACACTGAGACAATACAGTTTGGCATAATGTTCCTGTAAGCCAGAAATACTGGCATCGCATTGCAAGTGGTGGGCCCTAGGCAATTCAGTCCTCCTGCACCCAGGACACTGTGGGAATGGGGCTCTCCTCCTGCTAAGTTGCCTATTCTTTTATTTATGGCCCTAACATGCATGAGTGCCAGGGGAGGGGGAAGCTTCTAATGACACTTAAGGGTCTGTTGAAATAGGGGCCCCATTGATGCTCATACAAAAACTTATTTCTGTCACATTCAGTCCCTAGTATACTACATTAACGGGTGATTTATTATGTTCACTACCATTTACTACTTGACATAAAAGTATGTTCATGTGACGCATGTGTGACAGATCAGTGAGTAAGCAAAACATACTGCAGCGAACACCAGTGAACACAGACTTTCACAATGCATTTTACTATGTTTGCGCAGCAATTCGCTTCGAAAGTCACAGGTATTTACATTGAAAAGTGGTTTGGGGAATGCTGGCAAACGGCTGTGGCAGATTTCCTTACACTTTTATAGCATATATCGGCATTGGAATATATGTGGGCTATCTTTGGAGTGTCTGGATTGTTTGAAAAGTTTAGGAACAAAAGTTTATCTGAAAATGTAACAGTCATGTTACAAACATTATTATTAGTTGTTTTTAACATAGAGGGTGACTTTATAATGTTCACGCTTGAAAAATAAGTTAAAGATCCTAAAAAAATCTAAAGTGACAATCTCTCCATAAATAACTGATTGCTCGGGGGTTTGCCACTAAAAGGTGACGAATGTATAAGTCAGCATTCACTGAGCCAAACTGAAGTAGACGTGAATTCAAATAACATCGCCAGCGGAACATGCAAGGTTTCACTTCGTAAATGCAATTACCCAGAGGATGCGCGGTGGATGGCAAAGAATTGGTTCCTAAATTACCCCCTAAATATAATAGCCTAGTAAATACTCAAATAGACATGAGGCTTTTTTCTCTACACTTATTGGATAAATATGGTGAAGGGGCAACAAGTGTGAGGTCTCCTGACTTCATGGGCTCAGGGGACACTGAAATTATTCTAGGGTCACTGTCCACCAGTGACTTGTACAGGGGTAAAATGAGGCTCTGGTCATGGGCACCTATGCTCGTCTTGATGCACCCTATGATCCTGTTTGCTTTGGCAGCTGCTGTCTGGCATTGATTACTACAGTTAAGGTTATTGTTAACTAAAACCCCTAGGTCCTTTTCCATTGTTGTTTTACCAAACATTTCTTTATTTAGTGTGTGATCATGGCACAGATTTCTCCTTCCCGTGTGCATAACCTTACATTTATCTGTGTTAAACTTCTTTTGCCATGTAACTGTCCATGCTTCCAATTTATCTAAATCTGCTTGTAGCTGGCCAGTGTAAATTACTTTACACAACTTAGTACCATCTGCAAAGATTGAGACTTTACTCAGAGCTGGATTATGAGGGGGCACAAGGGGCATGCGGCCCGGGGCCTCCACCACTTGCCCTGTAAAGGTGGCCTCCACCAACCTTTGGGTTATGGTCTGATCCAGGAGGCTTTTCAGTCTTTGGACTGACGGGCCACGGGGCCGGCAACGAAGCTATCGGCGGCAGTGTAGGCGCACCTGGGCAAACCTGCAAGCCACCACAGGGCAGGACGGAGAATCTAGAGCAGCGAAGCCACCGTCAGCAATGCTACAGTGATGGGTGCGTGCAGAGCTGTCATTCGGCGGCCGTTTAGTGCACATAAGCCACCAAGCACAGCCACTGGCAGCTCAATGCAGGGTACTGTTTTCTGCTCGACCAGATGGGCGACTACACTACCCCCCTGCCCAGAATGGCAAAGCAGGAGTTCCTGAGCAGCACGCACCCGCACAAGGGACTCGATCTGATGTTCCAGTAAGTAGACGGGTGCCAGACAACCACCAATCAGGAAAAAATACTGTATCTGGGGCCTCCACCAGATTTTGTGCCCAGGGGCCTCCACCACACTTAATCTGGCCCTGCGTATCCTCTGTCAATATATATTGAAAATAATTGGTCTCAGAACTGACCCTTGTCGTACTCCGCTAGTAACTGTGACCCAATTCTTAGTATATACCGTTGATAACCACCCTCTGCTTCCAATCATTAAGCCAATTTCTCACCCATGTGCAAACGTTTTCCCCCAGTCCAAGCATTCTCATCTTTTGTACCAGTCTTTTATGTGGCACAGCATCAAATGCTTTAGAAAAGTCAAGATATATGACATCCAACTACCCCCCCCGACCCAACCTTGAACTTGCCTCCTCATAAAAGCTGATTTTATGAGGTTTGTCAGGAGTGATTCCTCATAAACCCTTGCTGATATGGAGTAATAAGGTCATTTTCACCAAGATGCTCCAGGATAATTTTTCTTAAGAGACCTTTTTGAATATTGGCACCATATTTGCTAAGCGCCAATCCCTTGGAAGAGCCCCCAGTAATTATTGAATCTCCAAATATTAGAAATATTGGCTTATCTATTACTGTACATAAGTCCCTTAAAGTGGACCAACACCCAGGATTTTGACTATCCTGGGTCTTGGTCCACTTCGGTGGGGCACCCCCGATCGGGGTGCCCCCTTGTGTGAAACCCCCCCGATCACCCTAAAAACTCACCTCTCCCCGCTCCCAGCGCTGACGGACAAGCGATTTGACAGCCGCTTGTCCGTGGCTCCTCCGCCGCCGCCGCCTCCCGCGCGTCCCTCTTGACGCGCGCCCGCGCCGGCCATTCACAGACGGCCAGCGCGGGCGCGCGCACGCCTAGAGGGGCGTAAGGGGTTTTGGGGGGGGTAAGGGGTTTTGGGGGGGTTTCACCCCGCGGGACATCCCGATCTCGGATGTCCCGCGGGGAGGGATGTGATCGGCCCGGGAATCTTATAGATTCCCGGGCCGATCACCCGAGGGTGATGGTCCACTTTAAAACGCAGGGATGTGGGTGTATGCTATCTGGTCCCAGGGATTTATTGACTTTTATCTGCCTGAGATGGCGCTGCACTTCTTCCTTGGATAGAACAGTGACATTTAATGGAGGGTTTGGGTTATTGCTCTGTATTTCACCAGGCATGTTACATTATTTTGAGATTATAGAAATAAATAAGATGTTTAGTAAATTAGCTTTCTCCATATTCCCCTCTAAAGGTGTCCCCTCCTTGATTTTCAAAGGACCCACACCCTCTTTTACTGTTTACGTAGCTAAAGAACATTTTGATGTTAGTTTTACTCTCCTTGGCAATCAGTCTTTCTGTCTCCAGCTTTGCTGCCCTTATCTGTTGTTTACATAGTTTATTTTCTTCTTTATAGTTTTTTAACGCTTCCATTGTCTCTTCCTGCTTGAAATGTTTAAATGCCTCTATTTGTTGTTTATTGCCCCCTTAACCTTTTTGTTTAGCTACATTGGATTACACTTGTTTCTAACCCTTTCATTCCTGTAAGGTAAATATCTATCACAATGCAAATTGAGGATTTTTTTGCTGTCCATTCTATTAGGGTATTTCTAATCTGTTCAAACGTTGTCTTTTTGAAGTTCAGCGTTTTTGTGGCTCCATCATAAGGCACCCTAGTGACCGCTTAGTGGAAATTAATAATATTATGATAACTTTTTCCAAGGTGTCCCCCAGTCTGTTCCTTTGTTACGTTGTCTAGTACATTGGTTAATATTAAGTCCAATATGGCTCTCCCCCTTGTAGGAACTTGTACTAGTTGGGAAAGGTAGCCATCTTTTGTTTAAGATAAAAAAACTTTTACCTTTATAGGAGCCACAGGTTTCAGCGCCACTGTCTATATCTGGGTAATTAGTCCCCCAGTCCCCCAAAATAACTACCTCATTTTCAGATATATCTGGAGGCTTGTAGCAAACCCCCATCAGTATTTAATTTGTTTCTCACACCCTCATGCAGACTCCACATGGTAATTTCCCTCACATATATCCTCCCCCAGAGCAGGCTGTAGAGAGGATTTTACAATTAATCAGACTCCGCCCCCTTTGCATTTTTTTATGGTCTCGAAACACACAGTAACCCTTAAGGTTTACTGCCCAGTCATAGCTTTCATCCAGCTATGTGTTGGTTACCCCCACTATGTCATATTGTTCTTCTGTTATTATCAGTTCTAGTTCATCCATTTTATTTGCCAAGCATCTAGCATCTAGCATGTGTATTGCCCTTATTCCTGCTAGATGCGCTCCTCCTCCCCCCTCTCCACCCCTAGTTTCAGGTCTACACCCACTGTCACTTTCTTTTCTAACTTCCCCTTTATAACTGCTTATACCCTCCCCCCAGTGCTTAGTTTAAACACTCCTCCAACCTTTTAGTTATCCTTTCCCCAGAACAGATGCACCCTCCGTATTGAGGTGACACCCATCCCTGCCAAAGAACCTGTAGCCCACTGTGAAATAGGCTCAGTTCTCCCAAACTTCCTCCCTTTTACTCCGATTTTTGAGCCACCTGTTTACCCACTTAATTTCCTGTTGCCTCTCTGGTGTGGCTCTTGGTACTGGTAGTATTTTCTGGGTATTCCAGCACGGGTTGCTTCATCTTCAATTCTTTACATTTGGGTAATCTGCCAGCAGGTGGCGCAGTCGACTGCAGGGAGACTTGTGGCTCCTCCCGGCCCATAAAAGGGCAGGAATTGCCCAGAATACCCAGTTTTTCTGCAGTCCTGACTGCGAAGACAGAAGGCTTTCTCTCTCTGTTCGCAGGTGAGCGGGGCGTCCCAAGCCCGTCGGCCCTGCAGGCCTATTCCCACCTGTTCCGGACCCTTTTATGCCTCCCAGCTCCGGCTGACGGTTCAGGTGAAGGTAGGGGAACACCTGTGGTTGGGTGTTCATAGAGCTGTGCTCTGGGCCACAGACCCTGTACCCAAAGGGTGTTCCTCCCTCCTCTGTCTCCTCCTGACTTCGCGCATTGCCGGGGGGGCGGGGCCGTGCGATGACGCGATTCGCATCATCATTGCGTGGGCCCGCCCCTCGAGGTTCTCGGTGACCGGCGCCATTTTGAGTTGCTCCTGCGCTCGGCTGCGGTTCCTCTGATCTGGGTTGCTGCTGGGCCGGTGCATGTGTGCCCACACAGATGCCCCCTTGCTCCTGCCTGCTGCCCGATCGCTGCTGTCATTCCTGGTCTAGGATTCAGGAGGGCCCCCCGCTGGTCCGTGAGTCCGGTCCTATTTTATTGTATTACGTGTTGTTCAGGTGCTGTGCATGTGCTGTGGGATGCTCTTTGGCCCCCTTTTTTCTTATGTATTTTCAGACAGGCCTCCTTCCTTTGCCTTGCTTGTGGTTTCTCCCGGTCCAGTACCCCCCCAACCCCCCCTTTTTTGTTAGGGGACCCTGTGGGGGTATCCCAGGTGGGGCCTTAGCCCGGATCGCCCATGTTTTGGCTTATTTTTGCTATTGCTATAATCACCATATGGAGGCTTCTGGGGATAGCAAGCTTGGGGGCCCTTCGAGGCGGGCTCAGCTGAGTCTCATGTGCGGGGCATCCCCTTTAAGCGGTCGCAGCGCGGTTTGCGTCCCCTGCGCCCAGAGCGCCATTGCGGATCAGGATGGAGTGAACGCTACTCTCCCCAGTCCTATCCTGCCTACAGCATCGCCTACACCCCCATGCCTGCATTTAGCCCCCAGCGAGGGCGCTGCGCGTGGATAGCCTTGAGCGGCAGTTGGCCCTAGTAAGAGGAGGCATTTGGAACCAGCTTATCCTCTCCTTGCCTCCTTGATGTTGTTGATACCTTTGGCGGCCGTGACTCCATGGAAGAGGGTGAGTTATTCCACGATTCCGACTCCTCCGGGGAACGTCCGGGCGATTTTGACAGTGACATTGGGTCTTCCTCAGACGAGGACACTTGGCTCCCCGATGATACGGATAGACTGTTGTCTGGGGTCTTTGAGACATTGCACATTGCTCCCCCTAAGACAATGAAAAAGAAGCAGGGTGAATTTTCCGCCCTGATAGGCAACGCCTGGTGTTTCCGGAGCAGGGACATTTTTCCAAGATGGTTTTTAAAGAATGGGAAAGGCCCAACAGGTTACTGTCCGTGCCTAAGGGCCTGGATAGAAGGTATCCCTTTTCGGAGGAGCTGGTCCATCTTTGGTCTTGTCCCCCGGAGGTGGATGCTCCTGTCCTGGGGCTCTCTAATACTTCCGTTATGCCATCTCCTGACACCACTACCTTACGTGATAATGCTGATCGGCGCATGGATCAACTCGCCTGCCATGCTTTCACCTTTGTGGGGGCTGGTCTGCGTCCAGTCTGCGCCGCGGCTATTGTCGCCATTGCTATTAAAAAGAAGGTTAAGCGCCTTGTTGAGGCCGCCAGATCCCACAAGCGAGCGGATGAGTATAAGGATCTTTTGCCTTGCACTGACCTTATTGCCTTTCTGCTTTCTGCCATGGATGATGCTGTCCGGTTTGGCGGTAGGGCTTCGGGCCCTGTTGGTTGTCCTGCGTCGGTCTATCTGGCTGCGGCAGTGGGCGGCCAACGCTGCTGCTAAGAAGTCCCTCACCGGGCTTCTCTTCCTGGGACTCTCTTTAGAGAGTCGTCTCTTTGGAGAGCGGCTTGATGTATTAGCCAAGGATGGTTGGCTCCCTCAGCGTAGAAAGCATTCCCGGCCCTTTCGGGGGTTCTTCTTCCTTTCGCCCTTCCCGAGGGGGACATGACTCTTCCTTCCCTGGTAGTCGCAGAGACCCTTGGGGAGGAGGTAGATCCCGTGGTTGTCCCGGTCTCTCCTGGGGGTCCAAGCCCAAACTCCCCACCAAGCCCCCTCAGGCATGAGGAGGCGCCCTCACCCATCTGGGTGGGGGGACGGCTTCTGCTCTTTGCTCACGTCTGGAGACAACATGTCTCGGACTGGTGGATCCAGGAGGTGGTGTCCTCCGGCGACAAGATAGAGCTGGCAGCTTTGCCGCCCCCGAGATTCCTTTGGTCCCGGATCTGCCAAAACCACGTGATGGCGCAGGGCCTGAAGTTGGCTGTTCAACGTCTTCTATCGTCCGGAGTGGTTTGTCCTGTTCCTCTTCAGGAACAGGGTCGGGATTCTACTCCAATCTGTTCACGGTGCCCAAGAAGGACGGTTCCCTGAGACCCATACTGGACCTACAGGGTCTCAACAGATTTGTCAGGTTCAAACATTTCCGCATGGAGACCTTGCGGTCGGCGGTGAGCTCCCTTCGGCCAGGTGATTTCATGACCACGGCGGACATCAAGGATGCCTATCTGCACGTTCCTGTCTTCCCTGGACATCAGAAGTTCCCGAGGTTCGCCCTGGGGGATCGACACTACCAGTTTGTGGCCTTACTTTTCGGTATCACGTCAGGCCCTTCGGTGTTCACCAAGGTTCTGGCGGGTGTCATGGCCCTGCTGAGGAGCCAGGGCATTCGCATTCTTCCTTACCTTGACGACTTGTTGATTGCTGCTCAATCTTTTCATCAGGCCGAGAGGGATACTCAGATAGTATTGTCCACCCTCGAGTCCTTCGGTTGGGTGATCAATTATCCCAAGTCTTCACTCATTCCGTCATTGGTGAGGTCCTTCCTGGGCATGACACTGGATACTTCTTAGGTCAAGGTGTTTCTTCCTCGGCAGAAGGTGGAGGGCCTTCAGACGCAGGCGAGGGCCTTATTGTCATGTCCTCATCGCTCCATCCACCTGGGTATGCAGTTGGTGGGCCTCATGGTGTCTTGCTTCGAAGCTGTGCCCTTCGCTCAGTTTCACAAGAGACAAGAATTTGCTCTGTCCCCTCTGGCCAGTCAGTCCCTCTCGTGGTGGTTGGACTCGAGAAATCTGCTAGTGGGCAGGTCCTTTCTCCCTCCGTGCTGGAGATAGTCACCACAGACGCCAGTCTGTCCGGTTGGGGAGGGTTCTGGCAATTGCTGAAGTTCCAGGGCCAGTGGGGCCCATGGGGCATGCACCTGATTTTGTTTGCTTCCAGGGCATATGCGCCCTTTGGATTGTTTTTACTTGGATGCCTGGCCTTCTTGGTCCTGGGTACGGGTTTCGGCTTCTGGCTGTTCCTTGTTAGTGAAGGGGTCGGTATCCCCGCCTTTCTTGCGGGAGCCCTGTTTCTATTCCCCGTGGGGAGAGTTCTGAGTTTTACCCAGGCTTCTGTTGCATGGGAGTTGGTTAGGCAGTTACTCTGGCCTGTTCCTTTAAGGTGGAAGAACTTCCCTCTCTTTCTGTTCTGTTCCACTTGTACTTGGGTACCTTTGGCCCTTCAGCACCAGGTTTATGTTAAGCAGGTCTGCTAGACGGCTGCTTGTTCTGTTCATACCTTTTCAAAGGTTTTGTTATGCAATTGACGTTAGAGCCTTTGCTCCTGTCGTGCTTGGTAGCATGGTTGCAAGGTGACAGCGCCTTTACTGTCTGCTGTGCCTTTTTTGTTGGGGATCCCACCCTACTTTACGGTTCTGTTGAGCAAGCTGGCTAGTCCGCTGCTTGTGTTCAGTTCTTCCTTTACAAGGTTTCAAAGGTTGAGGTTAGAGCATTGCTCTCGTTGCTCTTGGTAGCATGGTTGCGGGTGACAGCGCTTTTACTGTTGGCTGTGCCTTTTTCAAGGGGATCCCACCCTACTTTACGGACACTGCTATTGGATGTCCCACATGTAATTACTACATCTGGAGCAGGACGTGCTGTATGCTTAGAATAATACAATTCTGTGAAATACTCACCTGTAGAATTGGTATTATACGCATACAGCACATCCTGCTCCAACCCACCCTGGTTTCACTTTGTTCTGGATCCCCTGTATGGTGATTGTTATCATTGTTATTATTACCAGTTGGGTGGTTGGTTTCTCACGGCTTCTTTTTCTCACTGCTTTTCAATGCTGGGGATTTGTGGGAGCTCCCTCGGTGTATGAAGGGCCGGTAGGAGCCTGTTTTCTACATGTCTGCAGTGCACGGCGCCCTCAGGCGGAGGATTACCCACATGTAATTACTACATCTGGAGCAGGACGTGCTGTATGCGTATAATAACAATTCTACAGGTGAGTATTTCACAGAATTGTATTTTTTTCCGCTTTAAACAACCACAGGCAATCCACTAATGTGCGGAATCCCTTTTTTCAAAGGTTGATTCAAAGCCTGGTGAGAAAACCCACTTCTTTTTTAGGAGAGAAAACTGCCATTCACTTTCATTGGCTACCTTGGGGCCGATTCAGAGCCTGGTGAAATTTTACACCCGGTAGACAAGGAAAGTGAATGGCACTTTTCTCCCCTGAAAAAGTAGTGAAAATTCTCACCTGCCTCTAAATCAACCCCAATATATTTGATTAGAGCTAGATTATTGTATGTTAAACTTTGAGGCATTTTTTTGATCTCCACATGCTGACAGGTTATTCTTAGTATACAGTACGTCCTGCTCCAGATAAGAATCATTACACTTGGACATTACTCCTCCAGATGGCGCTGGACTGCAGAGACAGCGAAATTGGCTCCTCCCGGCCCCTCAAATACCCGGGACCTCCCACAAATCCCCAGAATTTCTCTGCAGTCTGGACTGCGAAGGACAAGAAGATGGCTCTCTCTTCTCGCAGGTGAGCGGGGCTATTAGCCTGCGGCCTTGTAGGACTATTCCCACCCATTCCATTCTCAATGTGCCTCCCAACCTTGGCTGCGCTGGTCATGGGTGATGGTAGGCAGCACCGCTGTCAGGTGCTTAGGAGCGCTGCTCCACCGCAGTCCCCCACCATACGGTAGGCGGTATAGGCATATGGTGAGCCTCTATGGGATGCCCCTCCCGCCCTATTGCCCCTTGCCCCTTTCTATCGGTGGGCCCTATGTTAATTGGCCGCTGCCCTCCCTCGCTCTCCCTTGTAGCTCTCAGAGGGGGGAGGGGTGTGTGTGTGTGAGTGAATATGCCTTGGTGCTTCACTGTATTTTGTTTTGTCTGGTTGGTGTCAGTCGCCGCGCTGACTTGGTTGCACTGGTTGCGTTTTTAAATATGCCGCCGCTGGGCGGCGGCGTTACCTCAGGCGCTGGTGCGTCGTTATTGGCTGCTTGTCGCGTGTGCTGCTTCGCGCTCTTCCGGGGGAGCGGGGCCCGCGGTTAGCGTACTCCACGTCATTGTCTCCGCGGCCCGCCCCTCGAGGTATACCCGGCGCCATTTTCTCTGGATCCGGTGCTGCGTGACTGGCGTCTACCTACCGCGGTCCTTAAAGTGGACCAACACCCAGGATTTTGACTATCCTGGGCTTTGGTCCACTTCGGCGGGGCACCCCGATCGGGGGTGCCCCGCTGTGTGAAACCCCCCAGAAACCCCAAAAAACTCACCTCTCAACGCTCCCACGTGAACGCCGCAGCCAATCCCCGCCAACGTCCAGGCGGGGATCAGGAACGTCCAAGCCGCTTCCGCCGCCTCCCGCGCGTCACTCGCCGGCGCGCGCACGTCTGGAGGGGCGTGCGGGAGGCGGCGGAAGCGGCGGCGGATCAGGTAAGATGTTTTTGGGGTTTCTGGGGGGTTTCACCCCGCGGGACATCCCGATCTCGGATGTCCCGCGGGGTGGGAGGTGATCGGCCCGGGAATCTTATAGATTTCCGGGCCGATCACCCCTGGGTGTTGGTCCACTTTAAGTGCCCTCGCAGGCGGTTTTTATTACCCTATGTCATACTGCATGTCAGTTACGGGTTCTCTTCGCTTATGTCTTTCAGACGGACCGACCTCTTGGTTTCTCCCGGCCCTACTCCCTCTATTTAGTTATTAAAACTTGTGAGGCCTAGTGTGTAAATTACTCCCAATTCCCTAGCGGGCTATTGAGGCATCCCGGGTTGCTTTTTATAGCGTGAATCCCTATTGGCCTATTGTGCCGCTATAATCACCATATGGAGGCGTCTCAGGATAATGTGCTCGGGGTTCCTTTGGGACAAGCCCGGCTGTGTGTTGCTTGTGGGGTGTCCCCTATTAGTGCTGACTGGTTTACCAGTAGCTGGGCCTGCGCCTCGTATGGCTTCACCTACTCCCCCAAGCTTAAATTTGACTCTTATTGAGTTGCATACCAGTGGAGATTCTCAGCCTGATGTGTCTTCCAAACTGGCTAGTGTTGAGAAATTGCTTGCTAATACCTTGGCGTAAGGCCTCTGCTAAAAAGCGGCACTTAACGCCTGATGTCACTCTTTTCCGTATGGAGGCTGATGAGTTTTTGGAACTGTCTGGCTATACCCCTTTGGAAGAAGGGGAGTTATTCTCTGACTCTGAGTCATCTGATGAGAGGCCCAGGGGTCATGATGATTCTGGCTCTGACCCCTGGGCCCCAGATGATACTGATAGGCTGTTGGCTCAGATTTTTGAGGTACTGTCTATCTCTCCCCCGGTTGTGGCCCCCAGGCAACAGAGGGAATTGTTTCATACTGCTGACCCACGCTTAGAGTTTCCTAAGCAGGCCCATTTTGATAATCTCGTGCTCAGGGAATGGGAGCGCCCCAGCAGGCTTCCCGGTGTACCTAAGAGTTGGGATAAGTGGTATCCCTTTACTGCCAATGTGGTAAAGCGTTGGTCATCCCCCTCCTGAAGTGGATGCCCTGGTCCTAGGGTTGTCTAACACCCCTGTCATGCATTCCCCTGACTCTACTACGCTGCGGGATGGTGAGGACCGGTGTATTGATCAGCTGGCGTCCCATACCTTTGCATGTGTGGGGATGGCGCTGCACCCCGTCTGTGCCTCTGCCATTACGGCTGTGGCCATTAGGACCCTGCTTAGAAGTATTCTAGATGGTGCCCCTGATGATGTGTCTAGTGAGGAGTTTAATCTCTCTCGTTGTGAGGTTTTTGTGACTTATGTCCTCTCATCCTTGGATGATACCATTAGGATGTGTGGCAGAACCTCTGCCCTGTTGGTGGCTATACGCTGCTCGGTTTGGCTGCGCCAGTGGGCTGCTGACAGCGCTGCCAAGAAAGCGCTCACTGGTTTTCCCTTCAAAGGACTACACCTGTTTGGGGACCGCCCTGGACCTGTTTGCTAAGGGAGGCAGGTTACCCCAGCGTAGGCAGCAGTCTCGGCCCTTTCGGGGACAGGGCTCCTTTTCTTCCCCCTACCGTGTTGCCAGACAGGGGAGGGGGGTCTCCCTTACCGGGGCCCAAGGAGATTTCTGGGGTAGGGGCAGAGGACGGGGGCGTCCTGGCTCCTCCTGGGGCTCCAAGCTTAAGTCTTTTTCCAAGCCCCCTCAGGCATGAAGGGGCGGCCTCACCCATCCGGGTGGGGGGACGGTTTCAGCACTTTGCTTGCGTCTGGAGGCTTCATGTCTCAGACCGGTGGATTCATGAGGTAGTGTCCTCCGGTTACAAGATAGAGTTTGCTGCCTGGCCGCCCCCAAAATTTGTCAGATCCCGGATTTCTCAGAACCCTGTGTCAGCTCAGGCTCTAGTTCTGGCGGTGCGAAGCCTTCTGGAGCTGGGGGTCATCTGTCAGGTCCCCTTACGAGAAAGGGGCAAGGGGTTCTATTCCAACCTTTTCACCGTGCCCAAAAGAGATGGGTCAGGCCCATCCTGGACTTGAAGATCCTCAACAAATTTGCCAGGTGCAGGCGCTTTCGCATGGAAACTCTGCGCTCTGCCATCAGTTCCCTGCGCCCAGGGGATTTCATGACTTCTGTGGATATCAAGGATGCTTACCTTCATATTCCTGTATTTCCAGGTCATCAAAGTTTCCTCAGGTTCGCTCTGGAGGATCAACACTACCAGTTTGTGGCATTGCCCTTTGGTCTCACCTCAGCTCCCAGGGTGTTCACCAAGGTGCTGGCTGGTGTGATGTCTCTGCTCAGGTATCAGGGCGTCCGCGTGCTGCCTTATCTGGACGACATTCTCATCACCTCCCAATCTCTACATCAGGCAGAATTGGATACTCAGCTGGTGGTGTCCACCCTGGAGTCATTTGGATGGGTGATCAACCACCCCAAGTCCTCACTGTCCCCCTCCTTGGTGACTCCATTCCTAGGAATGAATCTGGATACAGTTCAGGCAAATATTTTCCTTCCTCAAAAGAAGGTGGATGGTCTGATGACACAGGTCCAGTTCCTGCTATCTTGTCATCATTCCTCCATCTGGCAGGCGATGCAGCTGGTGGGCCTGATGGTGGCGTGCTTCGTGGCGGTCCCTTATGCTCAGTTCCACTTGAGGCCTCTGCAACTCCACCTCTTGTCAATGTGGGACAAGTATCCAGCGTCCCTGGACAGGGTCTGTGTGCTCTCCCCCCTGGTCAGGAGGTCCCTCTTGTGGTGGATAGACTCAAGGAACCTGTTGAGGAGCAGATCCTTTTTTACCCCTTCCTGGGAGACGGTCACCACGGATGCCAGTCTGTCACATTGGGGGGGTTTCTGGAAGTCCCTGCGGTTCCAGGGGAGGTGGGACAACCAGACGGCAGTTGCCTACATCAATCATCAGGGAGGGACCCGGAACAAGAGGGCCCTCCAGGAAGTGTGTCTGATCCTGACCTGGGCGGAGACCAATGTTCCCTGCATATCAGCTGTGTACATCCCGGGGATGGAAAATCTCCTGGCAGACTCTCTGAGCAGGGGGACCTCTCGCCAGGGAGAATGGTCCCTACGCAGCAGGGTGTTCCAATCTCTGTGTCACCGTTGGGGCCAACCAGATGTGGATCTGTGTGCGTCCCGTCACAATCACAAGCTACCGGCCTTTGTCTTCCTGTCCCAGGATCCTCTTGCCTTGACCACGGATGCTCTAGCAATGTCATGGCAGGATTTCAGTTTCTGTATGTCTTTCCTCCATTCCCCCTGCTGGGCAGGGTTCTGCGCAAGATTGCTCTGGAGGGGGTGCCAGCAATTCTGGTGACCCCCAGGTGGCCAAGAAGAGTGTGCTTTGCAGACGTGGTGCAGCTGGCAGTAGATCAGTACACTCTGCCCATGGTGCCAGATCTGCTCACTACGCCATCCCAATTTACCTCCATCTTAATGGAGAAGGGGCTGTCTTCCTCGGTTGTTGATACCTTGATATAGGCTTGGAAGAAGTTTTCTTCTTCTATTTATTACAGGGTTTGGCATGCCTACATTGACTGGTGTGAGTCTAAGTCTCTTCCCTGTCGTGTGTTCTCTATTCCCAGGATTCTGGAGTTCCTACAGCATGGGTTGGAGATGGGGCTCCAACTTAGTACTCTAAAAGGTCAGGTTTCTGCCCTGGCTGTTTTCTTCCAGAAGTCCTTTGCTCAGCATTCTCTGATCAGGACTTTTTTCCAGGGGGTGACTCATGTGCGTCCCCCACGTAAGCCTATGGTGCCTGTTTGGGATTTGAACTTGGTTTTGTCAGCCTTGCAGGGTGTTCCTTTTGAACCTGTGCAGGAGGCTTCCCTGGCCATTCTTACTCTCAAGGTTGTATTTCTGGTGGCTATCACCTCTGTTAGGCGTGTGTCTGAGTTGGAGGCACTTTCCATTCAGCCCCCCTACTATGAGAGACACTAGGATAAGGTGGTGTTTCGCTTTAAGCCAGATTTTCTGCCTAAGGTAGTGTCTGCCTTTCATTTGAATCAGGACATTGTTCTTCCTTCATTGTGCCTAAGGAGAGGGTTTTGCATTCTTTGGACGTGGTTAGGTGTCTGAAGTACTATCTGGTGGCTACTGCACCTTTCAGAAAAACTGATGCTCTTTTTGTGGTCCCTTCTGGTCCTAGGAAGGGTTTGGCTCCTGCCAAGTCTACTATCAGCAAATGGATCCATCAGGCTGTGATTCAAGCCTATTTTGCTAAGGGGAAGGATCCTCCCTTCCGCCTTACTGCTCATTCTACTCGTTCTATTGATGCTTCTTGGGCCTTTCAGCACCAGGCTTCTGTTGAACAAGTTTGCAAGGCCGCTACTTGGTCTTCTGTTCATACCTTTTCAAAGTTTTACAAGGTTGATGTTAGGGCCTCAGCTGATGCTGCTTTTGGCCGTAAGGTTCTGCAGGCGGCAGTGGTTTAAACTGTCTGCTGTTCACTTTGGGGATCCCACCCTACTTTATGGACACTGCTATTGGATGTCCCGATAGTATTATATCTGGAGCAGGACGTACTGTATACTAAGAATAATACAATTCTGTGATTAACAATTCTAGTTAAAGTTGCCTCACGGCAACGAAACGCGTCGGCGGTGGCGAGCGGTGGATCCAGGATCATCATTTATCAGCTTTATTTATCCTTTGGAATTACATTGCCAGGCATTTGGGACGCAGTGAGAGACTGTCTGATTCCAGCGCCGGTGAGATCGTTATCATGTTTAATGCCTATCTTTATTCTTTTACCATGTGAGTGTATCTCTTGAGTCTATAATAAAGGAGAGAAGTTTTTAGCAGTACTATACCATATTTCTCTTTCTTTGTTTTTTTACATCCATGAAATGAATTGTCACCATCTGAGTCAAATTTGATTATTACGGAGACTGTGGTCTCTTTGAAGTAGTGTCTTTTTTGTATATACTAATTGGAATCATCATATGAAGTTTGAGCAACGTTTGAGTTTAACCCACACTGAAGCCCATTGGGGGTAGCAACGTTGAATAACATTTAAGGCTTTCTTTTGCTGTGGAGTCGGTAAGAGTTTGCACGTTTGGTGGAGGTTTTTGCACGCGTTCATGTGAAGTGCATGCACCGTGGGATATTCGCCATTTTTCACTTTTTTTATGTTTTGGACTTTTTTTGGCTGACTAGTTTATGTCTCACTAAGTGAGAATTGGAATTTTTATGTCACTGTGTGCTCTGTGTTTTTTATTTGAATTTTTGAACACTTTGGGTCTTTTTTGAGATAAGGACTCATACACGTCGAGCAGTTTACTTTTTGTAACTTTCTAGGTTAATTACTTTAGCGCGGTTCTGGGTCTTTGATTTAATCACTGATATCAATTTTAATTCTGTGATTACTCACCTGTAGAATTGGTATTATGAGTATACAGTACGTCCTGCTCCACCCCACCCTTGGTTTTGCATTATCTTGGATCCCCTGTATGGTGATTGTTATCATTGTTATAGTTACTAGTTTGGGTTGTTTTAATTCTCCCAGCTTCTCGTTAATTGCTTTTCAATGCTGGGGATTTGTGGGAGGTCCCTGGGTATGTGAGGGGCCGGGAGGAGCCTATTTTCGATGTCTCTGCAGTCCTGCGCCATCTGGCGGAGTAATACCCGATAGTAAGTATTATATCTGGAGCAGGACATACTGTATACTCATAATACCAATTCTATAGGTGAGTAATCACAGAATTGTTTTTTTAACCGGTTTACATTTCTCCTCTGTCCCCAGTGCTCTGATTGGCTGGTGCTGTCACATGGCTGCCGGCACTAGGCTGGAAACTGTTGTTATTATTATTAACCATCAATTCACTTGCACAGTTGAAAAACAAAACTCACTCGTCCCATCTGCATGCATGATAGTGAATCATTGTCAGCATTTCCATTCGCTCCTGCATCCACTCAAAGCTAAAACACCACCTCACAGATTTAGAGACCTGAGATCAGAGCAAGTTCCTAGCTATCAAAAAAAATGAGCAGTGGATTCTAGCTTTATCTATATGAAAAAGTATGCAGCAAGCCTCAACTTAAGCAAGCAGGTCACATGTTTTCCACTGCTAAACAGGTCATTGACAGATCCTGGAAAACTTAATGTTTTCCTTTCCAGAAATTCAAAACCAGGGTAAACAGGGTAAAACGTTTTTTGCAACGACAAGATGATGTCTTAACTATGTAACAAATGTACGGTACATACATTAATAAAGGGGTTCAAACAAACTTACCAAGATAAAAGATAAAGATGCAGCAATATGATGAAGCAGAAGGAACACGTGGGACCGTGCCTCATCTACAGTGGTGCAGAGGATGCTGCAGCCGCTGGTGAGTGCAGCGTGGGAGCCCCGCAACGGGTGAGTGCATGTGGAATGACCTGGGGGACTCACACAGTGGGTCATTCCAAAAAAGGATACCCCAAAGTTACTTGATCTGCTGCCCCTGGGGTTTTTAAGACTGCAGGAGGGCCAAAACAGGTGGTTGGTCCATTTTGAAACTGAAGTTAAAGGATCACTATCGTGAAATTTAGCTTGGAACATAGATTTAAAATGTACTTTCAATTTGTGAAAATGTGAGTACTTTCAATTTGTGAGTAATGAAAAGGCAAGATATGTGTCCAAATAAGTTATAGATTTTTCTGCTGCAGAGTGCCAGGTGTCCTAAAATGTGGCTGACTGGCGGGTTCCCTCACTTCGGAATAATCCAAGTACTGTGCGGGGGAGAATGACTCCATGCCACTGCTATGTAAGGAACGCAGCATTGAGTACGGGGAGATGGCTGCTGTGTATGTGTATTTGCAGGATGGCCGGCCAGGAGATGGCTGGTGTGTGTTTCTTTGCAGGCTGGCTGGGACCAGAGGAGAGAGACTGCAGGCTGGGTACCTGGGACAATAGGAGAGAGATGTTGACTGTATTGTGGAACATTGCTTCAGGGTTCAAACCCAAAAATGTTTTTTTTCTTTCCATTATTGGATTTCTCTATTTTCATCTTGTTTTTGTTGCTCTCCAGATTTATTATCTTGCCAGTTTTTCTTTCTTTTTACGCTGTGGCATCTTTCCGTTTCCCATTTTCTCCCCTTTTAGCTGTGTGTGTTTCAAGCAGAACAAAACCTAGGATTTTCACTATCCCCAGTTTCTTCCTTGCCCTGGGAGCATCCCAACTTGGGATGCCCCGCTATGTGAACCCCCCAGTTCATCTGTCAAAATGTACCTTTTCCTGTCCCATGGGGCATGCACAGGCTCTCATGCAATCTTCGCTGTTTGCACCCAGAGCTTGGCAACGAGAACCCGTAGCGGGAGCATCCCTGGGCACCCAGCCTATCTGAATGGCTATGGGAGGGTGCCTCATCCTGGAGATGCTGAGGATGCAGCCACAGCTATTTACATTGCCATAGGAGCCAGGTAAAAGGTGGGTATTGTGGCGACCTGGCGGCGTTTCACACAGTGGGGCATTCCGTATTGAGATTTGCCAAGGGAAGGCCAGTGGCCAGCACTGGAGTCTTTTAGGCTCCAGGGTCAGCTGCTCAGGGTTTTGTTCCACTTTAATATATATATATATATATATATATATATATATATATATATATATATACCTCCAAAGTCATTCAAAGTAGATTTTTATTTCAGTCAGTTTATTTTGTAGAGATTTTATATATTTATGGAGTCACCTGGTGGTCCCATAACAGAAGCAGCACCTCACACACACAGAGCTAATACCACCGTGTACAGCACCTTCCTGGGAAGAAAGCTGGAGCAAGTTTACTGCAGCTGTTGCTAGGAGACCAGTGGGCTAAATGTGGTAGCCCAGCAGACCCCCCCCCATTCAGCAAATGGACATTTAACAATAATTTTACAATTTAAAAGTTAGGCATACAGTTTAACTTTTCTATTGCCACATTATTTATACACGTTAGAAGCTATTGTGTGGCTATTTATTTTTTTAAATGCAAATTTTCGCAGTAGTGCTCCTTTAGTCTGGGCAGTCCTTTACTTATGTCTTGGGTAGGACTGCATTTACAGTGAGCCTGTAAGTGGTTACTGTCCCCTGTGAGTGGTTAGTTCCCTGTGAGTAGTAACACTCTTAAAGTGGACCAACACCCAGGGGTGATCGGCCCGGGGATCTATAAGATTCCTGGGCCGATCACCTCCCTCACCGCGGGGCATCCGAGATCGGGATGTCCCGCGGGGTGAAACCCCCCCAAAAGCCCCAAAAAACCTTACCTTATCGGCAACGGATCAGCCGCCGCCGCCCTCCGCGCCCCTCTAGCAGTGTGCGCTCCCGCGCCGGCCGTTTGTGAATGGCCAGCGCGGGCGCGCGCCCTGTAAGGGGGGCGCACGGGAGGCGGCGGCGGCTTATCCGTCGCCGAAAAGGTACGTTTTTTGGGGGGGTTTCACACAGCGGGGCATCCTAATCTCGGATGCCCCGCTGAAGTGGACCAACACACAGGATAGTGAAAATCCAGGGTGTTGGTCCACTTTAAAGAGAAACTATGGACAAAAATGACTGTAGTCCCTCTGTACTATTCAGCAGCGAGGCAGTGCAACACATTGCCATCAGTAAAACAAAAAAATGTCAGCCCAGATACTCACCACTTCCATATATGGAAGGGACATAGGGACCAGGCTGCACTGCTTCCAACTTCTTTGGGAGGGAAGAGAGTATTGGGAATACTGATAGATGTGTTCTGCTGGAAAATAGGGAGTGCTATCCAATAAAGTAAATTAACCTTTTAAGAAGACAGAGACACAAACCTGGACACATACTGTACTACTATTCAAAATGTGTTGGTATGCTGAAGCGTTTCTCTACATTGTAGCTAAGGCGCCTAAAATACAACCCCACTTTATTATTCCACCCCCCACCAAACTTCACACATGGCAGGTAACTTTCTACTGGCATTCATGAAACAGAAGCATGATTTGTCACTTTATAGAAAATGCTTCCACGTTCCAGAGTCCAGTAGTTGCATTGTGCTTCACACATCTCCTTCAGATGCCTACAATTATGATTGGTGATGCAAGGCTTGCAAGCAGCTGCTTAGACATGGAAACCTCTGCACTCAGTGACCCTACAGTTCTCAGAACCGAGGAGAATGGCAAAAATAAGTTTTACAGAGGGCCGTATTTGGTGCCCAGCTAGCCCTAGGCACTTTTATTGTGCGCAAGAGGTTTAAATGCATTGTGAGTGTGGGGGGTAACGGGGTTATATGCAGACAGTATGTGTGGAGAAGGGAGGGGATGCAAGGGTTTATATGCAGACAAAGTGCAGAGGAGAGAGAGGGTGCATGGGGTAAATACAAACCGTGTTCATGGGAGGGGGTGGGGTAAGGGGTTACGTGCAGAGCCCTATACTTACTATACTGAGAGAGGCATCCAGCTGCATTTAACCCCTTGCACTTGTGCGTGTGTGCCTTGACCTTTGACCTCATGCCAGCTGCGCTGTGAGTGGTTGGCGTGAGGTCTAAGGCTATAAGATGGCAGCGCCAATGCAGCAAGATGTTGGTGAGGTGACTGGAACAGCAGAGGAGAGTTAACCAGAGCGGTGGTGAGAATGAGGTGAGTGGAGCAGATGGCAGTGTGAAGTGGGAAGTTCGGGAGCCTGCAGCCAGGTAAGGTAAGTAGCTCATTAATGCATGGGGGCAGCCATCTTGCCCCAATTTTTGACAGCCCTGCTCCTGAAAGTCAAAATTACCCTAAATATCTTTGAAATAATGCTTTATTTCTAGGCAGAAGTAAAAAGCCATCAGCTGTAATTACTCATCATGGCTCAGAAAGGCTCAGAAAGTAAATAACTCTGTGGCAACCAAGGCTATTGACTTACATTGGTTAATACATTGTTGCACTCAGCCCCTCCAGTAGCTGGTAATTCTGCGTTGCGTGTGTGTAACATGGCAGACATGCTGATCCTTTTTCCAAGGTAAATATTTCTGTTTGGTGTGGGCTGCTTATAGCAAAATCCCAAACTCCAGACAGGCTGCCCTGTGTGGAGAAACAATATCACACAGACACACTGCAACAATGCTACATCAATGCAGCCAGCTAGAGAATTTCGGTGTGGAATTTCAATCTGGCTAGTTGGGCTGATCCTAAGAAAGTTCCCAGCTCACCTGCAGCATGTCTATTTGCTAGCAAAGGCTCTCCCCAACCTCTTATTCGTGCTTATGTGCAAGCAGGACAGATGTAATCCAAGAGGGCTGCTGTCATGTAATTCTAGGAGCACAGCTATTCCACAACATCTGTATGGGTTTAAGCTTTAGGGGAACAAATTACTAAACTTTTTTCCTAGACTAGAGGTCCACTTTTTGCTGAGGTATACCTGCTCACCAGGAGGATTTGGCAAAATAGGCAATTCGTGGCTTTCTTTTGTTTTTTTTGCTTTTAGGTCCAGAGACTGGTGACTTTCTGGTTGATGTTCTGTTAGGCGGTGAGTGATTCCATGGGTTTGGGCTAATTTGGATACATATTCCTGAAAAAACGCTGCCCCTCCTATATCCTGGAGCCTATGCATTTTTCATTTTGGATCCTGCATGGTCCACTGGCCTCTGGTCCCTGTGCACCAAAGAGGTGCATCTAGATAGACTTGACAGACTTGATAGACTCGGCAAATAATTTTTTTATCTGGCATTTTAATCCTCATGTGGGTGGGGGGGGAGGGTTAAAGGGGGATCTACAGCATAACACTCTTGTCTCCTGGGGTAACTAGGAGATTCTAACCAGCCACAAAGGGGGTAATTGGGATTGACATCATGCCTGATTACATTTTGCCGTTCCCTTAGGCCAAGAGCCAGGGCAGCAGCTAATGCATGCTATGCATTAGAGGTGCTAACACCTCTTCATTTGTAAGGGTGAGGACACAGTCTGCACGTGAAGTGTTATTGCAGCACTTGCTGTACCAAGCAGTCCTATGCTTAGGTGTTTCCAGTGGGGTATCAGCGGCTTGAACGACTGATCCAGATAATGAGGATTTTTCCTCAGATAACATGGAAAATCTTCTGTCATATTATGCCCAGCTCCAGTTATTGTTCCAAAATAAATCATGTTTAAACTTATCTTCCATTAAGGGTAAGTAGGCATGGCATGGAAAAGCAAAGCCCTATACAAAGACTACATCTGCATGAAGGTATACCCTTTTCATTATGTGTGGGAAGATGCTTCATATGGTTTGAGGAGTTTTGGTCAGAGAGGGAGTGTTGACTGGAGATAGTTTTGCTCAATTGCCTTGGATTGCTTCCTCCAACCAAAAACTCCTTCATAGGCTGGGTGTAGTCTTGGGCACTTGAGGAAAGGTGGTGATCAATTCAGTACCTCTACCAGAGTTCGGTTCAGTTTTTTCTCAACAATATTCATAGCACCTAAAGAGGACTACTTAGCTCAACTAATCCTGGATGTAAGGCATCAGAATCTTTACTTTCATGCATGCTGATGGAATCTAAGTAAGTGCTAGGTTCTGGGGGGGGGGGGGGGGGGGGGGGTTGGGGGGTTGGGGGCAATCATGATCCTACAGAGGATCCATTCAGATCCATCTCCATAAACAGTACCCAATAAGGCTGTTATCTGTTGATCCTATGCCAGGGCAAGGGGCTTTTGCCAGTAATACCCTGGTAAAGAGATTTATGGAGGGCACTCCATGTGTCTATTGGGTCTTTAGGATCTCAATTTTGTTTTTGATGTTGCAGGTGCCCCCCTTTCATTCATTTTAAACAAAAAAAGGAGTTTTTATAGTTGCTGCCATTTGAACACTCACAGAGTTGGCAATACTTTCAGTCAAGCCACCTTTCCTGATTTTGCACAAGGATACATTTTTTATGTCTCTGTCTGGAGTTCCTGCTCATACTGTAGAGAAGGTTTAGCAATGGATTTTTCTAAGACTCTTGCTCTGACTCTGATGGTGACCTCTAACTAGTCTAAGGCATCTATGTCAATTATCCTCTAAGCCAGTGCTTCCCAATCCTCTCTTTGGGAACCACCAACATGTCAGGTTTTCAAGATCTCCACACAGATGTATAGGTAAAGTAACTGTACTCATACAGAGCTATAGAGATGGCTAAGTAGAGATCCATAAAATATGATAAATACTGGCTCTTGAGGAGAGGGTTGGGAACCATTGATTTAGGCTGAAGTGACAAGGGCTTACTTTGCCAATAGTAAGGTTCTCTTTTTTGGGTGATTGAGTGACGACTAGGCCATGTTGACCAGGTCTGCAAGGTAGCTACTCTTTCTTTTACTCACTTTTGTTTTCTACATGAGTTGTGCAGGAAGTTCTTTACATTCTTATTGGATCTTATTAGGACATCCTAATTCTGTATTGAAGTCTTAGATACAATAAAGTACATTTTGGTTATTTCAACTGATACAGTAAAACGACATAATATGTCAAAGATAAAACAATAAGAGGTTAGTGTTGCCCCTGGCACAAGGGGAGGAAAAGTATTCTATGCCAAATCTACCACAACCTAACTCGAAACAAAACATTTAGAAATAGATAGCATTAAGAAAGACCTTTTATGATATCCAGTAGTATAGCTGGTAACAGACACTGGTTGAACAGAGATGTCCTTAATTGTTTGTCCTTTGGTGAAAGCAGATCAGTCTAAATCTATTCTTGTACTCTTAGTCATTCTAAACTCCATGAACTATTCTTTGCTCTATCATGCCATTGTTCAGTGGTGATCTCAAGAGTTATTTATCTCATATATTTCATAGTTAGAGATGGGAAAACCTGCGAAAATTTGAGTTTGTTGAGTTCGGCGAACTTCCTGGTAATGTCTGGTTCGGGTCCCCAGAATCAACCTGAACCCAAAACCGAGCCCCATTGAAGTCAATGGGGGCCCAAGTTTGGGGGATGAAAAAAATGGCCTTAAAATAGGGGTAGCAAGGCTAAAGGGCTGCAAATTGATGGGAACACCGGGGTAAATGTCATGCACAAAATGGGCTGGGGAAAGTACTAAAATGATAAGAGAAAACTAAAATATTAAAGAAATACATACATAAGTGAA
This sequence comes from Gastrophryne carolinensis, assembly GCA_027917425.1. Taxonomy (NCBI): domain Eukaryota; kingdom Metazoa; phylum Chordata; class Amphibia; order Anura; family Microhylidae; genus Gastrophryne; species Gastrophryne carolinensis. The sequence continues at coordinate 377,955,880 of CM051236.1, forward strand.
CGAAAAAAAATCATTATTTCAAGGGTGTTGAAGGTCAAACTGGGGGTGAGGGGCACCTGTGCGATAGCCCTGCACAAAATGGACTAGGGAAAGTACTTAAAATAATAACAGAAAATAAAAATATTAAAGAAATACATACATAAATAAATTCATTAATCAATATATAAATAAATGAGTAAATAATTAATAACATCAATACATACATACATACATATATTAACATAGAAAAATAAATATATACAAAAATAAATAGACATAAATAATAAAAAATAACATCAATAAATATATACATAAATATATACATAAATATATACATAAATCAATTAATAAAAATACATTTTTAACAGGTGCCAGAGTTTTGGGAGGGAGGGGTGTTGGAGGTGGATGTGGCGGTGTAAGTAGAGAAGACGGAGGAGGTGGATCTGGCAGAAGCGGAGGAGGAACTAGCAAAGACTTTAGGGACTCACTCAGGTACTGGCACATCCAAGTTCCATGGAATCCACTCCTTGTTTATTTTAAAGAAGGTATGTATGTCCACATTGCCTCTGGATAGGTGGATGACATCCCCTGTCGTCCCGAGCACATGTTCTGATAGGAAACTTGATACAGGGCAGGCCAGCACCTCCAAGGCATAGAGGTCAAGCTCTGGCCACATGTCGAATTTAGTGAACCAGAAATTGAACGGGGAGTAGCCATCGCTCAGTACCAGGAGATGCGTGGACATCCTCCACCATGCGAGTCATAGTCTGCCTACTGGTACTACAGGCCATATTCAATGGTGGTGTATGTGGCAGACAATGGAATAAGTTCTTCCATATTGTGCCCATGCCTACCTGGTGGTGCCGGTACCCCTGCTGTCTTGGCGACTTGCAGTTCCTCCTCCTCTTTGGCCCTGTGGTGCCACTGAGCCTCCACCAATAGTGCATCCACCATGAGTCCTTATAGCAGGAATACAGTAATTGGCACTGGAGACTATGTGGGCAACTCTGCGGTCCAGGCACTGGAGCATGTATGTGCACTGTTCCCCCTCTGCAAACAGGCAGCCTCTCTTATATATAGTCTTTGATGCCTCCAGTCAGGTGCTACAAACCCAACTTGCAGGACAGAAAGTATGTAATTAGCATATAGAGGGACTGATAAGAAACAAGCTCTCTCACTCTATGATCTCCACCAGGCACATTTGTTACACTTGCAGCTCTCTGGTAACCTTCCTACACTATTTCTTTCACAAAACGGATTACTTTCTACCTTTCTGACATAAAGCTTTCAGGTTATGGCCTATATTCAGTAAGAGTTGAAAAATTACAGTTAAAAATTAACTTTAGGTGAAAGAAGCAGTAGAATTCCACTGTTGCTGAATCACAAGCTAGGAAGACAATGAAAGTCAATTTTACTTTTCTACTTCTAAGAAAAGTAGTACTTTTTACTCCTTTTTACACTGTAGTAAAATGCCCTGGGCATTTTTTGTTCATGAAAATCCCTGTAGGGGGTTCCACCTTACCTGTGCTACATGCACAAAGAATGTCACATGCTTTTTCTGAATACAAATAGAAGCATAGAAAAAACCCAGAAGACTGAAACATTTGGTGACTGTGACAGATGTACTGTGAAGCCCATTCCTAGTTACAACCTGTTGAGAAACAACATTTTAAATAAATGTTTCAATGCTGAAAAAAAGGTTTTAGAAGAGAAGCAAAACACATAGCTCATAGTGTATACTAAACAGACAGCCATAGCTTTTCTTTGGCAGAGATACCCTTTTGCTCCCACTGATACCCAGTACAATACACATTTCACCTTTTTAAATACCGTCTTTCCCCGAAAATAAGACATCCTCTGAAAATAAGGCCTAGTGCCTGCTTTTGGAGGATATCGTTATATAAGTCGTCCCCCGACAATAATTCCTACCCGAAAATAAATCCTCCCCCGAAAATAGGGCCTCACCGTTGGTACAGTTCCGTCCACGAAATGTTGCAGAAGGATCCGGAGCTTCTACCGTAGAGACCTTTGGGGCGGTGGCGCCTCGCAGCTCACTGATTGGCTGCAGCGCTGTGGAGCAACGCGAGACTTCGGCCGGGTATTTGCTGAGGGACGGTGCGCAGGGGGATGTCAGAGAGCCCACGTGAACATGAGGAAAAGCTGCCGCCTGCTCCCTGTGACCGCGCCGCCGAGTGTGCCCCAGCGAGACCTGGACCGAGACAATACGGTATCGGTAAGCAGGCCCGGATTAACGTAGGGGCGGACGGAGCTGCCGCTCCAGGCCCCTACGTTAAAACAGGCCCAGCAGCCTGCAAACACGGCCCGCATAGGCCGCCCGGCGGCTGCTGTGCGGGTCCCGTGAGACTCTCACAGGCTATAGCAGGCATACTCAACTAGCACAGCTGAGCAGCCTGATGCTCTGTGCAGCCTGGTATTATAACCACTAGGGGGCGTAATGACGGGGCACGTAAGGGGGGAGCTCCAGGGAGGTGGAGGAGACGCACGCTGCCTGTCTTCTGTCAAGACATCCCCCGAAAATAAGGCCAAGTGCCTTTTTCCGGGGAAAAATTTATATAAGACAGTGTCTTATTTTCGGGGAAACAGGGTAGCACAATCACCCCAGAAGTTGTGGGTGTGGCCATGCAATTTGGTGGAATTTGAATACTGTAGGTGCTTCTTAGAGGCCTGAACCAAGCTCCCAAATCCATCCCCCCATGCACCCAACAGAGAACAGATTTGAGATGTCTAATTTTTTTTTTACTATTATTAAGCAAAAAAATGCATTTCAACCTAAAGCTGGCCCTGACAACAATGCTAACTAAATATACACCAGTGGCTTAAGCCTACCTAAAGTTTTTGTCACCCTCTGTTGCCAGACCATTTTTCATTATTTTGTGCTACACATGTTCAGCTATCATTTATAAAGGGATTTCCAGGAATTTCCCAGCAAAATTATATATTGTTTCGGCTGGGTTTTAACATGTAATGTTTTGTTTTCATTTTTTAAGTATAGTGTCAATATTTTTAGGTGAAATATGTGCAAACAAATGTAAAAAATCTAGTTGTTACAATATCTGGTGTTTTTTGTAATAAAAAATTTACGTTTTTCAATAAAATAATTTTGCGTGTAAAAGCCCAATTTCACCCAGTTACAATGGTGCCACATGTTTATTGGTAAACAGCCTTTCCTGCCCAGGAGACTCCCCCAAACTGAAACAGCGCTTTAGGAGATTTTCAGATAAAATACAACTGCCATGCACACCTTGCGGTTTTTCAAGAAGAACAACCCTTTACATCTGAAATACTCCCACAAGCTATATATTCTCTGGAAGTACATACCTCAAGCTTTCTAGGTGTACCAGGCTTGTTGACGTGGTCACAGTTTTCTGGAAGTAATCCTTTAATGAATTCTTTGGTTGCACAGGGTTTCCTTTAAAAAAGAACAAAAAAGCCACATTCTCCTAAAAAAAAAACAATATGCAAGCAAGAAAAAACAAGTTTTATCTGAAAAAGCAAGGTCCCCTGAACAAAACAGAAATTAACATGCAGAGGTACGGTCAAGGAAATTGTTGCCAAACACTCCAAAGTAAAGCAAGAATGTAAGGGTAATTTTACCTGAGAATTTCAGCTCTGGAGACAAAGTGCGCACCTTGCAATTTTTCAACCAATACAGCTCTTACATTTGCAATACCCTCCACAAACTATATATTCTCTGAAAGTACACACGTTAAGCTTTCTAGGCATACCCAACTTGTAGTGGGCTTATCTTTCTGGAAGTAATCCCTCAAAGAAATCTTTGGTTGCACAGGGTTTCCCTAAAAAAAAGTATAAAAAAGCAGTATAAAAAACACATTTTCCTAAAATATCAGTATCAAACAAGAAAAAACTAAATTAATTAATAAACTAAATTTAAAAGAGCAAGGGTCCCCGAGCAGAACAATCCCCAACATGCATGAGTACATTTAACCGTTTTAACTGCCAGCCTACTCAAGGCTTTGTCACCCTCTGTTGACAGGTAATTTTTCATGTGGCAGAGTTTAGGATTTAACATGAAATGTCTTGTTTGTAAAATGTCCACTGTTTTTTTAAATATTTTGGAATAAAAAAACCTAAAAAAAACCTAAAAAATTTGATTTATTTTAAATAAAAATGTTTTTTTATAAAGAAAACCATATTGCATGTGAAAGCCACGTTTCTCCTGATTTCAACTGTACCATATATGTATCAGTACAAATAAAATACAACTACTATCCACACTATAAACTGTTAAATACAAAAAAAAAGTTGTCCCTGGGGGACCCCATTTTTTCGGGAATTTTAAGGATTACAAAACCTTTAATAATCCCTGGCATGGGGTCCCCCCCTACCCAACACAACCAGCCCGAGGACCAACTATGGGGGCTTGTAGAACTGGGCGAAGGGGCCAGCCTTGGTGGCCCCTGCCCTGCAGGCTACAAGTTAGCACGGCCTCAATGTCTCTGAACGCCCCCTGGGCTTTGGGCAGGCAGGTAATAGGGGGCTGGAGGTTAATGGCTAGTCACTCGCTAGCCGCTGGTGAATTGCCAGCCCCCTAAGCCTTGTGAACTAGCATAGGGGTCTCATGGATCCCTTACCAGTTTACAAAGGGTTAAATGTAAAAAAGACACACAGAAATGAACTTTTTATTTATTTATTTTTTAATACTTTCCATCCATCCCCAAGCACTGTGTCCCACGCCAAATCCTACATTGTTCGCTCTGCTTTCTCTCCTTCTGCTGCTTGAAGCCTTTTATACCTGCTGGGCGAAAGAACATATGGTTCCCCCTCCCGGAGGGGGATGTTGCCCTTTTTTTGGGAATTTTAAGGGTTAAAACCCTTTAAAAGTCCCCCCAAAAAGTGATGTGAGGTCCCTCCTACCCAGCATAACCAGCCCCGGGACTAGCTACAATGCGTTACAATGACAGCTGCTGGGGTGATTGCTGGGGTGATTGCTCGGGAGGGGGGGCTGGGGGAGAAAGGGATCACAACCCCTTGCCTCTACAACCCTCTCCAGCGAGCATCCTGGCACCGCCTCAGACTGGTTCTTAAAGCGGGGGCGGCAGCAGCAGTGGGGGGGGGGGGGGGGCTCTTTGGGGCCCTCTCCTGAAGCCAGAGGAGCTTTGAGAGAGAATTGGATGCCACCAGGTTGAAGAGAAGGCCAGATCGGGGGAAATGCCAGGTCTGTAAATTGTATGTGGCTGGTACTTAAGGGTCGGAGAGGCAACATGAAATTGACATGCTTGACACTTGAAGAGTTAAACTGATATTTCACACAAAGGCAATTGTTGGACCATTGTGTTGAGTTATGTTTGGCACTATCCTAAACTGTTTTACGTTTTTAAATTGAAGAAGAAATGACAGAGATATCAAAGTTTACAATCTGACCTCATGATTCTCTTCTGAAGCAAATGGGTGTGGCCCTTGGAGCTGTGATGCTGCATAATAATCAGTGGGGCAGCGCTGGGAGTGTGAGCAATTGCTAGGAGATGGCTGGGTGGGGAGGATTGATAAATTAATTGTGGGCACACCTGGCATTATCCTCTTTTGAGCTTTGATAAACTGTTTAATTGTGTGCATGCCTGGCATTATACCCTTTTGAGCTTTGATAAACTATTTAATTGTGGGCACATCTGGCATTATATGCCTTTTGGCTTTGATAATCCATTTAATTTTGGGCACAGCTGACATTATACTCTTTGAACTTAGATAAACTATTTAAATGTGGGCACACATTCCATTTGACCATTTTGAGCTTTGATAAACTATTTAATTGTGGGCACACCTGGCATTATACTCTTTTGAGCTTTAATAAACTAATTAATTGTGCGCACTCCTGGCATTAGACCCCTTTTGGCTTTGCTAAGCTATTTAACTGTGGGCACATCTGGCATTATACTCTTTTGAGCGCTGATAAACTAGTTACTTGGCACACCTTGCATTAGACCCTCTTGGGCTTTGATAACTTACTGTGTTTCCATGAAAATAAGACAGGCCTTATATTAATTATTACTCCAAAAATAGGTGCTAGGGCTTGTATTCAGGATATGTGCTATAGGTGGTTGGCAGCTGGCAAGATCGTGGCGGCAGTACAGCAGCTCCAGTACAGTCCTTGCACAATGCTGGCTGGCAGTGGGGGGGATGCAGGGTATTCAGCTATGTGTCCGGCATGGTGGCAGGCTGGGACAGAACCAGCAAGGTCAGACATTTTACTCCTGACAGACAAGCCTGTGTGACTTGATGTGTCCTCACCCTCCTTTACAGCCACTCCTGTCCCTCCTCTGATAATCGGCAGCTGGATTATGAATTGTAACTAGGGCTTATATTTCACACATTAGCAAAAAATCTTACAGGGATTATTTTAGGAGAAACGGGGTATTTACTTGTGGGCACTCCTGGCATTATACTCTTTTAAACTTTGATAAACTATTTAATTATGGGCACATCTTGCATAAGACCCCTTTTGGCTTTAAAAAGCGATTTAATTGTGGGCACACCTGGCATTGGAGCTTTTTGAGCTTTGATAAACTACTTAATTGTGGGCACACCTGTCATTAGACCCCCTTTGGCTTTGATTAACTATTTAATTGTGGGCACACCTGGGATTATACTCTTTTGAGCTTGGATAAACTATTTAATTGTGAGTAGATTTATTAATAGCGCCAGGTAGCGACAGATGAGCGACAGTAGCGTGATTTTCACAGCGCCGGCTAGTATTCGCTGTGCTTGGCCGTTGTTCGGTTGTTGACAGTGACTCAGTCGGTGTGCGGTAATGTTGAATACGGGGTTAGGAGTCGCTGTTTGACAGGTTCCGCGCTGTATGGGAGCGCATGACAACGAATGGCCATAGCGAACGGCTCCCAGCATATTCATTAACAAATCACGCTCCAAAAATTCTTGCGCTGTAAAATGCAAGTTCAACAATGTCATTTCACCAAATCATAGAAATAAATATGAAAATAGTCATAGAAATCATCATGAAACTTGATGAAGTACACTGAAGGTTTGGCTTCCACTTGATGAATTACCATGCCAGTGCTCTTGCTAAAACCATCCCTCACCATTCATCTTTGGAACTGTCTTCCATTTCAACCATATGTTCAACAGCTTTACCAATCACTGTGTAAGCCAAATGGGCATTGTTTATCCTGGATGAAGCAACTTTGTCTGGTTCTTCAAGAGCCGACACACTTTCATCCTTGTGGAGTTCAAGTCCATAAACACAGTCAACCCCATCATACTTAATAAGGTAGAGGGAAGAGTTGACTGGTACTTGATCTGAAACATTTTCTTTCCGTTATGTTACTGGGCCACTGCCTTCTTTCCAACCATGCTGTATCCTACAGCCAACAAAGCTTCCCCTAGGCTGAGAAATAGGTTTGCGTTGTCCCGTGTTATTGTGATATTTCTTATGATATTTCTTATGAAAGGTCCTTTTCTTCATCATATTTGCTAAAACAACTGCATGTGCTACATCAGCTCTCGATCGCTGTGGTGCTGCCTTTCCAAAAGCAGTCTGCATGGTAAAAGGCAACAGGGCTGGCACACTAGAGAGTAAACAGACCACCCTTAACTTGTTAATGTTTCAGTATGCATGAAAAATATTCTATTCTTTCCACCAGTCCATGTGGTCTCTGCCAGCTTACAGATGCTCTTATCAAATCCTATTCACATCATGCACCAGAAGGCAGCGTCGCATTTGACCCTTTTTGAGCTTTTATAAAGCTACTCATTTGTTGGCATCACCTGCATTTTACTTACTGGAGGTTTGATACTAGTACACACCTCTGGCCATCACCTGCATTGTAAATATTGCATGTTTGATAAATCTACTCACCCCTGGACATCTGCATTGTACATACTGTTTATAATACAAGTCATCTGTGCCAAATTTTATTGCAGTCAGTGGGCATAGAAAACATCTGCTCTCTGCCCATTTAATTACACGTCCAGGGCTTTTGCCAGCTACTAGGCACATTTAAAAACATCTGCTGACTGTTCCTCTTAATTTTATCTATCTAGGGACAGGCAGCTACTGTGCCACAAAAAATTTGTGTGCCAAAGTAATGTCTTCAATGTGCTAAGCATATCATTAGTTTTTGCAATTTGTTTTCAACTGTTATAAAAGAAAACAATTTTTCCTAGCAACCATGTGTTTACCTTAGCAGCCTAGATCAAGACCTCTTTACCCTGGCTTGCTAATAATATGCTGGGCTAAGACAGATATGACAGATTTAACCTCTAAGCTAAAGGGTTACTGGAAGCGTTCTCACCTGGGGAGGTCATTACTGCTACTTGACCTAGCCAAAGCTGTAGATAACCTCAACTGTTGGACGAATTCTGGGTCATTTAGTTAGTAGTTTATTGTCAAGGCTAGGAAAACCATTTCTATCCTGGGTGAAGCAACTCTGACTGGAGGTATTTCAAGAGCAGACACCCTTTCATTCTTTTTGCGTCACAGTCAAACCTTAATAAGGTAGAGGGAAGGGTTGACAGGTACTTCATCTAAAACAGTTCCAGGGTTACACTGTAGCAACACGGAGCCCTAGGTATATTCGAATTTTGTGTGTAGAGAAGTAAATCACAGGAATAAAGGCACAATCCTAACACAAATTATTATTTTACATTCCAGTAAGGCAGAACACAAAAAAAAACTGCCACAAAGGGAATATTCCTTTAAACACCCTGTTCGGGGCCCTGTAAATGGTGGCATCCGTACACACCTTGTCATCCATGGAGCTGTATATGTAGACATCCCAGGATTTGGAGGTGGTGGCGAGCTGTGGTAGAAGAGGATGATGGCTGCAAAGGCGGTGGCAGGAGATGTGAAGGGGAGGGAGAGGTGCCTCCCCTCGGAAAAATTAAATGGTGGATGTGGCATTGTAGGTGGAAGAGATGGAGGTAGCCAACACTTAAACCGCTCATTAAGGTGCTGGCACAGCCAAGTCCCATGGAATTCATGTTCGGTTTATCTTCACGGATGTAAGGATGTCCAGGTTGGCTGTGAATAGGTAGATCCTCTTTTTTGGTGATGACACCCTCTGCGGTGCTGGACGCACATTTTAATAGGACACTTGCTGCAGGGCAGGCCAGCACCTTGAAGGCATAGAGGGCAAGCTTTTGCCATGTGTCCAATTTACTGACCCAGAAATTCAACGGTGGAGGACCCATCGCTCTGTACCAGGTGATGCATCAACAGATATTCATCCACCATGCGAGTCTGCCTCCTGGTACTATGGGCTATACCCAATGGTGGTGGATGTGGTAGAGAATTGAACAACATCTCCCACATTGTGCCTATGCTTACCCTCCCTTCTGAGGTGGTTCTGGTGCCCCTGCTGCATTGGCAACTTCCCCCTCCTCATCAGCATCGTTCCGCCACTGTGTCAGATGGGATCTCCACCAGTAGTACATTTTAGGTTGCATTATATTATGTGTTTTTTTTCTCGCAGACGAAGGATGGGGATGGTAGCGCTGATGATGGCATCAGTCGTCAGTTCTGACCATATTGGGGGTGTATTGGAAGCAGCACAGCATCATGGCACAAATGCCCCTCATGGAGGCCTAATCATTAGTGGTGAGGTTGTGTTGGTCTGCAGTTCGACTCACCCAGGCAGTTTGGAGTTGGAACTCTACTATTGCTCACACACCCTTTCCAACATACAGTATATAAAGTGGAATTCCACCTGGATGGCAAATCACCTACGAGGCAGTGGGTCGGAAGGCCAAAGTTCCCATTTCCCCATGGCTGGACTCAAAATAGTTGTGCAGGCACTGAGCTGACTGGATGAGGAGACAGGAGAGAAAGAAGTGGAGTAGGAGGCAACAAGCGGCAATCCTGGATGGTAGAAGTATATACACCAAATTGTTGACGGTTGAGCCCAGGCCACCACTCCATTAACCCAATGGGCAGTTAAAGAGATGCTACATCCCTGCCCTTGCTTAGTTGTCCGCCTGTCAGTTGTGATGTGGACCTTGCAACCTGTTGGTGCAGAGCAGTGATGACCTGCCGAGAAAAGTTGTGGCATCTGGGAATGACGAATTGTGGGGCAACAGATTTTTATTAACACCACGCTCTAACTAACTGAGATAATCGCCCCCCCTAGCCATAAGATTTTTAAATCTCTCTGTGTCCACCAGCCAGGATAGGGGCATTTCAATTTTTAAACACTCGCATTCAAGGTGGGGGCTTGTGGTTGAAATGGGCCCAACTTTCACTTTCTTTCCATTGTTCTGGGGAAGCCTTGTTGTACAAGGCTGCTACAAGGTTCAGCCCATTATCGCACACCACCTTGCCAGACTTCAGGTCCAACAGTAGCAGCCACTCATCTGTCTGGTCCTGGATGCCGATACACAGCTCCTGGCCGGTGTGGGATTTTTCGCCCAGACAGATGAACTTTATCACCGCATTCTGCCATTTCCCCATGGCAGTGCTGGAATTGGTAGTGCAGAGGCTGCGCTGACTGCTTCAGGAGGAAGCAGAGGTGAAGGAGAAGAAAGCTACAGGAGGCACTGACTGATGTCCCGCAATTCTGGCCAGCAACTTTGAAATGCTCCGACTTTGGGCCAGGGCTCATGGGTGAAATGGACCCAACTTTTGCTCTTTCTCCAAAGTTTGCAGGATGCAGAGCTGAACGCTTCCCTGTGATAATGTGAACAGGCTTGGTGGTGGTGCTGCTGAAGGTTCTGCTGGTGCTGGAGCTCGTGGGGTTTCCACATTCCTTCTTTGAGGGGGGGGGGCAGGTGGCCTTGTTCTTGTGGAGGTGGAGCTGCAGAGGGAGACTCTGCAGAGCGACAGAGGGAGACTCTGGTGTTTGCAGGTTTTTCTGGTAGTTATTCCACTGCAGCTCATGTTTTGCTTGCAGGTGCCTGGTCATGCACGAGGTGTAGAGATGATTAGCAGCTTTCCTTCACTTCAGCGATTGTTGCCGGGCAGTGAAAGCAACGGGCAGACCGTATAGGGTTTGCACCCTTCTTCTGCTGGCTTCCTGAGTCTGTGTGACCACCGCCTCTTCCTCCAAACTGTGATGGCCTTCAGTCCACGTAGGGTCTAGGACCTCATCATCCCTACTGGCATCCTCTTCCACAAACTCCACCCTACTAGCTTCCCTCTCAGCCTCAGCATTGCAGAAAGCTGCAGCAGTCAGCACTTGGGTCTCACTATCATCTATCAGGGTGTCCTGTGATGGTACACTGGCCACGTCCTCATTTTCCTCTGGCTTATGACCTAGGTCTGCAACTGGGGCAGGGGTAGGTGGATGGCCCATGGTATTCCAGCTAGGTGTGTCAGCATAGAGCATTATTGACTCAGTGACATCTGGCTGGGGCCTACAAATATGCACTACTAATCCAAGAGCCTACTTGCATGAGAGGAAGCTGTAGCAGGCAAGGATGACGGACGTCCTCTCCCTGCAGCACCAGCAACCAAACAAGCACCAGCTCCATTACCATTAGCAGCAGAAGCACCATGGCCACGTCCCTGTCCCTTATTTGCTGCTTTGTGCATTGATAGACACCTGCAGTTACAGCGACACACCCCAATGATTACAGATAGGTTTGGTATAAGGGGACCCCAATGAATAAAGATAGGTTTGGTAAAGGGGACACTAACACCACAGTGAATACTGTAAGCGGGCAAACAATCAGCAGTGACGGACAACGGATTTGAACGGCAAAACGGCTTTTATTCAGCAAAGTTCAGTAGATAGTCCAAAGATTGCAGCATAAATGCAGTAAGCAAAAAGGGTTACTTCACCAACCAAATAGTCCTGGGCTAGGTACTCCAGCAAGCTGATCAGTTCCAGTCCATTTTACAGGGCGTATCAGCCCTCTGCTCAATGTCCAGTGCTATCCTTCACCACGGTGCAGCTCAGCCTGGGCTCACTCCAACAGGCTGGTCATAGACAAAGGAAAGGCCGTGTGCTCTCTTCTTATACAGGCTTCCCCTGTAATCAGCGTGCACACTTGTGGAGGGCCTTAGAACATGTAACAACCCGTTATGGAATTGGGGAAGTGACCCGGGTCCTGAAAACCCGGCCCGGATTGTGCTTTATACAGCCAAGCAGGGAAGAAATAGACATTTTGATACAATTTAGCACAATACATATAGGTCTGTTTTAAGGGTTCACACAGTTACCCTAGTGAATACAGCTAGGTTTGCTTTACGGGTTCCCACAATTACCCCATACATGCCCAGCAGCAGTGTTTACAGGGCTAACATGCTGGCAACAGATTGCAAGTAGTGAAACACACCTTTGCTAACATGAAAAAAAATACTAGATCAGCTCCACACTTCCAGAACACCATTTTGGCACACAAAAATATATACTTTTAAAACTTCTATGGAAAGTGAACTTTTCCTTTGAGGATTGGTCCTGAATAACAGTACTAAAACTAGTCTAATGCGAGGGTCATCTAGTGGTTACTGCAGTTTGTAATGAGTTTTGCTTGTGTTGCAGTGTGTTTAGTAACGCTTAAGGCAAGAGGCATACAAAACCTGATTATTATTACATTATAATTTACACATGCTGCCACAGACTTCTAGGGACAGGATTCTTTATTGTGGGAAAGTGATGTCCTGTTACAGTATAAAGTGTGAACGTCACCTAAGAACCTTCTTTTTCTTTAAGGTGTCTACTGTAATCTGCATAACAGTGACACATAGGCACACGTGTTTTACCTAAAACAAAGGTACTGTGTTGCTACAACACATATGTTGTTACTAATCACAACTCTACTTGAGATGTACCAATACGTTCTTTTCTTTTCACTGTAAAACTAAAAGAAACCTTGTTATCATGGTTATTACTCTATATAAACTAATAACATTTTCATGTGTACTTTTTCTCTTGCTAGCTTTTCCTAATTCAGAGAGCACCATCCTTCCATGCTGCAAACTGACGGTAAGATTAGACTGTCAGATTCATTGTGGCTAGGTGGTCCACTAAATGTCATATATGGTTAGGACTAAAGGGTCCTTTCAGCACCAGATCCAGAAAGTATACTTGAGGTGAAAAATGAAATAAAATGCCGCTTAACTTCTAGGTAGAAAATGAAAGTGAATAATATTCCCTTTTTATACTCCCTAAAACGGCTAGCAGGCCACCTGCAAACAGGAAGTCATGCTGGGCTTTCTGTTACTGTGCATTGTCAGTTGGGAGAGGAAGCTCCAAAATGGCAGCTACCTTTCTTTTCCGACTGTGTCAGGCTGTTGATCTGGTTTAAGATCACTTATTGCACCTAGTACTGAATCAGCCCCTCTATATGATTTATATATTCTATCATCTACTTGGTATTAATGTACAATCACAGTAATTTATTTATTGTTTAGGTATGTTGGAGGTTACTCACTAAAATTTGGTCAGCGTGTTTTTATTAGATATACCACATTGGGTTGGCTGTATACAACTCTGTCTAACGTGTCTCTACATTATTGAAAACATCTGCCCGGACCCCCTTTTTAAATATGCAGTAGCTAAACTAGAGAATGGGGCCACCCAGGTACTCACCTCTTCTGGGATCCTTGGCATAAGTGGTGCAGCCAGTCAGGTTCGCACAGCCAACAGCTGCAAAATAACGTGCTAATCTGCCAGCCGCCCCAATAGGCTGCTCGCAGGCACGTGGGACAAGCAACTGGGAAGAGGTGAGTATCCATATGGCCCTGTACTTTATTTTAATAGTGTCAATGCACAACAGGGTAGAAATGGGTATCAATCCACTTTAAGAGTCCCAAACCTCCAAACTTCACCTAAATTGTGCAAGTGTCTTCAATGCATTCCTAGGCAGACTTGTTCTAAAGGGCACTTCTGGAGCTCCTAAATTTTGACAACCTTGCTAGATGCATTGATGTAAATTTCCTTGGCTGTGCACAGAACCATCTGATCATTGCAATGGAGGGGGCTTCCCAAGGCAGTGCCTGGCACACCCCCTCCATCACAATGAGTGGACGACCCTTTGCATCAGCACAATGGCTGGCTGGAGTGACGGGCCACAAACTACAGCGATTGTTGATCCTGGCCTAAAGAATTCGGAGCACATGCTCACTGCACCCCTCATTTTAGGGAATCAGAAGGTTTCTGTATGGTGGACGAGCTAGAAGCTGCTGCGGGGGAGAGAAGGTAAGCTCTGCTTCCTGTTTTTTTTTATTTTTCATTCCATTTAAAACATCCCTTTGTAGAGATCCATGTTTAGCTCTTCCTGAAAGCACCTGAAATCACTCATAAAGCAAACATACTTTAGCCTTTTTACTGCTGGAGTCTAAGCAGACAATAGAGAGAGCCTGGAAAAGAAGAACTAACATGTATTATATGAGTGGAAAACTTTTACAGTGCTCATGGCCCCTGGAGACTAGATTCTTGCCTGATAAAGATCAAACATAAATATATTGCAGCAGCTCATAGCCCTGTATGATTTAGGGATAATATCCCAGAATCCCTGCATTGCCCACCCCCACCTGATCCTGACCCCTTTCCCTTAGTTTTGTTTCCTTAATTTTTCCTTTCTCCTATTTTTCATTTATTTCCATCTTGTGTTAACTCGTGTCCATACATATTATCTCGACATTCTTAGAATTGGGTCCCAATTAATGTATGTTAAGACAGGTACCTGCAGCATTTCTTTGTGTGGAAATGTCTGTCCTGTATTGAGCCAAACCAACCCCAGATGGCAACTCACTTTTCCCCTCACTCTCAGATTGTGATTAACCTTTCTATCTACTGATAACTTGCAACCACTCTCACTCTAAAAAACCTTGTCCACAATATTTGATGTGCACTTCTACTGTTAAGCAACAACCTGTGACTAACCGTACTCTTTAAAGTGAACCAATCACCCCTTTTTTTACCGCCCTGCAATCTAACTCTGACTGACTCTAGGGCTAAACGTTAGCCTGCCCCTGTTGCATCCTATACCAGATTCCCCGCTGCGTGAAACCCCACTGGGGCGCTGGCAAGCTTACCTGATCCCAGCAGCTCCCACGACAATGTCTTCTCCGGTGGCTGCATCCCCGGCTTACCTGTAGCTATGTGCGCTCCCTGCGCCCAGCCATTCAGATAGGCCGGGCACTCCACAGGGGAGCCAGGATGCGGCCGCCAGCATCACCTATTCAAGCGCAAAGTTCAAATCTGCAGCTTTATGTAGCAGATTAGTATGTGCCGCATAAAACACTGATTCCACAAGCTCATGCTGCGTGGGAAAGGTGAGTGAAAGTGGGCGATCTGGGGGGTTTCACACAGGGGGGCATCCTACATGGCAGGGACCAATCACCAGGATAGTCAAAATCCTGGTGATTGGTTCATTTTAATCAACCCCTGACTATTTTCTCTTCATCACTGTTAACCCACTGCTACTGAGTGTCGGTATCTACTCTTCATGGTCAAGGACCACACATAGCTATGCTTATTTCTGACTGACCACCTGTGACTATCGCCAATTATGAAAATTGTTTAATTAACAATCCTCAATCCTCATTTTTCCTCACTGCTAACTAGTAACCTTCATCATTACATCCATGGCTGGTGTGCCTTACCACACTGTAGTAGTGTAAATTTACATGTAGCCAACTAGCCATATCCTTGGTAATATTCCATTGAAAAGCCTGGACTCTACATGCTTATTATAGTTTAGTGATCCCACTATCAGTTATCTTTTTGGCTTTGGGGAGCTGAAACTTTATAGCGATGATAAATCAGATTATTTGCTTAGTAAGCCTTTGGCTGCTTTGCCTTGATATGTTGCCAGTACTTGTCTTTCCAGTTGCTTCAAGTACATTTCACAGGGTATTTTAGCAAGTGTAGAGTTGGATGAAATGGACACCCTGATTACTGTACTTTTCTAAAATAATAAAATCAAACATACAAAATAATGCATGCACAGATGGGAGATCAGGACTGTCTTTCATGGCCACATGAGCGTGCTTAGCTATGTACGTATGAGCATGCAGTTTTATTTCACACTGCAGCTGCAGGCTCCTATTTACAGCAGCCAGCTCCAGCAGTGCAGAGGCTGAGGTGGGTGCAAGCTGCAAATTAAACAGTTGGGACAAATTGGAATACTGCTTCCATTTGTAAATTAAATTGGGGCCGTAAGTGGGAATCCTCCTGCTGTCTGCAGTAATTAATAGGATGAAGCAGGACTTGGGGACCATTTGCAAATACATTTGTAGGGTAAAAAGGAACTCCAGTGCTATTGTCAAGTTAGTTAGTAAGATATGGGGTAATTCTGCTGGTAAATTAGTATCATAAAATCCCAAGCTGACAATCTGCAAATACTGTGTCTCTGTTGACAACTGGTAAATACCTTTAATTGCAGACACTCCATGACCACCCCTACTCCCAAGTGACAAGTCCTTACTTTGCTCAATTGGCAAAGCACTACATGCCCTTTTATCTATTATTAGCATCCATCGGGCTATCAGCGTCCTCTCCCAAACCTCCATCTATTCCCAGCATGTCTCTGTTTCCTATCCAGCTCATCTATTTTCAGCATGTCGTGCTTGCCCCATTATCTGAGATAAAGGGGCAATTCAATACTCTTTGACTAAATGTAATCTCGTTCAATCACCTATTACACTACTATGGGTTTACTTGCTTATTTGCTCAGAGTATTCCCAGCTGAAAATATACAACTATCCTAGGTCCTCTAAGTATTTAGCCCTATTCCTGTAGGACAGGTAAGTATGTTTTTTTTTTTTTGTGGATGGCGAGCGGTGCCTGGCTGGGATGGCGCTGCCACCATTTCGGGTGTGGGCAGGTGACCTCTGCTGGCTGGGACTTGTGAGACCTCGCAGGATTTGGCTGTTGAACTATATAGCCTGGAGTGGCAGCCGCCTTGGTGGGACAGCATGAACATCTGCTGGGGACTGATTTCTTCTCTCTCTCATTGTTGTTGGGGGGAGAGGCCAGTGGTTGAAGTGAGTTAGGGAGGGAATAAAGCCTCAGATCAGGTCCCCTGGCTCTCCCTGACCTCCTCTAACAACTCGCCAACATAGCGCGGCATTCCCCCCCCCCCCCCCTATCGGCACTCTCAGGATACCTCCCCGGGCCTTCGGGCCGTTCAACAGGGGGAGGCCCCAGCTGGAGTCATTCGGGCTCCCCGGAAAGAACCCCCCCATAATCCCAGCTCAGCAGGAGTTAGTGGTGCACTGCAGGGTCTCACAGTATTAGTCAAACCCCACCACTATGAGTGTGTCATCCATGTAGCTCGAGTTCTGGCCACTGTAGATGCTGGACGGGTCCCAGTCTGGTTGGTAAATATGAGACCTCAGGAGGTGAGAGTGGGTAGTTTGATTGTCCTGGCCAAAGTAGAGGTTTTTCAGGGGCAAGTGCTGGCCGAGTGCGGTGGGGTGGTTGAAACTATGGAACAATTTCTCCACTCGTGCTGGATCTGGGGCATACCACAGAGATTCAGCACAAGATCGGTGCAGGGGAATCCCCTCCTATCTGGGAAGGGTACCAAAATATTTCCCCTCACCTGTACCAAGAGGCTAAGGAGCTCTTGGGGAAAAATGATTGAAGGGGGGGGGGGTTATAAAATAAAGTAAAGGACCCTGGGCAGCCCCCATTGTGTTGGCAAAGAAACCTCATGGGACCTTGAGGTTTTGTGTGGATTATCTTAAGCTGAATGTTGTGGCTATGCTGGACGCTTATCCTTTGGCCCGTATTGAAGAGTCTCTGGCAGATTTGGGTCGGGCCAAGTTTTTCTCCTCCCTGGACCTTGCCAGTGGCTATTGGCAGGTGCCAGTGGCAATTGGCAGGTGCCAGTGGCAGAGAAGGACAAGGAGATCGTTTTTATCACTCCTAAGGGGGCCTCCATCATATTAACACTTTGCCCTTTGGCCTCCATCATATTAACACTTTGCCCTTTGGCCTCATGAATGCCCCAGCAGGTCACTGGGGCACTCATGAGACCAAAGGGCAAAGTGTTAAAAGACTTATGGAGAAATGCTTGGGGGGCTTGAATTTTGAATGTGTACTAATCTACCTGGATTATGTCATTGTGTATTCTCAGACTTTTGAACAACAGGTGCAAGAAGTGTTTCAGTGATTCCAGCTTAAAGTGGACCAAATCCCATGATTTTCCTGGGTTTTGGTCCACTCCCCCGGGCAACCCTGATCGGGGGTGCCCCGCTATGTGAAACCCCCCAGATCTCCCTAATAAACTCACCTCACCGCGGTCCTACGGCGCATGCGCCGGCGCTCGTCCAGTCAGCACGATTGGAGCAGCTGAGCTATGGACGTCTAAGAGACGTCTTAGCTCAGCAGATCCGAGCGCGCTGGCAGCCGCATCTCACATTTACAAATAGCCGGTGCGGGCATGCACCCTGCTAGAGGGATAGCGGGGATGCGGCCACGGGCCCCGCATGCGCGGTTGGACCGGAACTCAGGTAAGTGTAGCTGGCGACCTGGGGGTTTCACAAAGCGGGGGATCCCAATTTTGGATGCCCTGCGGGGAGGGGATGGATCTATAAGATTCCCTGGCCGATCCAGCAGGGTTTTGGTCCATTTTAAGTTAAAGCCGATGAAGTGCCACCAGCTGAAACAAGAGGTGCAGTACCTGGGTTCCATTGTTTTTCCTGAGGGTGTCTGGCCAGACCTGGATAAGGTTTGGCCATGGAGGTGCAGGCTTTCCTGTGTTTGGTTGGATACTACTAGACATTCATACCCCTGTTTGGCCGGGTTGTCCAGCGCCTTCAGTCCCTGTTGCAGGGGCAGATGCAGAAAAAGTGGAATGTACTGTTTAAGTGGACCACGGCCCATCAGACAGACTTTGAGGAACTAAATGTGTAGGTTTCCCAAGCCATGAGCAGGTCCACCAACAAATGGGGCATTGGGGGGCTGATATATTGGTGTACTGCATGACCCCTCGTTTCTACTGTAAGAACTTGGTGCAGCAGGTTTGGTGTGAGTTGCCCTGTCTGCCAACGGGTTAAAGATCAGTTGTTAAGGTTCCCCCTTTAGAATGGAAGATGCGTAGACCTCTGGAACTGGTACAGATTGACTTCTTGACCTTGGAGACCGCCCAGAATGGGTATACCCATGCATTGGCCATGGTGGGCAACTTTTCTAAATTTGTAGTTGTTATTCCTACCTGAGACAGCTGACACTGCAGCCAAGAGGTTCTGGAGGGTTCATTTAGCAATACGGGTGCCCCAAGGCTGTCCATTCCAATTAGGGTACTGCCTTTGAGGCAGAGTTCTTCAAACAGTTGTGCCAATTGTACAAATCTAGGTCTTCCCAATACCATACCCAAGGGAATGGGACATGCAAGAAATTTAACTGTACCCTGATCCAACTACTGTGGACTTTAGAGAAAGAAGCAGGACAACTGGCCAGCCCATGTAGCAGAGATGGTATGGATGTACAATCACTAAGTGCATTCACACACCAATCTTACCCCATACTAAATGTTGTTTGGGCTAGAAGGACGGGGCCCTTTGGTGCAGTGGAGCCCAGGGACCTGGGTAGGTCAGCACAAGAAGCAAAGCGAAGTATGCCACCCAAGTGCTGCAGAGAGAAAAGAACCCAGGAGGGGGTGGGACCCCACCAGGTAGGGCTGAAGTGCCCCTGATTCCTGGGGAAAAAGTGTTGCTGAGAGTTAAAGGTGCCCATAGAAGGTGGAAACTAGGCCCTTTATGGGATGCCCAGGTGTATATTGTCTGGAAGCGGCTTGGGACCAGCCGATGACTTTGAGTTTGCTGACCAGGTCGGTGGCTCCCGGGTGGTGCATAGGTCCTTGCGAAGAGGATTGGGTATGCTCCTACTGCAGACAGAGAGGTAGGCCCTGACAGGGACTCAGGGAATAAGAATGTGCATTGGGTTACTGCACCTGGGACTTGCAGGATGTTTGGGGGGTGGGGCTGCTATAAAAGGGGTGGAGTCAGAAAGCCTGGGAAGCTAGAGCGACAAGGGGAACAGAGTGAGGAGGGCTGCTGATGCAGGGCCTGCTGAAGAAGGCCTTAGATCATCCTGGGGCTGTGCTGAAGCTCAGGAGGGCCCCACAACTGGTGGTGCTGTGCTGGCTAGAGGAGGCTGGGCAGCAATCCCAGTACTGCAGAAGGTAGGCCTCAGCGTATCCTGTACTCTAACAGAGACTGAGGAGATTTCACCACTGTGACCCAGCTTGGCTGAGGTGAGCTGACTGTGTTCCCTGGGAAGGGAGGGAACTGGTTGCTGCGCTGCCTGGAGAGAGGCTTTTCTATGCTGGAGAGAGATTCTGCAGGCCTCCAGAGAAAGTGACTGTGCAGTGGGATGGCCTGCGCCTGACTGGCACCCTGCTGCTGTAGCCTGGTAGCTATTGTGGGCCCACCGCTGTGGGGAGGCCCCAAACTAAGAGTCCCGGGGCGAGTCCTTGGGATAGAGAGTTTACTGTTTTATGGACTTTCAGATAAAGCCTTTTATTGTTTTTGGAATACTTCAACGTGTGGTGGTGCCTTCAACTCAGTCAAGTTGCCCCTGGGGGACAATATACAGAATATAAACCAGGAGAGTGTGCAGCAGCTGTGTGTTTCTTGTCCCCCATTCAGGGTGCAGATTACATTACCAATTCCCAACACACAAACCCATTACTGTCAACTAGCAACCCATGTTTGCCCCACTTCTCTAACATATGACCTACATTTACTCACTGTTGACTAACAACCTGTGACTTCTCTTGCTCCCTAAAAAAAAAACCCTGACTAGTTTCATGTCTCTCTGACAACTCTTCATGGACAATGACAACCCTTAGCTATTCTCACTTCTGACTGACAACCTGGACTGACAACCTGTGACTACACTGTTGATTAACAATCATCAGCTGCCCCCATTGCTGACCGTCACTTTTCTGTTATGTCATGTCATGTCACAAATACATAGTGTGCCTCATCGCTGTAGTTCAGAAACCGCGTTCAGCACAATGGCCTATTGGCACCAGGCATAAATCTTTCATGTTTAAGTTAATAATATTCTCAAAAGAAACATGGACAGCCGACCATGGAGAGTGCTCTGTGCACAGCAGATGACTTTTTGCTGTCTTGCTCTTGGGGTCTTTATGTATGTTGTGGCATTAGAGTACAAAGTACTGTTTCTTTCATAAATCAAAGTGTCAGTCTTTAGGTTTTCTGCTGAGCTCAAATCAAGTATTAAGCATTCAAATATTCATCACCTGTGTTGGATATATACTTGAAGAGAATCCACCACCAGTAATATCAAATGCCTACCAGAAATATTCTTGGTATTCAGTGGATCAAATAGTTAAAGTGAGAAACCTTCGCCCATACACAATCCAATCTAATCTATCTTAGACCATTGTTTGGTTTGATAAAGAATCTCCTTAATATTCAGCAGCTTATTCAATGTGAACAAGATATCGCATGCATACACCATCCAATCCAACCTCGTTGGAGCCATCTTTAAAAAAAAAAAAGAAAAAGGAGCAAAATGTGTAATACGATGAATTTTTTTCTATATCAGGGTAGAATCAATATTCCATGCGCTTTATTGCACTCACTAGAGTAAAGAACATGCATATACATTTAAAATCCACTAAATGTGATATTATTTGCTCCTGCCTGATCATTATCCCTTGTGCAATTCTGATTCACCCAAGTGAAATCGCTAACCGGTATTGCTTTGATGGGCCAGATTATTACTGTGCTTACTGATGCTGCTCCTCATAAGCCGATGGAGTGGTCAGGTTCCCAATAGCAGTATCCAATCAGAGGAGGTTAAAACTGATTTGATAGTGCTATCAGGAGCCTGAACTCCATCAGCTTATTGGGAGCAGCATCAGTAAGCACAGAAATCATCATGCCATACAATTAAAGCAATAAAGATAAATTGCACAAGGGATACTAATTATCAGGCAGAAGCAGCTAATATCACTAATATGGATTTTAAAGATGTATGCACAATTTTTATCCTGGTGAGTGCAAAAAAAAAAAAAGAGCCGGGCATATTCTACCATGATCTTTGAACGTATTACAGAACTTGCTAATTTATTTTCTTTCCATTTTACATCCAACATTGAGTTTTTAAAGATGGTTCTGTTGAGATTGTATTGGATGGTGTATAGTGTATGGATGAAATATCTTATTCAGATTGAATAATTTACTGAATATCAAGGAGATTCTTTATCAAACCAAATGATGGTCTGAAATAGATTGGAATGTGCATAGGTGAAGGTTTCTCGCCTTAATTATTTTATCTGCTGAATACCCCAAAACCCAGTACGCATTTGATATTACTGGTGGTGGATTCACTTCAATTATATATCCAACATGGGTGATGAATATTTGAACGTTTAATACTTGATTTGAACTCCGGAAAACCTAAAGACTGATCCTTTGATTTATTAAAGGGACAGTTCTTATTCTTACACTTTTTTTGGGCAAATATAACCACAACCCACTTTTCCAGCGTTTAAGCAACTGATTTTTAATCTATCCAAAAATATATATACAGATATTTTTAGCAAAATTAATTTTGCTACCTTTGTTTGACTGCTATGACATTTTCAGACTAGATATGGAAAGATGTTCCCTACAACTCGAAATTTCAGTGTTGAAGAGACATCAAGATTGCCTCTAACTCTAAGGTGTTCATTGACTGTAAACTCTCTTGGCTTGACCGTCAAGACTGTGCACATGTGTCAGGGATTCACACCTGGACCGAGGTTCCTGCTGTCTCTCCCTCTACCACCTAACACAGTCAGCCTTCCAGCTCCCAAAGAGTCATGACTCAAGCTTGCTTGAATGGCCATGCTGAAAGTGGATTGCTCCAGGACTACCCCTCAGTGAGAAAAGACTGGCATTAGCTATTCTTTCACTGGGTTGGTTAAAAGAAATGTTCCTGTCATATCAGGGATGATTGAATTTACGGTAGTATGTCCTTACCCAGTCTGAGAGGCCTGAACATTCTGTCCAATGATAAAGATTGTTTGATCCAACTAGCTCAGCTGGCTGAAAGTAGAAGCCAGCTGAAGTAGCCTGCTTTAAAATTCTATTTTAATCATGGACTCAGCTTTGTACCTACATCTGAAGGACATAGATCATTTATTTGATGACATTGAAGTTTGCATCGTGGATACTGGGGGCGATTGGTTAAAAAAGAGGTGTAAAAGTAGCCATTTATGTGAAAAATAAAAGGCCAGGCTTTAATAAAGGCAGGGAGCTGTGACACCCGTTGTCCGACATCTGTGCAAGGCAGCTCAATAACACATAATAGCTCCAATAATGCTATTGCAACAACACTTCATAGCTCCAGTTATCACATGCTGCCTATGGTAGCCCGAGGGTGTCAAGTAGTAGCTAGTGCTACTACTTATTGGTGCTAAAGTTTGTAAAACGTCATTCTGAATTAAGAAAACCAGTCAGATGATTGGCCATTCAAAAAAAAAAAACAGCAAGTTCATTTGCATTGATTTATTCTTACAGGTATACTTCGACCTGGATGAATGAAAACCTTTATAGACATTTAAGGAAACATTTTGGACATTTTGGAAGTCCGTTTTAACATTTGAGGATTAAGTTTTAATCTAACTAGTCAGCAACCCTATGTCTTATTATTACTTTTAGCCCTTTACCTCAGGTGGCAGTAGAATACTCACACATAAATACTCATGCACAAATGATGTAGGAAGCTCTAAATCGGTGTTGAGACAGGGGATCTCAGTGCCTTATGACTAAAGCTTTTAATAAGACAAATTTAACTACTTATTCTTCCATTATAATGTTAGTCATGGAGTTTCACTCTATGCATGGTCCACCTGAGGCTCATGCCTAAACAGTAACAACTTTAGCTGAAATGTCTGTGGTGATGGCTTTTGAATGCATAAAGAAGGATTGCCAGTTTGTGGAATTACTTACTTGTATGGATGTTGTTGAAACTCATGGTAAAAGGATTATCAAATTGTAATCAGTAAGTGACAATGAGAATATTTTCATAGCAATTCAGAGAATGCTCTGTGACTGCAATGTGAGAATGATGAGCACAGTTTTCAAGGTCCATATTTTGCCCTGCCTTTGATCTCCAGGGGGATTTTAGACCAGATTAACTGCTGTACAAAAATGTGCTGACACTGATGTAGTGGAATTGGTGACTTATTGTGCAGGCATGTGTATATAACAATAAAGCAAGCTGGGGAAATTTTGCAGATCATGTGTAAAAGAGAAAGGACACTAATGACACACACACACAAAGTAACTAACTAGAAAGGAAAACAAGACAACTGCAACACCTCTATGCAATACACATTTTAGGATATGAATAGATTCACAAGAGAGCAGGATGGCAGAAAATGGTCCAGAGTAGGATGACAAGGAAAGGTTCCATAAGATACTGAAACTGACTATGAGATTCATGTTACAGGTTAAAGTACTAAAGAATAGGGATTAGCGGAAGCATGGATGTTCCGGTTCGCCATGTTCGGCCAAGGGTACAGGGCAAGAACTTGAACCTGGACACCGAACCTCATAGAAGTCAATGGGGACCCGAACTTTATTGGTGTAAAATGCTCGTTGTAAGGGCTAGGGGGCACAATGATGGCAAATTGCTAGGTTATGCCACCAATATGTTACAGCTGCGGGGCCCACCTCTGGTACACGCACCTATACTGAGAACTCCTTCTGTCTCCTACTTCCCATCCACTGCTGTCACAGCCCAACTGTGCAATGGAGCCACAGAGCCACGCCACCAGCCCCAGCCCCAAGTCTCCATATCCGGATGAGCCTTGCTCATATACGCCCACTTTGGAGCACATCCCCATGAATGAGATATTGCTATGCCCATGGAGGCTCATCCTGTTGTGGCCTTAGGGGAGCTCTCCCATAATTCCAGGGCAGCATGTCTGAGGCCCTTCCAAACCAAGGCCCCCTCCTTTCTGGGGTCCCGGGTAGGAGGTTTCTAGGGAAAAGTGAGTAGTGTACCTACTGGAAAAACCTTTTAAGTTTGACCATGTGGGTCCCACGTTACCCTCTTTCAATTTGCCCTTATTATTTAGACTGTTAGACTTATTATTTAGACTGAGGCACAAGGGCAGCCCTCACGAACAGCTTCTCCCACATCTCCGCCATGGACCCATCCTTAGAACCCTCAGTAAACTAGATCTACATATAGGAACATGCATATAGCTTCTGTTACCCTTCTATTGACCTAACCCCTGCATGCCTTCTCCATGTACCCAACAACACCTCCCTAGACTCACTGAATTTCCTCACACAGCCCCTATATTCTTAGTATACAGTACGTCCTGCTCCAGATAGATTACTTACACTTGGGTTTTCCTCCGCCAGATGGCGCTGCACTGCAGAGACATGCAAAACAGGCTCCTCCCGGCCCCTCAAATACCCAGGGACCTCCCACAAATCCCCAGATTTCTCTGCAGTGCTGACTGCGAAGACATGAAATTACCACTCTGTCGCAGGTGAGCGGGGCTATTAAAGCCTGCGGCCCTGTTGGACTATTCCCACCCGTCCTCGATGTGATGTGCCTCCCAGCCTGGGCTGCGCTGGTCGGGTGAAGGTAGGCAGCACCATGTGTGCTTAAGGAGCGTTGCTACACCGCAGTCCCCCACCAAAGGGTAGGCGGTATAGGCTGATGGTGAGCCTTATGGGATGCCCCTCCTGCATTATTGTCCCATGCCCCAGTAGCAGTGGGCCCTGTACAATGGGCCGCCATCCTCCCTCATTCTCCCAGTAGCCCTCGGGAGGAAGAGAAGGGGGGGGGTGTGTGGATGTCCGTGTTCTGTGATTACACGCTTATGGTCCTCTTTGTAATTGTCACCAATCGGCACTTACCTGGGCCCCGGTCCAGCGTTGTCGGCGGCCGGCCGGCCCCAGCAGCTCCGGCGGCGCCGAGCACGGCCTCTCTCCCTCCTCGCGCGCGCATCATCAGTTCCCGGGCGCGCGCGCGTGCCCGAGACCTGTTTTCCCTCCAGCGGCGCTGTGCTCAGCGTGCCCGCCGGAGGCTGTAGATTAGCCAGGGGGCATTGGCACGCCCCCTGGTTCGGATTAAAGGGCCAATGAGCCCTAGGTTCTGTGGGGGCTTACGCCCCCCTCCTTGTTTGGGCCAATGAGCCCAAGAGAGAGGTTCTGGGCTACACGCCCTTTTTAGGTTCTGGCCCAATGTGTGTTAAGATTGTAGTTGCACCAATCATACATTCACCTCCCATCATGTCTGTCCCTATATAAGGTTCACCCTGTCAGTTGCTCAGGGCCTGTGATAGTGCCTTGTACCTAGTAGCTGCTTGTCTCTTGTGAATATTCTGAACTCCCGTTGCCGACCACCGCCTGTCTTGACTATCCCCGATCTGCGTTCCTGTTGCCGACCTTCGCCTGTGTTTGACCATCCCCGATCTGATCTCCTGTTGCCGACCTCTGCTTGATCCTCGACCACGAATTGTCCAACCCTATTGTACCGCTGCCATCTCAGAACTTCCGTTGCTGACCCTAAGCCTGTTTGGACTTCCGTTATACGCTCAGCGATTGGGCTACTCATTACCACTTCCAGCCACGGGTTCTCCAGGCCTCTGAACAGTAAGACGCCAATCTTTGAGCCATTGAAGTCCTGGGGGCAACCGATCCCGGGCAGGCGGGTTCTGCGTCCCGGCAAGCGGGGGCTCCTATAGGTGAAGCTGGCTGCGGAGATTGGGGGTTGAGGTCTTACCGAGAGGGCTGGAGTTATCTATAAGTGGATTGCTGTAGTACCCGGAGCGTGACATTATCACAGGCCCAAAAGATGGATGACCTGGTACAGCAGGTACAAGCTATGGCTACGGCGATAAACCAGCTCGCTCAAAGAGTGGCCACTCAGGAATCTCGTCAGTTACCGGCATCCTCTGTACCACCTCATATCTCAGAACCAAAGATTCCACTGCCTGAAAAGTTTTTTGGAGAACGAGCAAAATTTTCCAATTTTAAGAATGCCTGCGAACTGTATTTCAAGCTGAGACCCATCTCCTCAGGCACTGAGTCCCAACGAGTAGGCCTAGTCATTTCTCTGCTTCAAGGAGACCCGCAGTCCTGGGCCTTTAGTTTACCATCTCATGATTCTGCCCTACAATCCGTTACAGCATTCTTTAATGCTATGGGCGTTTTATATGCTGATCCTGATCAACAATCTACGGCAGAGAATAGGCTTCGGGCCCTAAGACAAGGACGGAATTCGGCTGAAGATTATAGTGCTGAATTCCGCCGCTGGGCCATTGAATCGAGGTGGAATGATCCCGCTCTGTGTAGTCAGTTCAGGGTGGGACTGTCGGAAAGCATCAAGGATGCTTTGGTCAATTTTCCTCCACCCGCAGACCTCGACCAATTAATGCAGGTCTCCATTAAAATAGACAGGCGTCTTAGAGAGAGGGCTAGGGAGAGAGCCAGGGCTCCCACGTCCTTCAGGTCCCTCCAGAGTCTTAGTTCCCCGGCTACCCGTGGGGAAAATACCTCATCTCCTTCCCAGGAAGAACCCATGCAATTAGGGAGAACCCGGTTATCCCAAGAGGAAAAGCAGCGTAGGCGATCCAAGGGGTTATGCCTATATTGTGGGAACTCGGGACATTTCGCAGGTTCCTGTCCCAACAAGGGGAGACCGGCGGAAAACTTCCGCACCCAGGTCAGGTAGAGAGTACTGATCTCGCCAAAATAAAATGTTAGTGCCCATTGACCTGTTTTGGGGTTCTTCCAAGCAAACAGTTTCCGCCTTTATCGACAGTGGTGCGGCGGGAAACTTTCTGGACAGGAGTATGATCTCCCTTTTAGGTATCCCTTTAGTTCCTCTTGAAAGATCCCTACAAGTTTTGGCCATCAATGGGAAGGCCATCCAGGGGGGACCTATAAACACCAAGACCCCACCTCTTCGGTTAATTGTTGGCTCTTCCCACTCTGAGTTCTTAGAATTTTTCATCTTCGACTGTCCAGAGACTCCGGTGGTTTTGGGATACCCCTGGTTACAACTCCACAACCCGGTGTTAGATTGGCGGGTTGGAGAATTGATCAAGTGGAGTGACCATTGTAAAAGTCACTGCTTTACTACAGGCCTTAGAAGTGTGCAAGTTTTACCTCAGGGATTACCACAACCATACGCAGACTGGGTTGATGTCTTCTCTGAACGTTCTGCGGATACCCTTCCTCCACATCGGTCTTATGACTGTCCTATTGACTTGCTCCCTGGCACGATTCCCCCGAGGGGAAAAATTTATAATCTTACCCTGCCCGAAGAGCAAGCAATGAGGGAGTACATCACCGAAAATTTAAGGAAGGGATTTATTCGCCCCTCTACCTCGCCTGCCGGGGCTGGATCCTTTTTGGTAGAGAAAAAAGATGGCGGCCTGAGACCATGCATAGATTATCGAGCCTTGAATAAAATCACTGTTAAGAACCGATACCCCTTGCCCTTGATCGGGGATCTGTTCAATCAAGTCACAGGGTCTTTTTTCCAAGTTGGATTTAAGAGGGGCTTACAATCTGATTCGCATCCGACAGGGGGATGAGTGGAAAACCGCATTTAATGTGAAAGACGGCCATTACGAGTACCTGGTCATGCCTTTTGGTCTTTGTAACGCGCCAGCCGTTTTTCAAGATTTTGTTAACGATATTTTCAGAGAGTATCTCGGTAGATTTGTGGTCATATACTTAGACGTGAAAAATATACAAATCAACACAGAGCTATAATAAAGTCCACAATGGTGCAGATCAGTTCACACGTGCTCCTCTCGGGTTAAACTATCCGTCACCAAGCAAACAAGCCTCTTACCAGATATTAAACAAAACCAGGCAAGTATAGGTGTAGTCACTTAGATTATTCCTTAGTCTCCGCCATAATCCTTTCGAATCCTTCCCGGCAGAAATGCTTCCAACAAGTTAAAATCAGGGCATGTATTTAGCAAGAGAGAATGACTCCCTCTTATTCCTGAGCTTTTAGAATAAGCATGGACTCCACGTTCAAGGATCAAAGTGAAAGACCATAGAAAATAAAAACGGAATATAGTGCAATATGTCTAAAATAAACACTTAATTTTTAATAAAAGAATGCACTCACAAACAAATGTTAAAAATAGGCAGAATTGAAATACAGCTCCATAATGATGGTAGTTCTCACCGCACAGACATCCAAGGCAGCATGTATTCTTAATCCAGATAAAAAGACTGACTCCTCCAACGCGTTTCACCCTCAGGGGGCTTTTACTAGGATAGTCAGCCCAAAAATTGTGTTCCATTTATAGTGGTCAAATCAATTAGCATGGCAGCCAAATGCAGCCGTGAGACCCGGAAGTATTAAGGTCTGTCAAAGCATAACGTAAGCCCTACTATACAATACTTTCTATTTACTTTTTCCAGGTTATATTTTAAAGCTCTTAGGGATCAGTCGTCCCATAAATTCCCAAAAAAGAGAGAAGAAGAAAGAATAGGAGACTAACCTATATATAGGGACTTTCTCCCGGCCCGGAAGGAAATGTACACTCGTTGCCGGGCTGTGGAACGCATAAGGGGCCTTTACATCATCGCCGAAAAGGCATTCATGCGCTGGTCCTTCCGCTTTGTGAAGCGCATAGAGTCACGCGTACCTCCTGTCCCTGTCCACCGCCACAAAGCGTTTCCGCGCCATGAAGCGCATAGACCCGGAGATAGCCAATTAGCCAATAAGAGACTCCACAGCCTCCATCCGCCCCCACATAGTACTTCCGCGCTGTGAAGCGCATAGAGCCGGAAACACATCAGGTCCCGTTGGCCAATAGGAGACTTCACAGCCTCCATCATTAGATCTGATGTCACCACGTCTCACCCAATCATGGGCTGTTAGCACGTACGTGGGCATGCAATCAATATCTCGACGAGGATCACATCCCAACGTCATCACGCAGCCCTGCACTGTTATCCCGCGCGCTCCAACCCTTGGAACGCACAAAGCAGCTCTGCAAGAGTGGCGTCGCAGTGATGCCGCAGGACCAGGAAGATGTTATCCTATGCGTTCCAAGCCTTGGAGCGCATCCGGAAATCTGCCCCTACCGACCATAACACCTTCAGAAAGCCAATTAGGCGTGCAAACAGGAAAGGAAGACACCTATAAAAGCTAGATGCTTCATCTAGCTTTTATAGGTGTCTTCCTTTCCTGTTTGCACGCCTAATTGGCTTTCTGAAGGTGTTATGGTCGGTAGGGGCAGATTTCCGGATGCGCTCCAAGGCTTGGAACGCATAGGATAACATCTTCCTGGTCCTGCGGCATCACTGCGACGCCACTCTTGCAGAGCTGCTTTGTGCGTTCCAAGGGTTGGAGCGCGCGGGATAACAGTGCAGGGCTGCGTGATGACGTTGGGATGTGATCCTCGTCGAGATATTGATTGCATGCCCACGTACGTGCTAACAGCCCATGATTGGGTGAGGACGTGGTGACATCAGATCTAATGATGGAGGCTGTGAAGTCTCCTATTGGCCAACGGGACCTGATGTGTTTCCGGCTCTATGCGCTTCACAGCGCGGAAGTACTATGTGGGGGCGGATGGAGGCTGTGGAGTCTCTTATTGGCTAATTGGCTATCTCCGGGTCTACGCGCTTCATAGCGCGGAAACGCTTTGTGGCGGTGGACAGGGACAGGAGGTACGCGTGACTCTATGCGCTTCACAAAGCGGAAGGACCAGCGCATGAATGCCTTTTCGGCGATGATGTAAAGGCCCCTTATGCGTTCCACAGCCCGGCAACGAGTGTACATTTCCTTCCGGGCCGGGAGAAAGTCCCTATATATAGGTTAGTCTCCTATTCTTTCTTCTTCTCTCTTTTTTGGGAATTTATGGGACGACTGATCCCTAAGAGCTTTAAAATATAACCTGGAAAAAGTAAATAGAAAGTATTGTATAGTAGGGCTTACGTTATGCTTTGACAGACCTTAATACTTCCGGGTCTCACGGCTGCATTTGGCTGCCATGCTAATTGATTTGACCACTATAAATGGAACACAATTTTTGGGCTGATTATCCTAGTAAAAGCCCCCTGAGGGTGAAACGCGTTGGAGGAGTCAGTCTTTTTATCTGGATTAAGAATACATGCTGCCTTGGATGTCTGTGCGGTGAGAACTACCATCATTATGGAGCTGTATTTCAATTCTGCCTATTTTTAACATTTGTTTGTGAGTGCATTCTTTTATTAAAAATTAAGTGTTTATTTTAGACATATTGCACTATATTCCGTTTTTATTTTCTATGGTCTTTCACTTTGATCCTTGAACGTGGAGTCCATGCTTATTCTAAAAGCTCAGGAATAAGAGGGAGTCATTCTCTCTTGCTAAATACATGCCCTGATTTTAACTTGTTGGAAGCATTTCTGCCGGGAAGGATTCGAAAGGATTATGGCGGAGACTAAGGAATAATCTAAGTGACTACACCTATACTTGCCTGGTTTTGTTTAATATCTGGTAAGAGGCTTGTTTGCTTGGTGACGGATAGTTTAACCCGAGAGGAGCACGTGTGAACTGATCTGCACCATTGTGGACTTTATTATAGCTCTGTGTTGATTTGTATATTTTTCATTGCTAATTGTGGTAGGAAGTGGAATCCTACTTTTTTACACGTTGAGCTATTCTTTCTTCTTTTTTAATCTTAATCGATCTCTGGGCAGCGCGGTATTATTTACATATCTGTATATACTTAGACGATATTCTCATTTTTTCTAATTCCTTGTTGGAGCACAGACGTCGTGTTAAATTGGTACTACAAAAATTAAGAGAGAACAACTTATTTGCTAAACTTTCTAAATGCGTGTTTGAAGTCACCACAGTTCCTTTCTTAGGATATATTATTACCAACCAGGGTTTAGAGATGGACGCGGGGAAAGTTTCGGCGGTTCAGGATTGGGTTCAACCCAAGACCTTAAAAGAATTGCAGCGTTTTCTAGGTTTTGCTAATTTTTATCGGCGGTTCATCAAAGGCTTCTCTCATGTTGTTGCACCTCTTACCAATCTTACCCGCAAGGGGGCCTTCACTGCTAACTGGTCTCCCTCTGTCTGTGAGGCCTTCCTGACCTTGAAACGGGCCTTCACTTCGGCACCAGTGTTAATTCACCCAGACATTCGTAAGGCCTTCATTGTTGAGGTGGACGCTTCAGAGCTGGGAGTGGGTGCAGTTTTGTCGCAATATTCCGGTAACCCTGAGCGTCTTCATCCATGCGCTTATTTTTCACGTAAATTCAGTACCGCAGAGCAAAATTATGATGTCGGTAATAGGGAACTATTAGCTATTAAACTGGCTTTTGATGAATGGCGACACTGGCTGGAGGGTTCATTACATCCTATAACTGTGTATACCGATCACAAAAATCTTGAATACATTGGGTCTGCCAAGAGATTGAACTCTCGTCAAGCACGTTGGGCATTATTCTTCTCGCGTTTTAATTTTATTATTACGTTCAAGCCGGGTGTAAAAAATACTAAAGCGGGTGCTCTATCTCGCATGTTCGGTGAATGTAAGGATCGGGGTGATACTGGTGACCCAATTCTACCTATGGGTTGTGTGGTCGGGGCATTACTTCCTGATCTCTCTAACACCTTGGCGCCGTTTCAAGACCAGTCTCCTAGTGATGTTCCCTTGGGATGCCAGTTTGTACCGCCACATTTGCGTTCAGATGTAATTCGCGAGTTTCACGATGCTAAAACTGCTGGTCATGTGGGTAACCGAAAAACCTTTATGCTTGCCCGTCGCCATGTATGGTGGCCAACCATGAGACGCGATATTACTGCCTTTATCGACGCTTGTGCTGTTTGCGCTCGAAGTAAAGGGGTTCATAAGGCTCCCAGTGGCGGTTTGGTTCCTCTTGAAATCCCTGCTGAACCTTGGACTCATATTTCTATGGATTTTATTGTAGATTTGCCTTTATCACACGGGAATACTGTTATTTGGGTGGTCGTAGATCATTTCAGAAAAATGGCACACTTCATTCCTTTGGCTAAGCTTCCTTCTGCACCAGAGCTTTCTCGACTATTTACTTCACACATTTTTCGTATTCATGGTATTCCGTCCAATATAGTCTCTGATCGGGGCGTCCAATTTACTTCCCGTTTTTGGAAACATTTCTGTTCGTGGCTGGGTATACAGATCTCTCTTTCGTCTGCCTACCATCCCCAGTCCAATGGGCAGACGGAAAGAACTAATCAAACTCTGGAACAGTACTTAAGGTGTTATGTCTCTGATGCCCAAGAACAATGGGCAGAATTTATTGATTTCGCCGAATTTGCTTACAATAATGCGCCTAGTGAGAGTACCAAGATATCGCCTTTTTATTGTAACTTAGGGAAAAATCCTAGAGCTTCTTCCCTTTCAGGGTCACCCTCCAACTTGCCGGCGTTGGAGGAGTGGCTTCAAGAACGGAAGAATATCTGGACACATGTTCAGGAAATTCTTAAAACCACTAGTTTAAGATATAAGAAATTTGCTGATCGTCGTAGATCACGGGAACCTACTCTTCAAGTAGGCGATCTAGTTTGGGTCGCCACTAAAAATATTGCGCTCCGTCAACCTTCTTGCAAGTTGGGTCCAAAATTCATTGGCCCCTTTCCTATAATTAAAAGGTTGAATAATGTGTCTTTTAAAGTTCAACTCCCGCCAACTATGAGAATACCCAACTCTTTTCACGTTTCACTGTTAAAAACGGCGAAGAATACGCCTCTTGCTGGTCCTGCACCTATTCTTGTGGATAATGAGCCCGAGTATGAAGTAAATAAGATCTTGGATTCTCGTAGGATGCGCAATTCTTTACAATACTTGGTGGACTGGGTTGGCTATGGTCCAGAAGAAAGATGTTGGGTGGCTGCGAGGGATGTTCATGCCAAAGCTCTTGTACGGAAATTCCACCGTGATAATCCGGAAAAACCGGGTGAGGGTCCGGAGGCCCCTCGTGAAGGGGGGGGTAGTGTCACCAATCGGCACTTACCTGGGCCCCGGTCCAGCGTTGTCGGCGGCCGGCCGGCCCCAGCAGCTCCGGCCCGGCGGCCGCGTCGTGCGGCGTCTGCTCAGGCGGCGCCGAGCACGGCCTCTCTCCCTCCTCGCGCGCGTCATCAGTTTTCCCTCCGGGAGATTAGCCAGGGGGCATTGGCACGCCCCCTGGTTCGGATTAAAGGGCCAATGAGCCCTAGGTTCTGTTGGGGCTTACGCCCCCCTCCTTGTTTGGGCCAATGAGCCCAAGAGAGAGGTTCTGGGCTACACGCCCTTTTTAGGTTCTGGCCCAATGTGTGTTAAGATTGTAGTTGCACCAATCATACATTCACCTCCCATCATGTCTGTCCCTATATAAGGTTCACCCTGTCAGTTGCTCAGGGCCTGTGATAGTGCCTTGTACCTAGTAGCTGCTTGTCTCTTGTGAATATTCTGAACTCCCATTGCCAACCACCGCCTGTCTTGACCATCCCCGATCTGATCTCCTGTTGCCGACCTCTGCTTGATCCTCGACCACGAATTGTCCAACCCTATTGTACCGCTGCCATCTCAGAACTTCCGTTGCTGACCCTAAGCCTGTTTGGACTTCCGTTATACGCTCAGCGATTGGGCTACTCAGTACCACTTCCAGCCACGGGTTCTCCAGGCCTCTGAACAGTAAGACTCCAATCTTTGAGCCATTGAAGTCCTGGGGGCAACCGATCCCGGGCAGGCGGGTTCTGCGTCCCGGCAAGCGGGGGCTCCTATAGGTGAAGCTGGCTGCGGAGATTGGGGGTTGAGGTCTTACCGAGAGGGCTGGAGTTATCTAAGTGGATTGCTGTAGTACCCGGAGCGTGACAGTAATGTCTGCTTGGACTGGTGTCTGTGGTGTCAACCGCTGCGCTGACTTGTCATTTTACACTGTTAAGGCCGCCGCGCGCGCCTTTTCCTTCATTTGGATGTTCCGCGCCGGGCGGCGGTGTTACCTCAGACGCTTCTGCGTCCTCATTGGCTGCTTGTCTGTTGGACTTCGCTCTTCGGGGAGGCGGGGCCTGGCATGGCGCGCCTCGTGTCACAGCTCGCTCTGGACCGCCCTTCAAGGTTCTCGGCGCCATATTGTCTGGTCGCGCGCACGTGTGTGTGTGACCACTTATCGTGGTCCGTAAGTGCCCTCGCGGGCGGCTTTATAATTCACTGTAGTGTGTTTCGGTTCTGACACCCTTCTTTTCATTGTGTCTTTCAGAGGGTGAATCCATTGGCTTCTCCCGGCCCGGTGTAATTGATGGCGGGCCTTGTAAAATTACTCCCACTCCCTAGCGGGTCATTGGGGCATCCAGGGTTGCTTTATAGCGTCAATCCCTACTGGCATATTGTGCCTAATAATCACCATATGGAGGCATCTAAGGATAATGTGACCGGGGTCCCTCTGGGACATGACCGGCGGTGCGGGCGTGTGGACAACCCCATGCTGATGCTGACAAGTCACGGGTCTGCATACCCTGTGCTGAGCAAGTGCTGGCTTTGCAATCTGGCCTGCCAGTGGCTGTACCTCGCCTCACTTCACCTAATCCCCCTGGCTTAAATCTCACTCCTGCTGAGTCACACACAAGTGGGGATTCTCAGCCTGAATTGGCATCTAGACTGCCTACGGCTGAACAGATTTTTGCGAGGTCCTTAGTGCGTAAGGGCCCTGGTAAGAAGCGGCTCTTGACACCTAATGTTAGTGTTTTCCCTATGGGAACTGAGGAGTTTATGGCTCTGTGTGGCTATACCCCTTCTGATGAAGGAGAGCTCTTTTCTGACTCAGGCTCATCTGATGAAAGACCGGAGGCTCATGAAGACTCTGGCCCTGACCCCTGGATCCAGGATGACAGACTATTGATCAAGATCTTTGAGGTTCTGTCTATCTCTCCCCCTGGTGAGACTCCCAGGCAAAGAGGGGAGCGTTTCCATACAGCATCATCACGCTTGGAATTTCTAGAGCAGGCACATTTCCATACCCTTGGGCTCCAGGAAGTGCCATTCCAGGGGTTCCAGGAGATTGGGATAGTATGTACCCTTTTCCCCCTGACGTGGTTAAATGTTGGTCGTCCCCCCCTGAGGCGGATGTCCCGATCATAGGGCCATCTAACACACCCTTCTTGCATCCCCCCGACTATACTACCCTTCGGGATGCTGAGGACCGGCGCATTGACCTGCTGGCCTCCCCTGCCTTTGCATGTGCGGGGACGGCGCTACGCCCGGTCTGTGCCTCTGCCATTACTGCTGTGGCCACTAGAATCCTCATCAGGAAAATGCTTGATCGTGCCCCTGATGATCTCCCTTGGGATGTGTTTAATGCACTCTCCAATTGTGATGTGTTTGTAAAATGTATCCTATTAGCATTGGATGACACCATTAGAATGTGTGCAAGAACTTCTGCTCTTGTGGTGGCTATACGTCGCTTACTCTGGCTGCGACAGTGGGGTGCTGACAATGCTGCGAAGAAGGCCCTTACCGGGCTCCTCCTTTAAAGGGCTGCGTCTGTTTGGGGCCCGCCTAGACCTGTTTGGTAGGAGAGGTAAGTTACCCCAGCATAGACGGCTGTCCCGGGCCCTTCGGGGCCAGGGCCCCCCTTCCACCCCCCACCATGGTGTTAAACAGGAACCAGGGGCGTCCTTCGTGGGGGCTCCCGCAATTCCCTGTCCCAGGAGCAGAAGACAACACCCCTGCTCCTCTGGGGGGGCTATGCTCAAATACTCTCCCAAGTCCCCTCAAGCATGATGGGGCGCCCTCACCCGCCTGGGTGAGGGGACGGCTGCGGCACCGTGCTTAAGTCTGGAGACACCACGCCTCAGACCGGTGGATTTAGGAGGTAGTGTCCTCCGGCTACAAGATGGTGTTTGCTGTGCGCCCCCCCCCCCCCCATGATTACAGGGCCCCGGGTAGGTCCCTGCTTCTGCTCCGATGCTGGCGCAGGCCGTGCAAGGTCTGCTGGGTATGGGGGTCATTTGCAGATTTCCCTTAACAGACAGAGGCAAGGGACCCTACTCCAACCTTCTCACAGTTCCCACAAAAGATGGGTCAGTCTGGCCCATTCTGGATGCACAGATCTTCAGCAATTTGTCAAGTACAGGCGCCTTCCTCATGGAAACTCTGCGCTCGTCCATTTGCTCCTTGCGAACCGTGGGCTTCATGCCGTTTGTGGATATCAAAGATGCTTACTTTTCACATCCTTGTGTTTTCAGGACACCAAGTTTCCTTAGCTCCGCGTTGGAGGATCAACACTGCCAATTTGTGGCCTTGCCATCTGGCCTCTCTTCAGCTCCCAGAGTGCTCACCAAGGTGCTGGCGGGGGTGATGTCTCTGATGAGGCCAAGGGGCGTCAGTGTGCTGCACTACCTGGACGTCCTCATCACTTCCCAGCCTCTACATCGGGCATAGTTGGATACTCAGCTGGTGGTGCCCATCCTGGAGTCATCTGGATGGGTGATCAGCCACCACCAAGTTCTAGCTGTCCCCTTCTTTGGTAATTTCATTCCTAGGAATGAATCTAGACACTGTTCAGGCAAGGATATTCCTTCCTCAGCAGAAGGTGGACATCTGCTTGCACAAGTTCAGTTTCTCCTAGCTGTCCCCGTTCCTTCACCAAGGCAGGGGATGCAGCTGACGGGCCTGGTGGTGGCGTGCTTCGCAGCGGCCCTTTGTGCTCAGTCCCTCTTGGGGCTTCTGCAACTTCCCCTATTGTCTGTATGGGACAAGGACCCAGCGTCCCTGGACGGGGTCTGGGTGTCTTCCCCCCTGGTGAGGAGGTCCCTCTTGTAGTGGGGGGACTCAAGGAACCTATTGGGGGCGGAACCTTCTTGCTCCTTCCTGGGAGACGGTCACCACGGATGCCGGTCTATCAGGTTGGGGGGGTTTCTCCTGGCCCTGCGGTTCCAGGGGAGGTGGGGTCCTTAGGAGGACTATTCACCTATCAACGTCCTGCAGCTGTGAGCGATCAGGTTAGTTCTGATTTGTTTGACTGCTCATTTCAGGGCCTGCCTGCTCGCAGGGGCGCAGGGTCACTCTGGTGGTTGCCTACATCATTCATCAGGGAGGGACCCGGTCCAAGAGGGTCCTCCAGGAAGTGTCTTTTATTCTGATCTGGTGGAGGCCAATGTTCCTTGCCTTTTCAGCGGTATACATTCCGGGGGGAGGGTCCCTCTGCAACAGGGTGTTCCAATCTCTGTATAGGGGCCAACCTATGTGGATCTGTTTGCTTTCCGTCACAATCACAATCTCCCGGCCTTTGTCTCCCCGTACCAGGATCCTCTGGCTGTGCCCATGGATGCCTTAGTACTGTCATGGCGGGTCATTCAGTTCTGTATGTCTTTCTACATTCCCCCTGCTTGGCAGGGTTATGCGCAGGGTTGCTCTGAAAGGGGTGCTAGTTGTTCTGGTGGCCTCAGGTGGCCAAGAAGAGTGTGGTTCGCAGACATGGTTTAGATGGCAGTAGATCGGTGCTATCTGCCTGGATTGCCAGATCTGCTCACTTAGGACCACTTATGCCATCCCATTTACTAACTCTGGCTTTGACGGCCTGACTGCTGAATCCTCCATCTTGATGGAGAATGGTTTGTCTACCTCGTTGGTTGAGTCCATGGTGAAGGCTAGGAAGATGATCTCTTCCTCTATCTGTTATATGGTATGGCGTACCTTCATTGACTGGTTGAGTCTTGGTCTCTTCCCTGTTGGGTGTTCTCAGTTCCCAGGGATCTGGAGTTTTACTGCATGGGTTAGAGTCGGTCTGGTAGCTATCACTTCTGTCAGGTGTGTGTCTGAGTCGGCGGTGCTGCCCATTCAGCCCCCCTTCTTTGAGAGGCACTAGGACAAGGTGTTGTTTCGTTCAAACCAGAATTTCTGCCTAAAGGTAGTGTCTGCCTTTCATTTGAATCGGGATATTGTTCTTCCTTCTTTTTGCTCTAACCCTAGCAATGTTAAGAAGAGAGTTTTGCAGTCTTTGGATGCGGTTAGGTGTCTGAAGTACTATCTGGTGGCTACTGCACCTTTCAAGAACTCTGATGCTCTTCTTGTGGTCCCTTCTGGTCCTAGGAAGGGTTTTTGGCTTCTGCCAAGTCTACTATCAGCATGTGGATTCGTCAGGCTGTGTTTCAGGCCTGCTCTCCTAAAAGGTAGAATCCTCCCTTCGCTTTATTGCTCTTTCTTCTCGTGCTATTGGTGCCCTCTTGGGCCTTTCAGCACCAGGCTTCTATTGCACCAGTGTGCAAGGCCGCTACTTGGTCTTTTATTCATACCTTTTCAAAGTTTTACAAGGTTGATGTTAAGGCCTCAGCTGTTGCTGTTTTTGGCCGCAAGGTTTTGCAGGTGGCAGTGGTTTAAACTGTCTGCTGTTACCCTTTTATTGGGGGATCCCACCCTACCTTACGGACACTGCTATTGGATGTCCCAAGTGTAAGTAATCTATCTGGAGCAGGACGTACTGTATACTAAGAATAATACAATTCTGTGAGATACTCACCTGTAGAATTGGTATTATAAGTATACAGTACGTCTTGCTCCACCCCACCCTGTTGTTACATTATTCTGGATCCCCTGTATGGTGATTGTTAGATTGTTATCATTGTTAGAGTTACCAGTTTTTGGTTATTAAATTCTCCCGGCTTCTTTTTCACTGCTTTTCAATGCTGGGGATTTGTGGGAGGTCCCCGGGTATTTGAGGGGCCGGGAGGAGCCTGTTTTGCATGTCTCTGCAGTGCAGCGCCATCTGGCGGAGGATAACCCAAGTGTAAGTAATCTATCTGGAGCAGGACGTACTGTATACTTATAATACCAATTCTACAGGTGAGTATCTCACAGAATTGTATTTCCTGCTCCTCCACTAAAGCCTCCCTTGCAGCTTCCCAGTCTGTTTAGTCCTAGATCAATAAATTCTATTTAAAATTTAGTCCTAGATCAATTAATCCTTAGTTCAACCTGCAAACTGGATTTTTGTTTACATGCCCACACCACCAAGCCTAAAAGTGTTCCTGCATCCACCACCCCAAAACCTTAAACTAGGGGCCCAGTCATCACGGCCTATACAAAATATAGCCTATATTGTGTCTGCCCCCCCATAACCTATATCGTAATGGCTGGGCCCCTAGTATGATTTTTAGTTTCCTTTATGGCCTGAATAATGTAAGTTTGGCTGCCTTGGGGACAGAGGTCCAGGTCAAACTAAGGCCCCAACCATCAAATACAGGTTGTAGAGGGGCCTGGTCTCTTTACAGCCTATACTATTTCCCTTCACTGGAGTGAACAAAAAATCCCCTTAGCAGGGGTAAAGTGTAAGGAGATTTTACATGAAGGGAGGAGGGGTGGTGGTGAAGTCAGAGTGGGATTAGTGAAGATGGGAAACATACAGGGGCAAGTGGCAGAGCAGCGGATCTGCTTTAGGTGCATCTTTGGGGTGAATGTGGTGGGCAGGTCTTCTTAGACAGAAGGGGGAAAAAAAAGTTAGGAGAAGTACATGAAACAAAGGAAAAAGAGCAGGCTTAGCCCCTTAGTGTCTGGGTTACTTACTCCTCATTTTCTCTGGGGAATACTGTGGGTCAATTGTGGAGGAACGGTGGCAACGACAGGATGTGCCCTCCTCAGAGTCCTTGTCCTTCAGATGATTGCCTGGAGGGAAGGAAGGGGATGCCAGACTTAGGGAAGGCCCTGCATATAGGCAGGGGAGGGGCAGATAGGATAGGACACCTACCTCAGTTCATAGGACCTCCTCTGCCTCAGTGTCTTGTTTGCTGCTGTTACGGAAGAAGAGATGCCTCTGCCAGGGGGGGATGCTGCTGCCAGGCAAGAGGAGGCTGGAGGAAAAGATGCTGCAGCCCTGTGGGGGGAAGAGATGTGGGGCTGGAAGAAGAGGTGCAACTGCCCTGCAGGAAAAGGAGATGGCACTGTACCGGTGGCGAGGGAAGATGCCTAGGCCTGGCAGGGGGAATAAATGCTGCTGCCCGGCGGGGAGAGAAGATGCGGTGGAGAGAAGAAAGAATAGATTATAGAGAGAGAGAGCGAGAACAGAGTACACTGAGAGAGATAGAGGGAGAAGAGTACACTGAGAGAGAGAGAGAGAACGGAATACAAAGATATAGAGACAATGGAGTACACTGAGAGAGAGAGAGAACAGAGTACACAGAGAAAGAGAGAGAGAAAGTGGAACACAATGAGAGAAAGAGAGAGAGAGAGAGAACGACTAAGACTAAAAGACTAAGGGCCTGATTTATCAAGCACTGCGCTGCTAATGTTTTAGTAAATCTGTTTTTTGTAGTGCAGCAACATGAGCAAGTGTGAAAAAATATATTTTACTGCTCTAATTTGAACCAATGTGGCACTGTCTGGCAGAAGCGCTTGATAAATCAGGCCCTAAGGCTAAAACACTAAGAGGCTGATTCACTACTAATGCCAGGTATTGCCAGATGAGCGTCTGTACAGCGGCGCTTAGTGCGACTGCTAGTAGAAGCTGTAAGCGGGTATCGGGCGCTCTAACAGAGCATTGCGGTAGCTCTAGTAACCTGGCCGACATTGATGAATATGATGTGTGTTGGGCGCTGTAACAACAGTATAGCCCTGCAGCGAGCGAGCGTCCGGCACTCGGCTCGCCACACCATATTTAACAAAACACTAGACACACACAAAGCGTCGGCACTCTAAAGCTGTAGCATAGAGCACCAGACGCTGTGTGATTATTAAAGTCTGTTTTAGAACACATATTCACCAGTAACAAAGCGAAAACACATGGAATGTAATTGTTTTAACACTGTGACAATAACACTTTAGTGCCAGACCTGTAATGACAATTCTGCATAAAAATATAAAAAGTCAAAAGAGTTTCTAAAAGTGTTTGTTTTCAGCCAGGAGAGGTCACACAATGATTTGAGCAAAAAAAAAAAAAAAAAGAAAAGGCAAACACGCTATTTATACACAACTAATGAAGCCCATTGAAATGTATGGGAGAGCGCTACAGAGCGACAATTACTACATGGCGCTCCTGAGCCTGAAGCGCCTGCGCTATACGCTAAACCGCCTGTATTAATACATGTGACGCTACATGGCGCTGTTAGAGGCGCTCACCAGATTCGCTTTCTTAAATGTGGTTTTGCTTACAGCGCCCGGCCTTCACCAGACGCTACCTGCCGCTACAAGGCACTACCTGGCGCTATCCCTTCTTAAATAACCCCCTAAGACTAATTATTTAGAGCAAAGCAGATTGCTAATCATTTGTTCTGGGGAATAATTTGTTGAACCGAGTGAAATATGCTGAAATTTCTCTATCATTGTGGCTAACATCTGGTGGCAATAATTACTATATAGAACATGAGTCGCAATAAGCTGTGCAGCTTGATTAAGCAAAAAAAAATGATGCTAAGTGAAAGAGACACCTATTGGAAGGTTAACCTCCCCCCCCCATAAACCAAATGGAAGAGGCCAAGCTATTGCCTCATTTTTGGGGGAATCTTTAATATATATTAAATATTTTAATACCTTTGCACTCTTGTGCATATTTTTTTTATTATTTTTACTACTACATTTTGCAATAGTGCTCCTTTATGGGAGCTCACCACTCTCAAAATTGCCTACCTAAATGAAAAACATCTGAGTCTCCCTTGGTTTTTACAGCTCCAAATCACAAAAATAGTTTATTTTTGCTCTTGAT
Organism: Gastrophryne carolinensis; assembly: GCA_027917425.1. Taxonomy (NCBI): domain Eukaryota; kingdom Metazoa; phylum Chordata; class Amphibia; order Anura; family Microhylidae; genus Gastrophryne; species Gastrophryne carolinensis. Next base: position 377,998,412 of record CM051236.1, read on the forward strand.
AATGTGTTAAAGTAGGTGGAGAACATTTCCCAGCATTTGAAGACCTCTGCCACATGAAGCAGGGTATTCTATAGACAACAGAAACATCTCCCTGTTATTGTTACTCATATTCAAAAGCTCAAACTGTTAAACTCATATAAATATTTCTTTAAAGTGGACCATCACCCTCGGGTGATCGGCCCGGGAATCTATAAGATTCCCGGGCCGATCACCTCGCTCCCCGAGGGACATCCGAGATCGGAATGTCCCGCGGGGTGAAACCCCCCCCCAAAACCCCCTTACCTTAGTTTCGGCGGTGGCCGGCCTCCCTCGCGCCCCTCTAGGCGTGCGCGCCCCCGCGCCGGCCGTCTGTGAATGGCCGGCGGGGGGGCGCGCGCGTCAAGAGGGATGCGCGGGAGGCGGCGGCGGAGGAGCCACGGACAAGCGGCTGTCAAATCGCTTGTCCGTCGGCGCGGGGAGAGGTGAGTTTTTAGGGTGATCGGGGGGGTTTCACACAGCGGGGCACCCCGATCGGGGGTGCCCCACCGAAGTGGACCAAGACCCAGGATAGTCAAAATCCTGGGTGTTGGTCCACTTTAAAGGATTTCCTTGGGGCATCCTGTTTTGGGATAACCCACTTTGAGTTACCTGGCCTTTTTGGCACATTGAAGGTAATTCATGTAATCGCTGAAGGCAGCAATTACTTGAAGACCACATATGGACAGACTTCATTTTTGTAATTAAAAGTCAACTTTAAAATGTAGCTCTGTTTGTTTTAGCCAACTCATTTATTCTTAGTATACAGTACGTCCTGCTCCAGATATAATACTTACACTTGGGTTATCCTCTGCCAGATGGCGCTGGACTGCAGAGACATGTAAAACAGGCTCCTCCCGGACCTTCAAATACCCAGGGACCTCCCACAAATCCCCAGATTTCTCTGCAGTGCTGACTGCGAAGACATGAAGTATCACTCTCTCGCAGGTGAACGGGGCTATTAAAGCCTGCGGCCCTGTTGGACTACTCCCACCCGTTCTCTTCGTGATGTGCCTCCCAGCCTGGGCTGCGCTGGTCGGGTGAAGGTAGGCAGCACCACGCGTGCTCTTGGAGCCATGCTCCACCGCAGTCCAAGGGTAGGCGGTTCAGGCTGATGGTGAGCCTCTAGTGGATGCCCCTCCCGCGTTTTTGCCCCATACCCTGTGTTGCGGTGGACCCTGTTCCATAGGTCGCCACCCTTCCTTCGTTCCCCCCGTAGCTCGGGGGGAAAGAAAAGGGGGGGGGGGGGGCTGTGTGTGTGGTGGTCTTAGTGTATTGATTTACACGTTATGGCCTTAGTATTGTCCTTGACTTATACACCTTGGTGTCAGAGCCGTGCCGTTTTTTGCTTTTTATTAATATCGGCCGCCGCCGCTCGAGTCTCTTGCCCTTATTGGGTGAGCATGTGAACAGGCGTCGCCTCATATGCTGTGGCGTCTTTATTGGCAAACCCCTGTTTTTTTCTAAGTGTGTCATACACTTGCGTTTTTTTTTTTGTCTGCGTTGACTACTACCTCAGAGCTTCGCGCTCTTCCGGGGGGGGGGGGGGGGCGGGGACCTGGCTTGGCGCGCTTCGCGTCACAGGCCCGCTCTGGCCCGCCCTTCGAGGTTCGCTTGGCGCCATTTTAGATGCTTGTCGCGCGCGTGGTAACGGTCCTCCTCCTCCCTGGTTCTGTAAGTGCCCTCGCGGGCGATTTTCATCATTCTTGCTCACTGCGCATGGCTTTGACATCCCTATTCCCATTATGTCTTTCAGACGGTCGAATCCAGTGGCTTCTCCGGCTCGGTGTAATTGCCAGTTGGACCTAGTATAATTACTCCCACTTCCCTGCGGGTCTTTGGGGCATCCAGGGTAGCTTGTAGCGTCAATCCCTCCTGGCCTATTGTGCCTATTAATCACCATATGGAGGCATCCCAGGATATTGTGAACGGGGTTCCCTCGGGACAAGCCCGGCTGTGTGTAGCTTGTGGGGTCTCACCTATCAGCGGTGACAATGCACGGGTCTGCGTCCCTTGTGCACAGCAGGCACTAATGGTACTTCCCGCCCCTCCTGTGGCTGGGCCTGCACCTTGCCTCACTTCACCTACTCCCCCAAGCCTGAGTCTAACCCCCAATACAAGCGGGGATTCTCATCCTGATGTGGCTACTAGACTGGCCAGTGTTAAAAAATTGCTTGCTAGTTCTCTAGCGTGCAAGGCCAATGCAAAAAAGCGGCACATAATCCCTGATTCTGCTCCTTTCCCTACGGAGTCTGATGAGTTCTCGCTTCTGATGAGAAGTCAAGGGGTCATGACGATTCCGGTTCTGATCACTGGACCCCGGATGATACTGACAAACTACTTCTTCAGATTTTTGAAGTTTTGTCCATCTCTCCCCCTGTTGCGGCTCCCAGGCAAAGGGGTGAGCTATTTCATACTGCTAAGGCTCGATTGGAATTTCCTGAGCAAACCCATTTCAATAACCTCGTGCTGAAGGAGTGGGAACATCCCAGTAGACTTCCTGGGATCGCTAAGAGTATGGACAGGAAGTATCCATTTCCTGCTGATATGGTCAAGTGCTGGTCATCGCCCCCCGAGGTCGATGCCCCTATTCTAGGGCTGTCTAACACCTCTATTATGCACTCCCCCGACACTACTATGCTGCGGGATTCTGAGGACCGGCGCATTGACCAATTGGCGTGCCATGCCTTTGCGTTTGGAGGGGAGGCTCTGCCCCTTGGCCATTACTGCTGTGGCGCTCAGGGCCATGGTCAGGAATGCACTTGACGGCCCAGACGAGTTGCCTACTGATACTACTAATGCACTGTCTAACTGTGATGTATTTGTGAATTTTATTCTGTCTGCATCGGATGATGTTATTAGGCTGTGTGCCAGATCTTCCGCCTTGGCGATGGCTATACGCCGCGCGGTATGGCTGCACCAGTGGGCGGCCGACAATGCTGCTAAGAAAGCCCTTACTGGGCTTCCATTTAAGGGCCTACACCTGTTTGGGGACCGCCTAGACCTCTTTGCTAAAGGAGGCAAGTTACCACAGCGCAGGCGGCAGCCTCGGCCCTTTTGTAACCAGGGCCCCCTTTCAGCCCCCTACAGAGGCGTTAAGCAGGGGAAAGGGGTGTCCTTCACGGGGGCTCGTGCAGACTCCTGGCATAGGAGCAGGGGGCGATGTCCTGGCTCCTCCTGGGGGACCAAACCCAAAGCCCCTCCTAAGACCCCTCAGGCATGATGGGGCGCCCTCACTCGCAAGGGTGCGGGGACGGCTACAGCACTTTGCGCACGTCTGGAGACGCCAAGTCTCAGACCGGTGGATTCAGGAGGTAGTTACTTCTGGCTACATAATAGAGTTTGCTGTGCGGCCCCCCTCAAGATTCATCAGATCCCGGATCCCCCCAGGACCCGGTATCAGCTCAGGTCCTGATGCAGGCAGTGCAAGGACTTCTGGATCTGGGAGTTATTTGCAAGGTTCCCTTGAGAGAATTGGGAGAGGGGTTCTACTCCAACCTTTTCACAGTACCCAAAAGAGATGGGTCAGTCAGGCCCATTCTGGATTTAAAGATCCTCAACAAATTTGTCAAGAACAAGCGCTTTCGCATGGAAACTCTGCGCTTGGCCGTTGGCTCTCTGCGCTCAGGGGATTTCATGACGTCTGTGGACATCAAAGATGCTTACCTTCACATCCCTGTATTCCCGGGACATCAAAGGTTTCTCAGATTTGTGTTGAAAGATCAACATTATCAGTTTGTGGCCCTACCATTTGGCCTCACTTCAGCTCCCAGAGTGTTCACCAAGGTGCTGGCGGGAGTAATGTCTTTGATAAGGTCAGGGGGCATTCGAGTGCTGCCCCTACCTGGATGACATCCTCATCGCCTCATGGCCCCTACAGCAGGTGGAGCTGAACACTCAGCGGGTGGTGTCCACCTTGGAGTCCTTCGGCTGGGTGATCAATCATCCCAAGTCCTCTCTGTCCCCTTCGTCAGTGACCCCATTCCTGGGGATGATTCTAGATACGGTTCAGTCACGAATATTCCTTCCCCAACAGAAGGTGGAAGCTCTGACTGCGCAGGTGCGGTCCCTGCTCTCGTGCCCCCAGCTCTCCCTCAGGCAGGGAATGCAGCTGGTGGGTCTGATGGTGGCAAGCTTCGAGGCGGTGCCCTTTGCTCAGTTCCATTCGTGGCCTCTGCAGCTTCACCTCCTCTCAGTATGGGACAAGGATCCCGCGTCCTTGGACGAGGCTTGTGTGCATCCCCCATTGGTCATAAGGTCCCTCTCGTGGTGGCTAGACCACAAGAACTTGCTAAAGGGCAGGTCCTTTCTAGCCCCCTCCTGGGAGACGGTCACCACGGATGCCAGTCTGTCAGGTTGGGGGGGATTCTGGAAGTCCCTGAGGTTCCAGGGCAGGTGGGGCCCTCAGGAGGCCCATTTACCCATCAACATTCTGGAACTACGGGCGGTCAGGTTGGTTCTGGAGCAGTTGACCGATCACCTGCGGGAACGGTCTGTTCAGGTGCGCTCAGACAACAGGATGGCAGTTGCCTACATCAACCATCAGGGAGGGACCCGGAGCAAGGGTGCCCTCCAGGAAGTGTCATGGATTCTGACATGGGCGGAGGCCAATGTTCAATGCATTTCGGCTGTTTACATCCCGGGGGTAGAGAATCTTCTAGCAGACTCTCTGAGCAGGGGGACTTCCCGTCAGGGGGAGTGGTCCCTCTGCAACAGGGTATTCCAGTCCCTGTGTTACCGGTGGGGCCTACCGGATGTGGATCTGTTTGCATCCCGTCACAATCACAAGCTCCCGGCCTTTGTATCCCTGTCTCAGGATCCTCTGGCCTTGGCCACGGACGCTCTGTCAATGTCATGGAAGAAATTTCGGCTCCTGTATGTCTTTCCCCCGTTCCCCCTGCTGGGCAGGGTTCTGCGCAAGATTGCCCTGGAAAGGGTGCCAGTGATCCTGGTGGCCCCAAGGTGGCCAAGAAGAGTATGGTGCGCAGACATGGTACAAATGGCAGTAGACCAGTACGTCCTGCCAGAGGCGCCAGAACTGCTCAGTCAGGGCTCCTTACGCCATCTCAGTTTACAAACTCTGGCTTTGACGGCCTGGCTGCTGAAACCTCCATCTTGATGGAAAAAGGCTTGTCTGCCTCAGTGGTGGATACCATGGTACAGGCTAGGAAGAAAACTTCTTCTGCCATCTATTATAGGATATGGCGTTCCTACATAGACTGGTGTGAGTCTAGGTCTCTTCCCTGTAGGGAGTTCTTCATCCCTAGGATTCTGGAGTTTTTACAGCATGGATTGGATTTGGGTCTAAAACTCAGTACTCTGAAGGGTCAGGTTTCTGCCCTGTCTGTCTTCTTTCAGAAGTCTTTTGCTCAGCATCCCTTGGTTAAGACCTTCTTTCAGGGGGTCACTCAGATGCGTCCCCCTCGTAAGCCTACGGTCCCTGTTTGGGACTTGAACCTGGTTTTGTCTGCCTTGCAGGGTGCTCCCTTTGAGCCTATTCAGGATGCTGCTCTGGCTGTACTTACCCTCAAAGTTGTTTTTCTGGTGGCTATCACTTCGGTCAGGCGTGTGTCTGAGCTGGCGGCGCTGTCTATTCAGCCCCCATACTACGAGAGACACCAGGACAAGGTGGTGTCCGCTTTAAGCCAGATTTTCTGCCAAAGGTGGTGTCTGCCTTTCATTTGAATCAGGATATTGTTCTTCCTTCATTGTGTCCTAATCCTAGCAACGCTAAGGAAAGGGTTCTGCATTCCTTGGATGTGGTCAGGTGTCTGAAGTATTACCTGGTAGTCACTGCGGCCTTCAGGAAGACTGATGCTTTTTTTGTGGTCCCCTCTGGTCCTAGAAAGGGTTTGGCTCTGGCCAAGTCTACTATTATCAAATGGATTCGTCAGACTGTGATTCAGGCCTACTCTGCTAAGGGGAAGAGTCCCCCTTTCCGTCTTACTGCTCATTCTACTCGTGCTATTGGTGCCTCCTGGGCCTTCCAGCACCAGGCTTCTGTTGAACAAGTTTGCAAGGCCGCTACTTGTTCTTCTGTTCATACCTTTTCAAAGTTTTACAAGGTTGATGTTAGGGCCTCAGCTGATGCTGTTTTTGGCCACAAGGTTTTGCAAGCGGCAGTAGTTTAAACTACCTGTTGTCACCTTTTGTTGGGGGATCCCACCCTACTTTATGGACACTGCTATTGGATGTCCCAAGTGTAAGTATTATATCTGGAGCAGGACGTACTGTATACTAAGAATAATACAATTCTGTGAAGAACTCACCTGTAGAATTGATTATTATTTGTATACAGTACATCCTGCTCCACTCCACCCTGGTTTTGCATTATTCTGGATCCCCTGTATTGTGATTGTTATCATTGTTATCGTTACCAGTTGTTCTGGGTGGTTTAATTCTCCCGGCTTCTTGTTCACTGCTTTTCAATGCTGGGGATTTGTGGGAGGTCCCTGGGTATTTGAAGGGCCGGGAGGAGCCTGTTTTGCATGTCTCTGCAGTGCAGCGCCATCTGGCGGAGGATAACCCAAGTGTAAGTATTATATCTGGAGCAGAACGTACTGTATACAAATAATATCAATTCTACAGGTGAGTTCTTCACAGAATTGTATTATTTTCATCTTACAGCATACTGTAAACTTCCTTTTATCTCACTAATCTATAGATAAACATGGCATAACTCCCTTTGGTCAACCATTTTCAAGTAATACTTTTGTTAACAGTACCAGACATCCTATAAAGTAGAACCAAACTGTCCTTTTTACCGAGGGCAAGTCTGCCCAATCACTGGTGGCACAATAATAATAGGGCTGTCATTATACAGCTTATTTTTCAGTGCATCTGTGCACTTCCCATTTCACAATGCCTAGGGCAGCATAGAAAAGAGATGATTTGCATGGCCTGAAATAATGGATATAGCCTATTGCTCTTGGTCTCTATGTGCTATGCAAATACTAGTGTAAAATGCTCCTTACCTTGTATTGTTAAATAACATAGGTCTCTCAGCAATCCTGGGGATACCCACAGTGGGGGAATATCAAATCAGGATGCTCTGCTAGGGAAACGCAGGATAGTGATAATCTTGAGTGTTGTTTTTTATTTTTTTTTTCTATACTGAACTGTGAGTACTTTGCATAGCATAGTGATGCTAAATATAATGGGTATACCGTATAACCTATTGTTCTTGGTGTGTATGTGCCATGTTAATACTTTCTGTATTACTTTCTGTAACAGTATTTACCATTTAAATTGCATAAATAAGTCAAAAAGTTATTTATTTTCTTTAAATATTTAATATCTTTGTAATAACCAAATGCATAAAATGATCTTAAACATCTGATTTCTTTAAAGTAATTTTACAGCAATATTAACATTTCAGTTAAATAGAAGAATGAAACAAGAGCTAAATATAAAGAAAATTCTCAGTAATGCGTTGCACTGAAAGACAAATGGAGTATTGAAACTTTATACAGTAGCAAATGACATATTTAATAAATACTGTAAACCATTTACGTACAGTATGCTATGACATGCTATGCGACAAAGCCTCTGAAGCATGTAAACCCTGAAATAAAATATTCCAAACTGGCTACATCGTTCAACATCAGCTTTAAAGCAACGGCCTTGTAATATATTGCATAGCTTTATACAAAGCGCAGCTTCTAGCACTCTGCTTATTATACATTGCTCTCATAATAGGGTCACCCAAGCTTTCGGGTGTGGAACAGTCCCTGTGCCAGCAGGTAGCAGGATCATCCAGGTTGGAAAAGCAAGGAGCATATAGGAGATCACAGCATATCTCTCGAATTGCGGATTGCGCAACAAAGCACCATACTGAAGATCATACCAAAGATCTGTCGAAAAAAACATATTCGTTAAATCACCTTTTTATTTTGTATATTATGTTACAAATGTAGTGAGAAAAAGCTTTTGCTTGTGCTGCGGGGATATAATTAACTTTCCCTGTGCTGGCTAACTGGTTATTACAATACATCCTGCTGTAAACACACAAGAACTCTTGAAAAAGCCAATTATCACTTAAAACATATATTTACTTTAGCGGCCATTGACAATACAGTCAATGAAAAGGAAGACATAGCTGTTCAGATGTTAATTTAGGGTTAATGTAGGTAGCTGTGGGAAAAGAATGGTTAAAGCAAAACCCTGTGTTCCTCAGCAACCCCCACCCTCCCTGCCTGACTATCTTGGGTGATGTTGCGGTGCTGGTTTGGTTTTATAAAAAAAAAGTGTTTTTCCACTACCAAGGGCACACCTACTAGGCATTTTTATGTTCGACAATTGGCTGATCTCAAGCAAGTCTGCTGATCTGCATCCCTGGCTTAATTCTACTAGGGGATGCACTCCCTTCCCCAGCCTATCTGGATGGCTGGTCCTGAGCGCACATCTCAGCTACATGAAAGCCAGGGATGTGGCAGCAGGCAGCAGAAAAGTGAGTTACAGGTGATGCTTTAAAGGGCCACACCAGCCCCTTCCTGCCAAAGAAACATAACTCCCGCCCTGCTGTCTCCAAAAAGCGATTCTGCTAATGTAATAAAAGAAAAAAAAGACACCTTCACCCCAAATCCAGCCCCCAAAGTCACCAACAAGATTTTGACGGGTGTTGGGTGCTGTCAGCTGCGGCACCACCAACTTCAGGGGCTGGATTCAGGGTGAACGTGAGTGTCTTTTTTTTATTTTATAATATTAGCAGGATCACTATTTGGAGGGGGCAGGGTGGGGGTTGTTTTGTTTGCAGGTAGGGGCTGGAGTGGTCCTTTAAGGTGATGTGCAATGTAAAAGCTTTACAGAATAGAATCCACCATGGCTGACTTCAGTACCAGGCAAACATGAGCAGTTGCTGGGGTGCACACACATCACTAGGTGAATTTTTTTATACCAGGTCAGGATACAAGGGATGCAGAGGGCAGCAGCAGTCAGAATGGTTTAAACTGGCTTTGTGCTTACCCTGCTCCTATGATGGGTTACATTTGTTGTTTGTGTATTCTTGGGAGCTGGGAGGGGTTATATTATATTACACTAATATTTGGTGACGGCGTATCCTCTTGATCCTTTCCCTTTTATGGGGGCACTGGGTCAATATCCCTGCAATCTGCTTTTTTTTATTTCTAGAGGGCTGGGGGGGGGTATATTCACATTTTGCCAATGCTTAGTTGTTCATGCTTTGTCTATTTTTGGGTCCTGAGGTTTGGTCACACCTAGCCTGTGAAAAGGGTTGACTGATACTTTATCACCCAAGGGCCCACATAAACAAGGGTAAATCTAGAGCTCACCAGTGGTGTCTAGGTTAGGTGGAAGTGGTTTCTAGGTGAAATAGCTGTGCATTAGAAAGAATTCTAGGGCATGATTAGCTTGAATGTGTCTCTGTTATTTTACAAATGGGATGGCCAGTTGGAGCAGTGTAACAGGCAATGTACAACACCACTAGAATTTTAGCAATATCCCGATTAGGCTACTGCAACACTATACACTGTGGTCTTCCAGCAAACAGACTGGCAGCCCTACAATCTATTCTGAACTCTGCTGTCACCCTATCCACTACTTTTCTTGATTCTCTGGTTCTGCACAAATGCTGTGAGCTTGCTGGGTAAATTATTCCTGGAGCAGCACACCCATGCTGCTTGTGAATTGTGACTGGCATTCCACCCCCGGTGTAATTAGGAGGAGGATCCCACCAATTGGGTGAGCAGATTTTTAAAATAATTATTACCAAATTGGATTTAGCACAGAGGGAGGGAGGGCAAGCTTTACATTTTTGGACTTCTTCTATAAGTAATTCACTTTACAGTCTTACCAGCCTTTAGAAAACTGAGCACTTTTGCACAATATTATGTGTATAAATTACTTGTTTTAACACTGTAATTACTACATTGTACAGCACTGTTTTTCTGGTGGCCAAAACGCACCCAAATACCAAATATATTACTAATTAATGCCCAGGGCAGGGCTACTAATGTACATGCAGATTTGTTATATTTTTTAAAGAGATCAGAGCATAACCAATAAAGGGTGTTCTTTTATTCTAATTGAGATATAAAAAGTATATATAATATACTTATATACAGAAAGGAAAGCTCAACAATAAAACAAGTTTGTTTTCGTTCAACTTATGGGGTCGTTTTGTAGGAGAAAGTTAGCTGTTGAGATCGGAGATGATGTTTGCTGAGTACATGGAGGAATACGAGCGATTGCAGCTACGCGACATACTCTGCATGAGCATGGCAGAATCCACGTTTGGACATCGATCGCATGACGTTGAGCTATTCAAGCTCACCCGACTTAACAGTGTTTCCCTCCATAACCTGTATAGTGAGCTGCAGCCATGGTTGGGCCGCACCACAAGGAAGGGGCATGCAATTGCAGGTATGACCAAAATGGTTGGCTGCCTGCAATTTTTATCAAACGGCTCGTTCCAGAGGCTGGGTACTCTCTCCGTGGGGATGTCCCAGCCTACGCTGAGCCGCACGCTCAACACGTTTTTGGATGGCATGGCTACCATGTGTCAAAAATACATCTATTTCCCTGACAACATGGTAGCCTGGAATGCGGTTAAGTTGGGCTTTTATGATATAGCCGATATGCCTAACGTCATGGGTGCGTTCAACCGTACGCACATAGCGTTGGTGCCTCCGGCTGCTGACGAATATCTCTATCGGTATGTGGTTTATGTGAACATCCTGACTTATATAAAATCATTGTAGCATTGTATCTTTTAATGTATATCTAAATCAATCATTTTAATGTAGACCTTAATCAACCAAGAGTGACCAACTATTAATTAGTAGTTTTAGTGATATTTATATTTTCTTAACACCCAATCTGAAAGAATAATGGTCCCTTAGGTTTTTTTTTCCTTGGTTATTTAAGGTATTTTTTGGGGGGTACTAAAATCCTTTTTTTCTGCTATTACAGGAACCGGAAGATGGGCCACTCCATTAATGTTCAATCTGTCATTGGTCCTTACCTTCGGTTCCTCAGTGTCATGGCAGGTTTTCCCGGATCCACCCACGATGCCTACATCCTGAGGAATTCCAGCCTCCATGGTCGGTTTGAATCAGGAAACTTGTCTGGTGGTTGGATACTGGGTAAGTGTTACAAAATGGCTTAATTAGGGTTTTAATGTATGACTAGGAATGTTTTTGGATAACCCTGTCCCAACATATGATGTTATTTCCCTCAGATGACATGATATACAATGTAACTATGAAGTAGAGACTAATTTTGTGTTTTATTATTTTAAGGGGATTCGGGTTATCCACTGCTGCCGTGGCTGATGACACCGATCCTGCGGCGATCCTCAGACGCAGCCACAGGATCGCTATAACCGTGCCCATAGGAAGACCCGAGCTGTGGTTGAGAAGGCCATTTGGGCTTCTGAAGAGTCGATTCAGATGCCTGTACCATACAGGGGGGGCCCTGCAATACGACTCAAGCAAGGTCATTAAGATCATAATGGCGTGCTGTGTTTTGCATAATTTTGCCATTATGCAGAAGGTCCCCCAATATCTCGATGTGTCCCCCTCTCCAGCAGTAATGGACATTCCATAGGAGTTATATGTCCGGGCCCACCTAATTTAAAATTATTTTAGTTAACTTTTCTTTATTGCTTATTTTTGGTGTCATTATTTATATAATTTGATTGTGAATCAGCAATTTTCTATTATTTATACATTGCTTTGCTTATGGGCAAAAAATAATACAAAATACATTTGGAAATGATTTGAGATGAATGTTTTTTTATTTACAAATATTTACTTTAACAACAATATTCTTTTTCTAACCAAACAGATCAAAAATCCCCCAAAAAACACAGAACAGAAACATTAAGTAAAATTATTTTAAATTAGGTAGGCAAAATAGGTGGGAAAGGGCACTCGCAGCCTACGAGGACATCCACTAGGCAAAGGAAGGATCCATTGGGCCAGGCTCCAGCCCCCTCAAAATCTGGCACATCCAGGATGACAAAGGAGACTTCCTCCAGCCAGAATGGTCCCTGTTCACCAACATCCCAAACCGTAGGGAGCACAAGTATTAAGGGCAAGGGGAAGAGTAGGGCAAGAATCCAAAGCCCCCCAACAACACCCTCTCCAGCTCAAGGCCTATTTGAGCATTACAATGTTGAGAGCCCTGAGTCAGCGGGCAGCTCAACGGCTGCAACTTCTTTGGCCAGCCAGCCTATGACACCCAGCCCCCAAGCAAGTCCAGCACAATCCTTTCATATCAAAAGGTCTCGCTATTCATTGGCTAAAAAACAGCCAAGAATGACACCTACCATGCCAACGACCCAGGATGAGCCAACCAGGACATCATTAGCCAGAAACCTGTGGCGAGGGACCTTGAGCGGGCGCTTTACTGAGCCCCAAACTATGGCTTTGGCAAGTGGGGTTTCTGACCACTATCACAAGCTATATGGTGTGAATTCTAAAGCCACAAGCAAAGGCAAAAATACAAAAATATGGGTGGAAATCACCAGACAGGTGAATTGTGGTGGGATGTAGAGAAAAGTTGTTGAGTAAATAGAACACAAATTCTTAAAATGGTGGATTTCCATAATAAGGATGTTGTTGTGCTTGTAGGATGCCCAACAACTGTGCATGGGTGGCATTCTTCATCTGCCACTGCTCCAGCATAGCCTCCCTCTGCCTGTTGCTAGTCCTAATTTCATCCAGCATGGAGTTTAAGTTGTTATTTATGTTATGTAATTGTCCAGCCAGCTCTTCATTTAATCTTCGGGTAGTTTGCCTGAAGTAGCGTCTGTTATTTCTCCATGCTGTCTCCATCAGCTGCACACGCCTCACCTGGGTTACATGGCAACGTGGCTGAGGGCGTTCTCCTCTTCCCCCGGGTTTGTTCACATGCAGCTGATGGAGGTCCAGGACTAGCAACAGTAGCAGATGTTGTTGGCAAATCCTCTGCAGCAGAGCTAGCACATGGGACAGTTGGTTGTGTCTCGTGCTGCTGGCCATGCTGGTGTTGTTGTTGGTCTGCCAGCAGAGGGCGTGATTGACTCTGCTGCAGAGGATTTGTGGTCAGCTGCTGCGGGTGCAGTGGCAGATGATGATGCTGGGTTTGCATTGGGGGAGGCATCAAAATGTTCTCCTCCTCCTCCAGATGGTGGATAGCTTCCATTATGGGTGGTGTCTGTAGGGACAGGAAAAAAATGTTTGAGATAGTTGCTCAAGTATATGTTGTGGCAATTAGTCATCTTGCTTCACATGCATCACCAGTTAGTGCAGAGTACACTTAGCAACATCTCCTATACAGGAACAGCTCGATCTGGTAACGGCTGGCAGGACGTACTGGCAGTGGCCAAAGAAGTGGAGGGTTGCACACTAGGTTGAGTAGTTTGTTGTGCTGAAATGTAAAAGTAAAGTCAAGTTAACACGTACACATACCTTGTGTACCCAGAGGAGTAGCTAGGCTTTCTGGCACCCGGGGCAAAGATTAAAAATGGTGCCCCCCACCTGTTCTCAGAATCCCCTTTGGCGCCCCCTAACCTGCTGCACCCGGGGCACGTGGCCCCCCCTGCTACCCCCTAGCTACGCCCCTGTGTGTACCTAATCTTTTAATCTACATTTTTTTCAACACAAAACCAAAGAACCATTCCTTTAAAGTGGACCAACACCCTCCCCTGATCGGCCCGGGAATCTATAAGATTCCCGGACCGATCAGCTCCCTGACTGCGGGGCACCCCAGATCCCCGAAAATCCTACCTGATCCTCGTTCCAGCGGCGCATGCGCGGGCCACCGCCACTTCCCGCACGTCCCTCTAGCAGGGTGCGCACCCGCGCCGGCCGTTTGTGAATGGCGGGCGCGCTCCCTGTAAGAGGGACGCGCGGGAGGCGGCGGTGGCCCGGTCTCAGCTTGTCCCTCGCTGCCTCTCCTTGTCCGTCGGCGGCGATTGGACAAGCGAGTCGCGTGGGAGTGGGGTCAGGTGAGTTTTTGGGGCTTTCTGGGGGGTTTCACACAGCAGGGCACCCACAATCGGGGTGCCCCGTGGAAGTGGACCAATACCCAGGATAGTCAAAATCCTGGGTGTTGGTCCACTTTAAATACTAACCTGCTGGCATGACATTACTGTGAGTGTCTATGGCCCCGGCCAATCCCTCAAAAGAGGCCCAGAACCAGCTCCTCTGCTGCAGTGAACTGCAGTTTTGAGGGGTAGCCACCTCCTGTTTGCTACCTTTAAAACAAAGACAAAACATTACTTATAAGGTCATACACAACAACAACCAGCCCAACCCAAACACCCATCTGTACCCATGCTGCCTGCGCTTATTTCGCTTCTGGCGAACTGCATACTTGAGGTCTGAGAATTTGCATTGTATTTGCTCCACATATTTTCTTTCCGTCCCAGCACAATTCACCTATCTAGTGATGTCCTCCCAGATTTGTGTCTTTCTCACTTTGCTTGTGGCTTTAGAATTTCTACCATATAGCTCGTTATAGTGGTCAGATACCCCACTTGCCAAAGCCATAGTTTGGGGCTCAGTAAAGCGGCCGCACAAGGTCCTACGCCGCAGGTTTCTAGCTAATGATGTCCTGGCTGGCTCATCCTGGGTCGGTGGCATAGTAGGTGACATTCTTGGCTGAATTTCAGCCGACGAATAGCAAGACCTTTAGGTCAGAAAGGATTGTGCTGGACTTGCTTGGGGACTGGGTGTCATAGGCTGGCTGGCTGGCAAAAGAAGTTGCAGCCGTTGAGCTGCCCGGTGACTCAGGGCTCTCAACATTGGAATGCTCAAATTGGCCATGAGCTGGAGAGGGTGTTGTTGGGGGGGCTATGGATTCTTGCCCTACTCTTCCCCTTGCCCTTAATACTAGTGCTCCCTTGGGTTCTGGATGTTGTTGGACGGGGAGCATTATGCATGGAGGAAGTTTCCTTCGCCTTCCGGGATGTGGCAGATTTTGAGGGGGCTGGAGTCAGGCCCAATGGATCCTTCCTTTGGCGAGTGGATGTTCTCGTAGGCTGCGAGTGGCCACTGGATTTATTGGACCTAGTTGCAGGTGTGCCACTATGTTGCCTTGAAGTTGCTTCCTGGCGTACGCCATGATGATCATGCCGTTCATGGGGCTTGGGAGGCTGGGCCTACCTCTCTTGGCAGGCATATCAATATCTGTAAAGACACTCAGCTGTGTGTACAGGTAACCTTTAAATATTTATGACTGTGTATGACGTTGACATCGTGCGTACCGCCGTGCGCATCCCGGACACCGCTGGGGCGCAACACATCTGTTATTACAGCAATTAAAGATGACCCCCACGCTCTTTACCCGCGAGCAACAGGAGACAATCATGCTAGTAAGTGTTTGTGCAGGTGTTTATTTGCATGCGAAATGCATGCATATGCGATTAGGTAGCGCAGGGAAAAAAAGTGGGGACCAAATTTGATTATAAACGCAGCGGCAATCGAAAGTTAATACGCACATGTGCAACCCTAAAATGGCGTCTAGAAGGATTGCTTAAGCCTTGAAATGTTAGGGAGAATGATAATTATGAAGCTGCTATCATTAACATTGTGATTTGTATGATGTTTTAATTAATGACATCTGTTTTTATTTCACCTTTTAGATGATGATTACCAACCGCTACGATTATCTGGCGAGCGGCTTTGAAAAGAAGACCTTGGAACTGGAAATAGTGGCCAAAATAGCAGAGTATACTGACACCACCTTCAATTATACCCAGATAGTTCAGCACTGGTCGGACCTGAAACGCAGGAAGAGGCCTCGGGTGAGGAGGTTCTTCTGTAAACATTTCCCAAGTAAGTACATTACTATTACATGTTAGAAACACACTGCCCTTAGCCAGGCCTGTGTTTATGAATGCTTTTCTCTTCTAGTCAGGGAATGGGAATACA
This sequence comes from Gastrophryne carolinensis, assembly GCA_027917425.1. Taxonomy (NCBI): domain Eukaryota; kingdom Metazoa; phylum Chordata; class Amphibia; order Anura; family Microhylidae; genus Gastrophryne; species Gastrophryne carolinensis. The sequence continues at coordinate 378,014,305 of CM051236.1, forward strand.
GAATTAGACCCACCCAGAGGCGAACAATCCGGCCAGTGCTGGAGAGATCTGGGCCAAGTGAAGGTGGTGGCAGTCCACTGCCAAGGTCTTCCCCCTCCTCTGCAGTTGCCGAGGACCATCAGCTGCTGGCCAGACAACCTGGACAGATGCCGGACCAGCACCACTCCTGTATGATTATCACATAGAAGCACACACAGGTACATGCACTGTAAAAACACACTCATTTCTTGCTTATATACTTTTAGATGATGATGTAGCGGGTTAAGAGCCGTGTTTGGAGAGGCCACAAGGCCAAGCACCTGAGGTGCATGGAGAAGGTGGGTCATGTCACACACACATTCTTATTAAAATCTCGTCATTACCAAATATGACATTAGAAGTGACCATATTTTTGCTTTCTCAACAGACTCAGACCAGAAGGAGTGGCAGGCCCCAGAAAGGAGGCTGGTCCCCCAGGATCATGTCGTCCACCAGCCTAGTAAGTTTGTAGTCTGCTTAGTTGATTTACATTACATGCCTTCATCAACAGGTATTCCAAATCCATAGCCTCCAAACTTAGCTTAACTTATGGCCCATTCCCTAGCCTCAAAACTTAGCTTAATTTATGGCCCATACCCTAGCCTCCAAACTGACCTTAATTTATGGCCCATTCCCTAGCCTCAAAACTTAGCTTAATTTATGGCCCATTCCCTAGACTCAAAACTTAGCTTAATTTATGGCCCATTCCCTAGACTTAAAACTTAGCTTAATTTATGGTCCATTCCCTAGCCTCAAAACTTAGCTTAATTTATGGTCCATTCCCCTAGCCTTAAAACTTAGCTTAAGTTATGGCCCATTCCCTAGCCTCCAAACTTAGCTTAATTTATGGCCCATTCCCTAGCCTCACAACTTAGCTTAATTTATGTCCCAATCTGTAGCCTAAAATATTTATAATATTTCATTCAACAGGTATTCAAAATGCATATACGAAAAATTAATTTTTGATTTCTTTTCACAGCAACACCACAGCAGAGATTGCAAGTTTTGACGGCAACTGTGCATAGTCTGGTGGGCGACATACAGGAGCTGGCAGCTTCACTGGGGACCAGCGAGGAATAGAATCCTGGGGCCTGCCACGTTTTTGTAAATATTTTTGTAATTTACCAAAAAAAAAAATGCTATAAAAAGTATTTTAAAAATTCTAATGAAAAAAATATAATTACAGAAGTGTTTAAAACATTTTATCCAAAAATAAAAAAGTATTTAAAAAAAATTTTGGAAATAAAAACTACCAAAAAAAAATTAATACATTTTTCTAAAGTTAACCAGGTTTCGTCTTTCATTTCTCTAAACAACTAAAAATGTAATGCTTGCACATATCCACTAAAGAACATAAATCAGAAGACATCTAGAAGGAACTGAAAAATATCTACAGAATCCAGAACATTAAGGTAAGCATGAAAATATGTGGATAGAAGTGGGATAGAGTGGGACGAAGAAAAAAAACATCAACCGCTAGTGAGTTCAGGTAAGCATGAATCACGTCCCCCAAAGATCTTTGATAGCAGGACAACTCCACCAAATATGCACCATATTACCTGACTCTTTCAAACACCGCCAACACCTATCAGAGCAGGACTTATTATATCTATGTATATCCGCCGGGCACCTATACCAACGGGCTATAACCTTGTCATTCCTTTCCTGCGCTGCACATGGGAACGAGAGTTTATGGGTGAATAAGTAAATCTTAGCAAGGTCTTCGCTATCTAACGATATGCCCAATTCCTCCTCCCATTTTCTAATAAATCCTGGTGGTGAGTTATGTTTGACCCCTAACAGTGTTCGATATAGGACTGCAACCGCATGCTTATCTGGAGGAGCTTGGGTCAGCACGTATTCCAACTGCATTAAAGGTCTAGTACCTCGATCTGCAAGGTTTTGGGCACTCAGCTGTTTATGAAGGAAGCACACGATATACTGTCACAGTGCACCTTCCCTCAGCTCATCTAGCGTGGGGAGCCTGCCCGAGACCACTATGTCCCCCATGGTGACATTAGATGATGCTTCCCATACTAAAAAACTTTTAGCTTGCATGCCTGGAGTAAAGGAGTAGTTATCAAAAAGTGGAGTCAAAGGGCCAGGTCTATGAACCACCTCGCTTTGCATAGTCAGCTTGTCCCATACCCGCAGGAATTGCCCTGCCAGAAATGGAAGGGAGTCTCTCTGCCGCTTGGGAAGAGGGCCTCCCCATGACAGAGAGGTTGGGTTAATAGGAGACAGCGCCCTCTCCAACTCCACCCATTGTTTCTCTTTCCCCTTCTGGGCCCAGTCAAGAATGCGGAGAGACATAGCCACATGATATGTTCTCATGTCGGGGAGCCCGCCCCCCCCATTCGGCTTAAGCCTAGTCAGGGTACTAAATCTTATCCGGGGTTTCCCGGTGCCCCAAACAAATCTTAAAAATGCAGTCCTCAGCCTCCTGAAAAAGCTGTTGGGCAAGTAGATAGGTATTGTTTGAAAGAAATAGAGAAATTTGGGAAGAATATCCATTTTAACTATATTGATCCTCCCGAACCAGAAGAATAGATTTTTTACTTGATTCTAATTGTTTTACTTCCTGCTGTGGGAGGGAAACGTTCAGAGCCTCTGATTTCGAGTAATTAACTTTAAAATTACTCACGCGACCAAATGCCTCAAATTCCTTGAGGGCCACCGGGAATGAGATCAATGGGGCCTTCAAATGCAGCAGTAGGTCATCGGCATATAATGAGGCCTTATATTCACAGTCCCCCACTATTAAACCCCTAATATCAGGGTTCTGCCTTATGGCCACCGCCAGGTGCGCCTCTGATTTCAAGTAATTAACTTTAAAATTACTCACGCCACCAAATGCCTCAAATTCCTTGAGGGCCACCGGGAATGAGATCAATGGGGCCTTCAAATGCAGCAGTAGGTCATCGGCATATAATGAGGCCTTATATTCACGGTCCCCCACTACTAAACCCCTAATATCAGGGTTCTGCCTTATGGCCACCGCCAGGTGCTCCATGGTGATGACATATAATAATGGAGAAAGCAGGCATTGCTAACCCTAAAGGCCAAGGAGAGGAGACCATTCACCCTCGCCGTGGGCCCGGAGTACAGGGCCAGTATCCTGGACAGGAGGGACGGACCAACACCGACCTGCTGAAGTGATGCCTTAAGAAACATCCAATCCACTCTATCAAACGCCTTTTCCGTGTCACACGATAAAAGGCAAGCTGGTATTTTATTGGAATCTGCATATGCTATTAGATTAAAGACCTTATTGGTGTTGTCCCGTGCCTCCCGCCCCGGCACAAACCCTGCCTGATCCAGGCCCATCAGTCACGGGAGAATCGGCTGGGGCCTAGAAGATATAATCTTGGCATACAGTTTAATATCTACATTTATCAAAGATATTGGTCTATAACTGCTGCATAAAGATGGATCCTTCCCTGGTTTGGGAAGAACTGTAATGATGGCCTCGAAGGACAGTCCCGGGAACCCACATTTAGGTCCTATAGAATTGATTACCCTGACCAGGAAGGGAAGTATTTCGGGAGCCAATTGCTTATAGAATTTGGGAGTATAGCCATCAACCCCCGGACTCTTGCCCTGCGGCGTCTCTTTGATCGCCTTGGCCACCTCTTGCACAGTAAAAGGCTCATCCAAGGCATCAGCTTCCTCCTTAGGGATGGAAGGAAGAGGCGTGTCATGAACATACCTAATAACGTCCTCAGGGGGATCTGCGGAGATTGGGACATTTTGATCCTGCCGCAAATTATATAGGGATTGATAATAGTCCCTGAACGCATTCGCTATCTGGGAGGGTATCACAGTCATTTGCCCCTGCGGTCCCTTGATATTAGGGATATATGTGGCCGCGGTTCTTGGGTGTAATGCCCTGGCTAGCAGCCTCCCGCATTAATCAGACGATTCATAGTATAGCGCCTTCTGCCGTTCCCTATACCTTAGGTATGCCTGATTATAGAGTCCCTGCAACTTCTCCCTAGCTTTCATCAGGTCAACGATCAAAACATTAGTTGGGTTCTTTTTATGGTCCCGCTCCAAAGATTGGATGAGTTGCACTGTATCACGGATCGAAGTGGCTCATTGTTTTTTTAACCTGGCCCTGTGCTTAATGAATTCCCAGCGCACTACACACTTTAAAGCCTCCCACTGATATGGGAGGGGTGTGGGGTCATGCACATGATTCCAAAGAAATTCCTTTATTGTTTCTCTAACCCCTGACAGGCATACAGTGTCCCCAAGCAGATTATTATTAAGCTTCCAGCTCCAGCACTTCGGGTAGAGCCCGGGTAAATACACAGAGAGGAATATTGGAGCATGGTCTGACCATACAATCTGGCCGATCCAAGCTTGCGGAGCCCAGTCCATTGCATGATAACTAAGATATAAATAATCTATTCTGCTATAGGATTTCCTTGTCTCGTCCATGCAAAGCCTGCCATGAATCCACCAATTGTATATCAGACAGTAATTTTTTCAACCTATTCCGCTTATTTAGGGACACTGCCGACCCGCCAGAGGAGGAATCCATCTCAGGCTGCATAGCAATGTTAAAGTCACCTCCCACCAGCAGAGTGCCCTCCGAGAACCCCCTCAACGACCTAAGAACTCTTACACAAAAGCCAACCTAGTCGGTGTTAGGAGCATAAATATTCGCTATGGTGTATACTTTCGTATAGAGCTCCACTTTAAGGAATATGAATCGCCCATTGGGATCAACCTTGACGTCCACAACCTTATGTGGAAGAGACCTATGGATGACAATCGAAACCCCTGTTGCCTTGATGGTGGGATTAGGTGCATGGTGCCATGCAGGGTAGTATCTATTCCTAATATTTGGTATATGTCCCTCCTTAAAGTGCGTCTCCTGGAGAAGCAAAATGGCAACCCTGTGCTTATGCATGTCGTACAAAACTTGTGACCTTTTCTCTGGGACATTTAGTCCCTTAACATTAAAGGAGCCAATTATTAAAGGAGCACTATCGCGAAAAAATGGCCCAATGATAAAAATCCATATAAATATACTGGATGGAGGGAGGAGAGGTCACTTATACACCCGGTATCGAGAAATATCCAGCCAGGCTTGTTTTTTTTATTTTAATGGAAGGAAGGGGACGACTTGGGTGACAGGCTCTGTCACCCCTCATAGACTAAACCTGTAACCCCATGATTTTATTCCTGCCAGGGGAAGAAAACCACAAGCTTGGCGGAAGTTTTATTCAGTCGGGATATATAAGTGACCCCTCCTCTTATTAGCTAATGTGTTTATATGGATTTTTAATATTACACAATTTCGCGATAGAGAAAAGGGAGAGAAAAAGGGAACGTGACACTAAGGGGTTAATAGAAAGAGGGGTAACGAATGAAAAAACGGATACTACTAAGAAAACAAACAATGACTAATTCTAGCGTTAGCGGTAACGCTCACTAGGTTCTCTTATATGAGACGAGCGATCTGGCCTACTGGGGGGAAGTGGAAAGCCATAACCGCAGGCAAGGAGTTGCTTCTACCGTATACGTATGCTATGAGAGTCCACTTCTCCAGAGTCTCAAGCCAACAGTAAGCACCTTCAAATATCAATAACATAAAACCATAATCATTGCCCAAAAACATTATTACAACAGCCGCCAAATTCAGGCCCCCGAACTCCCCACACCGCCCCACCCCACAGCCGCGGAGCCAGGCGGCGGGGGGAGCCCGGGACCACCCCCATCCCACAACACCAGCATGTGGAATACTACAGTAACTGTCAAATGACCAATGGCCCATTGGTGCACCCTCCATGCTCCCCCCAGGCCAGCCCCCCTCAACCCGACTGCCCCCCAACCCACTCCGGAGCCATGACCACAGGGGCCAGAGCAGACCACACCGCCGACAGGCCAACGAATTACACTCACGCCGGCCCACGGCCCGATGCCACCCTCCCGGCACACCTGTGCCCGGAGCCCCGACACCTCCGCCCCAGTTGACAGAGAATGAATATCCGTCCGCAAACAAAGCACTCCATAACTGCCGCTCAGCACAGAGGGCCGGACCCCGAAGAACGCTCTCCGCAGGTCAAGCCCCGGGCAGAGGGGGGCACAAGGTCCCGGAGAAGATCACAGAAGAGGAAGCAACAACAGCCCAGAAAGTAGACCCGAGCCGATGAACAAGGGGAGGGGGGGAAAGAACCAGGTTCAAGAGGCCGTCTCCCATACATCCTCATCTGGAACCAGTCCTGGGGGGTGAAGTCAGGATGTCAGGGCACCGATGGTATCTTCAACCGGACTTAACAGCTTGTCGGCGTCCACCGCCCCTGATCCTGTGCCTCTGTGGCCTTGGATCTCCAGGAAGCGGGCGTCTGCCCGGCTCTCCGAAGTCTCCCACGGTGGGCAACAGCCAATCATCCACCTGTATACTCGGAATCTCCAAGAAGCTGAAAAGATCCGGAAGTTGCGAGTGCGACCGCAGAGCAAACGATCGCCCTCTCTTCGTAACCACCAGGTGGAATGGGTGGCCCCACCTGTACGTCGCTCCGACCGATTTTATATATTCCAGCAATGGTCTCATGAGTCGACGCATTTGAAGGGTGCATCTGGCGAGATCGAGAAGCAAATTGATCCTGGATCCGTTGTAGGGGATAGGGCCCCTGTCCCAGGCTCTTCTCATGATGTAATCCTTGACTTTATAGAAGTGAACCTGACATACTATGTCCCTTGGTCTGTCAAGATCTGTGGAGCGCGGGCCCGGAGCCCTGTGGGCTCTGTCGATCTCGATATGTTCTCCAGGGGGCCTGTCCAGGACAATGTTGAATATCCGGACGACCACTTCATTGAGATTAGTATTCTCCGGGACCTCTGGGAGACCGCGTATCCGTATGTTGTTCCTGTGGCTCCTGTTTTCAAGATCATCCAGGTGCATTAGGGCCCAAATTGTTTGTTGGTTAGAGTCCGCTTGGGCCTGTTGCATTGCTGCTTGTGCCCGCTCAAGCGCTTCCAGTCGCTGGTCCGTGTCGATCCGTTGTTGTTCAAGAGTGTTCACTCTTCCAGAAACCTCAGAGACCGCTCGCGTCACCTCCTCAAGCTCCCTTCTCAGGAGAGATTCCATCCTAGTTGTATAATTCTCTCCTGGATGGTAAAAATTTCAATAATATGTCGAGATTATATTGTTCCTGTGGAAGAGATCTACGATTCGCTAGGTCTGGAGAGGCCGCTGTAGCCTGGGACCAAGTGGGCGACCATGGCTGAATCGGGCTGTCTGGCCCTTCTGAAAACATTGGGCTGGTTGAGGCGGATGGACAAAATCTCTGGCCCTCCAATGAGTCCGGGGAATGGCCTCCGGGTCCGGCCGGTGACGGAGTCAGGCTCTTCTCTTGGGGTGCGCCCTGGGGTTTGCCATCTCTCCCAGCTATGGGGGTCGGCCTCATGCCTCCTGCCCCCATGGAGCTCGTTGGCACGGATCTGGTCACTGGAAGACGTCCCCCCTCCGTGGCCGGCTTCTACATTTGGGGCGAACAGGACTCTATCGCGAGGAGGGGGGTGAATTTCAGCCATCGCTACCACCGAACCAGGGGCTCTTCTCCCCCCGTCGGCCCCATTCTGTGGCACCTGAGACTGTCCCCTGTATATAGGGCAGTCCCCCTTGTTGTTTGGACATGCTGGACAGGTTCCGCAATGTTCAGCTGCTTGGCCAGGGGAACGAGCCTGTACTTGGTGTGGGTGCCCCCAGTGTCCCAGCCCCGACTGCAGTCCCTGGGGGCTTGTCTCCCAGGTGCCTCCCGGATTTGCACCCTCCTGTGGCCCCCATGTACTGTCCCTCACCGGGTTATCTCCCCATTCCCGGGTGGCCAGTCCAATCCCCACCGGCCGCACCGTTTCTGTCTTCTGCGGGAGCCGAGCCTCCGCTCCTGCCATCGCGCTGGGTACCTGATCTGATGGGGGGGTCTCCACCCCGCGCTGTAACTCCCCGTCCAGGCTTCTGGCCGCACGTGAGCTCATCAGCTGATCCGGCGGGGGGGGGGATCTCCTCCGCCCCGCTCTGCGACTCCCCGCCCGGGCGTCTGCTGTCACTGCCGCCGCCGCGGAGGACGGCGGCGCACGTGCGTTGCGGCGCTCCCCGCCTCACCTCTCCTGCAGCCATGGGGCCCTTTGCGATGGGCTCTTCTGCCCTATCCTCCCGGTCATTCGGGCGTTGTTTGGTCTGGGGGGGGGCTCGAACTCCAAGCCCTCCCCCCGGGCCGGGTGAAGGACCTCGCCTCCCCCGCCTGCAGCACACCCCTCCGCTCCGTCGCCGCCATCTTGTTCTCCCTGCTGCTGCTCCCAGGCGGCTGCTTTGCCTTCAGGAATTGGCTGATCTTGCCGGCTTTCTCACTCCCAGGGGTCGACTTGCTCTTCCTGCGCCTGGACATCCCGTTGGCGAGCAGATTGGAGGTAAGACTCCCACGTTTTCCTAGCACTTCTGCAGAGCTCCTAAAAAGTGCGCCCTCACGCCGCCATTGCCAAGACACGCCCCCCTCTGGATCCCTTTTTAAGGAGGCAAAGCTAGCAGTTAGGAGGCAAAGCTAGCAGTTTGCTGACTAGACGTTAGACGATCAAATACCCTCTCAGTTTCATATTTTTGATTTGGGGGATAAATCACAGTTAGCAGTGTAAACCTTCTAACAATGGGTTGTATCAAGGTTAACAAACAAGACACAAGATATAGACAGCAGAAAAGTAGTCCTTAAGGTTTTCTTTAAGCAAAGGTTGGCCTAATTCAACACGGTATAACAATAGACACACAGAGAAGTCAAGTTAGCAAATTAAAGTTTAAACCATGTCATTTTCAATAAAATATATACATTTAAATCTCAAAATCCTGTTGCATAACAATCACCATGGAGGATCATGGTGCTTTATCAATAAATAATAACTCTCCGAAACTCCCATTTATATTTTATTGGGGCTGAGCTTTAAAGCAGACCTATACTGGGAAAAGGGAGTATATCCTGGGTACGCTGAAACATTTCAGATGTCTAATAATCCTCTTTCCAGACCACTTTCCCTTTTATGCGATGTAAATTTGGTCCAAATAAGATACAATATGTAATACATTTAAGAACATGGCTGGATTTATCCTAAGCCTACTTTATGCCCCCAAAAGCCGGACACCTGTTTCAGAGCTCTCAGAGATATTACAGAGATTACCACCAAAAATGAATGAAAGGTCTGTGTAGTCATGACATTTAAGATGAGAAGCAGGAAGTTTAATGGAAATATGATATCACGCTTCTTATCGGGATCAGTGTCTGACTGCAGTGTCAAGCACAAGATCATATGGCTGGATTATTGTCGAAAAAGAGGAATCAAATGTTACCTAGCTAACTGCTACCAAATGGAAGTAAATATATATGCTGAAAACAATCTGTTACTTTTAGTCTAGTACTAATTACTAACAGGAGGGTGACGCCAGGGCCAGGGCAGCACAATGGGACCAAGATGAAGCCATTTACACACTGACTGACAACCCTACAATCTAATCTGAACTCTGCTGTTCACCTCATCCACCACTTCTCTCGATTCTCTGGTGCTGCACAAATGCTGTAAGCTGGGTACTTGACAGACAGGTAAATTCTCCCTGGAGCAGCACATCCATGCTGCTCATGAATTGGGTGACTGGCATGTCCACCACCGATGAAATTAGGAGGAGGATCACACCAATTGAGTGGGGAGATTTTTTAAAAAAAATAATTACCAAATTGGATTTAGCACAGGGGGATGGAGGGCAAGCTTTACATATTTGGACTTCTTCTTTAAGCAATTCACTTTACAGTCTTACCAGCCTTTAAAAAACGGAGCACTGTTTCACTTCCATCCTATCTAACCCACAATACTATGTATGTAAATTACTTGTTTAACCCTGTCTGTAATTAACTACTTTGTACATCACCACGAGGATGATGGTGCTTTATCAATAAATAATAAAAACTCTCAGAAACCCCCCTGTTTATATTTTATTGGGGCTGAGCTTTAAAGTAGGCCTATACTGGGAAAAGGGAGTATGTCCCTAGTACACTTAAACATTTCAGACGTCTAATAAGTAATAACCCTTTTTGCACACCATTTATGGGATGTAAATTTGGTCCAAATAAGATATACAATATGTAATACATTTAAGAACATGGCTGGATTTATCCTAAATCTACTTTATGCCCCCAAAAGCCGGACACCTGTTTCAGAGCTCTCAGATATATTAAAGAGATTACCACTAAAAATGAATGAAAGGTCTGTGTAGTCATGACAGTTAAGACAAGAAGCAGGGAGTTTAATGGAAATATGATATCACGCTTCTTATCGGGATCAGTGCCCTTGCACTGACTCCACCCCTCTTGTAAGCTACTAGTACTAGATTTATGCAATAAAGCACGGCATGGCTGCCTTTTTTTGGTTTGGGAGCCCACAGGAGTCCCTAACCATCTCTTCAGGGCCCACTAACAGGCCGGCTTTTGCAGATCTCCAAACAGATGCACAGGTGGAGTAAATATTGCAGCAGAGCATTAGAGCCAGCTTTGTGGAGACCCTGTTGGTGTTGGTGGGCCTGTTGGTGGGCCTTGAGGAGAGGGTTGGGGACCACTGGTATAAGGGGCATTTGGGCACTAAGGGAAAAACCTAAAAACATTCAAATACCTGAAGCTTCCTCTGCTACTTCGGTTGTCTCAGCCTCTACCACTGCCTCCCCAACAACAAGACCACCTGTCTCCCCCCAAATGAAGGATGTGAGACCACCACCACCATCACCAAACCTGTCCACACCATCCCAGGGAAGCGTTCAGCTTTCCATCACCACTGACCACAACACCACTGACACTTAAATTGTGTCCACATAACCACTGACGCTCAATATGGTGGCACAGAGCTTTCTGGCCCATTAGCCAGATATGCCAAAGCTGCTGCATGAAGTGGGTGGTGTGTGCACACACTTTTACATTTGCATTTGCTCAACTTGATGGTGCAGAGCTTCCTGGCCCCTTACCCAGACATGCTGGAGCTGCTGCATAAAGTGCATGGCATGCACATGCACTTTATTCATTCCTAAGCAGCTGCTGCTCGCCTGCGGGCACTGCAGAGGAACTTCGGACTTTCCACCCACCACTTCATATTTGACCGGCCAACCAGGTGAAATTCCACTTTGTGGAAAGGGTGTGTGAGCAGCAGCAGGCAATAGTGGAGTTCCAGCTACAAAATGCCTGGGTGAGTAGAACTGCAGACCAACAGCACTTCACCACCAATGAGTGGGCCTTCATAAGGGACATTTATGCCATGCTGGAATGCTTCCTGTATGACACCAATATAGTCAGCGCTGATGACGCCATTGTCAGCTCTACTTTCCCCATCCTTTGCCTGCTCAAAAAAAAACCTTCAGACCATGGTAGAGGATGTGATGATGACACAGGAGGAAGCAGAGGAGTAAGAGGAAGGCCCATTTTCCCAGGTACAGGACACTGTACACTTGGCTCACATGGTCGATTGCTGGCCTGTCAGTGGCCAGGTACTCTACTGTCCAGCCAGCAGACAGTTTTGGAGGATTTAGAAGATTCATAGAGGAGAAGGAGGAGGACTTTCTCTCTCAGCAGGGAGGCACCCAGCACAGCTAATGGGCATCTCTGGAGCATGGCTGGAGGGAGGAGGAGACACCTGACACTGAGGACAGCTTCTTAGGGCTTCTCAGGGCAGTCTGACTCGCACAAGCACCTACATGCTCCAGTGCCTGTGGAATGACCGCAGACTGTCCACCATAATCGGATACGGCCCATAGTACCAGGAGGCAGACTTTAACTCACACGGTGGATGACTGTCTGTAAACCTGTCTCATCTGGTACTGATCAATGGGGCCTCCGTAATCAAGGCCTGCCCTCTATGTCTTGGAGGTGCTGGCCTGTACTGCAGCAAGTGTCCTATGAGAACATGTGTTCAGCTGGTGAGTTGGAGTGGGTGACCTGGGGGGTTCCACAATGCCACATCCACCTTCAACTCCTCCTCCACTTACACCACTACATCCACCTCCTTTTCCTCCCCCTGGACCTCTGACACCTTTTAGAAAAATGATTATTAATAAATTAATGTAATTAATATTTGATTTGCAGGGCAATCACCCTAGTGTTACCCCCAAATTATTTTTTTTTACTTATGTATTTATTAGTTTTCTGTTATTGTTTGAGTACTTTCTCTAGACCATGTTATGCAGGGCAGTCACCCCGATGCCCCCCCCCCCCCCACACACACACACACACAATTTTCAGCCCTCTAACTCTTTCTACCCCCATTTTACAGCCATTTTTGTGATCCCTAAGTGAACTTTTGTGGGAAGTTCAGCCGAACATTCCGAACCTGAACTTCTACGGGTTCACCCATCACAAATGATGTATGTTTTTTTTAATAAAGGTCAATTTTCCTTTGGTTGTTATGTGTAGGGATGAGCGATTCGATCTGGACGATCCCGGATTCCTTCCGAATTTCATGGAAAATTCGATTCTGAACGAATCCGAATTTCCCAGCGATTCGATCGATCGATCGAAGTTTTCCTTTAAACTTCATTCATTTCAATGACAGGCATTCTAAGATGGTGGACATACATGTCCAGACATGTACCCTGGGGCAAGGTATGATGGGACAGTCACATGCAGCCTATCAGCAGCCAGGAAGCCCGGTGCCGTCACCGTGCTATATAAAGCGGCGGCCATCTTGCTTGTGCACATTTCAGACTTGCATTCGTGAGACAGCGGTGGTTGCTGCAGACAGGGACAGACAGTTAGCGATAGGTAGGGAGATTTACAGATAGGTAGGGAGATTTAGAGAGGCAGACAGAGCCAGGGAAAGAGTCAATACACCAGGCCGCAGGGTATCCCAAACCACCATGTTGCACCCTATCTGTTATACTAAATAAGCGTTGTTCAGCATCAGCTTTATTAAGCTATTGCATTTTGAATTGTTTTTTGTCCTGCTGTCAATACAATACACCAAAACACTAGGCCGCAGGGAATCCCAAACCTGCACTTAGCAGCCTATCTGTTATACTAAATACGCTTGTTCATCCTTCTTCAGCTGAATCAAACTATTGCATTTTGAATTGGTTTTTGGTCTGCTGCCAAAACACTAGGCCGCAGGGTATCCCAAACCTGCACTTAGCAGCCTGTTATACTAAATACGCTTGTTCATCCTTCTTCAGCTGAATCAAACTATTGCATTTTGAATTGGTTTTTGGTCTGCTGCCAAAACACTAGGCCGCAGGGTATCCCAAACCTGCACTTAGCAGCCTATCTGTTATACTAAATACGCTTGTTGATCCTTCCGCAGCTTAAGCAAACTATTGCATTTTGAATTGTTTTTTGTCCTGCTGCCAAAACACTAGGCTGCAGGGCATCCCAAACCTGCACTTAGCAGCCTATCTGTTATACTAAACATGCTTGTTCATCCTTCCTCAGCTTAATCAAACTATTGCATTTTGAATTGGTTTTTGGTCTGCTGACAAAACACTAGGCCGCAGGTTATCTCATATTGCCAATTTTCATAGTATCTGGTGCAAAGAAGCAGTTCCTCACTTTATTTAGCTACTTCTTTTTAAAGTAAACACATTTTTTATCGTACCTATTGCACATTTCAAATACATAAAAATGTCAGGCAGACAAGTGCAAGGATGTTCAAAGAGGAGTGGCAGAGGCCAAGATTCAGCAGGCAGAGGTCGCAGCAGACTAGGAGCGAGTGGCAACAGGAGTCATGGTGAGAGACCTGATCTGCCAGTATCTGCTAGCGGTCGTGTCTCCACCAGTAACGCATCTGCCGTGGTAGATTGGTTAACGCGCTCATCAACATCATCACAAGTTACATCTGAGACCCCCAGTCTAGGGTCGGTAGGTTCCACTGACACAACCTTGAGTTGGCATGCCCCGAGAGCAGTCCCTGTCCTCCCATTGCCTCTGTCCTACGCCTTTCCCTCCCCCAGCGACGTATCCTATGCTTTGGGTTCAGCTCCACTCTTTAGTGAGGAGGACGATCAGATAGAGGACAATCAGCAGCTACTGCCCAGCCAAGAAATGGAGGTGGCTTCTTTAGCTAGGAATACAAATAGTGATGTGGACAGTGTCGTGGGTGTTGCGAGCGTTCCAGCTCCTGCGCCAGACACTGTTGAGGAAACCGAGAACATCAGTGACGTGCAGCCACAACTCGGTGATGATGATGATGATGATGAAGCCGATCGCACTTGGGAGCCGGGTGATGAAGGGGCTTCATCGTCATCATCTGGAAAAGAGGGGCGCAGGTTGCCCCGGAGTCAGCAGCTGAGGCAGCAAGGTGTTAGCAGCATGGTTGGCAGTCAGCATGGGGGCACAATTGTAAAGCCTGGAGCCAAACGGGGCCGGGGTAGAGCACCTGCTGCGTGGCAGGCTACCTTATCGGGAGGTAGTGGAGCAGGGGTTCCTGGAGTTGGCGACAGTAGCAGTGAATCAGTGAGGCCTGTTGGTGGGAAAAGTAGCTACTCGGCAGTGTGGCAGTTTCTCCTGAAGCATCCGCAGGAGGGTAACATGGCCACATGCAAGATATGTAGGCAGAAGGTGAAGCGTGGCACCACGGCCCTGCGTCAACATATGATGCGTCACCATAAAGCGGCCTGGGAGAACCGAGGCTCCGAAGAGGTGGTCCAGCCTGCTTCCTCCCCAAGTGGCATGCCGCTCCCAATTTCTGCCAGCCAAGGCCCCAGTACCTCAGCCGAAGGCAGCTGTGCGTCATACCCATCCTCTGTCGCTCCTGCTCCTCCTCCTCCAAGTCATGCATCCTGCCAGCAATCCATCAGCGAAGCCATGTCCAAGAGACAGCAGTATGCGCCCACTCATCCTACGGCGCAGAAGCTGAATGTGGTCCTGTCCAAGTTGCTGGTGCTGCAGTCGCTCCCTTTTCAGGTGGTGGACTCTGCACCTTTCAGAGAACTGATTGCTTGTTTTGAGCCGAGGTGGAGAGTCCCAAGCCGTCATTTCTTTGCCAAGAAGGCAGTACCAGCGCTGCACACTTTTGTTGAACAGAAGGTGGGCCAGTCCTTGAGCCTGTCGGTGTGTAGCAAAGTGCATGGCAGCGCCGACGTCTGGAGCTGTAACTACGCTCAGGGACAGTACATGTCGTTTACAGCCCACTGGGTGAATGTGGTCCCTTTGCAGCAGCAGCAACTTGGACAGGTCACGCCGCTTCGGCCTCCGCGCTCCCTGCGCCATCTCCTCACCCTCCACTGTAGGCTCAAGTCTCAGTGCCCCTCCAGTCTACCATGTGTGCAGGGCACGGAGGTGTCACGCTGTGCTTCACATGGTTTGTCTTGGCGAAAGGAGTCACACAGGGGAGGAACTGCTTAAATTTATTCATCAGGAAATCCAAACATGGCTTACTCCAAGAAAACTTAAAATGGGAATCATGGTTACCGACAATGGGAAGAACATTTTGTCTGCGCTGCACCAAGGAAGCCTGACCCATGCCCCCTGCATGGCTCATGTCTTCAATCTGGTTGTCAAGCGGTTTCTGAAGTGTTCCCCCCATCTGCAAGACATCCTAACAACTTCAAGGAAACTTTGAATGCACTTCAGCCACTCATACACCGCCAAACACACCCTTCTTGAGCTACAGCGTCCGAACGATAGCCCCCAACATAGTCTGATTTGCGATGTTTCCACCTGTTGGAATTCCACCCTTCACATGTTGGGCCGATTATATGAACACTGCTTCATGTACTACAGCACATGTTGGAAACCATGGCTGGTCAGGGCACTGGAGACATGGCGTCTACATCTTACGGCCACATGAACCCCGTTGGAGCTGAACTGGAGGAGGAGAAGAAGGAAGAGGAGGAGGAGGAGGGGCACAGTGAAGCACAGTTTAGGCTTGGTGAAATGGCTGGTTTATCTAGTCAGCAGACAGGAGAGGAGGAGCAGGAGCAGCCAGAGGAGCTAGAGGGTTTTGAGGAAGGTGTGACAGAGGACCCGGACACACCGTGGCAGTATGCAGTGGAGATGGAGACAGGTAGTCCCTCCAAGTCACTTGCGCAAATGGCAGGAAGCATGCTCACGTGCTTGTGTAGTGACCCCAGAATTGTTTTCATTTGTCGGCGGGATGACTTCTGGCTGTCCACCTTATTGGACCCTCGCTTCCGGCACAAAATGGAGGCATTTTTTAAACCCGCCGAGAGGGAGGACAAACTGAACTACTACAAAGACATTCTGCGTAGTCAGTTGGCCGATGCCTATCTGCGCCATGGTCCATACTCTCGCAGGTCTGACTCGGGGAGACCTCTGCGCTCACCTTCCACTGCTTTGCCTGCTGGGAGGGTTGGCAGGGGCAGCAGCTCCATCAGCAGCAGCCTCAGTCTTCAGTCGCTAATTAATGAGTAGCTTTCTACACCCGCATAGTGAGGCTACTCATGAGCAGCAGGAAGACCTGGAGCAGGACCTCAACCAGCAGGTCATGTCATACCTTGACATGACCATGCCAACACACCTTGAGGATCTGCTGGACTTCTGGGCAGCCAAACTTGACTTGTGGCCGCAACTAGCAGAGTTTGCCCTGGAAAAGCTGTCCTTCCCGGCAAGTAGCGTGCCATCTGAGCGGGTGTTTAGTGCGGCGGGGGCCATAGTTATGGCGAGGAGAACTCGTCTGTCAACTAAAAATGTGGAGAGACTCACCTTTGTCAAAATGAATCAGGGATGGATCAGCCAGGATTTCCACCCACCAATGGCTGATGCATGCGACTAGATTCAGCATGGTGCCACGTTTTACACTTTCAGAATGGTGCAAAACATATTTATGTCTTTAGACCGATTTTTGGCCTCCTGCTGATGCCAACTTCAGGGTGTGCCTTTCATCCAATTTTTGGCCTCCTGCTGCTGCTGCTGCTGCCAACTCCAGGGTGTCTTTCAAGCAATGTTTGGGCTCCTGCTTATGCTGCTGCCAACTCCAGGCTGTGCCTTCCAGCTCATGTTTGTGCTCCTGCTGCTGCCAACTTCAGGGTGCCTTTCAGCCAATTTCTGGGTTCCTGCTGCTGCTGCCAACTCCAGGGTGTGTTAGTCAATTTTTGGACTCCTGCTGCTGCTGCCAACTCCAGGGTGTCTTTCAAGCAATGTTTGTGCTCCTGCTACTGCTGCTTGCAACTCCAGGGTGTGATTCATCCAATTTTTGGGCTCTCGCAGCCAAATCCAGTGTCTCTTTAAAGTAATGTTTGGGCTCCTGCTCCTGCTGCTGCTGCTCTTGCTGCTGCTTGCAACTCCAGGGTGTGATTCATCTAATTTTTGGGCTCCTGCAGCCAACTCCAGTGTCTCTTTAAAGCAATGTTTGGGCTCCTGCTGCTTGCAACTCCAGGGTGTGATTTATCCAATTTTTGGGCTCCTGCAGCCAACTCCAGTGTCTCTTTAAAGCAATGTTTGGGCTCCTGCTGCTGCTGCTCCTGCTGCTGCTGCTTGCAACTCCAGGGTGTGATTCATCCAATTTTTGGGCTCCTGCAGCCAACTCCAGTGTCTCTTTAAAGCAATGTTTGGGCTCCTGCTGCTGCTGCTTGCAACTTCAGGGTGTGATTCATCCAATTTTTGGGCTCCTGCAGCCAACTCCAGTGTCTCTTTAAAGCAATGTTTGGGCTCCTGCTGCAGCTGCTCCTGCTGCTGCTGCTTGCAACTCCAGGGTGTGATTCATCCAATTTTTGGGCTCCTGCAGTCAACTCCAGTGTCTCTTTAAAGCAATGTTTGGGCTCCTGCTGCTGCTGCTTGCAACTCCAGGGTGTGATTCGTCCAATTTTTGGGCTCCTGCAGCCAACTCCATTGTCTCTTTAAAGCAATGTTTGGGCTCCTGCTGCTTCTGCTCCTGCTGCTGCTGCTTGCAACTCCAGGGTGTGATTCATCCAATTTTTGGGCTCCTGCTGCCAAATCCAGTGTCTCTTTAAAGCAATGTTTGGGCTCCTGCTCCTGCTGCTGCTGCTCCTGCCTGCTGCTGCTTGCAACTCCAGGGTGTGATTCATCCAATTTTTGGGCTCCTGCTGCCAAATCCAGTGTCTCTTTAAAGTAATGTTTGGGCTCCTGCTCCTGCTGCTGCTTGCAACTCCAGGGTGTGATTCATCCACCCTCCTATGCGTGTTACAGCAAGGCAGAATGGTTTACAACCCTATTGAGGCTCTAGGAGGCTCAGAAATAGCCGTTTTTAATAGCGATTCGTCGCGAATAAATTCGGGTCAAAACTATTTTTGTCGGAAAATTCGGCAAATCAGTCGAATCGAATTTTTCAAAAGTTCGCTCATCTCTAGTTGCAACTCCCGGGTGTGATTCATCCAATTTTTGGGCTCCTCCTGCCAAATCCAGTGTCTCTTTAAAGCAATGTTTGGGCTCCTGCTCCTGCTGCTGCTGCTCCTGCCTGCTGCTGCTTGCAACTCCAGGGTGTGATTCATCCAATTTTTGGGCTCCTGCTGCCAAATCCAGTGTCTCTTTAAAGTAATGTTTGGGCTCCTGCTCCTGCTGCTGCTTGCAACTCCAGGGTGTGATTCATCCACCCTCCTATGCGTGTTACAGCAAGGCAGAATGGTTTACAACCCTATTGAGGCTCTAGGAGGCTCAGAAATAGCCGTTTTTAATAGCGATTCGTCGCGAATAAATTCGGGTCAAAACTATTTTTGTCGGAAAATTCGGCAAATCAGTCGAATCGAATTTTTCAAAAGTTCGCTCATCTCTAGTTATGTGGAACCCTTGCATGGTATAGGGCAGCTGGGTTGTATGGAAGGGTGTGCAGAATGGTATATACGGAAAACAACACAGTCTTATGATACAAATCTGCAAAATCCCTTATGGCCAGCAAACATGGTTTTATATGTGCATTTGGACAACAGGTTTGGCCCAGAAGCATAACTAAATATGACAGGGCCCTAGTGCGAACATTAAATGGAGCCATTTCAAGGCTCATACTGAATTTTTTCTGTCTTTTACCTCAGTTGTATGCAGAAGACTGAAACAGCCTGCAATAGAACTTTCATTGTCTAAATAGACTGAGCATTACCAAGTGAGCAGAAATATGATAAATAAAGTGGAGGAGCAACAATAACCCTGACCTCCTAGGCCCCGGTTTGGTGAGATCCCCTGTACCCACTATAGGTATGCCCCTGGTTTTGGCCTTAGGGTTTTTTGGGTGAAGCACAAATAGGCCAGTGAACATTAAAGTGTCGATTCATGGTCGGTGAGCAAAAACGATCAGGTGGTAGCAAATGATTCTGCGTGCACATACAAAGCGCACCAAATGGCTTGTACCTGAAGCAAACGCAAAGGATGCCCATTCACATGCAGTCGAGCACCACATTAGCCATTCCGCACCATTTCAGTGCGCACTGTGGAGGGCATTGCGGTACGCTAGGTGTACAGATAAGACATAGCTTATTGAAGAGCCTATTTAAAGCTAACAAGGTTTTTGAGAGTTAGATCTCCTGCTTCTGTGTCATAACTATTAAAGATTTACACAAACCGGGGGGGCGTGGCTGGCTGCCGAGAGAGATGGTCGCACTGTAACTCAGCTCAGCACCCCGGGCAGGCAAAAGGGCGGCTACCCAGAGCAATCCGGTGCCAGGAGACTCAGAAAGTGCATCTAGACCCTGCGGAGGTTGGCACCATCCTGATGGGCAAAAGCGGAGGCGGAGGTAGGAGGAGGACGGCGCCTACGCACCAACATAGTGCGAGGCGCAGCGCGGGTCCAACAAAGATGGCGGAGGGAGACGACACATATAACTTACATGAGCAGCAGCACCAGTCGGATGCTCGTCAGACAGAGCCCGCGATCGGGTCTGCAACCAGCCAGCAGGTGCTCCCGGTCAGAAGCGGCGACGGAGGAGATGCGACAGTCCTAGACTGGACGGCCATGGCGAAAGATCAGCGTCCGAGTTTGGCGGGAAACGGCCGAGGGGATGCGGGAGAGGCGAATGGCGGCAGCGACAACAGCAGGGCTGGTAGCCCGATCCCCGCCACCACACATGGCCCATCCAGCGCCCCGGTGTCACCCACGAGGCTCCCTCACATGGACAGCGCAGATTCCATCAGCAGCCCATTAAGCAGCAGCCCGCCGAACAGTGAGTCATCCCTTTTTTCGGGCCCCCGTAGCCCCTGCGCCCCACCTCAATCCCTAGAACCGGGGAACCAGGCCCAATCAGCCCCAGACCCAGTTGAGCTCAGGGACGCCAACCTGCTAGCAAAGTTCAAGTTGCTCCTACAGCAGGAACTACAAGCTGTCACAGATGCATGGGCCTCCCCACTGAAAGCGGAGATTCATAGCTTGGGGGAAAGAACAGAGGCCCTAGAAAGCAAAATGGAGCACACCCTAACCACCATACAATCCCGGGACAGGGACATTGAGGCCATACAGTTAAAGCTGGAGGATTTGGAGAATAGGGCCAGAAGGGGCAACCTGCGTATCAGAGGCCTACCGGAATCCATGCTGGACGTAACTGAGACAGTGACTGCCTTGTTCCAAGAATTGATCCCTAACCTGCCGATAGAGAGGCTGGAACTGGACCGGGCCCACAGAGCTCTGGGGCCCAAACGCAAGGATGGGCTGCCCCGGGATATTGTTCTAAAACCCACATATTTTCGCACCAGAGAGGCCTTACTACGGGCAGCAAGGGAGAAGAAGGAGCTAACTTTTCAAGGCCACACCTATCAGCTCTTTCAGGACTTAGCTCCTCAGACCATACAGAGAAGACGGGAGATGAGGCCGGCCCTGGAAGCCCTACGGGCACATCATGTCAGCTACAGATGGGGATTCCCATTTAAGGTCCTCTTTGCATACAGGGGGGATCAATATTCAGCCTCTTCCTTAAGCGAACTGTGCCATATTCTCAAAGATCTTGCTATACCCATGGACGCGGGGGGTTCAGGGAGCCGTGACTCCAGCCCCCCCTTATCCAGGAAGCGAACCGCCCTCAGGCCACCCCGGGACAGGCCTTCCTTTGATAACAAGAAAAGAGCCCCTACTTTACCGCGGGTCCACTGGGACCCCATACAAAATAATCAAAGGTGACGGACCCGGAGCTACGCTCTTTCTCCCTGTCCTCTGCAGTTTTTGGCTCTGTGGAATGTTGTTGTCCACCTTATTTCCAGGACGTAGTGTGAATCCCTTTTGGTCCGGGACTTTGATGCCGGATTCTTCTGCAGTCGGCGCTGCAAGCCTTTCAGGTTATGCGCCCAAGGCGCAAGTTCTCTCTTTTGCCTCTTCAACATGTTAGCCGTTGGTTTTATATGGTTATATGGTTTTATATTCTTTTTATGCATTTTCTATAGTGATGTATTAAGATCTCTTGGGTTTTGTCCTGACTTTCCCTCAGTCGGGAGAATCCAACCGGTCAGTATTTTCTTAAAGTAATATAGTCGTCCTTAGCCTGCCCTGGGGGACACACCCCCACTGTACTTTTTTACTACAGCATTACGGTAGACGGAGGAGTTGTAATAACCCTCCCTCTATTGATAGGCCCGCTTGAACGGGCGGTGAAATCCCGGCCTTGGTCCAGATGGGCCCCCTTGTATCATCCCGGTTAATGATACTGTTGCTCATGAATATTATGCATACTATGCAGATCAGTAGTTTATATTTTTTACAGTTTGTCCTTATTAGTGATTTCAGCACCCACCCTTCCCTGGCCCCCCTGTGTGTCCACCCCGGTGATTCCCCCCCCCCTCCTTGGGTCCCTGGTCCGCCCTGGACGATAGTGTCGATTGTACTGTATGGCTATGTCTCACAATAGTTTGAAAATAATCTCTCATAATGTACAGGGGTTTAACTCTCCCTCCAAACGGAACAAAGCCTTCCAATTCTATAAAACCAACAAAGCGGATATTCTTTGCCTGCAGGAAACCAGATTTGCCCGCCACTCACACCCTAAGTACCTAAACAGACATTTCCCCCTGCACTATCATGCTATGTTTAAAGAAAAGAAACGGGGGGTCACAATAGCTTTCAGGAAAAATTTACCCTTTGTCTGCCATAAGGAGATAGTGGACCCAACAGGCCGCTATGTACTGGTGTCTGGATCCATCTATGATGTGGAAATCACGGTAGTTTCGTATTATACCCCCAACGCACACCAGCTCAGATTTCTGTCCCATTTATTCAAGGTAGTAAAGGAGCACTCCAGAGGGGTGGTATACCTGGCGGGCGACTCAAACCTGGTAATAGATCCCAAGGGGGACAAGACAGTCCCCACAGTGCCAGGCCGAGGAGGGGAGCCAGGGACAGGCAAACCAGGGGCGTTCAGTGCATTGTTGGGCTCTTATGCACTGTGTGACACTTGGCGGGAGGTCCACCCCACAGGGCGAGACTTTACATTCTACTCCAATCCACACAAATCTTTCTGCAGAATAGACCATGTTTTCATGCCACAACATTCACTTACACAACTTCAAGGAGCCACAATCCTCTCCACGCCTTGGTCTGACCATAGCCCAATGATGATCTCCGTAGACCTGGCGGTCCCCGGGAGATCTCTTGACTCCTGGCGTCTTAATGACTCGCTCCTAACAACTAAAGATACTTGTGACAAAATCCAGAAGCACCTAGCTGATTATTTTTTGCACAACGTGGGCTCGGTGGACTCCCCAGTTTCCTTATGGGAAGCCCATAAACTGGTGATGAGAGGGCACATAATACAAATAGCCACAGCAAGAAAAAGGGAAAGGGAGGCCAAAGTGAAGGAATTATCTGATCAATTCAGGAAGGCCGAGGAGGAGTGGAAGGGCAACCCATGTCAGACCACCAAAGACAGAGTTGACTTGGCCCGCCTGGAACTTAACTTACTCCTAGACTGCCAGGCAGAAAAACAGCTACGGTGGTCCAAACAACACTTTTACTCCAGGGGCAATAAACCGGATTCCATGATGGCCAAACAACTCAGACTGAGCAAACCCAAAAACCAACCCATTCAACTGAAGTTACAAGGGCTCACAACTGCCAACCCCTTAAAGATAGTGGAGGCCTTTAAAACTTTTCTGGCAGATCTTTACTCCAACCCGGGGGGGAATAATCCACAAAAACTGGAAGAATTTTTCTCCGGCATTGAGCTCCCGGTTGCCCCTCGGGATTGTTTAGATAGTATGGAAGAGCCCATTACTTTACAGGAATTGTTGGCTGCAATAAAGACCATTAAACCCAAAAAGACCCCGGGCCCAGATGGTTTCTCGGGACTTTATTACAAGAAATTTGCCCCGCTGCTGGGGCCCCACCTGGTGGCACTATTCAATTCCCTTAGATCGGGCATGAATCCCAGTCCTGAGTCGTCAATGGCCAATATTGTCATGATCCCCAAACCGGAGAAAGATCCCCTGCTGACCTCTAACTATAGGCCTATTTCATTACTTAACCAGGACGTTAAACTCCTGGCTAAAATCCTGGCCTCGAGACTGAATTCCTTCCTGGGCTCGTTGGTCCATAGAGACCAGTCGGGCTTTGTCCCTTCCAGACAAGCTAGTGATAACGTTAGACGTATAGCCCACCTAATTCACTCCATTCAGAACAGGAAAATTCCTGCTTTTTTATTATCTTTAGACATTTATAAAGCATTTGACACAATCTCATGGGAGTACATGCGTACAACGTTGGGGAGGTGGGGCTTTGGCAGTAAGTTTTTACAGTGGATCTCGGCATTGTATTACCAACCGACAGCGAGGGTTAGATACCTTGGGTTCTCTTCAGACAGGTTTGGTATACAGAGAGGTACCCGTCAGGGATGCCCCCTATCCCCCATCCTGTTTATTTTGGCCATGGAGCCCTTAGCGCTTAAAATCAGAGCCAACAAAAATATCAAGGGCATTGACATTGGAGGAGTCCACCATAAGATTTCGCTTTTTGCGGATGATGCTGTTCTGGTTTTGTCACAACCTATCACCACTTTACCCAATCTTCTCGGGGTGTTGGACGAGTTTGCTGAGATCTCTGGGCTCAAGATAAATAGATCCAAATCGGTTGCTATGAATGTGGGGCTCTCGGCGGGATCAGTGTTGCACCTCAAATCCACATATGACTTCAAGTGGACCTCAAATGGTCTCCCCTATCTGGGTGTTCGCCTGGCACCCACATATGGGGGCCTCTACGCTGCCAACTACCCACCTCTGATACGAACTCTGAATTCTTTGATGGATTCCTGGACAGACCTTCCCATATCGTGGTTGGGACGGGTGGCTGCGGTCAAAATGACAATCCTCCCCAAAATATTGTATTACTTTAGAGTACTACCTGTCAGGATCCCGGCCTACATGCTCCGAATCCTTCAGAGACGGATGTTCCAGTTTGTGTGGGGAACAACCAGACCCCGAGTGGCAAGACGCACAATGTATGCCCATAAATCTCAAGGGGGTTTGGGGGTGCCTAATATTACTCACTACTATAAAGCAGCACAAATAGCGCAGTTGTCCCAGTTACATGCAATGAGAGATTTACCACTGTGGGCCCTGCTGGAGATCCCGAACCTGGGGAAGTCCCCACTAGAGGCTTTGCTATGGACAGACCCCAGAAATAGACCAAAAGATCTGAGCCCTTTGATGATACACTCCCTTAAGGTTTGGGACTCTATAAAATTTTCCTCGGGATTAATGTCACCTCACGCTCCTTTACTGAATTTATGGGATAATCCTCTATTCCCACCGGGTCTTCAGGGAGGGGCGTCCTTTTCACACTGGGTGTCGGCGGGTATCTGCGCTTTTCATCATCTCTTGACAGACAAGGGCCTTATGTCATTTGAAGAATTGAGGGACAAATATGGTCTTCCACGGACGGAATGGTTCCATTACACACAATTGAGCCACTGGCTTAGACCTAGGCTTGCTGGCCTGGCCTCGTATAGGAAATGGACCAAATTTGAGGCCTTGTGCGTGGAGGAGCCGGATAGCCCGGGGAGGATCTCCTTGCTATATTCTTCCCTGAATGATTTCCCAAGACCCTCTGACCACAAATATGTGCAAGAATGGGGGGAGGACCTGGGATTGGAGAAGGAGGAGGTGGACTGGGAGGATGTGTGGAGGGCGACCTGGGGCTGTTCAATTAATTCACTCACAGTTGAGTCAGCCTATAAAGTCCTGTTACGTTGGTATCTGGTCCCTGCTAGAATCCATAAAATTTATCCTGCCTACCCAGAACAATGCTTCAGGGGCTGCTCGGTAAAAGGCGATGTGCTCCATACATGGTGGACCTGTCCCTTTGTATCACGCCTTTGGCAACAGGTCTTTCGCTTGGTAGCTGTAATCATGAATGTTTCCCCCAAAAAGGACCCCTGGGTGGCGCTGTTGCGCCATAAAGCCCCTGAACTTAATAGGCTCCAAAACAAGCTGTTCTCCTTTATCATGCTGGCCACCAAACAGACGATTGCAAAGGCCTGGAAACAGCAGTTGGTTTCTATTTCGGAGGTTAAAGCTAGACTAAATGGATTCTTGATAAATGAAAAACTTTCCAGCATCTTGAATGATAAACATGAGCACTTCCTAGAGGTTTGGGAGCCATGGATCCGATTTGCAACCCCTAACATATCGATGCTAGCATTGAATTGATGAATATGAAGAGAAGCTATTAGGAGCGGACCAGGGACTCTTACCTCTTACCTCTTACCTCCTTCCCCCTCCCCTAGTTACTTCCTTTTGTGGTTTTCCTTCCCCCCCCCCCCCTTATTTGCTGAAACCATACCTCTGATTGTTGATAGAACCAGAATGACATGACTCTTGTATTACGTATTGTGTATCATGACATGGCTGGTCTGTACTCGGGGTAGTGGAAGGTATCTCCGGAGATCGAGAAGGGGAGGCCCCCCTTTGTGCCCCCCGCCCCTCGGGTCGGATCAGCCATTTCTTTTTCTTTTTCTTTTTTCCACATTATGCATCTGGCTCCAGACAATAGTTAATACACTGTCTTGATGTCTTTGACACAGTTCTTTTTTGCTATGTATGTAACGATACTGATTTCAATGTGATCTTGAAATATTGTATTGTCAAAATTCAATAAAAAGATTGAAAGATAAAGATTTACACAAACCGCAGTTGGAGAGTTATGTCTCCAGCACCTCTTTTCTCCCTAGTAAAGGCCCACTGAAGTCCCAAACCACGTTAGGAGAGTAATCTCTCCACCACCTGTTTTGTCCCTAGTAAAGGCCAACTGAAGTCCCAAACAAGAGTAGGAGAGTTAGATCTCCAGCGCCTCATTTCTCCCTAGTAAAGGCCCACTAAAGTCCTGAAACACGTAAGGCAAGTTATCTCTCCAGCACCTCTTTTCTCCCTAGTAAAAGCCCACTGAAGTCCCAAACCATGGTTGGAGAATTAGCTCTTCAGCACCTATTTTCTTTCTAGTAAATGCCCACTACTGTGTCACAAACCGGAGTTGGAGAGCTAGCTCCTTATCTCTTTTAAAGGACAAACGACACTTGGAGCTCAAAATCCTCCAACTCCTGTGTTGTTTTTTCAGTGGCATTAGCTAATCCTTCTTCTCCCCTTTACAATTGTCCCTCTTGAGTGTGTCTGTGAAGTGTTTGTGTGTCTTCTTAACGCCCCCGGTTACTGTGGTTGTGTATGTTAAACAAGAACTTGGCTCTCAGAGGGACACCAGGATAGCACAACCTGCCACTGAAGGACATCCATTGGAGCGAATACCACTGAGATGCAGGGAAGGTTGACCCCCACCTAGATCAGGATCCGACACCCACCAGGAGAATCATCCTGCTCCAGGTTCCAGACTGATAATAAATACAGGCCACTGTCCTCCGACAGGCCAAGAGTCCCCAAATAGTCAGGTCCTGAAGAGGAGTAGTCCAGCAAGATAGAGCCAACTGAAGGCTCACAGTTTTAACAAAATCAGTAGGAAAATGGACCCTCTAAGGGCCCCTACCTAGGAACTGTGGGGGATTTTAGAAGAAAATCCCCCCCGCCAACCTGCGAGACTTGGTACCCAAGGTGACCATCCACAGGAAGATGCAAGCAAAGAAGGGGGTGCCCCCTGACAGGGTCCTTGAATTTAACCAGTTTAAGAGGAACCACCGTACCAAGGGGGAATGAGCACAGACCTAGCTCCAGGGGTGCTGGAACCCCATCCAGGATTAATAACCTACTGTGCCGAAGAGCCCAAGGGCTCTGAATATAAGGGACATCATCTGATCCGCCACCAACGGGCCCACCAGCTGCAATCCTGCCTGGTGAAAGTAAGGTGTAAGCAAAGAGGGACAGAGCCCATGTAACCAGGAGTCCACTTATTGCCAAGGAAGAAGGTTCAAGCCTGAACCGAATCCAAGGAATGGAGATAGCGAATAAGGGACAAAGAGGGATTGAGGTGACTGAGCACCCATCCAAATAACTCCCAGAGGACACCGCCGGCCGACTAACCCACTCGGCCTGACGTAGAGATTGGGAAGTAAGGAAGGACAATCCGGTAGGTCCTAGTGCGGACGCCCCACAGGCATGTCAGAGACATCACCCCCATCCGCACCTTGGCGAGTAGTCTGGGAGCAGAAGAGAGGCCAAAAAACAAGGCCCCAATCTGCAGGGTTGGTCCTTCAACACTGACCTGTAAAGGTCTCGGTGTCCAGAAGACACAGGGGAAACTAAAAGGATCTTAGATCTCCACAGGAGGCCAGAAGCCCCCCTTGCACAGGGCGCCTGTGTCCCAACACAGAGATATCATGCAGGGACTACCTGCAATCTGGGAGAGTTTTGTCTCCAGCACCTCTTTTCTCCCTAGTAAAGGCCCACTGAAGTCCCAAACCACGTTAGGAGAGTAATCTCTCCACCACCTGTTTTGTCCCTAGTAAAGGCCAACTGAAGTCCCAAACAAGAGTAGGAGAGTTAGATCTCCAGCGCCTCATTTCTCCCTAGTAAAGGCCCACTAAAGTCCTGAAACACGTAAGGCAAGTTATCTCTCCAGCACCTCTTTTCTCCCTAGTAAAAGCCCACTGAAGTCCCAAACCATGGTTGGAGAATTAGCTCTTCAGCACCTATTTTCTTTCTAGTAAATGCCCACTACAATTGTCCCTCTTGAGTGTGTCTGTGAAGTGTTTGTGTGTGTTCTTATCTCCCCCGGTTAGTGTGGTTGTGTATGTTAAACAAGAACTTGAGGCAAGAGATATCCCAAAAATATAAAAACATTTATTAAAAACTTGACTCAATGCGGACCACATTAACATTGGCCGTTGGGCCATGCCACTCCAAATTTGACCTGGGGTGGCCAACTTCACACCAAAACACAGAGGGGAGCCACCCCCCTGTACTTGGCCTTGGCAGGGTCATCCTTATTCTCTTGCCTGGACATAGTCCTGCAAGTAGCCCACAAAATTCTGTAGGGCCCGAATTAGATGGCATACTTTGGATTATTATTAACTCCATCTCCTGTGGATTCCTAGCACCTGTCAAATAAACAGAAACATGCATTACTTCTACATGTTTGTTTTTTAATGTGTTACTATTCTTCCTGACATGCTGTGTGGGTGGCGGTTTGACTTCTTGGTGGCCCTTTTTCTTTAGTTTAGTTCTCCCTTGTTTGCCTGACCTCCTTTGGCCTAATCCCCATAATCCCCCACACTCTTCATGTTGACTTACCGAAGTCTGTCTTTGCTTGTGCCACACCAATTTTTTTGAACATTGGCTCCCTTAAAGTGTGCGTGGCATTTAAATCCTTGGGGGGCCCGCTGCTTTGGCTTCCCTAGCTCTTTGGTCTGTGATCAGTGTTTCCCTTTTGGCTCTTTGGGCCACTCCATTTAGCATGTTTGTCTTGTGCTGTTTTGACAAAATTTGTCTTTCCCTGCCCCCCCTTTAGTGTGTTGTGGCTCAAATTATTTCCCTGGACTTCTGGAATGTTTGTGTGTGTTTTGTGTACCGTGTTAGTGGCATGTCTTTGTATCTTTACTGGTGAGTGTATGTAAGTCTGCTGCTTAATTGCACTTACGCCGCTGATTCAGCCCTTGCTCTTGCGGAGCTACGTCCGGCGGTGGTCCTTAGCTGGGCCCTGCGATGTTCCTACTTCTGGGTCTGGCTCCTCCTCTATTTTTGTAGAACAATAAATAATGTATTATTGGCACGTACATTTCTTTATGTACCATACATTGTTTACACCCACTTCCTTCAACACCTTCTTTGTGTTTACCGAGGGGTGTGCCTTTTTCCTGGCACCTTTGCCTCTAGTTGTATCTACTGTCATTGCCACCCCTTTTCCTGCCTGTAATGCTGTGTTTACACAGCTCACCTAGGCCAAGGGACCACAAGGCCAGGACAAAGAGGACAGCAGGCACTACACGCTGCAACCAAGACTGGTTATGCCACCTCAACATCAACCACCAGGAGCCTTGGTTGCACAGCAAAGTGCTATTACCCAGGAGCGGCCCCCACACCACCAAGCACATCCACAGGTAGAACATGAGTTGCCATACACAAGGTGCACTATAATGAGGCACAGACACTGGCGATGGCAGAGGGGGTGCTTTGACCCCGTCCTGGCAATAATCTCACCACACCAGCAACGGCAAGAAAAAATGTGTGGGAGCAAATGTGCACCGTGGTAAAACAGGTAATACACATATGGGCCTGTGTGGGGCAGCAACCCACTTCTGACAGTGGCCCCACACCAGATGTGGCCACAAGCTAATATGAGCGTAGGCAACAACACATATGCGCCAAGGCAGATGTGTAGGTACACACTGGCACAAATACATGTTTCAATTGTGTGGGTGGCTAATCAGTAAGACAAACGGAATGAGCTTTGTTCGAACATGAGGGAGTAAGGGTGTGGGCCACACAAAGGCGGGAGGAAACATCATTGTGGTCCAGCTACATAAACAAATATTTGAAAAACAAGTCACCAACAGGTCAAGGAAGCCAGCAGCATTAGTCTCTGCTGTTGACGTCAGGGGTGGGGTATGTGCAAAAAAAGTTGTTCTTAGTGAGATACCTTGTCGCAAAGAGCGGGAAAAGTGACCCTTTAAAGGAGAGCCACAGGGCACACTCCCTTTAAGGAATACCAATGCTCACATGTCCCAGCTTCCATCCCCAAACAATCCCCATTGCCTTTAGGCAATGTAACAGTGGCAACGGCTAACGCCAAATGATTCCACACTGCCACATGACACATACAACACAAAATACGGCCAAGGGGATGCCACCTGTTTAACGGGGCAAGGCCCAAAGAGTGGGTGGGGAGTTTCGGACAGCACAAAAGCCTGGCAGTCTGCTTTCATGTTTCTAATGGAAGGGAAAACAACCAAACAGAGGATAGTTAGTGGACTGTAAATATATTGACAGTTTCCTTTGTCATGCCCATGGGAACCAAAGATCCTGCTCAATAATATATACATGTAGAAAGAGGAAGCCACTGGACCTATTGAGCTAACTAGGGAAGAGCCAGAGCTATTGAGAAAGCAATGCCCATGCCCCAGACATCGAGACAACAGCACCGAGGCAATGCTCCACGTCTGGTGTGAAGAACACAATCACAGCAGGTCCACATAGAATAGGAGCTGCGGCAGGAGCCTCCATCTTCCTGGAAACTTAGAGGGGCTCCTATCTGACCCTCTGCCGACAACTCATCCTGCTGCGCAGAGATCTCCACCCACAACCAGCGGGTGGAGGAGTTAACAGAGCTTCTCTAGGGGCAGCCACAACCCCCCCTTGATACCCAGCCAGAACCACCGGACAGCACAGATTAGGTGGGTGTTGTTTTGGGCAAGGGACTGGTCCAGTGGACTTTGATATTGGGGGGATTTTATGATTTTGATTTTTGGGAGCTGTCCCCATATTCTAAGCATACAGTACGTCCTGCTCCAATATAATACTTACACGGGGGTAATCCTCCGCCAGAGGGCACTGTTCACTGCAGACATGCAAAAACAGGCTCCTCCCGGCCCTTCATATACCCAGGGACCTCCCACAAATCCCCAGATTTCTCTGCAGTGCTGACTGCGAAGACATGAAGTATCAACTCTCTCGCAGGTGAGCGGGGCTTTTACAGCCTGCGGCCCTGCGGGACTATTACCACCCGTCCTCTTCAAAAAGATGTGCCTCCCAGCCTGGGCTGCGCTGGTCGGGTGAAGGTAGGCAGCACCTTGTGTGCTCACGGAGCTACGCTCCACCGCAATCCCCCACCATAGGGTAGGCGGTTTAGGCCGATGGTGAGCCTTCAATAGATGCCCCTCCCGCATTGTTGCCCGTGCCCCTCATAGCGATGAACCCTGGTTGCAGGTCCGCTTCTCCCTCGCTTCCTCCCATAGCTCAGGGGAAAAGAAAGGGGGGGGGGTATGTGTGTGGCGGTCCCAGCGTAATGTTAACACGTTATGGCCGTTGACTTTTCATTTAAACTTGGGTGTCAGTGCCGCGCTCCTTGCCCCACTTAAACCTTCTCTGGTTGTGTGCGTGTGTGTCCTTTCATCACATGAAGGGTGCAGCCCGGGCGGCAGCATCATTCCCTAGTGTTGAGAGCAATCTCCTCATTTACACTCTCTATGTGTGTCCTATCCACTACTGTCATGGACGTTGCGCTGGTTAGAGCTTCGCGCTCTTTGGGGGAGGCAGGGACTTGGCAAGATGCGCCCCGCGTCACGGCCAGATCAGGCCCGCCCCTCGAGGTTTGCTGGGCGCCATTTTGACGGTTTCGCGCGCGAGCGTGGTTGAGATCCGCCTCCTCCCTTGGTCATGTAAG
The DNA here is from genome assembly GCA_027917425.1 of Gastrophryne carolinensis. Lineage (NCBI taxonomy): Eukaryota > Metazoa > Chordata > Amphibia > Anura > Microhylidae > Gastrophryne > Gastrophryne carolinensis. The sequence continues at coordinate 378,045,982 of CM051236.1, forward strand.
TGCCCTCCTGGGCGGTTTTTGTTCCTATGAGCTGCGCATGGCACTGACACCCCCCTCTTATCCCTCTTTATGTCTTTCAGACAACAAAATTTCGGTGGCTTCTCCCGGCCTGACACATGTTATAGCGGGTTCACATAAAAAATTCTCCCACATTCCTAGCGGGTCTTGGGGCATCCAGGGTTGCCTATTGCGTAAATCCCTGCGGGCATACTGCTCAGATAATCACCATATGGAGGCATCTCAGAATTATGTAGCCGGGGTCCCTCGGGGACCAGACCGGACGTGTACAGTGTGTGGCCATCCACATGCTGATGCTGACAGAGCACGGGTCTGCGGACCATGTGCTGAACAGGCACTGACCCTGCAATCAGGTTTGCCAGTGGCTGCACCTCACTACTCCCGTCTCCCCGGACCTAAACCTCACTCGAGTGGGGATGACCAGCAAGTCGTGCCGCACAGGCTGCCTACGGCTGAGCAGGTGCTATCTAGTTTGGCGGAGCGTATGGGCCCTGGAAAGAAGCGGTCCCTGACGCCTCCTGGCTCTCCGGTTCCTAACGAAACCGATGAATCTGCTGCTATGCAGGACCTGGATCCTTCTGATGAAGGTGAGCTATTCTCCGATTCGGGCTCCTCGGATGGGATGCCTTGGAGCCGTGATGATTCTGGCCCCGGTTCTTGGGGCCCGTGTGACACTGATGAACTACTTATAAAAATCTTTGAGGTTTTGTCAATCTCTCCTCCTGGAGAGGCTCCCAAGCCTAAGAGGGAGAGTTTCCACACAGCGACACCGCGCTTGGAATTTCTGGAACAGGAGCATTTCCAGGCTCTTATATACAAAGAATGGGAATCGCCTTGTAAACTTAAAGGGGTTCCAGGGGTCTGGGATTGGAAGTACCCTTTTCCCCCTGATGTGGTTAACTTTTGGTCAGCACCTCCCGTGGTGGATGCACCGATTATAGGGGTTACTAACCCCCCCTTCATGACTGCCCCTCATTATCGTACCCTTCGGGATGCTGAGGACCGGCGCATCGACAGACTGGCTTCCCATGCCTTTTCGTGTGCAGGGACGGCTCTGCGCCCGGTCTGTGCCGCGGCCATCACGGCGGTGGCCACCAGGACTCTCATTAGAAAACTACTTGATCACCGACCTGAGGACCTCCCCTGGGAGGTATTTAATGCGCTCTCAGACTATGATGTGTTTGTAAGGTTTATCCTCTCAGCGCTGGATGACACCATTAAGATGTGTGCTAGAACCTCTGCCCTTGTGGTAGCTATTCGCCGCCTGGTCTGGCTGCGACAGTGGGGTGCTGATGATGATACGAAAAAGGCTCTCACTGGCCTTCCTTTCAGAGGACGGCGTCTATTTGGGGCCCGTTTGGACCTTTATGGCAAAAAGGGTAAGGCACCCCTACGCAGAAGGCCATCTCGGCCTCCTCGGGGCAGGGACACCCCTCCCCCTCCCTACGTTAGTGTCAAACATGAACCTGAGATGTGCTTCCAACTTTTCGGAGTGGATTTCCACCACGAGGTGGGCAGGCAACGCCCTGGGCCCTCTGGCAGGGCTAAGTCCAAATCTGCCAAGACTTCCCAAGCATGAAGGGACGCCCTCGCCCTTCTGGGCGAGGGGACTGCCGCAGCACCTGGCTCCTATCTGGGAGCGTATCTTCTCCTTCTGGTGGTTCCAGGAGGTAGTTCCCCTGGACACAGGATAGAATTTGCAGGGCGGTCCCTCTCGGAGGTTGTCAGGGTGCTTCTAGCCCCTGTTTTCCCCTCAGGAGTTGGTGCAGGCCGTACTCGGCCTACAGGGTCTGGGCTTACTTGCAGGTTGCCCTTAACAGAATGGGGCAATGGCCTCTATGTTAACCTTTCGATTTCCCTCAAAATGATGAGGCAGTCCGGGCCATGCTGGCCTATGGTAGGCTTGGCAATTCTACACTCACAGGTAGTCCCTATATGATATCTCTGTCTTGGGACACAGGCGCCCTGTGCAAGGGGGGCTTCTGGCCTCCTGTGGCGTTCTAGATCCTGTTAGTTCCCCCTGTGTCTTCTGGACACCAAGACCGTTACTAGTCAGTGTTGCAGGACCAACCCTGCGGATTGGGGCCTTGTTTTTGGCCTCTCTTCCGCCCCCAGGCTACTCGCCATGGCGCAGATGGGGGTGATGTCTCGGACATGCCTGTGGGGCGTCCGCACTAGGACCTACCGGGTCGTCTTTCTTTACTCCCCAATCTCTACGTCAGGCCGAGTGGGTTAGTCGGCCGGCGGGGTCCCCTGGGAGTTACTGGATGGGTGCCCAGTCACCTCAATCCCTCATGGTCCCTTATCCGCTATCTCCATTCCTTGGATTCGGTTCAGGCTTGAGCCTTCTTCCTTGGCAACAAGTGGACTCCTGGTTACGGGGGCTCTGTCCCCCTTTTGCTGACATCTTACCTTCACCAGGCAGGATTGCAGCTGGTGGGCCCGTTGGTGGCGTATAAGATGATGTCCCTTATATACAGAGCCTTTGGGCTCTTCGGCACAGTAGGTTATTGATCCTACATGGGGTTCCAGCACCCCGGGAGCTAGGTCTGTGCTCATTCCCCTTTGGTACGGTGGTTCCTCTTGAGCTGGTTATATTCAAGGACCCTGTCAGGGGGCACCCCCTTCTTTGCTTGCATCTTCCTGTGAATGGTCACCTTGGGTACCAAGTCGCGCAGGTTGGAGGGGGGGGGAATTTCTTCCAAAACCCCCCGTGGTTCCTAGGTAGGGCCCCTTGAAGGGTCCATCTTACCTACTGGCTTTGTTAAAACAATGAGCCTTCAGTTGACTCTATACGGCTGGACTTCTCCTCTTCAGGACCTGTCTATTTGGGGACTCTTGGCCGGTTGGAAGACAATGGCCTGTTTTATTATTGGTCTGGAGCTTGAAGCGGGATGATTCTCCTGGAAAGGTTCCTGATCCTGATCTGGGTGGGGGTCTACGTCCCCTGCTCCTCAGTGGTATTCGCTCCAATGGATGTCTTTCAGTGGCAGGTTGTGCTATCCTGGTGCCCCTCTGAGAGCCAACTAGGGTGGCTCTGTTGGGTCTCGCTAATATCACAGGGGCTCTGCCCTTGTTTTTACTGCCCCAGAATATTCTGACTCTGGTCATGGGGGCTTAGTAAATTTATGTATAGACTTTCTATTTTATGTGTCTTCTCTTCATTCACCCTGCTGTGTGGGGTTCTGCGCACGGTCGTGCTGATAAAGAGACCCGTGAGATTGATGACCCCTGGGTGGCCTAGTGAACTGTGGTTCGCAGATGCTTCTGCTGACGTCCACGGACCTGTACGCTCTCTCAGGAGTGCGGTTCTGCCCTTGTCAGGCTCCTTCTTATGTCGTCCCAATCTACAGACTCTAGTCTGAGGGCTTGACAGCTGATTCATTCACCCCTTTGGAGACGGGTTTATCTTCTGGGTGACTTGGTATATGGGGGGCTAGGAGCAAGCTTCTTTGGCTTCTTCTTCCTCCGTCTATTGTGGGTTATGGTGTACCCATATTGATTGGCATGAGTCTTGGTCTCTCCCCTGTTGGACGTCTTGGTTCCCAGGGTTCTAGAGTTGTTACTGCCTTCCTGTAGAATTCTGGTTCAGTCTTCCTTGTTAGGAGTTCTCTTGGGGATTGCTCAGGGGCATCTCCCAAGTAGTTCTATGGCCCCTGTGGGGATCAATTTTCATTCTGTTTGCCCTGCGGATTGTTCCCTTGGGACTTATTCTGGATGCTGTCTGAGCTGTTTTGTAGTTCAAGTCGCCCCTCCGGGGGCCGTTGTTTCAGTCAGACGTGTGCCTGAGAAGGTGGCTCTGATTACTTAGCCCTGGTTCATTATATATATATATAGATACACACCATGATGTGGTGGTATTCCGCCTTACGCCGGACCCTTTTGTCCAAGGTGGTGGTTTTATGATCATTATTTAATTCCTTTTAGTCTGCCTATGGGCCTTATTCTTATTAATGCTGAAGTAAGGGGTCTACAGTCCCTCAACAGGTGTTGAAATTTTCCTGGTTGTTTCTTGTCCCTTAGGGGGACTGATGCCCTTTGGGGTCTGCGGGCGCCTCCATATGTATGCGCCTGATCTTGTTTGCTTCCAGGGCCTATGCGCCCTTTGGCCTGATCTTACTTGGATGGTTTGCCTTCCTGGTCCTGAGCAAAGGTTTCGGCTTCTTGCTGATCCTTGTTAGTGAAGGGGTCTGTATCCCCGCCTGTCTTGCGGGAGTTCAGTTTTCAATTCCCCATTGGGGAGAGTTTCAAGTTTTACCGCGGCTTCTGTTGCCTTTGGGCTGGTTAGGCTGTTACACTGGCCTATTCCTTTAAGGGGGAAGAATCTCCCTCTCTTTTTATTCTGTTCTACTGGTGTTCGGGTACCTTTGGCCCTTCAGCACCAGGTTTTCTGTTAAACAGGTTTGCTAGACCGCTGCTTGTTTTCTGTTCATACCTTTCAAAGGTTTTGTTATGAGATTGACGTTAGAACCTTTGCTCATGTCGTACTTGGTAGCAAGGTTTGCAGGTGACAGCGCCTTTATTGTCTGCTGTGCCTTTTTGTTGGGGATCCCACCCTACTTGGACACTGCTATTGGATGTCCGACGTGTAAGTATTATATTGGAGCAGGACGTACTGTATGCTTAGAATAATACAATTCTGTGAAATACTCACCTGTAGAATTGGTATTATACGCATACAGTACGTCCTGCTCCACCCCACCCTGGTTTTACATTTTCTGGATCCCCTGTATGGTGATTGTTATCATTACTATTGTTACCAGTTTGGTGGTTGGTTTCTCCCGGCTTCTTTTCTCACTGCTTTTCAATACTGGGGATTTGTGGGAGGTCCCTGGATAAATGAAGGGCCGGGAGGAGCCTGTTTTTGCATGTCTGCAGTGAACAGCGCCCTCTGGCGGAGGATTACCCACATGCAAGTATTATATTGGAGCAGGACGTACTGTATGCGTATAATACCAATTCTACAGGTGAGTATTTTACAGAATTGTATTTTTTTAATTTCGAGTTTGGGCTGTGTCCATACAAATGTGATTGGTGTAAGCAAGCCTGTGTGTTGAAGTGCCTCCAAGCCAAAAATGAGACTGCTCACAAATGTATATTGTGTATAGGCATAGATTGGAACAAGGGGGTGGCTTGTGCGGCAAGGAAGAACACACATATTAGGTACATCATTCAACAGAGAAGGAGTTTACTCCTCAAATACAAAAGAAAATTCAAAGCACATCACTCATGAACCAAAAGCAAACAAAAAAAGAAAGTCAATCAAAATTATTTTGCACCACTTCATGACAGACAGCCTGGCTGGCATGGCTTTGATTCCCAGAAAATGTCATGTGTAGCATGTCGGGGGGTGGGGGTACATCCTCCTCCATGTGCAACACATTTATTATTTGTACCACCTTGGCCACCGAATACTAGAGCCCGCCATCTAGTGGCATCTAAAACTGAAAAAAGTCTTCTATAGGCCGAAGGTGCACTGGCGGTGGGCTGTGTTGTAGGTTTCTTCTTCTGGGGTGGGAGGATGGAGGATGGGTGTCAACAGCCACGGAATGCACGGATAACAAGAATCACCTGGGAATAACAGATTCAAAAATACACATTAGACAATGTAAAACAAAGCTCAATGGCAAAGACGCACCTGCAAAACAAAATTCTGTTAAAACATCAGAGGAACATTATGCACAAGGCAACAGTAAAAGGAAGATGTTCACAAACACAGAAGCAAGAAAGAGCACAAGGACAGATGGGCAAAACGTACAAAAACCATAGCAGTTTGGAGCCACTTGAAGATAACACACATGGCCAAACTTGTGAAGAAGAACTCTTGGTTAGCTAAGCACAGGCTCGGACTGGGCAATGGGGTTACCAGGGGAAGACCCAGGGGACACATGGCACAAGGAGGGCCTGATGCACACAAAGAGGAACGAGAGTTGGTTAGGTTAGGGCATCCCAAGAGCACAGGCACAGATTATACAGTTTGGAAGGATGTTTGTGGGCAGGCGCAGGCAATGTAAGAAGGACTACATGGAAGGGGGGAACACCAAAGTATGTTAGACTGCGGGCACACAGGCAAACCAGTGCACTGGTAGGGGACAGAAAACACACTGCAATGTTCAAACACAGTAACAGGGAGAGACAAAAACAGATGCAAACACTGTGAGCAACTAAAGTTAGCTACTCACCAAAAATTGTACTCATCAGTGGCCCCAGAGACACGAGTGCCATCGGTTGCTCTGGGCACGTTAGGGAATTCTGCCACGATTTCCTCATACGGCTTCATGGAGGATACAAGAAAGATGGCTGCGGGTCGACTCAGAGCCAGGAGAGAATTCTCATTCCTTTTTTAGGAGAGAAAACTGCTGTTCACTTTCATTGTCTACCTTGGGGCTGATTCAGAGCCAGGTGAAAATTTACACCCAGTAGACAAAAAAGTCAGTTTCCCCTCCTAAAAAGGAGTGAGGATTCTCACATGGCTCTGTGTGTGACTGGTAAGTTACAAAGCAGTCCAGTGGGTACATATGTGATTTAAAAGGAACCTACAGAGGTGCATAGATGTGTGAATGGAGTTCCCTGCACTAAGCAGTGAGTAGACTGACCCATAGCTAAGCCTTCAACCTGCCAACAGTTACTTCAACACCCAAAGCCATAATGAATCAACCTGCTCACTGTGCCTGTCTCACAGTATGGGAGAGCAGGGTGTAACATGATTAGTCTGTTGTTATTAGGAGGGTGTACTAGTTGTAGTACATACAAAATCAAACCTGTTGAGTAAGGTAATTTGACCATTCCTGTGACCGTGTCAGGATAGAAATATAATGAGGCCATTCCAGCAGAAAAAGCGTGTGACTTATGTTCTTATCAAGACTACAATTTGAAGTGGAGTTTTTAAATGCACTTTACATATTCATATAAACAGATGAAACATAAACCTGAAAAAAGTAACTTGTATGGAGTATATGCGTATAACTTTGCTATATCAGTTTTGCACCTCTAGATGTCAGTGCTGTCCAAATAAAGTCTGCCAGGCTTCATGATTCTGGTGCTTCAGATTGGCTAAGTTTGCCTTTACTTTTATTATAATATACATAAACACGGGCGGACAGGCCATAGATAGGGAGACCCAGGAGAATAGGCTAGGAGGTTTCTTCTTCTAAAAGCCTAGTCCAATCCCTGCCTTCTTAGCCTCTCCCCCAGCACCTCTGTACCCAACCTCACTGTTCCGCCAAGCTAAAAAACCTAAGCCCATGTTTTGCCCCAATGTTATACCCCATCCCCCCAACTTTCCAGGGTGGGAAAAATGGACATTTGTAAAATTAAACCACATCCCCTCATTAATTGATGGATAGGAGATAGGTTGTAACTTGGACTAGGAACAGTTGGAATAGGCAAACGAATCATTTTTTCCTGCAGATCTGCATGTTACACCCCAAAGACGGACAAATGAGAAAAAGGGGGACATGCACTTAAAAGAGGGACAGTCCCTCCAAACCAGGGATACTTGGAAAGTATGCTGTACCCTAAGCATCATGGGTTTGGGGGGGGGGGGGGCATAACCACATGTAATATCATCTACCCCTTTAATATGAAATATTCAGTGTACCCTGACAATCATTTTTCCTTGAAATGCTAAAGCCTCAGCTTTGTTCATACCTGTGAATTGACCAGGAAGTACATTGGGGGGCCTCAGTAGGAATGCCATAGGCTGGCCAAGGGGCAATGAAATCCTGGGATGATTTTTGTCCCCACTCCACCACTATAGGTATATATATATTCTCACCCTCCCAAAATATGATTTTAGTCATTTGTTTTAGGTATTCAGTTTAATAAAATTAATACTACTGTCAACAATACAACCAATGGCAAGAAAAAATCTGAATGGATTAGAACACTACAGGAACACTAAAGATATGTTTAACCCTAGAAAAACCCTGGTCCACCTCCCTGGGGCATCCTGCTGTATGAAATTGTGTAAATCCCCGCCCCCTTGATCGCCTCAAAAATGCACCTTTCTGGTTCCATGAGGCATGTGCGGGCTCTCATCCAATCAGCGCTGTGCATATGAACATCCGGCATACAGCAGTATGTCTGAATGGCTGGGGCGGGAGTGCTCCTCAGACACGGAATGCACCCTGCTAACATGACATGGGAGCCCTGGAAATGTGTTTGTGGGATGTTCCCAAGAGGTTCATATAGCGGGACATCCCAAATCGGAACGTCCCAGGGGTAGTTAATTGGCCAGGGCCAGTACATGGTTGGCCAGTTACTGCCACCTAGTAGAAAGTGGTAATGATCAGCCACACCTGCCAGCATCAAAAAGTCCTTGGTTGTAAAAGCAAAACGGCCCGGCCATGAGCGCTCAAGTCACATCCATTCATAGGTTAATAAGCATGCCAGCCTTGATTCGCTTTTAAAAGGATAATATCCACGTTTATTCTGTCATCGTCACTGGTCCCTGTTGGGTTTTCCGTCATCGCTGGCACCGCTGCTGCTACCTAATTCCACCGCCTGGTCCTTCTGCCCATGCAGTGCTTCCATTAACGCAGTGTTCAGTAGACAGTGCTGAGATTATTAGCACCATGTAAACATGGGCACCCAGACCAGGGGATCCTTTTGGAGCAGGGGACTCTCTGGTAACCTAGTGGGCCAGTCCGAGCCTGACTTTCATAGTCCCGTGGCTGTTCTGTGCTCCACCACTGGCAAACCAGGCAACCTGGCTGCACAGGGTGTATGAAGCAAGGGTATGGTGGACTCAAGCCTGGAAACTCCATATGTAGCCTACAATCACCTTGCCAAGTTCCCCAAATGTGCTTCCAGCTGGTCAATGAGTGCTCTGCCTGAGACTATGGTATTGCAGGGAAAGCTCAAGGGCTGGAGTGGATATGGCCAAATTCATTCATTGAAGCTTTAGTATTGTAGGGGCAGATACTGTGGCGAGGGTGGGTATGGGCTGCAGAGGCATAATGTTAAGGCTATAGCATTGCAGAGGGTGCAGTAGGGCTTAGGGGAGAGAACGGGGGGGGGGGGGGAGGGGTAGAAGCTGCAGCCAATCCATCCCTAAAGCAGTGTGGCCTATCAGGAAAGCTCCTGGTTCTCCCTATATCCAGCTTGCCCATGGAGCAATGGATGCCATGCTCTCTGCAGAATCCACATTGGCAAGTCATGGGGTGGATATGCATAGTGTAATGTACTATCAGTCTCCTCAGTCATTATGCAGCTCCCACGGGGAGGGAATAAGGGGGAAAACTATTCTGCAATTTATATATTTTTTTCAGTCAGGGCATAGGAACCAGTTAAAGAAGGACAGACAGACATAAATGCAGTGTATACATTTTCCAGTATGGATCCCGTAAAACATGCATCGTTTCTCATTATGGCCAAATGTAACAATTTGGCAAAGTGATGGCAAGAGAAGTGGACACCATCTGCTACCATAAGAATGATTCATGTGGTACAACTTTTATTTTATGTCTGTACCCAGTGTAATAGTAGAGGAGATCAATACTTGAGCTGATATATACAATACTTGCAGCGCAGACACAATGTAGGGGAATGATGTCCATTATTTTTAATAGGCCATATCAAATCTGTGCACATCTGTGCAAAAACAGCATGCAGGGTTTAAGCTATAAAACAGTAGATGTCTGTGCACTTTACCTGTGTTACATTCACATTACAGTTCTGTACTCACCCCGCCTCCTACTCCCGCAAAACCCCACTACCACCTCCAGGTCCTCCTCTGCCGCTGCCTACTGCAGCCACTGCCTGCGGCCTCTGTGGAACTGTGTTGTACAATTCTATGGAAACTAATCATGTGAACGGATGCTTAAAGGACCAAAACCCACCCTGGAATCTATGAGACTCAAGGGCAAGCTTACTTACTCACCCCGGGTCATCCAGATTCAGGATGCCCCACTGTGTAAAACTCCTGAGGTTGCCCAGAAACTCACATTCTTTCCCAGTCCAGCAGCGCGTCCACATCCCCACTATCCCTTTAGCAGGGCGCATGCCCGCGTTAGGCATTTGTGAATGGCCGGCACGGGCATGCTCCCTGTTAAAGGGTAGTGGGGAAGTGGCCACCAGGGCGCTCAGATTCATTCACTTTAGACAAGCTCTTGTACGAAGGGGAGGAAGCGGAGCGGAGCGCGCTGACTGAACAAGACGCTGCGCATGTGCCATAGGACTGGGGAAGGGTGAGTGCGATTGGGCGATCTGTGGGTTTCATATAGCGGGGCATCCCCAATTGGGGTGTCCCAAAACAGTCTGTGTTTGTAGTTTTTCTAAAGCCTTTGCCCAATATTCATAACAACACTAACAGGAAGCAGTTCTGTATGAATGGCATGCCATATGCTAATTCATTTAGTTCCAAGGTAATCATCGCTGGGTAGCCTGGGAGCAATATGGCTGACCATTCGATCAGCAGACAGCATCCGGTTCCTGTTTTTATGAATATTGGGCAAAGGCTTTAGTACAAGAAGTACATAGGCTGTTTTGGGACACTGGGCGCTGGGGATAGAAGGTGATGACATAACCTCCTTTCTGGCTATAGGTTTATTTTGGGCTGGGAAAATCCCGATTGCTGGGGTCACCCCCATTGATCAACCCACTGCAAACCTCCTAAATCATACCTGTCACTGAGCTCCCTGAGCTCCGTTGATGAAATGTGTTCACATGATTGGCTGGAGGCGGTCACATGTCCCAATCTTAGGCATCTGCTTTTTGCCAGGGGTGCGCATTGACAGGGTTTGTAGGGGGTTGATTTAGAGGTGTACCCCAGCAGTTGGAATGCCCCCCCCCCCCCACCAAGGCAAACCAAAGCAGTTTAAAAAACACACATTTATATATATTACATTAGTTTTGTTGCAGTCATAAATATATAGATATAAAAACTCTATAAACGTACTGTACATTTACAACATATTTTTTAACCTAAACTGTGACCTTAGTAGGAAATACTCCAGCTCACCACCTGCCAGACTTGCCCAGATTGGAGATTAGCAGCGTCTAATTCAGAAATGTAATGGTGGCATTGTGTCAGTTGTTTTTGAATGACTGTCATTATCTGGCAGGTCTTCACATGCATTGTTCACCGTGAAAACCTTAAGCCGACCATCCCTTAATGATATTAAAAGGTCTATTTGTCATAATATTACAGATCTATCATATATCCACAGTTGGCATGACATGAAAGCTAGTTAATGCCTTTCCTTACTATGGTAAATATAATGACAGGCAGCAGAGATCAAGGAAGCTCAACAGGCAATGCCAGTGCCAATCCTGGCACAAAAAATCATATAGCAGGAATGATATTTAAAGCAGACCCACAGTATGAAATTCAAGGGGGCAGGCTTCCTCTGGAACCTAGAAGCTCTTCTCCCAACACCACACACCATCCATATCCCGAGGGCATCCCCTATGCTCTGGGTTGTGAAAGAGGTGCTTTTGGGTGCAGAGAAAGGTCTGTTCTATGGGGACAATTTTCTCCTCGTAGGTGTACAAGGTTTGCTCTTTGGGAAAACTTTCAAATATTTATCTACAACACACTATATCACTGAATTATTGAAATGTATACTTAGAACGTTTTCAACTTTTTTAAACTGTGAGTTTTAGCTTCTTTAATATAGATGGAGGCAAATAGAAGCAAACATTTGGAATGGAGACCCATCCTGGAAGTGGTTAGTATTGCTCAGTGTGGGGTTGGAAACTAGTTGGATGGAGGCAAGGTTTAGGTGCCAGGGCTTCCGGCCATTTTTAATATACTTGTGGCCAAAATTAGTTCTTTTATATTTACTGTCCATTGATGGTGAGGTTTAAGATGAACTTTAGTATACATGTCCTTATTTACTTACAGTTACTCCAGCTGTGGCGACTGCAAGTATCCCAACTATTTGAAAACTGCGACGTAGCACCTTCTCAAGCTCCACCAAACAGTTCTACAAAAGAGATAGCGCCTTATTAATATAGTAGATGTAAAGATGGTTCATGTTTATTGCAAATAATAAAAGGTATGAATATTTACAACATACTGCTCATAACCTGTAAGTATAGTAATGTGATCACTCTGGCCACAATAATGTCACTGACATGCACATTATATTAGCTATGGTTCTTCACATTGACAGACTTACACTGACTCCTGATCACACATGGTATTCTGTTCCCTCTCAATGATTGGTTGTATAGACTGTAACTTGACCCTACGACAGATTCTAGCATTTTATACCCAATACACAAATGTTGTTTGCGTAGCTGTGTGCTTCCCATCACTGGTTTAACAGGTCTCTCCACTGCAAGAAGAATCTTGAGAGACATAATTTTCAGGAAAGACACCCCTGAAACACAAGAAAGGCTTACAGCCAATCCATATTTCCTGGCCGGAGTTGTTTTCTCACTCTGTGATATGTATTTCCAGGTTCCCTGGCACAATCCGTCCCTAAGAACCTCCAAAGGACTCAGGGGGACTCTCCGCATCCCCATTTGTTACTAGCTGCCCACCCGCATACCATAACCCTTCCTTTTCCACCTCTCCATACACATCACCTAGCTGTTTCAGATATTTTTCAGATGAAGAACAAACTTTATTGGAGAGGTAAATATACAGAGAGGTGCAGCAAAGTATAGGAGAAAGTAGGGTACTACTCTTTTAATGGAAAATAGCCAGACTGGCAATGGCTCAGCCTATGATCACCTCCAGAAAGGTCAAAGGAGAGTGAGTGCTACAAGCAGAAGAAAAGCCAAATTCCCGTTGTGAAAAAAAAGACATGTCCTGGATAGGTTTAAATTTGCCAAGGAACACTTTGATTGTCCCAAAGAGAAATTGGGCAATTTTTTTATAGACTGATGAAGGCTAAATTGTTCTTTTTGGAGCTAGTAGTTCTAGACAGTGCCAAACAACCCTGAGCATGGAATTAAAGCCATTATACACTGTGAAGACAGTAAAGGAGGGTGATGCTAAAATCATGATATAGAAGTGTTTTCATGGCAGGATGTTGGACCTATTCTTTGCATATGAGGGCTCATATGCAAATCAATCACAAACTTAAGATCGATGCCTATGAAAAAATCCTGTTGAAAATGGGGGTTTCTACACGACAATGACCCAAAACGGTAAGCAAACATCATCTGCACCACAGCAGTGCCTGGAACGCCCCTCTATCACTGTGACTGATGTGAGGGATGGACACTGGGAGACCCTAACTCAGAAAATGGGAGGTACACCAAATTGAAAACATGAGTATCTTTTTTAAATAGGATTTACAGTGCATTAATCAGCTGGTTGTGATGCAAAGGTAAGGAGTGTGCTTAAGGGAAAATTACATTATTCTTACACAGGCTCCACGTTTCACTTCCAAACAATGATGATAAATTTCAATGTTGATGAGAAGTCATTTTTTGGAGCAAGCCAAACAGCTTATATGTAGGCTAAAATAACAGTCTATAACTGCAGTGCCAAGCTTACAGCAGAAGACAATGTCATGTGTTGTCCTTATTAGGGCAAACTTCCCCTAAGACAGCAGCTCCTCCAGACTTGGGTGTTCCTAGCTAGGAGGACTCGTCTAACGCATGGCTAGTCTGCCCCCCCTGCCCTGTCCCTAAGCAGTGTAGTTGGAGAGCATGTGTTAATAGAGACACCTGATAGCAAAAAAGTTGTCTTCTGTCTGTGCAACACTGGATCCACTGGATATTGTAGCATAGGCTTTGTCATAAAATTGCCTGGAAAGATGCCGCTGTTGGGAAGAAGAGGTGCATATTTGTTTTCTTTTTGCTGGGACAGGACCCTGCTCGTACCTTGTGTTCTTTATGTTGTTCTAAGCACAAGCTGCTTACTTCCTGTGCACTTTGAGGATCTTCTTTTCCACAACATTTTGCCTAGAAAAATAATCACGTGTTAACCAAATATAACAATATTCAATCGGATACAGAGTTCTCATTTTTCCACTGATAAAAATACTGGGGCTGCCCTGGAATCTAAACGATTCTGGGACTGGGCCCTGCTCTTTCCATGGGGCAACCCAAATCTGGATTCTCCACTGGGCACTGGTAAACTCCCTCTTCATGGTTCCCTCACTGTCGTAAAAGTTGGGCCTCCGCATCCCCTGCATATTTTGGCTGTGCGTGCGCTGCCACCCCAAGCCATTGAGATAGGCTAGGGATGGGAGCATGGGAGCATGTGTGTTGCATGGGATGCGTGCGCTGGAGCTCGCACTTACAGGCTAATAATATATATATATATATTATTAATATTATAATATTATTAATATTCACATTGTAGGGCATCCCAAATTGCCCAGGGGGCAAGGAACAAGGGATAGTCAAAATCCTGTGTTTTGTTCTGCTTTAATCTCCTATGCAGTCCCACATTATGGGCAAGAAATAAAATGGAAACTTCCAAACATGAGAAATAATTTCTATCCTATCCCACTTACTTTAGAAGCTGTTTATATGTGCAGGAACGCAAATCAAAGTGGTTCAAAATGATTGCCTGACATTTACTTTATAAGGTAATATAATCATAAGCAAAGTAAAGCATCTTAAACCAAAGAAGACACTTTGCTTTCAACTGCTTTTAAAATACATTTGCCTGCATTTATAAGCTCTTTGCACTGCACATTTTCTTCTTATCCTCAGACTTTTTAAAAATGTACTACTCCTAAAAATGGGCTTGATTTTTCAAGGGACTACTGTAAAGAACTGGGAGGCCGATTCATTAATAGCGCCAGGTAGCGACAGATGAGCGCCAGTAGCGTTATTTTCACAGCGCCCGCTAGTACTCGCTGTGCTTGGCCGTTGTTCGGCTGTTGACAGCGACTCAGCCGGTGTGCGGTAATGTTGAATACGGGGTTAGGAGTCGCTGTTTGACAGGTTCCGCGCTGTATGGGAGCGCATGACAGCGAACGGCCATAGCGAACGGCTCCCAGCATATTCATTATCAAATCACGCTCAAAAAATTCTCGCGCTGTGAAATGCATGTTTGAACCCCAGAGCGCTGGCGGCGATGGGTTAAAAGTAGTTTTTTAACCCCCAAACAACCATATTTTTAGAAAAAAAAAACATGTTTTTCAAAACATTTTGTAATATGAATACATTAATATCAGACCTGTAATATCAATTCTGCACAAATTTTTTTTTTTTTTTTTTTAGCTTAAAAAAAATATCTAACATTGCAGAAGTGGTCACAGAATTTTTGACATTAAAAAAAAAATAAAAAATAATAGCAATTAATTATGAATATTTAAAGATTGCTCCATTGAAATGCATTGGAGAGCGCCAGGTAGCGAGAGGTCATACCTGTCGCTGTTCAAGGTCGCTCCCTGGCGCTGTGGGGTGAGGCTGGAATAATGATGAATGATTCGCTATCTGGCGCTCTGTCAGTCGCTAAGCAGGATCGGCTTGATAAATGCGTGATTGCGGAGGGGAGCCACCGTTCTCGTGGCGGTGAGCGTCATTACCGTTCGCTCACCATTCGCTACCTGGCGCTATCCCTTGTTAAATAAGGGCCTAAGAATCCCTAGAGGCCGATTCATTAATAGCGCCAGGTAGCGACAGATGAGCGACTGTAGCGTGATTTTTACAGCGCCAGCCAGTATTCGCTGTGCTTGGCCGGCGTTTGCTTGATGACAGCGACTCAGTCGGTGTGCGGTAATGTTGAATACGGGCTTAGGAGTCGCTGTTTCACAGGTTCAGCGTTGTATGTGAGCGCCTGACAACGAATGGCCAGAGCGAACAGCTTGCTTCATATTCATTAAAAAATCACGCTCCGAATTTGCTGGCGCTGTCCATTCCTTGTTTAAACCCCAGAGCGCTGGCGGCGATGTGTGTTAACTAGTTTTTAACCCCTAAACAACCATATTTTTTAATTGTAACATTATACATGTTTTTTGAATCATTTTGTAATATGAATACATTAATATCAGACATGTAAGATCAATTCTGCACAAATTTTTATTTTTTATTTTTTTTTACTTTAAAAAAAAACCGAACATTGCAGAAGTGGTCTCAGAATTTTTGACATTAAAAAAAAAAAAAAAAAATTATTACCAATTAATTATGATTAATTAAACATTACTCCATTGAAATGCATTGGACATCGCCAGGGAGCGACAGGTCATACCTGGCGCTGTGAAGGAATTTGCAGCGGCGCTGTTCGTTCCAGGCGGCTTCATGATGAATCCCGCGCTAGCTGACGCTCTCGCCGACGCTAGCCTCATATAGCTTGATAAATGCGTCATTGTGACCGCCGCCGGGCGTACTTGAGTCGGTAGCCGCCGATAGCTGGCGGTACCTGGCGCTTGTCAGACACTACCTGGCGCTAGCCCGTGATAAATAAGGCCCTTATTTTTGCTTCAACTTCATTTTGTCCTGATGACCTTGGCTAGCTCTCCACCTAGTGGCTAAAATAGGCCACAGATGCTGCAGTGTGGCCTAGGTTTATCCACCTAATGGTTCAACTGTCATCTAGTGGAGAGAGAATCAACAGAATTTAATAGGAATAATAAGTAGGTCAAGCCCAACTTATCCCTTTCTTCTCTTTGTCTTCCTCATCTTATCAACATTTATTATTATCTGTTTTTATCTCATTTCCTCATTTTGTCCCTCTCTCTTATTTTTCTTTAGCTATAATTTTCATTTTTTTGCTCTTCTTATATCTTTATTCCTATTTATCTCCTTGCCTTCTCCTTTATCTCTTTGTCCCTCCTGTATTTTTTTGTTATCTAGTTTCCGCATTCCCTCTGTACTGCACCCATGTCCACATTCTTTCTACTTACATTTTCCAAATGTTTGTCCTTCTCCTCTTTTCCACATTGCCTCTTTCTAATTTCCATCATCTCTGTTTCCACATCCCTTCCATCGCTGTCACTTTACCTGTCACCTTATCTGTCCCTCTTCTCTATGTGATCCCTGCTTCTTCTTCGTCTATTGCACGCATCCCCCTTCTCTTTCTATTTTCAACATTTACTCTTCTATTTCTTATCTGACTTTTTTTTCTCTCTTCTGCATTCTCCATCCATCTATTTCCTTCTTTTCCACGTTCCTTTCTACTTTCCCTTAATCACTCTTCTACCACATTCCCACCATCTGCATCTATAATAATTATCCTAAGGCTGAATTTAGGTTACTAGATATCTATCGTATCTCCTCCATAGCTCATTGCTCCTGGCCCTCTGCCTTAAAACCTACCTACCCTAAAGAACCAGCCTTGTCTGATTTGCCCCCCACATCTTCTTCTCAAACACTGAAGGAGTGGCCCGGCATGGCCAGGGCCCTGTGATGCAAGCATGCTGCATGCTTAACATCATCATCATCATTAAGCCTACTGCACTTAGAGTGGGCGTCAACCAGACACACTTCTCTCGATTGGATTGGTAGTTGTGGTTGGGGGGGAGGGGCTGGCTGGTGCTAGTAAAAAGTAAAAAGTCTTCTTCCTGGGGTCAGCAATCGAGGAAGGGCGGTGCGGGTGCTGGACAAGGTAGGCTTACATACTAATACTTGTTGCATGGCCAATCCCTTTAACCTTAAAGGAGCTGTATCACAAAATTGTGTACTATTAAAAACAACACATAAACATGTCAGCTAATGAAAGGAGGAGTCACTTGTACACCCAAACTGATTAAAACTCCCAACCAAGCTTGAGGCTTTCTTCTCCTGCTAAAGAAAAAATCCAGGAGTGCCAGAATTGTCCAGAACCTGTCACCCCTGATTTCCACTTCTTTCTATTAAAAAAACAAAACAGGACTAGTTAGATATTTCTTAATGTCAGGTGTAACAGTGACCCCTCCCCATGTCGTCCAGCATAGCGGTGACTGTGGGCCCTACTCACATGCCTACTTCCTTCATTGCAATGGTGTATTTAGCGTGCCCCACCTTGGCACATCCCCTCTATTGAATTGAATGAAGTAGGCTGTGTGGGTGCAGATGTTGGTCCCCATCGCAATAAGTCATGCTGGGGAAGGGCATCCAGAATGCTGGAGCCCCTTGCACATAAACCCTCAGAACGCCCAATACTCTTACATTAGCACTGATCCTCGGCGGGAATACAAAGCCGCAATTGGCCATCTGGCGATTACGTGGGTAATGGTGTTCTGGTCACCAGAAAGCCCTGGCCACTTGAGCATCAGCAGACGGTGCTGTATTCCCAGCAAGGATCATGACTAAGGCCCTTATTTAACAAGGGATAGCACCAGGTAGCGAATGGTGAGCGAACGGTAATGACGCTCACCGCCACGAGAACGCCGGCTCCCCTCCGCAATCACACATTTATCAAGCCGATCCTGCTTAGCGACTGACAGAGCGCCAGATAGCGACTCATTCATCATTATTCCAGCCTCACCCCACAGCGCCAGCGTCCGGCCTTGAACAGCGACAGGTATGACCTCTCGCTACCTGGCGCTCTCCAATGCATTTCAATGGAGCAATCTTTAAATATTCATAATTAATTGCTATTAATTTTTTTTTTTTTTTTTTTTTAAATGTCAAAAATTCTGTGACCACTTCTGCAATGTTAGTTTTTTTTTTTTAAGGTAAAAAAAAAAAAAAAAAAAAAATTGTGCAGAATTGATATTACAGGTCTGATATTAATGTATTCATATTACAAAATGTTTTGAAAAACATGTTTTTTTTTTTTTCAAAAAATATGGTTGTTTGGGGGTTAAAAATTACTTTTAACCCATCGCCGCCAGCGCTCTGGGGTTTAAACAAGCATTTCACAGCGCGAGAATTTTTGGAGCGTGATTTGTTAATGAATATGCTGGGAGCCGTTCGCTATGGCCATTCGCTGTCATGCGCTCCCATACAGCGCGGAACCTGTCAAACAGCGACTCCTAACCCCGTATTCAACATTACCGCACACCAACTGAGTCGCTGTCAACAGCCGAACAACGGCCAAGCACAGCGAATACTAGTGGGCGCTGTGAAAATAACGCTACTGTCGCTCATCTGTCGCTACCTGGCGCTATTAATGAATCGGCCTCCCCGATAAGAATTTCAGGCATTTCTGGCGGGTTATATGCGGGGTGGGGGTTCCAGCATTCTGGTCCCCCCCCTAGCCATATTTAGGCAGGGAACAACAAGTGTATAGGTGTTGCTCTGCTTTAAGGGATGTGAAGCCAGCTTGATGGACCATCACCATATCTGACTGGAGCTGGAGGAAATCGCCTGTTCTCCCTCATCGGTAAGTATGAAGACAGTGGTGCTGTACAGAGGAGTTGCAGATGACAAAAGGTGAGTATAGACCTTTTTTATTTTAATGCCTTGACAGGAATTTAAATATTGAAGGGGGAATCTAGTAGTGTATATATATTGATTGGGGAAAAAGCATCTCTGTGCCCTGATGATTTCCCTACTACTGCAACAAGCTCATCTATGATCTACCACTAAAAAGACTGGCAGCCCTCCAATCTATTCTCAGCTCTGCTGTTCACCTCATCCATATCCCCCCCACCCACTTGCTTTTCCAGTGAAACTCCTCTGTCAGCCCACATACTTATAACTGAAATAATTTAGTTTAAACTTCTAAGCTTAAGCTGCAAATAATATGGCTTTATGTGCTTTCTTACTCTAGCTCTGCCAACCCAGATGCAACCTCTGCCCTGCCCAGGACCTTTTGTCCTCAACCCTGATCAACTCCATGTGCTCTCATATTCAGGACTACATAGGTCCCACTTAACTCATCCGCACACCCGCACACAATTCACCACTCAACAACCAAGTCCAGAGTCCCTTTAAAACTTATCTATTTAGACAAGCCTATCATCTGGCTTAACTAATGACTTCACAGTTTTTATAGTTGCAACCCAACCTCATGTCTCCATCTTCACCTTTTGATTGTAAGATATCAAGGGCAAGGCCCTCACTCCTAATGTACTCCAGTATCAATGTGCATCTGTAGCACTTCTGTCACATGTGACTCATTATACCATGTGTATTAGAAGTATATTACTTGTCTTACCCTCCTGAAATCTCTGCCTCTACCTCTATCTCTATAAATAATCATTTTGTTGCCCAGTTGTCTTATAATTAATGCAAGATACCATTTTATTATCTTGAAAAGTGATGGTGCCTTAATTCTGTTAATTAGTCTTTTGCATATGTTAAATAAAACATTTAATTCTTACTTACTAAAGTATGAAAATCTTGCAGCGTTTCATTTCCTCCTGCTTTGTTTACGTAGTCCTTGTAGGCATTTTCATACAGTGTCTTAACCTCTGCAACAGCCTGTCAAAAAAAATCCACGGATATCATTAACTTAATAAAACTTTCATTCAATATTTATACTTTTAACACAAATTTCCATAAACTTTGGCCCTGATTTCGTAAACTTTCCTCAGAATATCTCCTTAAAGGAAGGCAAAACCCATTTTTGGGTCCTCCATTTTACCCTGCTCTCCCCGTCCGAGCAAACAGGACAATGCTGCTGGCTCGGCGGTGGCCCGGTAAAAAAAAGAAAGGCTGGACACATGAGTGCGCACAGCTACAGGGAAGCCAGGGATGCAGCGGCTGGTGGTTGCAGTGGCATAGGAGCCGCTGGGAAAGGAGAGTTTACTGCCGACCCCAGGGATTTCACACAGCAGGGCATCCTATGGCAGGAGCAGCGGCAAGCGTTGCAAGGGTTTTGGTCCCTTTTAAAGTATCTCCTGAAAATAAGGCCGTTATTTATTGCATGAATTGATTTTAAAGTGGACCAACATGCAGGATTTTGACTATCCTGGGTCTTGGTCCACTTCGGTGGGGCACCCCCGATCGGGGTGCCCCGCTGTGTGAAACCCCCCCGATCACCCGGAAAACTCACCTCTCCCCGCTCCCAGCGCGGACGGACAAGCGATTTGACAGCAACGGACAAGCGGCTCCTCCGCCGCCGCCTCCCGCGCGTTACTCTTGACGCGCGCGCCCGCGCCTGGCCATTCATAGGCGGTAAGGTAAGGGGATTTGGGGTGTTTGGGGGGGTTTCACCCCGCGGGACATCCTGATCTCGGATGTCCTGCGGGGAGGGAGGTGATCGGCCCGGGAATCTTATAGATAGTTTCAGAACGTGCCCGCGTGTCGCTATTACGTATGCACGGGGCAGGGCATATCCTTCCTTTCAAGATGTGAGCGAGATTTCAGCACAAAAGAGCAGAGGCGCCGGCCTCATTGGATTAGACTGGAACATAATGGGCCCCTATGTGGGTGGGGGACTTCAATACTAAATGTGCCAATGGACACGTCAAGGGAAAAAACAAGGGTACAACTGAAGCCAGAGCGATTGCCCCATCAGCAGTGCAATGAAGAGATCACTCACACGTTGCAGTCAGCTGTGAAGCTGTTTATATTGTACACACAGGGAACAGTCATTGTAAGAAAAAGGCATGTCTGGCTGTTTACAGTGTAACTGGCTGGCTTTTCGCAATATCACAGCAGGACTCCTGTCCTGCTTATTACACTGGACACTACGACAGCAGCACAAGGTATTATTTTCACCCAGTGGCAGACTGGGGCTAAAAATCAGCCCGGGATTTTACCAGCACCTGGCCTGCCCATGGCCAGCCAGTGGCATGTCTGCTGCTTCCTGACCAGTGTGCTTCAAGACTGAGGCTATATCATTAGGATGAGGACATGGGCAGGGGTAGCTTGGGTGAGGGGAAGGGACTGGGGAAGGGGATGGGGGGCTGGGATTGGATGGGAGTGTTAGCAAAGGTAGCAGCCCAGACTGCCCCAAAGCAGTGCGGCCCATCGGGCATTGTCCTGGGTTTCCCTATTGCCAGTCTCCCTCTGCTGTCAGGGCTGCTGGCTGTACGTTGTCACATTGCTCTAGTGAAAGATTTTCTTATATGAGAATAATACATTATTTTATCTCATGCCCTATTCTAAAATAAAGCCTGAACATGGAGCTTAGTGGAATTTAGTTTTTTATTCATTTTCACATATGAGGTATTGTTGTTAAGAGTTGACACTTATTTGTATAGGAGACTATCAGCATGTCTCATGGTTTATATGTAGTAGATATAGGTTGTACACTTTGAGGGTTTACACATATAATTTTTATGCCGGCATAAAATAACTATTATAATAGGATCTAATACGCGCACATAGGGTCTTTTGATGCATTGTTCCCCTTAGGGTTTTTTTTATCATGAATATTATTGTGACCATGGGGTCATCCATGTGATTTTAATTGTCCAGTGTGTTTTTGTGTATTTTAAAAGCATCTCCTTTTTCATAATAAAGAATTTTGTATCCATATTGATATTGGTGCTCCTTTTTGAAGAAAGGTGTGTAATTGGACACGTCCACTTCAGTCTTGTTTGAACATGGAGCTTATTTTCAAAATATTTCAAGAGCTTATGGAAAGTTTATAAAATCATGGCCTATGCCACTGTAATCAGCTCTCCTATCAAACACATTGCCTTCTCACAGATAAATGATGCATTTATTTCTACCCTCAAACAAATCAATGCTGAGCTCTACTCTCACTGCTAACAGGCAGAGCCATTACATTGTCTACCTTGGGGCTGCTTCAGAGCCAGGTGAACATTTACACCCAGTACATAATGAAAGTATATGGCAATTTTCTCTCCTATTAAAGAAGTGTGTTTTCTCACCAGGCTCTGAATTGACCCCCATATGATAGTTTAAAAAAACATACTTTTATTAAAATGTAAAATTCTTATTTTATTTATTTTTCACATATTTCACCAAAAATTACTGAGCAAAATGCTGAAAAAAATAAGCCCAAGCCAATATAAATTTTCCTAAAAATCCCTGGAAATTCCTGCGAAAAGCTATCAGTCACTGGAGCGCTCTATTCACTACAATGGAGGGAGCATGTCAGGCCTCGGCACACCCCCTATATTGCAATAAATGCAGACAGTGTGGGAGTGCGATTAGGTGAGTTGCTGATAATTGGACTAGGACTCCTCAGCTGTACAGGGCAAAAGGTGAGCACCCATTTGTTGTTTGCATTGTGTGGTCAATTCTTTTAAAGTGGACCAAAACCCAGTATTTTTACTATCCTGGGTTTTGGTCCTTTCCCCGGGGCACCCCGATCAGGGATGCCCCGCTGCGGTCGCCAAGCCCAACTCACCTCTTTCTGGTCCTACAGCGCATGCGCAATCACTCGTCCAAACAGCGCACTCGGAGCCTCTGACGTCACGTCATCTAAGCCTTCGTCTAAGTCCAGCGCTGCGGCTGCATCCCTCACGGTGAGTTTTGGTCCACTTTAAGTCTAACTGTGACCAGCCTTCGACTGAAAGAGAACATTTATTGTGGATGGAACCACCTGTTATGTTGCTGTAAATTGTAACCTACTTTTGAAAGAGGAATTCATATTCTACAGCTATTTTTAGTCCTGGGTATGAATAGGTGCATCTGAACTATGTGTAACTGGGGTCCTCATAACAACGTACAGCACCTCATACACCCACATGGGGTAGCCTGGATCTAAATGGCATGTTGGAAGAAGTGTAAGGGGTTAAGTCAAAGATGGCCGTTAATGATTTAGGATAAGGACAAGATAACTTTTTATTCTCCAAGCTGCCGTGGTATCCAGGCTTTTAATACTCAAGTGTTCTGAAGATCCAGCTGTGTGATGAACAGTATCCTGCCAACCATTCACTATTTGGATAGAACAGAACTCCTCCACTTATATCAACATCAATGACATGCTATTACTACTGCTTACAAGGAGGCAGGAGCACATGCCTGCACCCTTTTATGGATCTTTAAAGCGGACCAACACCCTCCAAAACAACATCATTCTAATCACTTAAATATAAAAAAAACTTACCTTTTGATGACTTTTGCAGCCTTCTGTCCCTCGCAGCGTCTGAAATCTTCATAATTCTTCGCCGGAAGTCCCGCCCTCCATCTCTTGTCCGTTCATTAGCATCTTGTCAATCACGCTTGTGGGTTCATTTGAATTTTTTGTCCGTGGAGCAGGTCTCTTCAGCTGTCGCGCGATTTGGCATTCTGTTCGTCACGTCTCCGCGTCATCGGGGGGGGGGGTGGCCTCAGCCCTTCAGCCGCCCCTCAGCTTCTCCACAGCACTGAGAGCGCGCTTGTGCGCGCCAATACCTTACCTCACAGACTCACGCATGCCCAGTAGTGTTAGGTGAAGCGCCGCTCGCTCCCGATGGAAGCGGCGCTTCACCTAACTACTGCGCATGCGCGAGATTCAGCTAGCTAGAGGTCAAATGATCTCTTCCCATATGACGGAAATCCAAGATGGCGGCCGGAACGAAAACGGTTAGCGACGCGGCAAGGGAGGATCGCAGGTAAGTTTATTTAACATTAATGTTGAAATCGGGTCATGCTGCTTTTGATGCATATTTTTAAAAGGGGAGAAAAAAAAAAGGGCTGGGTGTTGGTCCACTTTAAGGCGGATGAGTATAGAAGATCTGGACAAACAGGCATTTTCTGCAGGTATGGGAAGGTGAGTTTATCCTTCCGAGTGTCCTTTAAGATCAGCGCTGCTGGTCAGGGTGTTCCAACCGTCAGGGGAGTGCATGCTGGGGAAGCCAGGAGATTACGAAAGACACTGCTTTCAGATAAAACAGCTGCTGTGGATCAGATGTCACGGATAGGGTATCTGCGTTTTCATGTTTGTTATGTTTTAGATAGACTATAAAGCATCCTGCTAAAAGCTCCTATAGCGAAGATCTTATACATCAGTTGGGAAAATTAACAAACAGCCGAAAGGCATATCAGGTGCAATATTATCTCATTAGGTTTAAAAAATATTCTAAGTGTTATTATTTTTGTCTGGTCTAAAACAAGGCATAAAGTGGATATTCCTCATTTTTCATTGGGGAGGGGTTGGTTTCTGTGGGTGCAGAATGCCATTACCTATCCTCCTCAGTGCTGCCTCCCAGCATCATTTGTAGATTTTTACTGCTGCCAAGAAGAATCTAGCTCTGGCGTCACACTGCTGCCATGGCCACGGCCAGAAGCGGAAACATAAGCTTTTTATCTTGTTTTGTTCCTGAGACTCGCTATGTTATGTTTTGTTGTGTGGCGATATCATTTATTTGCTCTTTAAAAAGGTATAACCTGAGTTTCATTTCTTCCTTGACAAATTTTTTAAAGACTTTGCTCAATTCACCTGCTCGGGGAGGGGGGGGGGGACATCTGTCAGCCTATTCTTTCTGTGAGTTTGCTGCAACAATTAGAGTCTAAAAAAGTAGTTTAAAATAATAACAATTAACCTTTCCTTCAAACGTCTTGCACTGTAACAATAGATGCAAGTGGGAGTGTTTCTGTCAGGGTAGTTATATGGTGAATTTGGCTGTGAAATGAGAGATTGAAACATAGAGAGAAAAAGCAGGTCACACCTAATATAAGGGTTGGGGGGTGGAGACGGATGGTGAGTTTGACTGATAGGCTACATACATGGTGTGGGTGGAAAAGGGTAGCAGAATTCCTGTTTGTTAGAACGATGGGGAGGGGGGATCTAGCAGTGTAATGGGGAGCTCTTTTATCAGAAGTCCCAGATATGATGTGTTATTACAGAGTTTTATTTATAGAAGAATTAATGAAATATAAAACCTGTATTAGAAGGAAAGGGGGAATACATAATTGTGGGATGTGTCTGTCTGTCTGCCAGAAAGTGTTGAGTTCCTGGCTGCTGCAGTGTCCCTTGCCACCTACTGGTGGCACTGTTCCACTTGGATCCTTGGACTGTGTCTACTCGGCACCACCAGCAGGTGGCTCTGCCAGGTCTTACCTCCAGGGTTATTGGCAAGCAAGGTGAGTTTCCCTAGTATTGGGCTTTGTTCAGATGCCTCTTACTCAGCTCATACTAGCCTGAATCCTTTGGTCATCCAATCTCAGTGAGCCTTAGCATATCCCAGCACCCTGTTATCCTGGTCTGTCCTCAGGTTTCCTTCACTCTTCTTACTCCAGCTGTCCTCCAGCCCGTCCCATCTTGGTCCTGGTCCTCTTGCATGCACTCTATACCGGTTCTCTGGTTTCCATTTGTCATATTCCACCTACAGGCAGGGGCGTAGCTTAGGGAGCCAAGGGGACACGTGGCCTGGATGCAGCGGGTCAGGAGGGTGCCAAAAGGGGGACTGAGCACAGGTGAGAGTGCTGGGACAAGACCTCAGAGAGATCAAGCAGGGGCAGCTGGTGTGAAACACATAGCGGGACTCAGTTTTCTATCCTTCCTCAGTGAAGGAAAGAGGAGACATGGGGAGCTGAGTTGGGGCCCCAGAGCCATTCACGGTTATGCTGTGGCCACTATTAGTTATTGGTAGCTCAGGGGTTAAATGGTGCAGCCCCAGTGGCGGGAGGACAAGAACAGCCAGGTGCAGGAGATTTTTGGCGTTGCACATCAGATAATAGTTTTTGTGCAATAAGGAGGGGGGCAGTAAGTGGGGGCTGGTAAGCCACCTCTTTGGAAGGAGCTAGTTTATTAACATGTCGTTTGGTGGGGGGGGGGGAGGGCAGACTTGGGCGGCAGGAGAGCTCCATGATGCCTATGCTGTTTGTGGATGAATAGCAGCTTCCAAGGATGTTCCTCCCTCCCAGGCTCAGCATGCAGCATCAGTGGCTCTGGCTGGGTAAGAAGAATCCCCAAGGCAGAGCTTCTCCTCCTGAAACTTCCTCTGCGCAGCACAAGAAATGGAAGTTTAGAACCGGCCAGCAACATCAGCGTATATGCAGCTACTCCAATCTACCCTGATGGGAACTGGGTAGCACACTGCAATACGCCTCAGATTTTAATGGTACTGTGTGCAGTGAGTAGTGTGTGTATTTGTAGTAAAGAAGAACACCACAAGGATTTCCCCGGTGTGTTTTATATATATATACCAGTATTTGTGTTTTTTGTGCTTATTTGTTTAGAGGCGCAGCTGGTTTCATTGGTTGAGGTTTGCTAGGCCTAGTGTTTGCTGTGCTCCACCGTGCATCAGGAAAAAAACATATTCTAGTTAGTTATGCCTGCCTCAATGTCTGTAAATTGCTGGTCACAGCCCCTGACAATGTCATAAATTGGATTGGAATTTTGAAGTAATACAGAGCGGAAGGGCCCGTTTACACCTAAACACTTTGGCTGCGGTACTATATTATACTACAAGTAGTATAATATGGCAAAATGGTGTACATACTGCAATGGTTGGCAGTTTGTAAGGGGGTTTCATGGGTTTCGAAATGGTTAAAGATATACCAAAGACAAGCCAGATTGTTTTATCATTGTCTCAGGCTACACGTTGCACTGTCCCAAACTTCAATCCATTTTCAAAAAGGGGAGAAACAGTGGATGCGGCAACAGCACACTGTGTGCTTTACATATATCATAGTAGCAAAATAAGTGCATTGTTGTGTCTTTAGTTATAACATAATTATTATTATAGTGTGACCAGAAAAAGGGGACGAGAGATGCTGCAAGCTAAGAGCATCTCCAGCCTGCCAGCTCATAGTGTGACCAGAGAGGAGGGAGGAAAACCGTGTTTTGTAGCTGCAGAGAGAGGCAGCCAATCAGGATGTCTAGGGAGGGAGTGGGAGGTGTTTCCGTTCTCGGTCCACTGAAGGTTGATTGAAGGATCAGTTCAGCAGGGTGGAGACTGAAAGCTAAATGAGGAAGTGGTTTCCTCACTAAGTAGACAGACATAGCAGGAAGGAGAGTGCTGGAGGGACTCAATGAAAGGTAAGCTACTGATATATATTTTTTAGTATTTAGTCTTAGCAAAGACACGGATAATCTTGTTAAAATGTGGCATCCAGGGGAACCCCCACTACAATTCCAAATGTAGTATGTCTTTAAAGTCAAAATAATCTCTCTCAACCATCACATTCAGGGTTTAAAAAACTCACCTTTTCCCAGCGGTGAGCTCATAGACATGACACCCCTGTGACACTATGCAGTGGCTGCTGCCAGTAACGCTGTGGGAATGGGATTTGACACAAGGGTAAGTGAGTTTGTTTTTTTAATTAAGCTACGTTTACACTGTGCATTGTATCTGTAATCATAGAGGAGCAATTGTGGGTTAGGTACTCAAGAACTTGCAATCCTCTGATCACAAGAAGCATTCCCAAACTACTAGGCCATGACTGCCCCGATGACCTGGGCAAGGATTCGAACATACCATTGTGGTACACTACAATTCAAATTGCAATCTTGTCCACACTGCACAGTGTAAGTGTAAATTATGCTATTTTGTTGTTTTTACCAAATTTTCCTCTTTAGCACAGTGCAAGTGCAGTAAAGTACGGTAGTAATAACAGGGACCATGACACAAACAAAATGAGAAGAATACATATGATAATTACCTTTTCTTTTCCCAAGAATGTAACTGCTCCTGCTGTGACCTCTGCAGCAAAGATAACAAGCAAGCAAGCAAAAAACTAAGCAAACAAAAAAAGAGAATAGATGTTAGAAAATATTCACCTCAATAGGTTTGACAATAAAAAGTCAATACAGAAAAGAACATTAGCATTACAGATGCAAATATATTCTTAGTATACAGTACGTCCTGCTCCAGATATAATACTTACACTTGGGTTATCCTCCGCCAGATGGCGCTGCACTGCAGAGACATGAAAAACAGGCTCCTCCCGGCCCTTCAAATACCCAGGGACCTCCCACAAATCCCCAGATTTATCTGCAGTGCTGACTGCGAAGACATGATGTGTCACTCTCTTGCAGGTGAGCGGGGCTATTAAAGCCTGCGGCCCTGTTGGACTACTCCCACCCGTCCTCTTCGTGATGTGCCTCCCAGCCTGGGCTGCGTCGGTCGGGTGAAGGTAGGCAGCACTACGTGTGCTTATGGAGCCATGCTCCTCCGCAGTCCCCCACCAAAGGGTAGGTGGTTTAGGCTGATGGTGAGCCTCTTGTGGATGCCCCTCCCGCGCTATTGCCCATACCCCGTGTTGCGGTGGACCCTGTTCAAAGGGTCGCCATTCTCTCTGTTCAAAGGGGGGGTGTGTGTGGTGGTCTTGTGTATTCAGTACACGTTAGGGCCTTAGTATTGTCCCACTGCGCTGCGGCGTCTTTATTTGTATTTGTTGTTGGGCGCATCTGGAAGTAATCCCCGTTTTTGCTGCTATAGTGTGTCATTCACTCTACTGTCTGCGCTACTACTGTATTCAGAGCTTCGCGCTCTTCAAGGGGGGCGGAGACCTGGCTTGGCGCGCTCCGCGTCACAGCCCGCTCTGGCCCACCCCTCGAGGTCCGCTTTGCGCCATCTCGATGCTCATCGCGCGCGCGCGTGGTAACGGTCCTCCTCCTCCCTCGATCTGTAAGTGCCCTCGCGGGCAATTTTCATTTGTCTTGCTTACTTCGCATGGCTCTGACATCCCTATTCCCATTATGTCTTTCAGACGGTCGAATCCAGTGGCTTCTCCCGGCCCGGTGTAATTCCCAGTTGGACCTAGTATAATTACTCCCACTTCCCTGCGGGTCTTGGGGCATCCAGGGTAGCTTATAGCGTCAATCCCTACTGGCCTATTGTGCCCATTAATCACCATATGGAGGCATCCCAGGATATTGTTAACTGGGTTCCCTCGGGACAAGCCCGGCTGTGTGTAGCTTGTGGGGTCTCATCTATCAACGGTGACAATGCTCGGGTCTGCGTCCCTTGTGCACAGCAGGAGTTACTGGTACTTCCTGCCTCTTCTGGGGCTGGGTCTGCACCTCGCTTCACTTCACCTACCCCCCCAAGCCTGAGTCTAACCCCCAATACAAGTGGGGATTCTCATCCTGATGTGGCTACTAGACTGGCCAGTGTTGAAAAATTGCTTGCTAGTACTCTAGCGCGCAAGGCTACTGCAAAAAAGCGGCACATTATCCCTGACTCTGCTCCATTCCCTACGGAGTCTGATGAGTTTACGCATCTATATGACCATACCCTTTCAGATGAAGGGGAGCTGATCTCTGACTCAGAGTCATCTGATGAGAAGTCTAGGGGTCATGACGATTCTGGTTCTGATCACTGGACCCCGGACGATACTGATAAGCTATTGCTTCAGATTTTTGAGGTTTTGTCCATCTCTCCCCCTGTTGCGGCTCCCAGGCAAAGGGGTGAGCTATTCCATACTGCTAAGGCTCGATTGGAATTTCCTGAGCAGACCCATTTCAATAACCTCGTGCTTAAGGAGTGGGAACATCCAGTAGACTTCCCGGGATCCCTAAGAGTCTGGACAGGAAGTATCCATTTCCTGCTGACATGGTCAAGTGCTGGTCATCGCCCCCCGAGGTCGATGCTCCTATTCTAGGGCTGTCTAATACCTCTATTATGCACTTTCCCGACACTACTACACTGCGGGATTCTGAGGACCGGCGCATTGACCAATTGGCGTGCCATGCCTTTGCGTTTGGAGGGGCAGCACTGCGCCCGGTCTGCGATCTGGCCATTACTGCCGTGGCGCTCAGGGCATGGTCAGGAATGCACTTGACGCCCCAGACGAGTTGCCTGCTGATACTATTAATGCACTGTCTAACTGTGATGTATTTGTGAACTTTATCCTGTCTGCATCGGAGGATGCTTTTAGGGTGTGAGCCAGTTCTTCCGCCTTGGCGGTGGCTATACGCCGGGCGGTATGGCTGAGACAGTGGGCGGCCGACAATGCTGCTAAGAAAGTCCTTACTGGGCTCCCTTTCAAGGGACTACGCCTGTTTGGGGACCGCCTAGACCTCTTTGCTAAAGGAGGTAAGTTACCACAGCGCAGGCGGCAGCCTCTGCCCTTTCGCAACCAGGGCCCCCTTTCAGCCCCCTACAGAGGCGCTAAGCAGGGAAAAGGGGTGTCCTTCGCGGGGGCTCGCACAGAATCCTGGCATAGGAGCAGGGGGCGACGCCCTGGCTCCTCCTGGGGGACCAAACCCAAACCCCCTCCCAAGACCCCTCAGGCATGATGGGGCGCCCTCGCCCGCCAGGGTGGGGGGAGGACTACAGCACTTCGCGCACGTCTGGAGGCGTCAAGTCTCAGACCGGTGGATTCAGGAGGTAGTTACCTCCGGCTACAAGGTAGAGTTTGCTGTGTGGCCCCCCTCAAGATTCGTCAGGTCCCAGATACCCCAGGACCCGGTATCAGCTCAGGTCCTGATGCAGGCAGTACAAGGACTTCTGGAGCTGGGAGTTATTTGCAAAGTTCCCTTGAGAGAACCAACCTTTTCACAGTACCCAAAAGAGATGGGTCAGTCAGGCCCATTGTGGATTTAAAGATCCTCAACAAATTTGTCAAGAGCAAGCGCTTTCGCATGGAAACCCTGTGCTCGGCCGTTGGCTCTCTACGACAGGGGGATTTTATGACGTCTAAGATGCTTACCTTCACATTCCTGTGTTCCCAGGGCATCAAAGGTTTCTCAGATTCGAGTTGAAAGATCAACACCACCAATTTGTGGCTCGACCCTTTGGCCTCACTTCAGCTCCCAGAGTGTTCACCAAGGTATTGGCGGGGGTGATGTCCTTGCTAAGGTCAGGGAGCGTTCAATTGCTGCCCTACCTGGACGACATTCTCATCGCCTCATGGCCTCTACAGCAGGCGGAGCTGGACACTCAGCTGGTGGTGTCCACCTTGGAGTCTTTCGGATGGGTGATCAATCATCCCAAGTCCTCCCTGTCCCCTTTACCGGTGACCCCATTCCTGGGGATGATTCTGGATACGGTTCATTCACGAATATTCCTTCCCCAACAGAAGGTGGAAGATCTGACTACGCAGGTGCGGTCCCTGCTCTCGTGCCCCCAGCTCTCCCTCAGACAGGGAATGCGGCTGGTGGGACTGATGGTGGCGAGCTTCGAGGCGGTGCCCTTTGCTCAGTTCCTTCGAGGCCTCTGCAGCTTCACCTCCTACCAGTATGGGACAAGGACCCCGCGTCCTTGGACGGGGTTTGTGTGCTTCCCCCATTGGTCAGAAGGTCCCTCTCGTGGTGGCTGGACCACAAGAACTTGCTCAAGGGCAGGTCCTTTCTAGCCCCCTCCTGGGAGACGGTCACCACGGATGCCAGTCTATCAGGTTGGGGGGGATTCTGGAAATCCCTGAGGTTACAGGGGAGGTGGGGCCCTCAGGAGGCCCATTTACCCATCAACATTCTGGAACTACGGGCGGTCAGGTTGGTTTTGGAGCAGTTGACCGATCACCTGCAGGGTCTGTCTGTGCAGGTGCGCTCAGACAACAGGACAGCGGTTGCCTACATCAACCATCAGGGAGGTACCCGGAGCAAGGGTGCCCTCCAGGAAGTGTCGTGGATACTGACATGGGCGGAGGCCAATGTTCAATGCATCTCGGCTGTTTATATCCCGGGGGTAGAGAATCTTCTAGCAGACTCTCTGAGCAGGGGGACTTCCCGTCAGGGGGAGTGGTCCCTCTGCAACAGGGTATTCCAGTCCCTGTGTTACCGGTGGGGCCTACCGGATGTGGATCTGTTTGCATCCCGTCACAATCACAAGCTCCCGGCCTTTGTCTCCCTGTCGCAGGATCCTCTGGCCTTGGCCACGGATGCTCTGTCACTGTCATGGAAGAAATTCCGGCTCCTGTATGCTTTCCCCCCGTTCCCCCTGCTGGGCAGGGTTCTGCGCAAGATTGCCCTGGAAAGGGTGCCAGTGATTCCGGTGGCCCCGAGGTGGCCAAGAAGAGTGTGGTTCGCAGACGTGGTACAAATGGCAGTAGACCAGTACGTCCTGCCAGAGGAGCCAGATCTACTCACTCAGGGCTCCTTACGCCATCCCAGTTTACAAACTCTGGCTTTGACGACCTGGCTGCTGAAACCTCCATCTTGATGGAGAAAGACTTGTCTGCCTCAGTGGTGGATACCATGGTACAGGCTAGGAAGAAAACTTCTTCTGCCATTTATTATAGGGTATGGGGTTCCTACATTGACTGGTGTGAGTCTAGGTTTCTCCCCTGCAGGGAATTCTTAATCCCTAGAATTCTGGAGTTTTTACAACATGGATTGGAGTTGGGTTTAAAACTCAGTACTCTGAAGGGTCAGGTTTCTGCCCTGTCTGTCTTCTTTCAGAAGTCGTTTGCACAGCATCCCTTGGTTAAGACTTTCTTTCTGGGGTCACTCACGTGCGTCCCCCACGTAAGCCTACGGTCCCTGTTTGGGTTTTGTCTGCCTTACAGGGTGCTCCCTTTGAGCCTATTCAGGATGCTGCTCTGGCTGTACTTACCCTCAAAGTTGTTTTTCTGGTGGCTATTACTTCGGTCAGGCGCGTGTCTGAGCTGGCGGCTCTGTCTATTCAGCCCCCATACTACGAGAGACACCAGGACAAGGTGGTGTTCCGCTTTAAGCCTTTCTGCCAAAGGTGTCTGCCTTTCATTTGAATCAGGATATTGTCCTTCCTTCATTGTGTCCTAATCCTAGCAACGCTAAGGAAAGGGTTTTGCATTCATTGGATGTGGTAAGGTGTCTGAAGTACTACCTGGTAGTCACTGCAGCTTTCAGGAAGACTGATGCTCTTTTTGTGGTCCCTTCTGGTCCTAGGAAGGGTTTGGCTCCTGGCAAGTCTACTATTAGCAAATGGATTCGTCAGGCTGTGATTCAGGCCTATTCTGCTAAAGGGAAGAATCCTCCCTTCCGCCTTACTGCTCATTCCACTCGTGCTATTGGTGCCTTTTGGGCCTTCCAGCACCAGGCTTCTGTTGAACAAGTTTGCAAAGCTGCTACTTGGTCTTCTGTTCATACCTTTTCAAAGTTTTACAAGGTTGATGTTAGGGCCTCAGCTGATGCTGTTTTTGGCCGCAAGGTTTTGCAAGCGGCAGTAGTTTAAACTGCCTGTTGTCACCTTTTGTTGGGGGGTCCCACCCTACTTTATGGACACTGCTATTGGATGTCCCAAGTGTAAGTATTATATCTGGAGCAGGACGTACTGTATACTAAGAATAATACAATTCTGTGAATTACTCACCTGTAGAATTGATATTATTTGTATACAGTACGTCCTGCTCCACCCCACCCTGTTGTTGCATTATTCTGGATCCCCTGTATGGTGATTGTTATCATTGTTATAGTTACCAGTTGTTCTGGGTGGTTTAATTCTCCCGGCTTCTTGTTCACTGCTTTTCAATGCTGGGGATTCGTGGGAGGTCCCAGGGTATTTGAAGGGCGGGAGGAGCCTGTTTTTCATGTCTCTGCAGTGCAGCGCCATCTGGCGGAGGATAACCCAAGTGTAAGTATTATATCTGGAGCAGGACGTACTGTATGCAAATAATATCAATTCTACAGGTGAGTACTTCACAGAATTGTATTTTTTGCAGTGTTGAGGTTGAGAAGAAGGCTAGCAGGGAGGAGTGGGTGAAAGTGGATGCCTGAAGGACATCACAGTTTGGAGGAAAAGGTGGTGGTCACACCACCAGCCCCAGGCAACCAGCAGAAGAAGGAGAATGCAGAAGAAGGATAATGGTGCAAACCATCAGCGGTCAGATAACATGTTAGTACCCTTAGGTATCCCTTTGCCTAGACAGTCCCTTTAAAATAGTAAATACTTTATAAGTAAATCCAAAGTACTTGCCAGCAAAATATACTGAGCTAATTTTTTACTTGCTGTAGAAAAGTGGTCAGCACTCAGCATATAATCAAAATAACTAAATATGATCTCATATTATCCACAAGAAACTTCCCAACTGTTCAGCCTTTTTAGCCTAAAACAAAATAAGCCTTAATGTAACGCTATGGCTGAGTGAATGCTTTATCGTTGACAGCCAAGATAAAAATCAAGTATTGCAGCACGAGTTCTATTGCATACTTATATTTTACAATCCCTTTATTGAATAAAATGAAGGTATACAGATAGCATCATATATAGAAGAACAGGAGTCAGGCTACAGGGTTTGAGCATCCCTTAGTACCCTAATGTGATTAAAATGTTTTGCTAGGGAGGGTGCAACAATCTCTGGATTTTTTTATACAGATATATAAGATTGCATCATATAAAGAAGAACTGGAATCATTGCTATGGGGCTTTGAGCATCTCTTAGTGCCCTAATGTGATTAAATGTTTTGCCGGGGAGGGTGCAACAATCTATGGATTTTTTTGTAAAACACTACTGATAATGCATCTAATCCTGGGATATTCCCAAGCTGCAGCTGTTTGATGGTTTAGTAACATAGTCCTGAGTGATTTTCACTTCCACCATCTCAATGTCCCATCAATCAGGAGTAGGAAGTGTAATGTCATAAAAGTATTGTTCCATTCTATCCCTTGGTATAGGTGTGCTATATCCGTACAGGTGAGACCGATGATGCCTAAGTTCCTATAGGGTTGTAAATGGGGAATATTTTGAGGTGTCCCTTGAAGCAGAACATAACCCATGATTTTGAACATAGGAGCAAATGCCTTTAATATTCTGAAATGGGGAGCTCAAGAGGCCACACCCCCAGCAGCGTGCATGGGTGATATGTCGTCCGGTGCCTAAAACCCTCTTAAAATACACAAAGGAGACATCTAAAGTGCAGGAATCACACAAGAAATGAATATGTGTTTTCGTTACCTTTTGGAGTTGTTTTGTAATTAATGAGCGTGGGCAAAGTTTAGATGCAGCAGATCTGGTTGAGGTACTTACCACCAGTGGTACAAATGCTGCTGGGTATTCCTGGTATAGTGCATACTTTTACCCTGGCAATCAATGTAAAGCATTTTGACTATCCCAGGTTTTGTTCCGTACCCTGGCAGAATCTCGACTTGGGATGCCCCACTGTGTGAAACTCCCTAGAATGCCCAGAAAAACTCTCCGCTTCCTGGTCCAGCGGCACATGCCTGGGCTCACGTCCAATCAGAGCCGCTTGCCATACATATGTAATGCTTGCCAAATGGCTCGTTTTACATGCAGGGCTTTTGGCTGACCATCACAATAGCCGGGGGCGGAAGTGATCACATCCCGGGGATGCAGGGATGCGGCCACTGGATGTTTGCATCAATGAGGGTGCCAGGAAACAGGTGAGCTGATTCAGGATGCCCCCTGGGAGAGTAGGCATCCGCACCTGGAATCTTTCAGATTTCAGAGGGCCGGCCACAGTGTGTTTTGTTCTGCTTTTCTGCATTAACAGCCTTCACATGTCTTTAAAGCAGAACAAAACTCAACAGAGCCAGCCTTGGACTTTAAAAGAGTCCAGGGCCAGCCGCTGGCCTTCCCCCTGTGACATCCTAAATTGGGATGCCCCTATATGTGAAGCACCCCCTGGGTCGCCACAGTACTCATTTTCTTCCTGGGTCCTTTGCCAATGTAAATCCTGTCAGGACACATTCTCAGCATCTCTGGGCTGTGGCACGCTCCCACCCCTACCATTTAGCCTGGGGGTAGGCGCGCACCCATGCTGGGGGATGCAGCTGCTCTGGCTCCCAATTGCCATGGACAGAGCTGTTTGCTGAGCATTAATATGCATGGCAAAGGAAAAGAACCCATGCATTCCCCGTAAGACCAGGGAAAGGTGAGTTTTTATGGGTGATTGGGGTTCACACAGCATAGGTGAACAAATCGGGATGAACCCAGGGCAGGGAGCAGGTACTGGAATAGTCAAAATCCCAGGTTTTGTTCTGCTTTAACTGCTGTAGATTGCTGAATGTCCAAATAATATCAACTGCTTTAGCATATCTCCCAGTTGTCCCTCTTTGGACTCCATGTCTCTTGTTGTTCTCATTTGTCCCTCTTTAAACCGGACCTTCAGCGTGATTTAATGAAAAGCCCAAACTCTTAAAAAACAGTTCCCTAGCATCTAAAAATAATATATTTTACGTTTTTAGTCACTAACTTATTATTCTTTCCCCCACTGGGCTGCAACTCTGTTCAGGAATTTAAGATACGGACGCCGCCATCTTGACTCAGAAGCATCACACTTACTGAGGAGAGGAGAGTGGGATAAGGTACAGGGGGGCGGGTTATAGCTGTGCTTTGCTCAGACAGAGCAGAGCTGGGGTCAGGTAAAGGTCAGCAGTCCCAGAATGCAGAGCAGCACAGTCAGGAGGCACTTCCTGTTTGCAGGCTGCCTGATAAGATGGCCGCTTCCATAAGCCGCCATCTTGGATGTTTAAAGGCTCATAACATGCAGTAGATGCAGGTAGGATGATTTTTAATGTGAGCAATCTGTATGTACAGGGTGTGAGAAACATAAGATAGACTCTTATTCAGAGTGAAGGTCCGCTTTAAAGCCATGTCTTGCAACTTTTCAGGGTGGGAAAGAGGGACAATTTTTAAATTAACCCATGCCCCCTCATTAAGGAATGGATAGAAGAAAGGTTGTAACAGTTCGAACAATAGAAACACTTTGAATAGGCGAATTAATCATTTATTGATGCAGATTTGCATGTTAAACCTTAAAGCTGTCCTTCACTCTGAATAAGAGTCTATCTTATATGTTTCCCACACCCTGTACATACAGATTGCTCACATTAAAAATCATCCTACCTGCATCTACTGCATGTTATGAGCCTTTAAACATCCAAGATGGTGGCTTATGGAAGCGGCCATCTTATCAGGCAGCCTGCAAACAGGAAGTGCCATCTGACTGTGCTGCTCTGCATTCTGGGATTGCTGACCTTTACCTGACCCCAGCTCTGCTCTGTCTGAGCAAAGCACAGCTATAACCCGCCCCCCTGTACCTTATCCCACTCTCCTCTCCTCAGTAAGTGTGATGCTTCTGAGTCAAGATGGCGGCGCCCGTATCTTAAATTCCTGAACAGAGTTGCAGCCCAGTGGG
This sequence comes from Gastrophryne carolinensis, assembly GCA_027917425.1. Taxonomy (NCBI): domain Eukaryota; kingdom Metazoa; phylum Chordata; class Amphibia; order Anura; family Microhylidae; genus Gastrophryne; species Gastrophryne carolinensis. Next base: position 378,083,597 of record CM051236.1, read on the forward strand.
GGAAAGAATAATAAGTTAGTGACTAAAAATATATTAATTTTAGATGCTAGGGAACTGTTTTTTAAGAGTTTGGGCTTCATTAAATCATGTTGAAGGTCCGGTTTAAACAGTTCTATTATTATTATTATTTCATTTTGTGAATATGATTTTTGTATATATCTTACTTTCAGAACGTGTTATGTTGAAGTGACAAAGGGCAGCATGCAACTTCCTCAATAACAGAGTACATATAGGAATACTGTACGTAGGCCATATACATAGATGGATATTCTTTCATTAAGTCACACAAGACTAAAGAAATGCACACTATAATGACAGCAGATCTTACCGCACCAAGCAAGCATTGAGATTCACGGGCTGCTCCACAACATCCAAAGAACCCAATGAGCATCATCAATGCACCAGCTCCTATTAGTACATACAGACCTGTGAAAAAAAAACATACTGATTGGTTAAAAGTTTTTTTTACCATGTGACCTATAAAGAAAGAAAAAGACTTGCTTGATAGGAAATTTCTAGCTGGTTGCTAAGAAATTCCACACCTTGCTGAATGTCACTGTCCTTTAACGTCACGCTGTTTACCACTGCTCTACGCAAAGAGACCAATGATTATAGGTAGCTGTAGTTTAAAGAGCATTTTGAACACCCACAGTAAATATAAAAGAAGCTCAAAACTTTACAACTAGGAGGAAACACGATTACAAAAAATGACACAAGTTCCCACAGATTCTAGTATCCAGTGTGGTTACTTAAAATTCCAGCATCCCGAAGGTAAAGTCAGAACGTAAGTGGACCCCCTGAACTCCACATTATTATGCGGTGAGTGGATCTCTACGCACTTTTCGCACAAAATTATCTGTCAGAGCAGATGAGGCCCTCAACAATTCCAACAATAAGCAGGGTATGAGCAGATCCCCTCCACTCTGAAAATTATTTGGCAGAATGCAAGAGAACCCCCCAATCCCAAAAATAATAGGTGTATGAGCAGATCCCCTCCGGACCCTAAATCAGCCACATAAAGCTTTATTTAGAGCCCTGGACAAAAATCTTGTTTTGGTGCGAAAGGCAACTTCCCAGCTGCTGCTATAGCTGGCATGATTTTTTTCAATGAAAATGACATGATATTTTTTTTGGTTATTTTTCATTTACTTCAATTTTATTAACACAGAAGTGCGTGCCCCCTAAAGACAACCAGCCCAGGCACCAGGCATAAGGGCTTGTAACCCAGGGCTCAGAAGTCGCACCAGTTTCCCCCTGACCTTGCAAGTTACCAGCCCTTATGCTCTTCAGTATGGGATGGGCCTGTTCCAGTGCCCATAGTGATGGGCACCAGGCTGTCTCGAATGTATGTGCGTGTAATACAGCGGCTTACTGGCATGCCAACCGTTGATGCCAGCTGTAAAAATCATGCTGGCTCTAGCAGCATGACTTTTATCAATGAAAAGAAGCATCTGGTCTAGTGAAGCCAGCTTAGAAAAACCCGTTCTCACCCAAAACACACTCCCTGCATCACACGAATTTATACTTTTGGAGGGAATTTTCAAAAAATCTCTACAAAAAACAAAAATCCTCTGCACAAAAAAACCTTGTTGACAAATATGGTCTGTTGATTTTCAGGGGGGAAAAGTGTTGGGAACGGGTTTTTCAGCAAAAAATTCAAGGCTATACTGTAAACAGGTTACAGGGCCCTCTAGTGGTTAAATGGTGGATTTACACTTCAAGTTCCCCACTCAAACAAAAACATTCCCATTGCAGATCCAGGTGGGTGCTGTTACATTACTCTTTTTGGCACTTCTACAGAGTGGACGTGGCCAAAGTTTCCATGGCAACAAATCAAAGCCTGAATTAGTAAATAACTGTATGTTTGACTCTCCAGGGGATCTGTAGCTACTAATAGGATTCTCTTTATTTCTATGATCTAAAAATATATGCACACTCTGCCTATTATTGTTGATATAAGAATGTATACCCCAAAATTCATAAGCAGATAGCAAAAGGGCCAACAAGCAATAGGGTCCACAGGCTTGTACTTCAAGCTGTTTTCTTTTCAAAAAGGACTCAAACAACATCAACTAAAACATTTTTGGGCAAGGGTTGTGGCATGGACAGGTGCTTTAGCTTGTCTGCCATTAACCAAACAGATTATTAGTACATATGATTTAGCTCAGGTATTCATAACTGCCTACTCTAATATTCTATTCTTGTACCATGTTCTTTTCTTTCTAGGTTACTGGGTATAATCATATATTCTTCTTTTTCTAAATTTCTATTCTCTCATTTGATCCATGTGTTCCACTGGATTTTGTACAGACGTTTCCAACCTGTTATCACCTGGGATATATGCACGGGTTGTTAATCACCTACTACTGAGAAGTACAAAAAATAGCCACTTAAATTGCATTACAACTAAAAAAATGTGAATAACTTTTTGTTACAGTATTGTATTTATTGAGCAAATTAGGCTTAAGTATAGATGGAGGTTGTGGTACAGATCGATTGGCAGCCTGGCTGCTTACCGCCAGTGGTACAGTCTAGTTTGTGTCAGCTATAACCATAGTAGGGTACGTATTCTGCATTTTAAACACATGCTTTATGGCTTTGTTTGGAGCTGAGGCTTTCCTTGGCATAACTACAATTTAAAAATGGAATCATTGTTAACAATGACCCTCTCCTAGTCTTCTACACTTGTGAGACTCATGGTAACTACAGCCTTAGGATGTACTGTCATACTACCTTATATTGAATAACTGTATATCTAATGTAAGTTTAACACTTTAAAAAAGAAGATGTCTAGTGCATAATAGGTTTGGATATGTTGAAGTTTTCTTATCAATAAATCTCTTGGAACTAAATTCATGATCTGCTAAGTGTTATGGCTACAGACATAATGAATATACCAGTAGTTTTGTGTACATACAGCTGGCAGCAAGTACGAAGAGGGTGGTGATGTCATAAATCCTTTTTACGGTATGAGTGTTATTTTCCCCTTATTTTAATAGCATTACATAATGTGCTTATTTTAAGTACAGATGCTATTTTTGTGTAGCCATTTGCCTCTAATGTTACAAATTATTTATGACATAGAACTACCATTTGGGATATTGTAAATCAACGTTTAAATGTTTATTACATTTCAATTAGGGAGTTTGAAAAAAAAAATCGAGTTAGCAAAGCGACTGCAAGAATTAGTCATGATGAACTAAAATACATTTCTTTAGCAGTGCCATGAGGAATAATGTGGGCGACAGCTGTAAGTGAAGCACTACGGGACATAGAGGAGACTGGAAAGGAAATCTATCCCTGGGGATGTCCCAGGATTCACTGCTATGTTCACACCCACCACCAAATGGCTTTGTGTTTAAAGAAGATTCTGTTTTAGCCACTGGCATATATTTACAGCTGTGGAGTCTGCGTCTTCAGTAACGCCGTATCAATTTTCAGACACCTAAAATATACCTAAGATGAAAGATTTGTCTGTGTTTGTCAGGTTAAAGACAGGCAGCTGAATATAAAATATGAAAATATATCAAATAAAGTAGTGAAGATATAAAAAGGTATAATAAAGTTATAAAAGAAGCTGCCCTTCCATAAAGCACCCCCCGCCAATAGACATACACAGATTTTAAGATCAGCAATCTTTTTGAGATACATGTACTAAATAGAACATATTAGGATCGAATCAAAGTCGGTGCAGCAGGGAGTTTGTGCACGCTATTTGGAGCGTCAAGTCAAGCCTGGGCTTCCGATTGATTCATATTCGTTAAAATGGGACACACTTTTGTTTTAGCATTAATTTGCACTAGCATTCGTCATTGCGCCAATTTGCAAGATTTTCCGCTAGCGTCCTTTTTGCGCACCAAACTGTCTCCGAAGCCTGATTTATGGTGTCTTTAGATGGCAGCAAAGCGTGCACAAATGTGGCAATTTGAAGAGTGAATTTCCTACAGCAAATAGGTGGAGGAAACTGATGATTCCAATGAGTAACAGGCTTATTTCATTCCAAAAACACATGCTGGCAGCATCCTGCATGTTTATTACCAATGAAAGTGTCAGCCGCAAGTTCTTTTTAGGGATTGAACCTTTTTTGGGTTTGGAGTCCTACAAAAAAATGATAAAAAGTTGTCAAAAACCCAAAAATTAAGGTCCAAACGACGAATGTGGAGAGCAAATTTAGAACAAACAATAAAAAAATTAAAAAAAGCTAAATTATTATGCATTAATATGCAAACCAAACAGGGAAGGGGTGTTAAAGAGAACATCTGGGACAAAACATTGGGCAAAAAAACATTAAGGGTTAACTGAAATCAGAATATGCCGCCCAAAAAATACTCCCTAAAAAATGGAGAACACAGGTTCTCCAGAGCATGCACGCTGAAATGGCGAATAGATCTTCAAAGAAAAAACAGAAGCTGGAGAGATCAAATCGCTATGGAGAAACAGTAAAGGAAACAGGAGAAACATGTCGGACCATCGGGAGCAGTTAAGCACTTAGCCAACCAAAAGCACATGGGGCAGCACCATTTGCGCTTCAAAACAGCAGATTTTCCTTGCGAAAGACACAAATTGGTGCAAGAAGATGCACTTTGCGCTTCTGCCATGCGTCAATCGCACGTGTGGCCAGCATGCACATGCATCCATGAATCATGCACCTAGATGCATGTGGAATTGTTGGAGCTCTGCCTTGAGCCAAGCCTATTGTGTTCTAGTCTAGATATTTCCTTCTCCATCCTATTCTCCTTCATTCAAGCTAAAATTATTAAAGGAACTGTAAACGCAAAAGCAATAATAGGGCGGTGAGCAGCTCACCTTAAGCCTGCGCCACTTGTCTTTCCTCAATTTCCTGCAGCATTGTGTAAAAGTTGTAGCAGGGTTCCAAGGTTTGCCCTTCTTTTAATTTCATTTCACCAGGACCACACAAAAAAGACACTATTTTCCTTGGTTCTCTCAGCATGAGCCAGCATGCCAAGCCAGTGGTCCTATAGCTGTCTTTGACCACAGCAGAGCATGGTCATGGGTCATAAAGCTGTGTCATAACATGCCCCTCCCAGCTCAGCCATGCCCAGAATTAAAGCAAAGAATATGGCTTCACTTAGAATACAGAAGGTATTTAAATATAATCAGAGATTTTGAGATGTTCAGACAAGGAGGGGGCATTTCAGTGACAGCTTCAACCAACTGTAGACATGTCACTGGAGAAGTGGTCGAGGGGGTGTACATTTCACCTAGGTTACTACGCTGGGTGAGATGGTAAGTCCAGGATTGATTTGTTTCCCAGCAGTGGTATGCTGCTGAGGTGTTGTTCAATTTTGCCGGGCCTGGATTTATATGGAATGGCAGGTAGGTTTGGTAGAGGGACCTGTCATTCCACACCCCTCCGATCCGGTTTGGGTTTTGAATCAGGTGAGCTCTGATCCTAATTAGCCTGGGAGGTAAAAGCTCTGCAGAGACTGCAGGCTATTGCTCTCAGCCAGAAATGAACAGCCTGTGTGTGTGTGTGAAGGAAGCTGCCAACGCAGCCACTGCTGGAGCTAAAAACTCACCCTGCGATGTCCAGGCGAACGCTGTGTTTTAAAAGTGTCAGCTAGGTGAGAAGAACCTGCTAGTAAGCGCCCAGACGGGCTAGGTCTTTATTTTGTTTTGTACACTAAAGAAGCACGCTGCTGTTGTATGTTTTGTTTATTGGACTGTTTATGCCATGAATAAACGCCAAGACCTGCTTTTATAACACCTAAGTCTGTCGTGAACTGTGTCCAAACACACCATCCCCCGGGAAGATCCCTACAATTGGTGCTGCGGAGCGGGCAAAACGGTTGCTAGGGGCAACGGTGTGGACAGACTTGGCTACAGCTGCTTATGTCTTGGGTGAAAGCTGCAACTACACTCCAAGAACAGTCGGGCAATATGGAGGAGATGCTGAAGCAGTTTATGCAAGTAAGTTTGCAACAACAACAGGCTCAGATAGAGGCCAATAGACAACAACAACAGGCTCAGATAGAGGCCAACAGACGACATGAACAGACCATGGCTGCCCAACAACAACTTATTGAACACCTGATAGCAAAACAAGAGGCGCCTGTGGTTGCCAACCCCCAGTCAGTGGTGCGAGCTGCTCCAGAGACTTTTGATGTGAGAAGAGCTGTGCAGCGAGCACTGCAAAAGATGACTGCTGAGGACGATGTTGAGGCCTTCCTAACTGTGTTTGAGCGTGTGGCTGAGCGAGAGAAGTTACCAGTCGCTGAGTGGGCAGAGGTAATTGCGCCCTATTTAACAGGGGAACCTCAAAAGGCCTACTATGACCTCAGTGAGCAAGAGGTTAAGGACTATACTCGGCTAAAAGCGGAGATACTTGCCCGACTAGGCGTTACTACTGCGGTCCGTGCCAGGAGGGTACGCAACTGGAGCTACAGTTTGGACAAATCGGCGAGGTCCCAGATGTATGACCTGATCCATTTGGCGAGAAAGTGGTTGGAGCCAGACACTTCTACTCCTGCACAGATCCTAGAGAGGGTTGTGATGGATTGCTACCACCGAGCACTTCCTGCTGACCTGCAACGCTGGGTGGGACAAGGTGACCCTAAGAATGCAAACAAACTTGTCAACCTTGTGGAGAGGTTCCAGGCGACTGAGGACTACCTCCGTGATGTTTCTGCAGCCCCCTCACCTCCCCGGAATGCCAGATCGGTGCCATCAGCTGGTAAGAGACTTCCATCTATTGGGGGAGTGTGGAGGGGTGCTGAGGGAGGAAAAAGGGCTCAAGTGGTGTCTCAGGGGCAAAAGACTGGGGATGGTCCCGGGTGGCTAAGTGGCCCTAAAAAGGACTCCTTGCCAAGGAGACCAGGCTCTGTCCAGTGCTGGAGATGCCATGAGATGGGACACGTGTCTGCCCATTGCCCTCTTACCACTGAGCCCATGGAATGTGAGGCTAATCGACGTCAGTCGCTATTTGCGGAACCATCTTGTGTTGCAGTTCCTGGACTAGAGACTGAACCGCAAATCTGCAACGTTACAATCAATGATTTTCCTGTTAAGGCGTTGCTGGACTCAGGAAGCCTCGTAACCTTGGTGCATGCCAGCCTGGTGGCTGGCGACTTTGAGTGTAAAAAGCATATGAGTGTTGTTTGTATACATGGGGATACAAAAGTGTACCCTATAGTGCTGGCTGAAGTCGGGACTGAACAAGGCACCGTACAATATGAAGTGGGTGTGGTTAAAAACCTCATGCATAACGTAATATTGGGGCGCGATTTTCCATTATTCTGGGCTCTCTGGGGAAAAAAAAAATCCCCCGAAAGGAGTGAGGATACTCCTAAGGTTGTTGCATTGCCCCCTGTAAATGATAAAAGTGTGCAGGATGAAAATGATTGTTTTCCTTTGCAGGTCCTGGCTGGAGAGGAGGAGGCTCCTCCCACTGAGCAAAATATACCAGACTTAGAGGTGTCTAGGGATAATTTTGGGACTGCACAGTTACAGGACCCCACTCTCAAAAATGCGAGAGAGCAGGTTTCTGTCATGAATGGGATACCTCAGGAACCAGATGCTGAGAAAAGATTTCCACATTTTTCTGTGACTAATGATCTTTTCTATAGAGTCACTAAGATTAAGGATGAGATTGTGGAACAGCTTCTGGTGCCTAAGCCGTACCGGCGTCAGGTGCTTGACATGGCACATAACCATGTTCTTGGGGGACACTTGGGGACTGACAAAACGCAGGAGAGGGTTCTCCAGAGGTTCTACTGGCCGGCGATATATAATGATATTAAAAAGCACTGCGAGTCGTGCCCCACATGTCAGCTTAGTGCCCCAGTGTCACATTTTCGCAGTCCTTTGATTTCGCTCCCTATTATAGAGGTGCCTTTTGAGCGTATAGCCATGGATTTAGTGGGTCCCATTGTAAAATCCGCTAGGGGACACCAGTATATTCTGGTGGTCATGGATTATGCGACCCGCTATCCTGAAGCTGTGCCCTTAAGAAACACCGCATCTAAAACAATTGCACGTGAGTTGTTTTATATGTTCTCTAGGACTGGAATCCCCAAAGAAATCCTGACTGACCAAGGTACACCCTTTATGTCAAAGGTGATGAAGGAGTTATGCAAACTATTTAAAATCTCACCCATCCGTACCTCTGTATACCACCCCCAGACGGACGGATTGGTGGAGAGATTTAACAAAACTTTGAAACATATGTTGAAAAAAGTGGTGGAAAAAGATGGCCGTGACTGGGATCATTTGTTACCCTACCTCATGTTTGCTATTAGGGAAGTGCCCCAAGCGTCCACAGGGTTCTCACCATTCGAGTTGGTCTATGGCCGTCACCCTAGGGGTCTACTGGACATTGCAAAAGAGACATGGGAGAGCGAGTCCACCCCATACAAGAGCGTTATTGAACATGTAGCACAAATGCAGGACCGTATAGCCGCTGTAATGCCCCTAGTAAGGGAACACCTCCAGAGGGCGCAAGAGGCCCAAAGTAGAATCTACAACCGGTCTGCAAGAATCAGGACATTTAACCCAGGCGATAGGGTCCTTATACTAGTTCCCACTGTTGAGAGTAAATTCCTGGCGAAGTGGCAAGGTCCCTATGAGATTGTGGAAAAGGTCAGTGAGGTGAACTACAAGGTGCACCAACCAGGTAGAAGGAAGCCTTTCCAAGTTTACCACGTAAACTTGATTAAGCCCTGGAAAGACAGGGAATCCTTGGGGGCGACAAATACTGTTAATAATTTGTCACAACCAATCCCTCCAGTCAAGGTTGGTGATACCCTATCAGTGTCACAGAAACAGGAGGTTCAGGAGTTTTTACAGAAAAACAAAGACAAGTTTTCTGACCTTCCAGGGCGTACACACCTCATCTGTCATCACATTGAAACTGAGCCTAGAAACAGAGTAAACCTCAAGCCCTATAGGATCCCAGAAGCCCGTAGGGAAGCCGTATCTGCCGAGGTAAAACGTATGCTTGATCTGGGAGTAATTGAGGTGTCACAGAATTTCTGGTCCAGACAGATGCTTCTAACACAGGCTTAGGTGCAGTACTCTCACAAGTAGTAAATGGTGAGGAGCATCCGGTGATGTACTTGAGTAGAAAGCTAACCCCGGCCGAAAAAAATTATGCCATTGTGGAGCGAGAGTGTTTGGCAGTGAAGTGGGCCCTCGAATCCCTAAAATATTACTTACTAGGCAGGAAATTCAAGTTAGTGACAGACCATGCCCCCCTAACATGGATGAAGTTAAACAAGGAGAGAAACGCAAGAGTGACTAGATGGTTTCTGTCCCTACAAAACTTTAATTTCACTGTGGAACACAGGCCAGGGAAATTACAAGCAAATGCTGACGCATTGTCGAGGGTACATTGTCTGTGGGGACAAAATGCTCAGCCCTCCGGTCTGAAAAAGAGGGGGGGGATATGTAGACATGTCACTGGAGAAGTGGTCGAGGGGGTGTACATTTCACCTAGGTTACTACGCTGGGTGAGATGGTAAGTCCAGGATTGATTTGTTTCCCAGCAGTGGTATGCTGCTGAGGTGTTGTTCAATTTTGCCGGGCCTGGATTTATATGGAATGGCAGGTAGGTTTGGTAGAGGGACCTGTCATTCCACACCCCTCCGATCCGGTTTGGGTTTTGAATCAGGTGAGCTCTGATCCTAATTAGCCTGGGAGGTAAAAGCTCTGCAGAGACTGCAGGCTATTGCTCTCAGCCAGAAATGAACAGCCTGTGTGTGTGTGTGAAGGAAGCTGCCAACGCAGCCACTGCTGGAGCTAAAAACTCACCCTGCGATGTCCAGGCGAACGCTGTGTTTTAAAAGTGTCAGCTAGGTGAGAAGAACCTGCTAGTAAGCGCCCAGACGGGCTAGGTCTTTATTTTGTTTTGTACACTAAAGAAGCACGCTGCTGTTGTATGTTTTGTTTATTGGACTGTTTATGCCATGAATAAACGCCAAGACCTGCTTTTATAACACCTAAGTCTGTCGTGAACTGTGTCCAAACACACCATCCCCCGGGAAGATCCCTACACAACATATAGTATGTACATGGCACACATTTGAACCAGGAATGAAAGTTTTAACCCATTATTCTTACTCAGTGGAAGCCATTGAGTGTGCAATGAGTCTAATATCTCCACATCCAACATCTCGCACTTTTGGACACATGTTTTGGGCTTGTGGCCAGCAGAAGGTTGGATAATAAAAACAGTTCAGTCCCAAAAAATGAATACACATAGGACACACTGCTCCTACCACCTCATAAAATGCTGATTCCCCAGACCCCAAGGGGTTAAAATGGCAGACTCCGGCAGGCAGATGAGCATGTTGGATTATTACACACCTCCTAGGAAGTTACAGGTAGGGCTGGTGGAAGTATGGTGCTGGAAGCTGCCAGGACAGGCGAGGTAGAACAAATGTTTCACCCGCCCTACTTTGCAACAGCCCCAAGCAAGACAGTGTCCAGCCCTGGTCATAATGTACCCCCCAGCCTCCACTTCCGTTTTCTACACCTTCTAAAGTGACCAACTCTGGCAGAGCCACACAGAAGTAGTTACCGTTTGGGGATCCCTGATACTCACTTTCATGATTCTTAGATAAATATGAGCGCTTTTAGAAAGGGGGGATTATTAAGGACCAATGACACAAAAAGATTATATCACGCACCAGCCATCTGTATCTATATTTGAACAGTTTATACTTTAATAGGGTTGATTCAGCACCAGGTGAAAAAAAGCTTTACTTTTTTTGAATTTACTTTCATTGTATAACTTACTCTAAAACATGACTTAAATATGTATAAAAGGAAAGCTTGCCATAAACCCTTTTTAACACATATAAAGAAAAGTGTATTTTTCACACGTGCAGCTGCCTTTAGCACTACGCCATACATCTTCGAAACTGTTCCACAACAGCTTTCTTCATTTACATTATTGGAATGTTTTATTTCCACTGCTTGAAGGGATTACTAATCATGATCCTCATTTTTCTTGTGTGCCCCTGAGTAAAAATCAAATCTACTATATAATGTAAGATTAATATGAAACTATTCATGTAAATAAATAAAATCTAGGAAAATTAAAGTGCTGCTGCAGATACTTATACCAACCTAAATCCATAAATTGATCCTTAAAAACTATACCCCTACCCTCTAGACATCATTAAATAAAATGCCTACCTGGAAGCAAACTTTTTCCTAGTTAACAAAAAGAGATCTTTAAAGTGGATGTCCAGTCTAAGAGAGGAAGGACAGGGGACCTCTCAATTTTCAATTTTTTCATCATGTAAAAAGTCTATATATATATTTATTTACTGGATGGGCTGGGTTATAGGGAAGGCAACCAGGACACTCTGGGGTCTCCACCACCTGCTATAGCACATTTGCACTTGGGGTGTTGGCGAGCAGCAGGAAGGTCAGTGACAGGCGTGTCTTAATCTATAACATGGCCACCAGCTAATCATCAGCATCCTGGCCCGGAATACACAGCAGCACCACCGGTGTAAACACAGCGAGCAGACAGGCCAGGCTGAGCCTGGTTAGATGCAAAAGCCACTGAGACATCCCTGGTTCGAAATATAGCAATTTACTGTGAGGGGCTGCCATCAGACATTCTGCACACAAGCCTCAACCTTATATAATCTGACCCCATATACTTGGGCTGGTATTTTTGATTTATAAAATGTTTGGTATGCTCATTGATTATAGAAACAGCAGATGGATTGCTGAATAATGATTTTTATAACGCGCTAGAACATTTAGTTGGCAAGCATTGCACTGCTGTACACACTCACTTCACTGCCTAAGAGTTTCAGATACTCTGTGACATTTAACGGATGTGGAAAGTATGTGTACAATGCAACACACTTTATTCTATCCTAGCTGCACTGTGCTGCCAAAAAGCACAAAGACAGTAAGTTGTGTGCTCAAGTTCTTATCACTTTTTTGGTTGTTTGTTCAATTTCAAGGAGTCACATAGACTAATATGAGGGGTGTTCAGTAAGAGGCCGATTCATTAATAGCGGCAGGTAGCGACAGTTGAGAGACTGTAGCGGTATTTTCACAGCGCCCGCTAGTAGTCGCTGTGCTTGGCCGTTGTTCGGTTGTTGATAGCGACTCAGTCGGTGTGCAGTAATGTTCAATACAAGGTGACGAGTCGCTATTTGACAGGTTCCGCGATGTATGGGTGCGCATGATAGCGACTGTTCAGAGCGACCGGCTCCCACCATATTCATCAAAAAATCACGCTCAAAAAATTCAAGCGCTGTGAAATGCATGTTTAAACCCCAGGGCGCTGGTGGCGATGTGTTAAAAGTAGCTTTTTTAACCCCCAAACCAGCATATTTTTGGAAACCAAAAAAAAAAAAAATTTTTAAGAATTTAGTAATATGAATACAATAATATCAGACCTGTAATATCAATTCTGCACAATTTTTTTTTTTTTTTACCTTAAAAAAAATATCTAACATGGCAGAAGTGGTCACAGAATATTTCACATTTAAAAAAAAATACATTAATAACAATTAATTATTAATATTTAAAGATTGTTCGATTGAATTGGAGAGCGCCAGGTAGCGAGAGGTCATACCTGTCGCTGTTCAAGGTCGGACGCTGGCGCTGTGGGCTGAGGCTGGAATAATGATGAATGAGTGGCTATCTCAGTCGCTAAGCAGGATTGGCTTGATAAATGTGTGATTGTAGTGGGGAGCCGGCGTTCTCGTGGCGGGACCCGTCATTACCGGCCGCTCACCAGTCGCTACCTGTCGCTATTCCTTCATAAATAAGGGCCTTAGTTATCTATCCAAGTTCTGTCCCTGTTTGAGAGCTAAGCTTGTCTATACAGGTCAAGACAGAAGTTTGATGAAAGCGTGGGAAGTGACAGGATGGTCAGTGCAGTAGGGTGCGGGTCTACAAACATGGTGAGGGATTTGGAGTTTTGTTCCACAATTCAATTAAAAAGGAAGAAAGTAATGAAAGCTAAAGAAATCCATTATGCACGTTGCTACTACCAAGAAATGTTTTGAGCCACGCAGGTTAAATGAGGAAGGGAAATAATGCAGATGACCCCTGTTCACGGTAACCTGTTGAAGCATCTACAAATGTCCTATGGGAGGCTAGGATTTAGGAAGATCGTCAGGTCAAGGTCAGTTATAGTTAATGAATTAGGCATTTCAGTTAGCACGATTTCCTTATCATTCATGATGTTTTTGTTTTTATCTTTTCAAAGGTCAGCTCCCAGTGGGTGCCACGAATGTTGATGCCTGGCCAAAAAAATGTCACCAGCATTTTAGCCAAGAGGATTTAGAAATACTTAGAGAAAATACAGGGGACTTCTATTCTAGATTGTTAGGGGTGATGAAACATAGGTCCACCACCACGATCCTGAGCAAGATCAAATAAGAATCCGTGCAATGAAAGCACAAAGGAAGTACCGGTAATCAGATTTTGTGTGTAGCAGTCAGCTGGAAGGGTCATGCCAGTAGTTTTTCGGTATACAGAAATTATACCTATGCTTCAGCAATGAACCCATTACATGAGGCAATCAACAAGAAAAATGGTGGGAAGTTGTTATAGATATGATGCTGCATCACAGCAATGCACAAGGTCACAAGTCACGCAAATCACCCCAGCTGCTGTCAGGGAATGGGGATTTATGGAGCTTAACCCTTCTAGTGCCAGCTATATGATCTCACATAGCTGCCTCTCCTACCATTAAGTGCCAGCTACATGATACTCACATAGCTGACTTTAAACACCCATACAACAAAAAAATATAAAAGTAAAAACTCACCTGACCCCTCAATTGTTCCAGCCGGGACTTCTCTTCACCTGGGGGGGGGGGGGGGCATCCGATTCCTCCCAGGGCTCTTCTGGCTTCAGGACAGGGCCCGGGATAGGCCCCCTCACTTCGACCGCTGCCGCTGCTAACTGTGGAAAGAAAAACATTTACTCACCTGCGGCCATGATCCCTCCCGTTGTGTCTCCTCTTCGCTGGGGCAATCGATCCCTTGGGCTTTTCTCTGGTGTTGAGAGGGTGAAATGGGCCCTCAACAGCACCTCCGCCATCACCCACCTCTAGCCCAGCCTTTTGTGGGTGGGGCGGATAATGTCATCTATGACATCATCCATGACGTCATCCCACACCTGGCCAAAGACGCTCAGTAGCGCAGGGTGACCGGTGGGGATAGGGATGGAGGGGCGAGGGCCTGTAATCCCCTGCCCCTCCACCAATCACCGGAGGATCGGAGGGGAGTAAAGAAAAAAAAAATGTCTTTTTAATCTGTGTGTGTGCGTGTGTGTGTATTTTTACTGTTAACCCTTTGTGACCTGGTAAGGGAGCTATGAGACCCCTATACCAGTTCACAATGCTTGTCATTAACCCCCACCTGGGGGGGGCAGGAGAGCCCGGGGCCATTCAGGCTTTGCAGGCTTGTAGCCAGCAGGGCAGGGGCCACCAAGGCTGGCCCTTGTGCCCAGTTCAACATGACCCACATAGCTGGTCCTCAGGTTGGTTATGTTGGGTAGGGGGAACCCCACATCATTTTTTTAATTTTTAAGGGTTTTTAACCATCGCCAAATGATCTTTAATTTAGCTTCCACTAGATTGGTGTGGATAACGCCTTCCTCTGCATTAATGGTTGTTCTTTGGTTTATGCGTTCCAGACAATCAATCTCACCCTCCTCTGAAAAGAAATTTGACAAATGAAGGCTGGGACGCTCGTCAAACCTGATAGGAGGAGGCGGTCTGGGAGGCAACTTGGATGCTCGAGTGGCACAATCAAGGAGGAAGCGAGCAGGCAGTAAGAACCTCATATTTCTCTCTCCTTATCAGCTGTTATTAGATTGGATTATGATGGACACGCTTGGCACTCTTGTATATAAAAATATGACTATGCGCATTCAGGACCAGATTAAATGTGGTGGAGGCCCCTGGGCACAAAATCTGGTGGAGGCACAGTATTTTTTTTTCTTTAAAATAATAGTCCAGCCAAGTAACTGATTAGTGGTTGTCTGGCACCTGCCCACTTACTGGAATGTCAGATTGAGTCCCTTGTGCCACACTTGTGTAGGTGCGTGCTGCTCGGGAACTCCTGCTTTGCCATTCTGGGTGGGGGGTAGTGTAGTCGCCCAGCTGGTCCAGCAGAAAACCTGCATTGCATTGAGCTGCCAGCGGCTGTGTTTGGTGGCTTATGTCCAGTGAGCCGCCTCCAATTGACAGCTCTGCACCCACCCATCACTGTAGCGTTGCTGAGGCCGGCTTTGCTGCTCTAGACTGCCCTGTGGTGGCTTTAGCTGCAGGTTTGCAAAAACGAAAAAAAGCTTGCCCAAGCGAGGGGGGCCCCACTACCGCAGATAGCTTTGATGCTGGCCCATCAGACCAAAGACTGAAAAGCCTCCTGGGCCAGACCATAACCCAAAGGTTTGTGGAGGCCCCCTATGCAGGGCAAGTGGTGGAGGCCCCACGGCGCACGCCCCTTGCGCCCGCCTCATAATCCGGCCCTGTGCACATTGAATTTTCTTTATTTAACTTTTTAGTTATGACTATTGGTCTATTTATTTTATCTCCAAATGCTGGTCTATTTACTATTGGAATCATTTGAAATACCATTGCCCTCATTTATTTGGAAGGAAAGATTACTATTGGAAATGATGTTTTAGTGGAAGTACTCTACTTGACCTGACTTGTAGGAGCTCTGGTAGGAGTTTTATAAGCTGGTGGTGGGCCCACTTATGTAAAGTTTTAATGACCATGCGGGTTGATAGAAGCACTTCATATTGAGATTTCTCTTGGTTTTTCTTGGATTTGTCTACCACAGTAGTCCTCAAACTTCCTCCTCAAGGGCCGAGACAGGCCAGGTTTTGCAGCTCTCCACGCTACTCCACAGGGGAATTAACTGGTGCTCAGACAGAGCTATAGCCCTAATTATTACATCTGTGCATCAGCATAGAGAGCTGCAAAACCTGGCCTTTCTCGGCCCTTGAGGAGGAAGTTTTAGGACTACTGGTCTACCACTTTGAGACTATAAATTGGAATAATAGTTTCAACACGTTGAGCAGTGACTGAGGACATTTGTTATTCTTGAGACTTTAATTCTTATAATATTTTACATATTTAAACCTGATAGGATGTTAACCCTTTATGTTTCTATATGTCCTAGGGGGGGTTTCTATAGTTCTTCCTAGGCAGAAGAGAGACAAGGTTCACACCTGAGCACTAGTATATACTGGCATTCTTAGGAAAATTGAATCATGAAATCGGTCCCAGAGCCTCTTCCAGGCCCAGCAGCCAGGTGGGCTTAGATCTGCTTTGAAGCTTTTGCAGGAGCTTGGTCGTTTGGCAAGTTTTTCTTTAATCGAAAGTACCACCCTTCCCCTGGTGCTGAAGCCGGATGGGGGATTTACAACAAAAAATCTGACCTTGCCCAGGGTCCAGCGTCAGTGGCGCACATGCAGATGCACATCCAGTTATTCAAGTGAAAGAGAGGATGGGGCTGTGCACAGAGCAGGGTTAGCTGCACTGATCCAAGATTGCTGTGTTCAGCATTGGTATCACCAGTTTTTTTTGTTGTTGTAAACCTCCGTCCTGCGTCAGAGGCTACTGTGGCAAGAGGGTTGGTTGAGCAGTGTTTAGGTGGCTGGACATCCACTTTAAAGTGGCCCAAAACCCTTTAATCAATAATGACTCCATGTGCTCCCTTTTATAGGGTGCACCCCTGACCCCCCTGATTGCTGGGAGTGGCTGGCATCCCTTCAGCCACTTCCCTCCAGGTGTGCGTCCCTGCAACAGCCATTCAGATAGGCCTGGTCTGGGCAGAAGCTGGAGGGATACTGGGATGCCCTTACAACCCAAGCATGTGCTTTGGGATTGTTGAATCGGTGTGTATACCTAGTTAACTGGGGGATTTCACAAAGTTGGGTATCCCAAATTCTAGTTCTAGGTAAAAAATAGGTAATCCACCTACCTGACACAACTTTAATATGGACGAAAGAAGAGCACTGCACAGACAGTCAGAGAAGGAAATAAAAAGTTGCTTGTGTTGAAGTGAACAGAGAAAAAAAAACAAAAGTGCTTTGGAGTATGACTTCCCTTTAGTATGAATATTCTTAGCAATCATGATGATATCGCCACGTAATTATCTATCACCATGTTATTATTTGGATTTATACTTAATGGCTATGGCTGTATTGTTTATATAAAACCGTTGGTATATATGAGCTAACATTGACTGAACTGTGCTGCAGTATTTCAATAGCAAGGGAAGCTATTAGCGCTAATAGAAGCTCTTCCCAGCCACTGGTTTATGGTTAAACCCTTGCTGAGCTTTATTTGCTCTTCAAACTAAACGCCCAGCATGTGTCTCTAAATGTATTCCAGCATTGTGTCAACATTTCTGTCTCCACTTACAATGTTTAGGGACACAGATTTGTCTGTCATGGATCATAGATTTTATCACAGCAGGTTTCGATGAAATGATTACTGAGCACCTATAATTCGGCACACAGAAAGACAATTCTGTGGGCTCCATACACTGAGGTCAATTATAAAAATAGGACACGCAACAAGAAAAATTGGGTGGGCACTACTTGAATGAGTAATGGTGTGCAAACCTGCTCTGGCTAAAGGATAATGAATAAAGAGAAGTGGCTGAAACAAAGGTACAACCGTAAAGCGCCAAAGCAAGGTGGCTGCACTGCAACAACGGGTAATTAAATATACATTTTATTGTAATACATCAGATCAGTATACAAACATCACAAAGACCACAAATCACATGAAAAGCTGGGGGCATAAACCTGGCTGAACTTCAACGGAGTACAGATGGACACTCCCTCAGGGAATCAGAATCACCCTGAGGCAGTAGCAAGGTGCTACGGAACGTGTGGGCTTTGTATGCCCTGCCTTTTATATAATATCCCATTTAGAATTTTTTACTCTTTGCACTCGGCACTTTACACTTACATTTGTATATGATCTTCATAATGCACTGATAATTTGAAAAGCTTGTTTTTTCAATCCTTGTATTGCACTTATTATTATTTATCTGAGTTTGTTTGTACAGCTATTGTTTTGCATTGCACTTGGTCACTTTAGTATTCATGTGGGAGTTTCCATCTGTACTCAGTTGTAGTTCAGGCAGGTTTATGCCCCCAGATTTTAATGTGTTTTTGTGGTCTTTGTGATGTTTTACAATAATATGTATATTTGATTATTTATTGTTGCAGTACAGCCACCTTGCTTTGGCGCATTATGGTTGTAACTTTGTTTCAACTACTTCTCTTTATTCATAAAAATAGAACATGTAAGCAATTTGGGAAGAGGGAAGACTTGGCTTAATCAAAGAACACTGTATGATTCTGGCACTCTTTCATATGCTGTTTGTAAAATAATGTGACTAACAACGTGTAATACATAGAGAAAAAACAGTGTGAAACATATTAACTGATTATTACACACACAGGGCCACCATAAGGAATTTTTGGGCCCCATAAAATTGTAATGTCTGCCCTCCCCACCTATAAGCAAAATATAATGGCTGAGCAGCAGTACGAAATGAAATGGGCATTGTATCCTCACTGTGACTGATAGTGGGGGCGGCATTCGCTACTGGCATTGTGCACCTGCCAGAACAGTACTGATCAGCTGCAGGGAATAAAAGGCGAGTATCTGTGTTATTTGCCTGGACAATCTAAATTGGACCTAACCCTGCCCTTGCAAATTGGGTGGATCTTGGTTCATATTAACACTAAACTAACCTAGCCTACCCTCTCATGCTATCCATAAGCCCTTTATTAGAGAGATGCTAACCTTTTCTAGAAAAGCTGGGTCTATTGAGGAACAAGGAATAGCTATTCAGATGCAGAATTTTCAGATCATCCAGTATGAGACATTATTAAGTGAAGTGCACGGCTATTTTCTCTCCCCATCATATGGGCTTTGTGCCCAATTTTGGTGATCATCCCAAACTGAGGTGCCCCAGGCAGAGGGCGGCCACCACTCCGGGCACATATTTGCACTCCCTATCTCTTCCAACCCTCCTCGAGGGCCACAACAGGCCTTATTTTTAAGATCTCCACCCAGATACACAGATGAAGTAATTAGTGCCCAGTTAAATAGAGTGCTGTTTGAAGAGCCACAAAACCTGACCAGGTCAGGTTTTTTAATTCTCCACACAGATGCACAGGTGCCACAATCGCTATGTGCAGACTATGGAGGGAGTTCAGCACCAGCGCTATCCACTAAGATAGAGAGGGATAGCTAGCGTTGCGCTTTTTGCAAGGCGTTCCGATCGCTCCTTAAATGCCCAAGGTACATGTGTCAGCACCCATAGATTACTATGGGCAGCTTTTCACAGGCGGCTGCAGGGCTCTCGCCCAAAAGTGTGAGTACTCTGAATCCTCACTGATGTGAAACCAGCCTTAGTGTTCAGAAAGCTATTGAGCTGCCTGTGTGGACATCCACAAGACATGACCCTTGGTGGCTCTTGAGGAGAGGGTTGGGGAACACTGCCTTAGTGTATTCACTGGTGTGTGGTTATGCTGTGTGTTGCACATTTGCACGGATGGGTAAAAAGCGGAGCACAAATTCCTCTGTATGCGTAGCAATACATTGGTCATATGAGCGCATTATTCATTAAAGATACTTTGTGTAATTGGTTAAATTAGTCTTTGTGGTATTCATCTTTTAGGCTCTCTTTACACCTGTGCGCTTTCTCTGCATTTTTGCGCTGCGTTACAATGCAGAGGAAACACTGGACATTATTCTAGATGGGATAGTTCACATATCTGCACTGCGTTGCACAACGCATTAAAAAAGCGTTACAGACACCTTTTTCAGCACAGTGTTGTAACGGTGCAGGTCAATAAAAGTCTATGGCAACACAAGTACAACGCACATATTACGTATAACTGCGTATAATGCAGTGTACCCTCATTGCGTTACCATAGATTTTACCATTTACTTATTATTCCTAAAAATGCAACGCAAACACATTTTTAAACCATCAAAAGTGCAGTGTCTGTTTTGAAACAATGCCCCCCGGCCTATTTACAAAACGCTTGCTCTTAACACAATAGAGAGGTGTGCACAGGGCCTTATAGTAGCTTGAAAAGCTATATAGCTGTAATCTATGAGTGTTACACATGAACGTTTTTCTTTTGCAGTATTCCCAGAATATTACCCCCACAGTGCCACCATGGAGCTGTGTGCCTGTGCTAGCATCACAAAATATAATCTGACCAGATGTCCTGGATTCAGAGGGACAGTCCCACGGGGGCATTATGTTACTCGATCTCGACAAAAAAACCAATCCCTTTTCTGATCCATTTTTTGACATGAAGAAGAGTGGAAATGATAAGCTTAGAATGCTTCCTGTTTTATAAGTAGAATGACTACATTTCCGCACAGCCTTTGGCTGAGGTGAGCTTCATGCTGGGCGCTACTCCCTGCCCTGTTGACCCCAAATGAGTGCAGCCAACCTGGAATTCTCCCTGTGCTCCCTTTTGCCAGTTCACCGCTTCTTTTGTGGGTGTCCCACTCTGTCCTTTTAAAAATAAGTCAATTTAAGCTTAGAGTCACACTTTGAGGCCTCCAAAAATGGTCAGGTTAACTGCAACCCATACTCTCAACCCTGTTAGCTTGCAGCCAAACCTACAATCTGTCTCTAAATCTGGTTAAAAAACAGAGGTCTTGGTCCACACACATCTGCAGGAGTATGCTTAAGCTGCACCACCAAACACCACGTTTCATCTGTGGGTGCAGTCCTACCTCTAATCTCTGAAAGCCCCATTTGGGACATACAATGCAAAAGATAAAATGGGAGCAGCCTTACTTGAGGTTGCCCTATAACCTTGAGTGCAGCACATTGGATGGAAAGGTCGAAAGCCTTGCAGTATAGCTTCAGACCCCCACCCCATGTGCTGCACAAAATCAAAGGAAACAAGGGAAGGATGGCAGCCGCTCAGACCAATTTTTAATTAACCTGGGAGGTGCACGCGAGCAGGGCAATTAGGATACACAAGTCTTAAAGGGGCCACAGCACTCAACCCTGTTAGCTTACAACCAAACCTATAATCTGTCTCTAAATCTGGTTAAAACAGAGGTCTTGGCAGCTTCTGCAGATGTGTGTGGACCAAGACCTCTGTTTTTAACCAGATTTAGAGACATATTATAGATTTGGCTGCAAGCTAACAGGGTTGATTGCTGTGGCCCCTTTATGAAGATTTTATCTTATGCCTTCCTATAAACAGTTTCTCTCAATGGCTGCAAAAAGTTCTTTCTTTGAAAATGTTTTTGTGAAGGCCATAAACCAGGTCCTAAATCTGGTTAAAATCTTTCTGGTTAAAATCTGTTTCTAAATCTTTTTAAAAACAGAGGTCTTGGCAGCTTTAGCATACTTCTGCAGATGTGTGTGGACCAAGACCTCTGTTTTAGAGACAGATTATAGGTCTGGCTACAAGCTAATACAGTTGATTGTGGTAGCCCCTTTAAAAAGAGTTTATCTTTTACCTTCCTATAAACAGTTCTTTCAATGGCTGTAAAATGTTCTACCTTTGAAAATGTTTTTGTGATGGCCAGAAATCAGGTCCTTCTGTTTGCCCTCTTTTTATTCTTATTTCCTAATATTCCATTAGGACATCTTCCCAGTCCTGACGTCAACAAAAACAGCTTGCCACACTAAAAGTATATCTTATCTTCCTAAAATGTCAACAATAAGCCCTTAAGAGTAGAAAGAAGTGGGAAGGGGTTTGGAAGATTGACCGAAGAACAATAGGAGGAAGTCTTACAATCTAATGGTAAACTATCACTGCTGACAATACAACAATAAACCCTGATTATTTTACACAAGATTCTCTTGACCTCCTAAACTGCTTGTCAGCACGGCCTTCAGACACAATGATGTGGACAGAAACCTGATAGCCTGATACACAAGCTTTGAACCTGCCTAAAATGAAGGCATTCCAAGTCACAATACTTCTAAACCTTGTTGAGAGCTGGAGGAAATAACAAGAACTTTTTCGTGCCTAGAAAGGTTTTTGGTTAATGTGGCGCTTCCACAGAGCTTCCACCATTGCGTAAATTGGAACTTATATCTGAAAAAACGCTTTTCTTCAATAGAGAATTTGTTTTTTATTTAAAACTTGATTGCATATACTGTACAAGGTCTTTTCCCCACTTAATAATAAATATGACTATTCAATATATTTCATATCCAAAAAAGTTTGGTTTTTATTCTACATGAAATCTCCAGTCAAATCAAGTAGCAACTCTGGAAGAACACTGATGGGGCAGCTATAGCGGACATATGTAGTGAAGAGAGACACAGATCCCCCTCCTTTGCCCTTGGCATCCTGATAAGGATAAATCCCAGGGTAGGTAAACCTTCCCCGTGTGTTAAATTACATCACTTTAAAGGAGGGGCATAGAGAGGAATGCTCCAGAAAATGCCCCATGTCCTTCTCTTCCAGTGACATAATTAGTCCCATGGGGGGATTCTCTCCTACTCTGTAGCATAGGAGGTTCCCTCTCTGGTGGCTGGGTCCCCCCTCCCCCCGGCTGGATGCCAGGGTGGAAGCACAGGGGGACTGTGTTCCCAAGTGGACCCAAATGCCAACAGCAGTAAGTAGCACAATGTATCTCTTTGTGAACTGGTAAGGGGTTCAAGGTGACCTCCCACCTCTTTACTCAAACCCTATCCTGGGCACTGGAGGTTTGGAAAAGCATGGTGCCCATCATTATGACCACCGGACCTGTACCGAAGGGTACAGGGGTTAACCAGCGAGCAGGACCAGGGGTAGGCTATTTGGCCTCTGAGCCCTGGATTGCCTGTACTTATGCATGGTATGCCAAGCTAGTAGCCCATGGAGACTACCATCTTTAGTCTATCACAGATAGGGTGATCTGGCAAGATATGGGTCAAAGCCCATTACTACTAATGATCAGCTTCTAGGTTGATAAATGCAAACTGACCTACAATCTTCAGATAATATGTTTCAGTCAACTTAGCCATCTGTTTTGACCTAAAGGGACAGCCCAGGCAATCACAATAATAAGGCAGCAAATAGCTCATCTGAAGCCTCTCCTCTGCAACCAAGAACAACCCAACAGCCAATATCTTTCATCACAGGTTACAAAAAGATTTATAAGCAGATTGAATCCATAATAAAACAACACTGGAATATTTTAGGAACAGATAACACCTTGAAGTAGATGCTCCCTGGACATACAACCCCCCCCCCCCCCCCCCATTCATCTACAGATTGGCCCAGAAACTGGTAAAAAGCTTTGTAGGTCCATCCGAGAAGAAGAAAAAAGAACTCACAAAAAAGGTTTTACTAAGTGTGGACAATGTAGAGGTTGCTGATCTTGTAACAAAAAACAACCAAATCATCAAGACAAATTCAGTTTATGATGATGAATTTCAGATTAAACAGGCCACAAATTGTGCAACAATAGGGGTAGTATATCTCTGACAATGCAGTTGTGGGTTGCGATATGTAGGCCGCACAAAAAGAATGTTCAAAGTTGGGTTGGCAGAGCAAACAAGAAATATTGAAAAAGGATAGCCAACACACAGTGTGTCTTTTTACTTTAAGGAAAAACACAAATGCAATCCTGGGGATCTGAACTTTTGTATTATTGAAAAAGTGGACCCACACTGTAGAGGTGGCAACATATTAAGAAAGCTGGCTAAAAAAGCAACCTCCTGGATACATGGATTTAAAAACTCTGGCACCAGAGGGACTGAACATAGAAATTGACAAACTCAGGTTACTCTCCTTGCATGATAATCTAATCCTAAGACAGAGCAATCAGCGGAGAGATGGATAAGGTCTAAATATGAACTAAAATTCAAATGAATTTGAAGTAGAGTAAAAATTAAATAGTTTAATATTTTTCATATTGTTCAGGATATGTGTAATGCTCTATTACTGATAATTCCATATTTAGTTTAATTCTGTATTTTTCACCCCATAAGACATGCTTTTATTTCCCCAAAAGTGGGGGGGAAATGGGCATGGTCCGAATGTAAAAAAAACTCACATGCTCCGGCGCTCCCACGTTGATGGCCAGGGCTCACGCCACAGGCTGCACTCACCCACTGTACGGAGCCAGGTGTTTGTGAGTCCCAGATGGTAAGAAGCAGCGGTGGTGGCAGCAGCAGCAGGGACGGGGATAGCGGCCGCTGCCCCTCCATCTTCTTCTGGCCTCACATAGTGTGGCAGCCCGACCAGCAACGCGGGAGCGCCGCCACATGCGAGTTGCTTTTTTTTCCATTTTCTTCTGCTGCCTATAGGTTATGGGAGGGGGAAGTCACACTGCCTATGGGAATAGGAGGGGGGGATGCCTCAATGGCTATGGGGAATGGAAGGCAAATACCACACTGCCTATGGGAATAGTAGGGGGGAATGCTACACTGCCTATGGGAATGGGAGGGGTGAATGCCACACTGCCTATGAAACTTGCATGGGGGGAATGCCACAAGGCCTGTAGGGAATGGGAGGGGGTAATGACACACTGCCTATGGGGAATGGGAAGTGGGAATGCCACACTGCCTATGGGGAATGGGAAGGCGGATGCCACTCTGCCTTTAATTGGGGAATTCTGCACCTTGTCTTTTATTTGATTCACAACATTTGGTTCAGAATATTATTTTCTTCCTCCAAATTCTAGGTGCATCTTATGGGCAGGTGCGTCTTATAGGGCAAAAATACGGTATATATTTTTATATGTATTTTTTAACCCTATTTTTTCACTGAATAGTACTAATTTATCCAACTATTTTTTTAATGACACACAGCGATGGTGTATTGATTTGAAATGCTACATAAGATTAAATATTTCCTGACAAATTATGACAGAACGGGAATGTAACAAGAGAGATGGATTAGAGTACATACATACAATTACCATACATTTATTTAAATGTTCGTAGTAGGTTTTTAATGCAAAATACTGGCAGAATATTTGTTGTTACAGATGATAGACATGAAGAGACACTCTCTCCGTACAGTGTGATCAAGGCCCTCCATGCCAAAGGACCTTGGAGTGAACATTCTGTGAGACTTCACTGGACTAATTCTTTTAATGTGTTAGTCATTTGGGCTCTAAATAAACACAGCTTGTTCTCCAATCCATCCAGTGTACATTGTGCATCTGTGGCAGCATCACAGGGAGGATAGGAAAGCAAGACAAGAGAAGTAGATGAGTAGTGAATGATATTGGAACCAGCAGCGGGCAACAGCGCAGAGAGGATGAAGCCATCAGAGGCACTTGAACTACAGGCGATCCTGGATTTGGAGTGGCCCGAGCGCCAAGTGCCCTGGCTGCGGCAGTGTGTTAATTCCTGCTTATTATTGTTTATTCTTATGTTTACATGAAGTTTTACAAGTAAGGTTACGTATTCTGGAGGAAAGCGGGTGATGCTCATAGCAGAAGTGAGTGGATGCAGCCAAAGCAGTAATAAAACAATATAGGAAAATCGCTCCCTCATATATTTGGTGTTAGCGTGGTTTACACTTCTTTGTGTGACAGTTGGACTAGATTTGTTGGACTGTGACCATCCTCATTAAACCACAGCTAAAAATATATACAAAGCTGGCAATAACATTTTATCACTATTTTTTTGTTCCAACAGTGCATTCATGAGTCAATCAGCGACTTGCAAATGTTCTTATTGTCGAAAACATCCTCAATCACCTCAAGCTGTGGGGCATGATGTGCCAGCTATTCAGGAATGCCAGGAACTGGTATGCAGCTAGCTAAAGGAGTAGTAGGGAGGTGGCCGTGGTTTGGCAATGTGGTGTGGGATCGCCGGCGAGGTGAGTGCACTGGTTGATCGCAAGGAATACACACAGTGGTGCCCATAACAGGACCAGCACCATAGTCTTATAGAGGGGCGCCATCCCCTTAAGAGACAGTTCAATGTGTATTGGCAGAGGCACTCTTACCCAAAACAATATGGTCGGGTGCAGTGGCTAGCGGTGGCGCCGCATAACATATACATTATTATGTATAAGCAGGGCAGAAGGGGGAAGTATACCAACCGGGCACATCAGCACCTTATAGGACAGGGAAAAGAAAAGGGAAAAAAGGAAGGAAAAAGAAAAAATTTTTTTGGGGCATTGGACACTAACCTGCTGACATCATTGATGATGTCAGGTGGGATTTTGGTGACCTTTACAGATCAAATAGTAAGTGGAATGTGTTGATCTGCTGTGTTCTTGTGTGTCCCCGATGAAGGGGTATCAACACCCCGAAACGTTGGACGTATGGATGCATATTGGCGCAAACTAGTGGATAGAATTTGATTACTGCATGTATATATTTCTGCACAATACAAGCAAATCTGGAAATAAGGAGTGCTGGCTTTCATTGACATATCCCCTTAAGAGAGGCACCTCATGACTCGCCTGAGCTCCTATAGGGAGAAAGACCAGTCAGCCAGTATTATTATTGTCACAGCCGGGGGGTGGTCTCCTCCCTTTCGGGTCTCAGTTGGCAGAGCTCAAGCGTAGAAAGGCAGTTGTTTTTCAAATGAAAAAAAACGTGCCAGGTTGGCCAGCGTAGTTGCGAGGATGGCTACAATTTTGGGGTAGTCAGGCTGCCGTTATTTTGCATGGTTACCCCTGTTGAGCTCCAAGCCTAACGGAGATGAAGGTGGAGTTTAAAATGGCTTCCGCTTATTTAGGTGCATCAAGGATTTTTCCTACTCGTCAGTCTCACGGGTTTAGTTTTCTTGCTTGCCACTTGGACTTGATTGAGGGATAGGGGATTTGTGTTGTTTATTTTTTCAGCTGTGGCCGATTAAAATATATCATCCTAAAGATATATATATATATATATATATATGCAGTGTTTCATTGAAGGGGAGTTGGGGTAATAGCAGGAGATAACATGGAGCCATAGTCCAGTCAAATGTTAAAGACTCTAGGGAGGTGGTTCTTCCTCTTTCTATAAGGCACTACATCAAAATCTGGATCTAAGTTTCACTGATATACTGTGAGAGAATGCAAAAAAGATATAAAGAAAGAAAAAAGGCTGTAAAATCAAAGCATATTAATTTCCATGCAGGCAATCCTCCCCTGTTCGTCTATTGCAGTAGGAGGTTGTTTTGGCCCCTTTGCATAGCCATGCCCCCATCTTTCTCTCTCGTAAGGCTATCTTCTGAACTCCACTCTCTTGCTGCATCCTGAGCAGCTCCATTTATTTCCCCCTTTACCTCATTCTCCTACACAGTTCACTGTGCATATATATGCTGCTGACAGTGAACTGTGCATGGACTAGGGGGAGGTGCCCTTCTGTACAAAGAAATAGAGCAGCTCGTTCTGTAATGCCGGCAGGGGGAAGGATTCAAGCAAAACGGTGCTCTAACCAGAGGAGAGGAAGCTAGAATTCCAGAACTACACCCACATAAAAGTAGGTCAGAAGAAATCAATGGCATGGAGGTAAGGTAGATATGCCTTGATTTTACATTTACTCTACAGATATTTCTTTTCAATTGTACACTGATTGAAAAGGGTCAAATATGTGGAGATTTTTAGAATGCTTGTTGACCATGGCTGGACAAATGTTGTCAGGTATAGATCAGAAATTCTTCCCGCCAGCTCAAGGTGAATGATTTCACGTGGAATCCTTCATTATCTCATCCAGCAAACATGCATGTGTAATTTATGACTTCCTAAGGATACATACTTATCCGAGCTGTAGTTCAATCTAAGTGAAAGTTTATCCCAAGTTTATGTGCCTATAAACACATAAAAAGAGCAGGGACAAAATGGCTTTCTAGTTACCAACAGTGTTAGCGTTTGAACAAATAACTTTTTGAAGGCTACGAGTCTGAATGATGTAGCAGGCCAGAATTTTTAAAGTATACCTGCCACAAGTGTAAGTTATTTCCAGTACATCATTTACATAGCTCCCCCATTTATTGCCAGGATTTTCCATATTTAGAACCTACACAAAACTGCCCCTCATTGTTCCCTGACTGCCAACTTAAAGGCCTGATAAAAGGGGAAAACAATCGTCACCGAGCCAATACATCTCTACTGGATTGAAATATGGAATTTGATTTTTTGAACCACTGTTCAGGCTGTATGCTTTCTTTTGCAGAGACCCACACTTCTCCCAAAGGCTCAGGTTTCTTTCAAGTTTCGTGAACATTCTTTCATGACAGCCCTGTGCCATCTAAGAGAAAAAAGAGAGGACGTTTCTGACAAGGGTTTCCCAAATGATGGTAGGTTAGGGGTTAACAACCTTTTTTATTATAGGTTATCACTTCCCATTTCCAAGTTATATCACATATCACCTCATTCATAGTTCCCCATCTGGTCCAACAGTGCCAGCTCTGCTACATGCCTACAGTTTGATGACTTGGCCAGCTACCATTTCCTATTAGAGAAGTAGTGGCGTGCAGCTTCTTGAGATACCAGGAGTCTGCATTACCAGACCAGTTGGAGTAACTCCCTCCCTAGGAAAGGTATTCTCACAATGGACTTATACTCTCCATAGGACAGAGGGCCACCTCCTGCCACCACCCATTGTAGCAGCTTGATTGAAGTGATCTATTACCTCCGCTTTTCACCCCTCCGTGGTCTTAAGTAACACCAGTGGCACTAGTACCACCAGTTGGGAAACGCAGTGACAGGTGATTCACAACAGCTTGATATTTAAATGATAGATATACATTGGTATAACACAGCAAAAATAATATAAGAATTGCATGTCCAAAGGGCTGGTGGCTCTTGCAAAAATGGTGCAGAACACCTAGTGCCTCTTTATAACATGTTTACAGATAACAATATATTAAAACTGTCGTTTGACAGTAGCTCGACTGACCAAAAGCAAAGGTCAAATTGGTAGATCTTGATAATAGTGGAATGGCATGAAGTTAAAGGGAGAGTTACAAAAAAAAACATGGCGGCATCCCACTTTTGGAAGACCCCACTGTGTGTCCCTTTGCCGCAAGCCTGGGGACGAGGCAACCTAGTACCTACCACATATATGTTCCTTCAATGGCAGCCATCCAATCACTGCAGGTGACCAACTAGATTTGTCAGGTGGGAAGGGTGCATCTTGCGTACCTGATAAACCGAATAATTGGCTTGGAAGATCTGCTAGGAACAGGAAAGTAGTAGGTACAGGGATGCCTGGTCTTGCCTTTGTGGCAAGGGGAGATGCAGAGTGAGTAAAGTTTTCACTTTTTTTCTTGCCAAGTTAATGCCTATGGTTGCTACTGCAGAATGAAATGTGGCTACACACCAGACTGTAGGCTCTGGCCTGGTCAGCCCAACAAGGAGGCATTATTTTCTTCTCTAGATCCATAGAGGTGGCCTGCTGATCTGTGGATAAGGGCATAGGGGCTCCTGCACCTGTAGGGACAGAGGCCAGCTGCTTGGCCTCTAAATTCAGGGTTACCAATCCCTATACCTGGTGCATTGAGTTAGCGTAGTAGCCCCGGGTGGAGGGAGAGCACACTTTTTTAAACTAAAAAACAATTCCAAAAAATAAAAGAAAGATGGGTGAGAGAATGCAAGAATGCACACACTTGTTTCTGTGGAAAGCTCCACTTCAGCCGCAACACTGTACATGCTCTATTTATAACCTGTATTTAAAGTTTCCAGGGCATCCCACTGCATGACAATTATAGCATCATGATGTCATTCGCATCCATCCATGTGAATGTTTTCCTTTTACATTCTGGTAGTAAGCAGTACATTTAGGAGCACAAACAAGTTTTAGGAGTAAATAGCCACATTGTTATGTGTGACAGTGCTCTCTCCTTATCAAATTACCCAGACATTTTGCACAACATTCTGAATGGTCACACTCATAATTCCCCATATTAAATTGAGGACATGTATTTTGTACAGTTAA
Source organism: Gastrophryne carolinensis (assembly GCA_027917425.1). Lineage (NCBI taxonomy): Eukaryota > Metazoa > Chordata > Amphibia > Anura > Microhylidae > Gastrophryne > Gastrophryne carolinensis. Next base: position 378,113,448 of record CM051236.1, read on the forward strand.
TGAGTAGAATCTGTGACTAAACACATATTTCCTTAAAAACTCGATAACTCAGAAACTAAACAAATAAGCAGAACAGCTATATGGTTACCGCTTTTACCTATATATATAAACCCATAAATGGCTTCAACTTATGCTATGGTTACTAATAGTCAGAGCCCGGCTTGCACCCGGCAAGGTCGGTCAGCTGCCGGGGGCCCTGGGGCGGTGCTAGGGCCTACTGACAGGCAGCACAGCCAATGATCAAGGCTGTCTGCGCTGTGCATCAAAGCCGGCTCCGCCCCACTGACGCTGGTTGGCTGTGCGGTGAATGGTGGGACTATCTCTTCCTCCTGCCCAACGCTGTCAGTGGCCCTTGATACCCCTGTGGAGCAGAGCAGCCAGGAGAGAAGCAGTACACGTCACAGGTTCACAGACACAGAATGGAGAACCGTCTGCAGACTTGAAGGTGTGTTTTAGGAAGACTTGTATAGCCAGTGCTCTTTTTCTCCATGTTCTATGACAGGGCTGTCTTGCACTCCCCCACACCTCACAAATGCTGGAGACCATATGAGCTGCAAGCTTTACAGCAAGCAGCTATCTTTGGCTGTGTTAATACTTCCCTAAACAAGACACCTTCTGTTGGCTTTAAAATCCTGTCATAAGAAAACTGCTATTAATTGCAGGCCTCCTAAATGTGCTGCCACAGATCTGTGTAGCCCACATTAAAGTAGATATCAAATGTCGTACCTGTGTTATGCTTAAAGTGGACCAAAACGTATTATTATTTAGCTTCAAATGGTTCAGTACACTTCACAGGGGCATCCTGATTTGGAATGCCTGTGTGTGAAACCCCTTGAACTCTCCTTACTTACTAAACTGGCAAACCCACAGCACATCTGCCCATTCCAAGCATCATTCATGGCAGTGCATAGACATGTATGACCATTCAAGGCTGCTCCCTCCAGCAACAAACACTTAGCACCAGCCATTAGGCACCATATGCCTGGCGCAGATGCGCACAGTAAGGTTATTTTACTTTTTCTATGCTTTCTCTATATTCATCTCTATTTCCCATGTTCCCTCTGTCTCTTCATTTTCTCTGTCTTCAACATTTCTTAGCTTTTTTCCAATTCCTACCCTGCTAGCCGCTACTCTCTTTTACTGTCTCTTGTTTTTCACTCATCCCCCATCTTGCTCTCTTTTCATCCTCCTTTTTTTGCAATTATAAATACAAAATTTCCTTCTTTTTTACCTTCTGTCTTTCCTTTCAACCCCCGTCATCCTCCTCCCTATTAACCTTGCTACCATTTTCCCCTCTTTTTACATGTCCTCATTATATCTCTGCTTCCACCTGTCCCCCCTGTCCCAGAACCCCTCCTTCTGCCTTCATTTCCACTTTTGTACTATCCCCCTTCTTCTCTCCAACTATTTACTTATCAGTTTTATTCTATATTTTTATGTGATTCGAAATAATAGCTCTCGTTGCTCACAGGGATGCGGCAGCGCTTACTCCCCATTGACAACAGTATAGCCACGGCAGATGTCTCTCATTGGGCGATAGCCCGGGTATGTGCTGTTGGAACAAGAATTAAGTGAATAGTGGCATTCTAGAGGGTTTCACACAGTGATCTGGGATGCCCCAGGGAAAAACAAGGGGTCCTAGAATCTTTTAGATCAGATAGGATCAGATAACACAAAGTTACCCCAGAACGGGGCCAGCTAGCCTTGGTCTTTCAAAAAATAAATTAAAAAATCGCGTTATCCAGCCATGCCATCCCATAGCCATGAAAATTTCAGACGAGAGAATCTGCCAGTGGGCCCAAGCACTGACCCAGGGCGACCATCAGGGGTATACAGGTGATACAAGACATACAACAGAGTGCTTCTGATTTGCGTGTAGTGTTCTGTTAAGTTACTTTCATATATAAATTATTAAACTTACTTTTTATTGTGCAACAATTTATCCAACTTTACTACGTGATCAAAGCAGACAGAGACCATAAACCTGGAGTCTAAAAGACTTTAAGTCCGGGCAAAACCCTTCCCTTTAACTGCATTAAAATCACTAAACCTGGGATATCTGTACTGATGCAGCATCTCTGATCTTTTAGACTGTATGTCTGAGTTTAGATGACGGGAAATCAGAACAAAACCCTCTGACTGAATCCCACCTGCCCTCCCTAACTGACTACCTTGGACAATAACGCTGGCTCACTGTGACGTGACCTGCTTACTGGCCACATCCTTGGCTAGCTTCCCTTTAGTCTGGGTAGTAATCTGAATGACTGGGCACAGGATCGCACCTTCGCTAAACGTTAAGCTGGGGATGTGGCTGTGGGCAGCTTAAGTGCCAGGGGAGCCCCAGAAAGGTGAGTTTCATGGGTGACCGGGGAATTTCACATATCAGGGCATCCCAATTTCGAATGCCCTGGGGGAAGGCTAATAGTTCGACCATGGGGAGTCTGGAATGCTTCTATTGACTTCAACGGGCACCTTGGTACATTGAATTTCACAGTGTACAGGGGAAACTATTGAAGAGGAGTACCCCAGACCACACCTACCTACTGGGCCCAGCTTCTCATACCAGTGCGGCTGGTGAGTGATGTGCAGCGTAGAAGTGGGTGGCAAGTAAGAGGGTCGTCTTGTGCCCTCTGGCATGTTTGATCTGAGGTCTTTAGAAAAGTCAACCACGGTGGACTTTTCATTTAGGACCTGCTTAACCCCCTCTCCCAAGAACATCCTGATTTCGGATGCCCCTCCATTTAAAAAGATATTAAGCCTTTCAAAGCACACCACTAGTGAAATTAATGATCTTATTTTATAGCATAGAATAGTAAACCTTGGCCCAAACTTTTAGCCAAACTAATTCTATTGGCTGGAAAACACTGCATTTTTTCCTCCCACCATAGCTTGTGGGTTCTACCAGAGAGAAAGTTACTGGGGTAATTTGACAAGAAATAATGAGCACTTGGTCGTGGGTAGTGGTTAGTGGCTATAATCAGGGCTTGTGTGTATTTTTAAGGCCCTCTTTAACATCTCCTCATTCAGTGTTCCTGGGCTGTGGCTAACTGCAGATAACAATGACGCTTGGTTTATTGGCAACCAGATGTCTTTTTAAATAGAATTAATCGTATGTTTTCCGATTGGAAGTGGTGGTAAACTTCTACACACAGTAGGGACAACAATTCCCATCAGATGCCTACGCTTGTAAAGTAATAGTTGTCCATGTCCCTCTGAAAGATATTAATGGTTCTGGTTGTGCAAATCTATCACTTGATAAGATCAGCACCTGACTGATAAAACTAACTGGCACTGTGATCTCTGAAGCTGGTATTACAATGGTTACTTTAATTTCCAGCTCCTGATTCCTGGCAAATGAACAGAGACATTCTTTTGGTGCCAGCTTGTTTGCTAACAGCTGTACCGATGAGACTATTATTCTGATTTTACAGTAAAACAGATAGTAAAAGGAGAAGAAGGAGGCGTGATGGAGAGCCTGAAATGCTGCTATATTAGGAAAGCAAACCTGGCAACTGTACCAACCCTTCTAATGCTTTCATTGTGTTTAGATTTTCTTTTATGCACTGAGCAAGTCAAGTGTGATCTGTCAATCTTATGTGCGAAACTAAACAGATCTCCTGACATGTATATGGTTTACCCATGATTCTTAGCAGTAGGCAGGGCCATGCAATTAATCTCTTTATGTCCCAAGGGCTATTACTAAAGTTACCAGAGACTTGCAGATTTTACTTGATGTTTTGGGGTGACACAAGGCTGGAGATTGGGGGCTGTATGGAAAGTGAGACTTGAGGGGCTTCACCACAGAACAAGTGTTCACGAGTGGAGTGGGTGGCCGTGTAATGATGCTGAAGGTAAAGAACGCTGTCAAATCCTTCACTGCGAGACAGTATGGTCAGAATTTTGTATACACAAAAGGGGAAAGAAATTAGCTGAAAAATTGGCACCTATCTCTTTCCTGAGAAATCCTGGCCAAAGTGATGGCTAGCCAGCTGAAGTCCATCATTGGGCAGATCATCCACCAGGAACAGATCTTCAGCATTCCTGGCCTCATAACTGCAGGCAGCCTTGCTATGGTAGAGGACACAGTCCATTACATCAAAACCTATAATGTGCATGGTGCTAAGGATACAAAATAAACCTATAATGTGCATGGCTGTAAGAATACAATAGAAACCTATAATGTGCATGGCTGTAAGAATACAATAGAAACCTATAATGTGCATGGCTGTAAGAATACAATAGAAACCTATAATGTGCATGGCTGTAAGAATACAATAGAAACCTATAATGTGCATGGTGGTAAGAATATAATAGACACCTATATTGTGCATGGCTGTAAGAATACAATAGAAACCTATAATGTGCATGGCTGTAAGAATACAATAGAAACCTATAATGTGCATGGCTGTAAGAATATAATAGAAACCTATAATGTGCATGGCTGTAAGAATACAATAGAAACCTATAATGTGCATGGCGGTAAGAATATAATAGAAACCTATAATGTGCATGGCTGTAAGAATACAATAGAAACCTATAATGTGCATGGCTGTAAGAATACAATAGAAACCTATAATATGCATGGCTGTAAGAATACAATAGAAACCTATAATGTGCATGGCTGTAAGAATACAATAGAAACCTATAATGTGCATGGCTGTAAGAATACAATAGAAACCTATAATGTGCATGGCGGTAAGAATATAATAGAAACCTATAATGTGCATGGCTGTAAGAATACAATAGAAACCTATAATGTGCATGGCGGTAAGAATATAATAGAAACCTATAATGTGCATGGCTGTAAGAATACAATAGAAACCTATAATGTGCATGGCTGTAAGAATACAATAGAAACCTATAATATGCATGGCTGTAAGAATACAATAGAAACCTATAATGTGCATGGCGGTAAGAATATAATAGAAACCTATAATGTGCATGGCGGTAAGAATACAATAGAAACCTATAATGTGCATGGCTGTAAGAATACAATAGAAACCTATAATGTGCATGGCTGTAAGAATACAATAGAAACCTATAATATGCATGGCTGTAAGAATACAATAGAAACCTATAATGTGCATGGCGGTAAGAATATAATAGACACCTATAATGTGCATGGCGGTAAGAATACAATAGAAACCTATTATGTGCATGGCGGTAAGAATACAATAGAAAGCTATAATGTGCATGGCTGTAAGAATACAATAGAAACCTATTATGTGCATGGCGGTAAGAATACAATAGAAAGCTATAATGTGCATAGTCAACAATATTATCTTAAAGTGGATCCTTATCTCTTCTTGCTTTAAAAGAGCTACATGACCCTTGGCCCGTGGCCTACTTATTTTGGTACTTTTTATAAATGATCACACCCTTGGGGTACTTAGTTGATACTTCTTGTTGCTAGGGGGTGCTTGGCACCTTTGACACTGAGAAGATCCAACGCACCTGGAGCCTTAGTGCTGTTTTATAGTGGACCAAACCCTAGGATTTTGACTATCCTGGGTTTTGGTCCTTGCCCTCGGGGGAACCCCAATCGGGGATGCCCCACTGTGTGAGACCCCCCTAGTTCGACCGAACAAACTCCCCTTTCCTGGGTCCTATGGCGCAGATGCGGCCTCTTGTCCAATCAGCGAGCTCGGATCCGCTCCCACTCCACTCCTTCATCCGGACCCCCAGTGCTACCATTTAACAGGGAACATGCCCACGCTGGCCATTTACAAATGCCTGGCATGGGCATGTGCCCTTATAGGCTGTATAGTGACTGGGCCCATGAATGAAGCCTTCATTTTGAATGGACCTCTGTCCCCAAGGCATCCCAGGCTTTCTTATAATTCAGTTCATAAATGAAACTGAAAATCAGACTAGGGCCAGCCATCACATTATAGCTTATGGGGGGGGGCAGACAATATATACTCTGTAGAGTTTGGCCCCTCTCTAACCTATATGTGATGGCTTGGCCCCTCCTTAGAACTGGGTCCCAAGGCAAACCAGTCTGGGGGAGGGGGCAGACACCCTCATTTCAAAGCCATCAGCAATAGTGTGTCAGTCTGCGGGTCTCAGGTCAGGGTGGCCATTAAACCGGACCTTCACCATGATTTAATGAAAAGCCCAAACTCTTAAAAAACAATTCCTCAGCATCTAAAATTAATATATTTTACATGTTTAGTCACTAATTTATTATACTTTCCCCCACTGGGCTGCAACTCTGTTCGGGAATTTAGGATACGGGCGCCGCCATCTTGACTCAGAAGCATCACACTTACTGAGGAGAGGAGAGTGGGATAAGGTACAGGGGGGCGGGTTATAGCTGTGCTTTGCTCAGACAGAGCAGAGCTGGGGTCAGGGAAAGGTCAGCAGTCCCAGAATGCAGAGCAGCACAGACACTTCCTGTTTGCAGGCACTTCCTGTTTGCAGGCTGCCTGCAAAAATGGCAGCTTCCATAAGCCGCCATCTTGGATGTTTAAAGGCTTATAAAATGCAGTAGATGCAGGTAAGATGATTTTTAATGTGAGCAATCTGTATGTGCAGGGTGTGGGAAACATATAAGATAGACTCTTATTTAGAGTGAAGGTCCGCTTTAAGACCACCTGGCTGGAGCCACCTCTTCACGACTGGGCAGGGAGTCTTGACTCTTCTGCTCTGATAGCTGCCTCGTGTATATGGGTTCAGAAATGTCACTCAACACATTTCAAACACTATTTCCTCTTTTATTGTATTTGCTGAAATGTTGTAAATATGGCTCTTCTCTGGCTGGCTAAGCAGGCACCTTGCACCACACAGTGCAGTACAGCCATGTGCAGCTATGGTAAACCAATTTATTTAAATGCTGTTTAAACATACAAATAACTAAAATGACAGTTTACAGGATATAGCTTTGGGTACAAGAATTGGTATGATTTTTTCATCTTGAAAAATGCTTAAATATTTTAGCTACAATTTTCTATACTTCTATATGTAACTAATAAAGAAACTGGGTATTATAACGTTGGAAATTTTGAACCTCATGTGAGCCACATATATTAAGGTAAGATTTAGGGAGAGCACATTACATGTTATCAGTACTAGCAATGTTATAAAAATCATTGCAACCACATTTTTTTGGGGATGTGTAATGAGGTATTTATTATACACTGTTCTATGGGCACTGTATGCCAACTTAAACTGGACCTTCAGCATGATTTCATGAAAAGCAAAACGATTCCCCAGCATCTAAATTTAATATATTTTAAGTTTTTAGTCACTTACTAATTATTCTTTCCCCCACTGGGCTACAACTCTGATCAAGACTCTAGGATACGGGCGCCGCCATCTTGACTCAGAAGCATCACATTACTGATTAGAGGAGAGCAGGATAAAGCACACGGGGCGGGGTTAAAGCTTTGCTTTGCACAGATAGATCAGAGTTGGGGTCAGGAAAAGGACAGCAATCCCAGAATGCAGAGCGGCACAGTCAGAAGACACTTCCTGTTTGCAGGCTGCCTGAAGCCCCATGAGCTGCCATCTTGGATGTTTAAAGGCTCATAACATGCAGTAGGATGATTTTTAATGTGAGCAATCCGTATGTACAGGGTGTGGGGAACATATAAGATAGACTCTTATTCAGGGTGAAGGACCGCTTTAAGCCTCGCTATGCCTGAGTTTTACTTTACTTTGCACAGGATGGATAGCTGTTTGATCTGCTTGTCCTGGCACATTTGAATAGGCATAAAGATATATTTTGCTATATAAGTCATTTGTATATAAATGGGAAGGGGTCATAAAGGCAAAACTAATGTGTTTTAAATGTAAACTTACCCTTTGACTTTAGATAAAATAATATTCTGGCACAAGTCCTGTTTTAACAGTTGTAGTGAATGACAGTGCATACTAATTGCTATTAGCAGGAATGTAAAGCCAGACGTGAATACAGGATACAATATTTAACCACTAACCTCTGTTATTACTGCTATGATAGTCTGACTAAAAAAAAGTACAAGTAACCAGATTCACACTTTGTGTGATGTGTAAAGGTCACCCATAGGAATTTTTTCAAGCTGCTGTTTGTGTAAGTTTTAATTTTTCTATGTCAGTAATAAAATACATTTTCTATTTTTTATATACCTGCTGGTGTGCCCTTATCTTGTTCCATCTTTTTCTTTTTTTGGTCACCCATAGGAACACAGGGAAGTTGGGATGTCTAAGGCTTTCTAACACAAGCCCTAAAAGGGAAGCATCGTCATTTAAAGTGTTTCTAAACTCACCTAACAAAAATCCCCCCTCCTATTTTTCTCCCACCCAGGCGAACTCTGGCCTGTCCACCCTTTGCATAGGGTTTAGTCCTCTGGTTCGGCAATCCAAGCTGGGCAGTCAGGTATGCTCTCTACAGCACCCCCCAACAATAGCTCTGCCCAATTCTTTGTAAAGACTTGGGAACCATCCATCAGGCTCAAACTGGTAGTCCCATATCCTGGTTCCCATCATTTTCCACTGTGGGTGTAAAAGTCCCTCGCTAGCATCCCTGCATTCTATCCCTATCTTTTTTTACAATATCCTAAATTCTATCTAACCCTCTTAACAGGTGCGAAAGGCTAATCCACCACCTTGTTACACAAGACAATAATAGTTATAATGCTGGCCCTTGCATTTCTACAAGTCCAAAATCTGGGTTTGCCAATTTTCCATTAATGAAACAAAGTTCTATGAACTTACCAACAGAGGGGGCTGTATGTGCTCAAACAAATACTGGACTGGTTATTTTTTCTAGGATTCTTCCAAACGTGCTAGTAATTCTACTGTGGGTAATGCTACCTGGACCAGAAAAGGCACATGCAGGGACTAGAATTAATAGTATGCTCTAAGAAAAGATGGGAGATCAGTGCTCCTCAGAGCTCTTGGGTTCTTGGGTTTAGTGGAAGCCAGAATGAAAGGTTCAGACTGACTTTGGCCCTTATTTATGAAGGAATAGCGACAGGTAGCGACTGGTGAGCGACCGGTAATGACGGGCACCGCCACGAGAACGCCGGCTCCCCACCACAATCACACATTTATCAAGCCTGCTTAGCGACTGAGATAGCGCCAGATAGCCACTCATTCATCATTATTCCAGCCTCAGCCCACAGCGCCAGCGTCTGACCTTGAACAGCGACAGGTATGACCTCTCGCTACCTGGCGCTCTCCAATGCATTTCAATGGAACAATCTTTAAATATTCATAATTCATTGTTATTAATGCTTTTTATTTTTAAATGTGCAAAATTCTGTGACCACTTCTGCCATATTAGTTAATTTTTTTAAGGTAAAAAAAAAAAAATTGTGCAGAATTGATATTACAGGTCTGATATTATTGTATTCATATTACTAAATTCTTTATAATTTTTTTTTTTTTGGTTTCCAAAAATATGGTGGTTTGGGGGTTAAAAAACTACTTTTAACACATCGCCGCCAGCGCTCTGGGGTTTAAACATGCATTTTACAGATTCAGATCCTACAATCTTAAAGCATCACCTGACCAATGCACTCATTGACTGTCTGAGAAGCTCATCATCTGGAGACACAGTTCATTTTACTTCATTCCATGGTAATAAAGGCTCTGCCTACGAGAGGTCGGAAACAAGATGTTCACCACACCACTGGGTGTCTACACATAGAGGAATAGCCCCTAAAAAGGCAAGGACTTTGTATGACACATGCAATAAGATAGTAAGAAATAATTATTCCAGCACAGGCTAGCTCAAGAGACAGGCAGTCAAGGAAGAAGATGCATTTTTGCGATGCTTTAATAGACCACAAACCAAACTGCACAAGTAAAGGTGCTTTTTAAACGTCACGCCTGTCTGCAGTAACAAAGCAGATGGGTCTGCTTTTAGCACAGCCACACATATCACTGAGACAAGTCCCCATGAAAAGGACAGGAGAATAGACATAACATGACACGCAAAGAAGGGGAAGAAAAGATAGAAGAAAGAAGAAGATAGACTGAGCAAAATGGGTTAAAAAGGGGAAAAAGAAAATGGGAAGTAAGTAAGAAAAGGAGGAGGAGAGATGGAAAGACAGATAAAGACAGGATGGAAAGGAAATGACAATACTCTTATCTTCACTAGTCAATGCTGTATGCCATATTGTGTCTGTAAAATCTGCCAGCTCTTTCCCTATAAACTCCTTTTCCTAGTCCCCATCACAGCTTACAAAACACATCGTCTTAGCTCTTGGTTCAGCCCGTAAACCAGCCTGCACGTGGCTATCTGGATGCAGGAAGTCTACCGAGGATTATTAGGAGGTGTAATTAATAGCTTGCTGCTGTACACCCCGACACTGGTGTCCATTCAGCTTGCAGGTAATTAGGCCACCGCTTCCTGGTCTGCAGGGCAAGCTATTGGCTGCGTTTTTATTTGGCCCAACGTGTACTCCGGCTGCATCCTGAGATGGAAAATGTTATGGAGTCTCTGGGAGCTCCAGACAGCAGCGAGTATCCTGGGGATAAAGGCTATTCTGTTCAGTCAGGGCCATGAACAGGGCCCTTATTCTGCCTCCAGGAACGAGTTTTCCACTGCTTTAAACGGACTATTATGCAAAATATTCCACATGCCACTGTAGTGCTCGCTAGATACACACAGGCAGATATTCAGCTCAATGCTGCCTTTCTGTTCAATGGAAACCTGGCCACCATTGAAGTGTCACTCTCTGTTTACTTATTTTACTTGACTTATTGCAACTTACTGTGAATACCTTGTGGTAAAAATCGACATAAATGGCAAATTATATAATATTTTAGAATGTATTAATGCAGATTTAACATGGCCTGTTTTCTGGTGCCGCTACTCCTGGATTCCACAATGCATCCCAGCCTTATGTGAACAGTGGCAGCCAGTGAAGAACCTGGAAAAAGGTGAGCATTGGGGCAGGATTTTCGGGTTTATCTAGATGATATGAGGTGTGGGGCATCCATCAACCAGATAACTCCCCACTAACGATTAAATAAAGACAAGACTGTTCCTCTTACATATGCTCTTAGGCTCCGTTCACACTGCTGCACTTCTGCATTTTACTTGTGTTTGTGTTGCCTTGCCATAGACTTCTACGGCTAGGTGTGAAAGGGACCTTAGGCATACTGGATGTATACATACCTCCCAACTTTTGAAAACATTAAATAGGGAATAGGAGCACGTGCTGCCGCATCCCCTGCATTCCTGGCGGCGTGCGCGCACTTCCGCCCCAGCCGTTCAGATAGGCTGAGATAGGAGCGGCTCTGATTGGAAGAGAGCCCAATTTTAAGGAGTGGGACATGCTGCGGCAACCCGTGAATGTCCTATACGAATCATGACACTTGGGGGGTATGCTACCATGGGGTGATAAGCCAGGCTCTTCAGTTGAAGAAAAGCAACATACAGTTATGTGCTCTGATCGCTGAAAAACCCCAAAACACATATACATACAGCAAGAACCTCCCCAACCCCCTAGAGTTTCAGTGCATCATCTAAGCATATGCCCTGGACCCCCCAACAAATTACCCGAAGAGGCTTACAGACACCTAGTGCCCCCCCTCCCTGGTTCCAACGGACAGATACTGCAATCACCCAACAAACTTCATTTTTTTTCACTAGCCAGAAAGACAGGGGTGCACAAGGGAGACACCTGGGGGAGAAAATCTGAATAGATTAGATTAATAGCTGTATTGGTTGTCAGTGGGGGTTTGGGGACAAAGCTGAGTATTAACCCTTAGATGGGTGTGGGATCACTTTAAAGAGTAGGAATGTGGCTCATGATCCTGCAAGGGAAACAAGTCTAGAATAGCCAGTGGCACCCCAATGATGTTTGCTGGGGTGGCATTGCAAGTTGTACATTCCAAACGCCATCCTTGGAAAAAAGCCAGTGAGAGAGATCAAGATAAAAGAGCAAATGTGTACCTGGCGGCTTCTCGTCCCCTCACTTGCACCCACTACACAGGTGCTCCTTCATACCCGCCCATTGGCCGCCAACATAGCTGCGACCCTGCTGGCTCAGCCAATCACCCTTCAGGGGCCCCGGCCAAAGTTGTCCCGGGGGAGTTGCTTCCTGTCCTTCCCTCTGCCTGCTCATTTGCCTTTGCCCCACTTGTCCTTGTAATCAAGGGGATGGTGGGCTGTCTCAGTCATGGAGCTGTGTGGTTTGGGGGCGGCATGGTTCACTAGGCCGCACCCCCTGTAACCCCAGCCACCTGCTGTAAGCCATAAGTCTTTAGTAAGTTTGTTGGTCAGCACGTGGCCCGGGGTACACCAGCTCATTTGTGGGAATCGCTCATAGCGGGACATGCTGTAGCAACCCAGGACTTCGTGACACTTGAGGGTATGTGTTGCTAGTGCTACTGTGAGCAGCCTGCATGGCCTAAACATGCCACCATGGCCTGCAGCGTCTCTATACTTGTCTCCCATCAAGCATTTCTGGGATATCATTGGTTGACAACTGCAAAAGGAGCTGCCAACAGCCAATCCTGATGATTTTCAAGCGCAAGTGTGTCATAGCATTCCACAGACAACCATTCTTTACTCCACTGATTGCATGCCAAGGTGTGTAAGTGAGTGTATTTCTACTCATGGTGCTCATACTCAAAATGTAATACAATCAAGACGGTTTGAATATTTTTTCCATTTGGTTTAGCATACCATAAACATGTCTATCGACCCTGTGACTGTTAGTGTTGCACTGCCAATGCTGAGGAGTGTGTGTTAAGTAAATATATCGATTTAAATGGGAATTAGTAGCAAACACATAAAATACCTCAGGTGATGAGCCAAGGAAGAGAGATTTGTGAGTTACACCATGAATAGCAGGACATGGCATTGAGACATGCCTGCTTTTTTATGTGAACAGAAAGAACAGAAAATAACCCTTCCAGAAGGACCTGGGAAACACATTATGCTGTGTGCCCTGTCCAATGTGCTTCACTGCAAAAATAGGCTTTCTCCGGGCAAGACATTTCTCACATGGTACACAACACTATTCTCACTGTATGATAATAACGTGTACATCTATTAGTATAGATTCATTACAGTAGCTCTTTACTAAAACGTTTAGCTATTAAACTCACTCACACGGTTAAACAATATACATTCTACCTGTTTATTTGACTAAATATAATCCTGTCTAATAATTAGTAATCAATGACCAGAAAATAGGTTTATATTTTAATATGTATTTTAATATGTAAAAAACAATGCTGAATGACTTATACAAGAACCACTATGTACTAAGCACACTCTTACAGTGAATGTCCAATTGCGAGCCCTGTAGCATTTAAAACAGCGCACTGTTGCATAATATATAAATCTGGACCAATGTACTTCCTAACCTATTAAAATAATTTTATTTAGGAAAAATAGCCACTGTGTATCACAAATGTGATATTTTTAGAGATGTTTTTATTGAAAAGTGACGGGGAGGCTGATTTATTAATAGCGCCAGGTAGCGACAGTTGAGCGACTGTAGCGGTATTTTCACAGCGCCCGCTAGTAGTCGCTGTGCTTGGCCGTTGTTCGGTTGTTGATAGCGACTCAGTCGGTGTGCAGTAATGTTGAATACAAGGTGATGAGTCACTATTTGACAGGTTCCGCGCTGTATGGGAGCGCATGATAGCGACTGGTCAGAACGACCGGCTCCCACCATATTCATTAACAAATCACGCTCCAAAAATTCTCGCGCTGTGAAATGCATGTTTAAACCCCAGAGCGCTGGCGGCGATGGGTTAAAAGTAGTTTTTTAACCCCCAAACAACCATATTTTTTGAAACCAAAAAAAACAAGTTTATAAAAACATTTTGTAATATGAATACAATAATATCAGACCTGTAATATCAATTCTGCACAAATTTTTTTTTTCTTTTTTTATTTTTTACCTTAAAAAAAATATGTAACATGGCAGAAGTGGTAACAGAAATTTTCACATAAAAAAAAACATTATTAACAATTAATTATTAATATTTAAAGATTGTTCCATTGAAATGCATTGGAGAGCACCAGGTAGCGAGAGGTCATACCTGGCGCTGTTCAATGTCGCTTGCTGGCGCTGTGGGGTGAGGCTGGAATAATGATGAATGAGTCGCTATCTGGGGCTATCTCAGTCGCTAAGCAGGATCGGCTTGATAAATGTGTGATTGTGGTGGGGAGCCGGCGTTCTCGTGGCGGGGCCCGTCATTACCGTTCGCTCACCAGTCGCTACCTGGCGCTATCCCTTGTTAAATAAGGGCCCTATTCAGCCTTAGGGGGACCACCTGGCGCATGCTGAAATGTCCATGGAAAGGGATGTCAACATTTATCATAAATATTTAATAGCTGTAAACATAAGCTCACAATACAGGATTCCAACAGAGACTTACCAGTTGGTGCGCCCGTTATTTGAGGACAAGTGAAGAAAGATTAGGTTAAAAGTTGGTTAATGAATGTTTTACTGAAAGCACACAACTGTCCCAGTCGGTAGGCTCATGAGCTGAGTTCAGGGCCATCACATGAGGGATGTTTCTAGGAGAAGGCGGGCAGGGCGGTCGCCCTGGGCGCCAAGCCCATTGGGGACACTTTATCCCAGAATTATGGACACTGTTGGTGGTGCCAAAAACAGGCCCTTTATCCCCCATATTGGACTCAGTCATGTGGAGTGGGCACTGCTTGCTGCTAGGGAAAAGGCACAACACGGCCCATGCCTGATTGGGACAGCAGCAGCACCATGGGTGGGGGCAGAATTTTTTCTTTTCACAGTGCTCGCTGTTTTGCCTAGAAACGGCACCACCACCTTCTTGATGAGGAATGCTAAGGCAGTTGGTAGTAATGATGTCACTCCCATCAGCTCCATTAACCACTGAGCCACTGATGCTTCATAAAGCTTAATAAACAGAAGTTTAAGTGAGTGGGCAGGGTGGGATGCTCTGAATGATGTCTGATTGTGTTGCTCCAGAGAGCTTTAAAGCAGACTAACACTGGACCTGGAGTTGGAAATACATTAGGAGGCCGATTCACTACTAGCGCCAGGTATTGCCAGATGAGCGACTGTATAGCGGCGCTTAGAGCGACCGCTAATAGACACTGTAAGCGGGTATCGGGCGCTGTAACTTAGTGTTGTGGTCGCTGTAGTAACCTGGCCGGCATTGATGAATTTGATGTGTGTTGGGAGCTCTAACAACAGTATAGCGCTGCAGCGAGCGATAGGTAGCGCCAGTTCAGTGCGTCCGGTCCACTCTGTGCTCAACACCATACTTAAAGTGGACCAACACCCAGGATTTTGACTATCCTGGGTATTGGTCCACTTCCCTGGGGCACCCCGATCGGGGGTGCCCCACTGTGTGAAACCCCCCAGAAAGCCCCCAAAACTCACCTCTCCCCGCTCCCACGTGGCCACGCCGTCCAATCGGCGCCGACGGACAAGCTGATTGACAGCGACGTACAAGCAGCTTGCCCGTCGGCGCCTCCCGCGCGTCACTCTTGACGTGTGCGCGCCCGCGCCGGCCATTCAGAGACGGCCGGCGCGGGCGCGCGCACGTCTAGAGGAGCGCGAGTGAGGCGGTGGCGGCGGAAGCAGCGGCTGGAGAGGTAAGGTTTTTCGGGGGTTTTGGGGGGGTTTACACCCCGCGGGACATCCCGATCTCGGATGTCCGGCGGTGTGTGAGGTGATCGGCCCGGGAATCTTATAGATTCCCGGGCCGATCACCTCAGGGTGTTGGTCCACTTTAAGAAAAAACTCACACAGCATCAGCGCTCTAAACCTGAGAGCTATAGCATAGAGCGCCAGATGCTATGTGATCAAAGTCTGTTTTTGAACACATATCCACCAGTAGCACATGGAATGACATTATTTTAACAGTGTGACAATGACACTTTAGTAAAAAGTCAACAAAATGTATAAAAGTGTTTGTTTGCAGCCAGGAGAGGTCACACAATGATTTGAAAAAAAATTGCCAAACACGCTATTTTTATTCAACCAAATGAAAGCCCATTGAAATGTATGGGAGAGCGACACTGAGCGAAAGGTAATATGTGGCGCTCTTGAACCTAGAGTGCTGATGCTATACGCTGAGCCGCCTCTAGTAATACATGTGACGCTACATGGTGCTATTAGAGGCGCTCACCAGATTCGCTTTCTTAAATGTGGTTTCTCGTACAGCGCCCAGCATTCACCAGACGCTACCTGTCGCTACGAAGCACCTGCCGTTATCGTTTCTTAAATAACCCCCTAGGTCATAAACCATTCCTTTGGGGGCATCTATAAAACTCCTCAAGTCTGGCGATCAATGATATCGATGATATCATTCCTCTCACCTGACACCACTTTCCTCTCACCTGACACCACTAAAATGCTAGTGCACGCCCTGGTCATATCCCGTCTGGATTACTGCAACATCCTTCTTTGTGGCTTACCAACTAACAGACTGGCACCCCTCCAATCTATCCTGAACTCTGCTGCTCGTCTCATCCATCTCTCCTCTCGCTCCTCCAGTTCTGCGCCTATCTGCCAATCCCTACACTGGCTGCCAGTCCCACAGCGAATCCTGTTCAAAACTCTAACTCTCGCATACAAAGCTCTCTCCAACCAGGCCCCTCCCTACATCTCATCTCTAATCCAACAGTATCAACCTAGACGCAGCCTCCGCTCTTCTGCCGACCTTCTCCTGACCTCCATCCTGGTCACCTCCTCTCACGCCCGCCTCCAGGACTTCTCACGTGCAACTTCAATCTTCTGGAATGCCCTCCCGCACCCAATCCGCCACTCCACAACCCTCAAAACCTTCAAAGGCGCCCTTAAAACTCACTTATTCAGACAAGCATATAATCTGGCCTAACCAATCTTCTAAAGAGCGCATGCCACAAAGCTCAATACTGACTGTTTGTGATCCTTTCCCCTCGTCTTCACCCCTCTTTCTTTAGACTGTAAGCTCGCAAGGGCAGGGCTCTCTCCCCTATTGTATCTTGTACTCAGAATATCCATTGTCAACTCTGTAAAACTGCATTTGAAATAGTATATGTACCGTATGTTTCTACCCGGTCTGTAATTACTACTTTGCAAAGCGCTATGGAAAATGATGGCGCTATATAAATAAACAATAATAATAATAATAATATCAGCAATCAGCAGAGCACATTGCATTGCCTTGTGGAGGGCTTGCCGCACAAATGCAGAGCGCTTAGTGAAATGGTACGGGAGGGGGGACCTCAAACTCTGCTTATGAATTTGTGGATGAGGGTGGGCTCCTTCTTTCATCCCATTCCCCCATGACCACTTCCAAATGGGGTTGCATGGCTGCCCCTTACCTCTGGCTCTCCCAACGTGGGGAAGAGGCACATGGTACAGGCTTTCAATGAGCTCCTTGCTGCCTGAATATTGCCATTACCTGGCCTGTCCCTGGGATGTGCAGATGCAGGATATACTTTGCTATGAAGGACAAAGTTGGTTTTCCTATATACAGTTCTCCTTCCCAGATCTATTAAAGAACAGGAAACCCTAATATACAGAACTGAGTGCAGAGACCCAGCTAATGGCATAACCGTTCTGTTACATGACAGTGTTTGTTCTGGCTTCATTTGAACAGGTTACAAAAACTGTTCTATGGTCCAACCTCTGCTAATGCCATTAACAGCATTCCAGGTGGAAATCCAAGCATGCTGACAATTCCTGCGCTGGTGAAATCTGGAACCGCCCCCAGGACATAACGGTAACTACCGTCTTAGATTTCTCTTTCCTAATTCACTGGAACGCATTTTATAATCACTTTACAAACTAACACAACATTATCTGAGACATTCAGATCTTACAATCAGTCCCTTTGTGTTGAAGGCACACTCCTTAGGTTTTACATGTACTTTTGAATAGTGACATCATACAATTGCTGTAAGGATTCAGTTAGGCAAAACATAATACAAAGCACGTGATTTCATTAATCTTCAAACCTTACTGAATTATTGTAAAGCATCTGGGAATTTGGACAATAGCTCAACAATGCTCACAGGGCAGCACAGTACATTAGTGTGCAAAAGAAACAAACTTGTGTAGAGTTAAAGTGGACCAAAACCAAGGTTTTCACCATCATTGGTTCTTACCACCGGGTTGTCTGAGACCCCCCCAGTTCCCCCCAAAAACTCACCTTTCCCTGTCCCACACTGCATGTGTGGGCTCTCGTCTGATTACCGGCATATGCTGTGCATATTAAAGCATCTCAAAAGTCGCAACGGCTGTCCCTGAAGTTTAAGAGAACCTTTGTGCAAAATTAGGTTTTTGTGTGCAGGCATTTTCCTCCTGCTCAAAGCGTGTGACTTTAAACAGGAGAGACATGCCTTCACTAACTCGCATGATTTTTAAAAAAAGCCTTGCCGATATGGTTTATTTTCAATGAAAATTACGTGCAGCATTGTTTTTTTAACCCCGCCCTAAGGCCAACTAGCCTGGGCACAGGGATAGGGGAGTCAGAGGCTGCCTGGCAGTCCCTGAGTTTGCTGGTATACCTGCCCCTCAATATGGGTTCAGTGCTTTTCCAGGGTGCCCTGGGCACCTCTGAAAGAAGCACAGGCCTATACAGATGGGCACTGTATCCCAAATAGGTGTGTGGGTAATTGGGCGGGTACCCCCATGCCACCCGGCCCCAACCAAGTAAACTGGTATAGGGGTACCCTGGGCCCCTTACCAGTTCACCCTAAGTAGTAAAAAAAAGACACACCACACAAAACAAATTTAATGCTCTAAATTTCACTACTTGGTCCTGGTCTTCTTTCCCCTGCCCCCCCCGCTGGGCGCAGTCTTCCATGGGTGTTCCATGTCCCACCCCGAGTCCATTTTCAGAGCTCTTTGTGGCCCCTCTGCTGTCTTCTTTCAGCGGCAGCAAGAGTCAAAATATGATGCCCCCATCACCATCTGTAGTAAGGGTGGACACGGTATGGGTATGACATTTTTTTGGGAGAAAGCTTTAATACTTCAGAGGAGGATTAATCCATATGTGACTTCATACCTCACAGAAGGGGGTGGAGGGGGTTTCCCCAGGAAAAAGCCCCCTCTCCTGTGATGTGTAAGTCATGTGGGGCAGATGCCAGAGAGGCTCCACCTCTCAACCATCATTACTCCTGGCTAGAAGCCAAGACAGAAGGAGGGGGACCTGTGTCCTCCTTCCCTCTAGATGCTGGTGGAGTGTCTGGCCAGGATGAGCCTGGTGGCATAAGGGCTGGTAATCTCTAGGACTGAGGGCAGCCAGTTTGTGCCCTGAGCACTGGGAATACTAGCCCCTATGCATGATTTGTTGGGTTGGTAAACTTTAGAGGGTGGGAGGCTACTTTTTTTCTTTACTTTTAACAAATATTCCTGCCTTGCAGAAAACGTCATCCCCCCCCCCCCCCCCCCGCGGCTTGCAGCAAGGATGGGGCCCCCCGTTATACAGATGGCGGCAGGGGAGTCATATTTTGATGCCTGTGGTGCCAGAAGAAGGCGGTGGAGGGGCTCCGAAGATGTACCAGAGACCCCAGGCAGGGAATGGAACACTACGCCAGACTATATAAGGACGTCACCCGGCGGAGGACAGAAGAAAGAAGATGCGGACCATAGTGAATTTCGAGTATTAAATTTGATTTGTGTGTGTATTTTTTTTTTACTACTTGGGGTGAACTGGTAAGGGCTCCAGGGCACCAGTTCACAGGGTAGAAGGCTGCCATGTCACCTGCTGACACTCGCTGGGGACATGGCAGCACCCTGTCTGATCACCCGCACCCCCCATTTGGAATACTGAGGGTGTGGAAGAGCCTGGTTACCTTTAAAATCCACCGGCAAAACCAAGCTCCTCGTTGGGCCACCACAATCAAATGACCTCTTGTAACCACAGAGACCGCAGAGAACTACTTGAAAGGTAAGAAAACGTGGGTAGGTTAACCTCCTTGTGTACATGCTGTGACTGTGGTACTGGTACATTCTTCAGATTATGGAGGCAAGTCTTGCACCTGTTTTGCAGGAAGGGCAATGTGGCAATTTCCTATGTGGCCTTGGGTACACTTGACACTTCACAGACAGTGTTTTACTTCAGGTAAAATGTTTTCTGGAGACGGAGGATTGGGAACATTTCCTGAAGTCTATTACTATCACCGGTGGGATGGAGAAGTACATAAGCATTGTGGTAGCTAAAGTGTATGGGTCAACACAAGGTGGGAATAACATTTAATAGAACTTACCGATAAAAAAGGCTTTATATAGCTCTTCATCACCTCCACTCAGTCCTTTCAGGTCTCCAGCAAATATTAGCCATAAACCAACACCCACAACTGCAGATCCTGCCAGCTGAAAACAGAGAAAAGTAAAATGGTTACTTCAATGTCTGTGAAAGCACATGATGCAATTATTGTATGCTTTAGAGATCCTGCTGGGAAACTATTTTTCAAAGGTTGCACATACACAAAGCTCAAACAGTATTCCATGAGTGCTAGTACCACCGATGGTACTTAAGATCCTATCAGGTGGTACTCAACAGGGCTGTAGACTGACCTGAAAATAACATACCAATATACGGGGAGGCCGATTCATTAATAGCGCCAGGTAGCGACAGATGAGCGCCAGTAGCGTGATTTTCACAGCGCCCGCTAGTATTCGCTGTGCTTGGCCGTTCTTCGCTTGTTGACAGCGACTCAGTCGGTGTGCGGTAATGTTGAATACGGGGTTAGGAGTCGCTGTTTCACAGGTTCCGCGCTGTATGGGTGCGCCTGACAGCGAATGGCCAGAGCGAACGGCTCCCAGCATATTCATTAACAAATCACGCTCAAAAAATTCTTGCGCTGTGAATTCCTTGTTTAAACCCCAGAGCGCTGGCGGCGATGGGTGTAAAATAGTTTTTAACCCCCAAACAACCATATTTTTTGATTTAAAAATTAAACAAGTTTTTATAAACATTTTGTAATATGAATACATTAATATCAGACCTGTAATATCAATTCTGCACAAATTTTTTTTTTTTTTCCTTAAAGAAAATATCTAACATTGCCGTAGTAAAAATAAATAAACCTTAAAAACAATTAATTATAAATAATTAAAGATTGCTCCATTGAAATGCATTGGAGAGCGCCAGGGAGCGACAGGTCATACCTGGCGCTGTGATGGGATTAGTAGCGGCGCTGTTCGTTGCAGCCGGCTACATGATGAATCCCGCGCTAGCTGACGCTCTCGCCGGTGCTAGCCTCATTTAGCGTGATAAATGCGTGATTGTGTCCGCCGCCTGGCGTTCTGGAGTCGGTAGCCGCCGATAGCTGGCGCTACCTGGCGCTAGTCAGACACTACCTGGCGCTAGCCCTTGATAAATAAGGCCCTAAAAGTATAGTAACATAAAAAGGAGGACAGATGCAAAGGAGAAAAGGGGGGAGGGGGGGCTATAAGGGAAGCGAAATGAGAAATTTATATACACTTGAGTATAAATTCTAAACAATGATTAGGTGATTGAAGGCAGAAATGCCCATCAGCTCATCCATTTCCTTTATTTCTCTTCAGGCTGAACTGGATAGACTAAAGTTCTTTTTCAGCCTTACATATTATGTTATTATGTTACTATGTTTTAACCTACAATACCCTGTCACTTGTGAAATCATCTACAATGTATTATATCTACACCTTGACTTGACTACAGATATACCCTGACCTACTGTAAATGAAGGAGACCCAATAGAATAGGAAATAGTGGGTCTGATGACCTCAGTTTTTGGTGACCTGACAACTGATAAATCTGAACAATGGGGGGTCACCCGGTTACAGACAGCAAAACATAACAAGATTGTTGATGTTGATTATCCGATCATCTTCCTAATATTTTATCTAAGCCAGAGTCATAGGCTTTGCCTGGAGTTAGGCCTAAAGTGGAGCAAAACCCAGGATTTTGACTATCCCCCTGGCTGTGTGAAACCCTACAGGTCCCCCGCACAAACTCACCACTTCTCGGCCTTCCAACGAGGCCGCTTGTCCAATCAGCATGCACGGCCGCATCGCCCCCTACCTTCTAATAGGGAGCCTGCCTGCGCCGGCCATTCACAAATGCCTGGTGCGGGCAAGCGCCCTGCGAGAGGGATAGCGGGGATGCGGCCGCGGCTCGTGCATGCGCCGTTGGACCAGGAAACAATTAAGTGTATGGGGCGTTTCACACAGTGGGGCAGCCCAATTTTGGATGCCCCGGGGGAGGGAATAGTTTGGCCCGGGAATAAGATTCCCGGGCTGATCGCCATGGGTTTTGGTCCACTTTAAGAAGGACATAACATGAAAAGGAACTGATTCCCCACCTCCCATTGCCCCTACTTATCTTTTGGATGTCGCCGCTGCCTGATGCGGCAACATTTGGCTGCTTCGGGGCTGGATCCTCACCCCCAACACCGGCGTAGCCATCTGTAAATGACAGTATGGTTTTAGCTGGCCTCTTCAAAGTCCTGCGTCGCTCAGCAAAATCTTGCGAGATCCCAGCCATTGGCACTGCGCAGGCGCAAGATTGGGACCATGCGCAGAGCCTGATGTAATGCAACATGGCGCCGCCCGTTGGAAATTTGCCGGGAATCCGAGGGAACCAGAAGATGGATACCCAGGGGAGGTCAGTAGAAGCTACCCAAAGGTAAAACCAGTTTAACCTCCCCCAATGTTCTTTTTTAAATACATGGATGTGATTATATTTCCCAGGTAGCTAGGAAGAAATATATTTATGTTGCAGTATGTGGTCATGTACACTACACATTCCAAACAGATAGGACTGTTTAAACTCAAATTTCAACAAATCTAGTATGTCATGACATTTCAGTGTTTTGGGATCATCTCCCTAGTGACACTGATAATGCTGGATTCTTTTCCAAAGGTCTGAGGTCATTTTATTTTCAAAATTTCCAGGCTCATTAGTATCCTAAAATTCCCAGTCTGCACCACGCCTTGAAGACGGTGGTGGCAAAATAAAAGATGTGCTTGCAGTTTCCCTGTTTCCACTTATACCTGCTGGTCTTTACAAAGGCTGCCTAAGTGCAAGGACTTATATGGTCAATGAGAATCTTCCCATTTCATCAAGTTAAATAGAACCAACAGCCTAGCAGTTGGAAAAGAAAGGTAGCGGCCATTTTGGAGCTTCCTCGCCCAGCATCTCAGCCATGCTACTACCTGGATTTAACAGACATAACTGACAATATACAGTAAGAGGAAACTCAGCAGCACTTCCTTTCTGCAGGTGGCCTGCAAATGCATGAGCTGCCATTTTGTTTCACTACAGCAGAAGTTAGAAGAAGGTAAATACATTTTCATGTGCAGAATCTAAATTGTACTGGGCAGGGATGCATATGAGCACTGTTTGTTGTGTCGGTCTGGTTTAAGTCATTTTTGTCTGTTGGTCCGCTTTAAATACCAGTATAGTACATATACATGAAATTAGATCCTCTTAGACCCTGCTTCATCAGAGCATTAGGAGTAAACAGCAATGCTGGCACATACAATAAAGAGTAATTCATCCCCTTGAAATTCAAATTGGTGCCTCCCTGAGGTTTATATGACTGATCCCACGCAATTGAGAATCAGGCTAGGAGTTCTTGACAGACTTCTTCAAGCTCTTCTTCTGCTCTTAATAGGCCTCTTCATCATAAAACGCTATAGTTTATTTTATCAGCAGAATGGCCCACAGAACAGATGTGTCTAATGACTTGTAGTTCCAAGTTTGCTCAGATGTGATTAGTCTATTTTAAAGGAAGATCTCTGCCTCAGTTTGCGGTTATTAACTTGAGAAGCTTGCCACCAAAATACTCCATAAAGTGTAAAGAAATTCATATTTTTGAAATCAGTTTCACCTGATTAGGTGTCATAGTACAAATGTTTTCCAATTAGAAAGTTACCTTTTTTCTTTTACAAATTAGTAAACACCAACCCATAATGTGGTATTTCATAAAGTTTGGATAGTTCCCCAAATAAAGCACCGATCGATCCCTCTCACAATAGGTGAAAAGCTTGTCTCAATTAATTGTATAATCCCTGCAGTATAGACAAAAAGGGTATAGATCCATTTCACTTAATGTGGACATACCGCCTATCTGGCAACCCCGATTGGTTGGCAATGGGGGGGCTGTGGCAACATGGATGGCTTCCTAGGAAGTTGCCCGGGCTTCCTAGGAAGTTGCCTAAAGTGATTTTTGAATGCAGTCACTACTTACCCTTTGTATATTGTATGTTCAAAAGCAAGATTGTACTCTTAGGAGTTAGAAGCCAAATGCCAACCTGAGCAGGGTTGGCACCAGGCTGGCAGCCAATGCGTGGGACGGAATTTCACCTGAGGATTGAGGTAAGAATTCTGGAGGGTTGCAGGGGTCTATGCGCAGGGGGGGCTCTAGGAATCTGGATGCCCCTCCTCAAAACTGTCACAATGCAGCCCCACACCAAAATGCAGCCCCTCACCCTAGGAAAATCAACTTGCCCTCTCCCTATTTATTTGGGGCCAGGGGGGTTTACTTTATGAATTAATGGGAGCGCTTGTTACAGAAGCTTAAAGGTACAACACTAAAGCAGGCCAGGTTATAGTAGTCATACTGGGAAAAGTAACAAGCTGTAAAGGTTCTGGTTCATTGGTTTCTTTCAGATTAAGCCTGCTCCAAGTCCTATTTTTGGGCCATTCTGCAATGTCACAGAGTAATGTCACAGAGTAATGTCACAGTGTAATGGCCCATTTAGATGGAGCGATTATCGAGCGATAAATCAAAGTGTGCAACAGGAAGCACGCTGCTGTAATTCACCCACGATCCTCTTCAACTCAGCAGCAGTGGAGCGGCAGAGCGGCATTTGAATTTTACAGAAAGATGGCCATGGGCTCCCAAGAGTGAGGACACTTCTAGGGCCAGCGGACCAAGGGGAATAACAGCAGATTCCTGCTGCTGCACCCTTAGGTGAAGCAGGTTGATGGACTGCTGAGCTTTTCCCTGTTCCGGCCGGATGCCAAACTTTTCCACGGATTTCTGGCTGAAGTCCATGTTTGGGTTTGAACTTGCAAAGTTTGGTATGAATCCTAATTTTGAGGTTCGGATTCGCCCATCCGTTACTTTGACTTAGAAGCAACAAACTTCCAAAATCATGGTATCCACTTCCATTGGTCATCCTGAACAGGATTCATCTCCCATTGGTTCCCTACCCAATTTGAACTGCTTGGCCACAACATTACTTGGTAGTAGGAAGATGCATCATCGTCATATAAAACAATCATCCTTTCATGGATTTCTTTAGGCTTTAATCAAGGAACAAAGCTCCAAATCATTCACTTTCTTTGTAGGCTGAACTTGACATCCTGTCCTTTCATTAGACTGAACCGCTACTGTGTGTTACATGCCCACACATGACTCAACCTGCACAGACAAGCTCAGCTCTCTAACACTGACAGAACATACAGGGATATATGACTTATTGACCACCCCTTGTATTCTGTGATCTCTCTGTTATGTCATTTTCTCTGTGTACAGTCCCTCTACATACAGTCTATTTTTTGAGTACTCTGTGTATGGGCTATCCCGCAATCTCCCCATGTAAGGTCTATTGTATGTTTTCTCTCTGTTTCGGTCATTGGACTGTTGAACTTTAGGGATTCGGTATATTAATGCCAATTTTAAAGCATCAACATATGTGTGTTTAGATTATTTAGAGACAATTTTTTTATGAGAAACTAGCTCACTGATTGAACTCTGGCAAGGTTAGTTAGGTCCAGTTACTGAGAAAAACCCTTATTGAGTCCAAATAACTATCACTCCTGGTATCTACAGTCAATGCATGCAAGTTTCTTCAGCTTGACAGGATATATGGTCTTACTGAATCGCAGTTATCATTACAGGTACACCTGCGGGCCTTGTATCCAGTCTCTCCAAATGCCTTCAGACCTCTTCATACAGGTGACTTCGAGCTCCACTCAAAATGCTCAGCTGAACTCCACTCTGGCTGTCATCATCCGGAAACTTCTCCAGGTCTCTGTAACCACCCTCCTTTGGCCTAAACTTTCAAAACCCAGCATGAAGTGCCGACACAGCAAAATGCTAGACTGTGGTTACAAGAATATCTTTATATGTATCTTTTATAAATTCAGTGCTGTATAAAATGCAGAGGTCTTTAGTGGTTAAAGTATAACTATGTGGTTTCCTTTAGGGAAGTGTGCTGTACTGACGATTTAGTTATCAACTGCTAACTATTTTTTCAGTGCTATGAGCAGTTGATTTCCCAGGATTTTACAATAGGGAAGGGGGGTACCGGACCAGGGTACATGGGCACTTTCCAGTGTACCAGAAATTTCTTATCCTTAAAATGGAGCTTTAGCCATTACTGGGACCGCTGAATTCTCCAATACTAGGGCATCTAATGTTCTCCAGGCCTCCAGCCCAGCACATTAACTATGACACATGCACACCTGCCAGGTGAAACTAACTGGTCCCCCTTACTAGGGATATGCAAGAGGAGAATCATGGGTAGTTTGGACTTTATAACCACACAAAATGTTAAACTCTAAACAAGCCTCTGTTTTTTTGTGATGTTTGTGACTTTCTTGAGGAGACTTCCCCCTGTGCCAGCAATAAAATAGGACGATCAATTCAGTTGAAAATCATGGGCTTTAATTTGAACATAATGGTAAACCAAGACTGCCATTAGGGCAGTACTGGCATCACCGCTGTATGGAGCATGGCCAGTATGTCTGCATTTATGGGGCTGGACAGTAGATGAACGCTGCCACACATTAGAACCTCCTCTGGTTGGACAATGAGGTCCAATGAGAATTATATTTATGGCTGCTTACTGCTTGTGAAAGAGGGCACCTATATGTGCTCAGTTGGGGCTGACATGGTACAGAGGCATATAAGTTTCTGTAGAAGGGTGATGGGGCGAATGAGCACATATAAGGGGGTGCTGATTGTAGGATGGGGGGGTAGTGTGACCGTTTTTTGGAGCCTCTAAGTGGAACATGGACCAGTTTACAGTGTGATGTGTGTGGCAGGGTGCAGTTTAGGGCCGTGACTTATTTGCTGACTTTTGAACGAATATCTGCAGTATTCTATGCTACTTCTCTGTGTGTAAGTGGCGGCACCCAAGTCACATGCTCACAGCACAACTCACCAGGTTCTGTAGTACAGTCTTCCCCAGAAAGTCAGCAAAAAGGGACATTTAAGTGCCCCAGAGTTTCCCTGACCCCTAGTTGGCGTATATTCCTGGCTTACTACTTACCTGCCCCAGAGTTTCCCTGACCCCTAGTTGACGTATATTCCTGGCTTACTACTTACCTTGTCAAATGTCAACCAAATGTCATCAGCTCTCCAGCCCCACTATACCCTCCAGCCCTGACACCACATCCCATGTTTTGCCCTTTAATTGCTATAGACTCAGCATCAAGGCTGTGGGTTCCATATTTACCCCTGCTACACTACCTGCCTCTACAATAATAACGTTTTAGCACCATTGCTTTAAGATTGACCACACTATTATACAACATGTGCATGATCTATCCCCCCCCCCCCACAATGCTGTAACCTCAGCTGACACATTCATTGGGGGCTCAGCATTTCAGTCGGCTGGTGGGGGCTGGTCAGGGCTAGTAAAATCCTGTGATGATTTTTGCCCACAGACTGCCTGATATTCTAGGCCAGTGGTTCAGACCTCCCTTGTTGGTGTACCCATTGTTGAAACAGTGTTCTAGGCCATGCTTGACTGTTAGTAGTGGCCTGGGATGAATGACAGAGCTTTTCCCCAGGGGTCATCTGTTGCAAATGCTTTCCCACCATCACGTGGATAGGAGATTACTGCTTGCCAACTTGGGATAGTATTTGCCACTGGCAAGGCAAACTTACCTGAAGTCCGGCCAGCGGTGTTTCCAGACGGCGTGGGCTCAGACGGCGTGCCGGGCTTCCTTCCACCCGGCAGCCGCTCCAACAGCCCTTTCGCCTCCTCCTCTCCCCGCCGCACTCCCGCTTCTGCTTCTGCTTGCGCACTTGCGTGAGCACAGCTGCCCTCCTGATTTAAAGGCCCAATGAGCCCTAAAGTTACTATGGGCAAAACTTACCTCGGCTACCCGATTATGCCCAGTCTTACCTTTGGTTCATGCGTCTTCACCTCCGTGAGTTTACAACCTTTAAGCTAATAAGTCCTGTGGGGCACCTGTGTCATGTGAGGTGTTTAAAGTGTTCTTGCAAACGGGGGCTTGGCTAGCTGCGGAGATTGGGGTTGTAAACTCATGAAGAAGACAAGTGTCCCCGGGGTTTGACAGCCACTAGCAGAACAAAGCATCTGAAAGCTATTTTTGTCTTAGGGACAGCAGTGGCTCTATCATCATCTCTAGTTAACTTTCAATTATAGGAGGGCATAGCTAACTACACCTTTACTGCCAACAGGACCGATATAGAGACAATAATATAATAAAGGTAAACACACTTGGCCTTATTGATTGTGTTTGAGAAATGTCGGAGTAGCTCCATGGCACCATGACACTGGAATGGGCCCTGGAAAACAGATGTTATTTTAGATACTCGGATAATTGAGGCCCACTGTTTATTCTATTTGGGAAACTCTGAATATTAAAATGTAAAAAATAACGGAACTTTGGCTTTCTTTTATCGACGAGTCATGTTCCAGTGTTCCTGGAAGAATGGAACAAAACGCAATAAGTAGCGCATAGCTAAAGTGAGATTACAGCCACCGGGTTACTCCTGATAGCTTAGTAATGTACATCTATTGTTAGGGCAGGGTGGTGCGCAGTTCGGGAGTCCTTGAGAAATGAAACACAGGAAACCACTTTGTGAGCGTTCACAGTGACAATAAACATGTTTAAGCTTTGCAGCGTTTTATGAGAGGGAAACACCAGGGCTGGCTGACAGTTACTTATTTTACAGCTATGGTATGTGTTTTCCCTCCCCGACATTCCATAACGCCTGTTTAACATACTGTAGACCATGCAAATTTTGCAAACACAGAATTTAAACTGTTCTTTTTTTTTTTAATAACTATAGCAACCATAGTCACAAATAAAACATCCTGACAAGTAACCTGCTATGCAAGTTCTGCTGCTGAGTGCTTATATTGGTTTATCTGGGATTATATGGGTAGAGTGAAGGCTAAGGGCACTCCAGACAGGGCGTAAAAAACATCCCAATAAATGTAATTAAATGTAAACACATAAAAATGCATTGTTCTTGTATACATGCAGTGTTCATAAAAAGTCCATGATCTGTTTGGATTTTGCTTGTTGATTACCTGGAAAAGGGTGCAATGATCACAGTTACAAAGCAGAGGGGAGAAAGCTTAACTTATCAGAACCCCTTAAATCTGGAAAAGACTTGGTAAGCAGTACACGACCAAGATCTTTGCTGTGCAAGACCTTCTAGGGTTTGCTGGTCCCTAATTGAAGTCATTGTCCAGGAACATTGTGTAGGGCTACACATGGCAAAGTTCATTTTTTTTCCTTTTTGTAAACAAAGCTATATTGCCAAAGTAATTATAAAATAAAAAGATTAAAGTAAAATGATAGTATGCTGAGAAGCCAGTTGTAGTGGTCTGGGATTAGCAGGACAACAGAGTGGAGGAATAGCGGCCAACAAGTGCTCAACACTTCTAGAAACCCTTGGAGGAAACCATCCCAGATCACTACATCAAGAAGCTGATCACTATACTACAAGCTAAACTGATCAAGTACTGTATTAACCATTAGGCATTCCTCAAAAGCCCATCCCTGGGACTTGCGTGGGGGGGTTAATGTGGTACAATATACAGTTTGCCTTTTAAATAGCACTTTTTCCTTTTGGCCTATGGTGCACGGATTTTCACTTTTTGGCAGCAATCTCTAAACTCATTCAGCAGCCAAAAAAATAAAAATAAAAGAGCACTTACCTTTTTCCCCCTGCAGCTGATCAGTGCTAGTCCAGCGATCAGCAAGTCATCTGATCTCTGGATCCGAGCCTGTGCCGCATTCGCATGGCCCATTCACCGGCGCCTCTGTGTCAGCTCTAACCCCTCACCATTCACTACAGGGGCACACCCATGCCCTCTCTATTCACTTCAATTGAGGAGGTGAGTTAGGCCTCGGCACGCTATTTCCATTGCAATTAATGAAGAGGGTGTGGCAGCATGTCTGTGACTGATGGTGAGTCCCAAGCCCGCAACGCTATTAATCCTGAGCCCATGTTCGGGCCCCAGATGGTGCGGGATTGCGGACTCTGATTCAGCGATCAGCGGTGAGTTGCTGCCACCAATCAGGGAACAAAAGGTTTTTAAGTGTGTGCGTGTGTGTGTGTGCGCGTTTTGGCTGCTGAATCACTTTAAGGGGTGTGATAAATATGGGTGTGCTTTGGTATTAAGGTGTTTGATGATCCTGTATCACCCACCATACAACTTTCTATAAAAGTGATCCTATACCCAGAAAAATACGTTTATGTCATCTTCCATCCCCAGCCCAGTCTTTTTTTTTTTCCTAAAGCCTTTGCCCATTATTGATAAAAACACTATGTTTTTCAGTGATAACTGAGTTATCCACACTGTCCAGCATAAAGGATCAGCTATATCATTTTTATTAAATGCAATAAATCTGAAAGCAATACAAGCTTATGAGACACATGTGGTAGTTGTAAATGAATATAAAATATCTGGAGAGCTCCATGTGGGAAATCTCCTCACAGGCAGTGGAAGTGGGTGAGTTAGTGCACCCAACCTGGCACAGAGAACGGATATATACAGTGCAATTCCTGACAGTCTTGAATGTGTCTGTTGTCAAAAGACTTCTTAGTACATTCCTGACAGGATTTTACAAGGAGAAGGAAACTCTGAACCACAGCCACTTCTGCTCTGACCATCAATGGATGTTTTCTTAATGCCCTGTGTTACTGGGCTGTGTTACTAGCTGGTCAGCTACCATTACTGACACTCAGGAATTCCTTCTAAGGGTGGCCAAAAGCTGCGCTGCTGTGCGTTATTTGGGATGAAACTATAGCAACATCAAAAGGGGACGGTGAAGTTCATTGCTGTTTGAGAGCTTCTGTACGCTTCATTCTAACAGAAAACACACCCACTCTGCTAATAGGGGAATAACATCCTAAAATATTACTGCATTTAATGTAGTCATGAGGGCCAGTCACATAAATGCATGGTGCTTACATGTAGTTGGGTTTTCTGTGGTAAAAATAGTTATTCCATATTGGATACATATTGTTTGTTTCCTCATATTGCAGTGCAGGCCTTCCTGCTTGGATGCAATGTAGCAAACTAGGATTTGGAGCCTAAACATGCATGCAGTACTATATGCAAGTAATATAGGGTAGCTTAATTACCCGTAATGCTATATTTGTAACAGTTTATTTCAAATAGCCCGCTTCAGACCTAAAGTGGTCCTGAATTAAAAATCCCTGCAGTGGTCCCACAGAGCCTGTCCCACCCTTGCTACTTAAAAAGTGCTACTGCAGGCAAAGTTAATTGTTACACTGTTGTCGGGCTACATTTGGCGCTGTTCTAAACTATTTTCCGTTTTTAAATTTAAAAACAAATGGCCGAGATATTGAGGTTTACAGTTTCACCTCACAATTTCTCTTCCGAAAAAAAGTGGATCCCTTGGATCTGTGATGCTGCATGATAATCAGCATGATGGGCAGGCCCTGCACTGACAGCAATGTGATGAATCTGGAGGAGGAGGCGGAGGAGAAGACATAGGGAGGGACCAGCAATCCTGTCCCGCTCTGCTGAGCTGATTGGGGGACGGGATAAAAAAGAGAATCTCATTGTCTGAACCTGTAAACCATATCTAGGCCATTTCTACTTCAACAATTACTTTTGCTTGCAATATCACTTTAAAGTGATCCTATACCCAGAAATGAAATGTATATCATAATCTTCTATCCCCAGCCCAGTGCCCCAAAACAGCCTTTGTATCTTTTTTTTTAACTAAAGCCTTTGCCCAGTATTCATAAAAACATGAAAAGTAAGCTCTATGATGTCTGAATGGCATCTATATTCTAATTCATTCCATTCCAAGGTAAACTGTAACATAATGGCAGTTAGGTTGTAGTGCTTTCATATTTATTGCAGTTATCATAATAGATAAGGCTGACCCCCAATGCAGATCTGTGTGTACTGGAACTGAATGCATCATTGCTGGAAAGCACCAGGGGGTGGGCTGATAGGGCAACTGCATCAGGTTCGTGTTTTTATGAATATTGGGCGAAATGCTTTAGTAAAAAAATGAACACAGGCTCTTTGGGGCACTGGGCTGGGGATATAAGGTGATGACATAAACTTCCTTTCTGGGTATAGGATCACTTTAAATGCCAGCTGAAATGACTAAAATCGAGAAATAAAACTAACCTTCTTAATGCTTCTGTATGGCTCCTGGGCAAAAATGACCGCTGAAAATGTGTTTTCCAGGCTGGTATGCATGGAGTAGTTCATGGTGCCCTAGCAGGCATTCCTATGAACTCTAAGAGCTTGATTTGAGGTGATACATCTTTCACATGGGGGTAATGGTAACACCGAGACAGGGGCATACATAGGTTTAGAGGGCCCCATAGCAAAATTCATAGTGGGCCCCCTCACACATTGCAGAAAGCTGATCACTGGTGTCTGCGTGGAGTGGTAAGGACTGTAGGTTTCACAGGATGGAACATGCCACCACCTTTTTCCCCCCAGCTGCTAGCTTACAGTGATGGCACCCCAGTCATAAAATGGAGCACTCCCAGTGGCCCACAGGTACTACAAGTTGGAGGAAGGCAGCTTGCACAGGGTCCCCTCCTGCCTTAGGCCCAGTAGTAGCTGCCTCCCATGCCTCTATGGTATGTACAAGGAGATTTAACTTCTCTCTATTAGCCTACAATCTAATATATAAGTCTTCTAAGTTACTGGTCGTCCTTGCAGAGATTTCTCAAAATTGCTGCAAACAGGATTTTCACCAATTCACGGCTCAATCACTCCCCATGTGTGAAAGGGCTTGTTGACTTACAAGGGCTGCACTTGAGCTTGTGATTGGTGGACGAGGAGAGAATGCAAGACCCGACACAATCACCTTGTATGTACCTTGTAAGTATAACAGGAGAGGAAGGTCAGGCAAGGCTAAGCACTCTGAAAGCATATCTACACTCTGGAAACTCTGCCCCAGGTAGGGTGCCAGTCTGCTGGCAATTTTTTGCTAGTGCCTCCTACCGGAGAAGGTTCAGCAGCCCCAACTTCAGTCCTGTGGGAGCTGGGGTGGCAGAAGAGGGTTAGTTGGAGACCTTGTGGACAGGCATCCCCCCTGAGGCAGTGTTGCCACTGGGCTATATGTCTATTCTAAGCCTCCTGGGCTGTGGGATGACATTTTTAGCCATAGACAGGTAAATACCTTTTCTCAAAAGTGATCACCAACCACAGGCTTCCTGCCCTTTTTATGTGGCTCTGATCATCCACGTGTGCCCTCCTGCCCCATCTCTGCCCATGCCCATTTGTATACCTCTATCAACCAACTGGTCATTCTTTCCTCCACACAGCTGGATGCAGGACAAATTGCACGACATATCTGGAAGCAGGACAGGCTGAACGCATGTACCCAGGACAGGCTAGACACAGGAACACAGCTGGATGCAGGACAAATTGCACGACATATCTGGAAGCAGGACAGGCTGAACGCATGTACCCAGGACAGGCTAGACACAGGAACACAGCTGGATGCAGGACAAATTGCACGACATATCTGGAAGCAGGACAGGCTGAACGCATATACCCAGGACAGGCTAGACACAGGAACACAGCTGGATGCAGGACAAATTGCACGACATATCTGGAAGCAGGACAGGCTGAACGCATATACCCAGGACAGGCTAGACACAGGAACACAGCTGGATGCAGGACAAATTGCACGACATATCTGGAAGCAGGACAGGCTGAACGCATGTACCCAGGACAGGCTAGACACAGGAACACAGCTGGATGCAGGACAGACTGGACAAGGGGACCCAGAACAGGCTAAAAACAGGAACATGGCTAAATGCAGGACAAGCTGGATGCAGGACAGGCTAGATATAGGGACAGGACAGACTGGAGAAAGGAACATGGCTGGATACAGGACAGACTGGACCCAGCTCAGGCTAGACACTGACAAAAAAAACATGGCTAGGTGCAGGACAGGCTAGTCACTGGAATATGACTGGATGTAGGACAGACTAGATACTAGAACATGGATGGATGGATGGAGGACAGGCCAGACAAAGGAAAACATCTAAACGAAGAGAGCAGCCAATATTGCTGCTAGCCAGCCATACAGCTGTGAATGCTCTTGAGCCTGTGGCAACTAGTTCTAGTAACATCACCATTGCTTCTGCAACTGAATCACTGCTGGACCTGGTGAGGTGATTATTCCTAAAACTAGGAATCATTTCTATTCACATACCGGTATTTAAGCAGCACTAATAATCAAGATGCTGATATTTCAGTTGCCTATGATTTCTGCTGATCTGCTGTAGACTTTAAACAATTAATTTGAGTTCTGCCACTTACATGATTTTTGCTATTGAGCCGCACTCACACGCTTTTTTTCTGCTCTGCATAATGTAAACGGAGCCAAATAGTTTAAGGGGCTATGTAAGACTGTGTAAGACTCCCTTGTACTGACTATCACAAGTACACATAGTTAAGTGGGAACTCAAGTGAAGCAACTTGCTGCCAGACTTCCTAGGTCAGTAGCTGATTCAACAACACCAGAATCAAGGGCTGTAACACAAGTTATGGTTTGACCTAAGACAGAACATAGCTGTACACCTTCTTATTCCTGCATATAACCAATCAGACAATAAAGTTACTCAGGAAGAAAATGTGATCTCAGTGGCATGGTGTGAACTGGGTTGGTTTTAATAAATTTACAATGTCTTATTCCTTGTTATTTTAAATCACAGCCTTCTCTTGGCTCTGGCCTTGCTCTTGACACTGCCTCGCCTTGGTGTCCCTTGCATTCTACAGCAACATACATCTAAATGTACCCCTCTGAAATGCATTGTGCCTTACTACACCCCATCTGTACCCCCCAGCCAGATCCATGTGACCATGTTGTGTCCCATTTTGATGTGTCTCATTTTGATTCAATTTTGTCCCCTAACCTTAAAGCGGACCTTCACTCTGAATAAGAGTCTATCTTATATGTTTCCCACACCCTGTACATACAGATTGCCCACATTAAAAACTATCCTACCTGCATCTACTGCATGTTATGAGCCTTTAAACATCCAAGATGGCGGCTTCCAGGCAGCCTGCAAACAGGAAGTGCCTCCAGACTGTGCTGCTGTGCATTCTGGGACTGCTGACCTTTACCTGACCCCAGCTCTGCTCTGTCTGAGCAAAGCACAGCTATAACCCGCCCCCCTGTACCTTATCCCACTCTCCTCAAGATGGCGGCGCCCGTATCCTAAATTCCTGAACAGAGTTGCAGCCCAGTGGGGGAATGAATAAGAAGTTAGTGACTAAAAACGTAACATATATTAATTTTAGATGCTGGGGAACCGTTTTTTAAGAGTTTGGGCTTTTCATTAAATCACGCTGAAGGTCCGGTTTAAGCCTATTAGCAGCCACATAGGCTATTATTACTGGCACATATACTGGCAATAATCAAATAGACATATGTTACTCCCACGCACTTGGTGTTTGGCAGGGCAGCAGGGCACAGGTTATTCTTGGGCCCCGGGTATCTCCAAGTGTGTCTGTGTGGGGTGCTGGGGCTCTACCAGATGGGTAATAGATACTTACTGTGCTGTGCAGATATTGACACTTGGCTCCAGGTAATCAACTATACTCACCCTTCCTCAACTGCAGCAGCTTCCTTGTCTTGGGAGTTTGGCCCTGCAAGTGACATGCATGCATGAGCTCTTCTGGAGGTCATCGACTGCAAGGACATCGGTGGACCAGACTTCAACCCTGTTGCCATCATGTAGAGACATGCC
This sequence comes from Gastrophryne carolinensis, assembly GCA_027917425.1. Classification (NCBI taxonomy): domain Eukaryota; kingdom Metazoa; phylum Chordata; class Amphibia; order Anura; family Microhylidae; genus Gastrophryne; species Gastrophryne carolinensis. The sequence goes on from CM051236.1 coordinate 378,149,305, forward strand.
ATACACTTCGTTTTTAAACAATATTTATAAAAAAAAAAAAAACAGGCTACATTCATGTACAGGAACTGGTTAAACTTTTTCAAAACACATTAGGGTCGATTCATGGTCGTGTGCGAACAAATCTGCTCGCGTTTTTTGGAGCGCCAAGTCGCAGTTGGGCTTCTGCATGATTCATGGTCAGCAAAATGGGATGTGCATTTGTTTTTGCACCAATTTGCATACTAGCATTTGCCAATGCACCAATCTGTACCTGACATTTTCTGCTAGCGCCATTTTTGTGAACCAAACTGTCTCTGGCGCCTGATCTATAGTATGTGTAGAGGGCAAAAAAGTGTGCACAATGGCAATTTGAGGAGTGGTTTTCCTCCCGCAAATAGGTGGAGGAAACTGCTGATTGAGTAACAGCCTTATTTCATTCCGAAAACACATGCTGGCAGTGACCGGCATGTTTTTGAACAATGAAAGTGTCAGCTGCAAGTTCTTATTTGGGATTTGAACCCTTTTTTTTTGTTTGCAAAATAAATAATAAAACGTTGTCAAAAACAACAAAAATGTAGATAGTGAGCCTGAAGTTTAGCAAAAACAGAAAACAATTAATGTTAAATTATTAGCCATTAATATGCAAACCAATCAGGGGAGGGAGGGTTAAAGAGAACATCTGGGATAAAACACTGAGCCAAAAAACAATAAGAGTTAACTGAAATCAGAATACCCCCCCCCCCCAAAAAAAAAAACACCCTCCAAAAATGAAGGACACAGGTTCTCCATCTCTTCTTCTGAGATAGCGAAAAGAGCTTCTCAGAAAACACAGATGCTGGAGAGATCAAATCGCTATGAAGAAACAGTAAAGGAAAGGGGAAAACATGGGGGACCATTGGGAGAAGCTAAGAACTTAGCAGGCCAAATGAGCATGGGGCAGGGTCATTTGCGCCTCTAAACAGCAGATTTTCCATGTTGAAGCCACACACTGGTGCAAGAACGGTTTTTGCATTTCTCTCATGCGATACCATTTGGTGCCATTCACACGTGTGCCCAGCGTGCACAGCAGCCATGAATCATGCACCAAGAACATGCAGAATGGTTTGTGCTCCACCTGATCATTTTTGCTCACTGACCATAAATCAACTCTATTCTGTGTTTGGAGTTGAAAAAATATTTTCAGTGCACATTTCACCATGAGGATAACAACACTTGAAATGAATAATATGCTTCATGAGCTAATTGAATTTTGCCCTAACAAGTGTCCAGAGTTGTACAAATAGAACATTAGAAAATGTCCTACAGGCCGCCCATCTAGTGATCCCCTGCTGCTCTTTGTATCTAGCATGACAGGTTTATACAGGCCAGATTTATGGGGTACAGGTTTTCTAATAACAATGTCTAGCTTTAAAAGGGAAGGATTAGCACCGAGCCATCGAAGGCAGGGAATGTGTCCATGCTTGGTGTCCAGGAACGCAATCCAAACAGGAAAGCTAAACACCACGGAGGGACCTCAGATGCCTTGCAGAGCTCTGTAAATGTCAAAACAGAGAAGTGTTGAGCTAGAACAGAGAAGCTTCAATTGAAGCATGCAAGGGTCAGTCCCAAACTTGGCAGCAGAAGTAGATGACTAGTGGCAGTGCCATGATTTGTACTAGGAAGAAAATGTACAGATTCCAACACGTCATGTGGTACTGTATGGTACTGGTATAAAAGGCTTAGACTGAAAAGTAAACTAAGAGGCCGATTCATTAATAGCGGCAGGTAGCGACAGTTGAGCGACTGTAGCGGCATTTTCAGAGCGCCCGCTAGTAGTCGCTGTGCTTGGCCGTTGTCCGGTAGTTGATAGCGACTCAGTCGGTGTGCAGTAATGTTGAATATTGGGTGAGGAGTCGCTATTTGACAGGTTCTGCGCTGTATGGGAGCGCATGATAGCGACTGGCCCTAGCGACCTCCCACCATATTCATTAACAAATCACGCTCAAAAAATTCTCGCGCTGTAAAATGCATGTTTAAACCCCAGAGCGCTGGCGGCGATGGGTTAAAAGTAGTTTTTTAACCCCCAAACAACCATATTTTTTGTTTTTTAACTAGTTTTGTAATATGAATACATTAATATCATACCTGTAATATCAATTCTGTACATTTATTTTTTTTATTTTTTTTTAACAATTATTTAAAATGGCAGAAGTGGTCACAGAATTTTTCACATTTAAAAAATATATAATTACAAATATTATAATATATAAAATATATATATATATTATAATTATAATATATATAATAACAATTAATTATTAATATTTAAAGATTGTTTCATTGAAATGCATTGGAGAGCGCCAGGTAGCGAGAGGTCATACCTGTCGCTGTTCAAGGTCGGACGCTGGCGCTGTGGGCTGAGGCTGGAATAATGATGAATGAGTCGCTATATGGCGCTATCTCAGTCGCTAAGCAGGATCGGCTTGATAAATGTGTGATTGTGGTGGGGAGCCGGCGTTCTCGTGGCGGTGCCCGTCATTACCGGCCGCTCACCAGTCGCTACCTGTCGCTATTCCTTCATAAATAAGGGCCTAAATCTAAATCAATAGTAAACGTGATTTTGCATTTGCTTACATTTGCACACAAACAGCCATCCTAGATATAGACATTTAATTGTAACTACTGAGAACTAGGTTGAAGAACACTTTTTGTTCCCTGTATGTTATATATTATAATGATCACATCATTTTTTTGTGTGTGTTATATAGAAGTGAGGCATTCCTCCACACATATTTTGAAATGATGGAAACAGATTGATAAACATGTTAAAGAGGAACAATGCTCACCCTCTCCCCATCACCTTGTGTCGATTCACCTGACTGAGGGAGACCAATCACGTTTTCCGCGTGGGCTTGCACCTCAAACCTGAATGGTGGCCAGTGTTTACCTGATTTAGCTGCCATACAAGGGTATGGAAAATGGTAAACATTGGCTGACTTTAGTTCCTCTTTAATGATATACAAACAATGTTTAAAAATCTTAATGGATTAAAGTGGACCAACACCCAGGATTTTGACTATCCTGGGTTTTGGTCCACTTCGGTGGGGCACCCCGATCGGGGGTGTCCCGCTGTGTGAAACCCCCCAGAAACCCCAAAAAACTCACCTCTCCCCGCTCCCACGTGACCGCTGCTGCCAATCCCCGCCGACGGACAAGCAGGAGGCAGCGACGGACAAGAGAACGCGCCCGCCGCCGCCTCCCGCGCGTCACTTTTACAGGACGCGCGCCCGCGCCGGCCATTCACAAACGGCCGTCGCGGGTGCGTGTCCTGTCAGAGGGACGCGTGGGAGGCGGTGGCAAGCGCCGCTGGATCGAGGAGCAGGTAAGGATTTAGGGTTTTCTGGGGGGTTTCACACACCGATCGGGGTGCCCCGCAGTCAGGGGACTGATTGGTCCGGGAATCTTATAGATTCCCGGGCCGATCAGTGGAGGGTGTTGGTCCACTTTAAGTAGTATGAGCTCCACCCACAGAAATGCATGCAGTTACATGCCGTAGCATGCTATTAGACCTCCGGACCAACACCCATTTTTTCTTTAACGGGTCCCTTGGTCCCGCTGCCTGCTCATCACAATAAGCTCGGGGGGGGGGGGTACCCAGAATGCTGGATGCCCCCTCACAGATAACCTCCCAGAACGCCTGTAATGCTCACAGTGCTGGGAAAGGAGACCTGAGACTGGCCGCCCGGCGGTCATGTGGACCATAGTCGTATCCTCTACGCCGGCCACTGGCACGACCTGCCCATGTGACTGCCTGGCAGCCAAACGTGAGCATTACAGGCATTCTGGAGGTTATCTGCGAGGTGGGGCTCCAGCATTCTGGATGCCCCTGTCCGAGCTTATTGTGATGAGCATGCAGCAGCAGCGCTCCCCTAAAGCCCCCTATTGATGATCAGTGGCATATGGTGCTTGAGAGGGCATAGCCCCATGCAGATGTTGTGGAATAGCTGTGGTCCTAGAATTACATAGGAGCCACCATATTGGATCACACCTGATTACACATGAGTAGGAGGATGGGGGAGAGCCTTTTGTAGCACATAGACACTGCAGTTGAGCTGGAAAAGTCCTTTTGATTATCTAAACTGGCTACAGAGAGATTTTATCTGTTTCCGCACAAAATGTTAGAAGGAGATAATGCTGGCTGCATTGAAGATCATTGAAGATGCTTGTGTGACAATATGGGCGTATGTTATTTGGAGAGCCAGGCCTGCGCTTGGGCTTCCCCATGATTCATGGGCCCCCAAATTAGAAGTGCATTTTGTTTAACACCAGTTTGCGCTCCTGCGCGGACATAAGCCAAACTTGCACCTCAAAAATCCCGCAAGTGCAAATTTGGCGCACCAAACTGTCTCCAGCGCCTGATTTAAGGCATGTTTAGAGAGCATAAAAGCGTGCGCAAATGCGGCAATTTGAAGAGTGATTTTCCTCCAGCAAATAGGTGGAGGAAACTGACGATTCCAATGAGTAACAAACTCAACTAGGATGGATGTGCACAGCTTGAATGTTGCAGAGAGGTGCTGGCTCTGGGGATTAAATAATGAACCAAAAATAGTATAGCACTGGGGTATAGCACAATACATAGTTAAAAAACATAACGGATATCCCCCGTCTTGTGTTTATGTTTTTTAACTATGTATTGTGCTGTTATGTGCCATCTTTTTGTTTATTTATTTATTAAAAAAATTAATGAAATAAAATATTGTAATTTTATTATTTGAGTGCGGCTTATTTAGGGGGATTATTTTTCTGGGATTAGTCTAGGACCCCAGTGCTATACTATTTTTGGTCCAATGAGGCTTACTTCATTCCAAAAACACATGGCGGCAGCATCAGGCATGTTTTTTAACAATGAAAGTGTCAGCCAGTTCCTTTTAGGGACTGAAACTTTTTTGTTTTGGGAATAAAAAAATGTTTAATAGTTATCACACTATTTAAGGTAAAAACTAACTAAAAATAAATATAATAGTTAAATTATTAAGCAGTAATATGCCCAAACAGAGCAGGGAGGGTTAAAGAGAACATCTGGGACAAAATATTTGGCACTAAAACACTAAAGGTTAACTAGAATCAGAATATCCCCCAAAAAACTACCCCAAAACTACCATCAAATCATTACGGAGAAACAGTAAAGGAAAAGGGAGAAACATGGGGGACCACCGGGAACAGTTAAGCACTTAGCTGCCCAAATGCGCTTGGGGCAGAGACATTTGCACTTCAAAACAGCAGATTTTCCTTGCAGAAATCGCAAATTGGAGCATGAAGAGCCAATGTGCACTTCTCCCATGTACTTGCCATTTGCATATGCACAAGGGCATGAATCATGCGCCCAGGGGCATGCGGAGTCGTTTGCGCTTATGCCCTTATTCATCAAGCGATAGCGCCAGGTAGTGTCTGACGAGCGCCAGGTCCCGCCAGCTAACGGCGGCTACCGACTCAAGTACGCCCGGCGTCGGCCACAATGACGCATTTATCAAGCTAAATGAGGCTAGCGCCGGCGAGAGCGACAGCTAGCGCGGGATTCATCATGTAGCCGACTGCAACGAACAGCGCCGCTACTAATCCCATCACAGCGCCAGGTATGACCTGTCGCTCCCTGGCGCTCTCCAATGCATTTCAATGGAGCAATCTTTAACTAATCATAATTAATTGCTATTAATGGTTTTTTTTTTTTAAAGGCCAAAAATTCTGTGACCACTTCTGCAATGTTAGGATTTTTTTTTAAGGTTAAAAAAAAAAAAAAAAATGATTTTGTGCAGAATTGAAATTACAGGTCTGATATTAATGTATTCATATTACAAAATGTTTATAAAAACTTGTATAATTTTACAATCAAAAAAATATGGTTGTTTGGGGGTTAAAAACTATTTTAAATCCATCGCCGCCAGCGCTCTGGGGTTTAAACAAGGAATTCGCAGCGCGAAAAAATTCGGAGCGTGATTTGTTAATGAATCTGCAGCAAGCCGTTCGCTCTGGCCATTCGCTGTCAGGCGCACCCATACAACGCTGAACCTGTGAAACAGCGACCCCCCAGCCCGTATTCAACATTACCGCACACCGACTGAGTCGCTGTCAACAAGCAAACCCCGGCCAAGCACAGCGAATACTAGCTGGCGCTGTGAAAATCACGCTACTGGCACTCATCTGTCGCTACCTGGCGCTATTAATGAATCGGCCTCCCCGTTTTGGGTTTTTGGCGCTCTGACCTATTGTTTCTCCACACAGGGCAGGCTGTCTGGAGCTTGGAGCTTGCTATAGGCAGCCTACAACAAACTGAGATATTTACCGCAGGAAAGGGATCAGCTTGTCTTCACAAACGCTCACACACTGAATCACCAGCTGCTAGAGATGATGAATGTAACCACTATATATATCAATCAATGTAGGTAAATGGGTTCGGCTGCAGATTTGTTTACAATATTGTTACAATAAGCTTTCTGAGCAGTGCTGAGTCATTACAGCTGATGGATTTTTACTTCTGGCCAGAGATCAAAGATTGTTTCAAAGAGATTTAGAATAATTTTCACTGTAGGACTGGGTTTTTCACAAGCAGGCCTGTCGGAATTGTGGCAAGATGGACGCTCACTAATATCACCAAACCTCTAGCTTTTTTATATTTACTAGAATCGAGAAAAACGTCCCCAAAAATGTAAAATGTCTCCACCAGTGTCTTCTCAACCAAAAAATGGGTTTCTTGTAGAAATGCCACAGATTTTTTTTTTAACTCTTGTGTGATTGATCTGCACTTAGCCGCAGAATTGTCACCCCTTATATTTATAGGTGCAGCATTTTAGATTCATACTTTTTAATTTGTTTTTTATAGGTTCCATTGCCTCCTTGGTTGAACTTGATGGACATATGTCTTATTTCAACCGTATTAACTATGTAACTATGACTCATTTATTATGGGCCCCAGTTCCTAGTGCCCTTGAACCCTCCCTTCCCATAAAGTCACCCTATTCCTAGATTCCTTACTATCCCTTCCATACCGATTATCCCAGATTTCCTTTTCTGGGATCCATGTTGGACCTTTTCCATTTGGTTCCCCCCTCACCTCAAGTCTCACTCTCAAGTAAGATTTAGTGCATAAAAAGGCAAAACTGCAGGACACTCTGTGTTTCTGAGGCTGGGGAGTACAGCTGGGCCAAAAGGATGGACTGGAGGGGAGACTAGGGAGGCAGAGATTAGATGGGACATAATCTTACCTGCTCCTCTTTCCACTGGAGTCCTATGACTGGCTGCCAGTGGTCAAGTGGCCCACACTGCTTTTGACTGTCCGGACTATGGGGCTGCATTTCACCAGTGAAACGAGGAGCTGGCATGATTACCTTGTGCTGGTGGTGTCGTATGTGTAGGGGAACTTCAGTAATCAGGATGCCCCCACACCCAGCTAGATGGCAATCAACATGTGGTGGTGTTGAATTGCTTTAATTAATTTGTGGAAACTATGGGGGTTATTCAAGAAGGGATAGCGCCAGGTAGTGCCTCATAGCGACAGGCAGCGTCTGGTGAACGCTGGGCACTGTATGAGAAACCACATTTATGAAAGTGATCTGGTGAGCAACTCTAACAGCACCATGTAGCGTCCGATGTATTATTACAGGTGGCTCAGAGTATAGCTTCCAGAGCGCCAGGTATTACCTTTCGCTCAGTGTCGCTCTCCCATACGTTTCGATGGGCGTTCACTTGCTTGTGTTTAAACAGCATGTTTGACAATTTTTTTAGGTTTTTTTTTTTTTTGCTCAAATCATTGTGTGACCTCTCCTGGCTGCAAACAAACACTTTTAGAAACTTTTTTGACTTTTTATATTTTTATGCAGAAATGTCATTACAGGTCTGGCACTAAAGTGTTATTGTCCCAGTGTTAAAACAATGTCATTCCATGTGTTTTCGCTTTGTTACTGGCGGATATGTGTTCAAAAACAGACTATAATCACACAGTGTCTGGCGCTCAATGCTATAGCGACCAGATTTAGAGCGCCAACGCTGTGTGTGTGTCCTTTTGTGATAAGTATGGTGTGGAGCGCCAAGAGTCGGCCGCACTGAGCTGGCGCTACCTCTTGCTCCCTGCAGCGCTGTACTGGTGTTAGAACGCCCAACATACATCACATTCATCAATGCCGGCCAGGTTACTACTGCGACTGGAGCGCTCTGTTACAGTGCCCGATAACCGCTTACAGCGTCTACTAGCGCTCTAATTGCCGCTATACAGACGCTGCCAATAACAGCCTTCACATTTACGTTAAAGGGCTGCTTATGCACCACTGCATAGCGACAGAGCAGGGATGCCATTGCTCTATAGTGTGCTCTGCTAAATGCTTTCTAAGGTGCTTTCCATAGAAGTACACACTGCAGAGCATCCCAAATCAAGATGACCGCTAGATACCCTTTCACCTTAATGGAAAACCTCTGCACCTCATCTTGATAACTTTTAGTAAGCAGCAGTTATACACACTATTATAGGACCCCTTTAGGAAACATAATTAATTAAGCTAATAAAAGCATGACATACTCTATAAGAATATAATCAAAAAAGCTTTCAAAATGTTAAAATGAAGTCAACAATTTTCAAATAACAATAATAACAGCACTTATGATAGGTAAACACTATTTACACATAGGTAATGTAAGTAGAAGAATGAATGTGGCATGGCCCTAGGTTGTTTCTCTGGAAAGTGTATACTATAGATCCATTTATCCAATTTCCTTGCTTAATAAATGTAATAGCGAGAAACTGCATTTCACAAACTTAATTTCCCATGTCAAATTAGTTTGTTGATTCAACTAGAAAACATCATTTGTGTTTGAGAGCTCATAACACAGTTTCCAGGATAAACTATTGCTTGACTGCAGACTGACCAAAGCAAAGCAAAAATCTGCAAAGCCTTTGCAAATATTTGTTTTACAACCCGATTGATGCAGGACAAACCCAGTGCCATTTGCACTTAAAAGCAACCTAATTCTGCACCCCTTCCTTTTCATTATATTCAATGCATGGATGTTTTATCCACAGGGGAAAATTTGACTGCGCTGGCGATAAACCCCCTTTTCCAATCCAGTTTAGAACTATCAGATCTGAGTTCTTAGTTCTGGAGTGTGATTATCAGTTGCTAAAGAGATATACTGTTGCTAGTGGCCACTAGTGGCCTGCAATTCCACACATTGTCATTTGGTCTAGCAGTAGGTGCCATGTAGTGACTGTCCTGATTTTTAGTTAGCATGTTCTTATGTAAGCTTAGGGGTTTATTTAAGAAACGCTAAGGCCATGTAGCGCCAGGTGAATGTCAGGTCCCAGTGCAAAAGGTGTAGTTATCAAGTAAAAAATCCAGAGCGCCTCTAAGAGGGCCAGGTAGTGTCTCATCTATCATTAGCGCCGGCGATGGGATGAATTCCGGCGCTGAGTTTCCTACAGGGCCAGATCAGACCAGGCGCACACACTGCACAGTGTGGCCTTATCCCATACATTTCAATGAGCTGGGATAGTTGTATTTCTTTTTTTATCTTTTTTGGGGGGACTGGTGCATGTGGCACGGGAATCCTGGGCTGTTTGGTATTGTTTTTACATGTATTTAAGCCATTTTTGTGTTGCGCTGCAAACTTGTGTAAAAAAGCTGTGTCATGTCTTTCAAGTGTCCCCATTGCATTTCACTTTTTTTTTAATTTGCTGCCCTGATCCTAAAAAAATAAAAACGCGGATTACAACAGGAGCTGTGTGCCTGGAATCCCCTTTTGCCTGGGCCTGGAATTGCCCCTGCGGGCGCTCTGTATTTCTGTCTTAAATAGTTTAAACTTGCGGCGCTCCCGGACAGCAGTAGGTGTCGCTAGCACATAGACACGTACAAGCTGTGCACAGTGAACACTGCCTGGTCGGGAATCCTACAGCTGATAGCGGCGGAGTTGCGATGCTGGCACCGCTGAGTGTCTCAGACAAGGAGCTCAAGTGCCGCCTGCACCAATCTTACTAAATTACCCTCCCAGTCTTGCAGATGAAAAACTACACTTCTGAAGAGTCAGTGTACAGTAGATGGGATCAGCTTAATCTCGGGCTAAGCAGACCCTCAGAAAAACCAAAAGGTCTATAGCCAAGAATTAAAAAATGGACAATAATCACTAGCTCGATACATGATTTTAAGGAGAGTTTCTGTCACCAGTGCTGTAGATGGATCTGCTAGAGACCAAACTAAGAGCCACCTAGTCGTTCATTAGCTAGAAGTAATGGAGTTGTTCTTTTGATGAAAGTCACACATGCTCTTTAGGTAAACTGGACAGATGGTCATACTCAGCAGACAAGAAGTTAAGGAGAGTCTATGTCACCAGTGCTGTAGATCGTTAAGAGACCAAAACAGGAGCCACCAAATCTTTAATTAGCTTATAGGAGTAATGGAGTTGTGCAGTAGGCAATTTCAATAATGTGGGCGGTTTTCTGCACCAGTCACTAGTGATAGGGAACAGAGACAACAGAAGAATAGACACAGACTGTGAAAAGATAAAAGGCAACTATACATTTTGCAGGGCTGACAGTAATAGGGTAATGGAAAGGTGTTTTTTAGTTACCATAGAATGCTTTTCTTTGAATATTAATTTGGGGGCCTGGGCACTTCTATATATTATAAATATACTGGAAAGAACAATGAAACTGTCAGCTCCTTTCTGGGAATATAGCAATCCTCTAGTCATAGCAATGAGAAATTGTAAAAATACTGCTACTGTTTCCTACGACAACCAATAAGTGCAGTCACACAGGGCAGGTTCCATGTCTCCCAATGAACACTAAAGAACAGGTATTTTACTAACTTAAATGATTTCTCTTGCACGTAATTTGGGGGCAGAGGCAGTTATAAAGATTTCCCCAAGTAGTCCTAACAAAGGCGCCACAGTAAACAGCATTATTCTTAATGACATTAGCTTCTAGAACCAGAAAAACAAACCTGCTTCATTGAAGAAAGATCTCAAACTGCTGTCTGAGAAATGTTGTGGCCAGCAGCATTTGCTGATATTGTTTCATCTAACTTATTGAACTTAGTAAAAAAAATCAGTTGGAATGAAGAGGCTGGTCTGCATACTTGGGTAACTGGTGCCTGGTAAAGGATCAAAAGGAGCCCTCACAGAGTGAGCTGTAGGTAGAAATGGAGGCTCTCTGCTCTTACGTAAACAGGCCTTCAGCGCCTAGTTGGTAACTCAACTTGCTAATTGTTAATTTGGCTGACCCCAAACCCTTATGTAGTTCGCACAGTAAAATTAAGCAAATGTCTGACCTCTGAAAGAGATTCTGAAGCTACTAATATTTCAAACAGTCAGCAATATTTTAAGAGTGTAGCAGCCATTATTTGGGATAGGCGGGCATTAGACAATAGGTTGACAAGACCATATCCTCATTAATATAAAAATGTAAAGACTATTAGCAAGAAAAAGGGTTACAAGTGTAGGACCGTATTATCCTCATGAATAGGGTTGTGAGTTTGGGTTCCCGAAGCCAAATACAGACTTCAGCCAAAAGTCTGTGTTCGCGTTGCGCATCTGGCTCGTACACGGAAAGGCTGGCTGATGAGTTGCTGAGCAGCGCTGGTGTTCCTTTGACATGGTCCATGGCCAGGGCCACAGAAAAATGGCCACCGCACCCCATGAGTGAGGACACTCTTAGTGCTGGCTGAACTTGCCAAACCCGAACTTTGGGGGGTTCGTACAGATGACAAAGCCTATTTCTGAGATTCCTCTGACCACAATACACCAAAAAATAGCACTTTCATGATCAATAACAACAGTTTCAGCCATTGTCTTAAAGTAGACTAACACCCATTTTTTACTAAATGGGTGTTGGCCGCTTCTGTACCAAGCACAGAGAGGCTCCCCCTGTGGCCACAGAGCAGGTAAGTTAAATTGGGCTTTGGAATGAATATAGGGGGGGGGGGTGGAAATTGGGACCCCCACATAAATGTTGGGTCACTTTAAAAAGCAGCCCCCCATAGGTCTGTAAAGACAAGGTTCAGGTCTTATAGTAACACTGAGATTTTTTAGAATGATGCCTAACATGAGTTATATACAACAATTGGTGGCCAATGGATGCTGAAAAATTATGGAAAGGACCTGATCTGAGCCTACCAGTATCTTGACTCCTGGAGAAAAATCAGGCGCTTCTACATCAAGCAATCATGCAAAGAAACCTTATGTTTTTTTGCACCATCGAAACTGGGATTCCCATGTCCTATGGGACTGGGACTTAACTGCACACCTATTAAAGTAGATTTTATTTCTCGATAAATAACTATGTGAACTCATTTGCAGAGAATACAGCATTTACTTCATGTCAGTGTATTCGGTCTTACGACTCTACAAGAAGATCTGGACTCTACAAGAAGATCATATAAGAGTGTGCGCGTAGCCATTATCTCCTCCAGGAACTTGAAAGGTCAATCAATGGCAGGTTTAGATGCCTTTTAATCCAGGAGATTTAGCATTACCAAGCTAATAGCTATAACTGAGCTGCAGTCCTAGCATTTAAATACACTGTGCAGACAGCTTACCTATTGTATAATGTATATAAAGGTGTATCATTTATTTATTTTTAGTTCTTAACTGGTTTTACAGCTATTGCCAAAGGAAGTGAACTTGAAATCTAGGCATTAATCCTGGACCCTGAAACTTGTGTTATTGCCTCAGTCATTTACTGTAGACAACACACTTTTTAAAAGCACATTTCATTAATATTTTATAGTAAAGGAAAATCTAATTCACAAGCCTTTCCCAATGTATTAGAAAAGTAGCAAGGCAGAGGCATAATACAAACCTTAAAGTGGAACAAGACCCACCTGGATCGGCCCTGGAATCTTTTAGAGCTGCTGGCTTTGTGGAACATCCAGGGGCACCCATAAACACTCACCTTTACCCGCTCCAATTGAGCATGCGCTGGCTGTTGTCCAGTGAGAGCCGTCTGTGGTGAATATGTCATTTGGAAAACTCCTCTCATTGACATAGTCACGGCAGATAGATCTCATTGGACGAGAGCCCATGCATCTGCCACTGGAACCAGGAAAAGGTGATTGGAAAGCAGCATTATGGGGGGTTTCACATAGTGGGACATCCCAATTCAGGATGTCCCAGAGGAACAGAATGAAGCCACAGAAAGTCGAATTTCCGGGTTTTGTTCCACTTAAAATAAGAGGACCAACACCCAGGGGTGATCGGCCCGGGAATCTATAAGATTCCCGGGCCGATCACCTCCCTCACCGCGGGACACCCGAGATCGGGATGTCCCGCGGTGAGGGACCCCCCCCCCAAAGCCCCAAAAAACTGACCTGATCGGCGGCGGCAGCGGGCGCCGCCGCCTCCCGCGCCTAATCGGGGTGCCCCCCTGAAGTGGACCAAAACCCAGGATAGTCAAAATTCTGGGTGTTGGTCCACTTTAAATAAGACTAAACAGTCTTCTGAGACTGGCAGTGAGGATGGCATCCGATGGATGCTCTGCATCATATACAAGTGAGCGAGGCCCTTCCTTCCCCCATAACTGTTACTCACCTACTTCGCAATCCCATGGAGCTTTGCAGCCCCATGTAACCACTGTAAGCTGGTAAAGTGGGACGGGCTTATACTGTGCTGTGTTTGCGCTCACCTTGAAAACTCCACTGATCACCACTGTTTGTCCATCCTTTTAGGTCATTTTAGGGTGGATACGTTTTAAAAATATGGGAGCTCTCTGTCTCATGTAAGAGAACTCTCCTGCCTCCAAAAATGTTTAGTTAAAGTACCTATCCAGGTAAAAAATAAAAAATCCTGTACTCACCTTTTCTCCCCAGCAGAGACTCCGTGCCCATCCGCTCCCCAGTCCCACGCTGGAATCTGTATACTTACCGAGGGCAGGGTTACAGTGATGTCTGTCACAGCTGTGGCTCTCTCTGTGGTGTCCCAGTCAGCCTTGTTTCTGCCCCTAAATGGCTACTCTATTTATTGCAAAAGAGCCCCGCCATGACATGCCCCCTGCATTGCGAGAATGTGTGCAGAAACAAGGCCTCCAAGACACCGCCAAGAGAAGACACAGCTATGGCAGACAGAATGTCTGGATCTCCACCCTCGGTCAAAGTCTTCTGGGTAATTTATAAAATGTTTGATTACCTTAGAATTAGTGATGAGCGAACCCACAGAAGTTCGGGTTCGCCAAGTTCCTCCGATTCCTCAGATACCCAAATTTAACCTGAACCCCATTCAAATCAATGGGGACCCGAAATTGGAGCCCCCCATTACCCCATAGCAGACTGTGTGACAGAGCCCCCCATCACCCCATAGCAGACTGTGTGACAGAGCCCCCATCACCTCATAGCAGGCTGTGTGACAGAGTTCCCATCACCCCATAGCAGACTGTGTGACAGAGCCCCCATCACCTCATAGCAGGCTGTGTGACAGAGTTCCCATCACCCCATAGCAGGCTGTGTGACAGAGCCCCCCATCACCCCATAGCAGACTGTGTAACAGAGCCCCCCATCACCCCATAGCAGACTGTGTGACAGAGCCTCCCCATCACCCCATAGCAGACTGTGTGGCAGAGCCCCCCATCTCCCTCATAGCAGACTGTGTGACAGAGCCCCCCATCACTCTCATAGCAGACTGTGTGACAGATCCCCCCATCACCCCATAGCAGACTGTGTGACAGAGCCCCCCATCACCCCATAGCAGACTGTGTGACAGAGCCCCCCATCACCCCATAGCAGACTGTGTGACAGAGCCTCCGCACCACCCCATAGCAGACTGTGTGACAGAGCTCCCCATCACCCTCCTAGCAGACTGTGTGACAGAGCCTCCGCACCACCCCATTGCAGACTGTGTGACAGATGCCCCCCATCACCCCATAGCAGACTGTGTGACAGAGCCCCCATCACCCTCATAGCAGACTGTGTGACAGAAACCCCCATCACCCCATAGCAGACTGTGTGACAGATGCCCCCCATCACCCCATAGCAGACTGTGTGACAGAGCCCCCATCACCCCATAGCAGACTGTGTGACAGAGCCCCCATCACCCTCCTAGCAGACTGTGTGACAGAGCCTCTGCACCATCCCATTGCAGACTGTGTGACAGAGCCCCCCATCACCCCATAGCAGACTGTGTGACAGAGCCCCCATCACCCTCATAGCAGACTGTGTGACAGAGCCCCCATCACCCTCATAGCAGACTGTGTGACAGAGCCCCCATCACCCTCATAGCAGACTGTGTGACAGATCCCCCCATCACCCCATAGCAGACTGTGTGACAGAGCCCCCATCACCCTCATAGCAGACTGTGTGACAGAGCCCCCATCACCCTCATAGCAGACTGTGTGACAGATCCCCCCATCACCCCATAGCAGACTGTGTGACAGATCCCCCCATCACCCCATAGCAGACTGTGTGACAGAGCCCCCCATCACCCCATAGCAGACTGTGTGACAGAGCCCCCCATCACCCCATAGCAGACTGTGTGGCAGAGCCCCCCATCACCCATTAGCAGACTGTGTGACAGAACCCCCCATCACCCTCCAAGCAGACTGTGTGACAGAGCCCCCCATCACCCCATAGCAGACTGTGTGACAGAGCCCCCCATCACCCTCCTAGCAGACTGTGTGACAGAGCCTCCCCATCACCCCATAGCAGACTGTGTGGCAGAACCCCCATCACTCTCATAGCAGGCTGTGTGACAGAGCCCCCATCACTCTCATAGCAGGCTGTGTGACAGAGCCCCCCATCACCCTCCTAGCAGACTGTGTGACAGAGCCTCCCCATCACCCCATAGCAGACTGTGTGGCAGAGCCCCCCATCACTCTCATAGCAGACTGTGTGACAGAGCCCCCCATCTCCCTCATAGCAGACTGTGTGACAGAGCCCCCATCACCCCATAGCAGACTGTGTGACAGAAACCCCCATCACCCCATAGCAGACTGTGTGACAGAGCCCCCCATAACTCCATAGCAGACTGTGTGACAGAGCCCCCCATCACCCTCCTAGGAGACTGTGTGACAGAGCCCCCATCACCCTCATAGCAGACTGTGTGACAGAAACCCCCATCACCCCATAGCAGACTGTGTAACAGAGCCTCCCCATCACCCCATAGCAGACTGTGTGGCAGAGCCCCCCATCACTCTCATAGCAGACTGTGTGACAGATCCCCCCATCACCCCATAGCAGACTGTGTGACAGAGCCTCCCCATCACCCCATAGCAGACTGTGTGGCAGAGCCCCCCATCACTCTCATAGCAGACTGTGTGACAGATCCCCCCATCACCCCATAGCAGGCTGTGTGACAGAGCCCCCATCACCCCATAGCAGGCTGTGTGACAGAGCCCCCCATCACCCCATAGCAGGCTGTGTGACAGAGTCCCCCATCACCCCATAGCAGACTGTGTGACAGAGCCCCCCATCACCCCATAGCAGGCTGTGTGACAGAGTCCCCCATCACCCCATAGCAGACTGTGTGACAGAGCCCCAATCACCCCATAGCAGACTGTGTGACAGAGCCCCCATCACCCTCACAGCAGACTGTGTGACAGAGCCCCCCTCATCACCCCATAGCAGGCTGTGTGACAGAGCCCCCCATCACCCCATAGCAGGCTGTGTGACAGATCCCCCCATCACCCCATAGCAGACTGTGTGACAGAGCCCCCCATCACCCCATAGCAGACTGTGTGGCAGAGCCCCCCATCACCCATTAGCAGACTGTGTGACAGAACCCCCATCACCCTCATAGCAGACTGTGTGACAGAGCCCCCCATCACCCCATAGCAGGCTGTGTGACAGAGTCCCCCATCACCCCATAGCAGACTGTGTGACAGAGCCCCCCATCACCCCATAGCAGACTGTGTGGCAGAGCCCCCCATCACCCCATAGCAGGCTGTGTGACAGAGTCCCCCATCACCCCATAGCAGACTGTGTGACAGAGCCCCCCATCACCCCATAGCAGACTGTGTGACAGAGCCCCCATCACCCTCATAGCAGACTGTGTGACAGAGCCCCCCATCACCCCATAGCAGGCTGTGTGACAGAGTCCCCCATCACCCCATAGCAGACTGTGTGACAGAGCCCCCCATCACCCCATAGCAGACTGTGTGGCAGAGCCCCCCATCACCCATTAGCAGACTGTGTGACAGAACCCCCCATCACCCTCCAAGCAGACTGTGTGACAGAGCCCCCCATCACCCCATAGCAGACTGTGTGACAGAGCCCCCCATCACCCTCCTAGCAGACTGTGTGACAGAGCCTCCCCATCACCCCATAGCAGACCTTGTGGCAGAACCCCCATCACTCTCATAGCAGGCTGTGTGACAGAGCCCCCATCACTCTCATAGCAGGCTGTGTGACAGAGCCCCCCATCACCCTCCTAGCAGACTGTGTGACAGAGCCTCCCCATCACCCCATAGCAGACTGTGTGGCAGAGCCCCCCATCACTCTCATAGCAGACTGTGTGACAGAGCCCCCCATCTCCCTCATAGCAGACTGTGTGACAGAGCCCCCATCACCCCATAGCAGACTGTGTGACAGAAACCCCCATAACTCCATAGCAGACTGTGTGACAGAGCCCCCCATCACCCTCCTAGGAGACTGTGTGACAGAGCCCCCATCACCCTCATAGCAGACTGTGTGACAGAAACCCCCATCACCCCATAGCAGACTGTGTAACAGAGCCTCCCCATCACCCCATAGCAGACTGTGTGGCAGAGCCCCCCATCACTCTCATAGCAGACTGTGTGACAGATCCCCCCATCACCCCATAGCAGACTGTGTGACAGAGCCTCCCCATCACCCCATAGCAGACTGTGTGGCAGAGCCCCCCATCACTCTCATAGCAGACTGTGTGACAGATCCCCCCATCACCCCATAGCAGGCTGTGTGACAGAGCCCCCATCACCCCATAGCAGGCTGTGTGACAGAGCCCCCCATCACCCCATAGCAGGCTGTGTGACAGAGTCCCCCATCACCCCATAGCAGACTGTGTGACAGAGCCCCCCATCACCCCATAGCAGGCTGTGTGACAGAGTCCCCCATCACCCCATAGCAGACTGTGTGACAGAGCCCCAATCACCCCATAGCAGACTGTGTGACAGAGCACCCCATCACCCTCATAGCAGACTGTGTGACAGAGCCCCCCTCATCACCCCATAGCAGGCTGTGTGACAGAGTCCCCCATCACCCCATAGCAGACTGTGTGACAGAGCCCCAATCACCCCATAGCAGACTGTGTGACAGAGCCCCCATCACCCTCATAGCAGACTGTGTGACAGAGCCCCCTCATCACCCCATAGCAGACTGTGTGACAGAGCCCCCCATCACCCCATAGCAGGCTGTGTGACAGAGTCCCCCATCACCCCATAGCAGGCTGTGTGACAGAGTCCCCCATCACCCTCCTAGCAGGCTGTATGACAGAGCCCCCATCACCCCATAGCAGACTGTGTGACAGAGCCCCCCATCACCCCATAGCAGGCTGTGTGACAGAGTCCCCCATCACCCTCCTAGCAGGCTGTATGACAGAGCCCCCATCACCCCATAGCAGACTGTGTGACAGAGCCCCCCATCACCCCATAGCAGACTGTGTGACAGAGCCCCCCATCACCCCATAGCAGGCTGTGTGACAGAGCCCCCTCATCACCCCATAGCAGACTGTGTGACAGAGCTCCCATCACCCTCCTAGCAGGCTGTGTGACAGAGCTCCCATCACCCTCCTAGCAGGCTGTGTGACAGAGCCCCCTCATCACCCCATAGCAGACTGTGTGACAGAGCCCCCATCACCCCATAGCAGGCTGTATGACAGAGCCCCCATCACCCCATAGCAGACTGTGTGACAGAGCCCCCCATCACCCCATAGCAGGCTGTGTGACAGAGCCCCCTCATCACCCCATAGCAGACTGTGTGACAGAGCTCCCATCACCCTCCTAGCAGGCTGTGTGACAGAGCCCCCCATCACCCCATAGCAGGCTGTGTGACAGAGCCCCCCATCACCCCATAGCAGACTGTGTGACAGAGCCCCCCATCACCCCATAGCAGACTGTGTGACAGAGCCCCCCATCACCCCATAGCAGACTGTGTGACAGTGCCCCCCATCACCCCATAGCAGACTGTGTGACAGAGCCCCCCATCACCCCATAGCAGACTGTGTGACAGAGCCCCCATCACCCCATAGCAGACTGTGTGACAGAGCCCCCATCACCCCATAGCAGGCTGTGTGACAGAGCCCCCCATCTACAGATGAGCGTCTGTAGCAGGCACTTTCAGAGCGCCCGCTAGTAGTCACTGTGCTCAGCCGTGGGTCGCTACTTCATAGCGACTCAGTCGCTGTTCAGTAATGTTGAATACATTGTGAGGAGTCGCTATTTGACCAGTACAGGGCTGTATGGGAGCGCATGTTAGCGACTGCTCATAGTGACCGACTCACACCATATTCAGCAAAAAAACAGCCTCACAAATCTCTGGATGGGCGAGGTGAGTACAAACTGCCCAAAGCTGAAACCGGGGGGGGGGGGGGGGGGGGGGGCAGCAGCCCGGTGAGGTCTGGGGGAGGTTTTAATGTTGTGTTAATGATGTTCCTCTTTAAACCGGACCTTCACCATGATTTATTGAAAAGCCCAAACCCTTAAAAAACAATTCCCCAGCATCAAAAATGAATATATTTTAAGTTTTTAGCCACTTACTTATTATTCTTTCCCTCACTGAGCTGCAACTCTGTTAAAGTGGACCAACACCCAGGGGTGATCGGCCCGGGAATCTATAAGATTCCTGGGCCGATCACCTCCCTCACCGCGGGGCATCCGAGATCGGGATGTCCCGCGGGGTGAAACCCCCCCCAAAAGCCCCAAAAAACCTTACCTTATTGGCGACGGATCAGCCGCCGCCGCCTCTAGCAGTGCACGCGCCCGCGCCGGCCGTTTGTGAATGGCCGGCGCGGGCGCTCGCCCTGTAAGAGGGACGCGCGGGAGGCGGCGGCTTATCCGTCGCTTGTCCGTCGCCGAAAAGGTACGTTTTTTGGGGCTTTTGGGGGGGTTTCACACAGCGGGGCATCCTGATCTCGGATGCCCCGCTGAAGTGAACCAACATCCAGGATAGTGAAAATCCTGGGTGTTGGTCCACTTTAAGGACTTTAGGATACGGGCGCTGCCATCTTGACTCAGAAGCATCACACTTACTGAGGAGAGGACAGTGGGATAAGGTAAAGGGGGGCGGGTTATAGCTGTGCTTTGCTCAGACAGAGCAGAGCTGGGGTCAGGAAAAGGTCAGCAATCCCAGAATGCAGAGCAGCACAGTCAGAAGGCACTTCCTGTTTGCAGGCTGCCTGATGTTCTTGGATGTTTAAAGGCTCACCATATGCAGTAGATGCAGGTAGGATGATTTTTAATGTGAGCAATCTGCATGTACAGGGTGTGGGAAACATATAAGATAGACTCTTATTCAGAGTGAAGGTCCGCTTTAAGTCTAAATAAATGTACCCGTCTCTCCACATTAAAGAAGACTGCTCTGCAAATTCCTAAAGATTCATTGTCCAAGGAGGAATGTGCAGGGATTGTCAACAGGTTGAGACCCTGGTCTACATGACTTTATCCCCATTGGGCACATAACCCACTCAGCACTTCCCAAAAAGTTAAGGACTAAATCTCAAATTAAAAATGTATAGTATAGAATTATAAAATTGCAACCGACCTTTCATATAGTAAATGATATGATTAAAGGAAACTGTAGCTAGATACTGAAGACCCAAGTAAGGTTATAAAATGTGATGTGAAACTGTCAGTTTACTCACAAGGATGTGGTGATAAGAAAAAAATCTCCCACCTACAGTATTTCCTAAAGAAAAGTAAATCAAGGTGTGCTGTAGTGTAATATCAGGCTTACAGTTTTCTAAAACGGTACAAATGTAAAATAAACAAAAAGTGCTAACAAAGGATGCAGATTAGGAAATATATGTATAGTTCTAAAATCTGAATTGGGGTAACTAATAAAGTTAAACTTTTTAATTACACTGAGACTTGTAGGCTGATTCATCACTAACGCCAGGTAGCGACAGATGAGCGTCTGTAGCAGGCATTTTCAGAGCGCCCGCTAGTAGTCACTGTGCTCAGCCGTGGGTCGCTACTTCATAGCGACTCAGTTGCTGTTCAGTAATGGTGAATACATTGTGAGGAGTCGCTATTTGACCAGTACAGCGCTGTATGGGAGCGCATGTTAGCGCCAGAGCGCAGGAGGCGGTGTGTTTAAAGTGTGTTTTCCAGCATCTATCAACTAGTAACAAAGCGAAAACATATGGAATTACATTGTAACAACATTGTAACATGAACACTTTAATGGCAGACCTGTAATGTCATTTCTGAAGAAATATATAAAAAATGAAAAAATTGTGAACAAACTGCTTTTTAAATGCCAGGAGAGGTCACAGAATTATTTGAGATTTAAAAAAAAAAATAAGAAAGGATCGTCCATTGAAATGTATGGGAGAGCGCCAGGTAGCGAGAGGTCATCACTAACGCCAGGTAGCGACAGATGAGCGTTTGTAGCAGGCATTTTCAGAGCGCCCGCTAGTAGTCACTGTGCTCAGCCGTGGGTCGCTACTTCATAGCGACTCAGTTGCTGTTCAGTAATGGTGAATACATTGTGAGGAGTCGCTATTTGACCAGTACAGCGCTGTATGGGAGCGCATGTTAGCGACTGCTCATAGCAACCGACTCACACCATATTCAGCAAAAAAACAGCCTCACAAATCTCTGGCGCTGAAAAATACTTGTTTGTAGCCCAGAGAGCAGGAGGCGGTGTGTTTAAAGTCTGTTTTTCAGCATCTATCAACTAGTAACAAAGCGAAAACATATGGAATTACATTGTAACAGCATTGTAACATGAACACTTTAATGCCAGACCTGTAATGTCATTTCTGAAGAAATATATAAAAAAATGAAAAAATTGTGAAAAAACTGCTTTTTCAATGCCAGAAGAGATCACAGAATTTTGATTGTGATCTTTTGAAAAAAAAAACAAAAACAAATACCCCGTTTAAAGAGAAGAAAAGGATCGTCCATTGAAATGTATGGCAGAGCGACAGGCAGCGAGAGGTCATACCTGGCGCTGTGCAAGGCTGAACGCCGGTGCTGTTCGCTGAGGCTGTGAAAATGATGAATCAGACGCTACATGGCGCTATCCCAGTTGCTAAACAGATTCTGCTTGATAAATGTGTAATTGCGTGCCGTGTTCGGCGTTCACCAGTCGCTACCTGTCATTAACCAGGCGCTACCTGACGCTATCCCTTCTTAAATAAGGGCCTTGGTTAAAAGTGTCCAATGTACATAGCAGAAAATCTGTAGACACTGTTTATGATGAAGGGATTTGGATGTATAGACCATTACACTATGACTACAAGGCACATAAATCAAGGATATAGCCGTGCATTCTTGTTAGACTAACACTTGCTGTAAAACAGGTCACAGTCAATAGTTCAGTGACTGTCAACATGACAGGATGTCACCATTCCAGCAACTAATATGTCATTTCCACTTTCTTACAAATGCTTTGTTCTTTGACTGAGAACTGAATACATCTAATAGCAATAGCACATTAGCCATACAGGAGCAGAAGTGTCCAGGGAAGTAAAAGTAGTTTGATTCAAGCTGACACACTGCCAAGTTTAAAACCAGTTTCAAGAAAAAATCAGCATGAGAAATATGCATTTTAAGCATCAATGTCCGGTTTTGTTCCTGTTTAAAGTGGCACAAAAGCGCCCATGACGTCTATGAAACTCCCTCTCCCTGGGGCATCTCAATTGCTGTGTGAAACCTCTCTGGTCGCCTGATATGCTTACCTTGTCAGTGAGCCCATGGCGCACGCACGTCTGGCGGCAGCAGCATCCCTGTGGCCATGCCCATCGGAAAACACACAGCGGAAGGATGAAAATGATGCTGCATGCCGATCGTGTGTGCGGCTAGGATTCCATTCAGCTTCTCTATCCGCACATTAATATGTGCAGACGGAGAAGCTGATTGGAGGAGAACCAAACCTGCTCACTGAGCTTGTGGAAAGGTAAGGAAAGCAGACTAATAGAGGGGCCATGCCATGTTGGGATGCCCCAGGGGCACAGACCAAAATCTGGGATAGTGAAAATCCTGGGTTTTGGTCCACTTTAAGCAGCATCAAGCCAGGGTTTGGACTGGACATCCAGTTTAACCATAACGCCAAGTCTCTTCTTTGAGTTCAGTCATAGCTTCTAACCCTGACTGCTGCGGAAACAAACCAGGAGCATCTGACCCTGGAGTCTAAAAGACGATGACCTTTCCCAAATTGGTGTGTGAACCCCAAACCCTCCACCCCCGTCCCCCATGGTCGTTACACCTTCTCTGGCAGCTCCCACTTTGATGTACACAATTGTGGGTCTTATTCATGAAGGGATAGCGTTAGGTAGCGGCTGGTTAATGAGAGGTAGCGACTGGTGAACGCCGGACACGGCACGCAATTACACATTTATCAAGCAGAATCTGTTTAGCGACTGGGATAGCGCCATGTAACGTCTGATTCATCATTTTCCCAGCCTCAGCGAACAGCGCCAGCGTTCATCCTTGCACAGCGCCAGGTATGACCTCTCGCTACCTGACGCTCTGCCATACATTTCAATGGACGATCCTTTCCTTCTCTTTAAACTGTTTTTTTTTTTTTTTTTAATCTCAAATAATTCTGTGACCTCTTCTGGCATTGAATAAGCAGTTGTTTCACATTTTTTTAATTTTTTATATATTTCTTCAGAAATGACATTACAGGTCTGGCATTAAAGTGTTCATGTTACAATGTTGTTACAATGTAATTCCATATGTTTTCGCTTTGTTACTAGTTGATAGATGCTTGAAAACAGACTTTAAACACACCGCCTCCTGCGCTCTGGGCTACAAACAAATATTTTTCAGCGCCAGAGATTTGTGAGGCTGTTTTTTTGCTGAATATGGTGTGAGTCGGTCGCTATGAGCAGTCGCTAACATGCGCTCCCATACAGCCCTGTACTGGTCAAATAGCGACTCCTCACAATGTATTCAACATTACTGAACAGCGACTGAGTCGCTATGAAGTAGCGACCCACGGCCGAGCACTGCGACTACTAGTGGGCGCTCTGAAAATGCCTGCTACAGACGCTCATCTGTCGCTACCTGGCGATAGTGATGAATCAGCCTGCCCGTCTGCATTTTCTGCATCTCTGGACTGAGCCTCACTCCCACGCCCAGCCATTCAGATGGGCTGGAGCAGAAGCACACCCCAATTTAAGGAATCTGAGGATGCACCCTCACTAGCCTCCGATTGTCGAGCTCTGCATGTAAATGGCGCTGTATTGCTGCTCATCAATATGCATGGCATATGCCACTGATTGGACAAGAGCCCGCACATGCGCCGTAGGACCAGAGAATGGTTAGTTTTTATGGGCGATCTGAGGGGTTTCACAAAGCGGAACATTCCAAATCCCCGCGACCCCAGGGCAACGAACAAAGCCATGGATACTGAAAATCATAATAGAAAAAAAACGTAAAAGTTAGCCAAAAGTACATGTACCAAAATGACCCGTATCAGTCCAGCATCAACTGTCGCCTTTGTGCTGCCACTTCCAAAAACTCATCAAGAACCTTTCCAGCCCTACAGTACAGTTCTTGCCCCATATAAAAATGCAGGTGGAGCTTAATGTACCCAGCTGTCTGAACTATCAATGGCCTGAAAAATAAAAATGGAAAATCAAATGAAAGTGTGAGATTACTTCAGCAATCAGCATCATTTCCAGTATTTAGTTGGTGGTTGGTTGATGCAAAGTAGTCAGACTGTTAAATTATGCATTGGTTTTATGCTAAATACTTTTCCTGCTGCTCCATTTTAACACCATCTCCATCACTATAGTGAATTCCCAAATATTAATGTGAAGGCATGCAGTCATCTTGCTGTCATAAAGCAGAGACAAGCCATTAATATTATATGACCATAAATGGATTTTAAATAAAGATGTATAAAAGATGGATGCCGGGCTACATCGCTCCATGTTGTGTAAATCGCATTCTAGTAAATATGGTTAGCCATATTGATCCACTGTGAGTGTGCTGAAATTTAAATGACTTGTAATCCCAAAACGCCTTGCGCTGAGAATTCTTCATCAGAGGGGCCATAATAAACCTTAATTATGACAAAATAAAAGGTTTGTTGGAGGAACTCCCTTACAAAGCCTGAGTGAAAATGATGTTTACCATCAGGGCCGGCGTCAGCACCCGGCAAGGCTGGTCAGCTGCCAGGGGCCCCCAGTCACCAGGGGGGCCACTGACAGCTGGAACAATGTGGTTGAGGTACTTTTTTTGCCACTAATATTGCACCGGGCTCCTGCACTGCATCCTCCTAGCTAGCTGCACGCTGTTTCATTGGTGGTGCAGTTGCCCCAACCCTACCTCTGCTCAGCCCTGCACTTGCTTGTGTGCAGATCTATGATCAGCACTGCCCCTTAGAGCTGAGTCTCTCTGCAAGCCCCGCCCCCAGAGACGTGTCATCACCCTGCACCCTGGCCCCAGCATTGCAACAGGAAGTACTGCACACGCTGGAAGAAGGTAATGCAAGGTTCACAGTGCACACACTTCCTTTCTATGTCTTTCTGCCCCATCCATCACTGTCTCTCTGCCCCATCCATCCATGTCGCCTCAGCTCTGCCGAATTGGTTACATGTCACCTCTGCCCCATCCATCCATGCCCCCCCCCCCGTTATGCCCCATTCATTCATGTCCACTCAGCTCTACCCCATCCATCCCTATCCCCTCAGTTCTGCCCCATCCTTCCTAATCCCCTCAGTTCTGCCCCATCCTTCCTAACCCCCTCAGCCCTGACCCATTCATCCATATCCCCTCAGCTCTGCCCCATCCATCCCTATCCCCTCAGCCCTGACCCATTCATCCCTGCCCCCCCAGCTCTGCCCCATCCATCCATGTCCCCCAGTGCTGCCCCATCCATCCCTATCCCCTCAGCTCTGCCCCATCCATCCCTATCCCCTCAGTTCTGCCCCATCCATCCATGCCCCCTCGTTATGCCCCATTCATCCATGTCCACTCAGCTCTGCCCCATCCATCCCTATCCCCTCAGCCCTAACCCATTCATCCCTGCCCCCCCCAGCTCTGCCCCATCCATCCATGTCCCCCAGTTCTGCCCCATCCATCCCTGTCCCCTCAGCTCTGCCCTATCCATTCCTATCCCCTCAGTTCTGCCCTACAGCCCGGTCCCCTCAGTGCTACCCCATCCACCCCTCTACCCTCACCTATGCCCCATCCCCTCAGCTCTACACCTCTCCAACCCTGTCCCAGCTTTGCCCATCTACCCCTCTTTCTTCCAGTTCTGCCAATCTATCCATCTTTTTTCCAGTTCTGCCCTTCTACCCAGCTCTACAAAGCCATTCTTGCCCTTTTCATTTTGCCCATCCATTCCTCTTCCTCCCAGCTATCTATCCATCCATCCATTCCTGCCCTTCCTGTTATGTCCATCCCTCTTATTCAATACTCTGCCCATTCATGTGGGGGGCCAAACTAAAGAACAGCTTCCATAGGGGTTTGGAGGGCAAGCAGCCCTTCTTAGCTTTGGCCATGGAATTTATAGACCCCGACCCACGACTCTCCACCGCAAAGGGGCCCACTGAGGCCATGCCGCCCAAGGGACACCTGGAGCCTGCCCTGTTTACGATTATTCTTCTGCTGTAATCAATCGATCCATTTTTGATGGACTTACTAGTTCAGAAGCTTTAGTCCTGGTCTCCACATGGTCTGTGGCTGAAGACAACACCCCTCCGAAGACACAGTGAAGGGAAGGCACAGCTCTCTTTACAGCATGCAGATAGGGCATGCCAATCATATGGGGGGGGGGGGGGGTAGTGTTCTTTGTGTTTCCCCCACAGGGCTTTAAAGCAATTGTCCAGCCAAAATGTCCTACCACCTGACCTCAGGCATCCTGATGTAGGGCCCAAAAAATGCCCAAAAGCTACATCAGGATGCTCGGTTGTAGAGGTAGGACATTTTGGCCAGACATCTGCTTTAAAGACCTTCTGCAGATGATCTACTCACCCTGTCCATGATCCTGTGCTGCGTCAAATGCCCCAAAATGTAAGCTGCCAGTCATTGTCACTGAAGCCAGAAGTAGGCAGCAATGCGACCACAGGCCGTGGTCTGTCACGTGGATGGCGAAGTCTAGCTCTCCAATGGAGGTGATTTTTAACCCCCCGGAATATTAGTGATCAGCTGCCTGAGGGTATAGGTGAGTAAGGGGGTTTATTGCGTTTGTCTGCAGATCCCCTCAGTGATCCTATATAAAGAGTTTATGTCAACACCTTCTATCCCCAGACCAGTACCCCATAACAGCTGTGTTTGATTTTTATTACTAGCACCTTTGCCCAATATTCAAAAAAACACTAACTAGATGCAGTCAGCTCTTTGAATGGCAGTCGTATGGCTCCCTCGCCAAGCAGCAACACCCCTTGGGTGATCAAGCGATGATTCATTAACTTACAAGCTAAACTGCCACATGAGATGAATGTGGCAGTTTAGCTTGTAATGCTTTCAAATTTATTGCAGTTATTATGGCTGACCACCATTGCTGAGCTGTGTGTAACTGAATGTATCATCACTGGAAAACACCAGCAGTGCTGCTGCGCGACACCAGCTTTTTTGGGTCACTGGTCTGGAGATAGACGGTGATGGCATAAATGGCGATGATGGCATAAACCTTCCTGGATATAGGATCACTTTCTGTAAGCATGAGTAGCAGTGGCTGACACTTTTCGTGTGCAAATTGGTCCTGCTGTTTGTGCCGGTTGAACTTGTCACATTATGTTTGTCATTGGGCTGGGAATGCAGAAGGTATTTCTGGATCCCTAATCTGGGTACTGAAGAGGTCATTTTTTTTAAACCGGACCTTCAGCATAATTTATTAAAAAGCCCAACCCTCAAAAAAAACTATTCCCCAGCATCTAAAATGAATATAGTTTATGCTTTTAGTCACTTACTTATTATTCTTTCCCCCACTGGGGCTGCAAATCTGTTCAGCACTCTAGCATACGGGCGCCGCCATCTTGTTTTAGAAGCATCACACATACTGACGAGAGGAAAGCGAGATAAAGTACAGGGGGCGGGGTTATAGCTGTGATTTGCACAGACAAAGCAGAGCTGGGGTCAGGAAAAGGACAGCAATCCCAGAATGCAAAGTGACACAGTCAGAAGGCACTTCCTGTCTGCAGGCTGCCTGCGACCCCATGTTCCACCATCTTGGATGTTTAAAGGCTCAGAAAAGGCAGTAGATGCAGGTAGGATTCATTTTATTGTGGGTAATCTGTATGTACAGGGTGGGGGAAACCTATAAAAAAGGCTCTTATTTTGGATGAAGGTCCAGTTTAACTATGCTTGGAGTTGGACCTATATATTAGCAGATCTAGATACCACACAAAATCTTCAGAGGATGTATCAAGATCTGTGATATGCTCGCAAATAAATGGAAACACACATTCTTTGTCTAAAACAAGTGTGACTCAATTAAGTACATGTCTGTGGTTTGTAAGTGTGATACCTGGATTGATGGCAAATAGAGAGACAGCCTCGCCTATGGCAGTAAAGACCATGTAGACAATGCAAGCTTTACATGTGCAATGCCATTGTAGAGCAATGTGTGCCTTTGATTTGATTAGGTTTTTATTATCTTTTATTTTCAATATGAAACAATCCTACTAGCTGGGCCAAACAAGGCACACAAAGGGGCAACCTTTGAAGTGGTGAATGTCAGGCAATCCTAAAACAGGATAAAGGAATCGGATGCCAATCTGTATCGAATGCAACAGCAAATTTGAGCTGAAAACACTATTTCAAGGATTTGTCTGTCTGAAGCAGGTATGCTTCTCAAGGCTTTACAGATTAATTATTCATTAATTTGGGGCACATTTTTGAGTATCTCTACAATCTTTACAACCTGGGATTTTGACTATCCCGTGTTTTGTTCCGTGCCCCAGGGATATCCCCAACTGGCTGTGTGAAAGCCCCCAGAACGCCTATACAAACTCACCTTTCCCCAGTTCATCGGCACATGTGCGGCCTCTCATCCAATCAGAGCCGCCTGCCGTGCATATGTTTACATTCAGGGCTTTGGCAAAAGGAGTGCACTGCCACCCCCCCAGCCTATCTGAATGTTCACATTGGCGAGGGAGCCAGGAAGGAAGTAAGTGTTACGATGCCCGGGGGGAGGGGGAGCCAGGAAGGAGGTGAGTGTTACGATGCCCGGGGGGGAGGGGGAGCCAGGAAGGAGGTGAGTGTTACGATGCCCGGGGGGGAGGGGGAGCCAGGAAGGAGGTGAGTGTTACGATGCCCGGGGGGAGGGGGAGCCAGGAAGGAGGTGAGTGTTACGATGCCCGGGGGGAGGGGGAGCCAGGAAGGAGGTGAGTGTTACGATGCCCGGGGGGGAGGGGGAGCCAGGAAGGAGGTGAGTGTTACGATGCCCGGGGGGAGGGGGAGCCAGGAAGGAGGTGAGTGTTACGATGCCCGGGGGGAGGGGGAGCAGGCAGCAGCCGGTAGGGTTTTGTTCTGCTTTACAGTGGACCTATCACCAGGATTTGCACTATCCTGGTGATAGTTACTTGTCCATGGGGCAGCCAGATTTGGGTTTCCCCACCGTGTGAT
Organism: Gastrophryne carolinensis; assembly: GCA_027917425.1. Classification (NCBI taxonomy): domain Eukaryota; kingdom Metazoa; phylum Chordata; class Amphibia; order Anura; family Microhylidae; genus Gastrophryne; species Gastrophryne carolinensis. The sequence continues at coordinate 378,178,949 of CM051236.1, forward strand.
CAAGGCACGGGACTGCTGGTGGAATGGTAGGTGATTCTGGGCATCTACAGGGGGTTCACACAGTGGGGCATCTTGAATCAGGATGCCCCAGGGTCACTTAGTCACCATGAAAGCACCATGCTTGTGCTCTCTGAATCCTAATGGATTTCCTCCTTAGCATGGGTTCTTCTACAACAGTAATGAAACACAGAGGTGCTCCGGTGTTTCTACACAGTAGACACAAACTAATTTATTCTGGTCCCCATTACCTTTGGCAGGATGCCAGGAAACAAGGATAGAGGACCTATGTCTTCCATCAGCCATGCAGTAGGGTGAGCCCTGGGACCCGATGGACACCAAGAGGAGGCTGGAGACTGCATAGTTGAGTATTGTGTGATTTAGATTTATTACATAGTAACATAGTATGTAAGGCTGAAAAAGACTTAGTCCGTCCAGTTCAAAGAAGATCTTCTTCCAGTGGTCTAGTAGCCATAGCTGGTAATGTTATTACATGCAAGGAAGGCATCCAGGCCACAAGTGAACTCATTTGCAGGCTGATTCATTACTAGCGCCAGGTACCGGCAGATGAGGCGCTTAGAGCGACCGCTAGTAGTCGCTGTGATGGGCTATGGGTCGCTGTTACAGAGCGCCTCAGTCGCTGGCCGGCATTGATGAATATGTTGTATGTGAGTCGCTCTAACACCAGTACAGCGCTGTATGTGAGCGAACGTTAGCGACTGCTCAGTCCGACTCACACCATATTCATCAAAAAAACAGCCTCACATAGCGCCGGCGTTCAAAATCGGGTTGTTGTAGCCCAGAGCGCCAGAGGCTGTGTGATTAAAGTCTGTTTTTGAACACATATTCACTAGTAACAAAGCGAAAACACATGGAATTACATTATTACATTATAACATGAACATTTTAATACCAGACCTGTAATGACAATTCTAAATACAAATATTAAAAATTTAAAAAGTTTTCAAAAATGACTTTTTATAGGCCAGGAGAGGTCACACAATTATTTGATAATAATAAAAATAAATAAATAAAATAAAACCCAGTTTAAAGAGAAGTACAGGAGTGTCCATTGAATTGTATGGGAGAGCGACAGGTAGCGACAGGTATTACCAGGCGCTCTGGAAGCCAGCGGTATATGCAGAGCCGCCTGTGATGATGAATCGGTCGCTAGGTGTTGCTGTTGTCGCTTACTGGAATCGCTTTGATAAATGTGGTATTGCGAACAGCGCCCGGCGGTCACCGTTCTCTACCTCGCGCTACCTGTCGCTGCCAGTCGTTACCTGTCGCTATGGCTTGATGAATAAACCCCTTAGTGTATTTATTCTGACTACTTTCTCTGGCAGATAGTTCCATAGTCTCACTGCTCTTACAGAGAACAATCCCCTCCTAAGCAACGTTTCCTCTAACCTTAGCAGATACCCCTATGTTAAAGTTACAGGTCTATGGATAAATAGATCATGGGACAGATCTTTGTATTGACCCTGGTTATATTTATACACAATTATATGATCACCCCTCAGGCGTATATTTTTCAAACTAAATAAACCTCATTTTGACATTCTTTTAGGGTACTCTAGTCCCTCTCAAGTTTTGATATGCTCTTCTTATGCATTGGTGGGCAGAACTGTACACAATATTCCATATGGAGGGGCAAGATGATGCTCTGGTCTGAGAACCGATTTGCAGTAAAGCGGTTGTGGTGTGGGAAGGTGGGGGGTCATTTTGATTAGGCCTCATGTTTTTAGCTGTCTATAGACTAAAGAAATCCAGTGGACTCTAGGTCCTAGGTCAATGTCTCCATAAAACCTGACTGCTGAGGAACAGTGTGGTGGCAGAGGTCACCTCAGATAATACATACATTTTCATGTTGTATTTAATACACACAAATTAAAACTTGTCCTGCCTGGTTAGCTGAAGCCCCAAATATGGAAATAAAAGCAAACACTAAGAACACATCATGCCAGGTAATAATCTGTCTAGCTGGAGAGATCAAATTATATGCGCATTTGGAAACACATAAGCCTTAAACTAATTACCGAGGCTCATGAGAGAGGAATGTTTCCAAATATTGTTTAGCAGAGACCATGGTGTACAATGGTAAAATGGAGTGAAAGCTGAGGTTTATTAGGAAAAAAATGACTCTCACTCATCAATGTTAATCTATTACCAGTCCTAATGATCCCTAATGAAATCTAAGCTTGTTAAATTCTTACCAGTCATTAATCTTTCTGACCCTCTCCATACTTATGTGAGCAGGAAGTTACCCAGATGTAGGCATGGGCCCATCAGGACCGTTCACACTGATTTCAGTGCAGTATTATGATAGGTGACCACTGTTGGGTGGATTGTAAGGCATCTGACATTGCACAGGAGACACTGTTGACTGAGAAACTATTTATTACAATAATAATATATAAAGCCTGATTGAAAAAAAAACTGTTGGTATTTTTAATGACTGGTTTCAGGTTCTCAGCCAGAAGCTGCCTCAGAAGCTAAACCTAGAAAGTACACCAAGTTGGTAAACTGAAGCTAAACAGCTTAACACCCTAGTTTATCACTTAGGAAATAAATATAGGTGTATATAGGTATAAGAAGAACATTTATTGCTGGTTGACATAATTCAGAAAGGCGGAAAAATTAAGTTAAATAGATGCATTTTCTGACTCTTGTTGAATCATTAGAACCTCCACCCTTTCCCTCTTTATTTCATAACTTAAAACTAGTGATCTGAGAGCTTGGATCCAGGGCAGGATTATGAGGGGCGTGCCCCCGGGGCCTCCACCACTGGTACTTCAAAGGGGGCCTCCACCAACCTTTGGGTTAGGGTCTGGTCCAGGAAGCTTTTCAGTCTTTGGTCTGATGGTCTGCGGGGCCAGCAACAAAGCTATGAGCGGCAGTGTGGACCAAAGCCACAGGGCACCTGCCCAAGCCCTTTCTTGGTTTTTGCAAACCTAAAGCCAAAGCCACCACAGGTCAGGATGGAGAGTCTAAAGCAGCAAAGCCACCATTGGAAACATTACAGGGATAGGTGGGTGCAGAGCTGTCCATCGGTGGCCACTTACTGCACATTAGCACGACCATCAAGCACAGCCACTGGCAGCTCAATGGAGGGGAGCTGTTTTCTGCTGGACCAGCTGGGTGACTGCACCCCTTTTCCCCCAGAATGTCAAAGCAGTTCCCGAGCAGCAAGGGTGGCACAAGGGACTTGATTTGACGTTCCAGTAAGTAGGTGGGTGCCAGACAACCACTGATCAGTTACTTGGCTGGACTATTATTTTAAAGGAAAAAAAATACTATATCTGGGGCCTCCATCAGAGTTTGTGCCCAGGGGCCTCCACCACACCCCATCAGTCCCTGCTTAGACCCTAGGGGTTAATGTGAGAAAGGTCACTACTTTTTAAAAGAGAAAACTACTATTCACATTCACTCATTGTCTACCCTGGATGTGATTCAGCAACCAGATGTAAATGTCCACCTGGTGCTGAATCAGCCCCGCAGTAGCCAATGAAAGTGAATGGCTCCTAACAGTAGTAGGGTTTCTCACTAGGTACTGAATCAACACTCTAGTCATGGGGCAATGGCAGCTAATGAACCTGGTCAGAGGTGATAGAATCAAGTACCTAACTTAGGTCTGGCTCTTGGGGGGGCAATAAAGGTCCATCTACAGTCAGTTAAAATGCCCATCGCTGTTAGATAACTAAAAGTGACTAGAAGCATTACTAGTTATAGGGGATTGCTGGGTAGATTTGCAGAACTCTATGTAAGCCCATCTGGCAAACCCTATTGGTTAAAGGAAGAGGTTGAGGTTCACCAGTTCCATTTTCACATCTATTTCAAATCTGGATGCACAGGGGTGAGGAACAAGGCGGCACTAAGCACCACGTCTGCTTTCAAGCTTAGACCAATTAGGGCATTTTAATGCAATTTCTGTAAACTTTATTCACTAGAGATTTTTAAAAATATATATGTCACTGGTACATAAGAGTCAGAGGCCCTGGTTCTTGTGACACCTATGAAGCAAACTTGAGAATGGCGCCCTCCCCAGGGCATGCCAAAGAGCCACAGCCACTGAGGCACAAATGATTGACTGAAAAACAGAACAACATTCTGCTGAACCAATAATTAGATAATAATCAAAGAAACAAAACAAGTCCAGCAATTCCCCCCCCCCCCCCTGCAGTGCTGCCCCAGGTAGCTCCCTCACATGGCCTCATTAAAGGTGCACCACTGCCTATGGAGCTTTCCCTAGCAACAATGGGGTCAATTTAGAGCCTGGTGAGAAAATTCACTTCTTTTTTAGGAGAGAAAACTGCCATTAACTTTAACTGGTGTCAATTCCGAGCCAGGTTAGAAAACTCACTCTTTTTTGGGGAGAGAAACCTGACATTCACTTTCATTGTCTACTTTGTGGCCAACTACAAGACCCGGATGTAAATTTTCACCCTGGTGTTGAATCAAACCCAAGATAGACAGTGACAGTAAATGGCAGTTTTCTCTCTTTAAATAGGATTGAGTTTTCTCACCTGGCTCTGAATCAACCCCATTGTCTACCTTGGGGCTGATTCAGAGCCATGTGAAAATGTACACCCAGTAGACAATGAAAGTGAATGACAGTTTTCTCTCCTAAAAAAACAAGTGCGTTTTCTCACCAGGATCTGAATCGACCCCATTGTGTTTACCTTAGCAATGTATATCAACTGGTGCATTTGTTGTACAGATCACAGAATTGTGTTCCAGTAGCTAAAGGGTTATTTCCAGTGTTCTCACCTGGAGAGGTAATGATGCTGTTTAGACTTAGCCAAAGCTGCTGATGAGCTCACCTGTTACATTGGAAGAATTCTGGCACTTGTAGTCAGTAGTTTTTACTCAAGGCCATGAAAACCACTAGTGTTCTCACCTGGAGAGGTAATGATGCTGTTTAGACTTAGCCAAAGCTGCTGATGAGCTCACCTGTTACATTGGAAGAATTCTGGCACTTGTAGTCAGTAGTTTTTACTCAAGGCCATGAAAACCACTCCCATTGTAGCAAAAAAGATCCCCAGGAATATGAGAAATTTGGGTACAGCGTGCTAATATTTAAATCACAGGTATGGAGCACAATCCTAACACACAGGATTATTGTACATTCATTAAGAGGAAAACAATATGGCAGAACACCAAAAACCTGGCAAAAAAAGCGAACTTTACTTTAGGTGTCTCTAGCCCCGCCTCAATGTACCCAAAGCGCCATTTTTTCAGGTAAAGTTGGACTTTAAAGTGGGCGGGATTTTCACTATGAATGAATGCTGGGCAGACGCACCTTTCCTTGTGCCCATTACAGAGACAAGGCAGCTCCTCCAATCAGCTTCTCCCACTGCGCATATTAATGTGCTAGAGAAGCTGCACATACCACAAGTGTGAGGCCTCTCTCGCTCCCTTTGGCTGTGCGCGGCCATGTACAGCCATTCAGTTGTGGTGGGGATACAAGTGATGCTGTCCGTGCATGTGCTGTGGGTTTTGGGGGAAAGGTAAGAATTTTGGGCACCCTGCGGGGTTTCACACAGTGGAATGCCCCGGGGTGAGCGAGTACGCCCTCATAGACTCCAGGGTGGGTTTTGATCCACTTTAAGAGCCTCTACTGGTATACGAAAATCAAGATTGTACAAAAACTGCAGAGCTTTCCATTTCAAGTGCCCTTCTGGCAATGTAACAGTTTTGTAATCTAATTTTATTGACATCCTTCTGCATGGGAGACATGTTCAAGACCTCTGAGATGAGTAATGCCAGGAAAGATTTGGCAATATATGACTTCTCTAAAAGGTTACATCATTGTTAAAAATCATTGGTGTGGATAATTAGACAGCTCTGTCTGCTCAGTGCAGACAGGATATGAGGCTGTATTGCCACAAAGAGGTCAAAAGAATACAAAAATAATATTAAATTGCTTCTATTATTCTGTCGGCTAAATAATGAGGGTTACGAAGAAAGGTTAAAGGAGATGTATTGCAAAAATATCAACATAAATATGATAAAAAGCAGCAGGAGGATGGGGTTAGTGTCATGGGTTAGACTAGTGAGGAGAACCCCTACATTGCAGTGTCAGTGGAGATAGCTAACCTGCACGGTAATACTTACAGGTTTATGTGCAGTTGCAATAATTAGGGAAAAAGTTACCTTATATTGCCATATAAGACGCACAATTTTTCCCCAAAAGTGGGGGGGGGGGGGGGGGATGTCAGTGCGTCTTATTGGGCGAATGTAAAAAAAAAACAACATAAAAGTAAAAAAGATATACTTACAAGAGCTTCACGCTGTGGCCACCAGGAGGCCAGCCGATGAAAGAGCGGTGGGCAGGGTAACTGAACCCTGTCCGCTGTCCCTGCTCTGCATGCACACACACACGGTCCATGCAGCTGGTGGGCGTGGCCTGTGTCACCGTCCCGGCTGCATGGTCCAGGTGTGTGCGCGCACCGGCCCGAGGAGTAGCGCCACTGCCGGCAGCGGACAGAGCGGGGCAGCGGGTGGGATTCAGTTACCCTGCCTGACGCTTTTTCGTCGGCTGGTCTCCCAGTGGCCGCAGCGCGAGCTGTAAGTATATATTTTTTTTTCTTATCTCCAGCATCGGCAGGGGGGGGGGGGATCAGCGTCTCTGCATGGGATGGGGGAATGCCACACTGCCTATGGGAATGGGAGGGGGGAATGCCAAACTGTCTATAGGAATAGGTGGAGGGAATGCCAAACTGCCTATAGGAATAGGTGGGGGAATGCCACACTGCCTATGGGAATGGGAGGGGGGAATGCCAAACTGCCTATAGGAATAGGTGGGGGGAATGCCAAACTGTCTATAGGAATAGGTGGGGGGAATGCCAAACTGTCTATAGGAATAGGTGGGGGGATGCCACACTGCCTATGGGAGTGTGAGGGGAGAATGCCACACTATGGTTATGGGATGGGGAAATGCCACAATGCATATAGGGTGGGATAGGGGGGATATCACACTGTCTGTAATGGGGTGTTTTAGCACAACATTTGGTTTAGATCATTTTTTTCTTATTTTTCTCCTTCAAACCCTAGGTGCGTCTTGTGGACAGGTGCGTCTTAGAGGGCGAAAAATACGGTAAGTAGTTTCATTTGTGCTCAGAGTAGTCTGGATGATTCTATTCACATGCAAGATCATGTGCCTGGCTATGCCAAGTTAGAAATTGGGCTGTAGCTGGAAGGGACCAGAGGTAATATCAGTAAGAGACCAGTTGAGATCGAAGATCGATTTTAGAGATTTACAAGACAGAATTTGTTCAGAGAGTGGTACCATCTAGAAGTCCCATCAGGAGTTAGGAACTCCATCAGGGAGGAGTTATTGATCAACACTAGGAGCCAAGGGAACCTTCACTCAGACCTGTGGGGGAGCTCAAGTCCCAGATAACTGCTTAAGTGGCACTGTAAAATGTGAGTTGGACGGGAAGACAAAGGCCTAGTGGCTAATGAAGAACCAACGTGAAAGTGATACTGATGGTACTGTGATCTTCAAGGTGACAGGCATTTGAATATACCTCTCAACTTTTACAAGGGAAAATGTTAACCTCTGTCTGATCGCTTAGCCAATCAGTGGAAGACAGTGGCATTAACCACTCTAATATCTTCTCAAAACATTGCATGATGGGTTAAGGTGCACAAATTGCATTTGCAAATGTGTTAACGTTATTGCATCAAATCACCCAGGTGTGAATATCGGCTTTTTGGGCTTATTATTAGTACAGTCGGCTGGGGGGGGGGGGGGGGGGGGGTAAGATGAGTATATGCTTTTCTTTTTGCAAACATATGTTCTTTAAATGTATATGGGAGGCTTACTGACTGGTGATTCCCCACCTCCCCCAAGCCCGAAATGACTGGGTTTACACTTCCTATACTCTTTTGGGACCTCTTCATTACCACTTCATTACGGCCCACACCTATGTGCTAGCCTGTCTGACAAACCCGAGTGGCCGCTGACAGTCATGTGGGCCAGGTCCTGGTGAGGGATGGTGAGTGGTAAGTATGAGCTCCACCATATTACTGTCTTGCAGGGGGAGGGGCTTTCCATGGGTGGGTTCATCAAACAATATGCCCCTGATGCAGATAAAGCAACCCAGCAATCATTTCCGGCCTCAAAGCTGCCTGCGTTGTTTGTAGCAATCAGACCTTTTGGATGTGACATCAGACTGCTTCAGGGCCTAGTGACTCCCCCCCCCCCCCCCCCGCTCCGGCTTAGCCGTCTGTTAGTGACAGCAAGGCTTTAGCCGTGCTCTTCAAAGTCCCGTGCTGATCAGCGAAGTCTCGCGGGATTTTAGGTGGCACCATTACATCCCATTCATGGGCACTGCTCAGACCCAAGATCAGGGGTCGCATGCAGTGCCTTATGGGATGCAAGATGGTGCTGCTCGCTGAAAGCTCGACCGGAAACTGAGGGACCTAAAAGAGGGATCCCTTGGCGAGGTGAGTAAAGAATGCCCTAAGGTAAAATCGGAGGGAGGGGGTGGAGCAGATCGGTGAGGCTTGGAGGAAGTTTTAACCTCCCCCGATGTTCCACTTTAAAATAATGTTCATACTAAATTGGTTGACAGCATTTACAACTTTGCACGCTTAAAGGAGCAGTATCACGAAATTTGCATTAAAAAAGATAAATAATTAAATAGCCACACAATAGCTTCTAACGTGTATAAATAATCTGCCTTTCTTTTAAATTGTATAATGCCAATGGCTCAGTCCATTTGCTGAATAGGGGGATCTGCTGAGTTGTTTTTAGTGAGCTGCTTCATTTAGCCCACTGGTCTCCTAGCAACACTTTACCTCAGAGGCTGACACTGTAATCAGTGGTAACGGCTGTGTGTGTGAGGTGCTGCTTTTGTTATGAGACCAGGTGACTCAAATGTGTAAAATCTATACAAAATAAACTAAACTGACTGAAAACAACTGAAATTCTTCTTTGAATAACTGTGCAGAAAAATCTAAAGGTATTAAAGTGGAACAAAACCCTGAGTGGCCGACCCTGAAGTCTATAAGACCCGGCCATTGACCTTCCCCCTTGGGCATTCTATATAAGGATGCCCCACTGTGTGAAACAACCCCTGGATAACCACAGATCCCCCCATTTTTCTGGCGCGCTCACGCAGATAGTCATTTAGACAGGCCGGGCGGCCAGGAAGGTTACTGCTCAGGCTCCCCATCTGCGTGCAAACAGAGCTGATTGGATGAGAGCCCGCGCATGCGCTGTGGGACAGGGAAAGGTACGTTTTCACAGGCGAACTTGGGGATTTCACATATCAGGGCATCCCAAGTTTGTTTTGTGCCTAGGGGCACAAAACAAAACTCCAGATAGTGAAAATCCTGGGTTGGGCTTTGCTCAAAACACACAAAGCTGAAAGAAAGATCATATGGAAAAATGTGTTGTAAGAATATGAAAGAGAAAATGGTAAACTGAAAGATTCTGCAGCAGAGCCAACATGAAGGGAAAACTGTAAAAAAATAAAAAAAATGTTTAGAGCAAAAAAACAGAATGTAAACATAAAAATCCAATGCCGAAATAAAATAACCCCCCCCCCCCAAAAAAAAAAAAACTGGTGAGTCTGAGATTCGAACCAATGACTCTGGTTCTAACTGACATTGAATTTACCAATATCTGTTTCAGATATATGAGTTCTAGCCAGGCAATGTTGCAATGTTGTTATGCTGGACGGCTGCCAGCACTGAACAGCTGATACTTTGTTACATTGTTTCCCCCTCTCCTCAGCTTGGAACAGGCCAGAGTGTCGGCCCCGACACTCAGCAGACATAAACATGAGCTATTAGTCTCCAGCTGCACAACACACACATCATTTTTTTCTAAATTTGTAATTCTTACTCCAACCCTTACCTACATTCAAAGTACCATTTAAATATAAGTCACCAAGAAACATTTGCGATACTGCTCCTTTAAGTAGGAAACTGCAAAATGCAGAGACATCAGATTCGTAATCAATTTCAAGTTCACATCACATCCATTGGAATGCAGTGTGATTGGAAAAGTCCAGCAGTATGACTGCTTTGTGCATTAGGCCGAATAAAACATTTTATTAAATAAATTAATGTTTTATGAAATAAACACATAAATCCATCACTTTCACTAGGCAATTATCTCATCATCAACCCATAATTACCAGCCTTTAAAGTCAGACAGAGCAAATTACAAATAATTACCGGTATGTATTTCAATTCCTACACATACAAAATACCAGAAGATATCCATTAACACTTCTTATTTTGCAGCAAATCAGAACCGATTATGGCCATTATTAAATCACTCCCCTCTGATGAGGGATACTAAATACAGCAACATCTTCCACCTCACACAGAGGACTGCACATAACTCCAGTCTGGATTTGTCACTAATAGGAAACCCATCTTGTCTGGCTTTGTCACACCCCTCTGCTCAATGCAGAATTACATTTGCTTCTACCAATTAACTCTTAGCCACACCCACATGCAAATCATTGCTGGGAATTGTAAGATCTGCATAGCTAATAGCCTCATTCTCTCAAAATGCTGAGCGAGAAGAAGGTCCTTTAACAGGTACAACAATACATCTGCTTAAAGCGGACCTTCACCCTGAATAAGAGTCTATCTTATATGTTTCCCACACCCTGTACATACAGATTGCTCACATTAAAAATCATCCTACCTGCATCTACTGCATGTTATGAGCCTTTAAACATCCAAGATTGCGGCTCATGGAGCATCAGGCACAGTTCTGCTCTGTCTGAGCAAAGCATAGCTATAACCCGCCTCCTGTACTTTATCCCGCTCTCCTCAGTAAGTGTGATGCTTCTGAGTCAAGATGGCGGCACCCGTATCCTATAATCCTGAACAGAGTTTGCAGCCCAGCCAGGAGCTCACTCAATACGAGTGGCCCTGTGCGGGCATGCGCCCTGCTGCAGGTATAGCGGGAATGCAGCCGCTGCTCGCATATGCGTCGTTGGACCGGGAACAAAGGTGAGTTTTCGGGCGACCTGGGGGGTTTCACACAGCAGGGCATCCCCGATCATAGACTCCAGGGTTGGTTTTGGTCCTCTTTAACCACCTCCCGTGGGGCATGTCAATTTGGAATAACCAGCCTATGTTCATCACTACTGGTTACATGAGGAGAAAGCTAAAATTGCTGCATAAAAATGTATTGGAATTACATAGAATGTAGAAGAACAGGAAAATTATTTTTTATTATTATGGGGTGGTTGTGGGTTCTAGGCCACAGGTCTGTGGAAGGTAGCCTGACTAGAGAGGCGGTTGGGGGGGGGGGGTGTATAGAATAGGGCTAGAACCTGGTGAGAGCAGACTATGGGGAATTAGTTGCATATGGTGTAAGGAAAGTACTTTTATTTTACTCTTAGCCTATAGATGCCCTCAACTACGTTTACACCAAGTCACTGGTAGCATTAAGGTATAGAGATTCCTCTGCTTGGGTTATACTGCATTGTGTCTATAATTGGGACCCGCCACTTTACCCGAGCTGCCATAGACACTATTATGTGCTGCACTGCCTTGTGGGTAAAACACTGCATGCGGCCATAGAGCAATGCAGAGATAAAATCCTTAAAGATAATGGTAGGTTGCACTGAAATGCAGAATCAGATCTGCCACCCTGAAAAACAGGACATTTATACCCCCCCCCCATTGCAAAGTTAATGTTTCTGCTTTTATTGTTTTACCATCAGTAAATTTGCATAGATGTTCGAAGTCAGTCCAACCTATTGATTCTAATAGGGGCCTACCTGACACATTGAAGCCTCTGTCATCCTTAGCCTCACTTTAAAGTAGACCAAAACCCAGGTAGCTGCAGGGGTTCTTTTGGGTAAGGAGAAGCTGGCCAGTCAATTAGTGTGCAGCAGCACAAGGTTTATCCCATCTGACTGTGCCTGAAAAAAACATCCTCGGAATTGAAGTCCCAGCCCACGGTCTGCACACAGCAATTGGAGTTTTTACCACATAAGATGGTGGAGGTCCCGCAACAGGAGCCCATCATGCCCAGTGCTTAATCCATCCCTGGGTGAGGTAAGTAAACAAGGCAAACCGGGGGATTCCACTCAGCGGGGCATCTCGTTTTGGGGAAGGGGCGTCTTTTAGAGTCTATGGCCGACAGGGTTTTGGACCTGTTTGAACACTAAACTAGTGCAGTAGGAGAGAGACAACACAGCAAGTATCATAAGGTTAATACGCATGCAGAGCTAAAGCTTCTCCCAAATCCACTTGAAAACCCCTAAAAATGCTCAGACAGGAAATGCACCCCACTGCCGTGCAGTCACATGACTACCGGTGGTCTTGTGGCCTATTTTGGGTATTTTTTCAATAAACAGGCATTCCACATCTGGAGGCTTGGAGGGTGAGGGATGTAGCTTGATGCTCACTGCAGACAAAAAAAATGTGATTCCCTGTAGTAACATTAACAGTTACTATTAGCGGTTATCAGTAAGAAAATAAAACAAAAAATAAAATAAATAGCTTCCCCTATAAAATAAAAAATAACTTCCCCTACCCCAACACCCTTGGTTGAACTTGATGGACATGTTTTTTTTCAACCGTATTAACTATGTAACTATATGTAGTACTTCCCTCTGGGTCTCCAATACTTACCTGCTTTGGAGATGACATTCTGGACCCCAGGTCCTCCCTGGCTGCCTCAGATAGTGAGAGTATGCCACGGCAGTACCTAATATTTTACACATTAAATTGAGCTGTGTGATGTGTCTGGACTCCAGCATCCAAAAGGGTGGGTGTGGATCCCAGGGCCAGATCTCCTTAACGGGTAAGTACTGAAGATTCAGATCTAGCACTAATGGCTTCCTATGTTGGAGAAGCAACTCATTCAGGCCTGAATTATCTGTTGAACACATTCAGGAGAGGCAGAAATTGTAGTAATCAGGACAGTGATAGTGGATCAGATGTCACACACACAGCCAGGGACAGACTGGGGCCAAATATCAGCCCAGAATTTTACTGAGCCCTGCCAGTCAACATGTGTGTTCATCAGCTGAGGTTACAGGATTGCAAGGACAGATCATGCACATAGCGGATATGGCCACTGTTAAAGCCATGGTACTAACGCTTTGGAATTGTAGAGGCAGATACTGTGGCGGGGAAAGGTATGGACCCCATAGCCAAGATGCAGGGTAGAACATGGGATGGGGTGTCACGGTTGGAGGGTACAGTGGGGCTGAGGGGACTGGGGAGACAGGGGGGTGTTAGAAGTGGCATGAGTGAATTCTGGCACAGGCCCTGGGTGAGGTGGTGGCATGCCAAGGGCTACACCCAGCCCAGCCAGACGCAAAGCAGTGTGGGCCCACCAGGAAATCTTCCTGCGTACTCTATGGCCAGTCTGCCTATTCGCACAGCTAAAGATTAAATTCATGTTATAAACAAATGAGGGGGGGCAGCAAGAGTGGTTAGTATCATGAAGGAAACCCTTCATCTAGATATTAATATGTAGGTAGCATAGGCCTATGATCAGCATCTTTATTCGCCTGCAGGATAACCCTTTATTTTATGCACATTCTTATTTGAAAGGCTTTCTCAGGCATAATGTCTTTTTATCTGTTCTCATTGACTGTCAGAGATACCATTTTGTCATTCCTTTTTAGCTGTGATTAAACCTTCATCTGTCTCTGATGATCCTCTGCTTGTTACTTTGACTATATTTAGACATGTTAGAGTGTCGATCTCATCTATCCTCTGTTCTCACATCTTTCTCAGGCACGGGGCTTTATCCCTACCCCCGCTGTCATCTCTGTTTACTGCAACCCTGACCTCAGCTGTCCCCCACCCAGCCGCCCTCATATGTTTCTGTCCCTCTGGTCCCTCATCCCACAGAATTCCTGATCCACACCTTATCTTGGATTGCACGGGCTGCATAGCTGTCATTCTAAGCAGGTCAATGTTTTCTCATAAATCCCAACACTTTTTGTTTCTTATCATCTCACATACATATGGACTGAACAGATTCTAGACAAAATAGCTCTCTGCCCCCTCCACAACCATCCTATGGCCCTGCTGCTGTTCCATACTGGTATGTGCCATGTTGTGCCTCTTCCTTGGCAGCAATGATGTGCCGCCGTGACTGATCCCAATGTGGGGGGATGAGGGGCTCGCTGTGTGGCCTCTACTATTAATATTGGCCTTGTCTCATCTTCCGAGTGGCTGGGATAAAGGAATGCCCATCACATAAACTATGGCACTGGCACAAAAGGTATATATATATATTTTTCACCCTATAAGATGTAAATGCACATTTTATGTAAAAAGAGTGAAAAAAAGAATACTTACATGAGTCTCACGCCCACTGTCCCTGCTCTGGGTTTCGGTGCCGCCATTGCCTCTCGGGTGTCAGCGCGTGCTGACACAAACACGAAAGGTAGTGGTGGCGCCGGAAGCCAGAGAGGGGACAGTGTTCATGTAGGTAAACTGTTTTTTTCTGGGGTGTTGGGGTGATTCTGCCACATTGCCTATATGGGGAAATGGGAGGGGGGAATGCTACACTCAATAAGAGGATGTGGGGGAGGGAGGAATGCCACACTACCTATGGAAATGGGAGGGGGGAAGCCACACTGCCTATATGGGGAATGGGATGGGGGGATGCCACACTGCCTATGGGGAACGGGAGGGGGGATGCTGCACTACCTGTGGAAATGGGAGAGGGGGTGCCACACTGCCGATATGGGGAATGGGATGGGGGGAAATACCGCACTGCCTATGGGGAATGGGAGGGGGGATGCCACACTACCTATGGGGAACGGGATGGGGGATGCCGCACTACCTGTGGAAATGGGAGAGGGGGTGCCACACTGCCGATATGGGGAATGGGATGGGGGGAAATACCGCACTGCCTATGGGGAATGGGAGGGGGGATGCCACACTGCCTATGGGGAAGAGGATGGGGAAATGCCACATTGCATATGGTGAATGGGGGAGGGAATTGCCACACTGAATAAGGGAATGGGGGGAATGCCACACTGCCTATGGGAATGGCCTATGCCTATGAGATGAGGGGAATGTCACACTACCTGTGCGAAATGGGAGGGGGAATGTCACACTGTCTATGGGAATTTTATTTAGAATTTTTTTTATCTTCCTTCTCCAAATCAGGAGAAGGTGTGTCTAATAGGGCAAAAAATATGCATGTGTGTGTGTGTGTGTGTGTGTGTGTGTGTGTGTGTGTGTATATATATATATATATATATATATATATATATATATAATTGATTTGCTGTTGGACTCAAGCAGACTATTAGCCTACTAAACCATAGCCCTCTGTGCTTCCTCCTCTCCCAACTCCCCAGACATCATGATTTAGGGGACCCACCTTCAGATTACCCCTCTCCCCCAAAGCAGAGAAATTAATTAAAAGTATTATATTTAACAATTTCTTTTGCCTATTTGATTAGTTCCCTATGGTAAGAATGTCCACATCATTGGAATCGCCTCACTTTTCAGTGGTAGACCAACAGAAATGCCTTTATCCCTTGGTGGTAGACCAACTAGAGTTTGGTGAGAAAGGGATGGAACTATCTCTCTGTAATTAAAGTGGACCAACACCCAGGATTTTGACTATCCTGGGTTTTGGTCCACTTCAGGGGGGCACCCCGATTAGGGCGCGCGCACGGCTAGAGGAGCGCGCGGGAGGTGGCGGCGGCCGCTGCCGCCGCCGATCAGGTGAGTTCTTTTGGGGTTTTGGGGGGGGTCCCTCACCGTGGGACATCCCGATCTCGGATGTCCCGCGGTGAGGGGGGTGATCGGCCCGGGAATCTTATAGATTCCCGGGCCGATCACCCATGGGTGACGGTCCACTTTAAACATTGGGAAAGCAGCAGGGCCTGATGGAATTTCCCATTCTGGACTTAAAGACTAAAGGATAGTTCTGGACTTTCACTATCCTGGGTGTTGGTCCACTTCCCCTGTGTGAAACCCCCCAGAAAGCCCCAAAAACTCACCTGACCCCACTCCCACATGACTCGCTCCCCCAATCACTGCCGACGCAGGGAGCGCGCCCGCGCCGGCCATTCACAAACAGCCGGTGCGCGCCCTGCTAGAGGGATGCGCGAGAGGCGGCGGCGGCCCACGCATGCACCTTTGGAACAAGGAACAGGTAGGATTTGCAGGCGTCCTGGGGGGTTTCACACAGCGGGGCACCCCCGATCGGGGTGCCCGCAGGCAGGGAGCTGATCGGCCCGGGAATCTTATAGATTCCCAGGCCGATTAGCGGTGGGTGTTGGTCCACTTTAAGACCTGTGCACAACAACTTGCTCCCACAATAAATCAATGGCTGAGTGCACATTTCCCACGTGTTTTAAAAAATTGGTAATAACAAATCCCAAAGCACCACCTACCTAAATGATTTCAGTTGCTCTCACCTCAATAATCATGAAGGTCTCCGAGTAGCTGATGATGGACAACCTGAAAAAGATCACTCAGGTTTCGTCATTCTCATCAATCTGCCTATCGTGGAAATTGTTCAGTGGTGGATAATGTCAACGTGGCTCTTAAATATGGACTGGAACACACAGACTACCCCAACACTTATGTCCGGATGTAATTTGTAGACTTTTATGGACAGTTATGTAGACAATTATGGCCGACCTCCTCTATAGAAAACTGCAACACATTGAAGTACCATCAAATATCTGCAATTGGATTTACTTAGATTGCTGTGTGTAAAACTAGGTCCTATAAAATTCAGCTCCAGAACAACCAACAGTGGTGCTCTGCAAGGGTGTGCACTCTCACCATTACTTTTTACCCTGTATACCAACGACTGAACCTCGACAGTAGAGTCAGTCAAGCTACTCCAATTTGAAGATGACACCACACTCATTAGGTTAATTAACAACAATGATGAGGGTCCATACTGGACTGAGGTGGACAGACTGAGTCAATGATGTAAGGACAACAAGTAAAACAGTAGAGATGATAGTTGACATCAGGAAGGCACCACCAAACCCTCTACCAACTGAGATTGAAGGTAAAGCACTATCATCAAACAAGACCTTAAATGGAATGTGAACAATGTGGCGATGCAGAAGAAGACACAACAACGCCTCCATTTCCTGTGTGGCTTAAACCAGACTTTCAGCGTCATTTAATGAAAAGCCCAAACCTTAAACAACTATACTGCAGCATCTAAAAGTAATATATTTTAAGTTTTTAGTCACTTACTTATTATGCGTTCCCCCACTGGGATGCAACTGTTTTCAGGACTCTAGGATATGGGCATCACATACTGAGGAAAGGAGAGCGGGGCAAAAGTTACGGGGACGGGGCAGGTTGTAGCTGTGCTTAGCTCAGACAGAGCAGAGCTGGGGTCAGGAAAAAGACAGCAATCCCAGAATGCAGAGCAGCACAGCCAGAAGACACTTCCTGTTTGCAGGCAGCATGAGATTACATGGGCCGCCATCTTGGATGTTTAAAGGCTCATAAAATGCAGTAGATGCAGGTAGGATGATTTTTAACGTGGGAAATCTGTATGTACAGGGTGTGGGAAACATATAAGATAGGCTCTTATTCAGGGTGAAGGTTTGGTTTAAAAGATATGGCCTGCCAAAGAAGCGGTTGATCCTCTTCTACAATGGTGTGACTGCCTCTGTCCTGACCTCATCCTTCCTGACCTGGTATGGTGGTGCCACGAGAAAGTGTAAAAACTGGCTACAGAGAACAGCGAGGACTACGGCAAAGATGACAGGTGCACCGATTTCATCCATACAGGATTAAAGAAAAAACAGATCCAGATCATGTACATCCAAAATAATATTGGATCCAATGCACCCAGGACACATATTTTTCAGGAAGCTTCTATCAGGTCGCCGCTATAGATTTCCAAAATTGAAAACCTCTCGCCACAAAAACGTTTTCTTTTTACTAGAGCTGAACTCTTGCGACAATCCTGTTTAGTATTTATTGTCAATCCTGCATGAACATGAGCTACTCTTACATTACTGTTACATTATAATCTGTTGTTTCTATTGTTCCCTTAATTACCCCTCCTTATTGCTCTGCCAAAAAGAATTTCTTGTATGTATGTAAGTATACACTTGGATAAAGTAAATCTGAATCTGATTCTGATAAAGCAGGCCTACATTCAATTTGGAGCCCTGCAGATGTTACAGCATGCAGCAGAACACCACCCTCCCCACCTGCTTACCTACCATCAACTAAGCCTAGTCGGACTTTTGAAACCAACAAGCTGCAGAGCCACCCGGCTACAGAATTTATCATGTTCAGCAGCGGGGCTCCTTCACTCCTATTGGAGATGGGTTGGCATTGCACAAGAATCCTTCTGCTGGTGCTCAGCAGTAGAGAATGTACACCTTGCTGAATGAAGCTGCCTGTTCCAGGGTTAGGTGATCTGGAACAGGGTGTGAGTTATGGCTCCACTAAGGGAACATGTCTATTGCCCCAATCTATTAAAAACAGGAAAAAGTCTGAATTGTGTTTTAACGTGGACCAAAACCAACCATAGAATCTAAGAAACTTTAGGGCAGTAGTCCTCAAACTTCCTCCTCAAGGGCCGAGACAGGCCAGGTTTTGCAGCTCTCTATGCTGATGCACAGATGTAATAATTAGGGCTATAGCTCTGTCTGAGCACCAGTTAATTCACCTGTGGAGTAGCGTGGAGAGCTGCAAAACCTGGCCTGTCTCGGCCCTTGAGGAGGAAATTTGAGGACTACTGCTTTAGGGCCAAGTCAAACCTTCCCTAGGGGGCATCCTGATTTGGAGTTGTCCTATAGTGTAAAACCCATACAGTTCAGCATATACTCACCTTTAGAAGTCCCTTGTGGCACACTGAGACAAAGGTCTGCAATCAAGCACAAAGCTCCAGACCAGCAGGATTAAGGTGGGGTACTGCTATGGGCTGGTATTATTAAGGATGAGCTAGTAGGATCTTTTTTATGTTGAAGATGGACCCAAAATCATCTGCCAAATCTACTGACCATTTTCAGAAGAAAACCTTTAATTTAGTGCAAATGAATTGATGACCCTTTAAATGCCAAACAATTACAAGTATGAACTGGTGTGGATAATATCATGCCCCTTGGAAGAGTTCACTTGAGCACCAGCAGATCCTCAGGTGGGTCCTAGTCACTGACCATCTATTTGTATTTTAGCTAAAGGGTGGGCCCCAAGAATGATTTCCTCTGATGGCTCCAAGTTGCTCCAGTCCAACACTGCCCCTTGGTATGTGTAAATACATCAGGTCTAGGTTTGTAAAGGTTTTCTTTAAAGAGGATTTTGACTATCCTGGGGTTTGGTCCTTGCCTATGGGGCATGCTGATCGGGGGTGTCCTGCTGTGTGAAACTCCCCAGGCCAACTAAACAAACTCACCTCTTCCCGGTCCTACAACGCATGCATGTCTGTCCAATCAGCATGCTTGGATCCGCTTGAGCCCCTTCGTCCAGGAGCTTGTCTAATGTGCGATGGCGGCCGCATCCCCCGCTACCCTCTAACAGGGAGCATGCCTGTGTCAGGCATTTGTGAATGGCTAGCGTGGGCACATGCCCTGCTAAGGGGATAGCGGGGATGCGGCCGCTGCTCATGCATGTGCCGTTGCACTGGGTATGAAGGTGAGTTTTCGGCCGACCCGGGGGGTTTCATACAGTGGGACACCACCAATCGGGGTGCCCCGGGGGAGCGAGTATGCCTGCCTGTCTCATAGACTTCAGGGTGGGTTTCGGTCCTCTTTAAATAATGCCTGATGCAAGCGTTATATAAGAATTTCTAATTCTCAAAACTCCAAATAGAATTTTCATAGCCCAAAAATATCCTTCTCCTTCCCCATGTATTTGGAATTTTCCTAACAGTCGATAATTACTCAGGCTGACATCATACCCCTAAATTATACACATTAAATAAGGTTTTGCATTTATAATGACATATAAAGTGGCAGCTATTATAGTGCTGTGTCTCATGTGTATATATATAATAATATAATATATACACAGGCAAGTGACAGCCAGGGGAATCAAGGCTACAGCTGTCACTTTCCCAGCAAACCAGCACAATGAAAGGATCTGCTGGCTCCATACACAGTGCATTTAAACATGTGTTTTTTGGTATGTTTTTTTTTTTATGTATAGTATATGGTCCACTAATAAACCCCTAGAAGCCCTATGGCCTGTACCTCAAGACACCCAGATCACAATTAATGGGGCAAAACTGTTTGTGCAGTTCCGGGGTGCATTTTACCCTCTAAAAAGCAAGGATGTGACAGAGAATTCATTTTACTGCATTTAAAGCGGACCTTTGGTTAAGAAATTAGTAATTTGCTCCTTTAAAGGCCGCCTTTGATGTATGCTGTTTGAGAGGGCTTAAACCCATGCAGATGTTGTGGAATAGCTGCACTCCTAGAACTACATGGGAGCAGCCATCTTGGATTACACCTGAGAGCCCTGCTTGCACATACGCATGATGGGAAGGGCTTTTGCTAGCACATAGACACACTTCCTTAGGATCAGCCCAACCAGCCAGAGACAGATTTTATCTGTTTCCACACAGAACTGGCTGCATTGGTGTAGCATTGATGCAGCATGGCTGCAGTGTACCTGTGTGATATTGTTTCTTCACACAGGGCAGGGTGTCTGGTGTTTGCAATAAGCAGCCAACACCAAATTGAGAGATATTTACCACAGAAAATGTATAATGTCTGTCATGTTACACACACTCACACACTGAACAACCAGCTGGTGAAGGAGATGAATGTAACCTTGTAATAAGTGTAAGTCAATGGCCTCAGCTTCTGCAGAGTTATTTACAACGTTGATACAATGTTTTAAAATGGAACAAAATCCAACTGGCCTTCCCAGCTCAGGAAGCCCCGCTGTGTAAAACCCCCTAGGAAGGCCGCAGCACCCACCTCTTCCTGGCGCTCCTGTTCCCAGCCATTCAGGCTAGGGACAGGGGCATCCACGCTACAGGGGATGCAGCTGCTCTCCCTTCCATTGCCAGACTCTGCGTGTAAAGTACATTTGTCGAGCAAATAATAAGCACAGTACATGGCTCTGATTGGACGAGAGCCCGCACAAGTGCCATTGGACCAGGAAGAATTGAGTTTGTTTCTGAGCAGTGCTTAGTCATTGCAGCTGATGGCTTTTACTTCAGACTAGAAATTAAATATTATGTCAAAGATATTTAGGGTAATTTGGCTGTAGGAATGTTTTTTTTTCAGAAACAGGACTGTGAAAATGAAGATGGCTGCTATTCCACATCTGCTTGGGGGTACAATAAGCCTTCCAAATAGTTTACATCACTAATTGCGAGACAGTGGGTTTAGGGGAGCAATTTACTAAACTTTGATTTTTTGACTGAAGGTCTGCTTTAATTAATATGTACGGTCTACAACTCTACATTACTGTTGAATGCAGAGCGACACAGTCAGAAGGCACTTCCTGTTTGCAGGCTGCCTGATGTTCCATGAGCCACCATCTTGGATGTTTAAAGGCTCATAACATGCAGTAGATGCAGGTAGGATGATTTTTAATGTGAGCAATCTGTATGCACAGGGTGTGGAAAAAAAATATAAGATATATTCTTATTCAGGGTCAAGGTCTGCTTTAAGTGGGACAAGTTGCAAACTAAAAATGCTTTCTAAAGGTTTTTAATAGTTATTTTTTTTTTATCAATTAACAACATTCAAAGTGAATATACAAAAGGGAAATCTAAATCAAGTATTTGGTGTCTAAATTCTTCTAGCTACACTTGCGCATGGTCAGGGATTATGTAGGATTATGGTCAGGTGTATTATTTCAAACAGGTGAATAATATTAACAGTTCCATATGTAGGAACATAACCAGAGATTTAAAGAAATTATGGGATGGCTCTTTTTACGCAGTTCCTTAGGGGGAAGAAAGGGGGGGGGAGAAAAGTTAGTGTGTGCCAGTGACTCTGAGGATATCCAGCACTGCCATAAACTTAGAACTAGTAGAAACTACCCCGTTTCCCAAAAAATAAGGCCTACCCCAAAAATAAGCCCTAGTGAGATTTTTCAGCATTTTTTGTGTGAAATATAAACCCTACCCAGCTTGTCTGTCAGGAGTGAAATGTCTGTTCTTGCTGGCTCTACCCCAGCCTGCCGCCACGCCGGGCACATGGCCGAATCACCCTGCTTGTGCACGGCTCTTTGCACATACTATACTGGAGGTGCAGTACTGCTGCCACCATCTTGCCAGCTACCAGCCAGCAGTAAGACATCCCCTGAAAATAAGCCATAGCACCTATTTTTGGAGAAAAAATGAATATAAGACTTGTCTTACTTTCGGGGAATCATGGTAGTGGGGCCCAGGTACACCCGTTTACTGCTGAGTGTGGTGGTCCTCATGGAGGAATTGTGGCCATTGAAACAAGGCTAATTGACTTCAATTGGACCAAGACCCGGGATTTTGACTATCCCAGGTTTTGGCCCTTGCCTCAGGGCACCCAGACGTTGGAATGTCCCGCCCACTTAAAGTTTTCCCTGATCCTACACCGCATGCGCGGCCCCTTGGCCAATGAGCGCACGCGACTGCGCTGATGTCAAACCGTCTATGACTCGGCTCTAGCTAAGCGCAGCCAAGCACTCCCGCACACCTGCTACTGTCTAACAGGGTGCATGCCCACGCTGACCATCCACATGCCCTGCTAAAGGTATGCTGTGCATGTGCTGTTGGATCAAGGAAAAGGTGAGTTTACTGTGCGACTTGGGGTTCTTACACAGCAGGGCATCCTGAATCTGGATTCCCTGGGGGGGAGGGAGTAAGCCTGCACTGCAGTCTCATAGACTCCAGGGTGGGTTTTGGTCTACTTTACATTGGAACAAGTTGCTGAGAAATGGCAGTGGGGTCACTAGACTGATGAGTCAAAATCTAAAATATTTGGCTGTAACAGAAAGCAGTTGGTTTAATGAAACCCTCCTAGCGCCCGAGGGCATCCTGATTGCCGGTGCCCCCCCCCCCACATTCACCCAATTACACCAAAGAAATCATACCTTTCTCGTTGGTCCCCTGGTGAAATCGACCCCTGTGATTGGCCACCACAGTCACATGGTTGCTGGTGGCCAGATCCTTGGAGGAAGCCTGCAGACCACGTGACCTCGGCAGGCAATCACAGCACACAATTTTGTCGGTGGACCATGGAGAAAGATAATACTGTTTTTTTTTATAAACACCCCAACTGGGCTGATGGCCAAGGGGATGGGTGGGAGACCGTTGGTGGGCTTTTGGGCTGGACTGACACTTTTAAGAGAAACTCCAGTCAATCCTCTCACCCTTGCAGCACATGGGCATCCCAATTAAAGATGTCCAGCTTTGTGCCTGAGATGAAGCCCATACTCACCGCCTCCATGCACCTTGCCCCAAGTGACCACCAGCAGCCTATCAGCTGCCCGTCAGGCCTGCACATCACTCTGTACTTGCAGAACCCTATAGGTCCCCTATAGGCTGCTGTCATGTAAATGGTGGCTGTTAAGGGAAAGTGGAATCAACTGTTTCAATTGGCTTGTCCACAATTTGTCCACACACAATACAATGATCAGATTACATCTCAGCTCAGTTTTTGGATCCACCTTGCAATTCTCAATGAAACAAAATAACACATAATGGCCCATCAAAGGCTTGTCTGTAATAACGAATAGATCCTAGCAAAATCATTTCAGCGACTGCGGGTGCGTGCACTCCTGGCACCAGGCTGCCAAGTCATCATTGTAATCACTGTCATATCTAAGTGTTCTGCCTGAGTATATCCAGCCGCCGGACCTGGAATCAATCACAAGTGGCAGAGAAGAGCCAGGGTGGCAGCTATGCCCAGGGGGTGGTCATCTGGCCTTATGGTAAGTGTCACCCCTGGGGATTTCAGGAGGTGCCCCCCCCCCCCAAACACACATAAACAATCAAAGGGAAAGAGATGGAGGGAGTGCAGAAAAAGATAGATGGCGCTAGAAAAAAGAAAGGTAAGAATAAGGCAGGAAGGCAGAAGAAGAAAGGAAAAAAGACTACAATAAGTTGAAAAAGAGAAAAAAAACAAGCACACAAGGAAAATAAAAAAAGGAGGGAACAAGGAAATGCACAAGAAGTATGGAAAGTGGAAAAGGGAAAAAGGGGAGGGAATATGAAAAAGAGAAAGAGGGAATGTGCAAAGGAGAGTGAGAAGGAATGTAATGTGAAAAAGAGTTCGAATGTGGGAATGTGGAAAAGAAAGAGAGAGAGAGAAGGTGGGAATGTGGAATAGAGAGCGAGAAGGAGGCAATGTGGAAACATTGAGAAAAGAAGGGAATGTAGATAAGAGTTAGGCGGGGGAATGTGAAAAGGGAGTGAGAAAGTAGAAAAGAAAAAGAGGGAAGAGAGGTATGTAGAAAATTGAGAGAGAAAGAGGGAATATAGAAAAGAGAGTGAAATAGAGGAAATGTAGAAATGAGACTGAGAAGAATGAAATGTGGAAAAGAGAGTGGGAAGGAGTGAATGTGGAAAAAAAGAGCGAGAAGGAAGAAATGCGAAAAATAAAGTAAAAAGAAGGGAATGTGGAGGAGAATGAGAAGGAGGGAAATGTGGAAATGAAAGAGTAAGGGAAGTGAATGTGGAAGACAGAGAGAAGAGAAGCGAATGGGGGAAAGAGAGTGATAAAGAGGGGATGTGGAAAAAAAAAGGAGGAAGGAGGATATGGGAAAAGGAATTTCGAGAAAGATGAGGGAGTGTGGAAAAAAGAACGGGAGAGAAAGACGGAGTATGAAAAAGAAGAAGAGAAGGAGGGAATGTGGAAAAGAGAGAGAAGGAGGGATGTAGAAAACGGAAAGACAGAGAGAATGAGAAAAAGAGAGAGAGAAAGAGGGAATATGGAAAGGCGAGAGAAAGACAATGATGGAATGTGGGAATGAGAGCAAGATAGGGTTTAATGTGGAAAAAAAATAAAGAAGGGGGATGCAGAAGGAGCAAATGCTGGAGGGATATAAGAACCAAGAAAGGCAAGAAGGGAGGAAGAGGGGAGCTAAGGAAAGCGAGAATGTAGGGAAAATAGGTTGGGGGGAAGAAAGGCTTGCTTAGCCAGCGGAGAGCTTCATTATTAGGGGGTCTGATGATGTCCCCTGTCGCCCCCTTACAGAGAGGTTAGGATGGCGCCCTGTATGACGGCACAGCTCGCACACCACACAGGCTGATCATGCTGCCAGATCATGAGCGGCTGGAGATATAGATTAGAGTGATGCCGATGAGCATCTTCAGTCTGTGGACAGGGTCCGTGGTTTCAAACTTTCCCCAAAGAAGGCAGGCATGGTCTTTCCTGCTAATAATACTCCAACAGTGTAATACATAACATTGATCTGGTGACATGACACCTGTGTGTGTGTGTTCATCACTCTAGAGATAGGGTGACAGCTGTCACTCTTGGCCCCCATCAGTCCCTCCCCATGCTCTGATTTGTTTACCTGTCACACTGCCCCCATCTGTCACTTACCAGGAAGATGAGGTTGAAGGTGAGTAGCAGGTACTTGATGCACTGCAGAGATCCGCTGAGCCCCATGCCTGTGCCGGATGAGAGAGAGCAAGATGCCGGCTTCCCTCACTGACCCCCCAGCCGATGCCTGCTACTGTCTTTCATGCTGCCAAGCTGTCGGAGCAGGAGGGGGCGTGGCCAGGCTCAGACAGGGCGGTATAGTGGGCGTGTCAGGAAGGGCTCGATCAGACACAAATGTGACACCGGGGCGTGGCTGAGATCTGGACTCCGCCCACAGCTTGCTTCTGTTACGATCTCCGTCGCTCCATCTAGACGCCGCCACATCTGGACAAGCGGCGAGGCGGGCTCAGAGCTCCATCACTCGCTGCCTGTATGTGACAATATATCTGACAATGGCCCCTTTCTGCCTTTGCTATGTGTTTGTTGCCTGGCAGCACCACCAAAGGGGCAGACTGGCCGAAGGGAGCACTGGAGAATTCCCGGTGGGCTGCCCTGCTTTGGCGCTGACTAAGCTGGTCTCTTCACATTGTCCCTGCAATGCTGTAACCTCAGGTGACAAGCACGCTACTTGATTGGGAAGCACATTGGGGGCAGGGCTTAGCTGGTCATGGGTTAGCCAGAGTCCGTAAAATCATTTTTGTCCCAGTCCATCTTTGACCATCAGTATTTTGGTGTGAGAAAAAGGTAAGCATCTCTGCAATGTCAGGGTTATAGGAGGCGATGGGTATGGTTCCTCTGGGATCCATGCAGACTAGGACCCTGTAGGCAGGGCTGTATTTATCATTAGGCAACCCTAGGGTGGCCACTTGCTGGGGGGGGGGGTGATATGGAGTGTGCTGTTACTGCTATAAAAACACATTAATGCCCCCTCTTGAGTGCCCCTCATCCAAAGGAAGATGCAATGTGTATGCAGGGGGGGGGGGGGGGGAGTGGGTGCAAGGGGTCTGCAGCCGAAACCTTGCTGTGGTCATGACTGTGCTAGCGTTCCATACGTCTTCAGCTAACACAAACCCACCCACACTCCCAAAATAAAGGAGCCAACAACCACTTCTTCGGAATTGATGGAATTTTAATTGGCCACAGCCTCAACATAAAACAATAACAGATAACAATTAACGATGCACTCCCGATCTCCCCGATCCAGGTCTGAGATTCCACCATACCCTACCTACCAACAGAAGGGGAGGGGAGGCGGCCTGAAGGCTCACCAACCTCCCGGAATCTGAAACAGAAGCCAATTCGTGAGCCCGGCCGCATCCCTCCTAGGCCTGGTAGCTCAACGGGGCTAACTGCCAAGATCCACCTTAACCCCTTCCCTTAGTCCCTCCCCTCCCCTTAAACTCAGTCACCTATCCTCCTGGCCCGTTTCCGCCGAAACAGCCACTTCCTTGTAACCTACCCCCACTTTCCGTGCCATCTCAGACCCGAACCGAGCAGAGGAGACCGCCAAAGCTGTGACAAATAAATAAAACAGTAACAATGAATTTACAACAATCCCCCGATACAAACGCATTGACACATATGCCCGATAAATTCCCCACAAATTATACATACAATCCCACTACTTGTACCCTGTTAACTGAACAAATGTCAATAAATATATATAAATCTTCTTTATTCTTATCTTCATTCATTTTTTTTTTTAATGTTTTTTTTTTTTTTTTTTTTTAATCATATATATTAAAGTGTATATATAATTAATTTTTTTTTAAAATATATATATATATATATATATATATATATATATATGTACATACATACAACATAATACAACCTGTCCCAACCCAACTGCCCCAAAAACCAACCCGCTACTGCTGTGACCAATCGACCATTCCATCACCCCCAATAAAGGGCGGGCGGGTGGGAAAGCACGTTCCAGCGAAGAGATCAGGGGCCAAAGAGGAAGAGGAGGGGGGGACCCGACCCTATATACTCCCTCCCCCTCCCCTGAGGTCACTTCCCCCGATCTCTTCCCCCAATCCCATGGCTGGTCAGCTTCCAACAGGAAGCGCAGGCCAGTCATGGGGCTGCCAGCCCTAAAAGGGCCGGCACCCTTCTTGAGACTTCTATGTCTTGGAAACCTGAAGAACCAGTAAAAAGTATAGGGCTCTGCATATAACCCCTCACCTCCCCCACCTTCACACTGTCTGTATTTAAACCTCTTAGTGGTGCAAGCAAAAAGGCAGTCTGGACACCAAATACAGCCCTGCATGTAGAGTCTCCCTCTTTGTGGGCATCTTGATTTGGGATGCCCTGCAGTGTGACATTCCCCAGATTGCCTGTAAACTCACCATCTCAAGTTGCATGCCTGAGCTGTGACCATATCCCTGTTCACCTCCAGTTAAGACACGCACCCATGCCAGGAATTTCTGAAGGGGAATTTCTTCTTGCTCTTCCTCCAGCTCTCCCTCCTGATCCAGACCACCAATTCAATCCTGATGAGTGTGTCAGCCCCTTTGTTAGTGATAGGCTACAATTAATCCCAGTTCACTCCAATTCAACGCACATAATGTGTGCTTGTATCACTCAGCCCTGCAAAACATGAGGTCATTTTGCTTTTTTTTTAGAAGGACTCTGCCTATATAACTTCATTTTAGGAAAAAATAGAACATTGCCTTTTGTAGCCCTACACAATGGGGATGGTTTTGAGTGTGCCTGGACAATGACTTTAATCATCACTCTGCTGTGGTCTGTGGGGCTCAGGGTCAGAATGAAGGGGTGGAATGAAGTACCTGTATCACAGCACCACAGGGCCCCTTCCCTCACTACACTCCAGTCCTAACTTCCTCCTAGCCCAGCCCCAGAGGAGTAGCTAGGCTTTCTGGCACCTGGGGCAAAGATTCAAAATGGCACCCCCCACCTGTTCTCAGGTCTCCCTTTGGCACCCCCCTGAACTGCTGCACCCGGGGCAAGTGCCCTCCCTAGCTACGCCCGTGCCCAGCCCACAGCATTTATTTTTTAGGTCCATAGCTGCCCTCCCTCTGCCAGCTCTGATAAATCTCCACATTAAAGTGGAACAAAACCTGTGATGCCCCGCTATGTGAACCCCCCTTAACGCCCTGAAAACTCACCTCTTGGTCTAGCGGCACATGCACGGGGTTGTTTGCTATCTAATGTTTGGCGAATGGCTCTGTTTGTGGCAATCACAGCCAGAGGATGCAGTCGCCTGTTGGGGTGCCTTGGGGGAAGGCCAGAAGGCGGCCCTGGAATCTTTTAGATTCTAGGGCCGGCTACAATGGGTTTTGTTTTCCTTTAAAACGTAAAAAAAAAACCCTCTATTCATGCTTCTGTACATTATGTAACTGTCTCCCACAACTCTGGCTGTCCTCCTGAAAGGATGGTGAGCAGCCGCATGTCTTTCCTGAGTATGTCTGGTGTATGTGTGGATAGGAAGTGCAGGCTGAGCGTGCAGCTCTTTCTCTCCGCCCCATCAGAAATATTGGCAAACAAAACAAAGTCTCACTCTGAGCTTAAAACGGACCTACAATCTGTATCCTCAGCAGCTTCTCACTCAGCCCTAAAGTTAGATACAGTATCACTTCCTCCAGGTTGGGTGTTCCTCTCACAGTGGACTGAAATCTGCAGCACACACTGCAACTGATGTGTGCTTATCCCAGGCATATTCAAACCCACTTACTGCTCATTCTTCAACTACCCCTGCTGGAAGTTGGTTCCAAGCATCTACTACTCTTGTGGCTCCTGATCTTCCCTCTGATTAGCTTCAGATTGCCCCCTATTGTTCTATTATTAATGGGACATTACAGTTTAAAGGTTAAAGTTGAACAAACTGAGAGCAGCTAGCCCTAGAGGCTAAAAGACTCAAAGGCAGGGCTCTGGTCTTCCCCTAGGGTATCTCAAATTGGGATGCCCTTCCCCCGATCAGCATCAGTTATGCTGATGGTGATCCCCTCACGTTGTCACAAAACCCCCCTCTGCCCTGGCAAGGTAAACAATGTCGGCTGCATCCCCGGCTTCTCTGGGCTGAAACATGCTCCTGCACCAAGCCATTCAGAGAGACTGGAGGCAGGAGCGCGCCACAACCTAAAGAGAACTGGGGATGCTCTCGCGGCTGATTGCCGAGCTCTGCATGTAAACAAAGCCGAATGCCGATCATTAATATGTACAGCATACAGCACCTTAGGACCAGGGAAAGATACGTTTCTATGGGCGGTCTGGGGGTCTCGCACAGCGGGGCATTCTGAATCTGGATGCCCCCAGGGCAAAAACAAAACTGGGGTTAGTGAAAATCACAGTTTTGTTCTGCTTTAAATTAGCCTGCTTTCATCTCTCCCTATGCTGGCATCTTTCATTCAGCCTGCTTTATATTTCTCAGTGAAGTTTCTGTCCTCTACAGGGCCTCTTTGGCCCCATGGCACATGCCTGGGCTCTTGCCCAATCAGTACTGCACTCTGTGCATATTAATGGCCGCCACAGAGCCCCACATAAGTAGCGGGGTATCCCTGGTCTCCAGCAATTCGCTCCTGTGCCAGCCCATCCAGATGGCACCAGGGTGTTTCTCAGTTGTAAGATTCCTGGGATACATGGGATTGCCATCAATGTGAGTATATCAGCAATCCCAGGGGGTTTCACACAGCGTGGGGAATGCCCCAAAATAGGCCAGCCCTGGAGCCTTTTACAGAGATGCCAAGTGACCCGATTTTTTCAGGTGTCTCCCGAAATTAACCCCCC
The DNA here is from genome assembly GCA_027917425.1 of Gastrophryne carolinensis. Classification (NCBI taxonomy): domain Eukaryota; kingdom Metazoa; phylum Chordata; class Amphibia; order Anura; family Microhylidae; genus Gastrophryne; species Gastrophryne carolinensis. The sequence goes on from CM051236.1 coordinate 378,209,083, forward strand.
ATCACCTGTTCACCCGCCGATCAGCGGATATCACTCAGGATTTTGTAACCCCGTCAGGCCCGGATGAAGTCCCTGCTCCAATATGGACTCCACAGCCTGCTGGTGCCAGCACATTTTTTTCCCGGGGACAATGCTGCAGTGCTTTGGTTCCTGGCACTGTCTGGCAACGAGCACTGTCGTCTCTTCCGCCATTGGTCCCAGCATTCGGTCAATCACACAGCCAGTTGAGATGCCCTACAAACTGTAGCCATGCCCCCACCCCAATACCACTAGTAGAACACAGCCCCGCCCACCACACGTGGTATCCATGGCAGCGGAGTATGATGATGGCGGGCATCACGGCGGCCAGTGTCCAGGCACACCGTGCACTCTGCAGGCTCTGTATGTACACACCGAGACTTGCTAATACTTGTAGTCACTTGTTTGTATGTGTGGTGTATACACAGCGCTCTGGGAAGGATTCATTTCAGCCCTCCTCAGCTTTTTTTATACCAGTGATGATTTGTGGAACAGTTTCTTAAAGGAGAATTTTTCACCTTTCCACAGAAGGTCATTTCCTAATTTTGGATGCCCCACTCTTTGATCCCGCATGAATGATTCTGGTGATTCGGCAGTTTATGGGGGGGCAGGGAGCTAATCGGTGTACTCCCCTCCATTCAGCTTCTGCAAGCCCCTGTGACCTCACATTCGCGATGGGATAGCTGGCTATTTTAGTACACAAGGCAATCTCATGGGTTTCACACATTGGGGCATCCCAAAATGGGGATGGGAGAGAGGAACTGATCCCACGACACATGCCCTGGCAGCTGCAGCATAGTAGTACTATACCATGTGCTCCCTGCAGTCTTCCTCTGTCCCAACAATATTCCATCCAAAGAGCCCGTGAATAAACCATGCCATCACTCTGTAAACTGGTCCCCAGGGTTGGCATCTCTGCTTTTAGGGCCGGCATCACATTGTTTTGCTCCACGACTAAGTATTCTGAATGCAGATATGGTTTGCCACCCAACAGCAGTATGTATCCAGAAGTATCCTATTCCTTTATGACCACCTCCATATGTGGTCACACAGCTGAGATTGCCTCTAAGCACTCCCAGCATGAATGAGCCATCCAAGCCCCAAGGTTGCGCTTGCCAGGGGTGCTTAGGCTAGAAGAGCTGAGGAAGGAGGCAGTTGTGTGACCACATTTGGAGGTGGTCAAGCCCTGCAACAGACTCTACCTGGCACTGCAGAAAATGGAGGAGAGGCACATGGCTCAGGATTCAGGTTAGTTGTTTGCTGCTTAATTTTTTTCCATTGCTTGGACTCTTCAGAAAAATAACTTTAGGGAAGTTATGACATTAGATGTTGTAAGCAGACACAGATTCTTGCCACAGCATTTTAATGTCAGTTGCTGAATTCAGATACAGCAAATATAAGTAGGAACCTCATTCTTGAAAATACAGAATCTAAAAGACTCCAGAACCAGCCACTGGCCTTTCTGTGGGGAAGCCCAAATCAAGATGTCCACTGCATGATCCTCCCTCCTGGGTTTCTGTAAAACCACCTTTGCCCTGGCTCCCATAGTGTTGTAAACGACAGCAACTGCAAACCCAGCATTTCTAGGTTGAGGCGCTCTCCCGCGCTCAGCCATTCAGATCCCTATTGCCTTGACTAAAAAGATGGATGGTCTATTGGTTTATAGATTTCATAGAAGGGCCCTAACACTTTACAGTGACTACTTATTTACTGTATATACTATGACTTATCTGAAGCAAATCCCCCTCTGGTCTCCCCTAAACTATTTGCATGACTCCCATGGGCGAACCAATAGTGAATAGCAGAAAAACAGCACTTTTTAATTTTTTTGAGCTTGCTGCTCTGTTACAGTGCTCTGAAGTCTACACAGACAAAAACTGAGCCTGTGTAAATATTAAAAGCTAAACCCACTCACTAAGAAAACATGTATAGCCTGTCAGTGTTGGCCTGTATATGCCATGTAAATACTTTCTGCTGTAACATCCTTCACATAGTCTTAAATTCTGGGCTTTTAGTCACTTTTTGCTATAGTCACTGTGACTGATGCAACACAGAGGATACAGGTGAGTTCCTGTAGGCTGCTCCCTAAAACTTACCGGCTCCCAAGTTCGGGTCCCCATTTACTGGCGACTTCCAATACTTTTGGAACAGTGACTGGCCACCTGCACTTTATTAACTGCAGTGATTTGAGTGCTCTTACTGAAGTCACTGTGACTGATTCAACACTGAGGTCATATGTGAGCAGTGGTGGAGAGTGAAGGCAGCAGGACTCAATGTCAGGTTCCATGAGTTTTATACTACTGGCAGGGGCGGACTGGCCATAGGACATACTGAGCTAAATCCCGGTAGGCTGGCACCAGGGAAAGCCGCAGCCAGTAAGTGACAGATGAATGAGAGACAATTAATAAGGAGGCGGGCAGGGTAACTGGTTTAGGTCAGCCTGTCTGCTGCCATAGCTGCTGTTACCCCCGCAGGTACTCACACTCATACTAACACAAACTCAAAGACAGTTTAAAGCTTACTGGCTCTCCGCCGGTTGCTCCAGCGCTAGTTCCGGTCGATAGGTGGGCGTGGCCTGTATCTCTTGGCAGTTTTCATTGGACGCTGGACACCGGGAACCAGTGCCGCAACAACCAGGAAGCGTAAGTGTGTGTGTGAGTGTATATGTGGGTGAGTGGCGAGGGAAACAGCAGCGGCAGACAGGCAGCCATGAATCAGTTACCCTGCCTGCACGCTGCCTTATTACTGTCCGGGGGGGATTTAGGTTTTTTTGCCTGGACTGTCCCTCTAATAAAAGTTGGAATTATCAGAAGGCTCTCAGAAGGCACACTTTAAAGTGGACCTTCAGCATCATTTAATGAAAAGCCCAGACTCTTAAAAAATTATTCCCTAGCATCTAAAATTAATATATTTAACGTTTTTAGTCACTTACTTATTACTCTTTCCCTCACTGGGCCGCAACTCTGTTCAGCACTCTAGGATATGGGTGCCGCCATCTTGCCTCAGAAGCATCACACATACTGAGGGGAGGAGAGGGGTCAAAAGTGCAGGGGAGCGGGGTTATAGCTGTGCTTTGCACATACAGAGCACAGCTGGGGTCAGGAAAAGGTCAGCAATCCCAGAATGTAGAGCAGCACAGTCAGAACACTTCCTGCTTGCAGGCTGCCTGTACCTCCATGGGCCGCCATCTTGGATGTTTAAAGGCTCAGAAAATGCAGTAGATGCAGGTAGGATGATTATTAATGTGAGCAATCTGTATGTACAGGGTGTGGGAAACATATAAGGTATGCTCTTATTTAGGGTGAAGGTTCAGTTTAAAGGGGTTAACAGATGCCCACACATACCGACCAACTATCCACATTGTGATACAGCTCATGCATTTCTTTTCTGCAAATCTCTAGGTCCTGATGATGCTTCCTGTTTCCGATTTACAGTCTGATATTTAGATTCTAGTGCTGACAGGAAGAGGATCGCTAGCAGAAGTGAGTTACAGCAGCGCTTCCTGCTGCACGGCGCCCCTCCCACCCCCGAACATTTATTCAAAATTCGGCCTAACTTGCCAGGCCCCCGAACTTTTTCGCTTATCCCTATTTATCATAAGAAAGAGAAGATCTTCTATTGCTTATCTCATGGCTCTGCTCATTCAGTAGGCACAGAACAACAAAGAAGACAAATGGTTAATGGTAGGCCTGGCAAATAGGCTATACGCACGGATTAAGCTGAGCAAACATCAATTTATTGCACCAATCTCAGCACACACATGGGACAAATTCTTACACATAAAAACTAACAAAAGTGCTTTAAAATCACGGGGGCCCACCGTGCACCCACACACACAACCACGCACTCATACAGCCCACCCCGCTAGCAGCGCTGCTAATTAACTGCCTAAAGAAGAGCTAGACACACTGCTCACAGCTGGTTCCGCCAGCATAATTGTCGACATGAGACAGTGGCCAGAGTCCTCACACTCCAAGTTGAAACATTGGATGCATCCAATTACACGTACTAAACTTCTGATAGTGTCATCCAGTAAACATCTCCCAAACTGCAGCATCCAAGGTTCAGGTGCGACTATCACACAACATGGCGAGATGCTTGGTATCTTGCATCATGAGTCCATCATGTATCAACGTCAACACTGCATATTCAAGTCTCTAAGCTCACATCAAGTGCTGTACAATCAAATGTGTAACAATCGCCTCACTGAGGTTGGTACTTAGCTGAGACAAGCAGTTATCCTTTGCCATGCACTAGCGCCATAACGTCGGTGTTGCGCAACACTTCAGACCCGGAGGGGCTTAAGGCAGGAGCAGAGCTGGAAGCAGGGTGGCCAGCACGTGGTGGGGGCCGGCCGTCCGCCGACGCGCGTTTCGCTCCGCCCACCGGAGCTTCGTCAGGGTGGTGGGCGGCCCTCCATACCTCCATTATATACCTGCGTTCCCTTCCGTGTCTCTCAGATGGCCAATCACTGGTGCGCTTCCTAGCGTGACGCAGTCCGCGTCATTCCCCCTTTCCCGGGGTTTAAACCAGCTGGCTCGTCAAGCAGCCGGTCTCTGCAGTGACGCATTGCGCGTCATTAGCATGTGTATGCTCACTTACACTGGCCAGTCGCTTCAGCTTCCTGTAGTGACGCGATCCGCGTCATCTCGGAGATAGTGCTCGCCCAGCTGTCACAGACACAAACACTGTCACAATCCCCCAGCTGTCAGGAAGCGCACATTTATCCCCTCACCAACGGGACACGTAGAGAAACTTATTGTTCCTTCTTTCGCCATATACACCTCATCTGCTTTATGGAGGTATGGGTATAGGTGCACTAAAAGAGCCCACCGCAGCAGCAGTAGTCAATCTCTTGCCGTATTCACATGATGCGAGTAGTCACTACATAATCCATGTCATCATTGCCGTCTTCATATTGACACTTAAGATCCAACTGAATAAATAATATTCCTCATATGGGGCCCATGTGGTTAGAGGACACTAAGTCACCCAACATTCACAACCAGCATTCCCAACTGCCATACCTCATCAAGTGTCACTTCAACTAATGCCACATTATACTCTTGCGCTTGGCCATAGCTACTCCTTTTCCCCCCACTTTTTCTTCCAACCTGAGACCTACAGGGCATTTCGGCTAGTTGTACTGCTGCACACACCCCTATACCTCGAGGATGATAACCCCAACGCTATTTCCAACTTCCTTATTGGGGAAAGGTGCACCTAATTGATTCGCACCTATTCACAGCCACCCAACACGGGTGCCTACCCCCTTAATCAGCCTAATATTTGCATATTTACATTAATACATATTTATTTACATACCAACTAACCTCATCACCCGCTTGACCCACAAAAGGCATGCCCTGGCCGCTAGGGAAGTACCGCAGGGACCAGGGGAAGACAGCCCATAATCCTATAGATACGCCCCCAGGCCAGAGTCAGTGTTTAGCCCATCCGGGGTCATCGTTCCTAGCTCAAAGATTAGCCTCGCTTCATGCTGCATCAGGCGTTGGTCCAAAAAACCCCGTCTACCCCCCTGCTTCAATGCAAAAATGCCACATACCGTAAGGCCTTTTGGGTTCCCATGATGACAGGCCCTAAAATGATCAGACACGGGACTTTTTTCATTGCCCGTTTTTATGTCCCGCACATGCTCACCTACCCGTGTGCGCAATGTGCGCTTAGTTTTACCAACATATTTTTTATTACACGGGCAGGTGAGCATATACACAACATGCGTGGTCCCACAATTTATGAAGCCCCTTATTTTTCTCGGTGGGTCTCCCCTTGTACCAACATAACTGCAGGTCTTTTCTATAAAGGGGCAGATTTTACATCGTCCACATTTAAAGGAACCTTCCAACCTGTTCCTCCCTGATATCTCCATTGTTCTAATCAAATCACTATGGACCAATCTGTCCCTCATGTTCGTCGCCCGCCGGGCTGTCAATAAAGGGCGTGGGCCTATGCATCTCGCTACTTTAGGGTCCAGTTGTAAAATGTGCCAATGAGACTGTAAGATTGTCCTAAATCTCTCCCAATGTGTGCCAAAACTGGTAATTAATCTCACTGGTTGATCTCCTACTCGTTTCCTTGATTCATTCTTCAATCTATCTTTTCTCAAAAGGTCGCTCCGATCAGCCACCAAAGCCTTCTTAAAGCAAGTGCGGATTAATTTATGTGGGTACCCCCTTTCCCTAAACCGGCCCGCCAGCTCCCTAGCCTCCCGTACAAACTCATGTTCGGAGCTGCAGTTTCTACGTATCCGCAGGAATTGTCCATACGGTATCCCCCGCAGCAGTGGGGGAGGATGGTGAATGGTAAAATGAAGTAAAGTATTACCTGCTGTAGGTTTTCTATACGTAGATGTGGACAGTCTAGCCCCGTCCCGCCTAATAAGCAAATCCAAGAATTCAATACATTCATGGCCAATTTTAAACGTAAGGCGTATATTTCGGGTATTCTGGTTCAATTGATCCACAAAGATCTCAAACTCACCCGGAGTCCCCCTCCACACCACCAGGACATCGTCAATGTAGCGCAGCCAGAGGGCGACCCGCGCCCCGAAGTCCGCCCGCCCGTACACCTCGAGGCTCTCCCACCGCCCCAGGTGCAGGCAGGCGTACGAAGGAGCACAGGCCGCCCCCATGGCTGTTCCACGTATCTGATGATAGAAGCTGCCATCAAATCTAAAAAATATTAGGCTGATTAAGGGGGTAGGCACCCGTGTTGGGTGGCTGTGAATAGGTGCGAATCAATTAGGTGCACCTTTCCCCAATAAGGAAGTTGGAAATAGCGTTGGGGTTATCATCCTCGAGGTATAGGGGTGTGTGCAGCAGTACAACTAGCCGAAATGCCCTGTAGGTCTCAGGTTGGAAGAAAAAGTGGGGGGAAAAGGAGTAGCTATGGCCAAGCGCAAGAGTATAATGTGGCATTAGTTGAAGTGACACTTGATGAGGTATGGCAGTTGGGAATGCTGGTTGTGAATGTTGGGTGACTTAGTGTCCTCTAACCACATGGGCCCCATATGAGGAATATTATTTATTCAGTTGGATCTTAAGTGTCAATATGAAGACGGCAATGATGACATGGATTATGTAGTGACTACTCGCATCATGTGAATACGGCAAGAGATTGACTACTGCTGCTGCGGTGGGCTCTTTTAGTGCACCTATACCCATACCTCCATAAAGCAGATGAGGTGTATATGGCGAAAGAAGGAACAATAAGTTTCTCTACGTGTCCCGTTGGTGAGGGGATAAATGTGCGCTTCCTGACAGCTGGGGGATTGTGACAGTGTTTGTGTCTGTGACAGCTGGGCGTGCACTATCTCCGAGATGACGCGGATCGCGTCACTACAGGAAGCTGAAGCGACTGGCCAGTGTAAGTGAGCATACACATGCTAATGACGCGCAATGCGTCACTGCAGAGACCGGCTGCTTGACGAGCCAGCTGGTTTAAACCCCGGGAAAGGGGGAATGACGCGGACTGCGTCACGCTAGGAAGCGCACCAGTGATTGGCCATCTGAGAGACACGGAAGGGAACGCAGGTATATAATGGAGGTATGGAGGGCCGCCCACCACCCTGACGAAGCTCCGGTGGGCGGAGCGAAACGCGCGTCGGCGGATGGCCGGCCCCCACCACGTGCTGGCCACCCTGCTTCCAGCTCTGCTCCTGCCTTAAGCCCCTCCGGGTCTGAAGTGTTGCGCAACACCGACGTTATGGCGCTAGTGCATGGCAAAGGATAACTGCTTGTCTCAGCTAAGTACCAACCTCAGTGAGGCGATTGTTACACATTTGATTGTACAGCACTTGATGTGAGCTTAGAGACTTGAATATGCAGTGTTGACGTTGATACATGATGGACTCATGATGCAAGATACCAAGCATCTCGCCATGTTGTGTGATAGTCGCACCTGAACCTTGGATGCTGCAGTTTGGGAGATGTTTACTGGATGACACTATCAGAAGTTTAGTACGTGTAATTGGATGCATCCAATGTTTCAACTTGGAGTGTGAGGACTCTGGCCACTGTCTCATGTCGACAATTATGCTGGCGGAACCAGCTGTGAGCAGTGTGTCTAGCTCTTCTTTAGGCAGTTAATTAGCAGCGCTGCTAGCGGGGTGGGCTGTATGAGTGCGTGGTTGTGTGTGTGGGTGCACGGTGGGCCCCCGTGATTTTAAAGCACTTTTGTTAGTTTTTATGTGTAAGAATTTGTCCCATGTGTGTGCTGAGATTGGTGCAATAAATTGATGTTTGCTCAGCTTAATCCGTGCGTATAGCCTATTTGCCAGGCCTACCATTAACCATTTGTCTTCTTTGTTGTTCTGAGCTTGTGTATAGGTTAGTAGGACGCCGCCGAACATGGGCGGCAGTGCATAGGTTGTATATTCCAACTCTCTCCTACCTTTTTAAGTGAATTTAAAGATGTATTGTCAGGGAGATGTATTGCCTCCACAGGAAGTTGATTGAGAGTGGGTCTTTTGAGCAGTGTTTAGCTGGGGCTTAGGAATAACGTGGCAACCATATGCACACCTTGATTATTAAGTAGGGACTATTTCTTCTCTGTAATTTTGTAGTTGTGGAAATCTCTATCTGTTACTTGTGAAAGTAGGGATGGCATTTAAATTGGATAAGTCATGTATGTCAAATATTCAGGCGGCCTTTGATATAACAGAGGGGGGGCCACCAGTTAATCAAGGAGGTGAGATTAGAACTCTATTTAAAAAGCACAAATCACTGGTGGTTAAGCAATTAAAACGATTTTGGGATATTTGCACTTTAGAAAACTATGTGCAACAAAAGGTTATTCCTAGGGGCCTTCGTGAACGAATAGTACCAGCAGAGCACTTACGTACTGAAAGATTTATGGAAAACTGGCAAAGAGAGTGTATAGCACATGGTGTCAGGGTAATGAATTTAATAATTGAAGAGGAGAAATTACAACTCGAGGAATTGGATGAGAACATCAAGGCCAGTTGTTCCCAACTAGATACCCTAGGAGATGCTCCTGAATTCCAAAAGTTGAACGATTTGGTAAGGAATGAGGTGGAACGGGTACAAAAGGCAGTGAAGGAAATAAAACAAAAGAAATTTTGGAGGGATACAGCTGACTTTGAGTCAGGGAAGGTGTTCTTAGAGACAAAACCTAGAAATCGGGTAGGGGGGAGACAGAGAAATTGGAAGGAAATTTCCAGTGATCTCTCCGGATGTGAAACGGAGGTATCTGACGATAGCCCCCCACGACAGTCTCAGAAATCACGGCGTTCTGTGTCTTTTTTAGACCCACACGGAAAGGGAGACGACGTAGGAGGAGACAGTGTCGCTACAAGAGTAAAATCCTTGAGAGGGATCAGAAAGACTGGAAAGAGATGGCCCCCCTAGTGGGAGCCACTACATCCGAAAATGGAGCTCAGAATGTCATAAACCTTTCAAACTTTTCCCTTAACGAACATCATATATCAGTGCTATCTAGGGGCCTCTCTTTCTCCCCAGTGGCGAGGGGAGACGAATTTACTTTATATAAGGATACAGCCCTTTTCTTGCGAAAAGTGCTGTTTAAAAGTATGTACTCAGGTGAGAGGTCAGTGTGTAGTGATTCGGAATCAGGAGCTGTATTGAATACTCAGCCTGATATAAGCGGTGACCTGGTGCTAGGTACAGATGCATCAGAAAGTACTGATGAATTGGGGGCTGAGGCTCAAATAGCCGAAGAAATTCCAGACCTCCTTCCTAATTTAGACAAATGTCGTCCAAGATCAAAGAACTTTCCCCCTTTGTCTTTGAATCGCAATATCTCAGTATTCCTTCAAGCAGTCCAGCGTGATTTAAAGCAAATAGACTGGAGACAGGATGTACCAACCTCTAACATGAACCTTACTGTGGCAGAGAACAAGGCCTTGAGGGAATTGGAAAGTGCCCATGACATTGTTATACGCCCTAGTGATAAGGGCGGTAACGTGGTCCTGTTAAATCAGGACTACTATGTCAAAGAAATTGGGTCTCAGTTGGGAGACGTAAGTACATATAGGAAAGTAGGGACCAATCCCTTCCCTGATGTTGTGGCCAGACTTAATGACAAGTTAGACTGGGCCTTGGAAGAAAAACTTCTAATTCCAAGCGTATTTAAGTACCTTTCAGTGAGTGAATACAATATTCCTGTACTTTACACTATCCCTAAGGTCCACAAATCCACCTCCGCACCACCAGGCAGGCCCATCGTGTCGGGGAATGGAGGCCCCTTGGAATGCGTGTCTAGGTTTGTTGATGAGAACCTCAAACCACTGGTACGAATTTTGCCATCTTTCGTCCTTGACAGCAGCGATGTCTTGCGGAAGCTACTCTCGTTTGAGCTAGAAGGAGAGTGGCTTCTGGCAAGCATCGATGTTGAGGGCCTTTACACGTCCATTCCCCACACGGTGGGCCTAGAGGCTGTGGCACAGTTTTTAGAGGATCTTGGTCCATGTGACGCGGCCCACAATGAATTCGTGGTGGATCTCTTGCATTTTGTACTTACAAACACTTTTTTAGATTTGATGGCAGCTTCTATCATCAGATACGTGGAACAGCCATGGGGGCGGCCTGTGCTCCTTCGTACGCCTGCCTGCACCTGGGGCGGTGGGAGAGCCTCGAGGTGTACGGGCGGGCGGACTTCGGGGCGCGGGTCGCCCTCTGGCTGCGCTACATTGACGATGTCCTGGTGGTGTGGAGGGGGACTCCGGGTGAGTTTGAGATCTTTGTGGATCAATTGAACCAGAATACCCGAAATATACGCCTTACGTTTAAAATTGGCCATGAATGTATTGAATTCTTGGATTTGCTTATTAGGCGGGACGGGGCTAGACTGTCCACATCTACGTATAGAAAACCTACAGCAGGTAATACTTTACTTCATTTTACCAGTCACCATCCTCCCCCACTGCTGCGGGGGATACCGTATGGACAATTCCTGCGGATACGTAGAAACTGCAGCTCCGAACATGAGTTTGTACGGGAGGCTAGGGAGCTGGCGGGCCGGTTTAGGGAAAGGGGGTACCCACATAAATTAATCCGCACTTGCTTTAAGAAGGCTTTGGTGGCTGATCGGAGCGACCTTTTGAGAAAAGATAGATTGAAGAATGAATCAAGGAAACGAGTAGGAGATCAACCAGTGAGATTAATTACCAGTTTTGGCACACATTGGGAGAGATTTAGGACAATCTTACAGTCTCATTGGCACATTTTACAACTGGACCCTAAAGTAGCGAGATGCATAGGCCCACGCCCTTTATTGACAGCCCGGCGGGCGACGAACATGAGGGACAGATTGGTCCATAGTGATTTGATTAGAACAATGGAGATATCAGGGAGGAACAGGTTGGAAGGTTCCTTTAAATGTGGACGATGCAAAATCTGCCCCTTTATAGAAAAGACCTGCAGTTATGTTGGTACAAGGGGAGACCCACCGAGAAAAATAAGGGGCTTCATAAATTGTGGGACCACGCATGTTGTGTATATGCTCACCTGCCCGTGTAATAAAAAATATGTTGGTAAAACTAAGCGCACATTGCGCACACGGGTAGGTGAGCATGTGCGGGACATAAAAACGGGCAATGAAAAAAGTCCCGTGTCTGATCATTTTAGGGCCTGTCATCATGGGAACCCAAAAGGCCTTACGGTATGTGGCATTTTTGCATTGAAGCAGGGGGGTAGACGGGGTTTTTTGGACCAACGCCTGATGCAGCATGAAGCGAGGCTAATCTTTGAGCTAGGAACGATGACCCCGGATGGGCTAAACACTGACTCTGGCCTGGGGGCGTATCTATAGGATTATGGGCTGTCTTCCCCTGGTCCCTGCGGTACTTCCCTAGCGGCCAGGGCATGCCTTTTGTGGGTCAAGCGGGTGATGAGGTTAGTTGGTATGTAAATAAATATGTATTAATGTAAATATGCAAATATTAGGCTGATTAAGGGGGTAGGCACCCGTGTTGGGTGGCTGTGAATAGGTGCGAATCAATTAGGTGCACCTTTCCCCAATAAGGAAGTTGGAAATAGCGTTGGGGTTATCATCCTCGAGGTATAGGGGTGTGTGCAGCAGTACAACTAGCCGAAATGCCCTGTAGGTCTCAGGTTGGAAGAAAAAGTGGGGGGAAAAGGAGTAGCTATGGCCAAGCGCAAGAGTATAATGTGGCATTAGTTGAAGTGACACTTGATGAGGTATGGCAGTTGGGAATGCTGGTTGTGAATGTTGGGTGACTTAGTGTCCTCTAACCACATGGGCCCCATATGAGGAATATTATTTATTCAGTTGGATCTTAAGTGTCAATATGAAGACGGCAATGATGACATGGATTATGTAGTGACTACTCGCATCATGTGAATACGGCAAGAGATTGACTACTGCTGCTGCGGTGGGCTCTTTTAGTGCACCTATACCCATACCTCCATAAAGCAGATGAGGTGTATATGGCGAAAGAAGGAACAATAAGTTTCTCTACGTGTCCCGTTGGTGAGGGGATAAATGTGCGCTTCCTGACAGCTGGGGGATTGTGACAGTGTTTGTGTCTGTGACAGCTGGGCGTGCACTATCTCCGAGATGACGCGGATCGCGTCACTACAGGAAGCTGAAGCGACTGGCCAGTGTAAGTGAGCATACACATGCTAATGACGCGCAATGCGTCACTGCAGAGACCGGCTGCTTGACGAGCCAGCTGGTTTAAACCCCGGGAAAGGGGGAATGACGCGGACTGCGTCACGCTAGGAAGCGCACCAGTGATTGGCCATCTGAGAGACACGGAAGGGAACGCAGGTATATAATGGAGGTATGGAGGGCCGCCCACCACCCTGACGAAGCTCCGGTGGGCGGAGCGAAACGCGCGTCGGCGGATGGCCGGCCCCCACCACGTGCTGGCCACCCTGCTTCCAGCTCTGCTCCTGCCTTAAGCCCCTCCGGGTCTGAAGTGTTGCGCAACACCGACGTTATGGCGCTAGTGCATGGCAAAGGATAACTGCTTGTCTCAGCTAAGTACCAACCTCAGTGAGGCGATTGTTACACATTTGATTGTACAGCACTTGATGTGAGCTTAGAGACTTGAATATGCAGTGTTGACGTTGATACATGATGGACTCATGATGCAAGATACCAAGCATCTCGCCATGTTGTGTGATAGTCGCACCTGAACCTTGGATGCTGCAGTTTGGGAGATGTTTACTGGATGACACTATCAGAAGTTTAGTATGTGTAATTGGATGCATCCAATGTTTCAACTTGGAGTGTGAGGACTCTGGCCACTGTCTCATGTCGACAATTATGCTGGCGGAACCAGCTGTGAGCAGTGTGTCTAGCTCTTCTTTAGGCAGTTAATTAGCAGCGCTGCTAGCGGGGTGGGCTGTATGAGTGCGTGGTTGTGTGTGTGGGTGCACGGTGGGCCCCCGTGATTTTAAAGCACTTTTGTTAGTTTTTATGTGTAAGAATTTGTCCCATGTGTGTGCTGAGATTGGTGCAATAAATTGATGTTTGCTCAGCTTAATCCGTGCGTATAGCCTATTTGCCAGGCCTACCATTAACCATTTGTCTTCTTTGTTGTTCTGAGCTTGTGTATAGGTTAGTAGGACGCCGCCGAACATGGGCGGCGGTGCATAGGTTGTATATTCCAACTCTCTCCTACCTTTTTAAGTGAATTTAAAGATCATTCAGTAGGCACCCTGTCAGCTTTTATCCAGCTTTATTATGATGCAGTGGAAATCGCTACCATGTCAGCTATCGCGCCCGGCATCGAATAGCTGCAGTCAAGGCTTTTGTGTGGCAACTACGATCATGCTGCAATGACAATTGCCTGAAAAATGTGCCCATAGACTATTATGAGCAGCGCTTCACAGGCCATTGCAGGAGACCACAACTGCCGAGCAAACAAAGTGCATCATCCCTGTGTGAAATGGGCCTAAATAAAATGTAAATGACAGCGTTGTGACTTTACTGAGGGCCGATCATGTCAGACTAATCTTATTGATTTCTTTGACAATGTCACTAAAGTGTTAGATGAAGGTGGTGCTGTGGATATCGCCTTTCTGGATTTTAGCAAAGCAAAGCTCATAGATAAGTTATTGAAGGTAGGACTCAATCCCTGGATAGTTCAGTGGATTTCCAGTTGGCTGAGGGATCGGTATCAGAGTGTGGTTGTAAATGGCGTGCAATCTGAACAAAGGTGAGTTACAAGTGGTGTGCCGCAAGGCTCTGTCCTGGGCCCCATTCTTTTTAATATATTTGTAAGTGACATAGGAGAAGGCTTGGTAGGAAAAGTTTGTCTGTTTGCTGATGATACAAAGGTTAGTAATAGGGTGGATATTCCTGGAGGTGTCTGCAACATGGAAAATGATTTAGCTTTACTGGACAGATGGTCAAAACTGTGGAAACTAGAGTTTAATGTCTCTAAATGTAAAATCATGCACTTGGGTAGAAGGAATTGCTGCTCTGAGTACCGTATGGGCAGCACTGTGTTAGCCAGGACCTCGGAGGAGAGAGATTTAGTGATACTGATTACTGATAGCTGCAAGATGAGTGGACAGTGTAGCCAGGCAGTGGGAAAAGCAAGCAGGATGCTCGGCTGCATAGCTTGAGGCATCACCAGTAGGAAGAGGGAGGTTTTTATGCAGCTTCATAGAGCCCTGGTGAGGCCACAGCTAGAATACTGTGTGCAGTTCTGGAGACCTCACCTGCAAAAAGACATTATTCAAATAGAACACATACTTGTTAACCATTTTGAAGGCACCCTGGGGATAGAGCTCAGCAGGGTGTAGGCTGTCTAATGCCAGTTAATACCCAGGCTGATTTTTGGCCCCAGTGTACCTCTGGAGCTTGATAGCAGCGATGCACAGAAGCAAGTGAACCAGGTCTAGCAACAGCTTTTTTTTTCCAGAGACCCATGGCAACATATTTTGCTGTTGTACAACTAGGTGTATGTTGAAGAGAACCATTGAGATCAGCTTGAACCTCACAGCCAATAAATGTCATAGTATTGCTATAAAGGAAGAACAACAAGCTGCCAAAATACATGATTTGATCACTGCCCCACTCACTATAGTCATTGGCCAGGCCAAGTTTTTATTTCATATGTATTGATTCAAATGTACACACGAGACCAGACAATTTTGGGGCAGGTCACTAAAGGTGCAGTAGTTTTCCTCCTCTGCCAGAATAGGTTTTCTATGCTCCTCTATCCTTTTTAAATGGGGGTCAGAAGCAATGAAAGACCTGTTTTTATAGAACCAGAAAATACACAGGGTGTTAAAATACATGATTCTTTGCCCCAACCATCTAGGAAGTACTATATTTCCATATTAGTAGGTTCTGCTCTATTACAAAAGCATAGCGCTTAATAGCCGAGTATGCACACAGGAACATCCTGTACAGAATTCATTTGATACAAATTACTAAGCTTCTTAATTTGTCTGGAAATTTCCAAAGCATTATGCATGTTTATTTTTTTGCTGAAGGAAAGGAAATGAGAGGCCTTTGAATAATCAGTATTTAAATAGTCAGTAGTGCAAACACAATAATTAAAATAGACATTAAAAAATCATAATAACCAGCGTGTCCATCTTCTCTATAAAACAATGGTAACATAATTACTGTAAATTGTATGGTTAACCAACATCAATAATAATATTAAGTCAAATGTACCGTATTTTAAATGATATTATTATTCAAGATATTAAAGTAAGGTAGCACAAATATTCATCCTAATTTATGTGGAAATACACTACATGTACAGGATATCAAGTGCTTTCCTAATTAGATGATAGTGCTACAAGGGTGTAACTTTTGCACTTGTTCCCCGTGTTGACTCATTTAATATTTATAGCAAACATGTTACACTTGCAGCCCAGTTGTAATCCAACCCTTGGATGTGTGAAGCAACGACCATTTTGCTTTGAGAAGGAGATTATACAACGGGTGGCACCAACTCAAATAATTAATATTCGTGGTGCACTGCTCTGAAGCACTTAATGAAAACAAACCCAAAAAGGGGTGCCCCAGAATCCCCCCTACCCCTGTGCCCACAGAGTCTAACACTTGCACTCACCTTATTTGGAAAATAATGTTTTTATTATTGTTATTGTAACATATTAACAACACCATTAAAAGCTTTGAAAACCATATGCCTGCTGTAAGTATTAACAACCACTAGGGGGCACTGCAACTTAATTTCATTATGTCCTGAGGGTGAGTATATAAAAGGCCCTAGGAATGCCCTACTACAACTTTGCCTTGAAAAAGAGACCTGCAATTGGTCTCGAAACGTGTAGGTGCCCACAGAGGGGGAGCTGCATCCAGTCCCAGGATATGTAAGCAGATGGTATTGTGTATCACTGTGTCTTTTCTCATGCACTTTATGATAATTATTGAGTTTAGGGAATTTTTTGAATATATGTGATATTGGCGATAGATGCACTTAGCACTTTGGATGTAAATAGATTAATTGTAATTACAATATTATTTAATTATGTGTATTTATTGGCACAAAACATTATTGTATGGAGGACATAATGACATTTAGATGCAGTCCCCCTAGTGGTTGTTAATACTTACAGCAGGCATATGGTTTTTAAAGCTTTTAATGGTGTTGTTAATATGTTACAATAACAATAATAAAAACATTATTTTCCAAATAAGGTGAGCGCAAGTGTTAGACTCTTTAGTTTAGAGACAAACACAAACCCCTTACACTAGGAAGCTGGGGGGTTCCAATATGTATTACTATTTGCAGCAACAGTCACCGGCAGTATCCCTTACAATACTTTCAGGCTAAGAATTTTAAAGTAGTGTGTTCTTTTATGAACTGATGTCAGAAACTACCCCTGCTTACATAAGCATCTTTAAAGCGGAACTAAACCTGTGATTTTGACTTTCCCGGGTTTTGTTCTGTACAACAATGAGAGCTGCCTGGCGAATTACGTCAGTTCAGCGGGCGGCTGTCATTGGATGAGAGCCCACACATGTGCCCTTTGGCCGGGGAAAGGTGAGTGTGTACAGGCATCCTGGGTGGTTTCACACAGCAGGGCATTCCGATTTGGGAAAGCCAGCGCCTAGCCCTGTAATCTTTTAGATTCTTCCAGGTTGTCTGCTGGGTTATTCTGTAAGATACTGATCAATAGTCCTTCACTTAGCTCTTTGCTATTGTGGCCTAGGATAACATTTAAGAGGAGAGTGGTCACATTGGTGAGCATGAGATTCTCCAGCACCTCACTTTCCTCAGGGTCTGGAATCTTTTTGAGTTCCACGTTATGTACTGTAACTCTGGCCAGAGTTTGAGACTGAGGCTAAGGTGGCCATAGAGATTAGATTAGATTAATGGGCTCCATGGTCTGGGTTACATGTCTCTAGAACTGTAGTTGTGAGCACAACAATGACATCTTACTCTTCATGGTGGATCTTAAACTCCAAAGTTAGAGGAAAGAGGAAAAGAGATAGGAAATATGTAATAGGGAACTTGAAAATAGAATAGAAATATACCAGATGACAGCTAAACCAAAATATAGCTCCACCCAAATCACTGCTTAGGCAGCCGCTAACCTGGATTACATGTAGTAAGCAAATGTGCTCATCTTAGTTGCAGGTAAGTTGCTCAGTGATCCCATAGAGGAGATCTGGGATCCTACTCCCTGCTTGGTCACTTGAGACAGGAAGTCCTCTTAGAAAAAAAGTCCCACCAGTATCAAAAAGTGATGGCTAGAACAAAAACACCAGATCAAAATATGTTACACATTTAATACATTAGAAAAAAAGTCATATATCTATCAAGCTTAACTGATGGATGGGGCTGAGGAAAGTTATTTTGTAATATTTACAGAGAACAGATTTACAGATGTAGGTAATCCAAAAGCTCATGTCAGGTCACTGCAGACCAGGGGCAAAGCCATACCCCTCAATGTGTCCCAGATTCTATGAAATTCTATAAAAACATATAACATAAATGTATGGTAATAATATAAACATCTTTTTGTCGTGTGCAAAATATCACTGCTACAGTAGTCATGTCAATAACAATAATGAACATTATTCTGTACAAAATGAAGGTTAGCTTGTTTGCTTGTTTGTTTTATTCACATTTTATATGTCCTCTATAAAAAAAAGTTTTGGTTGGAAAATTCTAATGTACACCAAACAGACTCAACAGTCTGAGGTTTGCGTGATTACAGTGTTATCATAATTTTAGTTAAGACATTGGTGATTTATGACAAAATGAACACTTGTTGCAGAGGGTGGCAGCCAGCTCAGTTTGCACATTTCCAGCACACGTGAAGTTCTCCTTTTCTCTGGGTCTTTCAGCTTTATATTTTTTTTTGCTATGAGAAAATATTGTTTGCTTCTGACAAACACAGAGAGATATGTGCATACAAGAATTTCCATGTCAACACCTTTCTGCAATGAGAAAAATAATCAGACAATTTAAAATGAAGGACCTACCATCCACTAGTGGTGAACCCAAGGTCATAGACAACATGTGATAGCAGCTTAGATACAAGATACACAAGAATACGTTGAATGTTTTGAAGATCTGATTACTGTAGTGATGTGGACATTACTCATTACTAACCCGCAGCTGCCTCAACCTGGAGTCCAAATCCACTGTATTTACTCTTCAACCTTGAGCCATGATCCCTGGCCACATGACCCAATGAGTGACCAGTGGTGTGCCTAGTATGCGCACTGCGGCTCATAATTTTCCTAGCGGTTACATAGCTGACCCAGACAATGAGGAAGAACAGAGGGGTAAGATGGGGCAGCTGCTGGATAAAGGTCCACTTTACATGTAAACCAGAGCTCTATGTTTCACCTTTTTTGAATACCTATAACTATATTGAATACCTGCCAATTTAGGGGAAGAGCTCCCCACATGTGGCTCATCTACATAAGAGAATAACCTCCCTACGTTTATCTCTAAATCTTTCTCTCTTCTTTTCCATTGTGCTTCTGGTTGGGCTTTGCCGTTAATTAAGTGGTGTGCATTAATGCATATTTTCATTGGCATGGGGGCCCAACAGGCGGAGATACTTCCAAGGCAAGTGGTTTTGGCCAGAAAGCATTAATGTTAGGATATAGTAAAAGGGCTTTTGTATTGTAAATCTATGCATCAGGAAAATACATAACATAGAAATAAACAAGACTGATGGCAAACAGGTGGGCAGAAACTCAGGTATACCGCCAACACGTGACCCAGATGCTTAAAGGTACTGTATATACTGATCCCAGCATGCCTCCTGGAATAGAGAGAGACCTGTGGGGCCATTGAATGGTTAGGGTCTCGCCACCAATTGGCTGGCCAACTAAAAGGACACATCAAGAGGACCTTGCTACTCCTGGAATTAGTGGAACCAGCTGGTCCTAAGGAGACATGGCACAAGGAGCCTGGCTACTCTTGGGATAAGTGGAGCCATCTAGTTCTGTAAGGGACATGGCAAGAGGGGCCTCACTGCTCCTGGAATTTAAGGAGCCCTGGAAGGAGACACATCAAGAGGGGGCTCTCTGTTCCAGACATTTTATTAAGTCAGCAAGACCTGGAAGGAGACATGGCAAGAGAGGACCTGGGTGCTCCTGGGATTTATGAAACAACTAGTTCTAGACATGAAGGTTGCATCCAGAGAAAACATGGTGTCTGAAGAGTCAACAGCTACCTAATGAACCCTTCAGCAAGCACCACATAATTATCTCACTTGGTCTGATTGCCAGGCAGATTGCTGGACCCCTGCTGGTGGCTGCAAAAATACAGACTTGGGTGATAATAATGTGTTTATATTGCCTCTGTATGCCTGTGCATATGTAGGTATTTGTATGCCTCCTTTTTCCCATCCCTGCAGTGAGAACACACACCAGCGAGTGCGCACACACATACCCAAAGTGGTGGGATATCCTGTCCATGGCATCTGGGGAATGGTTGGGGGCTAGATGCCTTCTGAAGAAAACTTCTGTCACACCCCAGCTGCAAATCGAACCTGCAACGCTCTGCAACTACCATATCCTTACAATATCCAGAATACAGTGTGTCTTTGTCCATCAGAAACCATTCCTGTAGAGAGGTGTGTAGTGGGTTTATAGTTTGATGAAAAAGCCATGACCAATACTATGGCCTACAGAGAAGCAGGTGAGAGAAGGATGTCAAGTTGTGCAGGTAATCAATACATAATACGTAAATACATAATAAACAACAAGTTCCAGCACACGATGCTTGTGTCCCCAGATCACAACTTTTACTGCTAGTATATTAAAATCAGAATCAGCTCACATGGGGACAGCGGAGTCCCATTCCCCGAACCCCAATCCCGCTATGCGTTTTGGGGTGGAACCCCTTTATTAAGCAGTGGACCGCTTGATAAAGGGGTTACACCCCCAAAATGTGTAGTGGGATTGGGCTGATTTTAATATACTAGCAGTAAAAGTTATTTTTAACCGATCTTTGGACAGGAGCAGCATCTGCTGGAGTTTTCTGCTTGCTTCAGACTTGTGACTGAGCAGTGGTCTCATCCGTGCACTTTTACTGGTCGCCTGCTTTTCCATTTTATGCTGTTGGAGCTGAATATACTGTGATTTAAGGCTCTTGTGTTGTCTGTAAATGTCTAACATTTATGGGCAGTGTCTTTTTGACACAGACTTCCAGAAGCTATTTATGCATGTAAAGAAAGGAAGACAGAGTCAGGGCAACTATTTACAGGCAGTGGAAATGTGCCAAACAAATTTGGAACCCAAATCAGTGATTTATGAAAATTTCTCAGCTAAAAATATCTGCCTGACATTTATTTAAACAAATGAACCCCTTACTTACTAATTTGGTAAACTAAAGTATAAAATGTTCATAAGAGGTCTTCTCCATCTTTAAGCCTCATTAATATGCATGTCAAGTTCAGTTCCTGGCCAGCCAGCTTGCTATTTATGCATAAATTAAAAATAATAAGAACCTGTAGTCAAGACATTCCCAAACTCCTGAGTGTAACAGTTGTATAAATGGCAGCAGACCAGGCTAGGGTACAGATCAGTTTGCAACCAGGCCAGGGTAGTTTCTAGACCAAAAAGTGCTCAGTGCGGGAAAGAAAAAAATCAGCCCTTTCCTCACCCATCCTATGTGCCCTGATGTGCTTCCACCGTAGCTGTAGACAGCACCCACTCCCACAAACTGAGCTCAATATGGGATGAGGGGACTGTCTTATGGCCTGCACCACTAACAGTGGCTCTGACTCCTCTGCAGAAATCTGGGCCTTTGTGCCCAGGACACTTGCCCTGCTGACCCTTCCCCAGAAACAGCCCTGAATCTGGCTGAATACCACCTGATAACACCTAGAGTAATTGTAGCAATGGTAAGGAACCCCTGCTGTAGTCAAATTAAATGTAGCCAGCTAATCCTATGCAGCTAACACATGATTAGATCTGTGATGACCAGTGAAAATGCCAGGATTACCACAGTCCCTATACGTGTGATATAAAGCAGTATATAAGCATCGATTCATAGACACATTCGTCTGGACTTCCGTAGCTGTCTGTGTATGTTTTTGTCATTTTTTTAGGTTTTTCCGTTGCATTTTCATTCGTACGTTCATTCGAGCTCATGCGTATATGCGCTTTCGATGAACGAAAGTAAATCGGATCATTTGCGTTAGTTCGGATCATTTTCCCATCTAAATCTGATATTTTGCATTCGTTCAGATAACTTACGTTATTGGTATGGGCTTGCGTCTCATTCAGAGAGCTGATTGCCGAGGGACCACCACCCTATAAAACCATTTCATTTGCGATCCCCTTACGGGACCATTTTGACCTCGGATTCCTTGCTATCAAAATGTTTTGTGCTTTTGTGAAGGAACATCACCAACTCCAGCTAATGGGCATTGCATGTATCAGCAGGGCCGAGGCCAGATTGCACCGGCGATGCATGCATATCGATGGCATGCATGACGTTGAGCTGTTCCAGCTGACCAGACTTAATCGCGCTTCCCTCCATAAGTTGTATAGTGAGCTGCGGCCATGGTTAGCCCGCACCACAAGGAAGGGGCAAGCAATTTCAGGTATGACCAAGATGCTTGGCTGCCTGCAATTTTTGGCGAACGGCTCGTTCCAGAGGCTGAGTGCCCTCTCTGTGGGGATCTCCCAGCCTACGCTGACAACAAGTTTTTGACAACATGGTAGCCTGGAACGCGCTTAAGTTGGCATTATATAATATTGCCGACATGCCAAACGTCATGGGTGCCATTGATTGCACCCACGTTGCCTTAGTCCCTCCAGCAGCCGACGAGTACATCTATAGGTAAGTTCAATCGGTCATTTTTTTATACAGTTTACATAAATTGTATTTTAACTATCTATTAATCCCTCCTTGTAAATTGTCCCTGTGAAATAGCTTACCCTGTATATCTATTAATCACTCCTTGTAAATTGTCCCTGTGAAATAGCTTACCCTGTATATCTATTAATCCCTCCTTGTAAATTGTCCCTGTGAAATAGCTTACCCTGTATATCTATTAATCCCTCCTTGTAAATTGTCCCTGTGATACATTTGGCCGTCTTTTGCTTCATCAATGTTTTTCATGTCGGCCAAAGCCAAACATTTTCATGTGGACCTTAATTAGTCATGTCATTTTAAAGTTAATCTTTAGTTGATCCAACATACATATCCTTTTTTGGGCTAAAAAATACTTAGGTACTTAGTGTTATTTGTATTGCCCAACATGTTTTTTTGAGGGTGTTAGGAGTTAGTGTTTGAGTAGTTTACCTTGCCTTGCTAATTTTTGTTGTTTTTCTTTTTTCCCCAGGAACCGCAAAATGGGCCACTCACTGAATGTCCAAGCAGTGGTGGTCCCGGACATGCGGTTCCTTAGCGTCCTCGCTGGGTTTCCAGGTTCATCCCATGATGCATACATATTGCGAAGATCTGGATTATACCGTCGGTTTGAGTCTGGAGAATTCTCCGGTGGATGGCTCCTTGGTAACTAGACGCAAATAATGTCATTCACTTTTCAATGTATGCCTATGAATATAGTTGATGACCTATGTCTGAACCTATGGCTGTTTTTACCCCTTGATGACATGTTAAACCGGACCTTAACCACGATTTTCGCAAAGCACACACCCTTAAAAAATGATTTGCCACCATTTAAAAATAATATATTTCTACTGTATTCTTACTTGTAAAGCGCTACGGAAGTTGATGGCGCTATATAAATAAACAATAATAATAATAATAATAATAATACTTTCTAGTAAATTACTTATTATTCTTCTAAACACTCGGCTGCAATTCTGTTCTTGACTTTATGATAGGGTCTGCGCCATCTTTGCTCAGAAGCAGGACACTTACTGTGTAGAGGAGAGTGGGATAAAGTGCAGGGGCGGGTTAGAGCTGTGCTTGTCTCAGACAAAGCAGATCTGGGGTCCTGAAAAGCTAAGACATCCAAGAATGCTGAGCAGCACAGTCCTAACCAATTCCTGTTTGCAGTCTGCCTGATTTGCCCTCATCTGCCATCTTGCATGTTTAAAGGCTCAGAACATGCAGTAGATGGTGTTAGGCTGTTTTATAGCAGAGCAATCTGTATGTACAGGGTGTGTCTAAAATATAAGATAGGCTCTTAGTCAGGGTGAACGACCGCTTTTCTCAAAATTTTTTGTTGTAATGTGTAATTTATGTTATTATTTTCTTATTCTTTCAGGGGATTCCGGCTATCCGCTACTTCCCTGGCTGATGACGCCCGTCCTTCAGCCACAGAATGCGGCACAGGATGCCTACAATCGGGCCCACCGGAAGACCCGGGCCGTTGTGGAGAGGGCCTTTGGCCTGTTAAAAACACGCTTCTGGTGTTTGGACCATACCGGGGGTCACTCCAGTATGACCCCAACAAGGTCATCGATATAATACTGGCCTGCTGTGTCCTCCACAACTTTGCCATCATGCAGCGTGTCCCCCGGTATGTGGATCTGCCCCCCTCTCCACTCAGCCAGGACCCAGAAGAGAACTACCGTGGCACACCTAGTGCCTCTGGCCAAGCTGTTCGGGCCAATTTGATTAATACCCATTTTGCCTAATTTGTTTGTCCTGTGTTTGTTTGTTGCATGTAATTCTTATTTTATACTATAATTTGGCTTTGTGAATGCTTTAGTATTGTTTTTTTGTATCAAATAGTAATGATTTAATTACTAAAATATTCACACATGATCTGAGCCTCATGCATGCGTCCAGCTTCACTCTGCTGCAGAGGATTTGGTGCAGTAGCATGTTGGGACCGTGGCAGATTAGGTTCCAGGGGGGTCAGTTGTGAAGGTCCCATCAAGGTGGCATCCTCCTCCATCTCCTGGATTTCCTCCATCAGTGTGTGGGTCTGTTGGGACATGTGCAAAAAAAGGTTACGTTTGGTCCCTAAATATATTAGTTATGCAAATTAGTCATGTTCATTCACATGCATCAGCAGAATCATCAAAATACACTTACCGTATATATCTGCTCCTGGCTCCTAGGCAGCACAGAAGTTGGCGGCATGGTCCGATTGGATGAGGCTTCCACACTTGCTGAGGCTTGATGCTGGGCTGTATTGTAAATAAAAAGGCACGTAAACACCCAAATATCCATTGATGATCTGGATTACTACATATGCTTCAATAAAACACGTGGGCAAGCAGGAATGGCAACTCCCCCAACGGTCCAAGGTGACCTTCACTATGAATGTCATTATCTGTTATATGTATGACTCACCCTGTACATACACATTGGTCACCTTAAATAATACAAACATGCATGTACTGCATGTTATGAGGCTTCACACATCCCAAAAGGGCCATTAGGGACCCACACTCAGCTTGCAAATAGCATTTGGCTTAAGAGTATGCTGGTGGGCATTCTTCCTATGTAGACCTTTCCCTGACCCCAGATCAAGTATTTGAGACCAAAGCACAGCCAAAACCCAAGTGGCCTAAAGTCAAAGAAGGAAGTGTTGGATATGATTGAGTAGAATCACATAACAGACAGTGCTTTGCTAATATTAAGACTTTAATAGTGACCATAAATACTCTCCAAGGTCGTGTAAGGCCTGGCAAATTTGAAAATGAACATTCCGCAGACATTACACACCCTGCTAAAACTGTAACCTTCCCTACAAGCCACTCCCTAGGGGCATGTGTTCATATATGCCTGTGAGCCTCATTATACACGTTTAAAACATTTCACATACACACTAACATTACTAACCTGCAAGAATAGTAGGGATGTCCGTGTCCCGTCGCCCCGAGAGGCCCTCTAATGCCACGGGATGTATCAACGCCAGCACCATCTCCTCAGCTCAGGTAAACTGTAATTTTGTGGGGAAGCCTCCGCCAGTTTGTAAGCAAAATATAGGTTGACACATTTAGGAAATTGGGCACAATACAAGAAGCAGACAAATGCGCAACTCAAATATGTACCTGTAATTGCGTCGTTTATTTTCTTCCGTGCTGCATACTTCAGGTCAGAAATTTTGCGCTGGATCTGCTCCACATCTTTAAGCTCCTCCCCCGCTGCGTTGACCTATCTGGTGAGCTCCTCCAAGATTTAATTTTTTTCGCATTTTGCTTGTAGATTTTGATAGCTCGTCATAATATAGGGTCAGCCCACTTGCCAATGCCAGAGTTTGGGCCTCACCAAACCTGCCACTCAACTGTCCTCTCCGCAATGTCCGGCCTATTGCTTGATGTTCGGGCTCATCTCTGGATGTAGGCAAGTCGGGGGACATTCTGAGCTGGCTCTGTTGTGTAGAAATGTTGGACAGGTGGCTGGATAAAGAATGGAGTGGACTTGGAAATGGACTGGGGGTCCTTGCCTGGGTGGCCACTGAACTTACAGGCGTGGATGTGACATATGGATAGTTGCTTGC
The DNA here is from genome assembly GCA_027917425.1 of Gastrophryne carolinensis. Classification (NCBI taxonomy): domain Eukaryota; kingdom Metazoa; phylum Chordata; class Amphibia; order Anura; family Microhylidae; genus Gastrophryne; species Gastrophryne carolinensis. The sequence continues at coordinate 378,234,966 of CM051236.1, forward strand.
CACCTGTGCCGGTGGCAAATGTGACCGAGGAGGAGAGGGTGTGCTTGAGGGTGTGGTGCTTCTGGCCCTGTGGCTCTTTGTGCCCTTGCCACTTGTGGTTCCATGCTCCTGGGAGGTACTTGCACGTGGTTCTGGAGATGCTGAGCTGGCTGTGCTTGGCCTTCTGGGCCTGTGGGTCTTGCTCTCTCCATTCGCATGGGTGTGTTTCCCACGTGGCTGACTACATGCTGAGCTGGCTGGGCTGGGGCTTCTGGGCCTGTGGCTCTTGCTCTTTCCATGGACATGGGTGTGTTTCCCACGTGGTTCTGGAGATGGCTGAGCTGGCTGTGCTTGGCCTTCTGGCCTGTGGCTTTTGCTTTTTCCATGTGCATGGGTGTGTTTCCCACGTGGCTGACTACATGCAGAGCTGGCTGGGCTGGGTCTTCTGGGCCTGTGGATCTTGGTGGTTCCATGGCCACATTTCCCACGTGGCTCAGGAGATGCTGAGCTGGATGGGCTGGGGGTTCTGGGCCTGTGGCTTTTACTGGCCTTGCCAGTGGAGCGTTCTTTCAGAACGGATGTGTTAGGCCGGGGAGGAGGGGAGGGTGTTTTTTGGGGGCTGGGGCTTCTCACCCTCTTAGTGGCCTTTTTTGCGGGCGTACCCGCCTGCTTGGTTGTGGTCTTCTTCTTCGCCGCTGCCTCCTTTGCTTTGCTGGTTGTTTTGGGCTTAGCGGACTTGGTGGGTATTGTTGCCTTGGCCTGGCCACTGTGGCTGCGCGTTTCCCGCACCTTCGGCGTTGGTATTTGTGACCGAGTGGTCGGCCGTGAAGAAGCCTCCTCAGGCCGCTGTGGCATTTTGCTTCTGGCCTCCTTGCCTGGTTTGGCCTTATCGACTGTTTTTTGGCTGGCATGTTGAGACTCTCAAAGAGAATAAGCTGTGTGTCCAGGACCCTTTAAATACTAATGCCTGGGTATGACGCTTACGGGTTCGCGTCGGCGTGCGTACAGCCGTTCGTCCGGCCGTGCGGAACCCGGAAACCGCTGGGGCATTACTTATCTGCTGCGGACAAGAAGAAAGATGGCGCCCACGATCTTCACCCGCCAACAAGAAGAGCTGATTATGCTCGTAAGTGTATTGTAATGACTTTGATTTGCCATCTAAATGCATGCCTAGGCCTTAAGGAAGCGCAGGAAGAAATAGTTATGTGTAAAAGTTTGTAAAACTCTGTGGCAAACAGAAGTTAGTGCGTACATGTGCGAACCAATTCACTAAAATCTAGAAGGATAGTTTGAGGCTAGAAATGTGTCTGGGAATGTCATTTAGTCAACTGATCTAATTGTGACAGATATTTGTATGCCGTTTGATCTAACAACTATGTTTATTTTGTGTTTTTTAAATGATGCTTCAGCGCAGGTACGACTACCTGCCCAACTCTTTTGACAAGAGGACCATCGCCCTGAAGATCGTTTCCAGGATCCAGCAGGAGACTGACACCACCTTCATACGCAGATCATGCAGCACTGGTCGGACCTGAAACGGCTCCACATGCCCCGGGTGTGGCGATATTTCGACCTCCATTTCCCAAGTAAGTACATAGCGATTGCATGGTAGATGTAACTAATACAGAAGGTAGGCCTTTATTTATAAATGCTTTTCTTTTCTAGTGCTGGAAATGGAGTACCGAATCCGATGCACCCGGAGGCGCACAGGCCGACCAGTGCTGCATGAATCTGCAGCACCTAGTGAAGGTGGTGGATCTCCAGGGCGACGGTCCTACCCCTCCTCTGTAGCGGCCTCCGATCAGCCCCTGGACCTCTCAACAGAGGAGGGCCGTCGAGGCATGGGCAGGGAGTCATACCAAGCGACGGAGCCCTTAGTCTCGGGTATGTGATTCTCAATGTAACTGCAAACACATACATGCTATTTAAACAAAAGCTGATTCTCTTAATCTCTTTTTCTTGATGATTCGTTAGCGGATGAAGGATCTGGAGCACTGACTGCAGCAGATCATGCCCAGGAGGCACATGGAGAAGGTGGGCGATGTCACACACACATTCAAATTGTCATTTGCTTACTGTTGACTCAGACATTAGAAGTGACCCTATTTGACATGTCTCTACAGCCTCAACTTCCCAGCAGTGGCAGGTCCCAAAACCCAGGTTGGTCCCAACGCAGACGTCGGCCACCAACAAAGTAAGTTGTAATGTCATTCTTTTGAGTATGTGGTAATTGACATGATCACCAAAATACCTAAAGCCATAGTCAATGGCATTAGCATAATGACATATGCCCTCTTCCTTAGAATAATTACTTAGCATAATGACATATGCCCTCTTCCTTAGATTAATCACATAGCATAATGACATATGGCGTCATGAGTTAGCTTGCCACCTAAAAAACATTCTATCCACAGCTGAGAAACATGTATTTGCCAACAAATAATGTTTGTTTCTTTTTTATACAGGGACCACACGTGCCAGTGTGGCAGCAATGAGTGAAAGGGTCCTTCAGTTGGTGGCCGACATGCAGGAGCTGCGTGACTCGTTGGGGACCACAGAAGAAGACTAATGTTCTGGGTCCTGCCATTGCTTTGTATATATTTTTTAACGTTTATAGTTTTTAAATTTAAAAAAAATTTACATTTTTAGATTTTGTAAATAAAAAAAACAAGTTTATACATTTTTATGATAAAAAAAGCCATAAAAAAACGTTTCAGTGTCATTTTATTTTCAAAATACATTAACACAAAACGAATGGGCCAAGAAATATTTAGAGATGAAGATTCACATGACCGCAAAGTGATTTGGGTAAGTTTTAGGGGTGAGAAATGGAAGAAGAACCTAACCTCAAAGTGATTTGGGTAAGTTTTAGGGGTCAGAAATGGAAGAAGAATGAGAGTGCGAAGTGATTTAGCTAAGCATTGTAGCACAAGTGAGTGAACCAAGTTTGTAGGCGAGCACATAAATGAGTTAAGTTTGTAGTGCGCAGGCGTAAGGTCACAAGGATTTTCGTCTGGACGATTATTTCTTGTAAAAGGAAAACAGAATCTAACGGGAAACGTAAAGGATTCGTGGGAGGAGACGATGGAAAAAGGGCAAAAATGAAAGCTGACGTTGTAACATGAGAAAAAAAAACGGAAAACGAAAGATGGAAAATGACATTCTTGTACTCGTACTCATATGAACGGACGAAGACTTTACAGAAGGATAGCAATGCATGCATAGAATCGCTCGCACACTCATACGAAAGCGGGAACATTAAAAAAAAAAACAGATCGACACAAAAACAAAACTTTTTTTGTCTCTCTGAATCAACCCTATAGACCCCTTTCAACACTTTCTATGTCATAACCCTCCTAATGTCTGTTCTAATTTATGTTTAATAGTGCCTACTGGTCATTTATTTCATGTCCCCTTTATCCTAAAGCCCTTGAAGGAAGGGTGAATAGATAACTTTTTGCAGATATTGTGGGTTAGGTACACTGTGCCTTTGTTACAATCCCTTTAGCTTCTCATATCTGTTCCTGGAGGTCAGGGGCAAACTGGCCATAGGGCATACCGGGACAATGCCCAGTAGACTGCCACATCCTCTGCACCGGCCGGCTCCTGAGGCTCTGGCTTCTCGTGGTTGGGTAGGTGAATGGGAGCCACTGTAGGCCACCCAAAGTATCTGGCAGCCCGCGGCAGCTCTTATTTGCCCAGCCCATGGTCAGAAGCCAGATCCGGCATTAAATTAACGTGCAGTCGGCTCTGCCAGAACTCTCATGTGGCTGCTGTGTTGGCACCCGGACATCATAGGCTGCTGCACAGAGCGCCAGACGTGGGTGGGCAGCCCCGACTCAGCAGTGGTCCTCGGCTCCCAACGGCTAGCGGCATCCATGGGCTTCAAGTGGTGGCGGTATTCCCGGCTCCCAGAGGTGGCATCCCTAGGTTTCCAGCAGCCGCAGAACAGCAAGGTGAGTGGGGGGGATTCTGCCACTCAGCATGTTATGAGGGGGATTCCGCCACTCAGCATGTTATGGGGGGATTCTGCCACTCAGCCTGTTATGGGGGGGGCCTGCCACTCAGCATGTTTTGGGGGGATTCTGCCACTCAGCATGTTATGGGGGGATTCTGCCACTCAGCATGTTATGGGGGGATTCTGCCACTCAGCCTGTTATGGGGGGATTCTGCCACTCAGCATGTTATGGGGGATTCTGCCACTAAGCATGTTATGGGGGGATTCTGCCACTCAGCAAGTTATGGGGGTATTCTGCCACTCAGCATGTTATGGGAGGGATTCTGCCACTCAGCCTGTTATGGGGGGCCCTGCCGCTCAGCATGTTATGGGGGGATTTTGCCACTCAGCCTGTTATGGGGGGCCCTGCCACTCAGCATGTTATGGGGGATTCTGCCACTCAACCTGTTATGGGGGGATTTTGCCACTCAGCCTGTTATGGGGACTCTGCCACTCAGCATGTTATGGGGGGATTCTGCCACTCAGCATGTTATAGGGGGATTCTGCCACTCAGCATGTTATGGGGGGATTCTGCCACTCAGCCTGTTATAGGGGGCCCTGCCACTCAGCATGTTATGGGGGGATTCTGCCACTCAGCATGTTATGGGGGATTCTGCCACTCAGCATGTTATGGGGGGATTCTGCCACTCAGCATGTTATGGGGGATTCTGCCACTCAGCATGTTATGGGGGGATTCTGCCACTCAGCCTGTTATAGGGGGCCCTGCCACTCAGCATGTTATGGGGGGATTCTGCCACTCAGCATGTTATGGGGGATTCTGCCACTCAGCATGTTATGGGGGGATTCTGCCACTCAGCATGTTATGGGGGATTCTGCCACTCAGCATGTTATGGGGGATTTTGCCACTCAGCATGTTATGGGGGGATTCTGCCACTCAGCATGTTATGGGGGGATTCTGCCACTCAGCATTTTATGGGGGATTCTGCCACTCAGCATGTTATGGGGGGGCTCTACCACTCAGCATGTTATGGGGGGGCTCTACCACTCAGCATGTTATGGGGGATTCTGCCCCTCATCATGTTATGGGGATTCTGCCACTCATCTTGTTATGGGGGGATTCTGCCACTCATCTTGTTATGGGGGGATTCTGCCACTCAGCATGTTATGGGGAGATTCTGCCACTCAGCATCTTATGGGGGATTCTGCCGCTCAGCATGTTATGGGGAGATTATGCCACTCAGCCTGTTATGGGGGATTCTGCCACTCAGCAAGTTATGGGGGGATTCTGCCACTCAGCATGTTATGGGAGGGATTCTGCCGCTCAGCATGTTATGGGGGGATTCTGCCACTCAGCATGTTATGGGGGGATTTTGCCACTCAGCCTGTTATGGGGGGCCCTGCCGCTCAGCATGTTTTGGGGGGATTCTGCCACTCAGCCTGTTATGGGGGGCCCTGCCACTCAGCATGTTATGGGGGGATTCTGCCTTTCAGCCTGTTATGGGGGGATTTTGCCACTCAGCCAGTTATGGGGGCCCTGCCACTCAGCATGTTATGGGGGGATTCTGCCACTCAGCCTGTTATAGGGGGTCCTGCCACTCAGCATGTTATGGGGGATTCTGCCACTCAGCATGTTATGGGGGATTCTGCCACTCAGCATGTTATGGGGGGATTCTGCCACTCAGCATGTTATGGGGGATTCTGCCACTCAGCATGTTATGGGGGGGGCTCTACCACTCAGCATGTTATGGGGGGGCTCTACCACTCAGCATGTTATGGGGGGATTCTGCCACTCATCATGTTATGGGGATTCTGCCACTCATCTTGTTATGGGGGGATTCTGCCACTAAGCATGTTATGGGGGATTCTGCCACTCATCTTGTTATGGGGGGATTCTGCCACTCAGCATGTTATGGGGAGATTCTGCCACTCAGCATGTTATGGGGGATTCTGCCGCTCAGCATGTTATGGGGGGATTATGCCACTCAGCCTGTTATGGGGGATTCTGCCACTCAGCAAGTTATGGGGGGATTCTGCCACTCAGCATGTTATGGGAGGGATTCTGCCGCTCAGCATGTTATGGGGGGATTCTGCCACTCAGCATGTTATGGGGGGATTTTGCCACTCAGCCTGTTATGGGGGGCCCTGCCGCTCAGCATGTTATGGGGGGATTCTGCCACTCAGCCTGTTATAGGGGGCCTTGCCACTCAGCATGTTATGGGGGATTCTGCCACTCAGCCTGTTATAGGGGGCCCTGCCACTCAGCATGTTATGGGGGGATTCTGCCACTCAGCCTGTTATGGGGGGTCCTGCCACTCAGCATGTTATGGGGGATTCTGCCACTCAGCATGTTATGGGGGATTCTGCCACTCAGCATGTTATGGGGGGATTCTGCCACTCAGCATGTTATGGGGGGATTCTGCCACTCAGCATGTTATGGGGGATTCTGCCACTCAGCCTGTTATGGGGAGATTCTGCCACTCAGCATGTTATGGGGGGATTCTGCCACTCAGCATGTTATGGGGGATTCTGCCACTCAGCCTGTTATGGGGAGATTCTGCCACTCAGCATGTTATGGGGGGATTCTGCCACTCATCATGTTATGGGGATTCTGCCACTCATCTTGTTATGGGGGGATTCTGCCATTCATCTTGTTATGGGGGGATTCTGCCACTCAGCATGTTATGGGGAGATTCTGCCACTCAGCATCTTATGGGGGATTCTGCCGCTCAGCATGTTATGGGGAGATTATGCCACTCAGCCTGTTATGGGGGATTCTGCCACTCAGCAAGTTATGGGGGGATTCTGCCACTCAGCATGTTATGGGAGGGATTCTGCCGCTCAGCATGTTATGGGGGGATTCTGCCACTCAGCATGTTATGGGGGGATTTTGCCACTCAGCCTGTTATGGGGGGCCCTGCCGCTCAGCATGTTTTGGGGGGATTCTGCCACTCAGCCTGTTATGGGGGGCCCTGCCACTCAGCATGTTATGGGGGGATTCTGCCTTTCAGCCTGTTATGGGGGGATTTTGCCACTCAGCCAGTTATGGGGGCCCTGCCACTCAGCATGTTATGGGGGGATTCTGCCACTCAGCCTGTTACAGGGGGTCCTGCCACTCAGCATGTTATGGGGGATTCTGCCACTCAGCATGTTATGGGGGATTCTGCCACTCAGCATGTTATGGGGGGATTCTGCCACTCAGCATGTTATGGGGGGGGCTCTACCACTCAGCATGTTATGGGGGGGCTCTACCACTCAGCATGTTATGGGGGGATTCTGCCACTCATCATGTTATGGGGATTCTGCCACTCATCTTGTTATGGGGGGATTCTGCCACTAAGCATGTTATGGGGGATTCTGCCACTCATCTTGTTATGGGGGGATTCTGCCACTCAGCATGTTATGGGGAGATTCTGCCACTCAGCATGTTATGGGGGATTCTGCCGCTCAGCATGTTATGGGGGGATTATGCCACTCAGCCTGTTATGGGGGATTCTGCCACTCAGCAAGTTATGGGGGGATTCTGCCACTCAGCATGTTATGGGAGGGATTCTGCCGCTCAGCATGTTATGGGGGGATTCTGCCACTCAGCATGTTATGGGGGGATTTTGCCACTCAGCCTGTTATGGGGGGCCCTGCCGCTCAGCATGTTATGGGGGGATTCTGCCACTCAGCCTGTTATAGGGGGCCTTGCCACTCAGCATGTTATGGGGGGATTCTGCCACTCAGCCTGTTATAGGGGGCCCTGCCACTCAGCATGTTATGGGGGGATTCTGCCACTCAGCCTGTTATGGGGGGTCCTGCCACTCAGCATGTTATGGGGGATTCTGCCACTCAGCATGTTATGGGGGGATTCTGCCACTCAGCCTGTTATGGGGGGATTCTGCCACTCAGCATGTTATGGGGGATTCTGCCACTCAGCCTGTTATGGGGGATTCTGCCACTCAGCCTGTTATGGGGAGATTCTGCCACTCAGCATGTTATGGGGGGATTCTGCCACTCAGCATGTTATGGGGGATTCTGCCACTCAGCCTGTTATGGGGAGATTCTGCCACTCAGCATGTTATGGGGGGATTCTGCCACTCAGCATGTTATGGGGGATTCTGCCACTCAGCATGTTATGGGGGTGCTCTACCACTCAGCATGTTATGGGGGGGGCTCTACCACTCAGCATGTTATAGGGGGATTCTGCCACTCATCATGTTATGGGGATTCTGCCACTCATCTTGTTATGGGGGAACTCTGCCACTAAGCATGTTATGGGGGATTCTGCCACTCATCTTGTTATGGGGGGATTCTGCCACTCAGCATGTTATGGGGGGATTCTGCCACTCAGCATGTTATGGGGGGGGCTCTACCACTCAGCATGTTATGGGGGGGCTCTACCACTCAGCATGTTATGGGGGGATTCTGCCACTCATCATGTTATGGGGATTCTGCCACTCATCTTGTTATGGGGGGATTCTGCCACTAAGCATGTTATGGGGGATTCTGCCACTCATCTTGTTATGGGGGGATTCTGCCACTCAGCATGTTATGGGGAGATTCTGCCACTCAGCATGTTATGGGGGATTCTGCCGCTCAGCATGTTATGGGGGGATTATGCCACTCAGCCTGTTATGGGGGATTCTGCCACTCAGCAAGTTATGGGGGGATTCTGCCACTCAGCATGTTATGGGAGGGATTCTGCCGCTCAGCATGTTATGGGGGGATTCTGCCACTCAGCATGTTATGGGGGGATTTTGCCACTCAGCCTGTTATGGGGGGCCCTGCCGCTCAGCATGTTATGGGGGGATTCTGCCACTCAGCCTGTTATAGGGGGCCTTGCCACTCAGCATGTTATGGGGGGATTCTGCCACTCAGCCTGTTATAGGGGGCCCTGCCACTCAGCATGTTATGGGGGGATTCTGCCACTCAGCCTGTTATGGGGGGTCCTGCCACTCAGCATGTTATGGGGGATTCTGCCACTCAGCATGTTATGGGGGGATTCTGCCACTCAGCCTGTTATGGGGGGATTCTGCCACTCAGCATGTTATGGGGGATTCTGCCACTCAGCCTGTTATGGGGGATTCTGCCACTCAGCCTGTTATGGGGAGATTCTGCCACTCAGCATGTTATGGGGGGATTCTGCCACTCAGCATGTTATGGGGGATTCTGCCACTCAGCCTGTTATGGGGAGATTCTGCCACTCAGCATGTTATGGGGGGATTCTGCCACTCAGCATGTTATGGGGGATTCTGCCACTCAGCATGTTATGGGGGTGCTCTACCACTCAGCATGTTATGGGGGGGGCTCTACCACTCAGCATGTTATAGGGGGATTCTGCCACTCATCATGTTATGGGGATTCTGCCACTCATCTTGTTATGGGGGAACTCTGCCACTAAGCATGTTATGGGGGATTCTGCCACTCATCTTGTTATGGGGGGATTCTGCCACTCAGCATGTTATGGGGAGATTCTGCCGCTCAGCATGTTATGGGGGGATTATGCCACTCAGCATGTTATGGGGGGGCTCTACCACTCAGCATGTTATGGGGGATTCTGCCACTCAGCATGTTATGGGGGATTCTGCCACTCAGCATGTTATGTGGGGATTCTGCCACTCAGCATATTATGGGGGCCTCTACCACTCAGCATGTTATGGGGGTTTCCGCCTCAGAGGCAGAAATTCTGCTGTTATGAAGTTCCGCCACTCAGCCTGTGATAGGTTGGGTTCTGAACACTGCCTGTTATGGGGGATGTGGATACCGGGCCAGACACACTGCAGAAGGGCAGGTGTGACCAGAAAAGTCCCGGGCCATTTTTTAACCCCAGTCCACCCCTGGTGGAGGTCAGCATAGCTCTAAAATATTCTGATTTAAAGACATACTCAAACAAATAGCAATTTTCATACATTTCAAGCTGAGCAGCTGTTTAACATGATTTTAGATTGAGACTTTCCATAAAGACCAAGCGAGTAGACTTTTAGGAACAAATGTCATCAGCGAAAAATATGGAGCAATTTGTTTTGTACGAGGACCTGTTGAGCTGCGAACGTATCTAAAGTGTGGTCACATTACATTGCAGAGTGATTTATGACCCTCAATGGACAAACTCACATTCAGATCTAATGCGGTTCCTAATGGAAACCAAAGAGTGAACATGTGAGTGTTCCATGCTCTCATCCTTGCTCGGGGTTTGGCAGTGTAGTAAAGGGATTAGGTTTAGGCAGCTCACTAATGGCTGAATGAGTCATGTGCCGTTAACGATCAGTAGTAGGTATAATATTATTAGGTGAAGGTAGGTAGAAGACAGGTGGGAAAGTAATGGTCTTAGGTTAGTAACAGCTAAATAACTGTGGCATGCTGCCATATGTTTTACATAGTTAACATTTAGAGTGTTAATAAAAAGTTAAAGTGTTGCTACAACAGGGGGTGTGTCAACAGCGATGTGATGTAAGGACACTGTGTGCTTTACATATATCATAGTAAAAAAAATAAGTGCATGGTTGTGCCTCTAGTTATTACTGTCAGAACGTAGTGTGATCAGAAAAAGGAGGTGAGAGATGCTTCAGGCTAAAAGTGCTGCCAGCGGGGTGGGGTGGCGGGGTTTCAAAGCTGCAGAGAGAGGCAGCCAATCAGGGTATCTGGGAAGGGAGTGGGGGGTGTTTCCGTTCTCGATCCACTGATGGTTGAGCCGGGTGGAGACTGAAAAGCTGAATGAGGAAGTGATTTCCTCACTAAGTAGAATGACATAGCAGGAAGGAGAGCACTGGAGGGACTGAACGTAAGGTAAGTTACTTATGTTTTATTTATTTATTTTTATTTTATTTATTTTTTAACTTTCTTCTTGCCAATCACTTTAGACAAGGAGATGTAACATTCATTAATATATATGGTTGTGTCATTATTAAGATAATTTTAAACTAACAAATAATTATGTTATTTTTAATGTTGCTTATTCATTTTTAATATTTTGTATTTTTGACTTATACTGTATTTTCTTACTAAAAAAAGGCTAGCCTATATTATATTTTCATTTAACAATAGACACGGTACCAGGTGTCATCCATGCTATTTCTGCAATGCGGACTCGCGCTGACAAGGAATGCATGGTAATATGTTTGAGAGATGATAGAAAACTTTTTGTTGGTAACTCAGCATGGTCAGGGAAATTTCTAATTTTGGTATTTTTTTTGGAGGTCACAACTGAGGGCCTGACAGTAGTTAAAGGGAATGACCACTTTTGATGGCATTTTTGAAAATGTATATTTTTGTGTACCAAAATTATGCTCTTAAAGCAGTCTTTCACTCTGAATAAGAGTCTATCTTATATGTTTCCCACACCCTGTACATACAGATTGCTCACATTAAAAGTCATCCTACCTGCATCTACTGCATGTTATAAGCCTTCAAACATCCAAGATGGCAGCTCATGGAACATCAGGCAGCCTGCAAACAGGAAGTGCCTTCTGACTGTGCTGCTCTGCATTCTGGGATTGCTGATCTTTTCCTGACCCCCAGCTCTGCTCTGTCTGTGCAAAGCACAGCTATAACCCGCCCCCTGTACTTTATCCCGCTCTCCTCTCCTCAGTAAGTGTGATGCTTCTGAGTCAAGATGGCGGCGCCCGTATCCTAAAGTCCTGAACAGAGTTGCAGCCCAGTGGGGGAAAGAACAATAAGTACGTGACTAAAAACTTTAAATATATTAATTTTAGATGCTGGGGAATGGTTTTTTAAGGGTTTGGGCTTTTCAATAAATCATGGTGAAGGTCCGGTTTAAGGCGCTGAGCTTATTTGGTATTTTCTTCTTCTTTCTATATTCACTGCAATGGAGAGGGCGTGGCAGCTCACCGTAACTGATGGTGAGGGGCGTTGCCACGTCAAAGCGAGACAGGAGAGAAGCTTGATGAGAAAGCGGTGCTGCGTGAGGACCTGCATCCAGCCTTTAAGGTATAGCTTTTTTTTATTTGCCTGAAAATGTACCGTATTTTTCGCCCTATAAGACGCACCTAAGATTTGCGGAAGGAAAACTAGAAAAAAATATTCTAAGCCAAATGTTGTGCTAAAACACCAAATTACAGGCAGTGTGGCGTTCTCCCCATCCCAAAGGCAGTGCGGGATGCCCCCCTTCCTACTTCCCATAGGCAATGTGGCGTCCCCCCATCCCATTCCCCATATAGTCAGTGTGGCATCCCCCCTCCCATTCCCATATAGGCAGTGTGGCATCCCTACCCATTACCATATAGGCAGTGTAGCAGTCTCCCCCTCCCATTCCCATATAGGCAGTGCATCATTCCCCCTTCCCATTCCTATATAGGCAGTACGTCACCCCCCCCCCATTCCCATATAGACAGTGTGGCATCCCCCCTCCCATTCCCATATAGGCAGTGTGGCATCCCCCATTCCCATATTGGCAGTGTGGCACCCCCCTTCCATTGTTCCATTGCCCATATAGGCAGTGTGGCATCCCCCCCCCTTCCATTCCCCATATAGGCAGTGTGGCATTCCCCTTATTCCATTCCATTCCCCTTATAGGTAGTGTGGAATTCCCCCCCCTTCCATTGCCCGTATAGGTAGTGTGGCATCCCCCCCCCTTTCCATTGCCCATATAAGTAGTGTGGCATTCCCCTTATAGGTAGTGTGGCATCCCCCCCCTTTCCATTGCCCATATAGGTAGTGTGGCATTCCCCCCCCCTTTCCATTGCCCGTGTAGGTAGTGTGGCATTCCTCCCCTTCCATTCCCCTTATAGGTAGTGTGGCATTCCCCCCCTTTCCATTGCACGTATAGGTAGTGTGGCACCCCCCCTTCCATTCCCCTTATAGGTAGTGTGGCATTCCCCCCTTTCCTCTTTTACAAAGGTTTTATTAAGGTTTTCAAGTACAAAAGACAGCATATCAAAAAATCACATGCTATGACATTGTCTAACAGATGTGTCTTAAACTGTTGTCAACTAAAATAAAGCTTATAGTCTCTCTGCTGACTATTATGGATCTCGTTGTCTGATTTCGTGCGCTAGTGTCCTGGATTTGACGGATAAAAGGATATAAAAGAATATTTAACTGAAATTTAGTTGAACTGATTGCTGATTAAACCTTCTAAGGTAAACCTTGATCTTAATCTTTGCTTTGGTCCAAAGTGCTGTCTTTGCTGATATCAAACATTATAGACATAGATTTTAAGAATAACACAAACAAATTAGAGTTGAAAGAAATAGGTTTGGAGCGGGTGGGGGGGGGGGGGGAGGCGGGGAAGTGGCTTGAGTAAGATTACCAGGGATGGTGTATTGGTGTTCTTCAGGATAGTCCAGAGGGGGGGAATTAATTACACCGGGAAGACCGGGTCAACCCGGGAGTTCTGCAGGTGTTCCACCCATGGGTCCCACACTTTCCCGAACTTATCATAGGAATCATTTACTATTGCCGTTATTTTTTCATTGCAAAGGGTGTCAGATATTCTATTTTGTATCTCTGACCAAGGTATGGAGGGCATTTTCCAACACCTGGCTATCGTGGCTTTCACTGCTGTGAAAGTATGGAGGGCTAAATGCCATCCTGCTTTGGAGAATGTGCCCATTTTCAGAGACAGAAGGGCTTCCCAGGGGTCTTTGTTCAATGGTGTATGGAGGACTTCTGATATAACTTTATAGGCCCTATCCCATATGTCTCTAGTTACCGGGCAGTCCCACCAGACATGCATCATGTCACCTCTGACGTTACAGCCTCTGAAGCAGCAAGGGGATTCTGAAGGGGAGAATTTATTGATCCGATCAGGGGTGTAGTACCATCTGAACTTCACTTTGTATGCATTTTCCAGCACTAGAGCGTTACTGGATACTTTCTTAGTTTGGCCCCAAATGCTTTTGGGGGAAAATAAGTGCATCTTATAGGGCGAAAAATACAGTACTTTAAGTTGGTAAATGTGTGTTTTATAGAATAATTTTCCATAATCTGTAATCTCTTCCCATTAGCAACTTTCCACCAAGTTCATACGCCAAGATCTACAAGAATAGCGAAGTAAGTCCTGCATACACAGAACACTGATGCTGGGCATGTATAGAGTTGCTCCCTATATAGTGTTCTATGTGTACAGGACTCACTTTGGATTTGTAGGTAGTGAAAACTGCTTCCATAAAAGATGCAAAGGCCATTCGCTGGACTTCCCCCGGGGCATCCCAAATCAGGATTTTCTGCTGCATGAATCCACCCCCCTGGGTGCCACAAAACTCAACTGCTTCCTGGCTTCTCCACCGCTTTTATGAGAAATTTGTATATTTAAAAATAGAAAGAGGACTCACCTGGTGTGTGTAGTGGGGACATGTACTGGTGGGCATTTGGTTAATTTCAGCCCCCTTCTGGCAGTTGGGTGGCTCCATTGCCCATATTTGTACATGCACCATCAAAGTGGGCGGAGGGCGCAGATATCAACTGCGCTTGTGCGGTCAGTTTACTCATGCGCTTGCGCGACCGGATTAGCCATGCGTGGTCTGGAGTGAGCCTGTGGCGGGCGCCACTTGTTTCGGGTCGTGTCACTGACCCTGCAATTCACCCTGTACGCGCACCTGCCCTTCCATCACAATTACAGCGGTGGGCAGTCTGTTTGGAGGGTGTTTGGCATTACAGCCACTACTTAAGACAAGTAATAGCCATGCATCAACAGCCTGATGAGGTGGACCCTGTGACCCACGGAACGCGTGGCTCAGTGTGAGGTTGTAGGTGAGGGGGGGCCTGTTTATCCATATGTATGGTAATGTTTAGATCAATTGTGGATTTATTGATTGTCATATTGATGGGATTTTGTTTGTTTAGTTGTTGGCCTTAAGAGTTGTGGGTAAGGTGATTTTTTGCACAAGCACTTTATCACGTGTTAAGTGATCGTTATGTCGATTTTTTTCTATTTATTCAGTGAAAAAGCTTTTTGTATTTATTAGATATTTACTTACTTAGGATCCAGATCATAGGTAAGGTGATTTTTTGCACATGCACTTTGTATTTTGATCTTTAGGATTTGTTTTAAGTTATTTTCTTTTTTTTGTTTTTTTTTTTTTTATACATTTTTATTTATGCATTTTAAGTTGTAACATACATGTACATATACATACATATGCAATCATCCCCTCATGGAGAGGAATCTTAACATTAAACATAAACCTTAACTTACACCAACAAAATACCATATACTCATAAACAATATACTAAACGAAATTGTTCACACACACACATAAACGCACATCCACTCAATGCACACACACCCGCCTGCTACTGGCATCATTTTTCAATAGGAGGTAAGTATTGTGAGGTCTAAGGGATAGAGGCAGATAAATAACCAAGCAATTAACTTGTTTCTAGTCATTGATGGAGTTGGAGGCATTAAGCCATGCTCCCCAAACCCATTCAAATTTATTTGGGCATCCCCTGGCCTCGTAGGTCATCTTATAAAGGACTAACCTCCCGTTTACCAGACTTTTCCAGCCTGATAAGGTCGGTGCACTCGGATGTTTCCAGTTAAGTAGGATACATTTCCTTGCATAGAACATTAACAGCCGCAGTAGGACCTTCTGAGGGCCGTCATCTAGCATGGGTTCAACAATGCTTAACAGACAGAGGGCAGCTGCTTTTGTGATTGGCAAGCCTACAGACGTAGTTATAAAATTGAATACCTCCTCCCAAAATGACGAAATCACCTGGCATTCCCATATCATGTGTATAAGAGTGCCTGGCCCGGTACCGCACCTAGGACAGATGTCTGAATCCAGCAGGCCCATCCTCTTGAGTCTAACCGGAGTCAGATAGACCTGGTGGAGCCACTTAGCCTGAATCAATCTGTCTCTCGAGTCTTTGACTGAGGAGTACAGATTGTCTACCGCTTCCTCCCAGTCATCTTGTTCCAGGTCTGGAATCAGTGTTCTCCATTTCTCCAGTGCTCTGTCCAGAGGGGAGGGAAGCCCCGAGAGGAGGGTACAATACAATGTTGAAGTGGGCTTACTTAGGTTAACGGTCCCTACCAAAGTTTCAACTGTCGATTCCACTAATTGCAGTCCCCCCAAGGGAATCTGACACCCGAGAGCATGTCGGAGCTGCAGGTATCGAAAGAATTCCCTTGGGGACAGCGCAAACACCTGGCACAACTGATCATATGACATCAGCGTCCCACCCGAGAGTATCTGTGATAACAATGTAATTCCTCTCCTCTTCCAAAAAATTGTATCTGGGAGGGACATCAATTCAGGTAATCTGGGGTTGTCCCACAGAGGTGCATTAGGGGACCATTCTAGGGGAGGACGCGGAGAGTCCAATGTATCGTGCACCCGCTGCCATATGTGCAGAGTGGTCCTTATACATGTAGTGGCACGCGGAAGACCCTTTGCTCCCCTATACACCAAAGCCTGCAGGGGAACCCTTGAACCCAGCAAGGAGGTTTCCAGGGAGGTTACCGGGTTAACTGTAGAAGGGTTCATCCACCAGGCAACGTATACTAGTTGGGCAGCATAAAAATATAGTAACATATTTTGCACCTCTAGGCCCCCAGATTGCAAAGGCGCTCTGAGAATAGATCTGTTCATCTTGGGGGGAGAGACACCCCAGATAAACTTAAATATAATAGAATCTAGGAGCCGGAAATGGGAGGCCGGTAACACAATAGGCGACGATTGGTACATGTATAGAAATTTAGGGAGGAAAACCATTTTGAACATGTTGATACGACCAATCACAGAGAGGGAGAGAGCTGCCCACTGAGTCACCTTCCTCCTGAGGGCACTAATCACGGGACACACATTTAATTCAATATATTTAGAGGGGTCCCCATGTATAATAACTCCCAGATATTTAAACCGGTCTACTACCTGGAGAGACGAGCTTGGAGAGATCTGGGTGTCCTCCGGCCTGTCCACCAGGTACAAGCTGGACTTTTCCCAATTGACCTTAAGACCGGAGAACAGCCCAAATTTGGCTATTGTGCTCAGTAGGGCCTCTAGTGAACCACTGGCACCCGCCAAATAGACCAGGGTGTCATCTGCATACATGGAGACTTTTTCGATAGTGCCTCCCAGTCACCACCCTTGAATCTCTAGGGAATCTCTAATCAGCGACGCCAGGGGTTCAATCGCAAGTGCAAACAGCAAGGGAGAGAGGGGACACCCTTGGCGCGTACCCCGATGTAATGGGAGTAACCCCATTTACTCTCACTCTTGCCTTGGGGTTCTTATAGAACAGCTGTATATATTTAATATAAGTAGGGGGGAGGCCAAACTTAGCCAGAACAGCCCACAAATAGGCCACTCTACTGAGTCAAAGGCCTTTTCGTTATCTAGCGAGATAACCACCCTGCTTCCAGCGTTGTCATGCCGGATTTGCAGATTGCTAAATAATCTCCTCAAATTAATACCTGTTGTCCGGCCTGGCATAAAGCCCGACTGGTCTGCCCCTATGAGTGAAAGAATCACAGTGTTTAACCGGTTTGCTAGAACCTTGGCAAGAATCTTAGCATCCTGATTCAACAGAGAGATTGGCCTGTACGAGGCACAAGAGTCCCTGGGTTTCCCCTATTTATATATTAGGGTGATGGTTGCCTGAGCAAAGGTTTCAGGCAGAGTCTCTGAGTGTAAGGCCTCAGAGAAGACATCCAGCAGTCTCGACGCCAAAACCGAACCATTCTTTCTATACCACTCTGAGGGTAGACCATCAGGCCCGGGGGCCTTCTGGCTAGACATTAGGGCAATTGCCTTTTCAATCTCAGCGCACGTTATGGGACCATCCAGCATTGCGCTATCTGCCTCAGATAAGGATGGGAGATTTATGGTATCGAGAAAGGCTGCTAAGTCTACCGGATCATATCGTATCCTAGAGGAGTATAGACAGCTATAGTAGTTAAGGAATTGCCTGGAGATCCCCTCCGAGTCTGTTATAAATTGGGCCTGATTCGTGATGCCCACTATGTGCGTTTGCGGGCACTCTGCTCTTGAGAGATATGCCAGGGTTCCACCATTCTTATCCCCGTTTTCAAATATGATCTGTTGTTTTAACAGTAGCACCTTCCTCGTAGAGTCAGTTAATACCAGACTATATTCTCTTTGGAGTGATTTGACTAAGTTGTGATCAGCAGAGGTCTTTGATAGTACAAATTTCTCCTCAGCCTTAGCCATTCTCTCTTCTAATTCTCTAATCGATCTCCCCCTTTTCACCCTGGCCGCCTTTATGGCGCTAATGGCACTACCCCTAACAACAGCCTTAAACGCATCCCAACGTGTATTAATTGAGGTTTCTCCCCCATTGCATTGCCAATATCGTTCTTGGTCTTTTTCAAGTACACTGCAGACTTCCTCATCCTCCAGCCATAGAGGGTTAAGAGCCCACTTTCTCAGGCCAATTTGGTCCCTGGACATACGTAACGTCACCATCAGTGGCGAGTGTTGTTTTAAGTTATTAAGTGATATTAATTTATTATTCATTTTTTATTTTCTTTGCATATATATTAATATAGTGAAAAATGTTTGTATTTTTTTTGTAATTTTTTATTAATTTTATTATTTATTAGATAATTTGTATATTTTGGATCCCACTCCTATGTAGGGCTGAAAGACAGGTTCATCTGCCAGTCATGACATGGTGATCGATATTGGATGGTATATTGATGTAATGGTTCATTTATATATGTTTGCGTGTCTGTGTGTTGTGTTTGTATTTACGTGGATTTTAAGGTTTTTATTGTGTCCTTTATTATGTGGTGTTTTGAAATAAAGATATGAACTATTCAATTTTTTAGTTGATTGGTGTGCCTCCCTTTTACTATATATTTGGTCTAAATGTAAATTCCAAACTGCTTTGTCAGCCAATCGGTGCAGCAACAGCACCACTGCTGCTTCAAAGTAATAATAGCTTTAAACATTCCCAACAAAAGAACCCCTGGGAGCAAGGAAGGATATCTGCAGATCCAAAAGTTTGCTGTGGTTTGTGTCCAGCTCACCAGTGCCCCTATAACATAACTTTTACTTAATAAGTTAAAAACATACGTGTCCAGTGAAAAGATGTGAGCTGGACACAAACCACAACAGCACCACTGCTGCACAGCGACTCATTGACTGCATTGTTGATCTACCTGTAGAAGCTGCTGACCAATGGGAGAGAGTCCTCTTTTTGCTTTTAAATGCCCAAATCAAGTATAAAGTCAGAAGAGTTGGTGTTATCCGGCTGTTTGAGTGGTCCTGTACTCACATATCCATATTCTCTACTCTCATTTCTCCCCCTGGCTAACCACCTTTACACAAAGTAACCAAAAATGTAGTCTCCAGGTCCTTGACGCAAATTCTTTTTATTTTGTAGACCAGTGCAAAAATCAAATCAATCAAACTATCAATCAAAAACAGGAATATTATTGTTGGTCACGCTATCCAAATCCACCCTATTCTTTCTTTGCACTGCACTACTTTAACCCCGCCAACATCTGCTGGGTTAGAAAAGCTGCTTTATTTTTCTGCATCTGGATGGCAACATGGCTGTTTAGTCCATACTACTGGTTCAGTAGGACAACAAAAGTATTATGCGCATGCACCATTAAACCTACTAGAGCAAATGCAAGAAAAAATGTCTCCTGGCCAAAAAGAGGCCAACACTCAAGGCACTATCAGCTGGCTTGGTCAGAGAGATTTAGGTAAGTATACAGCTACTCTTTAAATACTGTCTTCTCTTGAAATCACTTTATGCGTGCTGTTAGTGAATCAAGGGGTGTTAGCGAGTACACATAAATATACTTTATGGAGCAAATTACATTTGTAATGGGAGCCAAACACAGAGCTGCCAAATGGATGTGAAACGATGAAAAACAATTGTCTTACAGATGTGATATAAGCACCCCACCCAGGAACTAAAGCATTTATGAGAACCAAATATCTGTTAGACACTTGGAGCATCTTTATTGATTCTCAGGGAGCCCCGCCAAGAAAATATACTGTAATTATACTACAT
This sequence comes from Gastrophryne carolinensis, assembly GCA_027917425.1. NCBI lineage: Eukaryota > Metazoa > Chordata > Amphibia > Anura > Microhylidae > Gastrophryne > Gastrophryne carolinensis. The sequence goes on from CM051236.1 coordinate 378,254,842, forward strand.
TATTGAATTCTAAGGTCTAGTTTTTTCTTTGTTTACATAATGAATATAATACTGCATATCATTTGAATCTATGAGTATAAGTTAAAGCCCGACCTCCATAAAATCTGTTATATTACCTTTTGAAAGGAGGGGAAGACGTGGGGAGCTTAGCTGGTGTCTCGGAGCCAAGTTCCCACTCATTGTTGTGCTGTGGCCACTCTTAGTTATTGGTAGCTCAGGCCAAATTGTAGGTGCAGCTCCAGCGGCAGAAGGACAAGAGCAGCCATCTGTGGAAGATTTTAGGTGTCACAAGTCAGATAATGAGAGGGGTGAGGGAGAGGGGGCTGCTAAGCCACCTCTCTGGAATCAGCAAGTCTACTGGTGTTTGGTGAGGGGTGGTGGACAGGGCTGGGCGGCAGTAGAGCTCCATGATGGCTATGCTGTGTGTGGACTTATAGCAGGATCCCCTCAGCTCCCCCCTCCCAGACTCAGCATGCAGCATCAGTGGCTCTGGCTACGTGAAGAGAATCCCCAAGGCAAAGCTCCTTCTCCTGAATCTTCCTCTGCGCAGCCCAAGAAATGGAAGCTCAGACCCGGCCAGCAACATTAGTGTATATGCAGCTACTCTAATCTACTCTGAATGTGCACTGGGCAGCACACTGCAATATGTCTCAGGTTTTAATGGTATGTGTGTGTTTTATCATGCCTGTGTGTGCAGTGAGTAGTGTGTGTATGTGTGGTAAAGAGGAACACCACCAGGGTTTTCATAATGCTAGGTTTTGTTCCCCTCAATTGGGTCATCTGTATTTCAGAAATCCTGCTCTGCGAGATTCCCTGGTTTGCCATTTAAACCTAGGGCAATGCTCCTTGAGGTGTCATGGTAGGTACTAGATTCTATTCTGTCATGCGCCATTCCTGGCTGCCGCAGGGACAGGGTGATTCGTTTTTGCCCATACTCCAAAATGGGCACTGGCGTGAAAGGGGGGCGCCATTTTGATTCTTTGCACCGGGGTGCCAGAAAGCCTAGCTACGCCTCTGCCTAAAGCCATGCAGTTGCCTGTCCTGGGGCATTCTGATTTGGATTGAAACCCCCTGGTGTCCTATTGCACTCACCCCAATCCTTGTTCTCACTTGAAGCCCCTAATGACATTCCTGTTCTACAGGGCCAGCGTCAATCTTTGGCAGTGGGTGCATGCGAGGGAGCGGGGATGCTGTTGAGTACATGGGTGAACAGTGGAGCTATGTTTTAAAACAGTACCAGGGGTCATCCGTGCTCTTTCTGCAATTTGGACTTGAGCTGACAGCAATTTAAGTCTACAGAGCGCAGTAGGCATGCGAAACAAGGATGTTGCTGGAAACCTGCATCCAGGTCTAGTGAGTTGTGTGGGGGTAAGAGGAAGATTGTCAAGCGCTGTTTGGAATATTATACGCTTGTCTCTTTTGCCACTTTGTGAGTGCAATAACTTTTTTATTAAAGTATTTTCGATTTGTAAATATATTACACTATGTCTATTTTTTTATTCTCCTATTTCTCTCTTCCTTTGAGAGAAAAAGGAGTTTTTGCCTATACATGGTTGCTCACTCCCTCTGCATTGGCATATGTGGCTATGAAGATATATTGGGAAGAGAAGCGATTGTGAAAGGAGGATTATGCTGATTAACCTGTAAGACTTCTGGTAAGACTTCTCTTTTATATAATTTATTGTGGAATGCTGTAAGAAAATTAAAGAGGACCACTGGTGCAATTTGCATGAGATATCCGCTGATTTGGTTACAGATGACATTATTTATTGGACATTGATAGCCCCATATTTTTAGCTCTGTGTTTTATCTTTGAACTGTCTTATAGCTTGGTTGTGGATGCTAACGCTTGTAATAAATATTCTATATAACATATGACACCACCTAGACAGTTGCCAGTTTTGCGTTCACTGAATTCCTCGGCTAGAGTGTGGCATGTTTGGTGGCTTTCAGTCTGTCTGCTCCTTGACTTGAAAGCTGAAACTAATCTCAGATGGGCTGGCACTGCTTCTTCCTGGGAAATGCAGTTGCTATCAAGATTTAATACACACGCACATTTCAAAATCTGTATCTCTCTGTGGGTTGAAAGACTCTTCTAATATCTATTGGAATTCCTTTATATCGTTTTGTCAGTTATTATTATTTTATTTAAATGGACACATACATCAGGTCACCCATGTGATGCTGTCATTTGATTTTACAGGTCCGGCAGCTTCTATAAATTGTACATGATGTGATGTTCCTAGGCCCTTGCTGCACTGATTAGATATATGATCCAGTGGCTTCAGTTTTCATTGCATTATGCGTAAGTCCTAATGTACTGCAAAGCACTGTCCTCAGCTGGCCTTTCTGCATCTTGCGGTAGAAGATCTATTAAGGTAAGCTTCTAGTCAATAGTGGGTGTGTAAGAAAGTTCCTATTTCATTTACACAACTATAAAGCAAATATATTTTTCAATCATGAAATAATAGTGTCCCAATGCACCATTTGGATGGGGGGGTTCCACCAGAGAGATTGTCATGCACAAAATGGGGTAGGGCAAGTACTCCAAATAATCACAGTAAACCGGAAAAAGTACATAAATAAATACATTAAATATATATTGTTACGGGTATATAAGGGCAAATTGAGGAAAAACACAAGAGAGATTGCCCTGCACAGAATGGAATGGGACAGTATCCCTTATTATTAAAATAACCCCCACATAACCCTATAACAGTGCTGGAGCTGCTGCATTAAATGTGTAGCATGTGCACGTACCTTTGCCATTCCCACCTTGCTGTTGCTTGCCTGACTGCACTGCAGAGGAACTTCGGGCTTGTGACTTGCCCACCGGGTGGAATTCTACATTGTATATGCTGGAAAGGGTATGTGAGCAGCAGCAGGCAATAGTGGAGTTTCAGTCGAAGTGCAGACCAACAGCACTTCGACACCAATAAGTGGGCCTCCACCAAGTTGAGCACATGCATAAAGCAAGGGATGTTCATGAACCCAGCTCGGCCCAGGACTGCTGCAAGGTTACACCCATTGTTACACACCACCTTGCCTGGCCTTAGGTGCAACGGCAGCAGCCACTCATCTGTCTGATCTTGGATGCCAGTCCACAGCTCCTGGGTAGTGTGGGGTCTTTGACCAGACAAAACACAGAATTCTGCCCTTTTCCCATGGCTGTGCTCAAATTGTTGGTGCAGGAGCTACACTGACTGCATGAGGAGGAAGCAGGGTAAGAGGAGAAGCAAAATGAGGCACCAACAGATTTCCAGAAATCCTGGGTGGTGAAAGGGTATGCGCCATAGTGTGTCCCAGCAGCCACTACATTGACCCAGTGAGCAGTTAGAGAGATGTAATGATGTGAACTAATAGCACTGCCCAGTGCACATGTTATTTTGTCCACAGCCTATTGGTGCAGGGATGGGATGGTCTGGCAAGAAAAGTTGTGGTGGCTGGGAGTGACATATTGTAGGATAGCCACCTCCATCAGATTTTTAAAACTGTCCTTCTCCACCAGGCGGAATGGAAGCATTACAAAGGCCAGCAATTTGGAAATGCTCACATTCAGGGCCAAGCTTGTGGTGAGATGGGCCTGACTTCCGCTTTCACTGCAAAGTTTGCGAGATGGAAAGCTGAAAGATTCCCTGGCATGGTGGTGATGCTTTTGCTGCTGGTGGTGGAGGTGGTGGTGTGGTCTCACATCCTCCCTTTGGGGGGAGATGGGTGCTAGAGGCTGAAACAATTGAAGCAGCAGAGGGAGACTCGTATTTTGTTTGCAGATAGCTGGTCATGCATGAGGTGCTGTTATTATTAGCACTTTTCCCTCACTCCAGGGACTGTTGGCACAATGTGTATATGACCCATGTCTTGTCATCTGTGCACTGCTTGAAAATTGCCACGAACCTTTGAGGAACCTTTGGTGTGTTCAGTACCTGGGCTTGGTGGGCAGTAGTAGCTGCGGGCTAACCACTGATGGTTTGCACCCTTCTTTGTCTTCTGCTGGCTGCCTGGGGCTGTGTGACCTCTTAGCCTAAACTCTGATGGCCTTCAGTCCATGTAAGGTCTAGGGCCTTGTCTTCACCCCTGGCATCCTCTTCCAACCACTCCTCCCTGCTAGCCTTCCTCTCAGCCTCAACATTGCAGAAAGCTGCAGCAGTCAGCACTAGGGATTTAACATCATTGAGGGTGTCCTGTGATGGTCTGCTGGGTACGTCCTCATCCTCCAACATAAGTTGGAACCCTAGCATCTGGGAAACCCTAGGTCTGCAACTGGGGCAGGGACAGGTGGATGGCCCAAGGTATCCCAGCTAGGAGTGTCATCCTAGAGCATTAGTGACTCCATGACTTGTGGATAGGATGTCCTTGCTGATTTTAGGGGGATAAGATGAGGGCTCAGCACTTTCGGAAGAAGTGGAGTGGGTGGAAGACAATACCACGGATTGCCTTCTTGCACCAGAGGAAGGTGTAGCATGCAAGGATGAAAGATGTCCTCTCCCTGCAGCACCAACTCTATTACCAGCAGCAGCAACAGCATCACAGCCATTCAGGAAAATGACCCTTAATTGGCTTGAGGAAGTGGACACTTGACTAACACTTGTTATTAAACAGCAGTGACACTCACGTGTCCTGAACTAGTGGACACTCAATTAGTATTTGTTATTAAACAAAAAGGCGCCTGAATTAGTGGACACTCCACTAACACTTGTTATTAAACAGTAGTGACCCTTAAGTGGCCTGAACTAATGGACACTCAATTACTATTTGTTATTAAAAAATGAGACTTAAGTTGCCAGAACCAGTGGACAGTACAGATTTTTTTTTCAAAAGAGCCTGACATGGTCTGAGCAAGTGTATACTCCACTAACAATTTTTATTAAACTACAGGGATGCCAAAGTTATCTGTGCAAGTGTATAATCCACTAACAATTGTTATTAAACTGCAGTGACAGCCAAGTGGACTGAGCAAGTGTACACCCCACTGACAATTGTTATTAAACTGCAGTGACACCAAAGTGGTCTGTGCAATTGTATACTCCACTAACAATTGTTATTAAACAACAGTGACACCTAAGTGGTCTGTGCAAGTGTATAATCCACTAAGAATTGTTATTAAACTGCAGTGGCAGTCACGTGGTCTGAGCAAGTGTATACTCCACTATTACTTGATATTAAACTGCAGTGACAGCCAAGTGGTCTGAGCAAGTGTACACTCCACTAACAATTGTTATTAAACTGCAGTGACACCAAAGTGGTTTGTGCAATTGTATACTCCACTAACAATTGTTATTAAACAACAGTGACACCTAAGTGGTCTGTGCAAGTATATACTGAACTAATAATAGTTATTAAACTGCAGTGACAGCCAAGTGGTCTGTGCAAGTGCATACTCCACTATTACTTGATATTAAACAGCAATGGCACCAAAGTGGTCTGTGCAAGTGTATACTCCACTAACATTTGTTATTAAACTGCAGTGACAGCCAAGTGGTCTGAGCAAGTGTATGCTCCTCTAACAGAATGTCCTCGCTCATGGACGGGCCGGACGCCGACCTGAAACTCACAAAGTTCAGTAAGCCCATCTCTACTAGTAGACACTGAATTGCTATTTGGTATTAAACAAAAAAAGGGGCTGACATGGCTTCAACTACAAAGACCCTCACTCCAGCTGCTGTCCCTAAATAAATGTCCTGACAAGGACAATAGCATGCTCAAAAACAACCCATCTAAGCTTAGAGGTTTGGGGAGCGGTATATTGTACAGTGGAATGGCATGTGTCTACTATAACTCCAAGACAGCAAGCTGTCATATACAGGTGTGCTGTCACGGCCACCTCCTCACCTGTCCTACGCTCCCCCGCCGACTCCTCTCCGCGGGCTGGGCGTCTGTTGCAGCCGGCGGCGGGTCGGCGTCGCTCCTGCCCGCCCGCCGCTCGGCTGTCACGAGCAGCCGCTCGGGCGGCTTCCTGCTCAGCAGCGTCGGGAGCGGTAGCGGCGCGCTCCCGGCGCGTGTCCTCGTATACGCGCGCGCGCGCGCCTGGCTTCCACTTATGCCCTCCGGCGGCGCTGCGCACAGCGCGCCCGCCGGAGGTGATTAGTATGGGCCAATGAGCCCTTGCTGTTAGAGCATATGCCCAATAGTACTGTCCGCCTCCCTAATTCAAACTGGGCAATCAGCCCAGAGATCCCATGTACACCAATCACTACACTCCCCCCTCAGCCAATCCAGTCAGCCCCCATCCTATAAAGGTTTACACCCTGCAGTTAGTCCTTGCCCGTTATAGCGTGCTACTGGGTGCGATTTTGATAGCTCTTCTCCTTGTGATTCCTGCCGTGTTTTTGACCATCCCTGATTGCCGCCTGGACCGACCTTGCTTGCTCTTTGACCACGATTCTGCCTACTCCTCTGTACCGCGAACTTCTGACCTCCCGTTGTGACCCTTGGCTTGCCCTGACTACTCTTCCGTCTAACCCTTCTGTACCGTGCCTCCTCGGATTGACCACCCGTGTATGACCCCTGTCCGTTTATTGCTACTCAGTCTAGTCCCTGGATTCATCTGCCTTCCCCTGCATAAGTCAGCATCCTTTGTGCTAACAAGACCTGGGGGCAACCGTGTCCGGTGAGGCGTGTCTAGCGTCCCGGCAAACGGGGGCTTACTATAGGCGAAGAAAGCAGCGGAGATTGGGGGTTGCTGATTTATTGGAAGGTGGGTGTCTCCGGGACCTGACATGTGCATGTGGGAAATACTGCCAATAGCATGTATGTGCAAAATATATCCTAGTTTTGCTAATCCCCACGCACATTGTGCGTGTATTTATTATGTCAGTTGACTGTAGGCGCCATTCAGAATGCATTCTCTCCTTTATCTCCTTTCTCTCTAGTGACAATATGTAGCCAGATGATTATTATACACATCTATCTGTGCCTTCTGTTTCTGCTCTGAACCTGCTCTTGTGTGTGAACTTACAATGATTACCTGTGCCTGACCCTACTTACTATGACTATGTTGACATTGATCTTTGGATCATCTTTGGCTTGATTACCCCCTTTTTGTCATGGTAACTTCTCTGCTGCAGCCTCTTCTGTTCCTGCATACGTGCAATGGAAGGCCAGGGGTTGCAGTTGTGATCTTAAACATGCTCGTTCATGCCCATTTGGTGTTCCTGTCACTCATGTTTGCTCACCTGCGAGCGTGCGCTTGCGTACACTAACCTGCACATGTGTTTGCGAGCATCTGGAACGTGCATGCACAGGTGCCGCAGTTTGTGCGCTTGTGCGCATGTTCATGTCCTTGCAGGTGCGCAGATGCGCGTGCTTGTGCGCATATGTAAGTCACCTGTTCCTGTTCCATTCCCGGTTTGACCCTGTGTTACGCCTGACTACCCGCTTGGTTCCTGATCCCCAGCTTCACCTGACTACCCGCTTTGGCTCCAGACCCACCGATTCCTGCCTGTTTTACTCTGTTCCAGTACTCACCGGTACCTGCCTGTTTCAGTCTTCTCCAGTACTTACCGGTTCCTGCTAGTTCCAGTCTGTTCCAACACTAACCGGTTCCTGCCTGTTCCAGTCTGCTCCAGTACCCACAGGTTCCTCTCCCCGACTTCTCCTGCTGTCGACCTCTCCCTGTTCCTCATCTCAGGGAGAGTCACAGCTGGAGCTGCTGGAGGTGGTTGTGTTCCCCATCTGCCAGATCCACTGCAGGTATGTGACAGTATCTGTTAGCCACAAGAATGGATCAAGCTAGGGAACAATCCACCTTGGATGCCGTTGGATGCTACATGATAGTTGTGTGTAACTCCAGAATAGACTTAGTTAATAGAGTTGAAAAAATATGTCCATCAACCAAGGGTGTTGGGGTAGGGAAGTTATTTTTTATTTTATTTATTTATTAATTTTTTAACTGATAACAGCTAATAGTAACTGTTTCTTCTAAATAAGCATCTAATCCTTTTTGAAGCTGACAGTGGTTGATACTGTAACAAGCTTCTGGGGGAGGCTATTCAACAGATTTATAGTTCTTATAGTAAAAAAAAATTATTGTCTCATCCGGAGAGTGAATTTCTTTTTTTCCAGTCGAAGGGAATGCCCCCTTGTCTTTAGAGAGGATTTTACCTGAAATAGTGTTCCCCCATATTTTTTTGCATTGCACATATATATATTTATACAAGTTAATCATGTCCCCCCCTCAGTCGTCTCCACTCTAAGATCCTTCATTCCTCTTATTAGTTTGGTGGCTCTCCTCTGCACCCTTTCCATAGTCAGAGCATCCTTTCTATGAATGGGTGCCCAGAACTAGATGGCATATTTCAGGTGAGGGCGCACCAATGCCGTGTAAAGAGGCAAGATGACATCCCTATCCCGTGATTCCATGCCTCTTTTAATGCATGATAATATCTTGGTAGCCTTGGAAGCAGCTGCTTGGCATTGCATGCTGTTATTTAGCCTATGATCTACCAGTACCCCCAGATCCTTCTCAACAAGTGATTCTCCCAGTTTTACTCCCCCGAGGATATATGTGGCCTTCAGGTTGTTAGACCCCAAGTGCATGACATTTTTCCACATTGAACTTCATTTGCCAAGTGGATGCCCAGACACTCAAAGTGCCTAAGTCACCAAGTCAACTTTAAGTTTGTGAACATCTTCCATAGACTGCACTGTGCTACATATCTGCAAAAATAGAGACAGTGCTTTTAATTCCATCTTCTATGTCGTTTATAAACAAGTTGAATAATAATGGGCCCAGCACTGAACCTTGGGGTACACCGCTTACAACTGGTAACCATTCAGAGTAGGTATCATTTACCACAACTCTCTGCACACGATCCTTCAGCCAGTTTTCATTCCAGTTACAAACTGTATTTTCTAATCCTGAAGATCTTAATTTCCCCAATAAGCGTCTATGGGGGACAATGCTTTTGCGAAATCCAGAAAAACGGGGAGGCCGATTCATCAATAGCGCCAGGTAGCGACAGATGAGCGACTGAAGTATGGCGCTATGAGCGCCGCTAGCGTCAGCCGCGGGCGGTAGCGATTCGCTATAGCAGGCCTCCTCAGTCGCTACCTGGCGTTGTTGGGAACAACGCCTACATTGCTGAATATGATGTTGGCCCTCAGCTTTGTAGGCGCTGTCAGTCAGTGTGACCATGCTATTCTACACAGCGCCTGCGCTTAGCTTTGCTGTGTCCTGGCCATCCAGTACCTTCAGAATAAAACACATTGCAACATGTTTTTTTAATTTTTTGAGTTTTTATTTTGTGTTGAAAAGGAAATTAAATTAAACCAGATATTAGAATATAAATGCAAAATAAAACATAATTAAACACATAGCCACATTTTAAATTATTTTATTTATTTTTTAAAGAAAAAGGAAATACAATTAAACCACCAATGAGAAAGAAAATGAAAATAAAAACATAAATGAGAAAGAAAAGGAAAATAGAAAAAGAAAATAAAAACAGAAATGAGAAAGAAAAGGAAAATAGAAAAGGAAAATAAAAACAGAAATGAGAAAGAAAAGGAAAAGAAAAGGAAAATAGAAAAAGAAAATAAAAACAGAAATGAGAAAGAAAAGGAAAATAGGAAATGACAATAAAAACAGAAATGAGAAAGAAAAGGAAAATAGAAAAGGAAAATAGAAAAAGAAAATAAAAACAGAAATGAGAAATAAAAGGAAAATAGAAAATGACAATAAAAACAGAAATGAGAAAGAAAAGGAAAATAGAAAAGGAAAATAAAAACAGAAATGAGAAAGAAAATGAAAATAGAAAATGACAATAAAAACATAAATGAGAAAGAAAAGGAAAATAGAAAAGGAAAATAGAAAAAGAAAATAAAAACAGAAATGAGAAATAAAAGGAAAATAGAAAATGACAATAAAAACAGAAATGAGAAAGAAAAGGAAAATAGAAAATGACAATAAAAACAGAAATGAGAAAGAAAAGGAAAATAGAAAAGGAAAATAAAAACAGAAATGAGAAAGAAAATGAAAATAGAAAATGACAATAAAAACATAAATGAGAAAGAAAAGGAAAATAGAAAAAGAAAATAAAAACAGAAATGAGAAAGAAAAGCAAAATAGAAAAGGAAAATAAAAACATAAATGAGAAAGAAAAGGAAAAGAAAAGGAAAATAGAAAAAGAAAATAAAAACATAAATGAGAAAGAAAAGGAAAATAGAAAAAGAAAATAAAAACAGAAATGAGAAAGAAAAGGAAAATAGGAAATGACAATAAAAACAGAAATGAGAAAGAAAAGGAAAATAGAAAAGGAAAATAGAAAAAGAAAATAAAAACAGAAATGAGAAAGAAAAGGAAAATAGAAAATGACAATAAAAACAGAAATGAGAAAGAAAAGGAAAATAGAAAAGGAAAATAAAAACAGAAATGAGAAAGAAAAGGAAAAGAAAAGGAAAATAGAAAAAGAAAATAAAAACATAAATGAGAAAGAAAAGGAAAATAGAAAAAGAAAATAAAAACAGAAATGAGAAAGAAAAGGAAAATAGGAAATGACAATAAAAACAGAAATGAGAAAGAAAAGGAAAATAGAAAAGGAAAATAGAAAAAGAAAATAAAAACAGAAATGAGAAAGAAAAGGAAAATAGAAAATGACAATAAAAACAGAAATGAGAAAGAAAAGGAAAATAGAAAAGGAAAATAAAAACAGAAATGAGAAAGAAAAGGAAAATAGAAAATGACAATAAAAACAGAAATGAGAAAGAAAAGGAAAATAGAAAAGGAAAATAAAAACAGAACAGAGAAATAAAAGGAAAATGGAAAAGGGAAATAAAAACAGAAATGAGAAAGAAAAGGAAAATAGGAAATGACAATAAAAACAGAAATGAGAAAGAAAAGGAAAATAGAAAAGGAAAATAGAAAAAGAAAATAAAAACAGAAATGAGAAAGAAAAGGAAAATAGAAAATGACAATAAAAACAGAAATGAGAAAGAAAAGGAAAATAGAAAAGGAAAATAAAAACAGAAATGAGAAAGAAAAGGAAAATAGAAAATGACAATAAAAACAGAAATGAGAAAGAAAAGGAAAATAGAAAAGGAAAATAAAAACAGAACAGAGAAATAAAAGGAAAATGGAAAAGGGAAATAAAAACAGAACTCAGAAAGAAAATGAAAATTAAAATAGGAAGTAGAATGCAAAGGAAACTTTCATCAGAATTAAACACATAGCCACATGTATCTATATATAGTAGATTTTATTTTTAAAATCTACAAACATTTAAAAAGGAACAGAAGAGAAAGGGAAATTCAGAATTCAAACAGAAAGGAAAAAGCAAAGTAAAGGGAAATAAAGTTTTTAAAGTGCCAAATAGGGATCACGGTGCATGTCTTTGTGCCTGAAAAAATAAGAAAAGTGCAGTTAGTATAGATCTTTAAAGTAGTATAGTTGTTGCAAATAAAAAAATGCATTACTTGATAACCAACATTGGCGTCTTACACCCCCCTTAGAGTGGTTTGGGTCATCTTACACCCCCCTTAGAGTGGTTTGGGTCATCTTACACCCCCCTTAGAGTGGTTGGGATCATCTTACACCCCCCTTAGAGTGGTTGGGATCATCTTAAAACCCCCCTTAGAGTGGTTTGGGTCATCTTACACCCCCCTTAGAGTGGTTGGGATCATCTTACACCCCCCTTAGAGTGGTTGGGATCATCTTAAAACCCCCCTTAGAGTGGTTTGGGTCATCTTACACCCCCCTTAGAGTGGTTGGGATCATCTTACACCCCCCTTAGAGTGGTTGGGATCATCTTAAAACCCCCCTTAGAGTGGTTTGGGTCATCTTACACCCCCCTTAGAGTGGTTGGGATCATCTTACACCCCCCTTAGAGTGGTTGGGATCATCTTAAAACCCCCCTTAGAGTGGTTTGGGTCATCTTACACCCCCCTTAGAGTGGTTGGGATCATCTTACACCCCCCTTAGAGTGGTTGGGATCATCTTAAAACCCCCCTTAGAGTGGTTTGGGTCATCTTACACCCCCCTTAGAGTGGTTGGGATCATCTTACACCCCCCTTAGAGTGGTTTGGGTCATCTTACACCCCCCTTAGAGTGGTTTGGGTCATCTTACACCCCCCTTAGAGTGGTTGGGATCATCTTACACCCCCCTTAGAGTGGTTGGGATCATCTTAAAACCCCCCTTAGAGTGGTTTGGGTCATCTTACACCCCCCTTAGAGTGGTTGGGATCATCTTACACCCCCCTTAGAGTGGTTGGGATCATCTTAAAACCCCCCTTAGAGTGGTTTGGGTCATCTTACACCACCCTTAGAGTGGTTGGGATCATCTTACACCCCCCTTAGAGTGGTTTGGGTCATCTTACACCCCCCTTAGAGTGGGTTGGGATCATCTTACACCCCCTTAGAGTGGTTTGGGTCATCTTACACCCCCCTTAGAGTGGTTGGGATCATCTTACACCCCCCTTAGAGTGGTTGGGATCATCTTAAAACCCCCCTTAGAGTGGTTTGGGTCATCTTACACCCCCCTTAGAGTGGTTTGGGTCATCTTACACCCCCCTTAGAGTGGTTTGGGTCATCTTACACCCCCCCTTAGAGTGGTTGGGATCATCTTACACCCCCCTTAGAGTGGTTTGGGTCATCTTACACCCCCCCTTAGAGTGGTTTGGGTCATCTTACACCCCCCTTAGAGTGGTTTGGGTCATCTTACACCCCCCTTAGAGTGGTTGGGATCATCTTAAACCCCCCCTTAGAGTGGTTGGGATCATCTTAAACCCCCCCTTAGAGTGGTTGGGATCATCTTACACCCCCCTTCGTGTTTTTTTGGGCTCTTTTTGATGGTAGTTCAAATACATTTAGCCAGTAGTGCAGTACTTGCATTATAGTGAAGGGTAGTTAGTTTACCGCAAAAAAAGAAGTGATCATCCTTTCCCTTAGCTCATCGCCAGTCTGGGTGTCCTCACTTCTTGCTGCGGGCATGTTGGGGATTTCTGGCACCAGTGCTGTCTCCTCGGGGGCTTGGATTCGGTGGCAAATACATATATTGTGTAGCACACAGCAGGCAAGGATGATCTTGGAGACCTTCTGTGGGCTGTAGAGCATCTCTCCTCCTGGCCGTGCCAAACAGAGAAAGCGTGCTTTCAGCAGGCCGATGGTTCTTTCCACAATGCTTCTGGTCTTGCGATGCGCTGCATTGTAGCGTTCATGGGCAGAGGTCCGTGGGTTCCTGACCGGAGTCATGACCCACGTTCTCTGCCCATATCCCTTATCCGCTGTAGAAAAAACACAAGGAGAGAGACAGCAATTAGTACTAGTACATGTTTTTTTGTGGTTGTTTGGTTAAATTTGGCTTACTAGGCCACATATTTGCAAAATACATTGACATGGTTAATTTATTACCCAGTAGCCAGCCAGCTGGCATTTCGTTGTTATCAAACTTCCGGCACAGGACTGTCCGCTGCAAGACGTAAGAATCGTGGCATGAGCCGGGGAACCCCGATCTCACCGCCCGCAGCCTCATGTCTGGGTCACAGACAACCATAACATTAATAGAATGGAACTGCTTCCGGTTTCTGTAGGACAGCTCCTGTGCACGGGGAGGGCGGAAAGGGATATGTGTACCATCAACGCACCCTAGCACATTCGGGATCCCTCCCATCAGATAGAAAGCATGTTTTATTTTGGCAACCTCTTCCTCATCCTCAGGAAACTTGATGTAAATTGGGATTAAATCACAAATTGCCAGAACTACCTGGATTAGTATGCGGCTCATAGTAGCCTGGCTTATCCCGCTGAGGAGGGCGGAGGTTGCCTGGAAGGTCCCTCGTGCCAAAATATTGAGAGTGGCACACAGGCGTACTATGCCTGGAATGGAATGAGTGCGTTTGGTGGATGGCTCGATTTTGTGCTTAATCTGATCATATAGGGACTGTAGTGCAGCACGATTCAGACGGAAGCGGCTCCTGATCTGCTCGTCACTTAAGTCCCATACTGAAAGGCGGATTGCAAAGGAGCGGGGTGCCCTAAGCCTCACAACACCCCGCTCCCTTTCCTCCTGCTCTTTCAGCATACACATACATCCATCCACCCAGACACCATACATGACCCTCTTATCCATCACACACACTAAAGATATATACAAAACCAAAAAAAAACAAAATAAACCACAAACACACAACACACACACAAACAATCACACTCTCCACACACACCCGCTACAATGCAGCTCACCACAAAACCAGAACTATAGTGGTCCAAACCACCAGCCTGCTGAAAACCAGCTTTCTAAGTTAGGCACAACCAAGAGGGGAGTTGCTGCACAGCCCACAAAAGGCCCCAAAATCAAGCCTCACTTGCTGTATGCTACACAATATTTGCAGATGCCACCAAAAACAAGCTCCTAAAGAAACAGCACTGATGTCAGAAATCACCCAACAAGCCACAGAGAGTGAAGACAGAAACCAGACAGAGGCTCAAATGAGCTAAGGGAAGCGAGCACAGCACCACACCACAGCCTTTGCCACAGTGTAAGAATAGCATAAGCTTGAAAATTCCTTCAATTTATACTTCTCTTTCAAAAGGGACAGGTCCGCTTTGCCGCCTTTTGCGTCGCTCTGCTATTTCCGGGCGCCAATTAGCCGACCCAGGTGTGCGTAAAACAGAGTGCGCACGCGCACGCTAGTAGCGCTACTAGCGTACTTGAGCCGAAACTTGCGTGCATTAACGGACATGGCCCAAAAATCAGTGGTGGCCCAATGAAAGGTAAGCTGCTGTTTTTTTAAATAGCCGTTAGGCTAACCACATGTCACAAGGGTTTGAGATACATCAGTCCATTGTTGTATTTGGGTGTGTGTTGTTTGGTTAATGAGGTCTGTAATGAGTTAATTGGCTAACACACATGCTTCAGTCAGTGCAGTGGAGGTGTGCCTAGAAGGAACTGGGCTGTATGTGTGAATCAATTAAGTGGCCTGCTTTTGGATTGGCTGTTAGAGCACATAAAACCTGGCCAAGCCTAAGAGATTGCGATGCCATTCTGTACTCTGCATGCGTGCTTGTTGGGTGTGTATTTGTGTGTGTGTGCAGCTACAGGATGGAGCCAAATTCAGGACATCTGCCGGCCACAGCAGGCCCAAGTAGGAGTTTGGTGGGTGCTGTGCGCAGACCTCCCTTACGGAAAAGGGCACAGCCTGAAGGTGGGGCAGCACCCCAGGCTAAGCGCCCAGGTGCCAAGAGGGAGCCTGAATTTAATTTGGCTGAGAATAATCATCTTGTGCGCCTTACACTTGCTAAATGGGAGCTGATATTTGGCTCCCAAAGCAAGTCCATAGGCAAACAAGAAAGAAGCAAACTGTGGGATGCCATTGGTGTGGAGCTTAGTAGCACTGCTCAACACCCACGTAGTGGCCCATCCTGCAGGAAACGCTTCTACACTTTGCGAGGGGCCCTTATGAAAAAGATGAATCACGATCTTGATGTGGACAGTGGGATCATCCAGGCTCCAAAGAGTACCTACAGGCCGTATGAGGAGATGCTGAAGGCCAAAATCCCACTGGCTCGGCTGCAGGGTGTGGATCCTGGGGATGACACCACAGGTTGGACTGAAGGTACATATTTTCTGCCTTTTGTACAAACCTAATGTTAATGTATGTGATTTGCATTTTTTCATTCTGACCAACTAACAGTAGGACCTGTGAAGTATTACATTAGAGCTCAAACATTTGTTACTTTTATGTCTGTTGCTTTCTGCATAGGTGCACATGCTGCTGTCCGGGATGTGCCTCAGGACACCCAAGCTCCTGCCCTTCCAGCAACCTCAAGGCTACCCCAGTCTGCCATTGAAGGTATTTACCCCTAATTTTGGTGCTGGTTGTTTGGGGAACAAATGGGTGTGGGAGCAGCTCAAACAATCGAGTTTTGCACTGTTGAGTATTAATAATATGGGCCTGCGGCCTAATTTCACGCCCACTGTAACACTCACAGCAACTAACTAACAAGGCCCTAACATGTGTAGATATGTTTGAAGCCAGAGATGTGTAGCCATATATCGGCATATCAATGTGGGAGCCACACTGGCCTTGATTAGTGAATATTAGTGAAAGAGCTGCTCACACACACTTTAATGCATGTTGTATTTTTGCACGCACATTAACTATGGCTCAATGTTGGCTTCATTTTTGCCTAGCTCCCATGCCCTTGGCCCCAGCATCTCCTCCGGATCCCACCTACTCTTTGGATGTCGGTAAGTGCATGTGTCCACCTTGCTTGATCCACTTTTACCCAAGTGCATGTGTCTCATTCCTCTTTTTTCTTGGTAGGCCAAGTGACTGGTTCATCTTTGGACCCCACTTCCGATGTTGCCGGTCAACAGGACCCTGTTGGTGTGTAGAGCAATACATAATGTATCCTTTATGCTGTTTATGTTACACTGGTTCAATTTGGTTAGTCTACTAAGCTACATGTTTGCTTGGTAAACTTGAAGAGGCCTCTTGGGAGTGCTTGTTGCCTCCCCAGGGTCAGTCTATTAGTTATTGGAGTGATAGCAATGTATTTTGGCGGACATATTTTTTGCCAAACATTCCCCGTAGTAGTTTGCTGAATATTTAGAGACATTCCTTGTGTTTTTTAGTTGACCCGAATATCGGAAGTGGCTGTCCAGAAAGGGCCCCTCAAGTTCAGGCTGCCAGAGATGAGGGTAAGTTGTTTTGCCTTGCTCTAGTCTGTATTTTGGCTCTACTTTTGTTGCACTTGCTTCTGGCAACTTGTGTGTCCACATGTATTTTCAAGGTCCAAGCTCGAGTGAGGACCCCACTCAAGACATCTGGGATATTGCGGGTATGTGTAATTTAAGCAATGTTTCTGATGTGATTAGCAAAAATTATTGCCTCTTAGTCCTGTAAAATACATGTTAACAATCTGAGTTTAACAGATACCTTTGGTCTAGTGTGTATTTTGGCACTTTTTAGAGGTATGGCCTCGATAGCCTAGCCAGGTTACATTTGAGTTTGGGCCACAGACCTACTAACCTGATTTTCCTGTTTAGCATATGCCAACTTGCCGGACATCTCGGATGTTGAATTGCCACTCTCTGGCAGCGAAACCTCGAGCCTACCTGTGCCGGAGGACACGCAGGTAACATGGCTGATGTAGACGACCTCGAACCACATTGGCATCTTCGTGGGTAGTGGATGAAGCAACATGTCACATTTCCTTTCATTGTTGTTTTTGCAGGAGGCGGAACCAGAACCCCAAGCTGGGACCTCTTCCCAAGTCCCATGTGGCCAAGCTTCCGAGGCTCAGACAAGGGTAAGTTGTATAGTGACTGTTTAGGGTATTTATTTTGAGGGGCATACCTGCATTGGTTCTGTTTGACTAAAATGTTGTTTTCTATTTGTTTAGCCTCAAACCACAGCAAGAGGAGGTGTGGCACCAACCAGTGCTGATTTCTATCAGCTAGGGGTCCGGATGCTGGAGGACTACAGTCGCCAACAGCCGCGTGATGGAACTAATGAGCGCATTGCGGCGTTGGAAAATCAGGTGCTGATGTGTCAGCAACAAAATGAGGCCCTGCAGCGCCAGATGGACCAGTTGCTCCGAAACCAACACCAGAACCAGGAACTTGGTCGGCTGGCAAATCTAATGGAGCAATCTCTCCAGCGCCAGGAACAATCTCTCCAGCGCCAGGAAGAATCGATACAGCGCCAGGAAGAATGTCTCCAGCGGCAGGACCAAACTTTGTTGTTGCTACAACAGCTCATACAACAGCAGTCTATATTTTTTACTGCACTGTTGTCCCCCAACACCGCCCCTAGCAATGACACCCAACCTCCCCGGCCACCCAGCCAAGAATATTAATTTTGTTTTGTTTGGTTTTTGTAAATATATTTGCTTCACCCACCTCTAAATTGTGTGTTTCCTAAGACCTAGCTAATAACACAGTCAGGGATGAGTATCTTGACCTACATATGTCAATGTATTGGTCAATTTAGGCCACACATTTGAGACCATAGCTTACTATGGTTAACACATGAAATGGATCCAAAGGTATGGCTAAATTGACACACAAATGGGTTTTGAGACAGTTAAACTATGCTTTGCAATGCAACACACTGTAATGATGGTACTCAAAAAATTTATTAAACAAACATGGCCAACAGGGCCAACATTGCCCAACAACGGGCATCAAGAGCCCAGCCTTCCCCCCACCCTAACGACGCCGCCGGCGCCTCTTCTTGGCCAGCAGCATCAGCTTCAGGAGCCGGATCTCCCGCCACAGTCTGCGATGCTAGTTTTCACAAGCTGTAGAGATGTAGAAACAACAATTTAGTAATAAATTGGATGTGACCTCAACAGACACAGATGTAGCAATGTAATGTCAGTGTGTCCAATTAGGTGACACTCACATTAACATTGTTGACCACTGTGTGCTTATTGGTTAACATGATATGAGTACTATTGACTGGCAGGAATGTGAACAACACATTCCAAGCATACATTTACTCTTAAAGTGTACCAACACCCACCGGTGATCGGCCCGGGAATCTATCAGATTCCCTGCCCGATCACCTCCCTCCCCGCGGGACATCCGAGATCGGGATGTCCCTGGGGCTGAAACCCCCCCCAAACCCCGAAATACCTACCTCAGTTTCGGTGGGGCAGTGCCACCGGGCCCTCCCTGGCGCCCCTCTAGACGTGTGCGTGCCTGCGCCGGCCGTCTGTGAATGGCCGGCGCAGGCACGCGCGCGTAAAAAGGGGCGCGGGGGAGGCGGAGGAGGAGCCAATTTGCCGTGGCTTGTACGTTGGCTGGAGTCAAAGTGAGTTCAGGGGGTTGTCACACAGCGGTGACGATCAGGGCTGCCCCACCGTAGTGGAACAACACCCAGGAAAGTCAAAATCCTGGTTGTTGTTCCAGTTTAACTCTTGGGAAGCCAAGAAGGTATAAGTCCCAGTGTGTCCATTTTTGTGTTTAGTCACAGCCAAACATCAGGGCCTAAGTCCTAACGAGTACACGAGTTTGCCCTATAATGTTAGAGGTCCAGACCTAATAGGGCCCATTTGGTTGTGTCTAACGCAAAAATAGTCTCTATGTGGCCTAATGAAGAATGTGAGCCAACAATCAAGCATGCAAACAGGCATGTTGGATTATTGTACAAACACATTGAATCGAGATGTGTGTGAAATTAAGCCATAGGTAAATTTAAAATGTCTGCAGATGTGACTATAAGACATAGGTTTCACAAGTCTTTAGGCATATGAAGTGGGATGTACTCACCATCGCAGCTGTGGCGGGGGCCCATGCTGCTGGCCGTCCCTGGAGCTGGGGTGGGGAGGAGGGTCTCTGGCTCCGTCTGCGTCGCAACATCTGTCAACAGAAACAAAAGACAAAAACACAATTAGTGGGCAAATGACACCTGACTATTTGACATCCATCTGGTTATTGAGTCTGAAAATGCAAAGGCTTGCATGGTTACATACAGGTTGTCCTAAATTAGCATATTTCCTGGACCATGAGTTAATGTCAATTTGTTAGGCTTGACACATGTATCCCTAAAGAGAATGTGCAAATAACATAGACAGTGCTATGTAAAGGAATCTTTAGCAGTTGTTTGGCTAATGTTAATAGTGGGCCACATGTTGGAGCGGGAACAACTTAACCCAAGAAAACAAATTAGAACACCCATCATGGTGTGGGCAGAAACATAGGGGTGGTTGACAGTTGGCTAGCACTGTAGTGGGGTTTGTGAGGTTAGGGTACCTTATCAAACCAGCTGTGACAATGGACCAGGAAACATGTGTCTGTTACAAGTGGGCCTATACACAGGATTGCAGCAAATCTGGGTTTGGGTCCGCTTTGGCAGAGCAACACAATTTGCATGAGACAACGTACTCCGCGCCCGCTGCCTTCCACACATCACTCCTCGAGTGTGTGCGCACGCGCAGCCCATTTGGAAAAAGAGCGCATGCGCACACACATCTAGAGTGTCACACAGGAGGCTGGGACGGTGGCTTGGGCAACCCCAAAAGAGGTAAGGAGTTAGTGGGGTTTTTTTGGTGGGGGGGGCCCTGGGTGAGGGATGTGATTTGTCCTGGAACCTTCCAGAAACCAAGCACCATCAATGTTTGGGGGTACACTTTAATGAATGTCATAACATTGGGAATGTGATGGCTAACCACAAACACTTACCATGACTATGCCCGTGGAGAATCCTACGCCAAAACGCCATGGAGGTGCCGCCTATATGATGCCCTGCAAATTAGAGAGGAATGGCAAGGGCTAAGGACAAATTGCAAGATGAAACCTGTCACAGACTAACAATTAAAAAATGTACACTCACCAGGGGATGAAGCGCCACTTGAAGCCCAGGGAGGGCTCTGAGGAGGAGGCGGGGAGCCTCGGCTCCTCACACTCTGGTCAGAAGATCCACCAGGCAAAGGGCCACCCTCCTCCCTCTCACTCCCTGCTTGAGAGTGGCCCCTTGCCTGGTGAGAGTCCTCAGACTCAGAGTGTGAGGAGCTGAGGCTTGATCCAGCCAGCCCCCCAGCAGCACACTCCTCTGGGGCGTCATCCCCTTCCTCCCCTGGGTCCTCTAAATAGGACCCGCGGGAGGGACCCTCCCCCGATGACTCCCCCGAGTCCGCCTGCCTGGTTCGGGGGAGGAATCCCTTCCCACGTTTCCCCAGGGGAGGACGCTTATCTGTGTGGAGGGGGTGAAAGAAAATAATTAATCTAAAGAGCACAAATGGACACAGCTTAGCAGATCATTATGCACAAAGGGTAAACAGAACATAAGCTTTAACTTACCTGATGCGTAGGCATCATATAGGCGGTACACGCCTTCAGGGTCCCGGCGCTTGAAATCCGACCACTTCTGTTGAATGGCGCGGATGGTCAGCTCGGTGTTGAAGCGCCGGGACACTGCGGCCTTCACCTCCATGGCTATGCGTTTTTTCCCTCCACGGGCATAGTCATATTCGGCCACGCAGAAGTCCTATGAAAAATGAACAAACAAACTAAAATCAATACATGACATCAGAACAATGTCATAAACAGTTATACAAAGACCAGATCAAAGTGGACCCACACCCAGGATTATCAGTATTCTGGGTTTGTGTGCACTTTGGTGGGCCACACCAATTGTGGGTGGTCCGCTGTCTGCAACCCCCTTGGAAGGCCACAAATACACCCCTGAGGACACTCCCACGTCACTCCGCAAGCCAAACACAGCGCTCCGCACCGCTGTGGTATGCGCATACAAGGCCGTTGGGACGTGCATACCAGCTCAGCTGGGTCTGCACGGCAAAGTACGCATGTGGCGTTTGACTCTAACAGGGAGTGCGCCTGCAACCAAAATTAAAATATGTCTGGCGCAGGGGTACACCCTGCTAGAGGTAAGCGCAATAGGCATCCGCAGCTAACGCATGCACAGATGGGACGGGGCTGAGGTAATTTTTAGGGCCCTCCAGGGGGGGGCATCCCAGCAGGACATCCACAATGGGGATGCCCCACGGGGAGTGATCAAATTTGGTCTGAAAACAAAGAAATTTCTGACCCAATCCCCCCTGTGTGTTCTGCAACTTTTAAGCTAAAAATACCAAGAAAAAAATACTCACTTTGACCACCTGGCCATTTACTCGGCTATCCACCCGGGTGCGCTTTTTCTTCCTAGGCCCAGGAGGGGAAGGGGTGGGAGGGGTGCTACTAGAGGAAGGTGAGGTAGGTGGGGTAGGTGGGGGAGGGGTGGTGGGGTCAGAGTCTGAGGAGGAGCTGGGGAGGCGCATCACTCTGCGTCTGGGCAGCATATTGGAAACGCTAAGGAGGAAACAGGAACCGGAAATGACCCAAGCGACATTGGGAAAAAGTTTAAAAAAAAAAAACGCTACGCGCAACAGCAACAAGCTATTCTCAGCTATGTGCAAGCTAAGTGGCGGAAAAACTAAAATGACGCTTGAAAACAAGCTAGTGGCATAAGCGCAAGACAGTTTTACCTTAAGGTGGCGTTGAAACGCAAAGGAGGATCCCGGAACCGGATATGACGCTAGCAACTGTGCTTCAAAATTCAAACACAAACATGCGCGCAACAGGGACAAGCTAATATCAGCTATGTGCAAGCTAAGTGGCGGAAAAACATTAAAATGACGCTGCAAAACAAGCTATTGGCATAAGCGCTAGACACTTTTACCTTAAGGTGGCGTTGAAACGCAAAGGAGGATCCCGGAACCGGATATGACGCTAGCAACTGTGCTTCAAAATTCAAACACAAACATGCGCGCAACAGGGACAAGCTAATATCAGCTATGTGCAAGCTAAGTGGCGGAAAAACATTAAAATGACGCTGCAAAACAAGCTATTGGCATAAGCGCTAGACACTTTTACCTTAAGGTGGCGTTGAAACGCAAAGGAGGATCCCGGAACCGGATATGACGCAAGCAACTGTGCTTCAAAATTCTAAAACAAACATGCGCGCAACAGGGACAAGCTAATATCAGCTATGTGCACGCTAAGTGGCGGAAAAACATTAAAATGACGCTGCAAAACAAGCTAGGGCCAAAGGCGCCACGAATTATTAGCTTGATTTATCAGGGGATTCTACATACTGTAATGCATAGGTCCTTCTAAAGCATACACCGTGGTGCTTAAATCTACAAATCTTATTCCTTCCCAAAGTCATCACACAATCAAACTAGACAACTACCTGAAAATGTGGCACACATGAGAATGCATAAGGGGTTGTTATGAGCTGGTACGACTGAATGTTAATCCTGCAATATGTGGCCAGGCACGCTCACAACTACAGTGTATTCATTAACAACGACTGGGGTCGCGGGAAGTGAATTCCTTGCAAATGGCAGAAGGGCACATGTATGAACAGCACAGCGCCGCACAACGCAGCGCAGCGAGGCACAGCGACGCTCGCGCCGCCACATAGCGAATTAAAGCAGCGACTGCACAAACACTGACCAACACAGATTCATCAAGGACAGGGCTGCCGAATAGCTTGGGCGCTGACAATTTCGAAGAGCGAACGTGACCGCCCAACCTGACAGGCTACAAAATAGCTTTACAAGCCCCGTTTGTGTGGAAAACCAGCGATTTTGATGCAAATGAGTTTGGGTGGAGGAGATGCAATTCCCATGTCACTCACAACATTACATTGTGAAAATAAAAAAAAAAAGCTAATACATATTAATAACCAGCCAGATTCTTAAAACAGATCAATATAAACATGTGTTGAATTTTGTACCAAATAAAAAAACCCAAAAACCACTAAAAACAATCATTGCAGCGTCTGCCATTGAAATGTATGGGAGAGCGGCAGGTAGCGCCAGGTAATACGTGTCGCTGTGAAGGAATTTGCAGCGGCGCTGTTCGGGCCAGCCGGCTTCATGATGAATGCCGCGCTAGCCGTCGCTCTCGCCGGCGCTAGCCTCATTTAGCTTGATAAATGCGTCATTGTGACCGCCGCCGGGCGTACTTGAGTCGGTAGTCGCCGTTAGCTGCCGCTACCTGTCGCTCGTCAGACACTACCTGGCGCTATCGCTTGATGAATAAGGGCCTATATCTACAGCCGCCCCTCTGTCTAGGCTTCTACTCACCTCCTCATAGAAGCCTTGATGAACTTCAAGCTGCACCTACTCTGCCTCCTCCTCCACCAGTTACAGCGCCACTGGTTGCATTTTCCTCCATCTGCCCCTGAACGACGTGCACCTTTGCTCGATTGTTTTTCAGGGGATCAAGGAGGTTTTGTGCTTTAAGAACAGCTGCAACTTGTTTTTTATGCTTCAGCCATGCATATGCTGACGGAATTACCCGTGTCAGATTTGTTATCTCTCTTCTTCAAGGGGAGCCCCAGACATGGGCCCATAGACTTTTGAAGCAGCAGAACACTGCACTGAATTTGCTAGAGACTGTCTTCTCTGCCCTAGGGAAACTGTATGATGAACCTGGTTGTGCCACCTCTGCAGAGGCTTTTTTGACCTTACCTCCACCAAGTGAAAGATCAGTGTCATTGTTGGACACTGTCTGGAACAATAACAACCTCAATCATTAATTCAAATTGGGACTTTCTGAATCTCTAAAAGATGAGCTGGCCCAGGTGGGCATCCCCAACACTTTGGAGGTGACAAATGGAAGACCACATTCCGCACCCACTATGGGCACGTTTAGTAACTGGTTATGCCTTTTGGACTTTGTAATGTCCCAGCTGCATTTCAGCACTTCATCAACGATGTACTCAGAGAATTTTTGGACATTTCTGTTGCTGTTTACTTAGATAACATCTTGAACTTTTCTGGCTTTTTGCAACAACATCGGATTCAGGTTGCTTCAATTCTCCAACCTCTCAGAGAGAATATTTATGTAAAACTGGAAAAATCCAAATTCGGAAAAAAATCTTCCCTCCTCAGGAATCTCCATGGACCCCAGCCAGGTCTCTACAATTCTAGAGTGGTCAGTACCAAGTACCCATAAAGAGGTACAATGTTTGGTGAGCTTTGTAAACTTCTACCACAAATCTGTTTGCGTATTCTGTAAGGTCATTAAACCTATCACGGACTTATCCAGAAAGAATGTGAAATTAGTTTGTTCTGAGACGGCTCAATTGGCTCAAAACTAGACGTTATTTACCACTACCCCTATCCTGAAACACTTCCTTTGTTCTAGAAGTTGACGCGTCTGAAACAGTACTTGGAGCCATTTTGTCTCAGAGATCAGGGGTGAATGATGCACACTATTCCGTAGTCCTCTTTAAAAAAAATGGCCCAGTCTGAAAGAAACTATGATGTAGGGGATTGGGAATTGTTAGCCATTAAATCTTCACTAGAAGAATAGCGTTATCTGCTGGAAGGGACACGTCACCCTCTGGCTTCGTCTGACTACCCGCTTGGCTCCTGACCCTCTGGCTTCATCTGACTACTCTCTATCTTCCATGCCTACACTGGTGATGGTTGTGGAACCCTGGCAGTGCCTGCAGCCCAGTCTGTCCACCTTGCTGGAGGATCCAGCGAAGACCAGGCCTATCCGCAGACTCCCCACTCCTGAGCTGGTGTATGAAAAGGTTCCAGCCTGTTCCAGTCTGTTCCTGTACTCACTGGTTCTGCCTATTCCAGTCTGTTCTAGTACTTACAGGTTTATGTCTGTTCCAGTACTCACTTGTTCCGGCCTGTTTCAGTCTGTTCCAGTACTCTGACCTCTCCCTGTTCCTTATCTCAGGGAGTCACAGCAGGCGCCGTTGGAGGTCATGTTCCCAGCTGCCAGATTCACCACAGGTACGTGACACTTTTGACCTTGGCTTTCATTTGGACTTTGAACCTTGTTTGTGACCCTGGACCTTGGCTTTGTCTATTGGACACTGTACCTCTGCATCATACCATTTGACCTTGGCTTATCCACGACTAAGTCTTGTCACTACTTATTTCTATTGCAATTATTTGAATTTATGTAGATGATTTTACCCATCATGCAATGCTTTAGGTAGATGTGGTTAAGACTACTGTTCACCATAGAGTAGCTCAAGATACATGCAGTTAGAAGTGAGCAGTTATTTCCTTGGTTTATTTGAGAGTAGGTGATTGCAAAAATTAGATTTTCTTTTGAACCGTAAAAAAAACCACAAAAAAAAAATCACAATCACCTTTTATACCCCACATTGAAACTTACTGAGTCCTAAGATCGAGTCTTATTTCCTCTGGGTCCTAGGATCAAGTCCTGTGTCCTCCATGCCCCCAACCACTGCTCGCTTGTGACCTCAGTGCCTGATGGCCATTTAGCGCCGCTCTCACAGTGACTTCAAGACATCCATTCCTGTAATTGTGACACACCCCCATCATTGCACTGAAGTAGTGAGCGTGGTCTTTCGCTGACTGATGTTGTTCCTCCCAGAGGTCGCTGATGATTATGTAACTTGTGGGACTCAATGTCAGCAAGTTTTATTTTATTAGATGAAACAGCTGACCAAATATGAGTATGCATTTTTTGAACTGAGACTTTACTGGGAACTGGGACTTCCCAGTAAATAATCCTGATAGTCACACCATAATAGGGGCCAGGTATTTGTTAAAGGGGAATTCCACTTTCAACTGGATTTTTAAAAGTTTCTAAAGTTGTCCTCGAGGTGCTGAGCTTATGTTATTGTTTTTCGTTTTCTTATTTGTTTGCAACTCTGTGTCATAAAAGAAAACTTTTCCCTAAAAACAAAGTATTTATGTTAGGAAAACCAAACGCCAAAGTGATGTACCAGACAGAGACTTCCTGACTCTGGTTTGCTAACCATCTAATTGGCTACTGCTGCTTGATTTAGCCAAAGCTGCTGATGAGCTTACCTGTTACAGTGGAAGGATTCTGGGATTGAAAGTCAGCAGTTTTTACTCTAGGCCAGAAAAGCAGCTCCCACTATAGCAACAAAGAGCCACAGGAATATAAGAAACTTGGAAACAGCATGCTGACAAGTAAATCACAAGTATGGGGCACAATCTAGATGTTTATTTTACATGCCAAAAGCTCTGCCCTGCTTCTGACAATCTCTCCGGCTGTAAGAGGCAGCGGCAGACAGTGTGGGACATCAGGATCGGCTGTGGATCAGTGCTAAGTAAGTACGTGTCTTTTTTAAAAAATGTGTGTGCTTAACTAATGTGTGTAAGCAGAACCATCCTGGGCACCAGCTATGCGGGCTGGTAGACCAGGGTGTGAAGGCAGAGACCGCATAGCCTTCACAGGCTGCATACTCTTTTGCACCCCTGGGCTTTGGGGGGTGACAGGGGGTTATGGCAAGTCACCTGCTTGCTGTCCTGTGAACTGGTATAGGGGTCTCAAAATCCCTTTTACCAGTTCACAAAGCGTTAAATGTATAAAAACAAACCACACACAATGTTTTAATGCTTTAATTTTTTTGTATGCATGGATGGGAGGACAGTGAAAGAGCACGAAAATGAATATTAATTTCAGGGAAAATTCGATTCTGCATGAATCCAAATTTTGGGGGGTTCATTCCAAATTTAATTTTCCCTGAAATTTTTTATTTTTATCTTTTTTTTTATTTATTGTAATTCTCCTAATGCAGCATAATTGATTAGATTGTTCTTACAGCAACCTTTCCCAACACGGGAAAGAGTGTAAATGGGCCTGCTTTACTATTATTGCATTCATAACAAAAGCCCTTTTCAAATTTTAGTGGGATTTTATGGGAATGGAAGGAGCAAACTGGAAACTGGATGAATAAATCAAGAAATTATTATTGACAAGCATGTATATAAATGCACTTTAACAATAAATATCTGCCTATCTTTTTCCATTTGACCGGTGATGTTGAAGATAAAAAAACTGAAGAAGAAATTTGTGAAATGCTATAAAAAACTAAAAACAACATATCCCCACTTTGAAATTATTTTTTTTCTTGTTTTCTATATAGAAAGTAAGTGAAACATGGTGCAGAAGTTGTTTAATAGAAAAAAAGACAACTGTCTTCAAAATATATTTAACAGCTTAGCAATTATATTGTAAAATAGGTGGATACTGTTCCATAAAATAATAAAAAATGACCCTATAAAATACTATAATTGTATAGTATAATACTATAAAGTATAAGTATAATACTTTATAGTATACTTATATAATATATAATATAGTATAACATTATACTTATATAATATAGTATAACATTATGCTTATATAATATAGTATATAGTATAATATAGTATATAGTATAATATAGTATTATACTTATATAATATAGTATAATACTATAAATGTGTGAACATTTGTTTGTTCTGTTCTGCTGCCTCTCAAGAGATATTTTATCCCTAAAGACAAACCCTAACGGGAAACAAATGCAGCGTGGAGAATCTTCTAATGGAAAAACGTCATGTGACTGAGGGTTTCATAGCAACCCACCTGCATTAACACTCAAAGCTTTAATAATAATCTTCTGTCTTTATAACAATATTAAATCTTGGTCTGTATCCAGAACTGGTCTGTTTTTTCCTCAACTCCGGCTGCTTTCTACAGGCTTGAAGATTTCAGCATGTGCAGCATTATTATAGGAATGAGAAACATTTAATTTGACATTTTTTGGCTTTTTAACAGATATATTAAAACTATATTTGTACTATTAATATTTGGTGGAGTTAGGAAGATTGCTACTCACCTCATTGTACCCATTTCTACTCTTCTTCCAGATCAGATATTTCCTGTCCCACTGGAGGAATAAAAACACATTTTAAAAAGATTCCACTTTGTCTAGGATATGGGCTAGTACATCATGTTCTAGCACACACATCCACTCTCCCCTATGCCAGCTGAGTATGACGTTCCTCCATTCCTTTATAAATGGGTGGCAGACTTTGGAACCACCTTGATGCAGGATCTGTGTTGCAGTTTTTTTCTTTTATTTTTTGCCCACCTTTCCCCCACAACGGTTACAAGCTTCACAACACATCTAAAATCAAAACATTAAAGCAGACCTCAACTAATTAATCTGCACTAACCACTAGAACCTTCTCTGCAGTACTAACTCTAATCTATGAGAGCCTCTAATCTATGAGCCTCTAATCTATGAGGGGCTCTCATAGATTAGAGTTAGGACTGCACCCATAGAGGCACCTTGGCGTGGTGGTGAAGCTTAAGCATACTTCTGCAGATGTGTGTGACCGAGCCTCTGTTTTTACCAGATTTAGAGACAGATTATAGGCTGGCCTGCAAGCTAACAGGGTTGAGTGCTGTGGCTCCTACCTGGACCTCAGAAACACCGCTTATTTCATTTCAGCCCCGACCCACAACCTCTAAACCATCTAGGATCCACCAACCACATTGCTCCAACCCGCTAGAAACTCAACTCACCCTGAACAAGGAATCATCCACCACAAACCAGCTCAAAGAACTCAGAATACAGGGCCAATAGTGTAACACTGACCAATCTGTATAACACTACCTGAGAGGAGAAGTCCCTCAGACAGCAAGATTAAAAATTCCAACAATTTCTGAGGCCTAACTAGTCAGAGGCAATGATACCTAGTTGTTTCTGATTTACTTACAATGTGGAAGCACCCCCTCAAACAAAACCTCACTTTGGTAATACTATTGCATTTATTTATTCATATTTTTATGTATATATACTAACCTATCTTTCCTCACAGGATCGCGGAGAACATTAACTCTTTATTTACTCTCCCTTTTAACCTGCCTATTTTAACAAAACTTTTTTATCCTACACTAATCTTTTCTCCACCTAGGTCCACACCTAAGTTAGAACAGATTAACCCATCTACATTTCTCCCAGGGAATACAGGTTTTTCCCTCAAGTAGGAGCTGCTCAAATTATCTAATTGCGCTTTCCTCAATCCAACTTCTGCAGATTAATGTAAAGTGCCAAGTTCCTTTATTTTTTTCAAAGTCATGTACCTTAACCCTGTTGAACAGTGTGACTGCTGGGGGCAGCGGGGTCAAATCCAGATGGACATTTGAGGTGTAACAGGAAATTGCTTTACTGGAACATGAGTGCAGTAAGAGAAGTCACCTTACATGGTAGATAACAGAAATCATAGAGATCATCTCAATGTACAGGAAGCACAACATGCAATTTAGAATGTACAACAGAGACTACACATAGGTATATGTAAGCACCATCTACTGTCTTAAATGTAAACTACATTAACCTAGCAATATAGATGCAGATCACATGCAGAAACAAGCTGTAAGCTGTTGCACAGTATCTCCAACAATTCCATGTGCAGTATTGAATAAACAGTCCATATTTCCAGGCTCCCGCATGTGGTCTTAAGGTATGGTTTAAGTTGGTCCTGTGGCTCAACTGTTCAAGTACAGGTTTATGTGTGCATACTTTTGGTACATCATGCCTGACATGGGTCTCTCTGAACTTTAACGACTTACATCAATATGAACATGAACTGCTTAACTTGTGCTGACAAGGGGGAGAAAAAGTGGGAGAATTATAGCAAAGTAAAAGTATAAAGCTGTATCATAACACATCTCAGTGGGTCTGAGAATGTTGAAATGAGGCATAAAGAGAGTCAGTTTAATTAAGCTTGACATAGGTCTCCCCATGATGACTTGCTACTCATTTCTGGGCATTCTTGTAAACCACTATGCCACAGACAATGTAATACTAAGGAGCATGGCTTGGGAGTAGACTGTAGGGAAGTCCAAACTCCTTTGCAGGAGTTATTGAAGATCAGTTGATTCTTAGACTCTTCACTTTAAGAGACCCTTAAGCCATCCATCTGTTGCTAGCAGACTTACATAATCCCGTGAGGGATTTAAAAGGCCACACATGCAAGCAACCTCTCCTCTAAACAAATTATAAATTAAGGGATAGAAAAACACTCATTAGATGTCAGAGACTGGCTGACAGTTATGAGAAGCACTCACATATAGCTAAAGAATATTATCGGGGCAAAGTATCCAATATTTGTTTTGATAGCCTACTTACTTTTTCAATAAAAGAAAATGATGTGTTTGTTTTATCTTTCTATTTTTTACTCTTCGCTGTGATTTTTTAAACATTGCTGAAAGAAAGATTGATTAGCATATGATGTTATTGATATTAAACTGGACCTTCACCCTGAATAAGAGCCTCATATGTTCCCCCACCTTGTACATACAGATTACCCACATTAAAAATAATCCTACCTGCATCTATTGCATGTTATGAGCCTTTACACATCCAAGATGTTGGTCCATGGAGTCTCAGGCTGCCTGCAGACAGGAAGTGTCTTCTGACTAGGTCGCTCTGCATTCTGAGATTGTTGTCCTTTTCCTGACCCCCAGATCTGCTCTGTCTGTGCAGAACACAGCTATAACCTGCTGGGGAATGTTTTTGGGGGTTTGAGCTTTTCATTAAATGATCATTAAATGATGCTGAAGGTCTGGTTTAACATATGGTAAAAAAATCCAAATTGTCCTCTAAAACTTTAAAGAATTTTTACAATATGTATATATGGAAATTGTGGAAGGGTGTTATGTAAGGGCATCTTTGGCTAAAAGTGGAGACACCTCCAAAACATTATAGTGTATTAAATAACATTAATCTTAAAGGAGCCACAACACTCAATCCTGTTAGCCAGCAACCACTCCTATAATCTGTCTCTAAAATCTAGTTAATAACAGAGGTTTTGGTTGACACACATCTGTAGAAGTATGTTGAAGCTGCACCACCAAACGTTCTGTGCTAACTCTAATCTACGAGAAGAGAACCCCCTTTGGGATATACAATGAAATGGATACATTGGGAGAAGCTTACCAGAAGCTGCCGTATAACCTTGAGTGCAGCACATGGGGAGGAAGGGTCGAAAGCCTCCCTATATAACTCAAGCCCCCCCCACCCTTGTGCTTCCACAACATTGAGAGATACAAAGAAGAGGTGGCAGGAGCTCAAACCTGTTAGCCAGCAACCAAACCTATAATCTGTCTCTAAAATCTGTTTAAAAACAGAGGTGTTTTCAGGAAATCTGGAATCCTTGGAATCCTCCAGTTCTGGGGGAGTGTGTGTGTGTGTGTGTGTGTGTGTGTGTGTGTGTGTGTGTGGGGGGGGGGGGGGTAGGTCAGCTCTTGGGATATGATGCGAATTCTAACTTTCTCTTTTTTTTTTCTTTCTTTCTTACTTATTTCCTTTAATCTACCTTCTTTTCAACCCTCATTTGAAATATGGCCTAATGATATGGGGAAGAAAGTAGGGATGATTTCTTTTTCTTTTTTGGATGACTATACAGTAAGTGTAATGGTTTCTAATGGATAGCGGTTATTAATTATTGTATACATTTGAATGATGTACTTCATTGTTTGTTTTCTTGCAAAAAATAAATATTGAAATATAAAAACAGAGGTCTTTGTTGGCACACATCTGCCGAAGTATGTTGAAGCTGCACCACCAAACACCAAGGTGCCTCTGTGTAGGTGCAGTCCTAACTTTAATCTACGAAAGCCCCTTATTGGGGCATAATATGCAGTGGATTAATTGGGAGCAGCTTATCTGACTTTTGCAGATGTGTGACAAACTAGACCTCTGTTTTTAACCAGCTTTTAGAGACAGGTTATAGGTTTTGTTGCTGGATAACAGGGTTGAGCGCTATGGCTTCTTTAAGATTTGTGTATTTTATTTGCCTTGCTCATGTGCACCTTCCAGGTTATTTATACATTGGTCTAAGGGTCTGTCCCCCTCCTTTATTAAATAACATTACCGTATCTGGTTGTGAACTAAAGTTAGATGTTTTTATTTATCTTACTTTTGACCAGACCTATGGTAATTTCCTCAGGTAAGCCTCAGCCATGGCTTAACACATACCTATTCATTCACTCACACATTTTTGTCAGCTCATAAAATGAGACTGGAATGGTATGAAGGAGCATGTGTTTTGAAAATGTGTTGGAGAGAAATGGATCAAATGCCACATTATAGTCTTGTGTGCTTAGGGCCACCGAGTGGCAGCATTTTATACTAAGTAGCAAAAGGGGCTCTGTTGGAAAAGTTATCCATTTAAAACAGATGCAAACTGTGAGTGGCTGGCTGACGGCGGGGGTCAGAAGTGGGAGATAACTAGCAGACCTATGCTGTGGGGGAGACAGCAGAAGATACACTGGGGGCAGTGGAGTGAAGGAGCAGCAGTGGTGGTTTACTTACAAGCATCAAGAGGACAGCAGTGTTGAAGTGACTGCATACCAGAGGTGGTAAAGGCCTCTAATACATGGCAATGTCCAGAAAAGCTTGATCTAGAGCTACCCAAGCTCCTAAGCATAGAAGCTGGTTTGTTGTCCGACCCTTACAAATGTGACAGTAGCCCAACATGGCCCTCATGTAACTATGCATTTAAAGAATGTCCCAGGCTTTAGTTGTCTAGTTGTATCCAATTGAGTTAAAAGAGATTTAGTTGATATACCCTTTGGAAGGCCCAAGGAAGCTGGTCACTGGGCACAATGTCAGCCCCTGTCTCTGGTCTTACAAAGTTCAACACTCACATTACTATACTGCTCTCTGTAGTCACTGCACGGTTTCCATCTGACCAACAAATCTCCTCCTTAGGTCAGTCAGGGTCACTAAGGGTACTAAAAATCGAAACCCAAGAGCCTTCATACCAGTTGTGGATTGGCAGTGCCCTCCTGCTGTATAACTACAACACATAGCCTCACCTGCTGTTCCAGCCACTGAAAAACACTGTAATCATGACAGTGCTTCCATCTCACCAACTATTTCCATTCTCTAGTCAGTTCACCGCTGTCATCAGTCTGTGTCTCCATCGATCTATGCCTCTTGGTTTAAAAATCAAAATTACATTATGTAATGAGGTTTCGCCACAAACCTCAAAACCATTATCAGTGTGAATGTACCGCATATTAAATAGGAAGTCCCGCCAAAAATAACAGGACTTCCTCTTAATTGGACAGTGCGAGGGGGAGGGGGCAACTCGAACTTGTAAGCTTGAGGAATAACACCACAAAAAAAATACATCTTCTGCGTTTCACATCTCCTGTGGTCTTGGTGCCTATTAGTCTCATTGGCGGCTGTGCACATTACTGTGCAACCACTGGCCTGATAGGCTGGGTTTGCTCTCAATTAAGACCTACAAAAGGGAGGGGAGTGTCTCCAACTTAGCAGTGTTTTTCACTTTTGGACAAAATCTTAGCAATGTGATGTATCAAGTGAACAGTAGAAAGTGAAGAAATAAGGTGAGTCTGGTAAAGAAGATGAAGTGTCCTCAAAAATTTTGGAGCATGCCCTGTTCCCCAGCTTATGGACTTCAGGATGTCCCCCTGCTGCATAATTAAATGGAAGTCCTGTCTTTTTGGACTGGCCTTCCACTTTAATTGTGGATTGCAGATGTATCACCAATTTCCTATAGTGAATATGCAGAGTATGAGTAATTCCCTCCAGATCCACAAGGAACATGAGCAGATGCCTCAAGATTCCACAATAGGCAGAGTACCAACTGTGTGCAGCCCCCCTCATTCTGTACAGTTTTATATTATATAACACTCTGCACAATAAACTTGGGGGCTGCACACAGAGTCAGGACTTTTAATTAACTATGAACGTTGTTGTCTAGCACTTATAGTTGAAGCACAACATGACAGGGCCGTCATTTTCAGTTCCTGCTGAGCCGGTAGACAAGCAGGCGGCCCATCGGGTAATACGACGAACAACAATTTTCCTAATGCTCCAAATGGACAAACCCCCTCTAAACACAGGCCCTTGAATGCCTTATGGAAAATAAAGCCGAGTATGAGACAAAACTCTTTGGTTGTCTGGAGAAGCCCTCCACACTTTAGTACATATCCCTTGGAGTGTACAGGGATGCTTGAAGACCAGGACTAAGGGGAGCTGCACAAGGGAGTCATGCCAAATACTGAAGTAACAGTTCGCATAGTTTTATCACTTACAGAGATGTGATATGGGATCATTTTTAATAATTATATGTCCAAATCTTATATTTGTAACCTAATTATTTCAGATTTTTGTTTTCTTTATCCAGTTTTAGGACTGTATCCAATGTAGAGCTATGCAGAAATATGGAAACCTCTCAAACAACACAGGGCTCTTATGTGATCTTCAAGCTGTGAAAACTAGAAATAGATGTTTCCCTCTTTAAATCCAGCCAGGAATCTATTAATAGATGGTCATACTGACCCTGGACAGCCGAATTATAGGCCCCCACCCCCAGCTGTCCTTCTGCATTTTTGGGAGATACATGATCCAGCTGTTGCTCTGCTGCTTGGGGAACTGCAGGTCCCAGCTACCCCTTCATGGTCTGGGGAACTATAAGTCCCAGCTGTCCCTCTGAGCCTGGGAACTACATGCCCCCAGCTGTCATTTTAAAGTCTGGTGAATTAACATTGTTAATAATTTGTCTGCATTTTCCTGCTGTTCTGCCATGTTCTTTGGAACTACAAGCCCCAGACGCTCCTCTGCATCCTATAGAACATGAGGCTCCTTCATAGAATATGGACTTAGTTGCTCCTCTGTAGGTAACTATGGTGTCCAGCTGTTCCTCTGCATCCCAAGGAACTAAAAATACAGCTGTTCTTCTGCAGCCTCAAATCTTTGGGCAGGTAAACTACAAGTGCCATCCTACTTTAGAGTATACCATGCCCCCCCAGCACAAAACACATAAGGGCTATACTGACCCTTCTGCCCACCTCAAATTATTTCTGACGAAGTCAGGTGTAGAAAGGCCCTTAAGCTCCTATAGGCAAGTAATGCACAATTGACTTGACTTGCTTTCAGATTGCTTGAAGTGAGTAACTTTTGGGTTAGCCTCTACCTGTCCTCCCTCATTTCCCTGGATTCCCCTATGGATAAGACCTAAAAAGGGGGTGTGGTATCTAACTTGTGTTTTTCTCTTTTGCACAAAATCTTAGCAGTGTGGTCTATCAGCCCTAGCGAACAGTAGAACGTGAAGAAATAATGTGATGCCTCTTGTAGACTAACTAGTCTGGTAAAGAAGTGTTGTCAAAAACTCACCCTTAAATATTATGGGTGTATGATTCATAGGAAATATATACTGACCCCTAAGAATGGGTGCTCTACTGTTTACTTGTCATGCTCATTTTATTTGTGAGCTAAAGATGCATTATTGCATTTTGATATGTAATCAGGGGAACATCTGTAATGAGGCCAGGTGAGGCGACCGCTTCAGGCAGCACCAACAAGGGCAGGGGTGTCAAACTAATTTTCACCGAGAGCCACATCAGCGTTCTGGTTGCCATCAAAGGGCTGGTTAATAACAAACACGACACAAAACTAAAATACCACCATACAGTACAAATCTATAGTTACAGACACAGAAATATTTTATCCAGGACAAATGCAGACAGGTACTGAAATAGTTTGGCCAGGACAGCCACAAAATTATTCTGCCCAGGTCAAATGCAGGCGCTGAATTGTTTTACCAGGAAAAGCTAAATAATTATTTTCCCTATATCCAGTCCAGGTCGTCCCAAAAGTGATGACATGTGGGTATTCCACTCCTCCCGGCCCCCTATAAAAGCAGGTGTCTCACTATGATTCCCCAGTGTTCATCTTGCAGTGCTGCTGCTGAAGATCGTTGGATACTCTCTCCTGGATATTGCAGCTGAGCGGGGCCTCCTAGCCCGTCGGCCGCTGCGGACCCTAATACCACTGATCCCGTGGACCCACTATTGCCTCCCAGCCACGCCTGTCGGGACTGTGATGGTAAGGAGAACGCCAGGGTCAGGCGTCTTGGCAGAGCTAGGCTCTGGGCCGCAGACTGTCTAAAGGGTAGCTGGCCATAGGCAGATGGTGAGCCTACAGGGGGGGAGGAACCACTTACTGCCCACTGGCTTTTCATTCCCTCTTGCCCCACAAGCTTTATTGCTGTGTGTGGTGATTTTCACTGTGTTTTTTACTTGCGCATGCCATACGTACCTCCCTCGCTCCCTCGAGTTGTCTCCTTCCTGCTCCCCTCTCCCCTCCATCTTGGCCCGTTACGCTGTGAGGGGGGGTGGGATGCCGCTCAGCGGTCTCTCCTGAGACCGCAGGCTCCCTTCTGGCATGGTGTGAGGCTGGTGCCGTCCTATGGCAGACTTGTGGGGGCTTCTTGGAGGAAGGCCTCCATCTTGGCTGTGAGGAGGCAGGAGGCAGGCGCTCCTGTTTGCGTTGTAGGGGGGGCGGGGCCGCATTATGGCACGTTTCGCTGACTCTGCGCCATTTTGTGACTGCCTCTCCTGCCTCACTGCCTGGGACCCCTCTGGTGTGGCTACACTGTCGGTGTCGTGAGTCCCTATTACTAATATCTATTGTGTTATCTTTACTGCGCATGTGCTGTGGGATGCTTATGGCCCTTTTTGCTTGTGTCTTTCAGGTTGGGCCCATTGATAGATTGTGGGTTGTGGTTCCTCCCGGTCCCCCGCCCCCCTCTCCCTTTTATTAAGAGGGATCACAAAAAGAGGGACTATATAGGAGGGCTAATTAGGCCATCAGTACCTTGTAACCTGCATACAAATTCTCTGCTAATCACCATAATGGAGGCATCTGGGGATAGTGAGCTAGCGGCCCCATCTGGGCGGGTGAAGCTCTGCCCCATGTGCAGTGCATGCCCTCTGGGCGCATTCAGCACTGTTTGTACCACTTGCGCCAGGAGCGTCTTTTTGGAGCATGATCGGGCGGGCGTATCTGCCCCTAGCCCTTCTTTGCCTACAGCCTCTCCAGAACCCCCGCTGCTGCAATCAGCCCCCAGTGAGGGGGAAGCCAGCAGGGGGTCCCATGTTGATTTGGCATACCGGGTGGCCAGCCTCGAGAGACAGTTCTCGCGAACGGCTCCTAAGAACGCCACTAGTAAGAAGCGGCACATCGAGCCTGTTTACTCGGATAATGATGATGATGATCTTTTTGGAGGTCTGGGCTCCGTGGAGGAAGGCGAGTTGCAGGAGGACTCCATTTCCAGAGTGGATTATTCTGCTGGCTATGACAGCGGGCCTGGTTCTTCCTCGGATGAGGATACGTGGCTCCCTGATGATACGGAGAAGCAGCTTCAGTTTTTGAGACGTTGCACATTGTCCCTCCAAGAGCGGCTAAGAGGAAGCAGGGTGATTTGTTTCGGCCTGAGAGACAGAGGTGTGTCTTTCCTGAGCAGGCCCATTTTTCTAATATGATTTTCAAGGAATGGGAAAGGCCTAACAAGCTACCGTCGGTGCCTAAGGGCCTGGACAGGCGGTATCCTTTCCCTGAGGAGCTGGTCCGGCTGTGGTCCTGTCCTCCCGAGGTGGATTCCCCTGGGTCGGGATTGTCCAACACTACTGTTATGCCTTCACCCGATACCACTTCCATACGTGATCCAGCTGACAGGCGCATGGATCAGCTGGCCTGTCATGCCTTCACCTTTGCTGGTGCTTGGTTTCGCCGTGTGTTTGCCGTGGCTATTGTCTCCTTAGCCATCAGAAAGAAGGTGAGACGTCTTGTGGATATTGCTAGGTCTCGCAAGTGGGCTGAGGAGTATAAAGACCTTAAGGCTTGCATGGATTTTATTGCCTTCGTTGTTTCTGCCATGGACGATGGTGTCTGGCTCGGTGGCTGGGTTTAGGCCCTGCTTGTTGCTCTTCGCCGCTCGTTCTGGTTGCGGCAGTGGTCGGCTGATGCCGCAGCCAAGAAGTAGCTCACTAGTATCCCCTTCGTGGGGCACAGGTTGTTCGGGAAGCGTCTGGACCTCCTGGTCAAGGATGGTAGACTCCCTCAGCAACGGAGGCCCTTCGACTTCCTTACCACGGTGGACATCAGGGATGCTTATCTGCACATCCCGATTTTCCAGGGACATCAGAGGTTCCTGAGGTTTGCTCTGGAGGATCAGCATTACCAGTTTGTGGCTCTGCCATTCGGGATATCCTCAGCCCCCCGGGTTTTCACCAAGGTGCTGGCGGGCATCATGGCTATTCTGAGGAATCAGGGCATTCGCATGCTGCCTTATCTGGATGATTTAATGATTGCGGCTCAGTCCCTTTAGCAGGCCGATAGCGACACCTGGACGATGTTATCCACTCTCGAGGATTTCGGATGGGTAGTCAATTACCCCAAGTCTTCGATCACTCCCTCAATGGTGAGGTCCTTCCTGGGCATGACGTTAGACACCTCAGGTCAAGGTTTTCCTGCCACAGCAGAAGGTGGTGGGCCTCCAGACGCAGGTGCAGGCCTTGCTGTCTTGTCAGCGGCCATCGATCCGTCTGGGGATGAAGCTGGTGGGCCTAATGGTGTCATGCTTCGAGGCAGTGCCCTTCGCCCAATTCCACATGAGACCTCTTCAATAGAACCTGTTGACCATCTGGGACCGGATGCAGGAGTCGCTGGAACAGGAATTTTCACTGTCTCTCTTGTGGTGGCTGGACTCCAGAAACCTGTTGGTGGGCAAGTCCTTACTGACTCCCGGCGATAGATAGTTACCACGGATGCCAGTCTGACCAGCTGGGGAGTGGTTTGGCAGACACAGAATATCCAGGGTCAGTGGGGTCCACAGGAGAACCACTTGCCCATAAATCTCCTGGAGCTGAGAGCGATCCAGTTGGTGCTTCTTTGCTTGACTCCCCATTTAAGGAGTCGTGCGATCCAGGTTCGCTCGGACAATCAGACGGCTGTCGCCTACATCAATCACCAGGGCGGGACTCGGAGCAAGCGAGTCCCCAAGGAGGTGACCCAGATTCTGTCTTGGGAAGAGGAGAATGTTCCCTGCATCTCGGTGGTAGAAAACCAGGAGGAAGACTCCCTGAGCAGGAGGGCCTCACGTCTGGGGGAATGGTCTCTCATAGTTCAGATGTCAGTGGATCGCTACATCATGCCTGACGACCCAGGGCTTCTCACACAGGGGTCGCTGCGGCACCCTAATTTACAGACGCTGGCTTTGACGGCCTGGCTATTGAAACCGCAATCCTGATGGAAAAGGGGCTGTCAGCCACGGTTGTGCATACCATGATTCAGGCACGGAAGAAGTCTTCTTCCATGATATATTACAGAGTTTGGCATACCTACATTGCTTGGTGTGAATCCAAGAGTCGCCCTTCTCTATCTCTAGGATCTTGGAGTTTTTACAACACGGTTTAGACTTGGGTCTCCAGCTGAGCACTCTCAAGGGCCAGGTCTCAGCCTTGGCCATCTTTTTCCAGAGATCCGTTGCCAATCCTAGATTGATCAAGACTTTTTTCCAGGGAGTCACCCATGTACGTCCACCGCGTAAGTCTGTATTACCGGTGTGGGGCTTGAATTTGGTACTTTCTGCTCTCCAGGGACCTCCCTTTGAGCCTTTGTGCGATGCTGCATTGCCAATTTTGACCCTCAAGGTGGTCATTTTGGTAGCGATCACCTCGGTGAGCTGGCCGCGCTTTGTATGAAGCCCCCTTATTTTGAGCAGCATAAGGATAAGGTGGTTTTTCGCTTTAATCCTGATTTTTTGCCTAAGGTCGTTTCTCCCTTTCATCTTAAAGTGGACCAACACCCAGGATTTTGACTATCCTGGGTTTTGGTCCACTTCAGGGGGGCACCCCGATTAGGGGTGCCCCGCTGTGTAAAACCCCCCAGAAACCCCCAAACTCACCTCACCACGCTCCCACGGACAAGCGGCGGACAAGGCAGCGCGTCCGCCGCCGCCTCCCGCGTGCCCCTCTGACAGTGCGCGCGCCCGCGCCGGCCATTCACAAACGGCCGGCGCGGGCGCGCGCACGGCTAGAGGAGCGCGCGGGAGGCGGCGGCGGCCGCTGCCGCCGCCGATCAGGTGAGTTCTTTTGGGGTTTTGGGGGGGGTCCCTCACCGCGGGACATCCCGATCTCGGATGTCCCGCGGTGAGGGGGGTGATCGGCCCGGGAATTTTATAGATTCCCGGGCCGATCACCCATGGGTGACGGTCCACTTTAATGAGGAAGTGATCTTGCCTTCCTTGTGTCCAGCACTGACTAATTCTAAAGAAAGAACCCTCCGTGCCTTGGATGTGGTCAGAGCCATTAAGTATTACCTGGTTGCAACTGAATCCTTCAGGAAGTCGGATTTGCTCTTTGTCCTAACAGAAGGTTCTAGGAAGGGCTTGCCACCAGCCAAGTCCACTCTTAGTAAGTGGATCAGACAGGTGGTGGTGCAAGCATATTCTGCCAAGGGGAAGGAACCCCCTTTTCTGATCACAAAGTTTTACAAGGTTAATGTTAGGGCCTCAGCTGATGCTGTCTTTGCCCGTAAAGTGCTTCAGGCGGTAGTGAAATTAACTAAATGCTGTTCCGCACCGGGGATCCTGCCCTAATGGACACTGCTTTTGGATGTCCCACATGTCATCACTTTTGGGACGACCTGGACTGGATATAGGGAAAAATACAATTCTGTGAAACCCACCTGTAGAATTGTTTTTGAATATATCCAGTCCTGGTCGTCCCACCCCGCCCTTGTTTCATTATCTCTTGTTTGCCTGTTATGGGGATTATCATTTTTATATTGGACCGTTGTCCTTAAGTTTCTTGTTGGAGAGAGTACATGCTGAAGCTATGTGAAGTAACATGGTTTCTTGCCCCCCCCCCCCCCCCCGGCCTGTCTCTTTTTCTTACTGCTTTTTAACCACTGGGAAATCATAGTGAGATACCTGCTTTTATAGGGGGCCGGGAGGAGCGACAGCTTTTGATCTTGCAGCCTGGGGGCGGAATACCCACATGTCATCACTTTTTGGGACGACCTGGACTGGATATATTCAAAAACAATTCTACAGGTGAGTTTCACAGAATTTTATTTTTGCCTGCGACAGATGCAAACACTGAATAACTTTACCCAGGTATTCATACATTTGATGCAGAACTAATTAGCTAGGGATAACCCCTGAAGAAGATGTAGCACCCTCTGCTGCTGCAGTAAGTTGGATGGGTTAGGCGGGCTCTCCTTGTGTGGCGAGAGCTGGCTGCAAAGAGAAACAGAACAGTAACAGACATTACTCCAGAATGCTAAATAGGCGTATATCATCCACTTTTATAGGCACTGTGACTGGGGACAGCGCCACACACAGTCATTAGGGTGAGCTACCCTAGAAGGAGCACTACCCAGCTTCTGCTGTCTGGCTGTTGTCATGGGGCCACATAAAAAGGCTTGGAGGGCCGCATCCAGCCTCCGGGCATTGCGTTTGACACATGTGATCTAGAGGAAAGCAGGGGGAAACAATCACTGGACTACATTTTTTCTAGTTCATTGGCTGCTGGGCCACCAATGATTACATTTATAAAAAAAAATAGTCTTCTATTTGATAAGGCACAGGGCACCTTTCTATAGTTTCACTCAGGAAGCAGAGAGGCTCAGCTTTCCCTTTTATGTGTAGTAGTAACCAAATATTAAAAAGGAACCCACACCAACCACTCTTAAAATAGGGGGGTTATGTTGGACACAGGGGAGAGGTAAGTGTTAACATGGTCCAGATGGGGTTCTTCCTCTGGATCTGGGAAAAGAGAAGGGTTGAAGATGCTTATTAGTGGGAAAACAAAAGGTTTCAGTTACTAAAGGGAACTGGATCTGATTCCTATCTAAGGGGCATCCCAAAATACTAATTGAGGTCCATTTACCAGGTAGGTGAATGTAGAGTCATGTGTGCCCACATGGGTGAAGCTGTATAACCCGATGGTGGGGCTTCAGGGACAATGATCAGCCCCAGTCTTTTGAGAGGGGCCCATGTCATCCTTGGACAGCCTCAGTGCATCAGGGGTGCTCAGGACCTCTGTAGGGAGAGCAGAAAGCATTAGTAGGGGAGGTCATAGGGATCTCCCAGGCCTAGAAGGTTTAGACAAGGAGTGTGCTTACCTTGGCATAGAATGTGCAGCCTCCATTCTGATCCCAGTGGCCCTGGTCCTGGATGGCTTGACAGGGGATGGTAGTCAATGCCACACTCCTGTCTCCAGATGGCCGACTTTCAGGCCTGATTCTTTGGGACCTTCGTTGTGCTGCATGGTCATTAGCGATGCCTGGCA
Source organism: Gastrophryne carolinensis (assembly GCA_027917425.1). Lineage (NCBI taxonomy): Eukaryota > Metazoa > Chordata > Amphibia > Anura > Microhylidae > Gastrophryne > Gastrophryne carolinensis. The sequence continues at coordinate 378,297,204 of CM051236.1, forward strand.
GGACGCTGTTCCCCGGGCTGGGAGGGCTGGGGTCCCCTGACTCTTTCCAGTTTGGGAGGCCCTCCGAGGTTCTGGGTCCATGTTAGGAGGCGGGTAGCCCTGCACAACAGTGCCGGTACTGATGGGCAGCCCCCTCGCAGCTCTACCACTGTCCTCCATGGAGACTGGTGGGTGAGAAGGGGTGGGAGAAGCTATCCTTTAAAAGGGGAACAAGTTAGCTTATATCTGATAGGTAAGTGGGTGGAGTCAGACTTTAGGCTGGAAGGAAGAGGATGTAGTTTAGCCCTGGCAATTTCGGGGGGGGGGGGGGGGGGAGTCTTCATATATACTGGGAGGTTTAATTGGTGGGCCCATGGTAGGTCACTGGGTAAGTCACCCATAAAAGCCCAGTTTCATGCCAGTCTGGGAGGTGGCAGGAACAGCTAACACAACACAGGAGGATGTACAGCTTCAGGTGCAAGGGTTTCAGAATTCCTGGAGAAAGACCTGATCGGGAAGAGCTAGAGAAATCCCCTTAGCTGTCTGTGTTGTGGATGTGGAGCCGGTAAGGTGCAGCTGCCGCTTTGTTGGAAACCCTTAAGCCCCAGGGAAGTGTGGAACCCAGTTGAGAATGTGGTCCCCGTACACTCTGTTTGACTATAGCAGAACTGGAACTGAACCTAAACCCCTAAGGTGGAGAAGGTGTTAAAGAGTTGTCCATGAGGACCTTTATTTTACCTCTGCAGTTAGTGACCACCTGTGAGCGAGGGGGTCCACTGCATATGTAATGTTATTACCCACAACTGTGGACTGAATTTGTTAATGTTTTTTTTTCTGGTTCTCATGATTACTAGTTGCTGCAGGAGGGTTTTCTGTGCTCCACTCACAGAATGGGCTTAGTTTGAGCCTGTGAGATCTTATGTATTGGTGAATAGCGCCACCTTTTGCTGAATTAGTATATAGCACATCTTTCAGTTTCTGTGAATCACAAAAAACAAGGCTTGTATATAATAAGGTGATAAAAAATGATGATCTGATCTAACACAAATCATTGAAACCTTAAAAATGTAAGAATTGAAAATGTTATCTGTCTACTGAACAGTAGAGAGTATTTTTGCATAGGGCATACAAGTCAAGGATAATAGAATTTCTCCCAGAATCCCCTCAGTAGGCGGGCATATGCAAATTATGTCTTTACATCTCTTAAAGTTATGTCCAAAGTGCCTGGATCTACCAGGGTGTGCAATGCTCTGGAAAAGCATATATGAAAATATATCACCACTCCTACCTCTAGACATTATCATAAGTCTGGTCATGAAAAGACCCATGTTAGGCGGTATATGGGAGATTAAATGGAGCTAAAAAGCCCTAAATTAAAGTTACAAAGCAGAGAGAGTATTCCAAAAACATATTTTCCGGTTTCTGTTATACTTGGCTTGTATGCCCCAGGCAAATACATTCCATTTTAGGAAGGAACTCTCTGCCTTTTACATTTATTTTAGGGCTTTTAGATACCTTTAATTTCCCTATACTGTCTAACATGGGTCTCTCTCTAACCAGGCTTATGACGACGACGTCTGAACAGTAACAATTCTTGTACAAATGGATGATTTGACATAAGGAGAAGCCAGCCAACAGTTTTAAAAATAGCCTGGCACAAAAGAAACACATGGACTGCCTGCCATGATACAATTCCATAGGATAGTGCCTAAATGATTGTTTGCATGTTTGAGCAATTGACTGTTGTGCAGCCATGATGATTTCCTAGGCAAGCATGCACAGAGGCTGCCTCCTGATCTTTTAGTAGTGGGACCTGTGTTTGTGTTCTCTTCAGCTTGTTCTCCAACATCAGTTCTGAAGACTAACCTCTGGACATACTCTTTTTCTCCTCAAACTGTTAACCTCGGATCCACTCCTGTCTATCTGGATTTACCTGGTTGTGTGACCTGGGTAGACCCTTGAACAAATAAATCCTCACTGACAGGGGAAGTTGGAGCTAAAATAAATGTTGCTGTACAGTTCTCCTCCCTAAAGTTCATTGGAACCTCAGTTCCACCGACATCTCTCCACCACTTCAGGACTGTCAACAATCATTTCTGGCCCTAATGAAGCCAAACTGTTTTGTTTGCCTTTGATCTACTCCCATTTCCAGAAATAATGATAGTGCCACCTTACCAGCCAAATGTGCCCCCTTAACATCCAAAAGCTGACTTATACTGCTGCTACATGCAATTAAATATGCCCTACCTTCCACCCTGGGGTCCACCCTCCTGTCCGAGAGCTCTTTTTACAACCTGTATTATTCTCTTCATCCAAAAACTCTTCTTTACTATCTCAACTCAACTATCTCCATTTTTAAAGATACTTACTAGAGTTGTGTAATTTTACTGAAACTTTGGCCTAATTTCAGAAAAGAGGACAAAAGCTTGGCTTTGCTCCTACATCATGCTGTTTTTTGACCTGAAATTCTTAGGTGGCGACTGGCCCAGCCATAGACAGACATGTTAAATTGTCTATGCCAGGGCCTGTAAATCATCTAGTAAAGGATACAATCCACATTAACATACATATTCATTGATTTACCTCTAGGTTGGACCTGGTTCAATATCTTACATTTTGTTGGGAAGTCAAAACTATCCAATTGTTCAGTTGGGCCACAAGGAAAAATACCCAGCACTGAAAAAATAACCCAATGCCCAAATATAAAGTTGTTGATAAATACAGCTTTTTGGGGCCATAAGGGTCAGCAGTTTCCCCAACCAAACCTCATCAAAAGTGCAAAACAGTGTAATTTATTCGAGAAAATGCCAATATTATTTTTAACATGGAATGTTTCTTTTTTCATAAGCATGGTCAAGCACTTGTGTTTTAAGCTTATTTTGTAGTACTGCAAAGAACAGTTATATTGGCAAGAACCTAATTATTATACCATTGTGTTGACATTGAGCACATCAGACTTTTCTTTTTATTTGCCAATATAACTCTAAGCTACTGATGTTGGGCTTTTTTTTTATTAGCCTGCATGTTTGGGTAAAATAAAATGTCAGTTAGACTCATTTAAAGTGTTGTGTTGATACTGTGTGCATTTTTCTATGACTGGGGGATGTGGTGCACTGGTTAGGGGGCATAAGTGACAGCCCTTATTTTATGTACTGTAGCAGGAGCCTGCAGGTTTGCCCACTAGGCACATGCCTAATGGTGAATATGACGTCTATTCCATTGATGCAGTGCGACTGAAGAAAAATGAAAACTTACCTACAACTGGTAAAAAGGAGAGTCAGGACAGATCACAGGCCTGAACAGATGGCACCAATCAAAATCATACACTGAAATTTTATTAGAGGAATCCAACACACATAAACAGACAATTAAAATCTAAAAAGAGAATGAGGTCGCCATCTACTGTTGTATAATAATCAATATAACATGGCAATCTGGTCAGAAATAACAGAAGAGACATATACAGGCTGATTCATTACTAGCGCCTGGTATCGGCAGACGAGCGTCTGTACAGAGGCGCTGAGAGCGACCACTAGTATACGCTGTGATCGGCTATTGGGCACTGTAACTGCTGTAGTAACCATGGCCCATTGATGAATGAGATGTATGTTGGGCGTTCTAACACCTGTACAGTGGGAGCGAAAGGTAGCGGCAGCTCAGTGCGACCGACTCTCAGCAACTCACACCATATTTAACAAAGAAACAGACACACGCAGCGTCGGCACTCTGGATCTGGCTATAGCATAGAGCGCCAGACACTGTGTGATTAAAGTCTGTTTTTGAACACATTTCCACCAGTAACAAAGCAAAAGCACATGGAATTACATTGTTGTAACATTGTGACGTTAATGCCAGATCTGTAATAACAATTCTACATAAAAATATAAAAAAATCCCAAAAGTTTTCAAAAATGAGTGAAAACTTTTGTGGCCTAGAAAAAGGTTTTCTAGGCCAGGAGAGGTGACACAATTATTTGAGAGATAAAAAAATAAAAACAAAAAACCCTGTTTAAACAGAAGAAGAGGAACGTCCATTGAAATATATGGGAGAGAGTCAGGTAGCGACAAGTAATACCTGGCGCTCTGAAAGCTAGAGCGCTGGCGCTATACGCTGAACTGCCTGTAATGGTGAATGGTACTTAAGAGTCGTAGTAAGAGTCGCTCACCAGAATCGCCTTCATAAATGTAATATTGCGTACAGTGCCAGCGTTCAACAGACGCTGCCTGCCGCTACGAGGCACTACCTGGCGCTATCCCTTGATGAATAAACCCCATAGAAAAAAGTTTATCACTACAATTCATCAAAGAAATATTTGGTGCACATCAGCTAAAGGTACCAGTGTAATTAGAATACTCACTTACAGACTAAAAACTATGAAACAAATGTTTTGAAATAAAGTGCAAAGTGCCAAAACCATCTAGGGATACCGCTAATTATATCCTCTATTCATCAATAAGTATCAACATGTGCACAAAACATAAATAGCAAATGAGGCCAGAAATGCAACAATTTTAAAAATACTCAGGAGTAGATCACCAAGAGGGAGCCTCTAATCCCCAGCACCCACGCCGCCGTGGTTACCACACCACTTCCACAGGGTGAATATCTGTGGTGGTGCAGCTTATCTCTGTTGCTTTGTTACAACTGGTAAAAAAATTAGCTTGGTCTCAATTCAATAAGATTTGAAAAAAATTCTCATGGTAATTAAAAATTCAATTTATGAGAAAAAAGCCTGAGAATTTCATTGTTGCTGAATTCTCAGCTAGGAAAATAATGTAAGTCACTTTTTTAGTCCTAAGAAAAGTAGAGAAGTTTTACTCCTTTCTAAACTGTAGTAAAAGCTGCCATTGACTTTAATTGTCTTTTTATCTGGTGATTCAGTGGCTTTTTCCTCATAGCTTGATTTTTATTTTTCAGTGAGAATTGTTTTCAACTCCTATTAAATCGAGGCCTATATCTGAACACCTGGCCCGAAAAACTGTTTGACCGAGTACTAATGCTGGTGTAATGATGAGCTTTGTGTAATTAAATTTGACACATGGGCTTCGATTCAAAAAGAGTTGAAAAAAATTCTCATGGTAGTAAAAAATTCATTTCATGAGAAAAAAGCCTGAGAATGTCACTGTTACTGAATCACTAGTTAGAAGGGCAATGATATCACCAGTGTGTACTGCCTGGTATCCTGTGGCCTGCTTGTAGATCCCTGGCAGTTTCTGAATTGCTTACAGGGCAATAGTTTGCAGTAGTTCCCAACTGCACTGTCATTTGTCATTTCCTCTGCTGAGGGACACAGTTAATGGTGGAGGAATCCTAGGATACCACACCCAAGGTGAGGGGCATAGCTAGGAGGGAGCAGGGGGTCACATGTCCCGGGTGTAGCAGGTCAGGGGGCGCCAAAGGAGGGCTTAAGCACAGATAGGGGGGCACCATTTCGAATCTTTGCCCCGTGTGGCAGAAAGTCTAGCTACTCCTCTGCCCAAGGTGGTGATGTAATTCCTATGATGGGACACCACTGATGTCCCTTAGAGAAAATGCAATTAGCTACTGCAGATGCCAACAGGGGACGCCAGAGACCAATGCCCTGCAAGCACGTCAGAAGTTGCAGAAGCAAGCCACAAGTATAGGGAGGAAGAAGAGATATGGGGGTTAGGAAAGCCTCAAGCCAATGCCCCCACCTGAGAGAAAACACGCACATGAGTCGAACATATTTGTCTGGTCTTTTATTTAGGTGAATTGTCCAGTAACATATATTTGAGTGTCAAAAGTATGACCTATGACCTAAAGGTTTAGTAGATCGTTTGGGGTGTCTTCAATTAATAGTATGTCAGTGAGCTATGGCTGGAGACCTGTTTTTTATTTAAAGGTAAACTCCCTATTTGTCAATCCGTTGTTTGGTGTTCTGTCTTATTGTTTCCCTCTTCTGGAATTTGTGTTAGGATTGTGCCTCCATACCTGTGATTTACATGTCAGCGTGCTTTTTCCATGTTTCTTATATTCCTGTGTCTGTGATTATAAAATCCAAGTGTTTTTTTTGGCCTTCGGTAAAAAGAACTGGCTACATATCCCAAAATCCTTCCACTGTAACAAGTGAGCATGTTAGCAGCTTTGGCTAGGTCAAGCAGCAGTAACGACCTTTCCAAGTAATCATTTAGCTAATGAAATACAAGACTGTGATCCTCTCTATCTGAATAGGTTGAACTACAACAGAATGGGCTAAACCTGTCACCTGTGTCTTAGTCAATCAGATGATTATCAAGCTGTGTGAGGAAGTATCTTATCTGTACATCTAATGCACCAATTTATGTACATTGCTAAGGTAAACACATTGCTGCTATGGAAAACTGTTTTCTTTTAGAACACAGAGTTGCAAACAAATTGAAAATAAAAAATAACAGATAAGCTTAGTACATTGAAGACATCATTTTGGCACACAATAATGGAAAATGTAAAAGATGCTATTAAAAGTGGACAGGAATATACCAAACTCAACACTTTTGTGGAAGCATATCATGGCATGAGCAAACTGGATTTCTAAGAGGATTTTGAAGGTTCCAAAGAGGAACTGTCGGTGTTTATCAGGCTGGAAAGGGTTACAAAACCATCTTTGAAGAGTACGGACACAACGTTACAGTCAGAGACATTAGGGTTGATTCAGCACCAGGTGAGAAAACTCTACTTCTTTTTAGGAGAGAAAACTGACATCTAGTTTTATAGTCTACCTTGGGGCTGATTTAGCACCAGGTGAAAATTTACATCCAGTTGCTGAATCACTCCCAAGGTCGACGATGGAGTTGATTCAGAGCTAGGTGAAAATTCTCACTCCTGTTTAGGATAGAAAACTGCCATTGACTTCTTTTGTCTGCCGGGTTTAAATTTTCACCTAGCTCTGAATTAGCCCCAAGGTAGACAATGAAAGTGAACATTTTCACCTGGCTCCTAAAATGTAAGAATTCTCACCTGGTTCTGAATTGACCCCAATGAAAGGGTCAAAGGCAGAATCAACCCTATTGTGTACAAATGAAGAAAGGGAACTCATGGCACAAGCAACAAAAGGCCTTTGTTACATTAGCTTATGTTAATGTTAATGAGTCCAACATCATGAAGATATTGAACACCATTTTGTGCATGGCCAAATTACAAGGAGAAAGCCACAGTTTTCCAAAAAGGACATTTTGAGGAGAGACCAGTTGAAGCTATTTTGAATGAAGGAATGAACTAAAATTCTTCCAAGTTGTTTAAATGCAGTTATTTCTATAGTTATTGCAAATACCAAAAGCATAAAATCAATAAATAAATGATCAAGTCTAATATTTTTTGATACAAGCAAATTTTCTTGGGGATTAGGTCCAATCCCACATCCAACCCGGACCCAGCTTTCCCACCACACCTCACCAATGTATTTAAAACATGATTCTCACTTTATTTTATCTCATAATAAAAAGGATCCGTTTGAATCCAAACATATTTTTGTTCCAACGTTATTACATATATTGTTAGAAGACATACAAGTACATATCTTAAGGTCACTTTAAATATTACAACAGAGAGCGACTAATTCTATTCGCTGATAATTCATGCAGCAGCACCACAATGAAGCAATGTATTGAGTCTAATTTATCTTACTGGTATGTCGATCAGTGCGAGGGCAGACATGTTTCACCAGTAATGGCTTCCTCAGTGCCCTGATTTACACCAGTGGGGTTTTTGTTGTTGTTTGGTCTCAGGTGGAGAGGTTCCCCTACTATGCTCAAAGGTGAGGCTCACTATAATCTTGCTACGCAAACCTCCGTATGAATAAATTCAGGTGAGCCGTTATATGCTGCTTCATAAAAGAGGATTGCAGTTATAACCGGAGCTAGTCCATTACATAGAGCCGCGTCAGGTCCTTTATGTGTCCGCAGTGGTATCAGAGCGCGACAGCGCTGTCCCTTAATTTTATTTCAGAGAACCCCCGGAGGCTGTCTTTCTGGTTAAACCTCCTTTTCAGTATGTAGGCAGCTCGTAGATAAAAATATGTCTTGAGGCTTTCGCTGGTGTAAGGAGGCTCTGACTATCTGTGGGTGCGCAGCAACCCGTGCGCGTCGGGTGCCAGAGCGCGTTGCTGCGCACCCACAGATAGTGATAAAATAAAGTGAGAATCATGTTTTAAATACATTGGTGAGGTGTGGTGGGAAAGCTGGGTCCGGTTGGATGTGGAATTGGACCTAATCCCCAAGAAAATTTGCTTCTATCAATTTTGATGGACCAGCAACCTCCAAACCCCCTCCCATAAAACTTTAATAACAATTCATTTCTTCTCAGAGGTGGGTCGCCTTGAAAATTAGGACAGGTCACCACATAGTGAGGACCTGCCCTAACGAATAGGTGCTAATATTTTTTGGCCTATTTAATTGATGTACTTTCAGGACGTACGGAAACGCAAGCACTCCAAGTATGCTTTATATGCATATTTTCACTCCAAGTGATCAACAAAAAGTCCATAATATAGGTCCATAGATTGTCCAACATTTCAGGGTGCTTCACCTCTCCATCAGGGATGGACCATCAACCAGAGAACATCTTTTGCAAGGCTTAAGTACCTGAAAGTGCCAGACTCCTGCCTGGCATCACTGTGACACCACAATCTCTGGGTCAAACCTAGCCACTAACAATTCCTCAATGTTCCACAAAGTTTACTTATTGGTGTCCAGTAGTGAGTAAAGGCCATAGGGAATAACTAGGCCATAGACTAAAATGGGGAATGTTCTAGAGGGAGAACCCTGAGAATAGTGATTGGATGAAAGCTCTGTGAGAAAACAGCCTATCACATGTTGGCATGTGTGTGAACATGTGAGGGAATGTTCTGGAAGCCCTTGGAAAGGTTATATAAGGGGAATAGACCCTGTAACCAGTGTTCTATACCACTTGAATTGTGAAGGAGCAGTACTTAAAGACAGCAGCCCTGACAGGAATATCTAGATCCAATCAGTACTCAGTGGCCATCATTTGGACCCTTGTGGAGGATATCCACGGAATCCTATTCCGTGAATAAATCCAGCTGATTTGTACTTGACTGTGAGAAGGGACAGGAATTGCCTGCACACATTGACGAATGGATTATATTACCACTGTGCTTTGTGTCTATTTTGGAAGAGGTTAATAAAGATCCTATTGGATTGTCTATCGTCTCCTTGGAATACAGAGTGAATACTGACACCCCTCATGGTAGAGCCCCAGCACCCCACCCACACACACACACTTAGAATGTACTGGGCCCCAAAGAATTGCTCTCTGCCGTCCTCATCAAGAAACAGGTGTGTGAGGGCAAAACAGACAACAAAGGAAAATGCTCTTTTAAGGAGTTGAAAATGACCTCTTTTACTATTGTACAAGTTAGGAGAGTTTGGGAGGCCCACAACTTGCTACATCAGATGAATTATGAAAAATTCAACATTTGGACTTGAACTTACTCATCGGCAGGTAAATTATTGACATTCATAGAAAGAAATTTCTATTTCTCCAGGAGATGGCAGCAAAACACTTGCCTATGAATAAGTTTCACATTCAGAAACATTTTGACGTACACTAAACAATTTCTATTTTCTAACTTGCACTCTGGAAGAAGCTTTTAACATGTGCAAGTAAATAGACAATAGTAATTGTGAACATATGTTCTTCAAGTTGTATCATAACCATCAAATTCACTTGTCAGCAGCTTGAGGCATTGAGGAAAGTTGCAGGTGTGGCCTAGTGTGTCTCTCCCGAGAATGTCGTATTGTCCGGGCCAGCTCTGTGTAAAGGATAACAGGCCCTAAAGCTAAAGCGCAGACTTTCCAGCTATGAATATTAGATTCCTCTTTACCTAGTGGAGTTTGGTAGACCACAGTCATCCATAGCGTTTACTCCCCCCAACCAAAGTAAAACATATCTTAATATTTTATAATATTGAGCACCGGATAATATCACTTCTATTCTGTACACTGTACAGAAATCCTGTCTTTGTCTGGCAAGTTACTGTACTGTATCCATAACCTTCTAAACGGGTAGAGGAGCCCTTTAAACCAGTTTTCTGCAGGGTCTTTCTAGATATTGAGATTAGGTTATCATCGGCCTACTTTAGGCTATTTGAATGAGGTCTAAAGTACATTGTTGCTAACTTGCTAAAGTGTACAAATGGACCCCTCGCTCCCCATGGGCCCTATAGTAGTATAGCATTGAATGCTATGGTGTAAATTACACCTATGCCAAGGGTGTTGAACTAATTTTCACAGAGGGCCACATAAGCAGTTTGGTTGCCTTCAAAGGGACTGTTAATAACAAACACAAAACAAAATAAAAATACAGTCATTCAAATGTATAGTTATAGACACATAAAATAATTTTGGACAGGATAGATGGAGACAGGCACAAAATATTTTGCCCAGGACAGATATAGATGCTGAATTATTTTGCCAACAACAGCTACATAATTATTTTGCCCAGGACCAATGCAGGTCCAGAATGATTTTACCCAGGACAGATGCAGGTATTAAATAATTTTGCCCAAGATAGATGCAGGCGCAGAATAATTTTGCCCAGGTAGCCCTACAATAATTTTTTCCCCAACCCACTTTGTAATAGCTAGCAATAACCCCTGCAGCAGTTGTGGCAGTAAATTATGTGGGTTAGGTGGGCCCCCTTGTGTGGTGCATAGAGACACAAAACAATTGCAGACACTACTCTCGTCTCCTCCCCAATTAAAAGGGATGAACCAGCTGATTTTACAGGTACTGCATTTAGGGACAGGATTAGAGGTAGTACTGTGCTCCACAGTGGTGCCCAGCACTGGATAGAGTCACACCCAATTGTATGCACTTGCAAAACCTTCAATTATTTACCACCAGAGCCTTTCTCCTGGTCCCTGCAGCTTGTGTGAGGATCACAGGTGGCTGCTGGTCCGCGACATTCCCAAAAGATGTCTGCAGTGTTCCCCTCCAGGCATCACCATTTTGCTCCTTGGGGGGACACATCTACAGCATCTAGCAAGATGAAGGATACAGCTGGTGTGGTGAGAGACTTTTATGCCCAGCCATGGGCATGGCTTCTGGTGATTTTTTACCAGTGTCAAAGGAGAATTTCAAAACCCCCTTTCTCCCTTCCAGACTACTGCAGCAGGCATTGGATGCCAGATGCAGGTGTACCATCCCTAGGCAACTTTAATTTATTTTAACAGCTAAATGGCAGAAGCTTTCCTCTCTTATAGACTTAAAGTGGACCAACACCCAGGGGTGATCGGCCCGGAAATCTATAAGATTCCCGGGCCGATCACCTCCCACCCCGCGGGACATCCGAGATCGGGATGTCCCGCGGGGTGAAACCCCCCAGAAACCCCAAAAAGATCTTACCTGATCCGCCGCCGCCTCCCGCGCGCCCCTCCAGACGTGCGCGCGCCCGCGCCGGCCCTCTGTGAATGGCCGGCGGGGGCGCGCGTGCGCCGAGAGTGACGCGCGGGAGGCGGCGGAAGCGGCTTGGACGTTCCTGTCCCCCGCCTGGACGTTGGCGGGGATTGGCTGCGGCGTTCACGTGGGAGCGGGGAGAGGTGAGTTTTTTGGGGTTTCTGGGGGGTTTCACACAGCGGGGCACCCCCGATCGGGGTGCCCCGCCGAAGTGGACCAAAACCCAGGATAGTCAAAATCCTGGGTGTTGGTCCACTTTAAGGTTTGGGATTACTCAATGCCCGGTACTAGAGACTGACTAATGCTAATCACAATTAACAATGTAATTTGTGGCATTAAAGATTTATCTAACATTGCTTGATCTGATGACGTCATGTGTTCTATCAATATCATTTTACTCTAGTTTATGAGGCCAGGGTTTTTAAAAATGACAAAATGAAAAACTTTTCCCCACAATCTATCTATATATTGCTATTCCATTCATTTGTGTGTGTAAAAAGCATTGAAATAAATGGGTTGAGCATAGCTATGGATATAAGTGTCTTTATCTTCCGAAGTAAATGTACATAAAGTAGATTATGTTAAAAATTTACATTATGGGGGTTAAGAAACAATAACGCCAGGCGCTGTATGTGAAAACCACATTTAAGTAAGGGAATCTGGTGAGAGGCTCTAAAAGCACCATGTAGCGTCACACGTATCACTAAAGGCTGCTCAGCATATATAGCGCCGGCGCTCTAGGTTCCGTAGCGCCATGTAGTACTTGTCGCTCAGTAGCGCTCTCCCATACATTTCAATGGTGTTTCATTTGGTTGTGTTTAAACAGCGTGTTGCGAAAGTAAACTTTAACATTTTTGGCTCAGTGTCCTCTCCTGCCCAGCAACCAAACACTTTTATTGTTTTGTTTTGTTTTTTTTTTTATGCAGAATTGTATGTGCAGGTCTGGCATTACAGTGTCATTGTAAGTGTTAAAACAATGTCATTCCATACGTTTTTGCTCTGGTGCTGGTGTATATGTGTTGAGAAACTTTTATCACATGGCTTCTGGTGCTCTATGCTAGAGCGTCCAGTTTTAGAGCGCTGGCACTGGTTGTGTGTAGTTTTTTCTTGAATACGGGCTTCAGCGCTGAGTGCTGGGCCCACTTAATTGGCGCTACCTATCGCTCGCTGCAGCGTTGTTGTTAGATGTAGCATAGAGTCTTGGGCGCTTTGACCCTAGGACACCACCTAGCATTCGCTCTGCAGTGAATCAGGGGAGCGCTTCTACAGCGCCCTGCACATATTACATTTATCTATGCTGGACAAGATAGTACAGTGCCACTTGTCCGCTCACTAAGCTAGGTCACAGCGCCCGACACCCACTTGCAACATCTACTAGCGGCCGCTCTAAGCACCGCTATACAGACGCTTGTGGCGCTAGTCTTAAATTAGCCTCTCTCTCTATCTCGAGATTTATATATCATTTTTATTTATCTTTGCAAGTACTAACAAAAAGACTGTAAAATAATATATTAGACAATTTGGGTAAAACAGTTATTGCAAACTGTGGATTTAAAAAAATACTTTATAACTTTCGCTTGGTGTTCTATGGGAGTGAGCCTCCCTGTGCGAACTAAAAGGAGCAGAACTGACCAACCTGTGCTTAGATCTCAGCACAAAATAGGAAAAATGGCATTAATTCAATGTGTGAGTGCACCAATGGGTAACCATCTTAGTAAATGCTACTGCTGTGATTGCTATGCTGGACCAGCATAGCCAAGTATAGCTTTATTAAATCAGAGCCTTTATGCTAAAAAGAACTGATGAAATGACAGACCCTCTACTCCCACCAGCTTGCTTCTGCCACAGGGAGGGGCTTTTTTATTGCAAGGACATGACATGACATAAGAGGAAATAAAATATTTCTTGGTGTAGGGGGGGGAGGGGGCTAATATGGTAGAAAAAGTATCTCTAGGTTTTAACACGTTATCCTCTGTTTCACAATTACCTTATATTCCAAAATACTCTATTTTTGATTGCACAAATAATACAAAGTGTGTTTGACATTTCTGGAAAAAACACACTGCATTAAGCTCTCTCTTGATCTATTAATTAGTGAACGATAGGGACATGCTGCTCTAGCTATATGATTTAAGAATTCATTAAGCAGTGTGTGGAGGAGCATATACAGCTACAATGGTGTTTGAGAAGATAACTGAATAGTCATAATCATGTTTTAACACCATGAGTTTAACACAGAGAAATCTGAAAACTACCAGTGATACCATTTCTATAATGAGTCACAAGCTCTTTGGCCTGGGTCAGGTTAGGGCTTGGAGCAACAAATAGCAATGAGCCCGGGACAATCCAATTGTGAAGCCTTCTGGCTGGCCACTACAAAGTGTGAACTGGTATAGGGGTCCCTTGGATCCCTTACCAGTTCACAAACAGAAAAGAAAACAAAATTTAGTTTTGAAATAAATATAAAACTCACCATCGCCATTGTTGGAAAAACTGTGCAACAGCTTACAGCTTGTCTACATTTAAGACAGTAGATGGTGCTGTTACCAATGCTTATCTGGGGTCTCTATTGCGCATTCTCTGCTGTGTTGTATTTCCTGTACATCGAGCTGTGATCTCTATGACTTATTTTTCCTCTCTGCGTTATGCACCATGTTAAGGTGACATTCTCTTACTACATTCATGCTCCAGTAAAGCCAGTTCCTGTTATACCACTAATGCCTATCTGGATTATGACTCCACTGAACCCAGCACTCACACTCTGCAAAAGCCATGTCTTCTTTCATCTGTCCCCAGCTGGCCGGCGTCTTTTCTGCAGGTCAGGTTGGGACTCCTCCTTGCCCAGTAAGCGCTAGACTGCTGCTGGCGGGAAGCCACTATTGCAGCCACCTCGCTGCAGTGAGTGAGTGTGTCCCCCTTCTTCCTTTCTTGGTGTCCTGCCAAGCTCATACCGGACCATCAAGGCAGGCACAGAGGAGGAGCCTCTTTGGAATTCCCCATGTGACTAATGATGTTCCCGGGGATTAAAACAACATACTCATACAGAGGTTGAGCGTATTGCGAAAGCCTCTGATAGAAGACACCAAAAGTGGCCTCCACATGCCCTAGCATAGGTGTGCCGACATGCTGCATCCCCAGCCCCCCTGTGGAGTGCGCCATTCCGCGTGCCCAGCCTGTTTGAATGGCTGGGTGTGGGGAGCGCACACAGCTGCAGGAACGTTGAGGGCCCCACCAGGATCAGGTAAGATTACTGGTGCACTAGGGGGGTTTCACACTGCATAGGATGCCCCAGGGGCAGGCTAGTGGCCGGCATAGGAATCTTTTAGATGCTGGGTGTATAAATGACCCCTCCTTCCACCATCCAGAATATTTTTTTGTGATATTACTCCTTTAATTCTTTATTTAGTTGTCTATTGAACTGGTCCTGTCCAGTTTTTAATAAGACAATTCTTACATTTGTTTTCTCTACTGATTGTAAAAGGTCAGTAGCTTTCAGCTTTTTATTTCCTGTCGAGTTTGAACAAGGTACCAGTGCTCCTCCCTTACTCTCCTAATTCTTTGCCATCTCCTTCCACTTTTAGTCATGGCTTAATCCGATATTCAGTAACAGTGCTCAAGCTGTTAGTTTAGCATTTGGGGAAAGGCTGATGCTGTAAACAGACAGTAATGTAAGGGCGCATTGTGGACCATCCCAGAGTATGAACTTGGTTACAAGGGAAGACTTAGTTCTGTGTCAATACCTATTGGAAGATCTTCATGTAATGCTAGGGCGTGAGACAATTAACAACATGGACACTTTTCCTCCTAATAAGATCTTGCACTTATTATTCTTGAATTGTTCTTTAATGCAGGGTTACCGAGAGGCTATACAAGCTATTTCTGCTTCACCAGAACTATTTGCAGGCGGATGTTACTTAGGAATGTAAGAATAAAGAAAGGTAAATCAAAGGCCCGTATAAGTAAGTCTGTAACCCACACAGAATATGGTGCCAACATCTGCCTCAGTTATACTTTCATAACGCTACAAAGGATGGAATGGCTACAGAATAAACACCCTTGTTATCCCTGTTGACTTTTTTTGTATTTAAGGTCTGGACTTCTCCCAGGAAAAATAATCTGAGGGCTGAAAAGACCACTGACCAGATGTCTTTCAGAAAACAATGGTGTGGGCCTGCCAGGTAAAGAGATTACTGTATTACTCTAATTATGTGCTAAACCATAGATGTGGGTTTTAATGGAGCTCAGAGGACCGTTTGCTGTATACTCAACTTTAATAGCTTCTTTGTTTCTTTTATTTGTTAAAGGGTCCTTTCACCCAAAACTGATATCTCTGGCACGCCAGATTTTAGACCTCCCTTACAGATTTATCCGACTTTTTATTTCTCTTAAGACTGTTAGTCTCCTTTGTTCTGTAAAATATTATTCAGTATAAAATCGAACAGACCTAACAAGACTTCCTTGTAACTGATATCTCATAATATACAGATTTTAAATAGATAATGCTTGAGGATTTCTCAACAAATGTCAAAGAAGGGACACCACCTTAAAGTAGACCTAAAGTAAAAAAATGAATTTAGGTTTAGGTCATCTACTGTGGTGCTGTACATGGTAAAAATTACAGACAGAGTAAAACAAATAGGCTTTTAATATACAAGTTGTTATAGGACAATTGTGACCATACGTTTCACTACCGCCATTCAGACAATGTGTCAGAGCAGGGCCACACTTGTAAATTTACCAGGCATCCTGAATTTGTTGAGAGAGTTTGTCCACTTATGTCAGTAAATTGTCCCCAGAGTTTTCTTACTTTTCTACTCTTGGGAAAATTATTGAACTTTTTCTCAGTAGTACTCAGTAGTAAAAAGTTCCATTGTCTTCCAATCTGCTGTCTCTCTCTGTTTTTTTTCACAGTGGGTGGATCTAACACTGCAACCTCTTGTAAAGAGACTTCCAGGCTATATACAAGACACTAAACATGTGTTACAATCTATGGATAGTATAATTTGGCCTGATGGGGGGACAATCCCTCCCCACGGGGAATCCAAAATCAGGATGCCCTGCTGTGTGAAACCCCCCAGGACGCCCGCAAACCTTACCTGATTCCTGGTCCAAGGGTGCATGGGTGGGCCACGGACGCATCTCACGCTTCTCTCTAGCAGGGCGCATGGCCGTGCCGGCCATTTGTGAATGTAGGAGGGAAGTGCGAGATTCAGCCGCCAGCGTGCTAGGAGCCGCTGAGCTTTGACGCCGCTTTGACGCGCATAGCTCAGCAGCACCGAGCAGGCTGATTGGACGAGCGGCCACGCATGCGCCGTAGGAGCGGGGTGAGGTGAGTTGAATCCTGCGATCTGGGGGGTTTCACATAGTAGGGCACCCCCAATCGGGGTAGTGGACCAAAACCCAGGATAGTCAGAATACTGGGTGTTGGTCCACTTTAAACATAATTATTTTTTCTTTGATGGGGTATTTTATCTCCAATGGTGTGGAACTTCAATGGGCTCTCCCTTTTCACTGTCCCTAGCAACTTTATATATGGATTGGTGGGAGGAGCAGTATATCTTTGGAGATAACAACCTCTTACACCATTACATTCATTTTTACGGTCGCTATATCAATGACCTATTAGTAATTTGATTAGGGTGACATATTGATCTGAAGACTTTCAAAAATTATGTACATTTGAACGATCTGAACCTGAAGATCACCCTGGAATATAGTGAAGGAGAAATTTCCTTTTTGGACATTAAATTGCACGTCTGATTTTCTCGACTCCATTTAGCCTGGAATTCAAAGAAATTTCAGACATTATTTATCGCAATATACAAATACTACGCCAAGAAACTTGAGGAAATAATGAGACAGGGAATAAAGTTTTAGCAAGACAAGCACCAACCTTAGGTAGTAGACTTGCACCATCCATGGTAACAAACTTAAAATCATCAGAGACTTGGCTTACTACTAAAGTAAAGTAAATGTAGGCAATCCAGATGTGGTATGTGTGAGTTTGTTAAACCAGGAAATACATTTGGTTCGGCATATAATAAAAAGAATTTTGAAATACGTCAGTTTATAAATACGCCTTAAATACAACTCAAACATCTCCCAAGTATCAAAACATGCCATCCAATGTCATCAAGGTGATACACAATTTTTTACGATCCAGGGTATTGAAAAGGTTAAATTGGGCCCTCGCGGGGGGGGGGGGGGATCTAAAAAGATCACTCCTCGTGAAAGAATCCTTAATGGATTTTTCTTTTGGGGACAAGAATTCCCATTGGATTGAATTCTCACTTTAATGTAAGTCTATGCACAGGATTTGTCCCAGTGCAAAATGAATTGTGCTTCCAATATTTTGATTGAAATGATGCAAAGTATTGGTAGGGCCATAACATCGAGTTGAGATATATACATTTTTTTTATCCTTCAGTGAATATCCATATTGTATCTCATATCATGGTATACACCTGGAAAGTTATCTGCTAAGTCTGTCACGGACCGGGTGGAGCGGACTCGGGTGTGGATCCGCTTTAACTGTGGAACCGATGGCGGGTACCGTGTCAGGGGAGCGGAGTCTAAGAGGCCACCGGTATTCACCAGAGCCCACCGCAAGGCAGGTTGGTCTTGTGCGGCGAGTGACCCCCAGGTCGCTACCCCCTAACAGCGGCCCAGTCCCACAGTCAGCCGAGGTTCAGTGAGGTACACAAGTGGCAGGCAAAAAGGCGTAGTAAGTACAGGCAGAGATCGGGGCTGGCAGCACAGGTTCGCGGTAAAGGTGAGTAGCCGAGGTCGGGGCAGGCAGCAAAGGTTCAGAGTCGGGGACAGGCAGAGGTCGGTACACGGGTGAGCAATCCAAGAATGTCTGACTTTCAACAAACATGGAGAGACCAAGATCCGGCACTGAAGGAAGGAAGTGCCTGTTTAAATAGGGGAAGATGATGCAGGATTGGATGACATAAACACCAATCAGTGCTGTAAAGGCCCTTTAAATCTCAGGGATCCTGTGCGCTCGCCCTCTAGTGGACGGAGACTTGTGCGCATGCAAGGAGGAAGCACTGGGGGAAGGGCGGCAGCTGGAAGCAGCCCCGAGGGAAGATGGATGACGGCTGCATGCAGCCATGGAGGTAGGTGAAATGCTGTGAGACGGGCGTGCAGCGCTCGCCCTAACAGTACCCCCCCCCTTGGGCCTCCCCTTCTTCTTGGGACCAAGAAAATCTGAGATGAGACTACGGTCTAGAATATTCTCTTCGGGCTCCCAAGATCTTTCTTCAGGTCCACAGCCTTCCCAGTCGACCAAGAAATATCTTTTTCCTCTGGAGAGCTTAGAAGCCAGAATCTCCTTCACTGAAAAGGTATCCTCGGTGCCCGAGATTGGGGCAGGCACCAAAGTTTTAGGAGAGAATCGATTGACAATAACTGGCTTCAACAGAGAGACGTGAAAAGAATTGGGAATTCGCAGTGAAGTCGGTAGGTGAAGCTTATAGCAAACTGGATTGATCTGTTGTTTGATCTTGTATGGCCCCAAGTAACGGGGGCCCAATTTGTAGCTAGGAATTTTGAAGCGGATGTATTTTGCCGACAGCCACACCTTATCTCCTGGAGAATAAACAGGCGGAGCTCTTCTCCTTTTATCAGCGCTAACCTTCATGCGGGCGGAAGCTTGACAAAGGGAACGCTGTGTTTCTTGCCAGATGGTGGAGAAATCCTGTGTGAGATTGTCCACGGCGGGCACTCCGGAGGACGTGGATAAAGGCAATGGCGGAAGGAGTTGACGGCCGTACACCACCAAAAACGGGGACTTCCTTGTGGACTCAGAATCCTTAAAATTATACGAGAATTTCGCCCAAGGCAACAGATCGACCCAATCATCTTGACGCGCTGAAACAAAATGGCGAAGATAATGCCCGAGAATCTGGTTGACTCTTTCCACCTGGCCGTTAGACTGGGGATGATAAGCGGAGGAAAAGTCCAGTTTAATTTTCATTTGTTTACAAAGAGCTCTCCAGAACTTGGACACAAACTGCACACCTCTGTCAGACACAATATGTGTAGGTAGACCATGAAGTCGAAAGATATGCTTCAGGAAGTATTTTGCCAACAGAGGAGCTGACGGGAGACCGGGCAAAGGAACAAAATGCGCCATCTTAGAAAACCTATCCACTACCACCCAAATTACAGTATTGCTATGCGAAGAAGGGAGGTCGGTAATAAAGTCCATAGCAATGTGTGTCCATGGGGTATCTGGAATAGGAAGTGGGTGGAGTAGGCCAGCAGGTCTTTGGCGAGGGGTTTTGTCGCGAGCGCAGGTGGTACAGGCCTGAACGAATTCGGTCACATCCTTTTCAAAAGAAGGCCACCAATAATATCGAGAAATGATAGAACAAGACTTCCTGATACCGGCATGGCCGGCTACATGGGAAGAATGCCCCCATTCTAATATTTTGCGACGTTGGCGGGCTGGCACAAAGGTCTTTCCCGGCGGTGCTTGTACAAGAGTAGCGGGGGCAGAGTGGACAAGGCGTTCAGGCGGGATGATATGTTGTGGAGTGGATTCAACACCAGAGATGTCAGAGGAGCGAGAAAGGGCGTCTGCCCTGATGTTCTTAGCGGCTGGCCGGAAGTAGATTTGAAAATCAAATCGAGCGAAAAACAACGACCAACGAGCTTGTCGTGGATTCAATCGCTGGGCAGTTTCTAAATAAGATAGATTTTTGTGATCAGTATAGATGGATACTTGATGGGCAGAACCTTCTAATAGGTGTCTCCACTCCTCCAACGCCAACTTGATGGCGAGTAACTCCCGATCTCCGATGGAGTAATTCCTCTCCGCTGGCGAAAAGGTCTTCGAAAAGAACCCGCAGGTGAGAATTCTGCCAGTAGACGATTTTTGAGTGAGCACCGCTCCGGCTCCAATGGAGGAGGCATCTACTTCTAGGGCGAAAGGCCGAGATGGATCTGGCCTAGACAACACTGGTGCAGAGGAGAAGGCCTTTTTTAGAGCAATGAAGGCCTCTTCAGCCTGAGGAGGCCAAGACTTCGAATTGGCGCTCTTCTTTGTGAGGGTCACAATAGGCGCCACTACAGTGGAAAAGTGAGGAATAAACTGGCGATAGTAATTGGCGAAGCCCAGAAAACGTTGAATAGCTCGCAGGCCAATAGGACGGGGCCAATCCAGAACTGCTTTCAACTTGCTGGGGTCCATCTGAAGGCCACGAGCTGAGACAATATATCCAAGAAAGGGTAAGGCGGTTTGATCAAATAGACACTTCTCCAGCTTGGCGTAAAGATGGTGTTGACGGAGACGAGACAGGACTTGCCGGACATGACGGTGATGTTCTTCTAGATTAGATGAAAAGATGAGTATATCATCCAAATATACAACAACACAGGAGTAAAGCAAGTCCCGAAAAATGTCATTTACGTATTCCTGGAATACAGCGGGTGCATTGCAGAGACCAAAGGGCATCACTAAATATTCGAAGTGGCCATCGCGGGTATTGAAGGCGGTCTTCCATTCATCGCCCTCACGTATACGTATCAAATTATAGGCTCCCCTCAGGTCAAGCTTGGTGAAGACCCTGGCCCCACGCAGTCGGTCAAATAATTCGGCAATCGAGGGCAAAGGGTATCGATTTTTAACGGTAATCTTATTGAGGCCGCGGTAATCAATACAAGGGCGAAGAGAGCCATCTTTCTTCGCCACAAAGAAGAACCCTGCGCCTGCCGGAGAGGAAGACTTCCGTATGAACCCTTTATGAAGATTTTCTCGAATATACTCCGACATGGCTTGAGTCTCAGGAGCCGAGAGAGGGTAAATTCGGCCACAAGGAGGAGTGGTACCCGGTAGGAGGTCTATAGGGCAATCGTAGGGGCGATGAGGCGGAAGTACCTCCGCTTGTTTCTTGCAGAATACATCAGCATAGGTCTGGTAGATCTCAGGCCAGCCAGGTAATGGTGCTGAAGCAGGAATCGGTCGAACAGGAACAGACTTCAAGCACTTCTTAAAGCACGCTGCACCCCAAGTCTTGATATCACCGGTGGTCCAGTCAAGCGTGGGATCATGACGTTGGAGCCAAGGAAGGCCTAGAAGAATCTGAGAGGTGCAATTAGGGAGGACGTAGAACTCAACATTCTCTTGATGGAAGAGTCCAATTTTTAATTGGAGGGGAACGGTGCGATAGCGCACAGTACAGTCCAGCCTATCACCATTGACTGAGGCGATAAATAAGGGTGTAGCAAGGCGATTCACAGGGATATTATGTTTATTGATCAAGGCAGCCTCTATAAAGTTCCCTGCAGAACCAGAGTCCAAAAAGGCGGTTAAATTCAGGGATGTGGAAGGTGAGATGGAAAGTTGAACAGGAACAGTGAGCCGTGGAGAGGAGGCACATACACCCAGGGACGCCTCTCCCACCGCCACTAGGTGCGCCCGTTTCCCTGACGTGGAGGGCGAATAGGACAGTCCTTCAAAAAATGCTCAGAACCACCGCAGTACAGACAAAGGTTCTCGTTCCTTCTGCGAGTTCTCTCCAATTGGGTCAAACGGAATCGATCGACCTGCATGGCCTCCTCACTGGGAGGTACATGTGCAGACAAAGGGTTTTGAAATACTGGAGCAAAACGGGATGCCCTCCTAGGGCGCTGAGAGTCTCTTTCTTGGCGGAATTCTTCACGCCTCTCAGCAAAGCGCACATCAATGCGTGTGGCCAGATGGATGAGTTCAGTGAGAGATGAAGGCAAGTCACGAGCCGCAAGAGCATCCTTAATTTTACTAGAAAGTCCTTTCTTGAAGCAGGCACACAAGGCCTCATTGTTCCAAGACAATTCGGAGGCTAGAGTGCGGAACCGAATGGCGTATTCACCAACGGACAACTCGCCCTGGACCAAGTTCAAAAGGGACGATTCAGCAGATGAAGCCCGGGCAGGTTCCTCAAAGACCTGGCGAAACTCTGAGACAAAGGTGTTAATACTGGAAGAGACAGGGTCATTGCGATCCCACAAGGGAGTGGCCCAGGCCAAAGCCTTTCCAGAAAGCAAACTGATGACAAAGGCCACCTTAGCTCGTTCAGTGGGAAATTGATCCGCCAACAACTCCAAGTGCAGGGAACATTGGGCAAGGAACCCTCGGCATAACTTGGCATCCCCATCATATTTAGCCGGCAAGGAGAGACGGATTCTGGCAGAAGATGTTACCGGGGGCTGTGGCGGTAATGCTGGAGCCGGTGATGGAACTTGCTGTTGCTGAATCGTTAAAAATTGCTGCATCATGGCAGAGAGTTGATTAATCTGGCGGGACTGCATAGCTACTATAGCAGGCAATTCAGTGGCATCCGGCAGCGGTACCTCAGCGGGATCCATGGCCGGATCTTACTGTCACGGACCGGGTGGAGCGGACTCAAGTGTGGATCCGCTTTAACTGTGGAACCGATGGCGGGTACCGTGTCAGGGGAGCGGAGTCTAAGAGGCCACCGGTATTCACCAGAGCCCACCGCAAGGCAGGTTGGTCTTGTGCGGCGAGTGACCCCCAGGTCGCTACCCCCTAACAGCGGCCCAGTCCCACAGTCAGCCGAGGTTCAGTGAGGTACACAAGTGGCAGGCAAAAAGGCCTAGTAAGTACAGGCAGAGATCGGGGCTGGCAGCACAGGTTCGCGGTAAAGGTGAGTAGCCGAGGTCGGGGCAGGCAGCAAAGGTTCAGAGTCGGGGACAGGCAGAGGTCGGTACACGGGTGAGCAATCCAAGAATGTCTGACTTTCAACAAACATGGAGAGACCAAGATCCGGCACTGAAGGAAGGAAGTGCCTGTTTAAATAGGGGAAGATGATGCAGGATTGGATTACATAAACACCAATCAGTGCTGTAAAGGCCCTTTAAATCTCAGGGATCCTGTGCGCTCGCCCTCTAGTGGACGGAGACTTGTGCGCATGCAAGGAGGAAGCACTGGGGGAAGGGCGGCAGCTGGAAGCAGCCCCGAGGGAAGATGGATGACGGCTGCATGCAGCCATGGAGGTAGGTGAAATGCTGTGAGACGGGCGTGCAGCGCTCGCCCTAACAAAGTCTAAATGCATTAAATATACTTTTGCTCCCATTGTAATGTTTACATCTATTAGAAGTTTGTCTGTGCAAGGTGTTATTTCAAATAATATTATTTTGCAAATAAAATAAAATGATACAATAAATATAATTATAATATATAATTATAAAATAAATACAATTATTTTGCAAATTGTTTTTTGAAATATCTTCCTGATGGCCTCCTAAGGTGTGTTCATCTCCCTTGTCAGAGCCTGTGGTGGGCAATTCATTTGCTTGCCAGGTGATCTGCTGGAATGTCGATTTCCTGTTCCCCCCACCTGCCCTCCCTGCGGCGGCTGCTATCGCCGGTCCTGTTGGCGCGAGCGAGGAGAGGGCAGGGGAGATGGTCAGGCAGGTGGTGTCTCCTCCTCCCTTCCTGCATCAGCTGCTTTACCATGCAGTAGCGGCCCGGGCAGGAGGAGGAGACTCCCGTCGATCACGGGGTCCTCCTTTCTGAGTGGAGTACGGGTGTCTCCTGCTTGAAGGGGGAGGACACACAGGAGGGACGGATGCAATGCAGGATCAGGTCAGTCAATCACTATTGTTTTATATAAATGTGAGTTATTGTGTGTTTGTGAAACATGACTAAGGGCTTTCTACATATATCGAAACACGTTATGATGTAAAGGGGAATGTCTAAGTCGCTTCATGAAAATTCTGTGTTTTTAATTGGAGAACTAATCCATTGATTTTAGATTTTACCTGAGTGCTGGACAATGGATTTACAATATAAGGATAATTTCTTAACATTTTAGAAACAACATCACCCTTTGTGCTAAAGAATTTGCCAAATATTTTTGCCAATATATAATAAGGTGCTGTTTCCAAACTTTCCCAAAAAATCATTACCTCCCGGGAAAAATTATGTACCTCGCCTAAAAAAAATTGCCTATTGCAGACACACTGCTGGATACTCACCGCCTCTGTGCCTCTTCTGTGGCCGCTGCGGGGCAGCCCATCAGACTGGCTGCTCGTCGTGCTGCTCCCATGTCGGTGATGCACAGCGGGAACTATAGTCATTTTCCGCGTCATGGTCTTTTCTGAGAGTTTTATTAAAGGCTATATGTGCATAACAGGGAGCAACACATTCAATAATGGTGGCAATTAGTTATCCTGTTAACCTAGTTAGTTCTCTGACTATAATACTATAATATATTGATGCATAACCTATGTATAACACAGTACATATAACATTTGCTAAAAGTCTTATAACCCTTTCAACACCCACCCCTGAGTGTACCAATATAGGATACCCCTCTGGTTAAAGATTCCCAGGAAGTGGCTAAGCTAGCCGGTGAAAAAGGGGACATGCTGATGCAGTTGCCCCAGTCCAGAAACAAAGAAGGACAACTAATATTGCCCAGTTTAAGGGAATCTAAGTATCTTAAACCAGAAAACCATCTGGGGTTGTCTCTCCAGACCATTCAAAATGGGACAAGAAGGATACTTTCTACATTTGTACCAGGATGTGACTATTTTAACATTATGTAAATAGTTTAGTTTATTAATTCCATTTTGTTTAAATATAGCATTTTTTGGGGGGAAAGTATTGGGTATTTTCTTGTCCCCAACAAACCCATCTGCCTAACACAACTTTCACACTTCACATCTATTCAGCTGGTGCATGAAATATGTTTTAGGTTTTGACTGGCTTGTTTTAATGGAAATATAACAAGATAATCTGAGGCAACTAGGGCCAGGAGCGAAAGATCTTAACAGTAAGTATTAGGATAAATCAATTTGGAAGCTGACAGCAGATTTGGAAAACGCATAAACATATGTTTTTTTCCAAGTTCATTAAACCAACAGATATTACTGAAGTGTAGATAAAAATTCAAAGTATTCGGAGTAAACATTTAATTCTAGATACATTTAAAAGGTCATGTAACAATCCATAAACACAGACAAGCTTGGTTTTGTCAAATGTTCATGGTTTAGCCAAGTAGATAAAAAATAATACTATTTGTTAAAACCAGTGAGCTCAGAAATTCCCACCCAATATTTGACCCTTTGTACTTAACAACCAAATGTTTCTAAAGTTAAATTAGCTCATTATTAAAATTTAAAGCACATTCTGTAACACAGGTCATTGTCTATGGCTCACTAATTTTGTATTTCCAGATGAGAGAAAGATACAGACTTTTGTTGAACTTGATAACATTTTCAAGCACCTAGCTCTAGTCTGTGGCATGTGGGATGGACATTAAATCTGGATTGAAAGCAAACTGTTTAAACCACATTAATCCTCAAACATTGGAAAAAGTGGTGTTGGATGATTATGCCTCATGTTCTTTGATGTGCTAGTTATTGCCTCTTCTCGCAAAATGAGAGGGACAGAATACATAAACTTCCTTGGTTTATCATTTCGGCAGATTGCTACATGTTTTGGCTTAAGGTGGTTGAGAGGATGATAAACTTAAAATGACAGCAAAAGCTGTGCGGGTAGTAATCTCTGCATGGGCGGATCATCTGTTTGAAATAATGTCACATCCTGTGCTGTAATTGAAACTAACATCACATCCCATGCCTAGGGCGGCAAACAGATAGAAGATAGCAGATGCATTGATAGCTGGAGATCATTCTGAAGACCTTGTGGCCAATGCCATATAGGAACCTTCACAAGAGGACATCATGCAAGTCTTACTACTGGGATTCTAGTGTATGGCAGGCAGGACCACACTAGTCTTTATTTCATGTACACTAATAGCTAGTTGATGCATTGATTTGTACTGCCTGTAATGGGAGGATGCCGCACACTGTCTGTAATGGGGGATGTCGCACACTGCCTGTAATATGGGATGCCGCACAACGTCTGTAATGAGGGGGTGCTGCAGACTACCTGTGGTGGGGGGATGAAGCACACTGCTTGTAATGGGTGATGCCGCACACTTCCTGCAATGGGGGGATGCTGCTCACTGGCTGTAATGTAGGTCAGCTCACTGCCTGTAATGTGGAATGCCACACAATGTCTGTAATGATGGGGAGCTGCACACTACCTGTGATGGGAAGATGAAGCACACTGCCTGTAATGGATGATGCCACACACTGCCTGTAATGGGGTCATTGGGGCGGATGAAGCACTGTCAATGGGGTGATTGGGTGCATACAATTTGGTTTGGAATATTTTTTCTTATTTTCCTCCTCTAAACCCTGGGCCCAATGATGGGAGGGGGCGAGTGCCGACTACCCGAATGCCTAAAATGCGTACTGTCTGTGTGCTTCCTGCTGCTTCTCTGGCTGCTCACAGCACCCTGGGTCCTGGCCACTCTCAGTGCCACACTCACAGCTGCTTTCATTGCTTCTTCGTCCACCACAGCCTGGCTTTCATGGTTCCCCATCTCACCAAAGAGAGCTCCCAGCCTAGCTGCATGTCCCGTTGCTCTAACCACTGTTGTGCCCGCTGTACCTTGGCTTTCCAGCCTGCCCAGGTCACCGGCGATTGTACATGCTATAGTGGGGGCACGATGGTATTCTCTTTGACCTCTGGCAGCTTTTCAGCAGGGTGCTTCCTTCTTGCCTCCATCCCTACTGCAGTCAGTGGCTTACTTACTGTAAACCATCTCTTTCTCTGGAATCACTAGTATCAGGACCAATGCACACGGTACATCCAAACCCTAGGAGGGTAATCCGGTGGATTGCGGGGGGGGGGGGGGGGGGGATGAGCAGATTGTGGAAATTTAATATATTAATTTCACTATAGAATCCTTGTTTAATAGGAAATTCCAGGGGGGTTGCCAGCAGAACCAACTCTAGGTTAATCCGTTTAAACTGCAAACTGTTTTATGAGATGGAAAAAGGAAAAGAAATAAAAAGAGAAAAAGGCATGTATTTAAATCATTTTCAAATTCAATGCACCAGAGAGCAGTTGCAAACAGACCTTAGTCATTAAGCACTGATAGGGACCTCAAAGCTGAACTAATGACAAACTAGGCCTTTAATCAATATCAATGCCATCTTTAATCAAAGAACTAAGCAAAGATGGCATTGATATTGCCTATTTGCCAGAGACACACTTCCGGAAAAGGAAAATCACTCCATTTCTATTTTTAACCTATAATAATCCCTACGCTGTTACCGCCATGGGTGGCAATCGTAGTACATAGGAAATGTGCTTTCTCAGTATAAGAACAACGTTTACGATAGCTAGAAGATACATTATACTGATCGGAGAAGTTAGAGGTATGAAATATTCTTTAGCTATTATCTACGCCCGAATAAACAACCTAAATTCATAAGCAACATAATTAGGATAAAAGATAGGGCTTACTGATCTTGGCGGGAGATTTTAATATGGTCCCCTCTGAAGAGGTTGATTGCATTGGTCCATCATGCTTGAAATGCAACACCTTAAGTAACATTCAGATAAGCTCTTATCTAAAGGTGCATAAATTAGTAGATGTCTGGAGGCTAAAAAACCTCAAAGAAAGAGACTTTATGTACTAAAATTGTCCTAACAACTATTACTTGCATATTGACCTTTTATTCATGCCACAAGCTGCTCTCCAAAATATAACTAATTGCAAAATCAGCAACAGGACTATTTCCGACCATGCTCCTTTAATGCTGTCTCTAAAATTAGGATCAAAATGATATACAAGAGGATGGTGGTCTTTCAATAGAGATCTCCTGAAAGGTCTCATTTCCCATAATGTTGCTATGGGAATCTCATCTATGCTATTGAGTGTATAGAATTCTTGAAGTATTAATTTGATTTTGGATGTAAGTTCATACTCAAATCATAGAGAAAGTTAATTTGCCTAAGTTAGATACTAAGCTTGACCACCCCATAACTATGAACGAGATATAATTTGCAATTAATAAGCTTAAAGCACAAAAAGTACTATTACATTTTTAAAGATCAGGCTTTCCAGCCTGCCCAGGTCACCGGCGCTTGTACATGCTATAGTGGGGGCACGATGGTATTCTCTTTGACCTCTGGCAGCTTTTCAGCAGGGTGCTTCCTTCTTGCCTCCATCCCTACTGCAGTCAGTGGCTTACTTACTGTAAACCATCTCTTTCTCTGGAATCACTAGTATCAGGACCAATGCACACGGTACATCCAAACCCTAGGAGGGTAATCCGGTGGATTGCGGGGGGGGGGGGGGATGAGCAGATTGTGGAAATTTAATATATTAATTTCACTATAGAATCCTTGTTTAATAGGAAATTCCAGGGGGGTTGCCAGCAGAACCAACTCTAGGTTAATCCGTTTAAACTGCAAACTGTTTTATGAGATGGAAAAAGGAAAAGAAATAAAAAGAGAAAAAGGTATGTATTTAAATCATTTTCAAATTCAATGCACCAGAGAGCAGTTGCAAACAGACCTTAGTCATTAAGCACTGATAGGGACCTCAAAGCTGAACTAATGACAAACTAGGCCTTTAATCAATATCAATGCCATCTTTAATCAAAGAACTAAGCAAAGATGGCATTGATATTGCCTATTTGCCAGAGACACACTTCCGGAAAAGGAAAATCACTCCATTTCTATTTTTAACCTATAATAATCCCTACGCTGTTACCGCCATGGGTGGCAATCGTAGTACATAGGAAATGTGCTTTCTCAGTATAAGAACAACGTTTACGATAGCTAGAAGATACATTATACTGATCGGAGAAGTTAGAGGTATGAAATATTCTTTAGCTATTATCTACGCCCGAATAAACAACCTAAATTCATAAGCAACATAATTAGGATAAAAGACAGGGCTTACTGATCTTGGCGGGAGATTTTAATATGGTCCCCTCTAATGAGGTTGATTGCATTGGTCCATCATGCTTGAAATGCAACACCTTAAGTAACATTCAGATAAGCTCTTATCTAAAGGTGCATAAATTAGTAGATGTCTGGAGGCTAAAAAACCTCAAAGAAAGAGACTTTATGTACTAAAATTGTCCTAACAACTATTACTTGCATATTGACCTTTTATTCATGCCACAAGCTGCTCTCCAAAATATAACTAATTGCAAAATCAGCAACAGGACTATTTCCGACCATGCTCCTTTAATGCTGTCTCTAAAATTAGGATCAAAATGATATACAAGAGGATTGTGGTCTTTCAATAGAGATCTCCTGAAAGGTCTCATTTCCCATAATGTTGCTATGGGAATCTCATCTATGCTATTGAGTGTATAGAATTCTTGAAGTATTAATTTGATTTTGGATGTAAGTTCATACTCAAATCATAGAGAAAGTTAATTTGCCTAAGTTAGATACTAAGCTTGACCACCCCATAACTATGAACGAGATATAATTTGCAATTAATAAGCTTAAAGTGGACCAACACCCAGGATTTTGACTATCCTGGGTTTTGGTCCACTTCGGCGGGGCACCCCGATCGGGGGTGCCCCGCTGTGTGAAACCCCCCAGAAAGCCCCAAAATCTTACCTGTCCCCGCTCCCACGTGACTGGACGGTCCAATCCCCGCCAACGTCCAGGCGGGGATCAGGAACGTCCAAGCGGCTGCCGCCGCCGCCGCCTCCCTCGCGTCACTTTCGGCGCGCGCGCGCCCCCGCCGGCCATTCGCAGACGGCCGGCGCGGGCGCGCGCACGCCTACAGGGGCGCGAGGGAGGCGGCGGCGGCCGGCCGCCGCCGAAGATAAGGTAGGTGATTTGGGGTGTTTGGGGGGGTTTCACCCCGCGGGACATCCCGATCTCGGATGTCCTGCGGGGTGGGAGGTGATCGGCCCGGGAATCTTATAGATTTCCGGGCCGATCACCTCTCGGTGTTGGTCCACTTTAAAGCACAAAAAGTACTATTACATTTTTAAAGATCTAAAACCACATCTAAAAGAGCTAAAACCACATCTATTTTTGTAATGAGTTAGGGTCAACAATCAGGCCCACCAAGAATTAAATCAAGTAATAATCAAATTAATTCAGAAGGAGGGTAAAAATACCACCAACTTTGCCAATTACCGTCCTATAGCCTTAATTAACACTGACATTAAACTTTATGCTAGCATTTTATCTAGGCGAATGTGCAAGCGGGGTTCAGGAAAGGCAAAAATACCTCACACAATAACACGATGGCAGTGAATATAACCCATAAGCTAAACAAAAGGAAAAACAAAGCATTAATTGTAACCCTAGATACAGAAAAAGCATTTGACAGGCTAAACTAGAAATATATGGAAGCTACCCTGCAGCAATTTGGCTTCGGGACAGATTCTGTTATGAAGATACAGGTTGTATCAAAATCAAAGAACGAGGATTATAATAAAACACTCTTTAAGAGATTCACTTATTATCCATAAAGGATTAAGACAAGGCTGCCCGCTATCGCCTTTTTTATTCAACATTGGAATAGAACCTTTACTTTGCTGTATCAAGGACTCACGCTCAGTTAGAGGAGTTACAATAAACTTTATTGATATCAAAATTCTGGCTTATGGCAACAATCTGCTGATTACAATTCAAGGCGTCTCCACTTTACCCCCTAAAGTTTTAGAATTATTAGCGGAATATAGGAAGGTCTCTAACTTCTAAATTAATGAGGCAAAATCAGCAATCCTTCTGTTCTATGTGTCAATTCAAACAGAGATATATATTAAAGCCATAAGACAAATTACGTGGCCGGATAACCAGATTTAATATCTAGGCATTAATCAAAGGCCTTTACAAAGCCTCAACTCAACCTCATAGACACATTTAACTACATTAAGATGTTTATTCTTCCCCAGATTATTTTTCTTTTCCAATATTTACCAATTAATCTTCCTAATTCATTTTTCAAGGATTTCAGTAAACAAGTTCAGGATTTTCTTTGGTCAGGTCACAAGAAACAAATATCATACAACCAATTAGAAAAAGGCAGCTCCAGATTTTAAAGGTATATTACTAGGCCATTCTCGCACACAGACTAACTCAGTGGTCTAACTGTGATGAGGAATGGGTACAATCAGCATGCTCAGAGCCGCTGACGTCACGCCGTCTAAGGCTTGTGCATGCGCAGTTGGACCGGGAAGCAAGGTAAGTCTATGGGGTGACCTGAGAGGTTTCACACAGCGGGGTATCCTGATTTTGGATGCCCCGGGGAGATGGAATCGATCGGCCTGAGAATCTTACAGATTCTCGGGCTGATAGCGGTGGGTTTTGGTTTACTTTAAAAATCAAACCGAGCCAGATACAAATCCTATTGTCAGATCCATTTTAAAAAATTTGCTGCGGGTACTGGAAAACAAAAGATTATATCCATATCCAGATATTATGATAAGATTGCTAAAGACAACAATAACAACGTGAGCACCTTCCTTACCAAATTGGAGATTTAGGATATAAACTGTCCCCATGAGAATGGGAATGTTTTTCAAAACCCTCAAATCTGTAGAAAACATGCAATTATGTTTGTTTAACTTTAAATATGCTATTAAATACTATTTTATGGATTACAATCAGAACACAAGGTTCACCACGTGCTGATGGTGTGGAATATTTGTGCCAAGTTGCGGTTCCAGGAGATAAAGATCCCACACGTTCCATGAGGAAGTGGCCTGGTTTACTGAGCCATGGAACGCGTGGGATCTTTATCTCCTGTCCTTGAGAGCATTGCCATCCTCTCTGGGCATTACTTTTTAGGTGAAATTTTTCCTTATTGTTTTGTTTATACTTAGAGATTCCTTGGATGTTTTTACATACATTGCCTTAGCACTTTATTTAGCCCTTAGAGCACTTTGTTTATGAGATTGATTGTAAATATATGTATACACATGGATTTTTCAGATATATTTTATTAGTCTGTAGATAGAATACATATTAGTTGGGACTAGTAACTTTGCTTATTTTTCTTGCCCAGGGGTGGGTTCCTCCGATGGATTTATATATGTGTGTAAGTGTGTGTTTTTTATGAAATGAGGAGTGTATTTTTAAATCCATACATTTTTTGTGGATGACTTTTGCTTGATTGACGTTCATTTCAGGGGCTTTTTGGTGCAGTGGGTTTGAGCCGCCTTACTTTGCGGTAGCTGGAGCCGCAACTTGGCACAAATATTTGTATTTGATCTTTGGGGGCCACCCTCAGCACATAGGCCTGTGTATTAGTTATTATTGTGGATTGGTGGTGCATCTGTTTGGTGCTTTGGTGGTGTGGAATCAAGCAACATTGAAGAATTAGAAAAATCTATGTCCTCCGTAGAATGCATATTAATAAATGGAATGGTTAGGAGGCTACCAAGCTGGAAATGGACTTGTAGCACTTAGCCCTTCTGGTTTTGCTGGTAAAAGGATACCATTCAACTATATTTCCCGTGGGACAGAAGATTTAGATTTAGGTAGGCACTGTGATTGCTGAGAAGCCAACAACTATTTAACTGTAATCAGAATGAATACAGTTAGGCTGCAGTGAATATCACAGAGGCAGCAATGAAAGCAGAGACAATCTTTCTATGTGCAGGACACTGTTTGCAGCTAGAAACACCGGGGACATTGAGGATGTGCAAAGCTCTGATACAGTTGCATTGCACACCTTGGTGTTTCCAGGAGCCTTGAGAATGGGTTTAAGTGGTACACCTACTGCAAGGGATTGCTGGAGAAATCCTATTATCCTTGGCTTGTATGCCCCAAACAACTACTTTCTGTAATGGGAAAGCATTCCCTGCCTTCTATCTTTAAACTTAGGGCCTTTTTAGCTTCTTTAGTTCCACCTATACCGCCTAACATGGGTCTCTCCCTAACCTAGTGCTTGCAAGCCTTATCCCCTATGCCCCCATCCAAATCTAGCCTTGTGTTGAAGAGGACCAATGCAATGTCCCAGTACAGCATTTGCAATACTGTTGTATATGTGTCCCCTCGACATTCGGCTGTCCCTGTGACTTTGGGGTCTGATATATTGCGTAGCTAATATATGGTTGATAATATGTCTTTGCTAATATGGTATAATATATCTGTGTTCATACAGTATATATATATCCCGTTCCTGTATAATCTTTTATATCCCGTTTTCATGTAATAACATGATTCATATGCAAATTTATGTAGTTTGCACTCAAAGAGTTAATGTATTCACAGTGTGAAGTTCCAGAAACGTCATAACTTCCTAGTACTGTAACTAAGGGTTGCTACGGAAGGGTCATGTGACAAGTGGTGAGCCTGTCAGGACTGCTGAGCACCTAAGCCTGCCCTCTCCTCCATTTTCTAGTTACAGTAGTTCGGATCTCCGAAGAGAGAAGATCTGTGCTAGTGGCTGCTGGATTGTCTCATGTGGCTAGTGTGGAGAAAGAGGCCAGATACAGCACCTGTGCAGAGGACTAATGCTTATCAAGTCTGCTGATAAATCTACAGCATCATCTCTCATATTCCAGGTCGCAGAGCCTATCTTCAATTCATCTCTAATCTCCAAGGTCGCAGAACCTATCTTCAATCTTGTAAGTAAGCTATTCAGCCTAACGTCACTATAAATCTCAGCAAGTCCTCTAGTCTCCCACACCACAGGATCACTTCTGAGCTCCTGATCTGTACTGTCACTGTACCATCTAGACTGCCAGTAAAAGTTCAGTTGATCCGAACCTGGCCTCTGCCTGTTATTGCTACACAGCACCTGGCAAGGTGATCTCCTGGGACCCCCGGTTGGTAGGGTAACCCGTGCCAAACCCTCCTGGCGTTATGACACTGGGCCCTCATACCATCTGGGTCTACGGACTTTAACATCTTTCCAGAACCTAGGCTTCGGCCTACCACTCCAAAAGCCGGTGACCCACAGCTGCCTCCCAGCTTCCCTAACCTGGTCACCACACCAACACACCTGAAACAGGTGTCCACAAGCAGGAGTGGATGGTGACTTATTTCTTATATTCTAATTTATATAATATATATATGAACATTGTATACCTTAGCATTTCCAGGAGCTTTGGGAATTGCTGGTTTGGGGTGCCCCACTGTGTGAAACCCCCCAGAACATTGAGCTAACTCAGCTCTCCTTGAACCCACGGGGCAGCTTGCCACACACAGCCAAGAAGGGAGGTGAGTGATACCGGCACCGGGCGTGCATTGCCACGGGCTTTGGTGGAAAGGTAAGAATATCGGGCGTTTGGGGGGGTTTCACACAGCTGAACTGGGATGCCCCTGAGGGAGGGAGTAAGCATATCCTATAGTCTCATAGAACACTTTAAGAGCAAACATGGGAGAGAGAGGGATCTCTCAATCAGAACCCATGCTTTCTATGGCTCTACCACTTTACGAGGCCCTATAAAATTATGTTATACTTTTAGCAATGCATTCCTAGTTTATGGGGGATCTGTGGTACAGTATATATATTGAAGAGTGAAAACTCAAAAAAAGTACAGCTAAATATAGTGCTGAATTGTACCGAGGAAAGAAATCATGAAAAAAATGTTTTCGAAAAAGTAAAAAAAATACGGTGCTGAATCAACCCTCTATTCTCTTTACCATGCTATCTGCAATATTTCCTGCTTTCCCTGTGGTAGCTGTCACTGAACCTCTCTGTGCCTATTGGTTGCTCAGGGTAATGCAAGACCCTCTGAATAATGCCAACATTAAATTTTGTTTGTACTGAATTGAATCAGTGATTTTCAATCCAAAATGCAACACTACTGGCTAGCCATCACATTTTCCAAATCTAGTTAGGATGATTGCTTCCTTTTGGCACTGCTCAGCGGGGCGGACTAGTGACGGCTTTGCCGTAATAATATTATCATTCACCACAGTTCCAGATTACTAACTGCACGGGCTTAGTCATCATACTTCTTATGGTTAAGACTTTCTGCTGTGCCAGTAAAAGTGTAATGAGGCAAAATGATGTGTATAATGATTTATTCCATCACATTAGTCACAGATTTACAATAACTCAAAAAATAATTGCATAGCGTACTTGGATAAACTATTTTAGTCAGTGACGCGTGGAGGGTAATTTATTGCTAGTGCCACTGAGCGTCATTTTTTCTGCTAAGGAGAAGCACTGACAGCGTCCATGGCAAAATGCTGCACAAAGGCCAAAGGTGCTATTGCGGGTTAGCATTTCTTCCTAAGTGGCACTGTGTTTTTCTGTCCGACTTTGATAAAAGTCATGCATGCTGGGCGGATTACCGTTGTAAAATCGTGTCTCTGTCATTAAATGCTGCTGGTTGCTTATACCCATTTCACAGCAGCGTTCTCTACTACTAAAACACACATTGTTTAGTTCTATTCTTTTATAAAAGTGGACCAACACCCTCCTAGATGGGCCCGGGAATCTATAAGATTCCCAAGCTGATCCGATCCCTCCCTGCGGGGCATCCAAAATCTGGATGCCCTGCTGTGTGAAACCCCCCAGGATGCCCCATTCGCCTTACTCCCGGTCCAACGACGCATGCGCGAGCCACGGGTGCATCTTGCGCTTCTCTCTAGCAGGGCACGTTCACAAATGGCCGGTGTGGGCGCGCTCCCTGATAGAGGGAAGTGCGAGATGCGGCCGCCAGCGTGCTCTGAACACACTGATTGGACAAGCGACCGCGCATGCACTGTAGGAGCAGGGTGAGGTGAATTTTATCGGGCGATCTGGGGGGGTTTCACGCAGCCCCCCGATCGGGTGCCCCGCGGAAGTGGACCAAAACCCAGGATTTTCAAAAATCCTGGGTGTTGGTCTACTTTAACCATGTTTGAAACATAAAATGTATCAAATAACAATTAACTTACAATAATAAAAATAAATGTGCTTCAACCACTTTGTGGTGCCTAGAAGTAAAAGGAAAAGAACATGTTATTTTTATCAGTCAATTTCACTTTTGTTCATTTTAGCTGTCTATGGCTTCACTAACTCTCTAGGGCTTCTCTAGCTATAGCTGTTATCCACCTTTTGATAGTTGCCAGTATTTCTTTAAATTATAATATTTTAGCATCATTTTAGGTCTGCTTTAGCTGGGTACACATCTTATTTCTGTAGCAATTGCAGCAGTCCAAGGTCACTTTATGTCACTTACCTGAAAAAAGGAATTTATCATTTGTGCCCCTCTGTCTGTCTTATGCACAGGTGTTGTGTAGCACACAGCAAGTGAGGATTATTTTGGACACCTTCTCTGGGCTGTGCAGCATCTCCCCTCCTGGCCGTGCCAAACATAGGAAGCGTGCTTTAAGCAGACCGATGGTTCTTTTAACATTGCATCTGGTCTTGTGGAGAGCGGCATTGTAGCACAATTCAGCTGCGGTCTGGGGGTTCCACACGGGAGTCATGAGCCACGTCTTCTGCCCATTTCAGCTAAATACAAACACATGGGTTAATGTTGGTTGCAACACAAATGCACATCTCTTACTGCTTTGCTGCATTTTCCCTTCTCCTTATCCTCCACCCTAATTCACCAGATACACTGTTTTGAGATCTGACAATGTGGCCACTTAATTACCTATTATCCATCCCGCTGGCATTTCATTGTTATCAAATTTTCTGTACAGGGCAGATTGGTGCAACACATACA
This sequence comes from Gastrophryne carolinensis, assembly GCA_027917425.1. Lineage (NCBI taxonomy): Eukaryota > Metazoa > Chordata > Amphibia > Anura > Microhylidae > Gastrophryne > Gastrophryne carolinensis. The sequence continues at coordinate 378,334,070 of CM051236.1, forward strand.
AGTCATGGCAGGATCCTGGGAAACCAGACCTCACAGCACACAGCCACATCTCAGGATCACACACCACCATCATATTAATTGAATGAAAGCTTTTGCGGTTGCGGTAGTGCAGCTCTTGTGCTCAAGGGGGCCGGAGGGGAATATGGGTCCCATCAATGCACCTCTTCATCATTGGATGAGAACCTGATGTAGTTAGTTATGAGGTCACAGATGGACAGGACCACCTGGCTAATGCTGCTTAACTGCCTTTTGGATGTTGTCGTTATCTAAAATGCAGACATCCGGCAGCATTCCTGGCCCCTTTGCACCCCCTAACAGTCCCAGAGTTAAGGTTGCAAACCTTAGCCGTACTTACCCTTTGCCGTTCCTTTTCAAATGTCACAGGCCGTTTTTCAAATCTTGTGGGATTTGTTGAGTGTCATTGCAGTATGTGTGAGATTTGAGGGACGGCTCATAAGCAAGATGTCGCTGCCCAAAGGAGATGGTGCGGAACCGAGGGATGCCAGAGCGCGGTGCGACCGGACAGGTGGTTTGAAAGTTGTAAATTGTGAAACCGTAGGGGCAGGCAGGGCGAGCAAGCCAGGTTTGGGGGTTATATTAATTCCCCAATACCTGAAATGTTTCTCTTTAAAAGTGCAGCAGTGGCCTGAAATGTGCCTCGCAAGGATATTTAATGAGGCACAGAGGCACAGGATTCCAGTGACTGCATGGCTGCGGCCAGTGGTGGGCTCAATTCTGTGGTGGATTTGATGGTACAGTTCCAAAAGGGCACCACGATTCAGCCTTTTGCATTTTTATCTTTCCTTCCCTTGCATGTATGAGTCTATGGGAAATTATTTGATTATTATAATTGTTGATTTAGGAATGGAGGAATAAGAGGAAAAAGGAGGTTTTATTTCAAGTAGATCCACACCGTGATTATCTAAGGAAAGCATACAGTCATTTTATTCTGGTATGTGCAAAATTGGTGATGGGCCCTGGTGCACGAAGTGTTTGAAGTGTGTTGCATGACACATTGAGGTGATCCAATCAAGTATTTTGAAAATAAAAATAATATTTTGGACTGACTTTTTAAAAATTTATATGAAATTTATATGAAGATTGTTTATTAATTTACTTGCACTGAGCATAACCATAGATTCTATGTTCTTCTAGAATATTAACCATTTGTTGACAAAGGTATTTTTAGCTCTTGCACATGTTTCAATTACACTTGCCATAATTTACTAGCACGATTGTGCACGATCTCCATTGGTTTGATCATACCAAAATACAACTACTAACTACACTATTAAGGGTTAAATCAAAAAAAGAATTTGGCGTGGGGTCCCCCTTCCAGGAGGGAGACCCCATTTTTGGGGAATTTTAAGGCTGAAGCGCAGGGGGGGTTATTTTGGGCTTCCTCCTGAAGCCATTAGAGCCCCGGGGGTAATCGGATACCCCCAGGGTAGAGAGAAGACCCAGCCCGACCAGTTCGAATGAGGGGTCAGGTGTTTTTCTTCATTTCTTTTACATTAGCAGGGAGAAAATCCAGGCATGTAGGCCCTACGGGCTTGGCACTTAATGGTCGGAGAAGCCAACTTGTAGGGCCTATGGGCTTGGCACTTAAAGGGTTAAATAAGTCCTTTGGCAACAGAGACAGCACAGGCACAGGAGCAATGGGCGGAGCTCCATCAGCAGGCAGCACGTGCACACGAACAACATGTGGTTGTAATAGCAGCAATCCAAGATAGTCAGAGAGAAAAGGTCAGTATGGCTGCAGATACTCAACCAGCAGGTGCAGCAACAAAAGAGAAATAAATTAGGGTCAAAAATCCACTAACAAAGATCCACATTTAAACAACAGTTACGGTAATTCAAAATGTGAATGACAACATGTTCCTACTAACAAGTAGTGTATTGAAAATTAGGTTAATATGGCCAAGTGGCCCCCAAGAATTCCTCTAAGGGACAAATGTGTCAGCCGTGAAAAACACACAAACATATTTTTGTAAAAGGGTCTCCAGTTGTGCTCAGGTTAAATATGAAGTTGAGGCACTGTTAGGGCTTTATTCATGAAGGTATAGCGCCAGGTAGTGCTTGTACAGCACCAGGTAGCATCAGATAGCGGCAGGTGAACGCCGGAGAAGGCACGCAATTACACATTTATTTAGCCGAATCTGTAGAGCGACTGGAACAACGCCATGTAGCGTGCGATTCATCATTATACCAGCCTCAGCGTACAGAGCCGGCGTTCATCCTTGCAGAGTACCACATCTAACCTATCGTTACCTGGCGCTCTCCCATACATTCCTATGGACGATCCTTAAATCCCTTTCCTGATCCCAATTTAATTTTTTTTCCTTAAAAAAAAGGAAACTTATGACTTCTGTATCCTGGGCAAGAAAATGACATTTTTGAAAACTTTTTGGATTAATATTTTTATGCAGAATTGTCCTTACATGTCTGGTATTAAAGTGTTAATGTTACAATTTTATAAAAATGTAATTCCATATGTTTTCGCTTTGTTACTAGTGGATACATGTTCAAAAACAGACCTTTAATTACACAGCTTCTGGCGCTATGGGCTACAACTACATGATTTTCAGCGCCGGCGCTGTGTGAGGCTGTTTTTTTATTGAATGTGGTGTGAGTCAGTCGCACGGAGCTGGCGCTACCATTCGGTCCCATACAGGTTTGTACTGCGACTCACACATGATATTCATCAATGCCAGACAGCGACTAAGGCGCTCTGAAACAATGAGCTATGGCCGAGCACCGTCACTACTAGCTGTCGCTCTAATATCCGCTCTACAGACGCTCATCTGTCGCTACCTGGCGTTAGTAATGAATCAGCCTGCCCGTGTATTTGGCCAGTGTTGTGTGGACTTCCACATGCATCCTGCTTTAAATTCCAGATTGGAAAATAAATTAAGAGATAAACAATTGACTACTCTGATTTTTAGCCACTAAGCCAAGTACATGTACATCACCTGTTATTAAAGGTTTTTATTAACCAGATCATGGGTTAATTTAGATGTTTTTGAAAATGTATGGTGCATACGCCATAGTTACGTTGTTTGCTACAGTAAGATATAAACACATTACCTCCCTGAATTATATATTTGAATAACGTGTAAAAGTTTGGCTTTTCAAATCAATAATTATTTGAGGTTAAAAGAAGCTCAAATATTCACGCTTTTTTTTAGTATCCTAAAACTAGCAAAAGGGGATGCGTGTTTGTATCCACACTGCTAATAACAGCCACTAACAACTGTTCAGAAGGTAGGTAAATGTGTGTTAAACACAGAAACCAGATCCCAGCTGGGCCAACACATGGTGATGGTTATGTATCTTTAAACATCAGAAAACATTAAAACCCAATGTTGTTAGTTTAAAACACACTATCTTAGGTACTTAACATAGGTCTAGGTGCCAGTGGTGGAGTCTTTGTTGTTTTCATTAAAATGATTGAGAGATCAGCAAGGCAGCTACATTTACAACACACAGTATATGTTACTTACCATCACAGCTCTGTCTTTTGCCCATACTGCTGGATCCAATATCATGCTGATGGGGACAAGGCATGTTGGAGGGGGGGGGGGGGAATGGATGTGCCAGTGGAAAGAGGAAGAGCTGTGGGAATCCAGGAAAAAAATAACAACAATATAAAGTTATCTGTTGAGTATGTTTTCTTGCAACATACACACAGATAGAAATCGTAAATGTTTATATGTGCATTGCAGTATTACCTGACATTGGCTCCAGAGAAAAAAACGTGAAGAGGTATGGTGTAGATCACCGGCCTATGATGCCCTGAAACAATAAGAATTATAATAAAAACCACAACTTACACACACACTTGTCTCTTCAAAAATAGTTCAACACAATGATATACACAAAGCCTACTCACCAGGGGACAAGGTGCTCGAACCAGGGAGGGTTGTGAGGGAAGGAAGTGTGGGCCTCACTCCCCCAATTTGAACCACCAGAGCCCAAATTCAGATGGCCAGACTCCTTCACTCCCCCTACTGCAACCTCATGGAATGGTGGGGAGTTCCCTACCTCTGCTGCCTCAGGACTCCCCACCTGAGACTGCCCCCCCCCCATAGCCAGATTCTGACGTTTCATCATCAGGGGAGCTGATGGCCCACACAGCACCAACCTCTTCAGCCAACTACTCGGGGACATCCTAATCCTCATTCCCTTCCTCCCCTGGATCCTCCACCTCGCAATGGCCTGAAGCACCCTCCCCTGCTGCTGTATTGGAATTGGGGTTAGAGGAGTGGGGGAGAACCGCCTTGCGATGCTTGCGGAGGGGAGGCTTCTTCTCTGTGAAGACACATAACAGGAAGAGGCATGAAGTACAAGTCCTTGATTGTGCACCTACAACAACTAATGGTGTCCGACATTCTTCACTCACCAGAGGCATAGGCATCATACAGCTTATAGACCGAGGGCGGGTTTCGGTGGTTGAAGTCCAACCACCTTTGGCGGACAGACTTGGGCCAGAGCTTCAAGTTAAAGTGTCGGGACACGGTGGCCCCAATCCTCCACCCACAATGATCCCCTTCTGGGCCGAGGGTCCGGCGTAGTCATATTCCCACAGGCACATGTCCAAAATGAAAAAATACAAAGACAAAAAAAAAGAAAGAAAATTAAGAACATAACATTAACCACCAATATGTTGTTATTCCTATACCAGCGCATTTCTGCACACTAACTGATGGGAATGGTCAAATACGCAGATGCAAAAAGGAAAAATACATGTTAAAACTAGAAGCACAATACTAAGATCTCTGTATTTATTAATAAAAAAGCTAAGTGCAGCGCTAAGATCTCTGAATTAAAAAAAAAAAACCTTATTAATAAAAAATTGCACTATTTGCCACAAGAGGCCTGAGAAAGTAATAAAATGAAGGGACAACACAGCCACAAAAAACCTAGTAAGATTTCATGTGGAAACAACTATGATAAAAAGGCATAAGGGAGGAGCAGCAAATAGAGAAAAAGGGAAAAAAAGAAAAGACATGTCCAAATAAAATTAACAACACTTACCTTAATAATATGGGCATTGGCCCAAGGGTCTACATGCTGGAAGGACTTTTTTGGGGTATCCGAATCTGCCTCGGACCTGCTCGAACTGCTGCTGAGGCTGCGGATTTGCCTGCAACTTGGGGGGGGGGGGGGGGCATCTTTTCACTGCAGAGGCAAACCGGAAGTGCACAAACCAAAAGCAGATCAGTCATAGTGCAGCATCTATGACAGCGTGCTTACCAATGAAAGCGCCACGATTTGGCTGTATTTAGTAGAACGCTATGTTGCACTAGGTGTGAAGGCTAGATAGCGGCCACAACATTTAACAGAGATTTTCTGAATGAGGTGCTAGGCATAAATATGGCTTTCAGCATGAGTGCCGCTAAAACACCTGCCGCTACGTGTCACTATGGGGGTTATTTAAGAATGGATAGCGCCAGGTAGTAGCGGCAGGCAGCGTCTGGTGAATGCTGGGCACTGTACGCAAAAAAACACATTTGAGAAAGCAAATCTGGTGAGCGCCTCTAACATTATGTAGCGTCACATGTATTAATCCATGTGGCTCAGCGTAAATGTTCCAGAGCGCCATGTAGTACCTGTCGCTCTGTAGCGCTCTCCCATACATTTCAATAGGGCTTCATTAGTTGTGTATAAATAGCATGTTTGCCAATTTTTTTTTTTTTTTTGCTCAAATCATTGTGTGCCCTCTCCTGGCTGCAAACAAACACTTTTAGAAACTTTTTTGACTTTTAAAATTTCTATACAGAATTGTCATTACAGGTCTGGCACTAAAGTGTTATTGTCACAGGGTTAAAACAATGTCATTTCATGTGTTTTCGCTTTGTTACTGGTGAATATGTGTTCAAAAACAGACTTTAATCACACAGCGTCTGGCACTCTATGCTACAGCGCCCAGCTTTAGAGCGCCAACGCTGTGTGTCTAGCGTTTTGTTAAATATGGTGTGGAGCGCTGAGTGCCGGACACACCCCCCGCTCGCAGCAGCACTATACTGTTGTTACAGCACCCAACACACATCACATTCATTAATCCCGACGAGGTTACTGAGGCGCTCTGTTACAGTGCCCGATACCCGCTTACAGCATCTACTAGCGGTCACTCTAAGCGCAGCTATACAGACGCTCATCTGGTAATGCCTGGCATTAGTAGTGAATCAGCCTCCACGTGGCTTTAGCGTTTTTTTAAATCCAGCCAGTGCACATAGGACAGCTTACAGTGAATATAAAATATCACTCATCACGATAATCAAAATAGACAATGTAATTCATGGTTTTGGAGTTTTAAATTACATTGCTTGAGCCAATATATCATGTGTTCTAGCCATATAATTTCACCTTATTAACAGAGGCTCAATAAATTGTTATACATTTCATATATTCAAAATGAGTTCAAAATACAACCATTCTTGTTTTGTGTTTTAGACAAATTGCAGTACACAGTACAAATGATTCATACACCTAGGACCCAGGGATGTAACCATATGAGATCAGGGGCGCTGCTGCACACTTTCAGGTTATTACAGTCAATCATTCAGTCAGAAGTCTTTGTTGTGTAGTTGTCTAGTTACATTTAATTGAGTTAAAATACATTAAACAGTTTACTGTATTAACCTTGACATGGCCCCATTTAATGTTTGCACCAGAGCCCCATCACATTTTGTTACGCCACCTGAATGTCAAATGTTTGTGTATGCTTGCGTTTTTATTTTTTATTTTTTATGTGGTGAGGCGTGGCATTAAAGCTTGTGAATCTGAAGGAATGTGGTACCTCCCAATGTTTAATCCTGACCTCAAGGCCTCTTTTACACTCTGACAGTATGTACATTGCCTGTGGCAGCTTCCAGTAGTTTTTTATATCTATATTGCTCGAAGGACCTTTCAGGAAATCACTTTGATCATGCGTGCCATTGCATATTTGCCATGCCAGGACATTATCTTTAGTCTTCTAATCTTTAATAAAGATGCTTCTTTTCCAAACAACACATTGCTTATTCGCATGGCTTGAATTTCCCTTTTGTTTCTATTTAGATGCTGTATTTGTATATACTCTATATCTTTAATATATATATATATATATATATATATATATATATATATATATATATATATATATATATATTGTGAGCAGTTGGGCTAACGGCAGTGACACAGACAACAGATCTTCAACAGCAAAACAGGCTTTATTGAGCAAATAAAGTGTTCAATCACAAATTATCACTCGCTTCAGGGATTGCAGCCTCAATGCAATAAATCAAAAGTGGTTACTTCACCCAAATCAATGTAAGTCCAGGGCTGGGTACTCCAGCAAGCTGTGACTCCAAGGTAAGTCAGGTCCACTTTGCAGGGAATACAAGCCCTCCGCTGCTCATCCCCACAAGTCCAAGGTTAAGGGGCGCAGAAGCCAAGTCCTTCAGCTTGTGTACAGTCCTTTTGTTCACCACATGTGCACCTCAGCCTGGGCTCCCTCCTACAGGCTGGTCAATAGACAACTGACAGGCCATGTGGCTCCTTTTTATTCAGGCTTCCCTGCAATCAGCCTGATCACCTGTGCATGGCCTGAGACCAGGGGACAAACCTGAAAAGGATTGGGGAAAGTGACCTGGGTCCTGAAAACCCGGCACGGATCGTGCCTGATACAGCCTAGCAGGGGAGAAATACACAACATTTATGACATTTCTATACACTTTACCACTATATATATATATATATATATATATATATATATATATATATATGTAAACAAAAGTTGTAAATTGTGGAACTGACAGTGCAAAAATAACTGCATACATTTCAATGGGCTGGGTTATATGGTGGTGGGATGGTTATAATTATTTTTGCATTTCTTTATTTTTTTTAATTATTTTTTTTTGTTTAGTTGGTACATGTACCACAGGATCCCTGGGCTCTTTGGGATTGTTTTTGTATGCATTTTAGCCACATTTCTGTTGCACTGCAAGCTTGTGATTTGGGCTGTGAAAAAGCTATGTCTTGTATTTCAAGCATCCCCATTGCATTTCCCGTTCAAAAAACGTGGATTTCAATGGGTGCTGTCGCCCTGTAATCCCCCTGTTCTTTATAATGAAATGTGCTGTATTTTTGGCGCTCCTAGCCTACACTAGGGGTCACCGGCACATTGCCTTATACAAGGCCAATGCTGCACCCAGCCGCTGACTGGAAGCAAGCGCAAGCTGAGCACTAGCTGCCTCCAGCCGCCTCAACAGTACAGGTGGTGATAGCGTCAGAAGAGAGGCTCATCTAGCACCCGCATGAAAATTTGATAAATTAAGCCCCTAATCATGCAATTTTATATGTTTTTGAGATGGAATAGGCTTTATTATCACATTTCAGCAACTTCATGTCATTTTGTATTTTTATAAGCATGTTATTTTAATATATTTATTCATGTAATCCACTAGATGGCAGTATGCATCTACAACTTTTACAACATTTCTTTCTTTTTTAGTTTATATTTCTCTAAAATGTATTGTCACTTTATGACGCCAGTACAACATGTTAATAGCAATAAAACAAGAATATTAATAACAATGTATTTAGGCATGAAACATACATCAAAATATTGGTTAGCTTTGAAGTTGGTCTAGACATGGCCAGACTATGGAGCGTCATTCCAGTTGGCATCATAGGGACACAAGTGTAGCCAAATAATTGGGGCGTCATTTTGGAGCAGTTCACTCCCTCCATGAATCATCCCCACCCATCAGCCATAATTACCTAAGGGGGTTATTTAAGAAGGGATAGCGCCAGGTAGTGCCTTGTAGCGTCAGGCAGCGTCTGGTGAACGCCGAGCGCTGTACGCAAAACCACATTTATGAAAGAGAATCTGGTGAGCGACTCTAACAGCGCCATGTAGAGCCCGATGTATTATTACAGGCAGCTCAGCGTATAGCGCCGGCGCTCTTGCTTCCAGAGCGCCAGGTATTACCTTTCGCTCACTGTCGCTCTCCCATACATTTCAGTGGGCGTTCATTTGCTTGTGTTGAAATGTGCCTCAGGGACTCAGGGAACTCCAGACGCTGTTTACTAGGACGAAACAGCTCACCCTGTTTCCTTTAGCCTCCACAGGGGCAGCAATGTGTAAAATCCTAAAAAGCCAGAAATGGGGGGGGGAAGAGAGAGACGAGAGGCCAGTGGCGAGTATCAGGGTCAGGGAGGGGTAGGGGGGAGGACCCCCGAAGGAAAAGATGGAGACATAGTCCCCAAAACACTCACCCCCTCAGAAGCCAGAACTTGAACTCCGCATCCCTATTAGGCTCACCAGAAAGCCTATGGCTGGCTACCCTTTGTGGTACAGGGTCTGCGGCTGGAGCTGCGCTCCTGGAGCAGTTGACACTAGTGCTCTTCTACCTTCACCCGATCTGTCAGCCAAGGCTGGGAGGCAGTGAGGGTCCAGAAACGGATGGAAATAGACATGCTGGGCCACAGGCTTGGTTGCCCCGCTCACCTGCGCAAGAGAGAGCCATCTTCTAACTTCGCAGTATCACTGCAGAGGAAACACTGGGAACTCTATGGTTGATTCCCCATTTTATAGGGGGCCAGGAGATGCCACAGATTTCTGCAGTACCACTGCGCCACCTTGTGGCAGGATAACCCAACTGTTATGAATACCGAAGCAGGCCGTGCCATGCAATAAAGATAAATGTGGGGTTTGGTCTGCTTTAACTAGTAGGGGTTGACTTCACTCATTGTGGCATGGTGGTTGTTTCTGGTTACCAGGGAAAAGATCTATTGTTTCACAGATTCTGAACTGTGAGCAAAATGGGAAATTGTATGTTTTATTTCTGACACACCCAGCCCCCTTTTTACACAAGGAAACCTGCATAACACATGTCTATGTCTCAATAGATTTTTCTGACATGCCATTTGCTAACCCAGCTAGGTGACACTTCACAAAGAAAGCCAAGCTCTACAGGGATCTGTAAATACTTTGCATCCCAGGGGGCGCAGGATAACCCCTGAAACATTTCTCACCTGTGGCCTGGGAATAAGTCGGAAGGTTTTGATCTGTAGGTCAACACATATGGACAGCTTGCTCTCAGCCTGCAAACTTTAAATTGATCTCCTAGTCAACCCAGGATCAGCACAGTACCAGGAATTTCTGGGCCTATGTTCACTGTAAGCCATAAACCAAATGCATCCGCACATAGGTTCCTCATAAGTGTAATAATACACCCACATAGAAACTATGTATAATCTCTGCAGGACCAGTTATTCAACAAGTTTTCAAACACCACGTGTGTTAATCAGGGGTCTATTGTGCTTTTTCCACCACCTGCCAACCTATACATGTACCAGATAGCTTTTTGTCATAAGCGTTAAAAACTCCTCTGTATCCGCAGTAATAAGTTTCTATTATCCTTCATATAAGGGGATGTTAAAATCCTTATATTCCCATTTATTAATAATAAGGATCTTCCACATATAGTTTACAAAACCAGTTATCCTCGTTTATTTAGAGAAACATGCAAAACAAAACACATTGCGATTCATAGCGTAATATTGTTAAATTATTATGCCGTATGCACAAGTTATGAAATCCTCCTTAACAGACTTCAGGAGGTATAGAGCGTTGTCAACAATATTGTGGGGGGGTTTAGAAACAATCCCTCCTCCTCAGCCCCTTCAATGCGATAAGCATATACGAAACGGCAGACTCCTGTTCACCCGAGTCCTTGGCCTTTGGCTCGGCAGGTTTCTGCCGTTTTCGTGGGTCACGTGATTTGCAGCAGGCTCCTCCCAATGCGTTTAGTCTCCAGACGTATTCATAGGCGTACGGGGGTGTTTGGCAGGTGGTGGATAAAGCACAATAGACCCCTGATTAACACACATGATGTTTGAAAACTTGTTGATTAACTAGTCCCGTGGAGATTATACATAGTTTCTATGTGCATGTATTATTGAATTTCAAGAGCCACTGTGACAAGTTCTACTCATCTCCGATTGCTTTGGACAATTTTGATTATAATCTAAATTGAGCATATGCAATTTTATTAATAATAATAAGCGCAGTTTCACAATATAATTTAAATCCTCATAAGTGTAGCTGGTTCTGGGACCACTTTATGGAGAACTCAGGCCCAGAACCATGTCCTTCAGCCGTGTTCGGACTCTTGGATTAGTAATTTGACCCCAGAATCAGAGTGCGGAGCACCAACTAGAAAGACAGGAATTGCTTGGACATGCAAGAACAGCCCAACCAGCCCCAAAGCAGTGTGGCCCAGGCCAAGATACAGAAGACTGAATTTGCTCACCTTAGCGCTGGCATCTTCTGGGATCTACAAGTGCAGTCACACCCTCTCTGACCAGATGCCATGGATATGGTGGGGCAGCCTTCCTGTATTTTCAGCAGAGGGGGGCATTTAAGTGTCCCCAGGCTTTATGGGGGGAGCAGCAAAACAAAATAGCTCAAATGGGACTCTCCCACTAAATCCAGGTTGCCTGATCAGTTAATTAATAACATCACTTCCTACTATCATCTCAGCAACAGATTTGTCTTGGTCATTACCCATAATGCTTCATTTTAGCTTTAATTTTCAGAACTATTAGTTATTTTCTCATTAACTGGAATGCCTACTATTCATCTACATCTACTGTCTTGTGGCTCTGTCCCTAAAGTCCAAGCTCCAGGTGGTGTTTGTAGGGTATTAGGAACATGTGCTTAGCAAGCCTTTTTAAAATGTATGATGACCCCTAAATGAACAGACAAGAAAATATCAGATCATCTGAGGTAATAGGCAGAGCTGCAGATGTTCAGGAAGTAATCAGTCAACACACATTTGGAGGCTTTCTGTATGTGTGAGAATCATTGTTTACTATATCATGCATATGCCCTAAAGAGCTATGGAGATAGTCACACGCCATACTACAATCCAGCATTTGGAAAATGTATTCTGTACAGTCATGTGGTATTCTTGTTATGTTTTCATGATGCTATTTACAAATTGGACCAGTGAGACTCTGATGACATCTGGGCTGACAGTCCTGTGAGTGTTGACTTCACCCAGGAACTAAAGCTATTCTTCATCTTAGAGATGCACATGGCTCCCTAAGGTGAACAATATGTATACTTCGTCCAAACTATTGGTCAGCCTAAATGTTCTGACTGCTGTCTCTAAATAATTTAAAAAAAAAAGTCAAACATGGCACAAGAAAATTCCCCAGTCAATTCCCCAGTCTGCATAATCAGTATGGAGAGAGAGGGCAAGGTGCACTGCCCTAAATTTAGGGTCTGCAGCTGTGTCTTGGATCCTACACTTTGACCAATCTATTCTATGCTATGCTAGAGATCTGAACTTGTCTGTGCAGGTTGAGACATATCTGGACATGCAACACACATACTAGTCATGCAAAAATTGCCTGCGCCTCTGAGAGAGGTATTGCACTAGTTGTCACATTTGGAGGACACCTCACGGGGCGCCTTAGGGGCCTCAGGCTGGGATATGTTGGCAACACCTCTGAGGACATTGACACTCTTACAGATTCGGTACTAGGATCTTTGGAAAACTAGTAGTGAACATAGTTCTCAAGGTCACCATCAGGACCTTCCTAAGTCAGAAACCATGAGAGGACAAGAACATCCGCTATGCTTTGAAGGCACATACCACTGCTTTCAATGCTGGGCTCATCTTTAGGAACATGGAGAAGTTCAAATTGGCATCCTATGGAGTGCGAAGAGCAGTAAAAGCAGCAAATCACTGATATGGCCAGAAAATATTCACAATTTCTCCTGTCTAACACAAAGAGACTCAGTCTATAAAGCCCCACCACCCAATTTGGCCACCAAAGCATTTATGACACTAACTAATGAACTGAACAACTTTTATGCTAGGTATGACTCTGCTCAGCACTCCACCTTAGGAAGTTCAGGCAACAGAGGAAAACACCTGGAACATAATAGAGGAAAGGATTCCATTACCATCACACAACACAAAGTAATAAGAACCTTTAAGAGGGTTAACACTAAGCAGAAACATATGGGATCTCAGGATGTGTCCTGTGCTTTCCAACTTGCACCAGTGTTCACGAAAATGTTTAGCATCTCTCTGTCACAGTTGTTGATACTAACATGCTTTAAAAAGTCGATCATTTTGCCCATTCCCAAAAAAATAAAGGCTTTCCTACCACAATGGCTACCGCCCAGTAGCATTGATTCCTGTGGTGATAAAGTGCTTTGAGAGACTGATAACATTATCGACCCCTTACAGGGGAATGGTTCATATGCATGTTTGTGGACTACAGTTCAGCAATTAATACAATAGTCCCATCAATACTCGTTAACAAAATGGAGAACCTAAGACTTGCCCCCTCCCTGTGTAGATAAATTACAAACTTCCTGATGGGCAGACTACAAGTTGTAAGAGTGAAGGATTGTACTCTATATGAAACTCCCTTACCCTCAACACATAAGCACCACCAGGATGTGTATTGAGCCCACTGCAATATTCACTGTACACACATCACTGTGTGACCATCTTGAACTCCACTTCTATCGTCAAATATGCTGATGACACAGTTGTGGTAGGCCTGATAACCAACAACAACAATGAGGCCTGTCTGAAGGAGATTAGAATGCTAGAACACTTGTGCAGGGCAAACCATCCTCTGCAAAATGTCAACAACAAAAGAAATTATATTAGACCTCAGCAAATTGCAGAAGAGAAGATTTCACCCATCAACGATTAATAGTACTCCTGTGGAGAGAATGGCAAAATATAATACCTTGGAGCGCATCTTGCATGGAATATAGTCCTGCCATATAAACACCATGGTAAAAAATTAATCTTCAACCACGGTACTGAAGAACTTCTACACCTACACCATCCAGGGCATCTTGATGGGGAGCATCAGTTGTTGGTATGGAAATAGTACCAAGGAGGATAGTCAGTCTCTACCGAGAGTGGGGCGCACTGATGAATGAACAGTATGTGCTCAACTTTCTGATCTGGAGACTATTTACAATAAACAATGCTAGAAAAAGGCAAGGAGGATACTAGAAGACCAGACCCACCCAACCTTGATCTCTTCCTCCAAATTCCATCAGTAAAGCATTTCCTGGGGAATGAGAGCCACCATATAAAGGACGAAGAAGAGCTTCCTACTCCAGGCAATATGTACCCTTAACTAGGGTATATAGGAACTGATTAGAACCGCTCAGAAACAGGGCCAGAAGTGCTTCAAAAACTTGAACCTGGACTTTTGAACAATTATTTGAAGCTACTGAATATCTTCCATTGCTGTTTTTGTTATCATTTTCTTTCTTGCATATATGCTTGTATCTTATGTTTGCACCACTTAGACCTTTTGAGCGGAACAAAGCATTTAATTGTATATTATATTATGTGTGGCTGTGCATGTGACCAATCAACTTGAACTTAAACTTCAGCACTGGTAGTTTCAGGATGGCAAATGCAGTGCAGTGCAGGTCTACAAAGAAAGCAAGGGATTTGTATCTGTGATTAGTTTCGGACCAAGCAAAGGAAATCAAATGAAAATGACCCCATTCACGGTGATCTGTTGAAGCATTTTCAGAGGTAATGTGGCGTAAAGGGGAGCCCATGATTTTGGAAGATCGTAGGGTCAAAGTCAGTGTTATACTTATGAATTATAAATTTTAGTTTGTTTGGCCTCCGGGATCATTCATGATGTTTTGATTATGTCAAAGGTTAGTTGTGGATGTTGGCATCTGAGCAATCAATATGCCTCTAGCAATTGAGCAAGTATACCACAAAAGTAGGATATGTTTATATTGAAAAATCATGTTGAAAAACATAAAAAAAACACATTTTTTGTTTTCAACAAGAAAGGGATGCAATTCTAGGGGAACATTTCTTCTACCAACACACAAGGAAAGCATTTAGAATCTCCAGCTACTTCACATGCAATACAGTTTTTTTGTCTATATTCTAAAGAGTCCCTATTACACTAAAAATGATTGGTCCTTTCAAAAGAAAATTTCAACAGCACCTGACATTAAAACAATACCAGGTACCCACTACAGGTTTCATGGTCTCTATCAAAGCACTGTTCTATGCTTTACTTTGTCCTCTTTTTTTAATCTCACTTTCGGTTTTTGGTTTTTCTATTATCTTTCTCCCTTTCTTTCCTATCGTTGTCTTATTCTTTTCACTGCAAGAAAAGAGGGACACCCACAGTACCCTCTAAAAAGTGCCAAGGATGAAACAGTTGCACCACTTTAAGGGTCTAAAAAATATTCAAATTTATTGACTAATTACATATATTTACAATCACAATGAACATTAAGACTATACAATAACAACTACATGACATAAACATTTAAAACCACAAGGGGGCGCTGGAGGTCTGTCTCAGTGCAAAAAGTAAAATACTCTCCATTAAAAGTGTGTATCCAAATCCTATATACTGTAACTAGTATGCTCTCAGATGCAAAAGTGCAAAAATACAACAAAAAATGTGCTAAACCCACCTATTAATCAATTCAGATCCACATGAGTGTACAAAAATAAAGCAGAATAACATACCATTGAGCAGGAAAACACGCCGTGGTGATGGAAGTGAAAGAGAAAGAAATGAACAAAAGTGCATACAGACCAACCAGACGTGGACCCCCCACAGGTAACAACACCGAGCGCGTTCGTAGTGTCTCCTGCACTACTTCAAGGGCGAGTGAGCGCAGACACCTACCCCACCTGCAATAAATGTGCATGCAGAGCACCTCCCAGGTCCCACCGCTCCAATCAATGTTAACAAACAATCCCACATGGTCCTCCCAGCCCTCCCACACCCTGCCCAACGCACCTGTAACCAACTCAGAATCAGTACCGCACGTGCCGGTACTTCCTTGCGATGACTGGTGGCACCACTCGCTCCCAACAAGAATTTATTTTGAGGTTGCTTAATTTTGTATTAGCTCATAATTTTTTTACTTTTGATGGTACATATTATTTACAGACTTGTGGTGTTGCGATGGGGGCACGAGAGGTGGTGTTCCAGGATGACTCTCACGGACTCTGCCGGCAAGTGCTGGGCTGGTTTCGATATATTGATGACGTGCTGTTGCTGTGGCAGGGGACTGGAGAGGAATTGGATGAGTTCATAGATACACTCAATATTAATCCATACAATATTTATCTCACAGCACACAGATCAAAAACTGAAGTTACCTTTCTGGACCTAAGCATTAGAGTGGTGGAAGATGGTAGAAGAGAGACGGACCTGTACCGCAAGACTACTGCCACTAATGCAGTACTTCGCTATCAGAGTTTTCATACCACAACATTAAAGAATGGTATACCCACGGGTCAGTTTCTGCGGGCTCGCAGAAACTGCTCGGAGGATGATAGCTTCCAACATCAAGCCAGAGATCTGAGCGAGCGCTTTAAGATGAGAGAGTATCCCCAAAAAGACAAGCATGGGATCGGGCGACATCCACATCGAGAGACACACTCCTGACCCCAAGGCCGAAAAAACGGGATGCCTCTGAGATTAAATTCATCACAAGATATAATCGTGACTGGGGTAAAATAAGGTATATCCTAAGGAAACATTGGGACATATTGGAGTCTGACCCGGATGTGAAAAAGTGGGTACAGACAGGTCCCCAATTGGTTGCTCAGCGAGCCCCTAACCTAAGAGACATTCTGTGTTCCAGTCACTTCAGACCAACTCCAGATTGGCTCACAGATCATAAAATAGTAGGTAACTATGCATGTGGGGGGTGCTCCATATGCCGATAATGGTCAAGGGGAAACAGGTACACAACCTAATTACTGTAAAAATATTCAAACTTCGACAATTTATCAACTGTCGCACCACGGGTGTGGTGTATGCATTATGGTGTTCCTGTCCCAAAATGTATATTGGGGAATCTAAGAATAGTTTAAAAGCAAGATTACAGGCACACATTTCTAGCATACGTTTGGCGCGCACTCACATTGACCAGGGGAAAACCATCACACCGGTCGCCGAACATTTTATGCAGGCACACAACTGTGAATATGACCAGCTCCAGGTTATGGGAGTCCAAAGGGTTGGGGTGGGCCCACGGGGGGGGGGTGACCTAAAACGAAAACTTCTGCAGTGTGAATTGCGGTGGATATACTCCTTAAATACACAGCACCCAGGCGGTCTAAACGAGGACGTGTCTTTTACGCCATTCCTGGGCTAATTAGATTGTGATTTTTCTGACACTTTTTTAAGGATGCATACACACATTGTGAGAATTAGTTGGGTTGTGTTAGTTTTTGTCACTGTTTGGTTAGGTATAGGTCACTGTGTTAGAGCTGATTGTATATATTTTCTTTCAGCACACTGTAGATAATGCTGTGTGTTTTCTCTTTTTGGCACTTGTTGATATTGCTTTCACGGTATGAGTTGGATACTCACTTTTTGTATTTAGTTTTCAGATATATTTGGCACGATGCACGACCACGGGGTGGATAGATGGAGACACGTAATCCCGGTTATGCTGCGTAGAGGATGAACCAGCCACGGACGTGAACAGTGTGCATCCTTATATGGTCGTACCTCTAACAGCTGTGAAACATCTGGACAGTCTGAGGATGCCAGTGAAAAGGAGTTTCCACCATTGCAGCTGAGACCGACCCCCACCTGGGATCCCACGTCTCCCTGTCATTCTTGTTGGACTTTAGCCTACCTAGGAGCCCACAATATTGCCTGCTTTACACCCGTTTGAATTTGCGGTTGCCTCCCCTTGACCATATTATGGCGTGTGACATACAGCTCTGATGTGGCTAGTTGTGTGTGCCACAGTTGGAGCAGTACCATGATGTCTCAATTTAGGAACCTTTTCCATTCTGATAAGGCCTATTTGGGCTATGCCCCCCCCCCCTCTTTCCTTGTTTAGGGGTTTTGGCATCCTTTTTATCATGTGTGTAAAGAGTGATCTATGAAACCTTTGGCCTATTACATTCCCCTAAGATTGGGTATCTGCGAATTGACACAATATACATTACCTTATTTGGATCTAATTATAATTGTGAATATATGTATATAGGTATATCAACATAGAAATGAATTTATACTGTTTATATATTTTTTATATTATCTTGTATAGGTTGTCTGTTACGTGTATTTGCATTATTAGGCTCATTTTGACACCACCGCACTGTGTGTGTGGTGCATATGTGCCTCCCAGGGTCCCACTTGCTCTGCATATTAGTGGATTTATTAATCCCTTTTTATCTGCTGTATAGCTTGGGCCCCACAGCAGCCCTCGCTCCCTAAGCATGTGGGCTTCCAAATGCCCTCTCTGTGATTCCTCCCTTATTTTTCTCTCCTCCCTCTCCCACCCGCTCTTATGCGCACCATGTATAGCCTTCTTTTATCCTCATCATTGGTGGCTTTAATCACGGCTGGGCGCATGTCTCTGCCGGCCGTGATTTGGGCTATGTGACTGGGCAGCGCTGCTGTCATCTGCTGCTGTCTTATCACACTACGTGCTGTGGTGTGCTCTGCTTTTGTTTATTGTCACTTAGCAACGGGGGCCGGCTTACCACGTGACGTACTTCCGGCCGGAGTACGATGACGCGGTGCCGGCCCACCACATCCCTCTGATTCTGAGTTGGCTACAGGTGCGTTGGGCAGGGTGTGGGAGGGCTGGGAGGACCATGTGGGATTGTTTGTTAACATTGATTGGAGCGGTGGGACCTGGGAGGTGCTCTGCATGCACATTTATTGCAGGTGGGGTAGGTGTCTGCACTCACTCGCCCTTGAAGTAGTGCAGGAGACACTACGAACGCGCTTGGCGTTGTTACCTGTGGGGGGTCCACGTCTGGTTGGTCTGTATGCACTTTTGTTCATTTCTTTCTCTTTCACTTCCATCACCACGGCGTGTTTTCCTGCTCAATGGTATGTTATTCTGCTTTATTTTTGTACACTCATGTGGATCTGATTTGATTAATAGGTGGGTTTAGCACATTTTTTGTTGTATTTTTGCACTTTTGCATCTGAGAGCATACTAGTTATAGTATATAGGATTTGGATACACACTTTTAATGGAGAGTATTTTACTTTTTGCACTGAGACAGACCTCCAGCGCCCCCTTGTGGTTTTAAATGTTTATGTCATGTAGTTGTTATTGTATAGTCTTAATGTTCATTGTGATTGTAAATATATGTGATTAGTCAATAAATTTGAATATTTTTTAGACCCTTAAAGTGGTGCAACTGTTTCATCCTTGGCACTTTTTAGAGGGTACTGTGGGTGTCCCTCTTTTCTTGCAGTGTATTGAGTTTTGAGTGCTGGGATTAGTGTGCACACTATTATTGGCTTTATTGTTGACTTACCATTTGGCTTATAGACTGGTGCAACTTTTCTAGCTTGTCTAAAACTTGTGTCTTATTCTTTTCTTTATCTTCTTTCTTTTCTGTTTTCTCATCTTTTTCCTTTTCTTGTCTCCCTGTGGTATACCTTGTTCTCCTTTCTTTTCGCCCCCCCTCTTTGTTGTCTCTCCTCTTGAGCCAAAATTATGCCCACAGGAAGACCTTGCTGCGAGCTGGCGGGGACCATGATCACAACAAATGTGACTTGGTTCTAGCTTGGGTTCCGTGGTGTCTTCTGGTTTGTCCAGTTTGGGTCCTTTTCATAGCAGAGCTCCATCTGATAGGGGACAGAAAACATCTGTATACATATGTGGTAGCTGCACCATGCAACACTCTTGCATCTGTCCATACAGATCTCCAACAGGAATAAATGAGGATCTCAGGTTCATGGGCAACAGAAGTAAGTTGTTCGCTAATCCCTGAACCCTATTGACTTTCCTTTTTGTCAGATTAATCCCTGAACTGTGGTACCCTTTTTTGACCTTACCCTGTTATTCCCACTTCAGTGCCAAATTAACCCCTACAAGTATTTCCCTCAATAAACCACCTTGTTAAGTATCCCTCCCCACCCACCTTTCTTCACTATTTCCATTTGTCTTTAGCAAAATGAGCAGGAATCTAGGACAGTTTTTACTGGATTACAGGAAGAGCAGAATGTCAGGAATAAGAATACCCAGGAGTGACATTTACATGTGGAACAAATACACGCATTCAGTTCCAGCGAATGAGAAAGTCACTCCAGTGATGGAACCTCACGTGTATCAGAATCACTTCAAGCTGTTTCTGGGGCTTTACTAACATATACAGAAGATGGTAACTATCCTCCAAATATAAAAGTTCCCTTTTCATGGAGGAGTTTAGGGCCAGCAGCTGTTTGCCACAAGCTGTAAAACAATTCCTAAAATAACATACAATCCAAATCTGGCTTTATCTCATTTAGATAAAGGGATTAGGGAGATTTTCTGCGGCCTTCTTGACAATCTGTGAGTGCAGGACGGTTAGGGCTTGTGCGGTTATATCATGCATAGCCGAGCCTTCATTATTATGGAAGCAGTGTGTGTCAGGATTCAGGATCAGGATGACAGATGATGTGTTATATCCTAAACACCACAACGTGTAAAATGTATAAACTTTAAATTGTAACATTGACAAAAACATTTCTTAAATCTGCCACCAAAACTGAACTTTACTCTGGTCACAGATTCGCTGTCTGGCAGTTTACACAGTGCTTAATCCTCTGTAAGCTCTCATTAAAGCATACCTACACCACCTACACAAGCTGTGTACCTTTTCTTAGTGAGGCTTAATCACATGAGGGATAGGAAACCGTTGCAGACAGGGCCGTATTAAGTGTAGTGGAGGCCCCTGGGCAAATTTTTTTTTTCCTTTAAAATAATAGTCTAGTCAAGTAACTGATTGGTGGTTGTCTGGCACCCACCTACTTACTGGAATGTCAGATCGAGTCCCTTGTACCACCCTTATGCGGGTGTGTGCTGCTCAGGAACTCCAGCTTTGCCATTCTGGGCGGGGGGGGGGGGGGGGTAGTGGAGTCAACCAGCTGGTCCAGCAGAAAACGGTTCCTTGCATTGAGCTGCCAGCAGCTGTGCTTGGTGGCTTATATGCAGTGAGCGGCCACGGATTGGCAGCTCTGCACGCACCCATCACTGTAGCATTGCTGAGTGCGGCTTTGCTGCTCTAGACTCTACTTTGGCTGCCTAGGTGTGGGGGGGGGGGCCCACTGCTGCTGATAGCTTTGCTCCTGGCCCCGCGGGCTGTCATACCAAAGATTGAAAAGCCTTCTGGACCAGATCATTATCCAAAGATTGGTGGAGGCCCCCTTTTTAGGGCAAGTGATGGAGGCCCCAGGGCACGAGCCCCTTGCGCCCCCCTCATAATCCAGCCCTGGTTGCACAGCTGCAGCATCTGGCTCATTCTACTGTAGGAGGTGCTGGACAACACTGTGTGAGCTTCTGGTTTTTAAAATGTTACTATCTGCAGTGGTTCTTGGAGGGGGGTGTGGGATTGTTTCTAAATCAGACCCCCTTCCCCTTATAAATGTGTATGTCAATATCAAAGTACTATAGTGCAATGCCAAATTTAAAACCTAATATAATACAAATACAAAACAATACAATCACATCAATTGACAAATAGCTTACTAAGCACTAACAAAAATATCCACTGGGTCTCACAGGTGAACAAACTGGCAGACCACTCAAAGATGTTGGCTCAAAAGTTAAAGCAGACCAACAGACAAAAATGAATTAAATCAGACCAACACAACAAACAGTGCTCATATGCATCCGTTTCCAGAGCAATTTAGATTGCTGCACATAATTCATTTACCTTTTTCTAACTCCTACTGGGATACATTTTAAAAACAAGATGACCACTCATGGGCTTGCAGGCCACGTGCAAACAGGAAGTCCTAACTTTCAATTATGTCAGTTGGGAGAGGAAGCTCCAAAATGGCCGCTACCTTTCTTTTCCAACTGTGTTAGGATGTTGGTCCGGTTTAAGTGTATTATACATATATACCTTCAGGTATATTTTTTATGCAGTCAAAAATGAGAAAGGATACATTAATATGATTTTGTTCAGGTTTGGTCATCCAGACCACAGGTTGTAGTACACCTAAAAGGCCACAAACGTATCTATCAACAAATATATCATTGCAAGTAACTACACAATAGTTTAGCTATAATTAGATTTAAAAAAATCCTTTGTCTCAAAGATCTACAGCTCTATAGATGCTTTAGGCTATCAAATGGGCTGACTGAGATCAGAATAGCTGATAGGAAACTGTTAAGGATCAGGTAATGTGCATATCATACATAGAAACATAGGACAACATGGTCAGTTTTCATCATACACGCGTATCTTATCTCCAGACATATTAGTGCACAGCATTATACAATTTAAAAAAAATGGTGTGCTCATGTCGTGCCATTAAGAAAGGGGCTGGACACCTCGAAAAGTCGGTGGTAACTATACTAGGTGATCACTAGGGATGAGCGAATCGGTTCTAACGAACCTGAATTCACTCCGAATTCCAGGGAAAATTCGATTCAGCACGAACCCGAATTTTTAGTGGTTCGTGCTGACCGAATTTTCCCTGAAATTCGGAGTGAATTCAGGTTCCCGCAGCCGGCCTCCCCGCTCCCACCAAGCCGTGAAATGGAAAAAAATGCCTGCATGGTGGGAGCGGGGAGGCCGGCTGCGCTGTCAGCTGTCATCAGAGGACGCGTCATCAGAGGAAGCCGGCCTCCCCGCTCCCACCATGCCGGTAAGTGTTTGCTGTATAGTGGGAGAGGGGAGGCCGGCTGCACAAGCTGGCTTCCGCCGCCCGCTGACAGCGCAGCCGGTCTCCCCGCTCCCACCAGAGATGAGCGATTCGCTAAAGTTCGATTCGGACGAACCCAAATTTCTTTGAGAAATTCGGCGAATCGCCCGAATCGAATTTTTGAGAAGTTCGCTCATCTCTAGTGATCATCATAACATTGAGTTACTATATATGCTGCATTAATTCTTTATTGAGTTTAACACAAATTAAGTGAAACACAAATAATTACCTAGATAGATCCCAATATAAGTTATAAAGTGGAAGCTGTGCTGCAAACTTATAATTAACACATTTCAGTATAAAGTGGGATAAACATGAATTACACTAAAAAAATGATTTCATACAGTAAATAATGCAAGCCTTACTATGAAAGCCCACCTCAGCCCCTTTACAAAAGGAGAGACTAAAAAAAGATTGTTAATACCCCAAATGAATGTCGGTCAGGGAACACAAAGACAGCAGCCCACATGTTCCGTTGTCTGAGGACAACTTCCTCGGGGCAGTCATTATGTTTACTTCTATATTATACACTGGCGATAGGATACATGTGGATGATGCCTGACCATATTTTCGTATCTTTCAATGTATGATATTAACAGTACCTGATATCTATGATCTCACCTCAGCCTTAAGGCCTATAGCTGTACCCTACACTGGCTGTGTGCCCCAATGTCTCATCCTACCCTGGTGCCAGAGCAAAGACAGATACATAATAGCCATTCAAATGCATCTTAGCAGAAATCTCCTCAGGTAGTGCCATGGACTGTTTTCGTAGTAAATGTCACCATGGCAGCTTTTAGATTAGCAGGCCCAGAAACATACAGGTGATGCATCATTCAGACAGGTTGTTATATGGGCTCGCTGCCAGATTGGTGATTGGTTGGACAGTGCGCCTCACACAGGGACTAAAAACTTTGGTACTACAATGCTTTCTCACAGAGTATTGCCACTACAGAGTGTTGCTTAGTGGATTCTTTTTAACAATTGGCATGAGTGTTTTGCATTTGGACCACATTAGGGTCGATTCACGGTCAGTGCATCAAGAACCATAACCAAGCACAAACGATTCCGCATGCACCTAAGCACATGATCCATGGCAGACGTGCGGAGAGCACCAAGTTTCAGGGGCTCAGTGAGTGCAAAATTCTTCTTCTATCTGAAATTCTGCTATTTTTAAGTGCAAATAGCTCCGCTTTCCTTTCTCCATAGCAATCTGCTAAAAGTGGACCAAAACCCATGGCGATTGGCTCGGGAATCTATAACATTTCCTGGCTGATCGATTCCCTCCCCCCAGGGCATAAAAAATTGGGATGCCCCGCTGTGGGAACCCCCCAGGTCGCCCCATACACTTACCTTCTTTCTCGGTCCAACGGCGCATGCGCAAGCCGCTGCCACATTCCCGCTTGTAAATGGCCAATGCAGACACGCACTCTGTTAAAGGGCTCTCTGAGTCGCTTGCCTTAGATGAAGGCTCCGGGCACGCTGATTGGGCTAGTGGCCGTGCATACGCCATAGAACCGGGAAGAGGTGAGTTTCGGCGACCTGGGGAGTTTCACTCCAGGGTGCCCTGGGGGCAAGGACTAAAACCCAGGACCAAACTCATTTTTTTTTGCCTAATGTTTTGTCCCCAGATGTTCATTTTAACCCTCCCTCCCCTGTTAGGTTTGCATATTTATGGTTTATAATTTAACTATTATTTTTAGGTTTTTTTTGCTAAACTTACCTTCATTTTATGATTTTTGACAACTTTTTGTAACATTTTTTTCAACCAAAAACCAACAAAAAGGTTCAATCCCTAAAAAAGAACTTGTGGCTGACACTTTCATTGTTTAAAAACATGCAGGATGCTGCCGGCATGTGTTTTCAGAATAAAATAAGGCTGTTACTGATTGGAAGCGACAGTTTCCTTCACCTATTCACTCTTAAAATTGCCACATCCTAAAAATTGGTTGAATTTTCCTAAAAAAATCAATATAAATTATTGAAATTATCTGTGTATGATGGCCAGCAAACGCAGGGAATGCCACTTTACTGCAGCTGTTTTCTAAATGCAGCATTTTACAAGTAAGTGAGTACTTCAGCTGCTATCTAAGGGTTTTCCCTGCTAAGACTGGAGCAGGAAGAGGCAGCAGTGAGAATCGAGGGACAATTCGGAGCAGGAGGGGCTCGTTGATGGACTTTGAGGTGAGTGTCTGGAGCAAAAGTAAAATTCAATATATATGCTCTACCTGTGCTGCTCATAGATTTCTATGCCCGTTGGCAAAGCTCTGTATGCAGTGAATTGATAAGGGAGAGCCAATTTGGTTCAATAGGCACAATTTTCTTTCAGATTTTGTTACCTGGGAGTAGTCCAACTCAAACATGATGCAAGAGGAAAGATAAATGCCCTTAGACCTTTAGTCCAGTTTAAAAACTATATCCATTCAACTATACGTTATGTTACCTCAGGTTTTATTTCTACAGAGAGCTTATTTAGATTGGTGTGTAGTTAGAAGCTTGGGCCCAAATAGCATTTTGAACAATACTTCTTCTATATCTGTCATACAAACTGATACGTTAATTGACGTCAGATTTAATTGTTTATGACATTAAAGCGGACCTTCACTCTAAATAAGAGTCTATCTTATATGTTTCCCACACCCTGTACATACAGATTGCTCACATTAAAAATCATCCTACCTGCATCTACTGCATTTTATAAGCCTTTAAACATCCAAGATGGTGGCTTATGGAAGCTGCCATTTTTGCAGGCAGCCTGCAAACAGGAAGTGCCTGCAAACAGGAAGTGACTGTGCTGCTCTGCATTCTGGGACTGCTGACCTTTCCCTGACCCCAGCTCTGCTCTGTCTGAGCAAAGCACAGCTATAACCCGCCCCCCTGTACCTTATCCCACTCTCCTCTCCTCAGTAAGTGTGATGCTTCTGAGTCAAGATGGCGGCGCCCGTATCCTAAATTCCCGAACAGAGTTGCAGCCCAGTGGGGGAAAGTATAATAAATTAGTGACTAAACATGTAAAATATATTAATTTTAGATGCTGAGGAATTGTTTTTTAAGAGTTTGGGCTTTTCATTAAATCATGGTGAAGGTCCGGTTTAATGAAGACAATGCTTAGTTATTATTGTACTTAACCTGTTGATGACTACTAGGACCAAGTAGCTGTCTTTAAAAAAACACACCTTGCAGCTTGAGCCCTATAGTATTTGGCTTTGTACTTATTTTGAGGCAGTAATGAGTACATACCTTACATTGTTGTGTGTCCTGGACGGCAAATCCCTAAGAATGTGTAATACAGGTCAGAGACGTTTAATCATACTGAGCTGAGTGGGCTTTCCCCATAGCGGAGGATTAGTGTCAGCAAGTATCTTGCCTGTATCATGAGTCTGTCATCTCCTGAGAATTATGCTGCCTGATGATTTCCCCAGCTCTGGTCTGACGAACTTCATGAGTCACCAAGCTGGCAAACGCTCTACTCTTCTTCCTAATGGAAAGACGGGACCGTCAGCAATGCATCACTGACTACAGTTACAAAGTGATTTTAAAGCTTACGCACATTTTAACTTTACACTCAGTCATGTATTAGCAGCCCACGGGGAAATCACTTGTGTGCCTGGAGACACGTTAGCATTGTTTTTGGTACAACTATGACACAGACAACTGATTTCCGTTCTCACAGAAGCAAAATATGAAATGTTGACATCAGTGCTTAAACATGCAGCCAAATTATTAAATAACTGTTATGGTTATTACATTGCTACTTTATTTAATACAAAACTGCCGTGCAATATATGAGTAGAATATGGGAATATTGTGATCAAGCTCAGGGAAATGGCAGCTACCCCAAATGCTAAAATGGGAGTCATGGTAATGTTATTGCTATTGTAGTACATAGCATAAAATAAAAGAATCCTTTTGATCCTCACTTGCTACACCCACATACTAATCTCCAACAACTAGCAACTATTGTTTTCCTTGCCCATGAACCCATGATCTAAATCAGCTGAAACCATACACTATCAACACGTTTCATTAAACTTGATTCTTCCTCAGGGAAGGTGTCCATTCTATTAATAGAGTAATATAACATCTTACCAGAATTTAACTGTTACTGCATTTTAGTAAACATTTTAGGTGTTATTAACATATGTGCATTTTAAAGCACTTATAAACACCCATAATATTCTTCTTTGAATCCTGTTTTGTTCAATTTTATGACGTATTCCGAAATAAAACATACAATGATCCTTATTTTCATTAGACATTTTATGGAAAGTTTACTGAATTGAGGCCTATATGTTAATATATCTGCTCTCTTGGCTTATTGTATTACAATGTTTGACATTTCGCCTTTTGGAGTGGTTAATACATTGTGATGAAGTCAAAGCAGAGCACACCCTGTGTACTGTTTGCAGGAGGCTGCCACTTCTTACTGTGGTGCCATAACGCTTTGAACGGATCAGCCCAACAAACGCTGGCCACCTGTGGCAGGGCTAGAATTCTCAGCATGCTTTGTTGTCTTCAGATGCTGCCTGAAAAAATGTGCTTATGTGCACTAAGTGCACTAAGCATTTATTGGCCTGTCTATCCCTGAAAATGGGCTCTGGGGTCTGTGAGGACAGGATGAGCACTGTGAATAGAGGTGGATGTGAAAGTTTAAGCATAATAGGCGGAGTAGAAGGAAACAAACACTTTAACTAGTCGCTCAAGTGCTGACACAGCCAAGTCCACACCTGGTTCATCTTAAGGAATGTAAGGATGTCCACGTTTGCTGTGGATAAGCGGATCCTCTTGTTAGTAATGACACCCCCTGTGCTGAAAACACATTCTGTTAGGACACTTGCCGCAGGACAGGCCAGCCCTCCAAGGCATAGAGGGCAAGCTCTGGCCACGTGTCCAATTTAGCTATCCAGAAACTGAACGCGAAGGACCCAGGAAACACATAGACAGGTAGCCATCCACCATGCAAGAAAATGTCTGCCTCCTGGTACTATGGGCCGTAGTATCTGATGGTGGTGGATGTGATGCAAAATGGAATAAGTTGTTCCACATTGTGGCCATGCTCAGCCCCCCTGTGAGGTGCTGCCACTGCCACTGCTGCATTGGCAACTTGCTCCTCCTCGTGCCACAACTAAGCCCTCAACGTCAGCTGGGAACTTTAACAATAGTGCATCCACCAGCGTGCATTTGTACTCTCTCATTTTTCAATCCCACTCTTGTGTAAGTGCTGAACACAGGTTCTGATAGGACACTTGCCGCAAGGCAGGCCAGCACCTCTAAGGCATAGAGAGCAAGTTCTGTCCAAGAGTCCAATTTAGCAACTCAGAAATAGAATGCTTAGTACCAGGAGACGCGATGACAGATAGTCATCCACCATGCGAGTCAAAGTCTGCCTCCTGGTACTACGGGCCGTTGTAACGATAGTGGTGGATGTGACAGAAAATGGAATAAGTTGTTTCACATTGTGGCGATTCTCAGCCTCTTCTGCGTAGTGCTGCGAGTGCAACTTCATTGGCTACTTGCTCCACCTCCTCGTGCCACCACTAAGCCCTCATGTCTAATGGGAACTAGTAGTGCCAGTAGTGCGTCCACCAGTGTGCAATTGTACTCTCATTTTTCTTGTTCAATAATTTTTATTATTGGATAATAAGGGTTTATACATCAATGTTCCAACCACTCATGAAAATTATCAATCTAATTATCAATAATATATTATTTTACATCTGTTAACCGACATTAAGGTTCAATAAAACTTATGATAAAGTACTCTCATTTTTCAATCCCGCTCTAGTGTTGGAATCAAGGAGGTGACATCATGGCCTGAAGCATTTTTCCAGCAGGCAGAGGATGCGGATCATAGCACTGATGATGGTGTCATCAGCGCTGACCATATTGGTGGCGTACTGGAAGCACTGCAGCACTGCGCAGATGTCCCTCATGGAGGCCCACTCACTGATGGTGAAATGCTTGTGGTCTGCACTTCTACTCACCCAGGCATTTTTTAGCTGAAACCCCACTATTGCCTGCTGCTGCTCTCACACCCTTTCCAACGTGGAATCCCACCTGGTGGGCAAGTCACATATAAGGCAGTGGGTGGGAACGCCGAAATTCCTCTGCAATGCTGACAGGCGAGCAGTAGCAGCATGGGAACACTGAAGGTGCAAGCACACGCCACACACTTTATGCAGAAGCTCTGGAATCCTTGGATAATGGGCCAGGAAGCTCTGCACCACCAAGTTGAGCACATGTGCCATGAATAGGATGTGCGTCAACCCACACTACCTTGCCAGGCTTCCAGACCAACGGCAGCAGCCAGTCATCTGTCTTGTCCTGGATGCTGGTCCACAGCTGTGTGGCGATGTGGGGTCCTTTCATGTCTGCCCAGTCTCGAGCTAAACTACGTCTGTGCATAGCACAAGCAGACAAGCACAGAACGCGCTCGGATGGGTGCGCGAGGAAGCACACGCATGCGCACTCGGCGGCCATTCATTGACTTGCTTTTTCGTGGATGACCTGGCTTCCTCCCTGACTTTGCTCTCTTTGGACTGGCTTCCAGTTACAGCCTTGGCTTGGACTCGACCCTGAACTTCCGCTGCCTGCCTGTCATAGAACCAGGACTGTTCCTATGATTTCCCAGCAGATGGCGCAAAGGTTCCCCGTGCGCTCGCATTTTCGCAATAAGAATAGTAGGGCCAGTAAGCATGCGAATATGCGCGCGCATTTGTGCATCATGTGAGCCAATGGATTTGTGCACATGTGCGACAATGCGCGCGCATGCGCATTGCAGACGCCCGAAAATGCGCTCGCTTTTGCGCATGCGCAGGGGCCTTTAAATACTGCCGAGCCCTGAGCTTCATTGCCAGTTGGTCATTTCTCCTGTTTGTTCCTGTGTACCGACCCGGCTTGATCCTGACTACGCTCCTGTTCTCCTGACGACCTTGGCTTGTTTACGACTTTGATCCTGATCTGCCTGCCCATGACCTTGGCTTGTTCTACGTTCCAGTCCAGCTCTGGTACGTCTTCTACCCAGAACTTGGTAATACCAACTCCTAGTTTGCCTGACCTGGGGCTTTCCTGCAGCCCAGTCTATCCTCACCGTTAGAGGCTCTAGTGAAAACCAGGTTGGTCCTTAGATTCCAGGCTTCCCGGTCGAGAGGTGAGCCAGTTCTTAGTCTCCGCAATCAGGGTTCACACCCGGTAGCCTGACACTGCCCTTTTTTGGACTACCACCTTTGAGCCTCTGCTGGCTGCCCTGACCTCTGCTTGGATTACCGCTTTTGGACCACTGGTGCCAGCCCTAACCTTTGCTTTGAACATGTTTTTTGGACTTCATGCTAACCCTTCCTGTCCTGGGGCTTCCGATCCCTGATGACCCTGATGGCTCCTGCAGCGCAGTCTGTCTTCCCTTGCGGGGAGCTCCAGTGAATATCAGTATGCCAAACTGGAGAAATGTCAGTTTGAGCAGTCATCAGTTCATCGGGTTGAACATTTCTGATTCTGGAATTCCTCATAAGGAGGTCCAATGCTCGATTGGCATTGCCAGTTTCTACATCTGCTTTATTTTGACTTTTCCAAGGTCATACGACCTATCACCGACCTAACCAAAAGCAGTACGCTTAAGAGGCATTTACGTTTGCACCTTTCTAACTCATGCAGACCCAGAACTGCCGTTCATCCTCGAGGCTGACACATCTGCAGCCTTGGTGGGGGCTGTCCTGTCCCAATGAGATTCGGCTAAGTGAGTAGTCCACTCAATAGTAGTCCCCACTCCTCCTCCCACAAAGAGGAGCCTGAGGTACCTACGATCCTCCAGCCCAGTCACTTCTTTGTGGTAGTGTCAGATCTCCACAATTCGCAGAGCCTCTGTAGATGTCTTTAGCCATCTTAAAGATCGTCTGACCCAGGCCGATAGCTTCACCAGGGAAAGATCTTTGTTCCAGTTTCTGTGCGCCCAGGGGTGCTCCAAGGCACTCCTGATCATCTACTCACTGGGCACTTTGGGTTCAAGAAGACCTTGCACCTTCTCAAACATTACTTCTGGTGGCCTACATCCTCACTGTAAGGAGTATATCTCTATTTACGGAACCAGTGCCCGTAACAAACATAGGACCTCTAAACCTACAGGGCTCCTTATGCCTCTGCCGATTCTGGAGAGTCCCTCGGAGCAGATTTCCTTGGACTTGTGTAACACTATTTTAGTGGTTGTAGATCCCATTAAGCTCATCCATTTTCTTCTTTTGCCAGGCCTCCCGTCGGCCCCAGAGTTGGTCCATGTTTTCATCAAAGAAATCATACCGCTCCACGGACCTTCCAGAATCATATCCGACTGAGGTTCCCAGTTTACAACCAAAGTTTGCTCAGCACTCTGCAAAAGCCTCCAGAACACTCTGGCAGACACCAGCTGCAGACCAATGGGCAGACCGAACGAGTCAACCAATCGATGGAACAGTACATCTGTTGTTAAACCTCAGCTTCCCAGGATGACTGGGTTCGCCTTCTGTCCTTAGCGGAGTTCGCATTTAACAATATGGTTCATTCATTCACGAATCAGACCCCTTTTGAAGCCAGCTTTGGATTTCACCCCAAGCTGTTTTCCAACCCTGGCTTCCCTGGGGATGTCCCTGTGGTTCATGACCTGAGCGCTCACCTGTCCTATGTCCCCCATCAACTTCGAGAATCTCTGTTACGTACACAGGCTTGTCATAAAAATAGTGCAGTTTCCTTTTGTTCTCCAGCCATGAAGCTGTCCATCGGTGACTCCTTACTTCTTCCATCTCATCTAAAGCTTCGCCTCCCTACCAAGAAGCTTGCGCCCAAATTCATCTGTCCTTTTAAGATCAAACGACAGATTAACGAGGTAGCCTATGAACTGAACCTCCATCCATGCTTGAAAGTTCATCCTGTCTTTCATGTGTCCCTCTTGAAGAAGGCAGAACTGCGGTAGCCACTGGTTAAGCCACCCGACCCCGTTTCTGCTGATGGAGAAAAAGAGTATGAAGTGGAGCAGCTCCTGGATTCTAGGAATGAGGTAGAGGGTTTCAATACCGACTTCGATGGAGGTGTTACGGCCTGGAGAAGACTCTTGAGAACCCGCCAGGAACTTGCATGCTCTTACCTTAATCAGGTCTTTGCCTCTTAGGCACTCCAAGAAAGCTGCCAGGTTGGTCGACCGGAGGCCTCCTAAAAAGGAAGAGGCAATGTCAGGTTACCCAAGTCTCCCCAAGGGCCGATGGTGCGCTGAAGAATCTGCCTGTCATCTCTGCCCAATCCCATGCTAAACTGCGCCTCTGCATAGGGCAAGCAGGCGTGCAGAATGTGCGCAGATGGGCGCATGAGGGAGTGCACGCATGCACACTTGACCGCCCACGGAGGTGCACCAGGTTCCCGAGACCTATTTAAAGATTGCACCTGTCCTATTATGACTTCGGTTTGGACTTGACTTTTATAGATAGAGGGAAGGAAGAAAGCTGTTTGGCTTCTGTGCAGCCAATTATACTTCTTTCAGTTCCGCCCCAAATGTGCACATGAATTATTGTGTTATTAGTGTTATTAGTATTTAATTTTTATTAAATTATTGAAAAAAAAGTGCTTTTTGTTATAAAAAAAAGCATAGGCACCGAACTCAAAAATCCTGTTTTTAGAGTTGAACATTTCTAGTGTTTCTGAAATGCCAGGTCTAACACAAGTAGGCTGTCCCCGGCCTTATCTTTTAATTGAAGGCAGTCTGATCCACAAGCTGCTTTGTTTTTTGGACACCTCCTATCAGAAAGTTGGGAAAAGCAATTAAAGTCGACAAGGATTTTAGACAAAAACAATTTATCTTTCATTCTAAGAAAGGATTAATCTTTATGTGAACATTCTGAAATTCAGTTCAAGAAAAACAATATATAAGTGACCAAAATAAAAGTTAGTATATTTTTGAATAAAAATAAATGGTTTGATTTGTTATTTACAAGATACATTTGTTTTATTTAATAAAAAAAAAATAAAATGTTTAAGGCTAGCCATTAGAAAAAGCAAGTTAAGTTTCCCTATCTATTATAGGCTAGTAGTGATGGGTTTTGGCTTAAAGTAATGTTATCAATTGTGTCTATTTATTTTATCTTGGCCAGAACCAAAATTTAGCAAGCTTTTCTTTATATTTATATTTTTTTTTACCTAAAAAATGTTTAACCCCTACTGCTACTACCCCATAACACCAGGCATAGGGGCTGGTATCAGGGCATGGCAGGTTACCTGTCAATATATCCTCCGGCACAGGTTCAGAGTTCTTGCAGGAGTGCCTGGGCTATCCCTGTAAGAACACTGAGCCCACCTGGCACTTTCATACCCCCATGCCCGGGGAAGTGGGGTTATTGCATAGGATATCGACACGCCCCAGCCTCACGCTGAGCAGGTAGCTTTCTAAAAAACATTTAAATAGCCACTGACATCTTCAGACTTGACCAGACCTGTGTTAAGGGGCATAGGGGCTTGTATGCTGCTACAGGCCAGTTTCTAAACTCTGTCTTGTGCACCAGCTTATTGTAATGATTGTACTATACTGTTCTGTGTCTAACTCTGCCTCTTCATTACTAGGACTATGACATTAGCCACTGTGGCAGTCATCTATTAGTATGTATACTGGATAAATCACTACAAAAATTTCATGAAGGTTTTCAAAATGTTCATCTATGCAACTATCTACCAACAAAACTGGGAGTAGAGACATACAGTAGAGGTACGTCCTCTGCTGCACCAGCAGTGGAACTTGGATGGATTTGCCCGATGGAGATCGAGTGAGATGGTAGTCTCGAGCTCCACAACTACAAGCAATCAGTGTGGCACCAGCTGCCACACACATATGACATATGAGACCTCAGAGGTCTGCTGAGCACTGGCGTGTGCAGGACTGAAGAATTAGAGGGGTTATTCATCATGAGGGAGGCTTTGTAGCTAAGCTGCTCAGATGAGTAGCAGGGACCATAGGACCCCTTACCAGTTGAAAGTACAAGTGAACCGAAATACAAACAAACAAGTAGCAAGAAAATGTCTTTATTAATCTAAATGAACTTATACTTGCCTTCTTTATCCAGGCTCCCATGCAGGCCCCTTTAAATTTATGCCACAGGGGCATCCAAGGAAGCTCTGTCTGCATTTAGAACACAGGTTCCTCTCCATTCATTGTGGCTTCTGGCTGGGTACTCCATGATAAGCCGCTGGGGAGCGGGAATCTCCCCGATATCACTTATGATGTTACAAAAGGGGAGGGGCCTAGAACCCGCATAGGAAAATCTCTTCTAGGGCCCACCCCTTGTGTGACATCAGCTATGACATCAGGGAGATTCCATGAAGGCCACTCCTCCAAGTAAATAAAAGCCGTCTCCCCTGGCCCTCACCTTAGTCCCTTGCTGGGTAATGAAGATGAAAGAAGGGGGGAACCTATATTCCACCTTCATCCAAATGACGGTTAAACCATCAGCTTCTGTTGGGCAGCGCCACCACAAAAGGATGCTGGAGGGGGCCCTGAGGAGTGCCAAAGAAAGAAGTAGAGCTGCCACAGGACACAGAAGACCGGACCCGGAGAAGATGGCGCTCAGCAGGGGAGGTAAGAACAATAAAAATGTATTTGTGTGGTTTCCTATTTAACTACTACTTGGGGTCAACTGGTAAGGGGTCTGGGGGACCCCTATACTAGTTCACCAGGCTCAGGATCTGGCATGGTACCTGCCAAACTCGGCGCTTGCCATGCCAGTAGAATTACACATTACCTGCTCCCCCATTTTGGACATCGGAGATGCGAAGCGCTCAGTGCCCATGTGTGTGGGTTCTTCCAGGGGTGCAGGGCACCTGAGCCCTGGGTTACAAGCCCTTATGCTTGGTGCCCGAGCTGGTAGCCTTTGGGGGAACCCCACATTTTTTTTAAACTCAATAAACATCCTAAAAAATAAAAAAACCTTGCTGTCACTTTTCCTGCCTAAATTAAGGTTTAACCTAGCATAATTTACCAGTATGGCAGGGAAACCCAGCAGTAATTGATGGACATTGGCGGGTAGTCTAGTTTTGGGTGAAGACCATAGGGCTTAATAGTAGCTATTCCATGATTTTATTAGTGGTTCTCAAGTCTATATTTTGAAACCATTAATATGTTGTAATGTGTGAAACACCTTGCAGAGCAGAAAAATGTGTCATTTAATTTCTACATTAGATCACTAACTTGTCTGTGCTTTTAACCCTTTAAGTGCCAGCCTACCTGCAGCATTTCCCACTCCCTGTTGCCAGACGATGTTTCACTATTTTGCGCTACACATGTTCAACTGTCATTTTTGAAAGGATTTCCAGGGATTTCCCAGGAAAATGATATATTGTTTTTTTCAGCAGTCTGGGCTTTAACATGAAATGTCTTGTTTGTATTTTTTATGTGTATTCTCAATATTTTTGGGTGAAATATGTGAAAAAAATTTAAATAAAATTTTTTTTTTACAATTTGTAGTGTTTTTTTGTAATAAAAAATGTAAGTTTGTCAATAAAATCTTATTGCGTGTGAAATCCCAATTTCTCCCGGTTACAGCGGTACCACATATGTATAGGTATACACCCTTTCCTGCCCAGGAGACTCCCCCAAACTGAAATAGCGCTTTAGGGGATTTTCAGAAAAAATACAACTGTGATATGCGCTATGCGCACCTTGCAGTTTTACCAGAAAAACAACCCTTTACATTTGAAATACCCCCAACAAACTATATATTCTCTGGAAGTACACACCTCAAGCTTTCTAGGTGTACCAGGCTTGTTGATGTGCCCATAGTTTTCTGGAAGTAATTCCTCAATGTATTCTTTGGTTGCAAAGAGTTTCCCCAAAAAAAGGATAAAAAAGCAGAATCAAAGCCACATTTTCCTAAAAAAAAACTATATACAAACAAGAAAAAACAAGTTTAATCTGAAAAAGCAACATTCCCCGAACAGAACAACACCCAACATGCATAGGTTCTGTCAAGGGAAGATTTGCCAAACACCCCAAAGTAAAGCATGTGCGTAACGGTAATTTTACTTGAAAATTTCAGCTCTGCAGACAAAGTGCGCACCTTGCGATTTTTCAACCAAAACAACCCTTTACATTTGGAATATCCCCCATAAACCATATATTCCCTGAAAGTACCCATGTTAAGCTTTCTAAGCGTACCCAGCTTGTTGTAGTGGGCTCATCTTTCTGGAATTAATTCCTCAAAGAATTCTTTGGTTGCGCAGGGTTTCCCTAAAAAATGTATAAAAAAGCTGAATAAAAAACACCTTTTCCTAAAATATAAATATGCAAACCAGAAAAAACAAGCTAAGTCTGAAAGCGCAAGGTCTCCCGAACAGAACAATACCCAACATGCAGAGGTACTATTAACCCTTTTAATTGCCAGCCTACTTGAGATTTTGTCACCCTCTGTTGACAGGTCATTTTTCCCCATTTTGCGCCATGTTTTGCGCCATTTTTGCGCCATTTTTGCGCCATTTTTGCTGTAATTTTCAGGAAAATTATATTTATATTTTTTTGCAGCAGAGTTTAGGCTTTAACATGAAATGTCTTGTTTGTAAATTTTATTTTGTTTTTTACAATATTATTAAGTAAAAAATAAATAAATAAATAAATAAAAACATTTTTAGAAAATTGCCTCCTTTATTTTAAATAAAAAATGTATTTTATTAAGGAAAAGCATATTGCATGTGAAAGCCCCATTTCTACCGATTAGAACGGTACCACATATTTATCGGTATCCCCCCGTTCCTGCCCAGGAGACCCCCCTAACTGAAACAAGTAATCTATAACATTTACAAATAAAATACAACTACCATCCACACTACAAAGGGTTAAATCGAGAAAAAAAAATTACATAGGGTCCCCCCTCCCTGGGGGGGACCCCATTTTTTGGGGGGGGGATTTTTAAGGGTTAAAAACCCTTAAACCCCCCCCCCCCCAAAAAAAATTGACACGGGGTCCCCCTTACCCAAAGTAACCAGCCCGGGACCAGCTATGCAGGGCTTGTGGAAACAGGGCACAGGGGCCAGCTTTTGTGGCCCCTGGCCCTGCAGGCTACAAGCCCGCATAGCCCGTGGGCCCGGGCTCTTCTGCCCCCCCGGGCTTTGGGGAGGCAGGTAATGGGGGTGCCAGGGGTTAATGGCAAGTCACCCGCTAGTCACAGGTGACTTGCCACCTCCCCCAGCCTTGTGAACTAGTATAGGGGTCATGGACCCCTTACAAGTTCACAATGGGTTAAATGTAAAAAAACCCACACACACACAAAAAGAAAAAATTATTTTATTATTTTTTTTTTTTTTTTAATACTTACCTCCCATCCATCCTGGAGCACTGTGTCCCTCGGCGATCACTGGCCTCTGCTCACCTGCTGGAAGCCTTTTATAGCTGCTGGATGACAGAACACAAAGGGTTAATAAAAAAAAAAATGACATAGGGTCCCCCCTCCCAGGGAGGCGGACCCCATTTTTTTTGGATTTTTAAGGGTTAAAAACCCTTAAAAATAAAATTAAAAAAAATGACGTGGGGTCCCCCTTACCCAAAGTAACCAGCCCGGGACCAGCTATGGGGGCTTGTAGGCACAGAGTGGGGGGGCCAGCTTTTGTGGCCCCCCCACCCTGCAGCCTACGAGCCCACATAGCCTATGTGGGCCCGGGCTCTTCTGCCCCCCCCTGGGCTTTGGGGAGGCAGGTAATGGGGGTGCCGGGGGTTAATGGCAAGTCACCCGCTAGGGCAGGTGACTTGCCACCCCTCCAGCCTTGTGAACTGGTATAAGGGGTCTCATGGACCCCTTACCAGTTCACAAGGGGTTAAATGTTGAAAAAAAAACACATTAATAAAAAGTATTTTATTAAGAAAATTTTTTTTACTGTACTTACATCCGATTGTAAGCTCTTGTCCCTCGCCGCTGTGCTGACAGATGCCGGTGATCGGCATCCAAAGAAGGGGGAGGCAGGAGATCAGAGGATCTCCTGTCACCTCCTTCCAGGGCACCGATCTCCGGCATCTGAGAAGCTGAGAAGGCTGAAGCCGGTGTTCGGGGCCGGGATGACGCCATAAGCGGCAAGATGGCGGCCGCCTTCGAGGATGAAAGGGGAGAGAGCCTCTCGGGCTCTCTCCTGAAGATCGGTAAGTCCTGGGGGGGATCGGAGGCCCCCCAGGTGAAGAGGAGGGACAGCGGGAGCAGCTTCTGCTGCTAAAGCGGGGGGGGGGGGCGGCCTATTCCAGAGGCTCTCCTGGAGCCATCCGACCCCCCACGAGGGATCGGATGGCACCAAATTAAAGAGGAGACCCGGCCGGATCCAACAAGGGGTCAGGTGAGTATTTTTTATTTTTATTTTTTAAACCAGCAGCGGGGAAATCAAGCGGGGAAAGCCGACCGAGGTGGTTGGCCTACGGGGAGGGTAGAAGCTGAATGGGCTGCTCTGCAGCAGTGGACTTCTGACTGAAGTCTGTGTTCTGGTCGGGATCTTTAAGTGATAGGTCTAAAACCTTTTAAACACAAGTAAAAGCAAGCTCTGCTTTGCACCTTACCTTGGCAACCCTGATTTTTTCCGTTTTGTTTGTGAGCACAAGGTGGGCTTGCATTGCTTTGTACAAGGCCAGTAGTTTAAATTGCGTTTTAGCTAGATAGCAATAATAAAGGTGGGGATTGGAGAAACTTCTAGTCCCTAAATGGGCCAGCGAGTCAGTCAAGACAGACTCATGCTTAGGCAAGGTAAAACTTTAAAACTGGTAAAGTAGCCCTTTGGATACTCAGTTCCCTACATACCAGTTCAGTACATAAATTAGTACAGGAATGCAGGCGTATTCTGGATGCTGGAGTGTTCCCAAGTTCCTGTCCAGGCACATGCTAACTTCCTCCCATCTTATCCCCCCATTGGATTAGTGTAAAATGAGCTATTTAAAAGCATTTCAAAGTATTTGATTATGGGGTGATTTGCTTTGTTTGCTACTGTTTGCTACTTGACATACAAGTATGTTCGCATGACTTGACAGATCAGCTAATAAGCAAAACTTACAGCAGTGAACACCATTGACGTTACAAACGTTCGCAATGCATTTTGCTGCTCTAGAGTCTAAAGTTCATGCCAAGGTCGTGGGGCAGGTGGACCTGGTTCACGCCAGAGGGACAAGCTCAAGCCAATAAGTCAAATGGGCTGGTGCATATTGGATTCAAAAGTCCCTCATCACATCTGCTCCATCTGCTGGTAGTGTCAGAAGTTTTTGGAACCTATGATGCTGACTGCTATCAGCATAGTAAATAAATAACATGCAAATGATGAAGCAAGTGTAAAAGTGCACAAAAAAGTATTCCAATGCATCTACAGATAAGTGCCTACAAAAGCGCAGTGAGCACTAATGAAGAAGAACTATAATGGTAAATAGTCTAAGTTTATGAAAATGTTCTCATATAAAATGTGAAATGTGGACTGAGTTAAAAAACACACACACAAATTTCCAACCTAGCTTTTTATGGCTTGTATAAAATATGCAACTTAGATCACTGTTTTATCTGCATTATGCAGGCAAACCATTGCTGACTTGAACTTAGGTGTGTAATTGATTTGCATTATCAAGTAATTGAATGCTGGAAGTATATCTGTGGCAGTTTTATCTTTAAAGGGTCATATTTCCACTGAAAAATCAAGGTACACAAGGTATAGCTTAATGCATCCTAGTTAAATTAACGGAGAGAGAAATTGAGCTATGTGCATAAAACAGGTCCATGTGTTTATTTTTGTTTCATTTCATTTTAAAGGTATGGTAAAAACTGTCTGCTCCTGGAAATGTATGAGGCAAGAGCAGTGGCCACCCTACAGCCAATATAAACACATGACTATTTCCATGAAACGTTAAAGCAGATCTACCCCCCCCCCATTCCTCTGCCATCAAGGGGTAGTCTGTCTGGCCATAAAGTAACATTTCCAGAGAAAAATTTCTCCAGCCATGGTAGTCACTGGTTTCACAAACATAGCTAAAGAAATTCTCTGGCTAATAGTAGGCCATAGTATTACCTGAAACGAAATGCAATTTATATGTATTTGTGGAGTCATGTAAATAGTTAGTAACACAAGGACCTCCTCCAGGAGCTAATTCAGGGATGTCAACCCTAGCCGTTCCTGTACTTGGCACTGACTAATATTTAGATCATTAGAGCTCAGTTATTGGCTGAGCCAGGTAAAAGGCCAGTTATAAGTGCCAGACTAGAGAAAAACACTTTGGGGGGTTATGGGAAAGATTTTTTTTCCATACAGGATTAATCAAGCACTTGGCTATGCTTAGAGCAGTGTTCTTTGTCCTTCACGTCTAACCATCTTAACCCAAGCAATTGTAAACCAGCTCCAGTCATGTAAAACATTTACCACGTACTTCAATTAGCTCATCTAGGCCAGGGGTTCTCAACCTTATTGCTCCAAGTACACCCTAGCAACATTCCAGCAAAATACCACCAAGGAGGGGAGCAGTTTACCAAAATAAGTAGGTTATGGGCCTTGTGTGGATACCCCTACCTAGTGGCCCTGGCTGACGATACATTTTCGCTAATACAGAGCACCGCCAGCCCGATATAAATGCCACCAGCTCTGTTAGATACACCTTGGTCTGGGATTATATCGGGACACGAACCAGCTGATTAGCAGGTAATATGACTGAGAGACACAGAGAGAGTTCAAGATCAAGATACAGAACCGTCCAAGATTAATTTATTTATGTAACTGCTATAAACACACTATATACATGTAATGAACAGATTCATATACAGGTCTGAAGGACAATTACAAGTTGTAAGGTACAATCAGAATGAGCAAATACAATATCAAATATCTTATTCCAGGTGATATACAGTGATGCAGGGCGACCACAGGGAAGCGCGATGCAGCCCACTAATTCCTGGTTGTTCCAGCTCGAAATTCCATGTGACCTCTCTCTGACAGAGACTGCTCCTGGCTGGTTCCGGTGTCAATGGGTCCAGTGGAGTCTGGACACCCTTTGGATCCAAACACTGCTGTCATATATGGTTTCTAGCCTGCAGAACTCAGTCCTCTTGCCTGATCGAATGATCTAGAATACATATATGGATGCGACTGGACCTCCCAGTTCTAAATATGGCATTAAAATTCCCAGTACCGTGCTGGAACATCTGTGGGATTTCTTTGAAGCTTTTCTCTAGGACAATGCTCCCAGCAGGGGTCTCCCTTTGGGTCAGATCTTCCAACTCATTCTTAACAGGGATTCATTTAAAGCTGAAGCCCCATGTGGAGGTGCTGTGAGGCTGGTGTTTACTGATCTGCCATCTGTGGAAATAGGTGCTGAGTTTCCTCCATCCAGGAAATCAGATTGCATTCCAAGAGCTATTGTCACATATGTGGGCATAGGATACTTATGTCATACTCCTCACAGGCCTCGTAACATTTTTAGAGCAAGAAGGAAATATGCCATCGTATCCCTTCAACCTGCCCCGCATACCCCCTGGAGTATGTGTGCCACACATTAAGAATCAGTGCACTAGGCCAGGGGCTCACAACCTTTTTTAAAGTACCACTTTCGATTTTCTAATTATATCAAATACCAGCTGGATGGTGCAACCGGAAGAAGGACTCTTACACGAAATATGATTTTATTGAAAAACTTACATTTTCTATATTATCAAAAAACACTACAAATTGTAAAAAATTGATTTAAAAAAAATGTTTGCTCATATTTTACCCAGCATTATTGAGAATACCCTAAATCAAGGGCAAACTAGACATTTCATGTTAATGCCCAAAATCCCTTCAAAAATCACAGTTGAACATGTATAGCGCAAACCAATGAAAAATAGTCTGACAACAGAGGGTGAAAAATTTCAAGGTAGGCTGGCAGTTAAAGGCTTTAAAAAGCCCCCCCCCCCCCCACTAGACTTTTAGACTTTCTGCCTAGAGGCTCCACCACACTTAATTTATATCTTTCCACAAATTTGCTGTGAAATTTACACCAGTCACAAATGTAAGTTTCCTTTATGAAAAACATGGGTGGAGGTAAGTCACTGTAGTTACCAATGTGGAATGAAAGCAAATGATTACATGAGCCTTCTAATTATTTAGATTAGCCTCTGCTTTCAACGTGCCCTGTGGTATAAAATGGCATTTATATTTTGGCATTTCTATTTCTATTCAAAATTTCATCTCAAACATTTTGTATGATCATCAGCTGTTAACACAACTGAGCTTTACTTATCTAAGCAAGTTCGTTCACATGGAGCCGTGGCCAAAATCATCTGTGGTTATCAGAAACGCCAATGTTAACAAGGATTTTAAAATGATATGAAATAACTGCAAGAACAATTTAAAATGTGCCCATATTCAATATTACCAAAACAATTCTTTGCATATTTGGAGTAGCAGGCAGTTTCTACAGTCTTAAACATGCATGGCAGCAGCCATCTTGCCACACACATGAAGAAGCTAGTCTCCCGGTCATAATTGCCTCCTAGCTCTGTGTAATCATCTCCTATTTCTATCCAAAAGTAGTAAGCCTTCAGTTCTAATGACTCATCTTTGGATAAAATATATTGTACATGCTGAATCCCCTGACAGAGAGGGTAGTTTATTAAGAATGGTGCAGGTGACACTTGAGCGCCTCACCCGAGGTGCTCGGCAGCACCCACGCTGCAATGCCAGCTTCAGCCTGCCAGGGCTATTAGCTGTAGCAATCCTGGCCAGGCTGTGTTCACAGCACACGGCTTGTATATGCCTATGTGCTAGTGATAACTAGTGCCCGACCGGGAGTGCCGAAAGGTTCTAAAGACGGAAATACAGAGCACCGCAGGGGCACTCTAAAAATGGGATTCCAGACACAAAGCATCTGTTGTAATCCCTGATGTTTTATTCTAGGGGTGATAGCAGCACACGGGATTAAAAAAACACCAGGAATTGCATTGGAGAAACTTGAAGAAACACATGTTTTGCATGACTCAAATTTACAAGCGCAACACAAAAGTGCATAAAATGCAACCAAAAACAATTCCCAACAGCCCAGAGCACATGCACCAGCCCCCCCCCCCCAAATCCAAAAATAATTATAACCAGCCCTGTGAAATGTATGGGTGGAGGTCACACAGTGCAGGGTGAGCACTTGGTCTTATCTGGCACTGTAGGGAACTAAGTGCCGGCACTCATCCCATCGCTGGTGCTGTAGATAGATAGGACACTACCTGCCACTTATCAGAGGCGCTCTGGATTTTTGCACTGGGACCTGACATTTACCTGACATTTATCTGGCACTACGTGGCCACTAAAAGGCATTTCTTAAATAAACTCCTAAGCACTTTTGTGGCAGTTGCCGCCATAGAGATACATTGTAACGGCTCCTCTCGCAGATTGCTACATTAGCTGTTTATTCAGCATATATCTCTCTCAATTTGATGTGAATTGCTGCTGGCATAGCACCCCCCTAATTCTCATGTGTAAGCAGGACTATCAGGTGTGTGGCAAGATGTAAATCAAGATTGAATGATCTTTATGCCATTCTACAGTATCTGCATGGGGTTGAGCCCTCTCATACTGCTTATGCGACTGATCAGAGAGGATGCAATTTACTAAACTTTATTTTTTGTAGTTGAGGTCCACTTTAAGGTATTAACCAGTCTAACTATAAAATAGGTTGCCTGGCTACTTACCTTATGCATTGTTGGTCCCATGCTGTCTCTTTGCTCTTGTCACTTAAAGGAAGGGGAAT
The DNA here is from genome assembly GCA_027917425.1 of Gastrophryne carolinensis. Classification (NCBI taxonomy): domain Eukaryota; kingdom Metazoa; phylum Chordata; class Amphibia; order Anura; family Microhylidae; genus Gastrophryne; species Gastrophryne carolinensis. Next base: position 378,377,499 of record CM051236.1, read on the forward strand.
TTCTATTTTCTCTTCCACTGCCTCCAGCCCCTTCCCCCTGATCCTGACCACACATACAATCCTGAGGTTTGTGTCAAGTTGACACCCCCTTTATTACTAGAAAGGATCCCTCCCCACTGCTTATTTCAATGCAGTGCACACAGCATGCTTGCATTGGTGTGCCCTGCCACTCCCATCACACATTGCAGCACAACATAAGGTGAACTTTATTTTAAAATTACTCTGGCAATATAGCTTTATTAAATAAATGGATAGGTGAGGAGTAGGGGGAGGCGGAGGGGGCCCGTCTGTCAAATGATGTCAATGATTTCAATGGGCTTCGGGTCTGGTTCAAATTCGGGTACCCGAACCTAAGCTTTGTTCAAAGTTCAGCTAAAACTGCTAAACACAAATGTCTAGGGGTTCGCCCAACACTAAGAGGCCCATTCATTAATAGCGCCAGGTAGCGACAGATGAGCGCCAGTAGCGTGATTTTCACAGCGCCAGCTAGTATTCGCTGTGCTTGGCCGGGGTTTGCTTGTTGACAGCGACTCAGTCGGTGTGCGGTAATGTTGAATACGGGGTTAGGGGTCGCTGTTTCACAGGTTCCGCGTTGTATGGGTGCGCCTGACAGCGAATGGCCAGAGCGAATGGCTTGCTGCAGATTCATTAACAAATCACGCTCAAAAATTTCTTGCGCTGTGAATTCCTTGTTTAAACCCCAGAGCGCTGGCGGCGATGTGTGTAAAGTAGTTTTTAACCCCCAAGCAACCTTTTTTTTTTATGTAAAAATTATACAAGTTTTTCTAAACATTTTGTAATATGAATACATGAATATCAGACCTGTAATATCAATTCTGCACAATTTTTTTTTTTTTTTTTTTTTTTTACTTAAAAAAAAAACCTAACATTGCAGAAGTGGTCACAGAATTTTTGACATTAAAAAAAAAAAAAACATTAATAGCAATTAATTATGATTATTTAAAGATTGCTCCATTGAAATGCATTGGACAACGCCAGGGAGCGCCAGGTCATACCTGTCGCTGTGATGGGATTAGCAGCGGCGCTGTTCGTTGCAGTCGGCTACATGATGAATCCCGCGCTATCTGACGCTCTCGCCGGCGCTAGCCTCATTTAGCGTGATAAATGCGTCATTGTGACCGCCGCCGGGCGTACTTGATTCGGTAGCCGCCGTTAGCTGGCGGTACCTGCCGCTCGTCAGACACTACCTGGCGCTAGCCCTTGATAAATAAGGCCGTAGATATGATCTATTAGTAAGTATGTGAAGAACTGTTTTAAAGACAGGGATTTTTTTTATTTGTTGGTGTAAGATATTATATTGTTGCTGGATCATATAGCTTGTAAGGCAATAGGTTTAGGTTTATTCTGGGGGTGCATGGCCAAAGATTGCCTAAGACAGCACTAATCCCAAATACAGCCTAGAAGACTCCAAGGCAGTCACTAGTCTGCCCCATGGGCATCTGAAATTGGGATGCTCCTCTGTGTGAATTTCCCAGGGTTATTGGTAAAGTCAAGTTTCCCAAGGGCTCCTACGGAGCTGTGTTTTCCAGCGGCAAAAGGAAGACGGGCATGCAACCAATGGGCTGGGTCAAATCAGCTGCAATGCTTGAGATCAACCAATCAGCAATCTCAAAAATGCTTTGTGGCTTTGGCAGTGGTGAAAGTTTTCTTTTTAATACCAGGCCAAAGTGTGTAATTATTTTTTCTTTACCCCCAACAGGGACTAGTCAGGGCAGGTAGATTAAAATGTAACTTTAGGGTCACGTTAAAGTCTTTTTTGAAAAATGAACAAGACGTTCAGAGATAACCTGAAGGTCCCTTTCCCTGTGTTAACTGCAAAGTGCTAAAAAATAAATAACTAAAAGTTAATAAACACACTACTTGCAGTACTGTGTAATAAATTCATTTTGGCCTCTAAACAATCATCCTCCAATGTTGTTAGAAGATTTATGACATGTACTGTAAATGAGGCAAATAATACAATGAATAGCTGATAAGATGGAAAACAGAGCTGAGCTGGAAAGAATAAAACGTGCAGTAACAAAAGTGGATTAAAGTACACTACGCTGAAGAGGAATAGTTATTAGCCCTTGAGAATGTGACATTTGCCTCCATCCATTAATGAGGAACACCTGACAAATACAACAAGGAGTAAAGAGTGAGAAAGTCAGACTGGCAAGCAGCCTAGTAAAAGCTTAAGCTGTCATATTTTCACTTGTAATAGTCCAAGTATCTCTTGTTTATTTATAAAACTCCTTAACAGAAAGATACAATTACGTTAAGTAACCTCAAGTGGGGTGAACTAGTGGGAAAGGAGCAAGGACACTTAAAAACAGGATTATACAGTGTCATATTTTCTGTGATGGCTGCCTAAAGTAAATAGCTTCTGTTTCAAAATATAAATGTAATACTGAAAACCTGTTCTATCACAAGATCCAATATATCCACAGGACTGCCAGTATTACAAATGGAGGGTGATAAAGCAATCCCCTTACCTATAATAGTATATGCTTGTCCATCTTTTAGAAAAAAGTTAGGCACAACCCATCGGACCCTGTAAGAAAGCCCAATACCAGTTTCAGGGTAGTGATTGCTGGGATGCCACCTGCCAGCATCGGCGGGTGGTACACCGGATAATTTGACCAGTATACCACCCACCGGTATCCAGGATGGGGCAAACCAAATTGAATCGTCAAGATCCGAAGCCCATTATTATTCACTATGAGACAATGCTTCAGTATTAGAGTGTCAATTCACCATGGACCTGATTCAAAGTGGGCAAAGCTCATTTACGTCAAGGGTCAAGTACATGCAAAAACCCACCATTCTGCAGGATTTTGTCGCTTAAAAACAACATTGCCAATCACCTCTGATAGGGGAGTTGATTGGTGAAGGATCTTGCATTAGCAATTAGTCTCCTACCAGGGTCACCATGGGACCCAGCTTGTGGGTGGAAACATTTCTTATAGGCACATCTTAAACCAGACCTTCAGCATGATTTAATCTAAAGCCCAAACCCTTAAAAACTATTCCGCAGCATCTAAAATTAATATATTTTAAGTTTTTAGTCACTTACTTATTATTCTTTCCCCTACCGGGCTGCAACTCTGTTCAGGACTCTAGGATATGGACGCCGCTATCTTGACTCAAGAGCATCACACATGAGAGGAGAGTGTGATAAAGTACGGGGGGGTGGTTATAGCTGGGGTCAGGGAAAGGACAGCTATCCCAGAATGCAGAGCAACACAGTCAGAAGACACTTCCTGTTTGCAGGCTGCCTGATGCTCCATGAGCTGCCATCTTGGATGTTTAAAGGCTCATAACATGCAGTAGATGCAGGTAGGATGATTTTTAATGTTATCAATCTGTATGTACAGGGTGTGGGAAACATATAAGATGGGGTCTTACTCGGGATGAAGGTCACTTCCTCAGGGCTTGCCCTGAGGAAGTGACGCTTGTTCGCTGTCATCACGGAACGCGTGGGAGGCAGGCACTGTACATATCCTGGTAATTAATAATCTATAATATTCTCATTCCATTTTTTGGTCATGGTTATTCCCTTTGGATAAAGTGTTTGCACAATGTATATGTATTTTTTGTGGTAGATTAGGTTAGCACATTGCACTTTGGGTCCCCCTGTTTTTCTGGGGGAGCTGGTGATCTAGATAAGTATAAGTGATCATATCATCCTGGTTTGCACAATATTGTTTGCACAGTTAATATTGCACATTGCACTTTATATGAGGTTTTAGTAAGAGGGATCATTTTTGTGAGGGGTTAAGAAGAGGGGTAACTGAAAGGGACATGATCATAAATAATGTTCTTTGATTCTTTAATATCCAGGTATTAATAGAGAATTGCACAGTGTCCAACAAACATTTTTTATGGTGTTTTGTCTGGATTGTATGTTTTTAAATGGTTTTAATTGTGTTTGTAAGCTCTATGTGAAGCATGAATAAGGAATGTAATAAGAAAGATTAAGCAGTGGTCCCATTTGTGTGGCTGCGGGGAGTAGAGGCTCCCCCCACGTGGTGGGTTTTGTGTATAGTTGATTCACGGGACCGCTGCACACTTGTTGGTTTATATTGGCTTTAACTTTGGTTGGTGCGGCGGTTTCCTTGTGTTCCTTTTGATAAAGTATGCCAATGCAGTGTTAGACTGGAGTGCCTTGGGCCCCCCAGGGAAAATCTGGAAGCCCATGCTTCAGGTATATAGGAGAATTCGTTCTCCTTTTTTAGGAGAGAAAATTGCCATTGACTTTCTTGGGGGCCATGCTACATATTTAGTGTGAGCTTTTTAGTGTTTAGACACAAAAATGTGCAAAAAAAGTTTGTTCTACATTTTTTTTCCCCAAAAAATTACCTGTACATGTAAAGTTTTTTTACAGGATATGCACAATTTTGGGGGAGAGTGTAGGACAAAGACTTTTTTTGCACTTTTTTGTGTTTTATTACTAAATTGCTCACCGAGTTGAAGGTTGTGTAATCCACACCACAATGCACACCACAAGTCACACAGGCTTCACCAAATATTTAGGCCCTTATTAAACAAGGGATAGCGACAGGTAGCGACTGGTGAGCGGCCAGTAATGACGGTCACCGCCATGAGAACGCCGGCTCCCCACCACAATCACACATTTATCAAGCCGTTCCTGCTTAGCGACTGAGATAGCGCCAGATAGCCACTCATTCATCATTATTCCAGCCTCAGCCCACAGCGCCAGCGTCCGACCTTGAACAGCGACAGGTATGACCTCTCGCTACCTGGCGCTCTCCAATGCATTTCAATGGAACAATCTTTAAATATTCATAATTAATTGTTATTAATTTTGTTTTTTTTTAAATGCGAAAAATTCTGTGACCCCTTCTGCCATTTTAGATAAAGGATAAGGTAAAAAAAATGTACAGAATTGATATTACAGGTCTGATATTAATGTATTCATATTACAAAATTATTTAAAAAACTTGTTTTTTTTGGTTTTCAAAAATATGGTTGTTTGGGGGTTAACCATCGCCGCCAGCGCTCTGGGGTTTAAACATGCATTTTACAGCGCGAGAATTTTTTGAGCGTGATTTTTTAATTAATATGGTGGGAGCCGGTCGCTAGGGCCAGTCGCTATCATGCGCTCCCATACAGCGCGGAACCTGTCAAATAGCGACTCCTCACCCAATATTCAACATTACGGCAAACCGACTGAGTCGCTATCAACTACCGAACAACGGCCAAGCACAGCGACTACTAGCGGGCGCTCTGAAAATGCCGCTACAGTCGCTCAACTGTCGCTACCTGCCGCTATTAATGAATCGGCCTCCCCGCATGACCCCCCATTTTCTACCTAGTCAATAGGAGTGAGAATTTTCACCTGCCTCTGAATCAACCCCCATATATCATCTATAGTCACTGCAGAGAGTTTTATTGGACTGATACAGGGGAAGGCCTCATGCCAGAAATAACAAACAAATACACAAGGAAACCCTTGCTATTACAATCTATTATATAAATATAGCTTTTATTTATGTCATTGTTATAATTTGATTAGAATTAGAATTTGTGTAATAAATGTTGGCAGGTAGCTTGTTTCTATCATGCCTTTTGAAATCCTGGATAGGAATAGACCAGATTGAGCCAAGGACAAAGCTGATTTTTTTTAAGAAGTAAAGGTCTTATAACAGAATAAACAACCCTAGAGAATAAAAAAAATATTAGTTTATATTTAGTACATATGAAACAATAATAACATGCTAAAATAAATCATTTGTAACATTAAAACAATGTAAACAGTAACATACAGTTATGTTACAAATTGAAAGTAACATAAAGGTGTCTTACCAGCACCATTGGGCTTCTTTTCACACCAGTACGATTGCGGAGCATTTGAGATTGCATTGTAATCGCCTGTGAAATGCTGCCCATAGTATTCTATGGGTGCTTCCACTTCAGGGTTTGAAATTTGCAGAGCAATCACATCGCTCAACAAATGCCTTGCCTGCAGTGTCTGGAGGTCGTCTGTGGGTGGAAAGTGCTAGCACCCAAATACCGTCCACAGGCTAACACCAGAGATTGTTGGCAGCTTGCCCTGAAGGCGCGATCCCTACAGGCGATAGGTAGTATAGCAGGACCCTAAGACTGAATTCACAACAGCGTGATCGGGCGAGTGCCCCACATCTGCATGTGAAATGCTACCCATAATAATCTTTGGGGCGCTTTGACATATGCTTTGGGCATTTGTGGAGTGATCACTCCATGTGAGTAGAGGATGCTAAAGCCCTCCATAAACTTGCACCAGGGATTGCAGTCACTTGTCCAAAAGAGCGAGGGCACTGCAGCCACGCTGGAGTGAAACCAGCCTGAAGCTTCAGACAGTTGGATAGTGCTTAGGCTAAGAGAAGACATAGGAGTAAGAGGATCCTTCTGTAGCTGTGGCTGAGCAGCATTGGGGGGGGATTTTTGCAGGACGAGCCTTCACTTAGTGGTTATTGCTTGTCTTAAAATAGGAGTAATCACCTCCCTAGAGTAAATAAGACTTTAGGGGCGGTTTTCTCCATCTCTATAGGGAACCCCAAATTGGGATGTCTCACTGTGCGAAACCCCGGGAATCACTTGGAATATTTACCAAGCTAGCAAGTCCACAATGTATCTCATGCCCGTAGTCACATCCTGGGTGTTACTAACTTTAGCTTGGACGTGTACCCACTCTAGACAATTCAGATAGAGGTGAGTGGGGATGCGGCCAGCAGCGCATGCTCCATCCAGCTAGAAATGAAATGCAAGCCGCTGATTGGTTAAGTGGCCCACATATGCTACCATAGGAATGAGAAAACTGAGATTTTTGGGGGAATACACACAGATTGGTATTTCTAATCAGGATTCCCCCAGCAACAGGAATGAAACCCAGTATAGTGAAAACCTCTTTACCTGTCATAATCCAGGTATGGCACACCAAGTCTCTTCCGTTGTCCTAAATGGACCCACAAAGACCCACAAAGATACCAGTAACATCAAAGATAGCTCCATCTAGTAAATAATACTCAAAATAAATAAGCAAATTGTATGTCGTGATCCTTGTTAACTTTAGCGGACCAAAACCCACTGAAATTGTGAAATACATTTGGCCAAAACTCCTGCTGATGCTCCCTTTCTCAGGTTTAGAACCAGAAATAGATATCTTCGCCTACTGAATTGTCCTGGAATACTGATTTTTGCTGTGGTTCTCTGTGAGATGACATGCGATCAGTTATAAAAGAGGTGTGGCAATAATATTGCTGCCTCTCATAACATTGCCAATGACTTGGAGGGGGGGGGGGCTTCCAGCTAAAACAGGCAGCATTAGCAGAGTAAAGCAGTTGCTCTTCATGGGCAGAGGAAATTCAGGGGATGCTAGTGAACAAACAATGAGCTTTCTGAATATAAATCATTCCCTGACAACCACAAAATACAATTTTCCACAAACCATTTTAATTTTCAATAGTTTGCCATTACATTTAATAATATCTATTATCAGTCTTGGTTCATGGTTCTCATCAGTAGGAAGCAGAAGAGCAATCTATACATACACATCTGACATATTTATTAGAGACCATCATTATCTGTTGCACGTTGTCTGAAATTGAAGATTCGTTTTTTTTGTGTAGGAAACAATGCATCTGTGATCTATCTAGATTTAGTGAACGCTGTTAGGAAACAGACTTGGAACCAGATCAGACCTTTCATTAAACCCTGTCATACTTTTGAATTACCGTCATCCTGTCCATGCACTTTGTTTTTTTTTCTATGCTCCTCTACATGTGGTTCTGATTTTTTTTTCCACCGTGATGCCTTTTTTGCCCAAGCAATCCAAGAGTGTTGTATTGAAAAAGTATGTTTCAAATGGTCCAAAACACAACAGATACATGAGCCCATAAGACAAGGGTGTGTTGGTGTGTTTATCACTGTTAATTCTGTCACTGGGCCTTTGATGTATGAAAGTTATGTTCCTGTAATAACTTCCAGTTTGTAGCCATCTGGCATCTGAAGATAGTGGTAGTATAGTAACTGTTAACCCGCCTAATGTTTTATTATGAGTCATACTGAATAAATTATATCGAACACAGTTTACTTTTGAAAATGATGCTCTGTTCTTCTTTGACATCTTTGTTCATAACTTGGCCAGTGTTATAGATGATGTCTAGTTATATACCACCAGTGACCCAGAGACTGGTCACCAATTAGCTAAATGTAACTGAAAACAACCACAGTTGCCGAGTAATTAGAACCAATCCTGCACTAATGGGTCAGTGAAATTCATAAAGAATTCTATCTTTTATCCCTGTAAAATTTGAATTGGTGAAGAAAAAAATATGAAAGCAAACCAAAGAAGCCTAAAAATGTGTAGTCTACAGTAAACATTTAACAAGGTTGAAAACAAATGACCGATTCTTCAACATGTTGCTTAGGGAAACGACAGTGTATATTGAAGAGACCCCCCTTGTCCCTCCTTCCCAACTTAGGCTGGGTGGTGGGGGGCTTAAAAAATTCACTTTACAAAGTCCCCATAGCCAGTGCATTTCCATGGAACTTCACAGATCCACATCCCTGGCTATGTGAACAAAGCAGAGGATGCAGATCTGTGAAGCCCCACAGCCCCTCCTATACCCGTGCCAGGGGAGGGGGCAGTAAACTCACCAGTGGAGTGGCTTTAGTGTCCCCTTAAGTTGTGGGAGCAACATTGCACAGCAGAGTAGGGTTTGCTTCTCAAGGTAAGGGTCCAGCAAGGCTTTGGAGATTCCTTCATAAAATTTGGAAATATTCTCACTCTCAGTTGGAAAGCTTCTTTACATCTGCATTATCAGATGAAAAAGTATTTTTATTCTCTGATTCAATGCAGAGACAGTAAAACTCTTCAAACTTAAGTCAAGCAAAAGTAATCAAGGGGCCTGTGCTCCCATGCAACTTGCTGTTCCCCATGTGACCACTGGTGGCCAATGAGATTCACCCAGCATATCCAATTGGTACTTGCAAGTGCAAGTCCAGAAGCAGGCACTACCAGCGAGTTAGGAAGTCAAACATGTCACTATTAATCCGCTGATGTTTTGAGAGATTTCCTGTCAAAGTAGCTGACCATTTTATTATTTTAATTTCCTAAAAAAGAAAGAAAACCTCTACATGCCACCTCAAAAGGTCTCTGGCTTCTGCTGACTTGCTTGCAGGACATCGCTGGCAGTGTCTGCAACGTCAGCGGATGGAGTTTTAATCTTCACCCTGCCAGTGAAAGGATGCTGCCTCTGCAGGGAAAAACTATTATACCTGGGGGTGTGACTTCTGGTGATTTCTTGTGTTGCTAGGAGAATCACCTTTAATGTGCAAAGGTCTTTTCCCAAGGTGGTCATGTCACTCCTCTAATGGGACGCTAGGAAGGAGGGGAACCTGTGCCCCAACTCTAGATACCACCACTGCTAAAGCCTGAGGAGAACTAGTAGCAAGCCCCGATCAGTGCTAGATGGAGAAAAAGATGCTGGTGGTGAGTATGGTAATACAGTAGAAGGGGATCACAAGGACTCTTATACCTGTACCATACCAAGGGTAGGACCTGCCAGGCATGCAGTGTTTATTTTTTCCAATGTGGTCCCACCCCCATCCATTTGCATAATGTACCAACTTTTTCTTGCAAAAGTCATACCAACCTATTTCTTTCGAAAGGGCCCTAACTGCTTTCCTAACGCTTCTGTCATCTTGAACTCTTCAGGTAACAGATTTACTTAAATTTCTTTGCAAAGCATTGCATGATGGGTAATATACATACAACTGAATGGCAAAACTAAAAACCATCATTCCAGCACAAGTTGGCTCAGTTCCTATTTGGTAGTAAATTGTTCTGCAGTAGAAAAGTCAGAATGTATAAAGCTGAAAGATACAGTTTATGGAAAGGAATACAGCAGCAAGTCCATGTTATAAAATGCATGGCAGGCATATAAATGAATCCTTATGTTAAAAAAGAGCCATCGCCACAGACTAACATTGAGTGAGAGAACTGCATTTACAAAACTATTTATCTTTCACCAGTAATAAATGTCAGGCCAGTGTTTTCCCTTTTCAGCTAGCTGTGTTATCTATCCTCCGAGCATACTTATAAATACATAACTCCTATTCAAGACTACTGTTTTCTGGTTGTAAAGAAATTTGTATTTTTTTCACAGGCTGAGCTAATAAACAAGTGAAATAAATTGGCATAAGAGGTTACAATTAGGGATAATCAATGAACTTTGAACAAACGCAAACCCAGTCCCTATTTAAATCAATTGGGACCCGAATTGTGGGGGGTGGCTGTTGTGGGGGGGGGGGGTGCAAAGTGTGCCGCAGGAATCGCTGCTGTAACTTACCCTCAGCCCCATGATCCTTTTCAGTGGCGGCTTCCTTTGAAACCGTGGGTGGAAGAGTCTGAAGGTGTGGACCTCAAAAGAAGTGAAGGAGAGTGATTGTACTAAGAGAGTGAGCTGGAACGTGCAATGTGGGGAAAGAACTATTCCAACTCTACTGCCATATCTATTGTCTGGTGTGGGGGTAAGTTAGAAACGCAAATCACCATAAGAAAGAGCAGCATGGGAAACAGTGTCACATTCTTGGATGCAGATTTTTGTCACAGCTAGTAGGGTCGGATAATTAGTTAGGAGGGGATTTTCTGCAAGTAGAGCATGGGTTGCATGGTAATGAAGCCATGCAATGCATTTTAATGGTTGGTAAGGTTTCTATGTGACACTGTGTCAACCTTATGAGAAGCAGGTGGGCCAGGGTTAGGGGAGATATCCCCTGATGTTAATGGCAAAAGACTAGTGAGTAAAAGCAAATGATGTCTTGATTTGTTTGCATGCTTACTATATTGTGGACATATAGTGGGCATGAAGGTTTAAGTTATTTCAGGTTCTCAGTACTAACAGGAAACAAATATAGCAGCAATCACCCAAAATACCTCACAATAGGTAGAACTAACAAGTGCAAGTAAAGATAACGTCACTTTATTAGCATGCAACACTTTTTCAAACTTGTAAGTGAGGATATCCCTGTGTGAATAAGCCTCTCCTTAGAAGAACTACAGGCATTTCATAATTTGTGAAAAAGAAAATATATAACTAATAAGTAATCATAACCATTTCACTATTTCTTCAATAGCCATTTCAGACAGGCAAGGGGCATAGCCAGGAATGCCAAATGTGCCCCCTTAGTGACAAGCCTATTTTTGGCTCAGTGGAAAAGGGAGTGACATAGCACACTATCAAAACTATGTCGTATGCCGCCACACAACTTTCGAGTGTGGGGGGGGGGGGGGGGTGCACGGTTAGCGGTGGCGCCGCAAATCCCTATCGAAGAGAAAACCAGCACTCCAGGTTATGAGCAAAAGTAGAACTGTATTGGTCCAGTATGCAATAAGTAAGTTTCAATCCATAATCCAACGTTTCGGGGGTTCATCAGGGTGAATAAATAACAAGTAGCACTCAAGCACAGCACATTAAATAGCAAGGGTTAACCAATAGAAAAGTGGAAAAAGCCCGCCTGACGTCGCTGTCAGTTGCGTTATGCAGAATACATCATAAACGTAATTATAAATGAAAAAACGAAAAGACTCACTGGCAGAGCCCCCCCATGCAGAAACCGCCATGCCGCACTGCTTAGAACGGCAGCGTCGGCGGGTACCACACTCGCGGTGTCAGGCCGGTTGCTTGGTAACCAGCCTGTCACCGGCCTCCAATGAGAGGAGGCGGAAGTGACGTCACAGTGAGGGCAGTGAAGCCCTCACGCTGTGATGTCCGCCCTGAGAAGCCGGGAAGGCTCTGGGCGCGCGTCTGTCAATGCAGACAGGGGGGGGTGTAGATCTGCAGAGGAGCTCTGTGAAATGAAGGCTACAGGGGCAACTATACATAATAAATATTAATGCAAATAATGATCTGCAGGGGAGCTCGGTCCAGAGGCAGCCACAGGGCAATTATATATGAATAATATTAATGCAAATAATGATAGGGTGGAGCCCCAAGATGACCTGTACAAATAAGCAAAATAGACAGAGTGGGAGAATGACTCATAATTGCTAAGTACGGCCATAGAGGCCATAAGAAGAGAGAGGATAGAAAGTAGTAGTAAGGGGAGGACTAACTTGGGTGATGGGTGTACAGTGGCAGGGAGAGAATCAAGGGATACAGGAGAAGGAGGGTAGCAAGGGACTATGTCAGGGAAAGAATAAAAGGGATAAAGGAGAGGGAGGGTTGCGAGGGACTATAACAGGGAAGAAGTAAGGGAGAGAGGCAGCAGATATGACAAGTGACTATCTCACTTCTAAGAAGCTATGAAAGCCAAATGAGGTATTCAGTCCATGTGGTGCCACAGTGTCCATCTTGTGAATCCAGAATGTCTCTCTCTGTAAAAGGAGTTGTTCTCAATCACCGCCACGGTGAGGTTTGGGGACTCGGTCAATTACCATTCCCCCACTGTACAGACTGAACTTGTACAGTCTGGAGGAAAAAAGGGAGAAAGGGGACATGATGGAGGCCTTTAAATATGTGAAAGGATTGAATAAGGTTCAGGAGGGAAGTGTTTTTTGGAAAAAACTTAGGCCCTTATTTAACAAGGGATAGCGATAGGTAGCGACTGGTGAGCGGCCGGTAATGACGGGCCCCGCCACGAGAATGCCGGCTCCCCACCACAATCACACATTTTTCAAGTCAATCCTGCTTAGCACCAGATAGCCACTCATTCATCATTATTCCAGCCTCAGCCCACAGCGCCAGCGTCCGACCTTGAACAGCGACAGGTATGACCTCTCGCTACCTGGCGCTCTCCAATGCATTTCAATGGAACAATCTTTAAATATTCATAATTAATTGTTATTAATTTTTTTTTAATGTGAAAAATTCTGTGACCACTTCTGCCATTTTTAATTTAAAAAAAAAAAAAGAAGTGCAGAATTGATATTACAGGTCTGATATTAATGTATTCATATTACAAAATTATTTTAAAAACTTGTTTTTTTTGGTTTCCAAAAATATGGTTGTTTGGGGGTTAAAAAACTACTTTTAACCCATCGCCTCCAGCGCTCTGGGGTTTAAACAAGCATTTTACAGCGCGAGAATTTTTTGAGCGTGATTTGTTAATGAATATGGTGGAAGCCGGTTGCTCTGACCAGTCGCTATCATGCGCTCCCATACAGCGCGGAACCTGTCAAATAGCGACTCCTCACCCAATATTCAACATTACGGCAAACCGACTGAGTCGCTATCAACTACCGAACAACGGCCAAGCACAGCGACTACTAGCGGGTGCTCTGAAAATGCCGCTACAGTCGCTCAACTGTCGCTACCTGCCGCTGTTAATGAATCGGCCTCCCCGAGTCTGATTTATCAAGCACTTCTGACAGACAATGCAATGCAAATTAGAGCAGAAAAGTATGATTTATACATTTTTCTGCATGTAGCTGCACTGCTAATGTTTTAGTAAATGTGCTTCTTGTAGTGCAGCAACATGTGCAAGTGTGAAAAAATAAATATTTTGCACTAATCTAATTTGCACCAATGTGGCACTGTCTGGCAGAAGTGCTTAATAAATCAGGCCCTTAATGATAGAACAAGGGGGCACAACCTGAAGCTAGTCGGAGGGAAGTTAAGGAGCAACATTATAATATATTATTTTACAGAAAGAGTAGTAGATGCTTGGAACAAACTTCCAGCATAGGTAGTTGAGAAATCGACAGTCACTGAATTTAAACATGCCTGGGATAAGCACTCATCTATCCTAAGATAAAGAGAACATACAGTTACATAAGGGCAGACTAGATGGGCCGCATGATCTCCTTCTGCCATCAACCTTGTATGTTTCTATGTACGGATCCAGCAGATGTGGGACAGCAAGCTCTAGTACAGTGTATCAGGGAATGTTTAAATTTGCAGTTCCACAGTAACTGGCGACACAGGGGTAAGGGTCCTTTTTTGTCACCCATAACCGAGTTTTGAAGCAGGGTGACTCCTTCCCCTCTCCACATAGCTGTAACTGAAGAGGCCTGCAAGCAGATGTGATTTGTCTTCAGGCACTTTATACTGTACATTAGAGGTTCTCCAATGCTAAGTGGCAACATGCTGGGACCAGAACAGAACACTTTCATATGTTTTAGCCTATGCATGTAAAGCTGTGAAAAGAAAACCTTGTATAAGACTGAGATGTATCATTCCACAAGGTTCCCTTTGCTACTGAATGTTCAAGGTGGCCTAGTGGTTAAAGGGGCAGGGCCGGCTCCAGGTTTATGTGGGCCCTTGGGTGGAATGGTCTCACTGAGGGACGTCCCAAATCTGGATGCTTCCTAGGGATCATGCTATTTGGACCAAAACTCTAGTTTTGGTCTACTTTGAAGCAGACCAAACCCCTTTAAACCTGACCTTGGAGTCTAAATGAATTCAGAGTCACCTGATTTTAGATGCCCCTGTACGTGACCCCCCCCCCTTTGTTCATTACTTTCCTCAAACTGGTGAATGCACTGTGATATTGACAGTTTGAGTTAATGGCCAAACCAGGGAGGTTCTTTCACAAACAGGGGCATCCCAATTTGAGGTGCCCCTGTAAAGCGGACTAAAAATCATGGGTGGAATTGCTTGCATAGTGGGTATGCCAGCCATCCCAGGGGGTTTCACACAGTAGGGTATCACAGATTGGGATGCTCCAAGGATAGAAAATCAGCTGGGATGGGCAACTTAAAAGCAAAACAAAACGCAGCACTTCCTCCCCGCAATCGAAATCGAGATGCCCTGTTGTGTGTAACCACGGCATTCGAGGAGATGTGGACACCAGCTGTGGCGGTGCCCTCCCAGTCCGCGCTGGTAAAGCACCGACGCACACCCAAAAGACCGGGCCTGTCAGTGGGTCCCCCCAAAGGATTGGGGCCCCCGGCAGCTGCCCTGCCTTGCCGGGTGTGAACGCTGGCCCTGTAAAAGGGAATTCCAGGCAAAGGGTTGAATTACCCATGCTGGCTATTAGGGGCTGTGTCTTTCATTCACCAGCACCTTGCATTCTCCTTATAAACTCAATAGAACTTGCTCTTGTCTGCTCACTCCCTGAAATGAAATGACTTTTGAAGGAACCCTAACATTGAAACATGCATGGATGTGTCACAATCTGCTACTGTGGAGACCCTGCAGAACATACAGAGGTCACTGAGGGTTATTGAAAAATATAAAGCATGCTGAATGAAGCCTGGGTGAAGGATGCCACGTCTGACAGCCAGCACGGAAGCAGGCTAATTTAACCTTTATGCCTGGAATATCCCTTTAAATTAGAGACTTTTCAATATCTCAATATTTCAATTCATCCTTGATTGGTCTTTTAGTTCTGATGCAACATCTGTATACTAAGCATACTGCTTGTGTTCACATGGTGTTTTATTTATCCAGCCATATCTCTATGACCTGAAAATCACAGAAACCTCCAATATAAATAATCCTTTTACTGACAAGAGTTTTGGCCTCTTGAAGCTCTAGTGGCCAAGCTACTTCTCTAAACGGAAAAGTACAAAGTATCAACTAAAGCATATATTCTCATGGGAACCCGTCAGATTATTAATGCCACTGTCATTCCCATCATATTTACAATTGTTTTGGAAAGCGGAAAGCTTAGAATATATATATATATATATATATATATATATAGACATTTCATTTAACATATACGGTATTTTTTAACTTATATTTAACGTTAAACCCGACACCCTGGAACACAAGTATATGGTTAATATCACCCCACTTTTCCTGCAAAACGTCAGACCAGCTTATTGCTTCCAATAGGGGCCTACCTGCATGCACTGAAGCCTCCAACTGACACCCTGAGCCCTCCTGGGGCAAATTTCATTTTAAACATTATGAAATCACGTGGTCATACAGTCTCTGAATTATAGGCCCCCTTTCTATATGATATAAAATGGCTATGAAGATCAGACTTTTCTTTTTAATGGTAATGTAATGCAGGCCAAAAGCCCCAAAGGGCACCATACCATTATTACTACCACAATAAAGCTTTACAGTTGACATTAGGGTTGATTCAGTGTCGTATTTTTTTGTGAGTAAATACTTTTTCTCTTGAGCTTTTTCCTCGGTGCAGTTCAGCATCATATTTAACTTTGCAAATGTTTGAAAAAAATGCGTAGCTGAATATGGTGCTGATTTTCACTGAGGGAAAAAAGCTTAACTACAAAAAAAAAGGTAAAAAATATGGTGATTAATCAATCGCATTGTGTATAAAGACAGGTGGCATCCAACCTCAGTTTCTACTATTTGTCTTACAGTGAAAGATTCAGAAAATGCGTTCTGCCCCCTTTTTTGTTGTCCTGTCCAGTTCTTGCCCCCCTGGCTATCCTGAATTGGGATGCCCACTGACTGGAGGTCTACTAGAAGATAGAAAGGAAGTAATAAAACAAAATTGCTTATTCAAGGTAGAAGTTCTGTAGCTTTCATAAAGTAAATTAGCATGAGCACTGCACAATTATGTTTGCTGATAAACATTGTTTGGTCAATTCAATCTTATAACACTTAGTTCATTTTTTCAGATTCAAAACTAAGGGCCTGATTTATCAAGCACTTATGCCAGACAATGCCATATCAGTGCAAATTAGAGTAGTTCAAAATATATTTTACATTTTTTTCAGAATGTTTTTTTCAGCAACATACGCCAGTGTAAAAAAATAAACGATATTTCGCAGCACTGTAATTTGCACTGATGTGGCATTGTCTGGCAGAAGTGCTTGATAAATCAGACCCTAAGGCTGCCACAAATTCCAGCATCTATAAACAGACTGCTGTAGTGCCCAAACTTTCTATGAGTGGGATTCACACTGTAAAATGTATATTGATTAGATTATTTATCATTATTAGGTAATATAACCATCTTATCCTGCACAGAGACTACACAATGGCAGATTTCTGACTGAAGGGGCATTAACCCTTTAAGTGCCAGACTACGTTTCACTATTTTGCGCTACAAATGTTCAACCTTGATTTTTGAAGGAATTTCCAGGGATTTTCCAGGAAAATCATATATTGTATTTTCAGCAGAGTCTGGGCTTCAACATGAAATGTCTTGTTTGGCCTTTTTTAGTGGATTCTCAATACTTGTGGGTGAAATATGTGCAAAAAATTGTAAAAAATCTATTTTTTGCAATTTGTAGTGTTTTTTTGTAATAAAAAATTTAAGTTTGTCAATAAAATGTTATTGCGTGTGAAACCCCAATTTCTCCCAGTCACAGCGGTACCACATATGTATAGGTAGACACCCTTTCCTGCCCAGGAGACTCCCCCAAACTGAAACAGAGCTTTAGGAGATTTTCAAATAAAATACAACTGTGATATGCGCTATGCGCACCTTGCAGTTTTTCCAGAAAAACAACCCTTTACATTTTAAATACCCCACAAACTATATATTCTCTGGAAGTACACACCTCAAGCTTTCTAGGTGTAACAGGCTTGTTTATGTGGGCATAGTTATCTGGAAGTAATCCCTCAATCAATTCTTTGGTTGCACAGAGTTTCCCTTAAAAAGAATAAAAAGTTAGAATCAAGCCACATTTTCCTAAAAAAAACTATATGCAAACAAGAAAAAACAAGTAAAATCTGAAAAAGCAACATCCCCCGAACAGAACAATACCCAACATGCATAGCTACTGTCAAGGGAAGAATTGGCAAACACCACAAAGTAAAGCATGTGCGTAACGTCAATTTTACTTGAAAATTTCAGCTCTGCAGACAAAGTGCACACCTTGCAATTTTTCAACCAAAACAACCCTTTACATTTGGAATATCCCCCATAAACCATATATTCCCTGAAAGTACACATATTAAGCACATATTAAGCTTTCTAAGCTTTCTAATCTTACCCAGCTTGTTGTAGTGGGATCATCTTTCTGGAAGTAATCCCTTAAAGAATTTTAAGGTTGCACAGGGTTTCCCTAAAAAAAAAGTATAAAAAAGCTGAATAAAAAACATGTTTTCCTAAAATATCAATATGCAAACAAACAAGCTAAATTTGAAAGCGCAAGGTCCCCCGAGCAGAACAATACGCAACATGTATAGGTACTATTAACCCTTTTAATTGCCAGCCTTCTTGAAGTTTTGTCACCCTCTGTTGACAGGTCATTTTTTCCCCATTTTGCACCATGTTTAACCGGGATTTTTGCTGGGATTTCCAGGAAAATTATATATATATATTTTTGCAGCAGGGCTTCAACATGAAATGTTTTGTTTGTAATTTTTCCACTGTTTTTTAAAATATTTTTTGCGTAAAAAGACAAAAAAATAAATAAATATTTTTTAGACAATTGTCTCCTTTATATTAAATAAAACATTTGTCCCAATTACAATGGTACCACATATGTATCGGTAGCCCCCCATTCTTGCCCAGGAGACCCCGAAACTGAAAAGAGCACTTTATAACATTTACAAATAAAATACAACTACTATCCACACTGTAAACATACGGGGTTAATTTAAAAAAATGACATAGGGTCCCCCCTCCCCCATTTTTTTGGGAATTAAAAAAAAAAAACCCTTAAAAATCCCCCCAAAAAGTGACATGGGGTCCCCCTTCCCCATCATAACCAGCCCTGGACCAGCTATGGGGGCTTGTAGGAACAGGGCGCAGGGGCCAGCGCAGGTAATTGGGGGTGCTGGGGGTTAATGGCAAGTCACCCGCTAGCCGCAGGTGACTTACCAGCCCCCAGCCTTGTGAACTGGTATAGGGGTCTCATGGATCCCTTACCAGTTCACAAAGGGTTACGTATAAAATAAACACACAGACACAAGGAGAAAAAATATTTTATTTATTATTTTCTTTAGTACTTAACTCCCATCCATCCCTGGGCACTGTGTTCCACACTGATCACTCTGGCTTCTGCTCTCCTGCTGCTGCTGGAAGCCTGGAAGCCTGTTATAGCTGCTGAGCGAAAGAACATAAGGGGTTAATAAAAAAATGACATAGGGTCCCCCCTCCCTACCCGAAATAACCAGCCCGGGACCAGCTATGGGGGCTTGTAGGAACAGGGTGCAAGGCCCAGCTTTCGTGGCCTCTGCACCCTGCAGGCTACAAGCCCACATAACCCACGGGCCAGGCTCTTCTGCCCCCCCCTGGGCTTTGGGGAGGCAGGTAATTCCAGTTCACAAAGGGTTAAATGGAAAAAATAAAACAGACACATAATTAAAAAAATGACATTTATTTTTATTTTTTTTTCTTTACTCACCTCCAATCCTCCTTTGTCCCCCGGCGAACCACGATGACAGCTGCCGGGTGCTTGGTGTAGGGGGGCTGGGGGGGTCGAGGGATCACAGCCCTCTTTCCCCACTCGACCTCTCACCTCCAAGCACCAAGCAAGACTGATCCTCTCGGGTGAGGATCAGAGATCCAGGAAACCAGGAAGTGAGGGAGAGGGCGATTCCTCACCCTCTTCTCACCACAGAAGAGCCCAGGGGGGTGATCGGAGGCCCCCCAGTGAAGAGGAGACCCCGCGGGAGGGATTGCGGCTGCAGGTGAGTAAATTCTTTTTTTTGAGTCATTTTTTTTTTTTACAGTTAACCGAAGTGGGAGGGCGCTCTTTCGGGTGCCCTCCTGAAGCAAGAAGAGCCCCGGGGGATCAGATGCCCCCCCCCCCCCCCCCGGTGAAGAGAAGACCCGGCCCGATCCAATGAGGGGTCAGGTGAGCTTTTAACTCTTGTACTTTTTTTTCTGTGGGGGTTTAAAGTCAGCCACAAGAGACTCACGTAGCTGGCACTAAAAGGGTTAATGCTCTCTCGTTAGCTTAGCTGTCTAGTAATTGAAGGAGAGGGATTTTTTTGGAGGGGCACAATTGCCATGTCAGGTATCTAAGAAGGTGCACTTTAACACATACTGATACAATTACATTGTTATATATAAAACTTAGATTAATTTTAGAAATCTATTATTTAGTGGATGTCCCAAAGGTGACGAAACATCTGTTTTCAGAGAGGAAAATAGGAAGCTTATGTTCTTTCTTAGTTTCAGCAAGCCTGTACTATATACAATACATATGAAAATACTGGTGGGTTGCACATTTCACCCGATTCGAAAAGTTTGCTGAAAACACATGCTTTGGTTGGATCAAAAATGCTTCCTTGCTGGTCTTTGCAGGAATTCAAATGTTACCAGACAACTCTTCAAATGTGGATCACACAAGTCTGTTTAGTTCTAAGATATAGTGCCAGTAGCATAACTATCCTACATATACATGTCAAAAAGAATTATAGTCAGATTGATGCAATTCTCTTACACTCTAATTGTTAACTAGAAATGAGCGAACTTTTGAAAAATTCGATTCGACTGATTCGCCGAATTTTCCGACAAAAAACGTTTCGACCCGAATAAATTCGCCCAAACATTGGCTGAAAGAGACACTGGGGTTGGCTTCAGGAGCCCAAAAATTGGATGAATCACACCCTGGAGTTGCAAGCAGCAGCAGGAGCCCAAATATTACTTTAAAGAGACACTGGGGTTGGCTTCAGGAGCCCAAAAATTGGATGATTCACACCCTGGAGTTGGCAGCAGCAGGAGCCCAAACATTACTTTAAAGAGACACTGGGGTTGGCTTCAGGAGCCCACAAATTGGATGAATCACACCCTGGAGTTGGCAGCAGCAGCAGCAGGAGCCCAAACATTACTTTAAAGAGACACTGGGGTTGGCTTCAGGAGCCCAAAAATTGGATGAATCACACCCTGGAGTTGGCAGCAGCAGCAGCCCAAATATACACTGGAGTTGGCTTCAGGAGCCCAAAAATTGGATGAATCACACACTGGAGTTGGCAGCAGCAGCAGCAGGAGCCCAAATATTACTTTAAAGAGACACTGGGGTTGGCTTCAGGAGCCCAAAAATTGGATGAATCACACCCTGGAGTTGGCAGCAGCAGCAGGAGCCCAAACATTACTTTAAAGAGACCCTGGGGTTGGCTTCAGGAGCCCAAAAATTGGATGAATCACACCCTGGAGTTGGCAGCAGCAGCAGGAGCCCAAACATTACTTTAAAGAGACACTGGGGTTGGCTTCAGGAGCCCAAAAATTGGATGAATCACACCCTGGAGTTGCAAGCAGCAGCAGCAGCAGCAGCCCAAATATACACTGGAGTTGGCTTCAGGAGCCCAAAAATTGGATGAATCACACCCTGGAGTTGGCAGGAGTTGGCAGCAGCAGCAGCAGGAGCCCAAATATTACTTTAAAGAGACACTGGGGTTGGCTTCAGGAGCCCAAAAATTGGATGAATCACACCCTGGAGTTGGCAGCAGCAGCAGGAGCCCAAACATTACTTTAAAGAGACACTGGGGTTGGCTTCAGGAGCCCAAAAATTGGATGAATCACACCCTGGAGTTGGCAGCAGCAGCAGCAGGAGCCCAAACATTACTTTAAAGAGACACTGGAGTTGGCTTCAGGAGCCCAAAAATTGGATGAATCACACCCTGGAGTTGCAAGCAGCAGCAGGAGCCCAAATATTACTTTAAAGAGACACTGGAGTTGGCTTCAGGAGCCCAAAAATTGGATGATTCACACCCTGGAGTTGGCAGCAGCAGGAGCCCAAACATTACTTTAAAGAGACACTGGGGTTGGCTTCAGGAGCCCAAAAATTGGATGAATCACACCCTGGAGTTGGCAGCAGCAGCAGCAGGAGCCCAAACATTACTTTAAAGAGACACTGGGGTTGGCTTCAGGAGCCCAAAAATTGGATGAATCACACCCTGGAGTTGGCAGCAGCAGCAGCAGCAGCAGCCCAAATATACACTGGAGTTGGCTTCAGGAGCCCAAAAATTGGATGAATCACACACTGGAGTTGCAAGCAGCAGCAGCAGCAGCCCAAATATACACTGGAGTTGGCTTCAGGAGCCCAAAAATTGGATGAATCACACCCTGGAGTTGGCAGGAGTTGGCAGCAGCAGCAGCAGGAGCCCAAATATTACTTTAAAGAGACACTGGGGTTGGCTTCAGGAGCCCAAAAATTGGATGAATCACACCCTGGAGTTGGCAGCAGCAGCAGGAGCCCAAACATTACTTTAAAGAGACACTGGGGTTGGCTTCAGGAGCCCAAAAATTGGATGAATCACACCCTGGAGTTGGCAGCAGCAGCAGCAGGAGCCCAAACATTACTTTAAAGAGACACTGGAGTTGGCTTCAGGAGCCCAAAAATTGGATGAATCACACCCTGGAGTTGCAAGCAGCAGCAGGAGCCCAAATATTACTTTAAAGAGACACTGGAGTTGGCTTCAGGAGCCCAAAAATTGGATGATTCACACCCTGGAGTTGGCAGCAGCAGGAGCCCAAACATTACTTTAAAGAGACACTGGGGTTGGCTTCAGGAGCCCAAAAATTGGATGAATCACACCCTGGAGTTGGCAGCAGCAGCAGCAGGAGCCCAAACATTACTTTAAAGAGACACTGGGGTTGGCTTCAGGAGCCCAAAAATTGGATGAATCACACCCTGGAGTTGGCAGCAGCAGCAGCAGCAGCAGCCCAAATATACACTGGAGTTGGCTTCAGGAGCCCAAAAATTGGATGAATCACACACTGGAGTTGCAAGCAGCAGCAGCAGCAGCCCAAATATACACTGGAGTTGGCTTCAGGAGCCCAAAAATTGGATGAATCACACCCTGGAGTTGGCAGGAGTTGGCAGCAGCAGCAGCAGGAGCCCAAATATTACTTTAAAGAGACACTGGGGTTGGCTTCAGGAGCCCAAAAATTGGATGAATCACACCCTGGAGTTGGCAGCAGCAGCAGGAGCCCAAACATTACTTTAAAGAGACACTGGGGTTGGCTTCAGGAGCCCAAAAATTGGATGAATCACACCCTGGAGTTTGCAGCAGCAGCAGCAGGAGCCCAAACATTACTTTAAAGAGACACTGGAGTTGGCTTCAGGAGCCCAAAAATTGGATGAATCACACCCTGGAGTTGCAAGCAGCAGCAGGAGCCCAAATATTACTTTAAAGAGACACTGGAGTTGGCTTCAGGAGCCCAAAAATTGGATGAATCACACCCTGGAGTTGGCAGCAGCAGCAGCAGGAGCCCAAATATTACTTTAAAGAGACACTGGGGTTGGCTTCAGGAGCCCAAAAATTGGATGAATCACACCCTGGAGTTGGCAGCAGCAGCAGGAGCCCAAACATTACTTTAAAGAGACACTGGGGTTGGCTTCAGGAGCCCAAACATTGGATGAATCACACCCTGGAGTTGGCAGCAGCAGCAGGAGCCCAAACATTACTTTAAAGAGACCCTGGGGTTGGCTTCAGGAGCCCAAAAATTGGATGAATCACACCCTGGAGTTGGCAGGAGCAGCAGCAGGAGCCCAAACATTGGCTGAAAGAGACACTGGGGTTGGCAGCAGGAGCCCAAAGATTGGATGAATCACATCCTGGAGTTGGCAGCAGCAGCAGCAGGAGCCCAAACATTACTTTAAAGAGACACTGGGGTTGGCTTCAGCAGCCCAAAAATTGGATGAATCACACCCCGGAGTTGGCAGCAGCAGGAGGCCAAACATTACTTTAAAGAGACCCTGGGGTTGGCTTCAGCAGCCCAAAAATTGGATGAATCACACCCTGTGGAGAGTCATGTGGAGAAAAAGTAGCTTAGTTAGTAATATCTACATAAAATTATGAATAAACAAATGCAAAAGTATTGCCAAAGTGAAGTTTTGTTTGAGGGTGTGTTTCCACCTTTTAATTAAATCAGAAACAAGAAGGTATCATTGCCTCTGACTAATTAGCCCTCAAAAATTCTTGGAATTTTTAATCTGGAATCATGTCTGATCCGTCTTATCAGTAAGAGTAACGTAAAGGATTTTTTATCAATACTTACTTGTGGTCCGATGCGGAGGAATGTCTGTAACTGGAGAGCAGCGCCTTAAATCTGTTTTGCACGATCCATCTTTCTTTAGTGTTGGTCTGGCCCCGTCATCTATCTACTGGAATACATCAGGCATTGTTGGGAGGAATGCTTGGCTGATCCATGCGCCATTTATTTCCACGCAGGGCAGTCTCTGGAAAAAAAAAACTATGTATAAACCAGGGTCTTTTTCATATAAAAACAAATGGTTATTTTTGCTTTTAAACCATATGTTCCACAGCTTTACCAGTCATTGTGTCAGCCAATGAAGCAACTTCGTCTGGAAGTGCTGCAAAAGCAGTCCACTGCATCACAAGTGGCATCTGACACCCCCAGTCAACCGTCTGTTGTCTGTCTGCTATGCTTTGGGTTCAGCTCCACTATCCATTGATGAAGATCTGATAATCATAAAATTCAGCAGCTACTGCCCAGCCAAGAAGTGGAGGAGACACTCGCCTCTTCTTCCACTAGCCGGCAATTAGTATTGAGGAGAGTGTCGTGGGAGGAGGTGTTGCAAGCCGAGGTAGTGGAAGAGGGTCCCTGGAGTCTGCGGCGGTGGCGGCGGCAGCAGCAGCAGCAGTGAATTATTGCGGACTGTTGTTAGGAAAAATCAGCTACTCAGCGATGTGGCAGTGTTTCATGCAGCATCCTGTGGAGAAAAAGTAGGTTAGTTAGAGTATATACATAAAATTATGAATAGACAAATGCAATAGTATTGCCAAAGTGAAGTTTTGTTTGAGGGTGTGTTTCCACCTTGTAATTAAATCAGAAACAACTAGCTATCATTTGCCTCTGAATAATTAGCCCTCAAAAATTCTTGGAATTTTTAATCTTGATGTCTGAGGGATTTCTCCTCTCAGACAGCGTCACCATAAGTCCAGCCTGCTGCATTACACTTGGAAGAACATCTTGTTTGCGCTGCGACAAGGAAGCCAGAGTCATGCGTCCTGACTTGGCACACGTGTTCAGTCTACTTTTGAAGTCTTGCCCCCATCTGAAAGACATCCGAACAACAGGAAAGAAAGTTAGCATGCACTTCTGGCACTCCTACACCACCAAGCACAACCTTATTGAGCCTCAGCGTCACATTTGCGATTTGCGATGTTTCCACCCGTTGGAATTCCACCCTCCATATGCAGGATCCACTATAGCAGTGGTCCCCAACCCTGTCCTCAAGGCCCACCAACAGGCCAGGTTTTGCAGATCTCCACAAAGATGCACAGGTGGAGTAATTAGTGCAGCTGCAGAGCAATAGAGCTGGCTATTTGGAGATCCAAAAAACATGACATGTTGGTGGGCCTTGAGGACAGGGTTGAGGACCACTGCACTATAGGAACAGAGAAAAGCCATCACGGATTTCTGGATGATCCAAACGGATAGGGGGACACCCCTGTGTAAATTCAATGTAAACCATTGGCAGCTCATACGTGACACCGACCGTTTGCTCAGGCCCTTTGAGGAAGCTACGTTATTAGTCAGTTGCCAGGACTATGAGATGAATGATGAGATTCCACTGCTTCATGTACTACAACACATGTTGGAAACCATGGCTGGTCAGTGCACTGGAGACATGGCACATACATTTCACAGCCACATGAAGCCTGTGGGGGCTGAAGTGGAGGAGGAGGAGGGGGTGGGGCACAGCAAACCACAGTTTAGGTTTCACAAAATGACCATTTTATCTAGTCATCTGACAGGAGAGGAGGAGCAGGAGCAGCCACAGGAGCTGGGGGTTGTGAGGAAGGCGAGACAGAGGACCCAGACACACCGTGGCAGTTTACAGTGGAGATGGAGACAGGTAGTCCCTCCGAGTCACTTGCACAAATGGCACGATGCATGCTCACATGCTTGCGTACTAGTGAGCGCAGAATTGTCTCCATTTGTCAGCGGGAAGACTTCTGGCTCTCCAACTTATTGGACCCTCGCTTCCGGCACAAAATGGGGGCATTTTTTACACCCACTGAGAGGGAGGACAAACTGACCTACTACAGAGACATCCCACGTAGTCAGTTGGGCGATGTCTATCTGCGCCATGGCCCATACTCCTGCAGGTCTGACTCGGGGGGACCTCTGCGATCACCTTCCACTGCCATGGCTGCTGGGGGGGGGGGTGGAAGGAGCAGCAGCTCCATCAGCAGCAGCCTCAGTCTTCAGTCGCTAGTGAGTAGCTTTCTACACCCGCATAGTGAGTCTACTCATGAGCAGCAGGAAGACCTGGAGCTGGACCTCAAACAGCAGGTCATGTCATACCTTGACATGACCATGCCAACACACCTTCAGGATCCACTGGATTTGCTGGGAAGCCAAACTTGACTTGTGTCCGCAACTAGCAGAGTTTGCCCTGGAAAAGCTGTACTGGCCGGACAGTAGTTGATTTAGATGGCAACTGGGCTGCTCTATATAACGAAGCAAAATGGCAAATTTACCTCTCTATATAAGCTATTGCCCCTCAGATTTACACAGGGGCTGCTCTATATTATGCTGCAAAATGGCAAATTTACCTCACAATATAAGCTATTGCCCCTCAGATTTACACAGGGGCTGCTCCATATAATGGTGCAAAACCATGAATTTACCTCATAATATAAACTATTGCCCCTCAGATTTACACAGGGCCTGCTCTATATAACGAAGCAAAATGGCAAATTTACCTCACTATATAAGCTATTGCCCCTCAGATTTACACAGGGGCTGCTCTATATTATGCTGCAAAATGGCAAATTTACCTCACAATATAAGCTATTGCCCCTCAGATTTACACAGGGGCTGCTCCATATAATGGTGCAAAACCATGAATTTACCTCATAATATAAACTATTGCCCCTCAGATTTACACAGGGCCTGCTCTATATAACGAAGCAAAATGGCAAATTTACCTCACTATATAAGCTATTGCCCCTCAGATTTACACAGGGGCTGCTCTATATTATGCTGCAAAATGGCAAATTTACCTCACAATATAAGCTATTGCCCCTCAGATTTACACAGGGGCTGCTCTATATTATGCTGCAAAATGGCAAATTTACCTCACAATATAAGCTATTGCAGCTCTATATAAATAAAAATAAATAAATAAAAAAAGGGCCTGTAGAAGCTTATTTAGTATAACAGATAGGGTGACATGTGCTGGTTTGGGATGCCCATATGGGCTAGTGTTTTGGCAGCAGTACAAAAACCAATGCAAAATGCAATAGCTTAATAAAGCTGATGCTGATCAGCGCTTATTTAGTATAACAGATGGGGTGCAACATGCAGGTTTGGGATGCCCTGCGGCCTGGTGTATTTAAAGCAGACCAAAACCAATTCAAAATGCAATAACTTAATAAAGCTGAGGCTGTAGATGCTTATTTAGTATAAACAGGTAGGGTGCAAGGTGCAGCTTTGGGGTGCCCTGCGGCCTGGTTAAATGAAAGCAGTCAAAAAGGAAGTGCAAACTGAAGTAGCTTAATGAAGCTGATGCTGATCAACGCTTATGTTGTATACCAGATAGGGTGCAAGGTGCAGCTTTGGGGTGCCCTGCGGCCTGGTTTATTAAAAGCAGTCAAAAACAAGTGCAAACTGAAGTAGCTTAATAAAGCAGCTGATGCTGATCAACGCTTATGTTGTATAACAGATAGGGTTAAAATAGCATGTGCCTTGGGATGCCCGTGTGGCCTGTTATATTTCAAGCTGAACAAAAAGTAACAATAATCCAAGTATGAGACATAATTTTGACCTTCTTTACAGCGCCATACTTTGAAAAAAAAACCTTAATTTCATGCCGATCAATCCAAAGGTCAATGCCCCTAACAAAAATAGTGTTCGGCATAAGTTTTCCTTCTGGAAGGACGTAACCTTTAGTTTACATGGTTGGGGTAGGTTATCTTACAAATTGGGATACCCCAGGCAGCAGTGTCATTGAAAGAGACAGATTGTAATGCAGGCCATACGCAAGCAGAGAAACTCAGGCTGCAACAGGCCTATTTAGTTTACATGGTTGGGGTAGGTTATCTTACAAATTGGGATACCCCACTGTATATGAAACCGAATATAAATGCACACCCAAAAGTGGACAATCAGCCTCCAAGAGGCCTGCTTAGTTTAAATAAGAGAGCTGCTTAGCTTAAATAAGAGAGCTGCTTAGTGTAAATAAGAGGCATGCTTAGTTTAAATAAGAGAGCTGCTTAGTGTAAATAAGAGGCCTGCTTAGTTTAAATAAGAGAGCTGCTTAGTATGGTAGGTAGGTTATGTTATGTTACAGAGTGGGATGCCCCAAAGCTGACTTGAGATCAGTATATATGCACACAGCAGCAGTGTGTAAGCAGGCTCATACAGGCCAAATTTCTTTAAATAACTGTGCAGCTTACAGTAAATGCAGAGGCTAATGGTATGTTACAGAATGGGATGCCCCAAAGCTGACTTGAGATCAGTATATATGCACACAGCAGCAGTGTGTTAGCAGGCTCATACAGGCCAAATTTCTTTAAATAACTGTGAAGCTTAGAGTAAATACAGAGGCTAATGGTATGTTACAGAATGGGATGCCACAAAGCTGACTGGAGATCAGTATATATGCACACAGCAGCAGTGTGTTAGCAGGCTCATACAGGCCAAATTTCTTTAAATAACTGTGCAGCTTACAGTAAATGCAGAGGCTAATGGTATGTTACAGAATGGGATGCCCCAAGCAGACTTGAGATCAGTATATATGCACACAGCAGCAGTGTGTAAGCAGGCTCATACAGGCCAAATTTCTTTAAATAACTGTGCAGCTTAGAGTAAATACAGAGGCTAATGGTATGTTACAGAATGGGATGCCCCAAGCAGACTTGAGATCAGTATATATGCACACAGCAGCAGTGTGTAAGCAGGCTCATACAGGCCAAATTTCTTTAAATAACTGTGCAGCTTACAGTAAATACAGAGGCTAATGGTATGTTACAGAATGGGATGCCCCAAAGCTGACTTGAGATCAGTATATATGCACACAGCAGCAGTGTGTTAGCAGGCTCATACAGGCCAAATTTCTTTAAATAACTGTGCAGCTTAGAGTAAATACAGAGGCTAATGGTATGTTACAGAATGGGATGCCACAAAGCTGACTTGAGATCAGTATATATGCACACAGCAGCAGTGTGTAAGCAGGCTCATACAGGCCAAATTTCTTTAAATAACTGTGCAGCTTACAGTAAATACAGAGGCTAATGGTATGTTACAGAATGGGATGCCCCAAAGCTGACTTGAGATCAGTATATATGCACACAGCAGCAGTGTGTTAGCAGGCTCATACAGGCCAAATTTCTTTAAATAACTGTGCAGCTTAGAGTAAATACAGAGGCTAATGGTATGTTACAGAATGGGATGCCCCAAAGCTGACTTGAGATCAGTATATATGCACACAGCAGCAGTGTGTAAGCAGGCTCATACAGGCCAAATTTCTTTAAATAACTGTGCAGCTTAGAGTAAATACAGAGGCTAATGGTATGTTACAGAATGGGATGCCCCAAAGCTGACTTGAGATCAGTATATATGCACACAGCAGCAGTGTGTTAGCAGGCTCATACAGGCCAAATTTCTTTAAATAACTGTGCAGCTTAGAGTAAATACAGAGGCTAATGGTATGTTACAGAATGGGATGCCCCAAAGCTGACTTGAGATCAGTATATATGCACACAGCAGCAGTGTGTAAGCAGGCTCATACAGGCTAAATTTCTTTAAATAACTGTGCAGCTTAGAGTAAATACAGAGGCTAATGGTATGTTACAGAATGGGATTCCCCGAAGCTGACTTGAGATCAGTATATATGCACACAGCAGCAGTGTGTTAGCAGGCTCATACAGGCCAAATTTCTTTAAATAACTGTGCAGCTTAGAGAAAATACAGAGGCTAATGGTATGATACAGAATGGGATGCCCCAAAAAGGAGTGCACCTGGCAGGCAGCAGTAAGAATATGCACAGCAAAAGTGTCTTTATCAGGCCTAATTTCAATTAGAATAAGTGCAAATGGTTATATGGTCTTAAATAGAGGCTGCTGTAGTCACAGAATGGGATGCCCCCCAAAAAAAGTGCACCTGGCAGGCAGCAGTAAGAATATGCACAGCAAAAGTGTCTTTATCAGGCCTAATTTCAATTAGAAAAAGTGCAAATGGTTATATGGTCTTAAATAGAGGCTGGTGTAGTCACAGAATGGGATGCCCCAAAAAGAAGTGCACCTGGCAGGCAGCAGTAAGAATATGCACAGCAAAAGTGTCTTTATCAGGCCTAATTTCAATTAGAATAAGTGCAAATGGTTATATGGTCTTAAATAGAGGCTGCTGTAGTCACAGAATGGGATGCCCCAAAAAGGAGTGCACCTGGCAGGCAGCAGTAAGAATATGCACAGCAAAAGTGTCTTTATCAGGCCTAATTTCAATTAGAATAAGTGCAAATGGTTATATGGTCTTAAATAGAGGCTGGTGTAGTCACAGAATGGGATGCCCCAAAAAGAAGTGCACCTGGCAGGCAGCAGTAAGAATATGCACAGCAAAAGTGTCTTTATCAGGCCTAATTTCAAATAGAATAAGTGCAAATGGTTATATGGTCTTAAATAGAGGCTGCTGTAGTCACAGAATGGGATGCCCCAAAAAGGAGTGCACCTGGCAGGGTCCAGTAGTGCTATGCACAGCAAAAGTGTCTTTATCAGGCCTAATTTCAATTAGAATAAGTGCAAATGGTTATATGGTCTTAAATAGAGGCTGCTGTAGTCACAGAATGGGATGCCCCAAAAAGGAGTGCACCTGGCAGGCAGCAGTAAGAATATGCACAGCAAAAGTGTCTTTATCAGGCCTAATTTCAATTAGAATAAGTGCAAATGGTTATATGGTCTTAAATAGAGGCTGGTGTAGTCACAGAATGGGATGCCCCAAAAAAGAAGTGCACCTGGCAGGCAGCAGTAAGAATATGCACAGCAAAAGTGTCTTTATCAGGCCTAATTTCAATTAGAATACGTGCAAATGGTTATATGGTCTTAAATAGAGGCTGGTGTAGTCACAGAATGGGATGCCCCAAAAAAGAGTGCACCTGGCAGGCAGCAGTAAGAATATGCACAGCAAAAGTGTCTTTATCAGGCCTAATTTCAATTAGAATAAGTGCAAATGGTTATATGGTCTTAAATAGAGGCTGCTGTAGTCACAGAATGGGATGCCCCAAAAAAGAAGTGCACCTGGCAGGCAGCAGTAAGAATATGCACAGCAAAAGTGTCTTTATCAGGCCTAATTTCAATTAGAATAAGTGCAAAAGGTTATATGGTCTTAAATAGAGGCTGGTGTAGTCACAGAATGGGATGCCCCAAAAAAGAAGTGCACCTGGCAGGCAGCAGTAAGAATATGCACAGCAAAAGTGTCTTTATCAGGCCTAATTTCAATTAGAATAAGTGCAAATGGTTATATGGTCTTAAATAGAGGCTGGTGTAGTCACAGAATGGGATGCCCCAAAAAAGAAGTGCACCTGGCAGGCAGCAGTAAGAATATGCACAGCAAAAGTGTCTTTATCAGGCCTAATTTCAATTAGAATAAGTGCAAATGGTTATATGGTCTTAAATAGAGGCTGCTGTAGTCACAGAATGGGATGCCCCAAAAAGGAGTGCACCTGGCAAGCAGCAGTAAGAATATGCACAGCAAAAGTGTCTTTATCAGGCCTAATTTCAATTAGAATAAGTGCAAATGGTTATATGGTCTTAAATAGAGGCTGGTGTAGTCACAGAATGGGATGCCCCAAAAAAGAAGTGCACCTGGCAGGCAGCAGTAAGAATATGCACAGCAAAAGTGTCTTTATCAGGCCTAATTTCAATTAGAATAAGTGCAAATGGTTATATGGTCTTAAATAGAGGCTGGTGTAGTCACAGAATGGGATGCCCCAAAAAAGAAGTGCACCTGGCAGGCAGCAGTAAGAATATGCACAGCAAAAGTGTCTTTATCAGGCCTAATTTCAATTAGAATAAGTGCAAATGGTTATATGGTCTTAAATAGAGGCTGCTGTAGTCACAGAATGGGATGTCACAACAGGAGTGTACCTGGGACCAGTAGTGCTATGCACAGCAAAAGTGTCTTTATCAGGCCTAATTTCAATTAGAATAAGTGCAAATGGTTATATGGTCTTAAATAGAGGCTGCTGTAGTCACAGAATGGGATGCCCCAAAAAGGAGTGCACCTGGCAGGCAGCAGTAAGAATATGCACAGCAAAAGTGTCTTTATCAGGCCTAATTTCAATTAGAATAAGTGCAAATGGTTATATGGTCTTAAATAGAGGCTGGTGTAGTCACAGAATGGGATGCCCCAAAAAAGAAGTGCACCTGGCAGGCAGCAGTAAGAATATGCACAGCAAAAGTGTCTTTATCAGGCCTAATTTCAATTAGAATAAGTGCAAATGGTTATATGGTCTTAAATAGAGGCTGGTGTAGTCACAGAATGGGATGCCCCAAAAAAGAAGTGCACCTGGCAGGCAGCAGTAAGAATATGCACAGCAAAAGTGCCTTTATCAGGCCTAATTTCAATTAGAATAAGTGCAAATGGTTATATGGTCTTAAATAGAGGCTGCTGTAATCACAGAATGGGATGCCCCAAAAAGGAGTGCACCTGGCAGGCAGCAGTAAGAATATGCACAGCAAAAGTGTCTTTATCAGGCCTAATTTCAATTAGAACAAGTGCAAATGGTTATATGGTCTTAAATAGAGGCTGGTGTAGTCACAGAATGTGATGCCCCAAAAAAGAAGTGCACCTGGCAGGCAGCAGTAAGAATATGCACAGCAAAAGTGTCTTTATCAGGCCTAATTTCAATTAGAATAAGTGCAAATGGTTATATGGTCTTAAATAGAGGCTGGTGTAGTCACAGAATGGGATGCCCCAAAAAAGAAGTGCACCTGGCAGGCAGCAGTAAGAATATGCACAGCAAAAGTGTCTTTATCAGGCCTAATTTCAATTAGAATAAGTGCAAATGGTTATATGGTCTTAAATAGAGGCTGGTGTAGTCACAGAATGGGATGCCCCAAAAAAGAAGTGCACCTGGCAGGCAGCAGTAAGAATATGCACAGCAAAAGTGTCTTTATCAGGCCTAATTTCAATTAGAATAAGTGCAAATGGTTATATGGTCTTAAATAGAGGCTGCTGTAGTCACAGAATGGGATGCCCCAAAAAAGAAGTGCACCTGGCAGGCAGCAGTAAGAATATGCACAGCAAAAGTGTCTTTATCAGGCCTAATTTCAATTAGAATAAGTGCAAATGGTTATATGGTCTTAAATAGAGGCTGCTGTAGTCACAGAATGGGATGCCCCAAAAAGGAGTGCACCTGGCAGGCAGCAGTAAGAATATGCACAGCAAAAGTGTCTTTATCAGGCCTAATTTCAATTAGAATAAGTGCAAATGGTTATATGGTCTTAAACAGAGGCTGGTGTAGTCAAAGAATGGGATGCCTCACAGCAGACTTAAGATCAGTTCAGTATATATGCACAGTTATTTAGTATAAGCAGCCTGAAAACGCTAACAAAGCCTGTCAGCCAGCCAGTAACAAACACTCAGGCTGGATGAAAAAAAAAAAAATCTCCCTGTGACTGCCTCCGATTTTTCCTAACTTTCCCTGTTTTTCGCTGACTTTCTGTCTGTCTCCTGCCTGTCTCCTGCCTGTCTCCAGCCTGTCCCTGTCTGTCCCTGCCTGTCTAACTGCCTCTCTCCCTCACTACAGCGTTCTGTCTCTCACGAATGCAATAGAGAAATGAGGAAGGAAAAGCAAGATGGCCGACTTAAATAGCGCTGTGACATCACCGGGCTTGCTGGTTGCTGATAGGCTGCATGTGACTGCCCCAGCTTGCACTGGCGCGGGATAGATGTCCAGACATGTCCCGTCCGCCATCTTAGAATGCCTGTATGTAAATGAATGGATGTTAAAGGAAAACTTCGAGCGATCGAATCGCGGGGAAATTCGGATTCGATCCGAATCGAATTTTTCATGAAATTCGGATCGAATCCGGGTTCGTCCGGATCGATTCGCTCATCCCTATTGTTAACCATAAAAGAGAAAGGAACTCAAAATGGCTTTCATATGAAAAGTTTTGGCCTTTATAGTGGTTGTAAGTGCCGTAGGTAAATCGCACAATGCTGCCTTTTTAATTATGTCTAAAGGCAATTTTGGATTTGCTGAAATGTACTGTTGTGAAGTATTTTTACTCCCACCCCTTAAGTTTTCTTTTGCAAAGGAAGGAGTGTCTTTTCCTCCCATATGGAAATGTATATCATTCATTTTACATATTTCAAAAGCCATAAGTCACCTAATATGAAAATGGTGAAAATAGTCCAAGGCATGTATCTGGAAAGAAGGATAAATCTATTTTCTCTAGTGTACTTGTATACTATTTAGTGATGGTGTGCATTATAGGTATTAGCTGTATTTAAGGTTGTGTTTCTAATTAAGCAACCCTCTGTGCTTAGAGGGGCCACCTGCAGGGGTGCTGACATTACTGCTATTGTAAAACAAAATCCTCTCTGCTAAAAAGGCATCTGTGCAGACTGAGAGAAGCAGTTATTTTAGTGCATATTTTTCTTGGGGACTGAGGTTTCAGCCATGTTCATGCTGAGGGAGTAGCCAGGGGTGTCTTTTCTTATATACTCATGTACTGCGACCTGACACAACAAAAGTAGACTCGAGCACTAAAAGGCAGCATGAACCACAAATGCAGCCCTGGTTGAATTAATGGCACAACACCTCAT
The DNA here is from genome assembly GCA_027917425.1 of Gastrophryne carolinensis. Taxonomy (NCBI): domain Eukaryota; kingdom Metazoa; phylum Chordata; class Amphibia; order Anura; family Microhylidae; genus Gastrophryne; species Gastrophryne carolinensis. The sequence continues at coordinate 378,412,074 of CM051236.1, forward strand.
TGCCTAAGAGGCCATAATCAATAATCAGTTCTTTTCCAGTTTTTCACTAAGTGTATATGTGCACAAAGAATTACTTTTTCCGGGAGTAGTAGTGGATGGATATAGAGTAACTAGAGATCAACTCAGCAGGGGATAATACAACTATGTACCAATTTCAATAAGGTTAAGTACAAAAACATAAAACTGTAATAAGATGGTCCATTTCCAATAAGGCCAAGTGCTGTCGGGTGGATTGTTAAAGTGAACCTATACCCATATAGGAAGTTTATATCATCAGCTTCTATCCCCAGCCCAGAGCACTAGTATCACAAAAGGTCTTATGCTTAGTAGATGATATTCAGTACCTCTCTAGGACTGTTTCAGACCATTCCCTACTGCTCTTGACCTTGGGGCTGGGTAGTCATTTGGGTCCCTCAACATGGTGCCTGAACCCATTATGGTTGAAGGAGCCCGCAATTCAACAATAGGGAAGCCTAGATGAAGGCTAGATTTTGGGAGGATAATAAGGGGGAGTGCTGCCCTCCCAATGGTTTGGGATGCATGTAAGGCCTGCACGAGAGGCGCTTTTATATTATGCTGATTATTATGCAGCATTACAGAGCCAAGGGCCATGCCCACTTGCTTCAGAAGAGAAATCATAAGGTGAACATATAAATCTTGATATCTCAACCATTTTCTCTTCAATTTAAAAATAGGAAACAATTTAGGACAATGCCAAACGTAGCCTAACACAATGGTATAACAATTACCTTTGTCTTTAATAACACCATGTACACCACATATTTATAACAATTAAACAATATTTGCAAAGTGGGTGACCATCCGTTAGAGAGGGCAATAACTTTGATCCTTGTTCGCTTGATGGGACAACACAGCTGTACATGCCTGTACACTGTAGCCAGGTCTCCAAAATTGGTTTGAGTTCAGGCAAGAGTGACGGTTACTCGATAAAGACATGGGTCGCAGTGAAACTATTCTAATTCAATTGGTCAAGATCTGATTCAGTTGCGGATCGGGCCTTAAGATGGGAGGTCTATTATTTATGTTAAATGGGACTCTATAAGAAAGCTCTAATGTTGGTGGATCTGGGGCTCCTTTCACAACATTAGATGGTTTTGTAGTTGGAGAAAGTAACATGGCATTACAATCTCTATTTCTAGCCATTCTTTCATCCCGGTCACACAGATACGCTGGATAGCCCCTTGCTGCTAGTCTCCTCCTAATAGTAGGGCACTCTTAGGAGAAAGCTTCTTCTGTAGTGCAGTTGCGACAGGTTCACCCACCGCAACTGCCCTAATGGTGTGCCTAGAATGGAAGCTATTTGCATTCAGGGTGCTGTTTATGTCATGAGGACTACAAAAAGTTACATTTTACCTGGGACTGCCATGTTATTGGAGCTTTATATTTGCACACTCTCCAAATTCATACCATTCTGTAAAAGTCCCTCTAGCTGCCATACTTCTTATTACCTTATTATGAATGTGTGTTATAAGCTCCCATTTTAATTTTTATTTGCCTAAACCCCAATGCCTTTCTTTTTAGCCATTTCATGTCTCTGGGTGTAAGAGAACTGTTTTCTTTACCCCATATATAATGTTTTCTTTTACTAGGACTGCAAAACAAATGACCAACACAGTGCATACACTGTAATAATAATGGTCTACATTTATTTATATTCATTCACAGCGGCAGAACTATAGTATAATGGTATTTACTTTCAATTTGAAAGGCTAAAGAGCAAGTATAATAAATATTCCATGGCTGAATTGAAATGTGCTGTGGTCCTCGAAGAACAATATTTGGAAGGTGTAGAGTTGGTACTTTAACTGGGCCCATAATTACAACTTTTTTGCTTATTCAGAAGCATTAATTTCTAGCAGAGGGCAATTGGCATGTTGATCCACATCTCAGTTCCCATCACAATAATTTTAGGTCGACCATAATCTTTAATATTGTCCAGACACCTGTAAGCAATTTGTTTTAAAAAAAAAAAACTATAGCTAGTGCTCTGATTATGTAGATTATGTAAAGACACTGCCCTTGGAAAACTAGACAAAACATATTTTTGTGATTTTGTATAGAAACACAAAAAAGGAAAGAAAACGTTTTAGATAATCTTTCAGAATATTCAATAAGCAACAACACTTGCTGGTAACAGCTCCCTTGTCGTTGATCTCAAATTGGCCTGTTGGAAATGTCTCCCAAACGTATGACTACTCTTTCGTTTCCTTTAGCACTTATGCACCACTTCATACTGATGTAGTTCTCCCTAATAATTCTCACTAGTAAAAACATATAATTAACAAGATGTGTTCTTTCTATTTGCATGCAGGTAGGACAAGGAGTTACAAGGTTATTGATTAGTAACATATGCAAGACAAAGCTGTAAACTGTGCTCTGAACATTCAGGTCTGAAAAACATAAAGGGACGCTGGTTGGTGTTATTACAGTCACAGAATATCATGGCTGAGAATACAAGGACCAAACTTTTTTTTTTTTTTTACTGTAGTGCATTTAGACGCCTTTTTACTTCTATATAGTTCTTCCAATTGTGCACTAAGGCAGTTTAATGCGTCACTAAACACAGGATTTTGACTATGCCTGGTTTTGTTCCAATGCCCGCTGTGTGAAACCCCGTAAAACACCCGTACAAACTTACCTTTCCCATTCACGGGCTATGACCCATTCACAGTCTCTGGTCCAATCAGAACCGTTTGCCATTCATATATAATGCTTGACAAATGGCTCTGTTTACTTGCAGGGCTTCTGCAAAAGGAACGAGAGTGCTGCATCCCCTGCAGCGTGCATGCTCCTGCTCTCAGCATATTGGAATAACTGTGCATGCACAACCCAAAGATGCGTCGATGTGGCCCTTAATGTTTTTCATTGGGCAAGGGGGCTACAGGTAGAAGGTGAATATTGCGGTGCCCCACGTGGGTTCAAGCAGCCATCCAGGCCAGGGACCAGCCATGTAGCTAGAGTTTTGTTCTGCTTTAAGCTTCAGCACCACTATAAACTGGCGCTGCTTATACAAAAGCACCAGTTGTCTCAGTGAAAAAGGCGCAAATAATAAATTCGGCACCATCTAGTTTACACATTGGTGCTTACTGTTACTAGCTTTTTGAATGAATGAATAATGTGGCACTGTGTTACATTGATGGATTCCAGCATGCCTGTGACAGGCGGACATGATTAGTCAAGCTTCCGCCACTATTTGTGCGTAGCTCCACAGCCCTATTCATTCATCTGGACACGTGAGTGCCTGTGGGCTATATCTGGTTAAGCCCCGCGTTGCGGGTGTCATATGCATCTTAGAAGATAACAGCCAGCTGGCTAGTTGGAAGAGTTGGAAGTATATATTCCCCTGTTTGCCTTTGAGCCATAACTCGCAGCCCCATTTATGTGGACTTTGTCCCTCTGAGGGACGCCGGCCGGTGTGTATGTGAGTGTGGCGTGAGTTTAAGGAGGTGTGGAATCCAGGTTAGTCCTGGTGGGGGCCCCTGTTTTTAATAGCAATTGCTCTTTTAATTGTGTGTACAGTTTTCAGTGTGCGATTTTTCTAAAGTATCCCCTCGATTCAAAGAGCAAAAGTTAATTGATTTCGGATCGAGAATCGTAAGTTTGGGTGGGTGTTAGTCATTTTTTCCTGTTTTTTTGGCCATTTCCGACTCGCACGAGCCTACGTACGAATGCGTATATGCTCTTACGATCATCGCAAGTTCGTTCCTAAATTTTAGGATCAAAACGTAAAACTTAGGATCAAATCCTAAAACTTAGGATCAAAACGTAAAAATTAGGATAATCGAATGTGTTTAGGTGTGATTCAGAGAACAGTTTTCAAACCTCTAAATACGTTTTAAAAGAAAGCCACTGCCGACACCTTTTAGCAGTCGGATTGCTGTTCTTGAACAGGTTTTTTGGCTATGTGGAGGAGTCTGCGCGTCTTGAGCTCCAATGAACTGCATGTATCAGCATGGCCGAGGCCATAAATTGTATGGCAATGCATACCTGATTCATGTATGCCTTATAAAAGCATTTTAATGTGGACCTTAATTAGTCCTTTGCATGTAAACCTTTATTTTACAATATATTTGCGTTAATTAAAGAAACTTATGTCCTTTGTTATTTATTTTTAAATTGATGTACTAGAATAATATTTTTAGATTGCATTTATTGGTGTAGTTGTTTACCTTTGCTTTGTTTAATTATTTAAGCACATCTTTGGTCAGATGCATCACACTTACTGAGGAGAGGAGAGCGGGATAAAGTGCAGGATGTGGGTTACTGCTGTATTTTGCACAGACACAGCAGAGCTGGGGGCACGGAAAGGTCAGAAATCAAAGAATGCAGAGCAACACAGTCACAAGGCCCTTTCTGTTTGCAGGCTGCCCGAGAATACCTGAGCCGCCATCTTGGCTGTTTCTAGACTCATAACATGCAGAAGTTGCTGGGTGTTTTTTTATATTTGAGAGCAATCTGTATGTAGAGGGTGTGGGTAACCACACCCAAAATTTTAAGTTGTACCATTTGAAGCCAAAATATTAAAATTAAAGCCACAAGTAAAAAATGCAAGTTAACTAAAAATTAAACAAAGTAAGATTTACTTATGCAAATGCATTCATTAATGGTTGGTTACTACAAAATGAATGAAATAAAGAAAAATAAGACCAAATATTTAGAATGCACTTTAATGAGGTAAGTTTGTAGTGCGCAGCCGCAAGATCAGAAGGATTTACGTCCAGACAAAAAAGGAAAAAGGGCAAAACCAATGTTGCAACCTGAGAAATGAAACGGAAAATTCAGGATGGAAACTGACATAGGTCTGATTCGCGAACTGCCATACGAACGGACGTACATTTTAGGATAGAAACGTATTTGCTTATAGAATCACTCGCAAGTTCATACGAACGCACGAGCGTACGGGAAAAATAGGATGATCGGCACCAAAATCCAAGCTGTTACATGTTTCTTTGAATCGACCCTTATGTGTCATGTGCCATATTGTATGTTACAATTACATTTTGGCTATATTTGGCCATGGGTGTTTATTGTGCAAGTCTCGCATAACAACCATCGTTTGTGTGTGTATGTATTGTATAGTATTGTAGGTTGAACGGGACACCCTGATTTGTGGGCAGTGCACCACCCACTTTTGATAAGTGGATACTCCATGGATTGTAGTTTCCCTGTGGGGAGTGGAAGAGAAAAGGCTTCATAAATTTGACTAGTGTACAACTAGGACTAGCAATACTATGCAACGTGCTTAGTGGTCTCTAAGTATCTGTTCACACCTGACCTAACTCCTAGATCCAAAGGCACTGCATGTTTCAGTCCATCATATTACATCAAAACGCAGTGAACACGGCCAGTATGGGTTTGGGAGGGTGTAACTATGACTATAACTACACTTAGGGGCGTGCTTATCATTTCTGGGGACCCATGCAAAGTTGTGTATGGGGGTTCTAATCAAAGACATTGTTATATAACAGAATACAATAAAAAGAGAAACAAATGATGGAGAGAAGCAGTTTTTTTCTTACATAGCCTCTGCACTGACATCATCACCAGTATTACACCAGTATTACATGTAGCTTCTTCCAGTGTCCAGAGTTCTGGGGGAACCCCATGCAATTGCACGGGTTTTGTGGTGGCAAACTGACTACACTCTTACTTTAGCAACACCGAGGCAATGGAATATAAGAAACTTGGAAACAGCATATTCTTCTTCATAAGTAAATCAAAGGTAGAAAAGCACAATCCTGACACAAATGTTTATTTTACTTTCGAAAAGAGGAAAACAATAAGGCAGAACACCAACAACCTGACAAAAGTTTCCTTTAAATATTCACATATCAGTATTTGTATGACAAGATCATTTACATTGTGCCAGAAATTCTGATCATTTGATGAAGTAAGTTTAACCTATGGCGTGCGTTTGGGTTTGAATTAAAACCTGCAACTGGGTGAGCTTGTTTACTTTGGCATTCAGAAAACCTACACCTGAACATTTTTATAGATGAGGCACATAATTGTTTTCAACAGGGTAAGGATATTTTTTTTTTTATTCGAAACAACAGCACCATGTGGGCTATGCATAAAAAACACCAAATTGTTCTACTTAGCATGTAGGATGCTCTTTATCCTTTTTGTAAAAAGGGGGAGTAAAAATAGTAAAAAATAAATAAAAATTGCTTAGCACTGTTTTTTGTGTTAAAATTGTGTTAAAATTCAAAAAACTTACCAATAAATGTTTGTGGTTCAGTAATAACAAAAACTAGCAAATCATTTTTCTTGGATAATGTCATTTGGGTTTGGCTATTCATTTTTATATACTTTTCCATTGAGCCAAAAACATTACATCAATGCAGATGTTGTTAACAACAAGGTGAGTTATAGCCAGAATTTTGATGCCTTTTTTGGACTTGGACTATTGTATATTGAATAGTAATGTCAGAATAATCAGTCTTTAAACCCAATAAACTGGGCAGGGATCGTGGTCCACACATGCTGTATAGGCTTTAGCCAAAGCAGTCACACAAGAACCACGGATGTGGAGTTCTGCAAAGTAATAGTGTGAGTAATTTAATGAGAAGCATAATAAAACAAAACTAACAGGCCAGATATACATATATATTTGATTAAGGTCCAGTCAGTTCAGAGGTAATTAATTTTAAAACCATAGTATTTGAGCATTTATGGTTCCCCTAACAAGACAATATTTTTAAAAGAAAGATGTGGTGTATTTGAGCATTTGCTGGGACCCGCCAGGTTTTTTATTTTTAAGGGTTAAACCCTAATAGTTGTTGAAAGTAAACTGCAAATGTACATACTAGTTGTATTTTATTTTAAAACTTCATAAAACACCTTTTGGGGTGTCTCCTGGGAAGGAACGTGTGTCTAACAATACATGTGAGGTACTGTTGTAATTAGGAGGGGCTTTTACAAGAAATTTGGTTTTCTTGAAAAACTTACATTTTCTATCAAAACAAAATGCCACATTTTTTCTCAAAAATATTGATAAAGCGCTGAAAAAATTACAAACAGGACATTTCATGCTATAACCCAAATTCTGCTGAAACAGTATATATTTTTCCCGGATATTCCTGCAACAATCACAGTTAAACATAAATAGTCCAAAGTGCTTGGCGACAAAATGTGACATTGAAAGGCTGGCACTGAAAGAATTAAATGTGTAATGTGAAATGTGAAACGTAACAACCTAAATACATACTTAAACAATAGGTAGTATTACATATTTTTCAACTATCATTTATAAACCAAAAGACCCCTCCAATTATGGGGACTATGGTTTCTCCTACAGTACTTGCATGTGTTGCAATACAGGCTTTGGGAGTATTTTATACAGTATAACCTACATGATTTTTCTATTCTTTTCTATTAATCATGTTCATACACTGAGAAAACGTGCTTGTGTGTAGAGCCTAACTTTAGACCTGGCACTTGCTACAAACTGATGTCACAACTTGCTACAAACGCGGGTTAAACCCAATCATCGCTTGCTACAAACTGGTATTATAACTTACCTCAAACAGGGATCTAACCCTGACATTTATTACCACAAAAACTTTACAAGGGTTATAGTTTGACACACTCTTGCTACAAAACTGTGTGGTATAACAAATATGCTGAATTCAAACAAGATAAGTCTCAACTGTATTTTCTAATCATGTAAATAATTGTATATATATATATATGTCTGTTTTATATGCACCATTGTATGTTCTCAATAAATGTGTAGAAATAATGTAATAATTATCAGCAATAATTGATAACACTTTACTGATTGGGTGGAATGGGGTACATGTCTCACCATTCTGTTGGGGAAAAGACCTTAACCCCTGACAGAAAAGGTGAAACAAACCCCCTCCTCTTCACAATGAATTACTTTGCTACACCAAATGGATACATCTCTGACAACCATACAAAGAGCAAACAGAAGAAAACCAGTATCATTTTAAAATCTTTAGAGGCCAGACACTGTAGGAATAGATAAAGGCAACTGGACTTTCTGTGTTCTCTTTAAGACGATTCGCAAGTCATCCGGCTAGCTTTCTCAGATGACTCCTGCAAAATGAGAATGGCACAGCAAGTCCAGTTGCCTTAATTTATTCCCACAAATATACCATCACTTGGATGAATGAGAACCTTCACAGACATTTAGGGACCAGGCTTCATAGAAGTGTCATGTGTTTCTATGGCAGTGGTTAAGTAAATGTTTATTTTGGGATTAGCAAGGAACATTGAACTTACATTTTACTCTTGTGAAAGTTTTTTTTAGTTAGAAGTGTAACTCCTGTTTGTGGGGAATAGTGCAAGCAAACCAAGGCTACCTAACTTCAACCTGATGCAGCAGTTTCCATTCAGGCATATTGACTTTTCAAAAACTGACATGTGCTGTGCGGCTTTGCAAAAATTCATGTGATAGGTTGCTTAGAGCCCCTTACTGAAAACCTCTGACAATATAATGATTTACCAACCAACATGACCATTCAAATTATTTTCCTTTGCACAGTGGAGGAGTGAAGATACACTTGCGCATCGTAGCTAGTTCATTGCACAACTTAGCCTATTAAGAAAGGCTACTGAAGAAGTCACAATAGCATTTTTAATTATAAGGTGCTTATATTTTAGACATCTATTTCAGACATCCTGTATACAATATATAATGGTACAGCCTTATGTCCTGCAGAGGTAATCAAAACATGACCACTGATTTATTTCCTATTCATTTCCGAAACACATATCTCTACGGTGTTCAGGGCACCAATCTCACTCACAAGGGGAAGCTAAAGCCAGCCAGGAACATTAACACATAATGAATACATGCTGTAAGCAGTATGTGCTCCTCACTATCTTACCATCTCCAGGCTGTAACATCTGTTCTCCATGTGGGAACACAGATTTCAACAGATTTGTGTTATATTTTTCTTTCCTGCATAATAAATATTAAAACCTCTTGCACCTTTTTTGGATTCTTTAAGATCATGTGATAAAAGAGCTCAAGCCGTATTCTGTGCCTTGATTTGATCACTCCTTTTATCCATCAAAAGAGAATTTATATTTTCTATATTCTTGTAAGAGGCAACATCTGAGATCAGTCATAGAAAAATGGAACTTCAAAAAGTAGGGGGTCCTTCTCCAACATGACATAGCTTGGCCTTGACTTAAGCCAATTAAGCATCAGCATAAATAAAATTTAAATATAATTTAGTTTTCACATTATAGTATAATTGCTATAGATATTCTAAAAAGCATGATGGATAGAAGAAATGGGGTGTACATGTAATACTTTGCTCTTTAAATTCAGCCAGAGGTCGTTGTTCGAGCTTGGCGTCCGTCCGAACACGGAAAAGCTGGCTGAGCAGCCCATCAACCAGCTTCACCTAAAGGATACAGCAACTGAAGCTGCTGTAAAACTTACCTAAGCCCCACTATCCCCTTCCATGCACCATGGGATTGTTGGCTATGTAAGTATGGACAGCAATCCCTGGAGTTTCACATAGCAGGTCATACTAAATCTGGAAACCCAAGGGATAGGGAATAGACTGGGCCTGAAGTCTTTTTAATATGTTGATACTCAGGATGTCTTACCTCAAAACTATTCCTTAGATCAAACCTTAGCACTTACTCCTATCCTTGAACCTAACCCCAAAGCTTCATCACCAGTTAAACCGGACCCGTTTTCTCTTTAAAGGGTGTTGGTCCCGCAGACAGTGAATAAAAAATAAAAACAAGCTGGAGCCCCCCCCCCCCCCCCAGAATCCCTGATATCTTTACCTTCACCTCGAGCCTGTGGGGGGAAAGGAGTCCCTTTTGCTCGTGGGCGGGGCATTCTGGTGGCCTGCAGCAAGGACTTCACCATGGTCCATGTGACCATCCAGTGCCCAATCGTGGGACACCTTTCCCGCCGCAGGCTTGAGGCTTGAGGTTGTTTTTATTCACTATCTGCGGGGTGAACACCCATTAAAGAAAAAACGGGTGTTGGTGTAATGCCCTGTGATTCTTCCACCCTCTGTGAGGTGGTAACCCGCAATCTCCACCGCCGCCTATAGTCAAGCCCCTGTTTGCTGGAACGCACGATACGCCTCGCGGACACGGTTGCCCCCAGGTCTTAAAAGGTGCAAAAGGATGCCAGCTCACGGTGAAGATAGAAGGAACACAAGGGTTTACTATGGCTAAGGTCGTACACGAGTATGGCTCAACTTAGATTAGCCTCTAAAGCTAAACTTAATATCAAAATAGGATAATTTGAAGGTGCTCTTTTGCGAAAAATAGTCTAATTATAGAGATCCATCTGTAACAACAGACATGGCATTCTTTAAAGTGATCTCTCCACAGCAACAATGCAAAAAAAGAGTCAGCGGTGAGTAATATGTGAGCTGATTGCATTGTAATAGCAATACAATGCTCTACAATATTATACACCAATGAATTGGACATGTTTTACAATGTAGCGACATGATTCATTGATTCATGATTCAGTCTTGCTAGTAAAGAAAAATAAAAGAAAACTAACTTTGTTGATGCAAGGTATATCTACCCTCTTGCTATCAGGAATAATAAATTAAATATAAAGTTGTTAATCTTCACCTTTCAATTGATCAACATTTCATACACATGTGTATGGCCTACAGACATAAAATAAAAGGTGATACTTTGGCAACCTCTTTGTCAAAACAAGCAAGATGGTGGTCTGTATCTTTAGTATGTTGATAAAGGCAGAACATCAACAATTCTTGTTGCAATGTACTAATAAGAAAGCCTTTTTATTGTCAAAAACAGCAAGTATTTTATGGTGTCGGAACAAGAAACTCATTGCAAGCTGGTTGGTATGATTTGAACATCCAGGCCCTGCCATTCCAAATTAATTTGTCACAATGTACCTCTACTAACCAGACATTTGGAGAGGATTGACAAGTCCAGTAGTGCCCCCTAGTGCTGGCTTTCCAAGTTGGAGCAGAAGTTTGGGTTGAATTACCTGTAAAGAGTCTAATGGTAAAACGCGCAGGAGTTCAGTCATGGGCAGTGTGCAAGTGCACAAATCTTCCAATGTTAGTGCATGTATTTCTGAACAAATGTGCATGGCTATATATTTCTGTGCATATTTGCAAGAGTTATGCATCCTTAAGGGTTACTAAATTGTATATTGTTTATCCTCAGACTCACACTAGTGGGCCTAATGAGCTGCTGAGCCTCACGGGGTCCCTAGTTAGGCTACTACAAGTTTTACTGTACATAAAAAGCACATTGGTAAAGATCACATCTGCTGCTTTAAACACTGAGCCTCACTACTGACATAGTTTATAGATTATTAAATTAGACTAGATTGTATTCTTTAGGCTTTTTTAATGTAAGACCTACATATAAGGCCTCTACAATCTAATAGCCCATCTGGTACTTATTTTACTTCTTTATATTATACTGGCACATTTTCAGCATCCCAAAATACTTTGTAAAAGTACTTACATTGGCCTCTGGCGTCTGAAAGGAGCTTACATGTGAGCGCACCACTTATATAGGATGGTTGAAAGGGATTGTTTGGAACAACTATGATGTTATAATGGCTATGACTTCAAGGTGGAGGCACTTTGTGGTGGCCCAACACGTTGTTCATCAAACTGAAAAGCCCAGAGGTATAGCAGAGACCAGAATGATGTTGTTTACTTTATCTGAGGTTTTCTGTTAAAGGAAAACTGTAGGAGAAAAATACAATCTTATTTTTGGTAAATGCTATAATTTGTCGATTGTCATATGTCATAATGAATGTGATGCTACCTGCACAGACACAGTGACACATGATTCCATTAGCTTCCACTTGCTTCCACAAGTTTTCATTCATGCGATCACCACCTTAGAGGCAACAGTGGTGCAACCACCGGAAACCATTTGGCTTAACACAGAGGCTGTCATAACCAATTAGGCCCTTAACAACTGCAGCAAGTGATAATTTTGGAAAAAAAATTTTTTATAGAAGTTGTATGTCTGCAGCATGTATTCTAATGTCCTTTTGTCTCTCATGCAGAAGTTCAGCAGGCAGTGTCTGGGTAGCTCAATGTGGAACCTCTTGATGCAGTCCTATACTCTCCTATCCTATACTGTCTCATTCCTCCCTTTGCTTGCATGTTTTCTCTATATGATCAGCAAGGTTAAAGTTGGTTGCAGGCTGTTTCATGTCAAGTAGCAAGTTTACCCAAGGACTAAAAACGCCGTTGCCTGTCTGATTTACTTCTGCTGCATTTTCCTGAAAAGGTGATGTAACTAAAATGGACATTCTGTTTTATGGATTTTTGTGTGAATAAACACCGACTTTAAGTTGAACTTTCACCTCTGAGCCTCTCTCCTGCTGTCTACCAGAGCTAATCACCACAATTGGTGGAGGATGCGGGCACAGTGTGGCCGTTGCTAGGAGCAACCGACAGAAAAGTTTTTTTTGTGTGCATGTCCTACATTAAGTCTGCCAAGCTGTTACCTGAGACCGCAGACAAAATGGAGGCTGTCGTAAAAGCACTCATGGAGGCGAATCTGCAGCAGCGCGAGGCCAACAAGCAGCAGCAGGAGACCAACCAGCTTCTGTTACAACATGTGATGGCGCTGCAAGCTGCAGGAGCGCCCAAAAGTGTCCCAGATGCCCGGAAAGCTGTCCGCTTGGCGCTTACAAAGATGGTTCTTTGGATGACATCGAGACCTACCTGGCGGTGTTTGAAAAGGTGGTTGCAAGGGAGAAGTTGCCTCGTGACCAGTGGGCTGACGTCATCACTCCATTTCTGGCATCTGGACCCCAGCAGGTGTTATTTGATCTTCCAGACGACCAAGCCACTGACTACCCAACTCTGAAGGGTGAGATACTGGCCAGACTGGGGGTGAATGTGTGGGTTCGGGCTCAGCGGGTGCATCAGTGGAGCTATCAGTCGGCAGAGCCCGCCAGACCCAAATATTATAAACTACTGCACCTGCTGCAAAAATGGCTGCAACCTGATATATTAAGCCCACTGCCATGTTGGACCGCTTGCTGGCGGACATGTTCTGGAGGGCTTTACCACACCCTCTCCAGCACTGGGTTGGCCAGGTATCCCCCGGCAACGCTCTAGAGATGGTGGACCTAGTGGAGCGATATGAGGCCACCAGGAAATTGCAAGGGAGGTTCTAAGGGGAAGGATTCAGGGAAACCCCGGAGGTCCACGCCCAAGCCCAGGAGGGTGGTGTCTCCTAAACCCCCTCAGGACCTACCCCCCAAAGTAAGGAGCCGGGTCATATCAGAGCCAACTGTCCCCACCAGGGGGAGCCCATGGACGTGAACTTTGGTTACCGCCCTTCAATGTATGCCAGGAGGCTGTGTGCTGCTGGTGTCCCTGAGGTTGTGGGGCAAAGTCACCTCTGTCAGGTGAAGGTGGGGGATACCCTGGCTGTTGCCCCTTTGGACTCGGGGAGTATGGTTACCCTGGTGAGACCCTTCATGGTACTGCCCGATGAGTACACGGGTGGAAAACCGGGGTCTTGTGCATACACGTGGACTTGAGGGACTATGCCTCAGCACAAGTGACTAACCACCTTCTCTGGCAGCTGGATCCACGAAGTTGCCGTCGCCGCTAAACTCCCGTACCAACTTATTCTTGGGAGAGACTTTCCGGGGGTTAATTTCACTATGGACCAAGCTGGGAGTTCTGGAAACCCGCGAGGCGGGGGTGTCCCCAATAGACTGGCCCTACTCAGGGGTGACCCCGGAACCCTGGGAACCAGAGGCAGAAGGGACAACGGTAGGGGTGACCGCCCCTACAGTAGAAGGGGCGGAGTCAACCCCACTGAGTGTTATGGTTGGAGATCTGGAAGATTTGTCAACAGGTCCAGAGTTGGCAGATCTCCATGTCTCCACAGGTAGTTTTGGTACAGCACAACACCAGGACCCGACTCTATCTCGGGCCTGGGAGAATGTACTTGAGGTGGAAGGTGAACCACAACAGCCGGGGGCTGAGTTACAGTTTCCACGCTTTGTGGTTCACCAGGATATGCTGTACCGGGTAAACAAAGTACGTGAAGAGGTTGTGGAACAATTGGTGGTACTCAAGCTTGTGTTGGATTTGGCCCACCAACATGTTCTGGGGGACAGCTAGGCCAGCAGAAAACTCTGGACCGAATTTTACAACGATTCTACTGGCCCAGTGTGTACAAGGAGGTGGAGAGATATTGTGAGTCCGGCCCAACATGTCAGATAACCAGCCCCCGCCTCATTACCGTAGTCCCCTAGTTCCTTTCCCAGTTATTGAGGTGCCCTTTGAGCGGATTGCTAGTGGGCTGGTGGGCCCAGTGCCAAAATCCGCTAGAGGGCACCAACATATTCTGATAGTCTTGGACTATGCCATGCGGTATCCCGAGGCAGTGCCCCTATGACACACCTCAGCCAAACTCATTGCTAAGGAGCTTATGGAAATGTTTTCCCAAGTAGGCCTGCCTAAAGAGGTCCTGACCGATCAAGGTACCCCTTTTATGTCCAGTTGTCCAAGTTGTTGCAGGTGAAACAATTGCGGACATCTGTTTACCACCCGCAAACGGACGGCCTGGTAGAAAGATTTAACCATATTTTAAAAACCATGTTAAAGTGGGTGGTCGCCAAGGATGGGAAGAATTGGGACTTGCTTCTGCCCTATATGATGTTCGCAGTGCGAGAGGTGCCCCAGGCCTCTACTGGGTTCTTGCCCGTCGAACTCTTATACGGTTGGCATCCACAAGGCCTGTTGGATATAGCCAAGGAAGCTTGGGAACAGCAACCCACACCCCACAAAAGTGTGGTAGAGTATGTTACTCAGTTACAGGAATGGATAGAGACCATTTTGCCACTGGTGAGGGAACATATGGAGGCAGCACAGCGGGCCCAAAGTAGGGTTTATAATCGGCAGGCGAAATCACTGAACTTTAACCCAGGTGACAGAGTTTTGGTTCTAGTGCCAACAGTGGATAGTAAATTTCTGGCTAGGTGGAAGGGTCCCTATGAGGTGCTTGGGAAAGTTGGGGAAGTGACTTACAAGGTACATCATCCCGGGAAGAGAAAAGCCAGAGCAGGTGTACCATGTAAACCGGCTAAAGCTGTGGAAAGACAGTCCCCGACCAGGTTTGTAAGGGGTGGAGCTTCCCGTCCCTCAGTCTGTTGTTAGAGAAGCGGTTGTTGAGGTGAAAGCCGGCGACAACCTTTCCTCTAAACAGACCCAGGAAGTTTATTAGCAGAAACACAGATGTGTTTTCAGATCTCCCTGGGCGCACTTCTGTCATCCAACATGACGTTGTCACGGAACCGCAGGCCAAGATCCGGTTGAAGCCCTACTGAGTACCTGAGTCCCGGCGACAAGCTATTGCGGAAGAAGTGCAGCAAATGCTCAGATTAGATGTGATTGAAGAGTCAAAGAGTGAGTGGGCCAGCCCAATAGTCTTGATTCCCAAGCCCTATGGTACGTTGCGGTTCTGTAACTTAACAAAGTATCTAAATTTGATGCCTAACCTATGCCCGGAGTAGATGAGCTTATTGAAAAGCTAGACCAAGCCCGATATTTTTCTGTTTTGGACCTTACAAAAGGGTACTGGCAAATACCCTTGACTGAGGCTGCCAAGGAGAAAACAGCCTTTAGCACACCTGAGGAACTGTTTCAGTATAAGGTATTACCCTTTGGTTTACATGGCGCTCCTGCTACGTTCCAAAGGTTTATGGATATTGTCCTCAGGCCACATCGTCGGTATGCTTCGGCATATCTGGACGATATCATCATCCATAGTACGGATTGGGAAAGTCACCTGCCCAAAGTCCAAGCAGTAGTGGATTCCCTCAGGAAGGCTGGTTTGACGGCAAACCCCAAAAAATGTGCCTTAGGCTTAGAAGAGACTAAATACCTGGGCTATGTGATTGGGCGAGGAGTGGTCATGCCCCAGGTTAAAAAAATCGAAGCCATCCGTAGCTGGCCACGTCCTAACTCTACCCTCCAAGTGAAGTCATTTCTGGGGTTGGTGGAGTATTGCACGAGGTTCATTCCCAATTTTGCCACCGTAGCGGCACCATTGACAGACCTGTTAAAGGGACACAAGTCTGTCATGGTGAAATGGAGTGAACAGGCCGAAAAAGCGCTCTCCGCTTTGAAGTCTGCCCTGTGTGGATCTCTGGTGTTGGTGACACCCGATTTTAAGAGGGAGTTTATAGTGCAGACCGATGCCTTCCGAGGTAGGCCTCGTTGCGGTACTATCTCAGGAAGTCAACGAGGAGGAGCACCCCGTTGTCTACGTGAGTCGCAAGCTGACACCTGCAGAGACCCGGTATAGTATAGTGGAGAGAGAGAGCCTGGCCGTTAAGTGGGCCCTTGAGTCTCTTCGCTACTACTTGTTGGGGAGAAGGTTTCGTTTGATTACGGACCATTCTTCCCTCAAGTGGATGTGCCAGGCTAAGGACAGGAATGCCAGGGTCACCCGGTGGTTCCTGTCCTTACAGAATTTCAAGTTCTCAGTAGAGCACAGAGCGGGACGGTTGCTGGGTAATGCGGATGCCCTATCCCGGGCACATTGTTTGTCATGTGTCCACCCCCTCAGGGTTGAACAAAGGGGGGGGTATGTGGTAAGGTGCAAGGGGTCGTCATTGATGGAAGGTATGTGGCACCAAGGTACCTGGCCTTGCTGCAGTAAAACCGTGTATTTTGTTTCCCAGCATCAGCTGCTAATGGCAGGCTGGTGCTGAAGTGTTAGTATAGCCGAAAGGCTAACCCGGGACGGTTTTACTGGGATGGAGTAGAGCAGGGTGGGACTCCATCCCCTACCCAGGTCCGGGTTTTACAGGCCGCATAAATAGCCTGGGGAGTCAGCTGTGCAGGGTCTGTGACTGGAGCTCACTTGTGAAGTGAGACTCTGTGGGCCTGGCTGAAAACTCCTGTGCAGGCTGTTTCATGTGGACCAGAGGTGGATTCGGCTGCAAAGTAGCAAGTTTGTCCAAGGACTAAAAACGCCGTTGCCTGTCTGATTTACTTCTGCTGCATTTTCCTGAAAAGGTGATGTAACCAAAAAGGACATTCGGTTTTATGGATTTTTGTGTGAATAAACACGGACTTTAAGTTGAACTTTCGCCTCTCTCTCCTGCTGTCTACCAGAGTTAATCACCACAGTAGCATCAGTAGTAACAAAAGCTTGTAGTGCAGGACCATCTCTCATTCCTCCCTTCCAGCTAACAGATAAACAGAATAAAACAAAAGTACTATACTGGTCTGTGCTGGGACAGACATATCCCTGATGCTGCAAAGGATTGTGAGTACCACTACTGTCACTGCAGCAGCAGCTGGGAAAGTAGACTTAAATCAGAACATCGATGGGCATGTTTTATATAGTATTTTGTAGATAATATGAAATAGCCTTGCTGACTATAAAGCTATATGAAATTTTTTTTCTATCCACCGAACCTAAGGAGTCCCACCACTCCCCAATCTATCCTCTCCAAGGCATGGCACCCCTCAAACACCTATGTACACAATTACAAACTTTTAAAAAAATAATTAAAACACATATATATACACCAGTGAAGATAAAACATGGGGGGCACAACACGGGGGGGGGGGGAGGGAGAAGGCAAACCACACACCACCCCCTGACGGTGGTAATAGCTTTTGGGCCGTAATTAAAGATAATAATAAAATATGATGGCTGTTTGAAAGTCCTGACTGTCTGAATATGAAGCTCCGTGCAAACAATGAATTAAACTACTATTCTCTACTGTGCAAAAATTACAAAAAAACTGTGCAATGTGCTAATTAAAGTGCTATGTGCTAATACAGAAAAACAGACAATCATGTCTTATAAATACAACAATATATAATACCAATATATCTGATAAGAGGACAGCCAGGGAACAGAAAAACAGACAATAACAATAATAAAGCTTACATGTCAGAATAGGCCCATCAGCATGCACACCCCCCGCTACCGCCGACGCGTTGCGTGACGACACGCGTCACTTCACCAGGGCACACACTCATATCAACTCACACCCCGTCCTTTTAAACTTACCCACCACGATCCCCCGCCCTGCGCCACACCGCCTCGAGCGAGCGAATGCGCTCCCGCCGGAAGCGCGTTGCTGATGACAGTCCGCATGACGCGCGCCGGCCGGAAGCGCGTCAGCGGACTCTGCGTTCCAGCCGCCCGGATGACACTTCCGCGGCTGGGACACGCATTGGAGCAAGGGGGAGGGCGGCGCACAGGGTGGATCAAGGGGGAGCATGAAGGACGAGACACACATAACCGACAACATGCAAAAACAAACCATTTACCAAAATATCAATAACCATTTAAACCTTATTCTTTTACTATCTATATATCTTAATATTACATGTAAATAAACAATGCCTATAAACTTATTTTAATAATGAAGAAGAACTGCTTTACTTCTTATAATAATTGACCTATGTTCATTCTAATACCTAAATCCTATCCCATATACAGACTATTTACAGAGCTAGCCAAAGCTGGATTACAAAAATATGTATAGCCACCAACTATATGACAGTAATTCACACAGGACGCAACCTCTAAGACCCTAAAATCATCACAGCTTAGTACCTTATGTATAGGGCAAACTTTCCCCACATCTACTAAATAAGGTATATTCCTTACTGCCTCAAAATTTAAGGACATGAAAAATGAAAATCACAAGGAAAAAACAGGGAAGGGGGAAGGAAAGGGAAAAGGAAGAGACAAGGGGGAAGGAGGGGGAGGGGGGGAAAGAAAAAAGGTAAGTAGAAAAAAAGTAGAAATTTTTTTTCTACTTACCATCATGTTTTGCATTTTTTTGTGTTGCCCAAACACACGCTAAAGACTGTTTTTCCACAGTGGAGTACTTTCGTCTTTCTTTAAAAATATTTTGCCTGGGACACGCTCATGTGCAGATCAGTGTGACGGCTGCTAGAGCCCGCTGCTCTGCTAGGTCGAGTATCCCTTCACCCTCCTCTTCCATAGGCTGGTATGCCTCTCCAACCCCCCCCCCCCCCTTAGCTCTATTCTAGCTCTTTGCTCTCTCCTATGCCCTATTCTTTACCTCTCCCCCCATTTTTGACCCCTATAACTTCTTCTCCCAGGCCCACTTGTCCTACTCTAGAATTGATCACATTTTCGCTAACTCACATATAGTTCCTAACATAACCTCTTGTAAAATAATTGAGGCCCCATAGTCGGATCATGCTATGGTTCGTTCTATCTGGCATCTTTGTAAAAGACCCATTTTACTTTTAGCTGACCTGCAAGTACATACAGAGATTGAAGTAGCAATTGGGGAATTCTTTAAAAACAACAGACCTCAAGATGCCTCTTTATAAAACTAACTGGGTGGCTTCATCCAGATAATAAGCAGACTTAAGAAAGTAGGCAATAAACAGGTCGAAGATAAATTATCTCTAATAGATTCCCTTACCACACAGCATAAAAAAAATCCATCTAAAGACCTCAGGTTAAAAATTGATGACCTAAAGACTGAAATCAATTTACTTTTATTTTTTAAATTCTTTATTTGGTTTTCAAAAGGGTACAAGAAGATACCAACAATACAAACATTACAGAAAAATATAGATACAACATGCAAGTAGAATTAGCAATAGTATTAGTATTGAGACACAGCTCGATCCATTAGCCCCCGCCTCCCATCTGACTATTCCCCTTCACTTGAAATCGCTCTCGTTTTCTCTTATCCCAGTGCTGCACTTATCAATTTACTTTTTACTACCTGGGTGGAGAAGCTTCAAGCTTGGGCTAAACACAAGTTCTACTCCTGTGAGGATAAACCAGACTCCCTCCTGTCTAGGAGATTAACCTCCGAATTAAGACCTCCTCTATCCCAAAGCTAAGACTAGTAGATGGCTCATTCTCACAAAAACCTGAAAAAGTTTGCCTCGAGTTTCACAGGTTTTATTCTAACCTCTATGCTAATTCCCCAAGAAACTGCTAAGTCATGGTTTGATAATTTTCCAATTAAGCAAATTTCTGCCTTTCATAGAGAGATTATGGAGCAAGAAATCTCCCAGGAGGAGAAATCCATTGCCATTAAACAACTTTAAACAACAACAAAGGTCCTGATGGCTTGTTGGGACAATACTATAGGAAATCTGTACACCTTAAGGCTCCTTACCTTTAGGGATGGTTACATGATATCAGAGATGGTTCCACCTTCTTAGGTGACACAAAATTGTCAAAAATTAATGTGAGTCCTAAACCGTGTAAGCCTAACTTGGAGCCGGGCCATTTTCACCCTATATCGCTGATTATTATTGATATCAAACTCTTCACCAAGATCCTAGCTATCAAACAACCCTTGATCATGCACTCGGATCAAGTTGGGTTCATCCCAGGAAGACAGGGTCTTGACCAAATCAGACGCACTATAGATATTATCTCTGCCAGCAGATCGGGTTTGGATGGGGGTAACTCGAGGAAGAGCATATTGCTGGCCCTAGATATTTAGAAGGTCTTTGATTCCGTCTCCTGGGATTTCCTGCTTTATACTTTAGAAACTGGGTTTTGGCCTGACGTTTAGAGGGGTCCTGAAAAATCTATATGAAGGAACTCAAGCATATATCTCTATTAGAGTCTTTCAATTTTTGATAATCATCGGGGCACTAGACAGGGGTGCCCACTATCCATTATTGCCTTAGCCATGGAACTCCTAGCTTTCGGGATCCAAGCATACACTGATATTAAGGGTCTCTGGTGTGGTGCAAGAGAGCATAAGTGCGCTCTCTAGCTGCTGACCTATTGGTATACATATCTAATCTGCTAATTTCCCTACTGAATGTATTTAATACTATTAAACCATTTTTTACGCTCTCGGGTCTCGATATTAACAGCTCCAAGTCAGAGGCTATGAATATTAGTGTTCCTCAGACGGAGATCAATAACCTACAAGGCTCTTTTCAGCCAACTACCATATCTGTACATTAAATTCGCTTCCGACCCCTCTCTTCTCTATAGAAATAATTTCATCCCATTCTATAATTCTCTTCAAATGGACCTAAAAAATGGATACTCCTAAATCTCTGCTGGACGGGCAGAATTATGGCCATTAAAATTACATTTCTCTTAAAAGATTCTCTATTTCTTTAGATCTCTGCCCATCGCTATACCTATTAATGGTTCTAAAATTCTCAAGTTTCATCTGGGATGGGAAACTCCCCTCTTGCCCCCCATCATGTCTTGTTTTTCTCTCCCCATCCTAGTCTATCTCTCCTACCCCTCCTCACTTTTTCTATGCCTTATCTTACTTCTCACAACTTACCTTTCTTCTTTTCGACAACTAGCAATTTATCACATAGTTATGATAATCATGCTTCAATCCGTCTCTATTTAATATGATTTTTTTCTTTGTTTCTTCCTTCCTTTTTTAGTCACCTAGTTAACTTAATTCTTCATATCCTGTCTAATAGCTCATAATTTACGCTACATTATACTTCTGTTTCATTCCTCATTATCTTATGCTTGTTTTAAACACACCGCCCCCTTATTCAGATGCTATGAAACGCTGGTGGGAGAATCTCAAATATGGTCTGATTTAGTGTGCAATATGCTGACTTTACTTTATATTGCTATTTCTATGTTGTACACTTGCGAGAAAGGATGCTGTTTGGTAATGGTAAACAGAACTGTATACTAGGTATGTTCTTGAGGCATCGGTTTTTGAGTAATTGAGCGCTGGATCTAACCCATAAGGTAAACTTTTGAAAGTAACTTTTGAGATCTCTGCATATGTACCTTATAAAGCACCAATATACCGATAGTAGGTTCTGAAAATACTTTTCCAGTGTGTGGGAAAGAGTCAGCAGAAAATGATGGATGTCAGTAGGAAGTGCTAGGGTTGAGCAGCCTGTCATTTTCTATACACCTGTCACAGCTATGGGGGTTATTCATCAAGGGATAGCGGCAGGTAGTGCCTCGTAGCGGCAGGCAGCGTCTGGTGAACGCCGAGCACTGTACGCAAAACCACATTTATGAAAGTGATTCTGGTGAGCGACTCTAACAGCGCCATGTAGTGTCCAATTCATTATTACAGGCAGCTCAGCATATAGCGCCGGCGCTTTAGCTTCCAGAGCGCCAGGTATTACCTGTCGCTCTCCCATAAATTTCAATGGAAGTTCCTTTTCTTCTGTTTAAACAGGGTTTTTTTTCTCTCAAATAATTGTGTCCCTTCTCCTGGCCTAAAAAAAGTCATTTTTTAAAACTTTTTTTGTTTATTGTTTGTTTCGCAGAATTGCCATTACAGGTCTGGCACTAAAGTGTTATTGTCCCAGTGTTATAACAATGTCATTCCATGTGTTTTCGCTTTGTTACTGGTGGATATGTGTGTGTGTCCTTTGTTGATAAGTATGGTGTGAGTCGCTGAGAGTCGGTTGCAATGAGCTGGCGCTACCTTTTGCTCCCTGCATCGCTGTACTGGTGTTAAAGCGCCCTACATACATCTCATTCATCAATGCCGGCCAAGTTACTACAGCGTCTGAGGCGCTCTGTTACAGTGCCCGATACATGTTTACAGCGCCCACTAGCGGTCGCTCTAAGCGCCGCTATACAGATGCTCATCGTCCGATACCTGGCATTAGTAATGAATAAGCCTCCACGTTTGTGTGTCAGGAAATGACACACAGCTGAAACTTTCTTTTGCTTTCTAAATTTGCTTTTGCCATGCAATTTTATTAAGCGACATTCAATTTAGTAAGTTGTATTGCATGTTCTCTCTGAAAATTTTTTCATGCGCTTTTTCATCCTTTGTATTCTTTCTGTGCAGTTTAATTCTGCTGACTCAAGGTGGGAAAAAAACATTTTTTTTATAATTCAGCAAATATTCCTTTTTCTGTAGCCTCTCATATAAAAATGTTCATGGGTATTGAATGATACTTGATCTTCAATAACAACAGCCAGTTTGAGCTCCCAGAATGCGATACACCAAAACCCAGGATTTTGACAAACAATCCCGATTTTGGGAAGCCCTCGGGGAGGCCGATTCATTAATAGCGCCAGGTAGCGACAGATGAGCGCCAGTAGCGTGATTTTCACAGTGCCAGCTAGTATTCGCTGTGCTTGGCCGGGGTTTGCTTGTTGACAGCGACTCAGTCGGTGTGCGGTAATGTTTCACAGGTTCAGCGTTGTATGGGTGCGCCTGACAACGAATTGCCAGAGCGAACGGCTTGCTGCAGATTCATTAACAAATCACGCTCCGAATTTTTTCGCGCTGAGAATTCCTTGGTGATGGTGATGGATGTAAAATAGTTTTTAACCCCCAAACAACCATATTTTTTGATAGTAAAATTATACAAGTTTTTATAAACATTTTGTAATATGAATACATTAATATCAGACCTGTAATATCAATTCTGCACTATTTTTTTATTTTTTATTTTTTTTACCTTAAAAAAAAAATCCTAACATTGCAGAAGTGGTCACAGAATTTTTGACATTAAAAAAAAAAAAAAAAAACATTAATAGCAATTAATTAGGATTAATTAAAGGTTGCTCCATTGAAATGCATTGGACATCGCCAGGGAGCGACAGGTCATACCTGGCGCTGTGATGGGATTAGCAGCGGCGCTGTTCGTTGCAGTCGGCTACATGATGAATCCCGCGCTAGCTGTTGCTCTCGCCGGCGCTAGCCTCATTTAGCGTGATAAATGCGTCATTGTGACCGCCGCCGGGCGTACTTGAGTCGGTAGCCGCCGTTATCTGGCGGTACCTGGCGCTCGTCAGACACTACCTGGCGCTAGCCCTTGATAAATAAGGCCCTAAGTGAAACCTTTGGGATAATCCGAAAAACTTATGTTCCCGACGGTCCCATGGCACAAGGGCTGGGAACAAGACCACAAAGTTTCCTGCCACTGTGCATTGGGGGTTATGTTGGTTAAATCCTGTCAGCAGCACTGCTGGGATGCTTGAAAAGTAGGCCTCCTGGGTGCTCCAAGATGACTGCGACAAGGAAGAGGCGACATTTCAGCTTTCAGTGGATGTAAGAGCAAATGTAAGTGCTGACAATAATTTTGTTGTTTTTCAACTGTTAAGGACTGTTGGTCCGGTTTAAGTAAGGTGTTTAAGTATATGTGTTACCAGTTATCAGCCCTATTCTCCAATGAGGCTAAGGAAGATGATGGTCCTTCTTGTTGCAATGACCTATTTGAAAAGAAGCTGAAAAAGGTCAAAGAAGGACAGTTAGAGTGGCATGTTTTTTCTGGACCTTCTTTTAAAAATGATTTATATATGTTATTTCTGAAGACAGAAAGAGGAATCACAGATGCACATCACAGCAGTGCACTATGACCAAGCCACAGAATGGTGTCATTTTACTTTTTACTGAACTCATGTATATAACATGAGACACAAAAAATATGCAATGCACTAAGAAACTTAAAAAACTTTGCTGTGCTTGCACTTGAATGGTTTTCCTCTAGATGACCATTGTTTTTTTTTTATACTTTTAAAAGTTATTACTTATTTTTTAAGGATTTAAGTATAACCTTTGTTACTGTAATCAGTGTAATTTACATGGAGTCGGCAGCAGAATTTCACAAAGGAGGGAGGAGTGCTGTGAGTGGGGAGACTAGTCATGCCTTCTTTACATGCCCACCAATGATGATGGCATTGCTGGCAAAGTTCATATTTCCAGAATGCTGAGGAACGAAAGGCAGGAATAGTCAGTGAGGACCATCTTTATCCTTATACCAGTGAAAGAAGTAAATAAATGAGAGTAAGTAAAGAGTAAATAATGCAGATGCAAGCAAATTGGTTCAAGTATACATAAGTGTTACATGTTCCCAGGGGTGCTCTGGAAGACATCACTAAAGTAATTGTCCGGACATCAAAAAACAAAATACTATACTCAACTTTTATCCCCTGTAGACAATCGTCCCTAATCCGGCATTCTGACACTTACCCGATCCAGGTCCCGCTTCACCCGCTGTGATCCCCTGGTGCTTCCTTAGTATTGTTGTGTCAATTCCTGACGTGTTCTAGGCGAAACGGATTATTTTTCTTTCATTTCTGGGTGGAGGCTGATCTGGGAAGGGCATGACATGGAGCAGATCAGTGTTGAGCATGCTGGTACCCCCATCCAACATTAAAATGAATGCTACGTTTACAATTATTATGGATGGTTATGGGATGTATTTGAGGGAGAGGGGTAGCATGTTTTTAAGTGTCTTTTGTGTTATGTGTTGGTTTTAGGTACCTTTGTATTAATTCTAATAAAAGTGATTTATCTTTTTTGACTTCATTGTGGTGCTCCCCTTTTTGGAGGTTGGTGTGGTATTGTTCCACGGCCACTACTTTTTAGTGCAATCCTGTAGGAATTGAATTAATAAAAAGATAAAGTTTGGAGCCCTGCTACGGCTTTTACACTGCATTGCAGGAATTGGAGGAGACACATATGGGACAGGCATTAGGTCAGCTGCTTGCTGACTAATTACTGCTGTTGGGTTTAGAGTGCCTTTAAGGAAGATTTGAGTTTGTGTCTTTGATTCCAAAGTAGCTTCAGATTTTTCCAGTAATTGTGAGCTCCAGATTTTCCTGTGTCTGACCTAAATTGCCCTTTGATCTCTATTGCTCCTTGTTAAGATTTGCGTTTGATTACTCCACAACCAACCAGATCCACCTGTTCATGATCTCAGCCTGCCTCTAAGATATAACTGACTCCCAGTCAAAAAATCAAAATGTTGTCAATTCTCCCCATAAAATCCTGGTGTCAAACTAGTGGGCTGGTTGTGCCGCATCCTGTGGGTTCAAGAGCTGGAGGGAAAGGTGAATCAGAACCCGAAATCTCAATTTTTGCAGGTACTGGGTACTGTACTGCAACTTTGCCTGGGTGCGGTGCGGGGCTTGTCAGAGATCATATAGACCCTATCTCTGACAACCCCCTCTAGCAATTAGTGGTGTAAGCTATTTGAAAGGGCTTAAATACATTCAGATGTTATGAATAGCAGGCAAATAGTATACTCCAGAACTGCATGGGATCAGCCATCTTGACACAATTGTGACAACCCTGCTTCTGAAAAACCCAGTCCTACAGTCATAGTTATCCTAATTATTGTTGAAATAATGATTTATTTTTAGCTAGAGTAAAAACCTATCCACTGTAATGACTCATCCCTGTTCAGAAAGTTCTTCAAACATTGTATAAACATTGTAAACTACTTACATAGGTACATTCATCTCCTCCAGCAGCTGTTGATTCAGTGTGGGAGGGTGTGTAACATGACAGACATGCTGAACTATTTTTTGAGGCAAATCTATCTCTCAGAGAGACAGGTGTAGGCTGCTTATAGCAAAATCCCAAGCCTCTGACAGCCTGTATTTTGCAGAGAAACAATATCATATAAGCACACTGCAGTTATGCTGATCTTTACATCAAGGTTGACAGGTAGAGAAGTATTATATCTCCTTCTAACAGTCTGTGTGGCAACAGATAAAATCTATCTCTGGCTGGTTAGGCTGATCATAAGGAAGCTCCCAACACAGCTATAGTGTGTCTGTATACTAGAAAATGCTCTCCCCATCTCCGACTCATGTTCATGTGTAAGCAGGGCTCTCAGGTGTGATCCAAGATGGCTGCTCCCATGTAATTCTAAAAGCGCAGCTATTCCACATCTGCATATCTAAGCCACCTGAAACCGAATAAACCACTGATCACTGAAGTGGGGATTCCGGGGCGTAAATAACTAAACTTTATTTTCTTGACTGGAGGTTTGCTTTAAGATTCTCCAATCTAATCTTCTGATGGTTTGCCCCTAAATGTTCTCATATACATATACCCTATACTATAAAGTATACTTTGATGGCCTATCAAGACACATAATTGGTGGGGGTTTAATTTAATTTTATAAACCCTCAACTTCACAACACAATAAACTGCAAAAAATGCACTTGATGACATTTTAAAGCGGAGATGTTCTCCAGGTGAGGTACAGGCATGTTTTACAAATCAGTAAATAAAAACCCATCATGAGGTATTTACTAAAGTGTGGAGCGACAGCCAGGGGCGGACTGGGATTCAAAAACGGCCCGGGACTTTTTTGGTCACACCAGGCCTTCTGTACCATGCCCGGCCCCATAAAGTATGTTACATTACATGCAGGCAGTGTCACTTCTAGCCGGCCCGTCACCGCAATGTGATGTGGCGTTACACTGCTGACAAGGGTTGGCACCAGCCGGGGCAACTTTGAGGCTGGGAAGAGGTGAGTTGGTTTCGGCAACCTGGGGAGTTTCACACAGTAGGACACCCCTGATCGGGGTGCCCCAGGGGAAAGGACCAAAAACCAGGATAGTCAAAATCCTGGGTTTTGGTCCACTTTAATGTAGACCAATCACCAGGATTTTGCCTATTCTTGTCATTAGTTTATGTCCCAGGGGTATCCCAATTTGGGATGCCCAGCTGTGTGAAACCCCCCAGGACGTCCACTACACTCACCTTTCAGCCATTCCCACACTCACGGCGTTTGTCCAATCAGAGCTTTAGGCTTGTGTGTTGGTATAGGAAGCGGTAGCAGCTGTATCCCCGGTTTCCTTGTGGAGTGCTCCTGCGCACCAGGCTGATCTGAATGGCTAGGAGCGCGCACAGCTGCAGGGATTAAAGTGGACCAAAACCCATCTATATCCCGGCCTGATAGATTCCCTCCCCGCGGGGCATCCAAAATCGGGACATCCACTACACTTACCTGAATCCCGGTCCAACTCCCTCTTCTCTCTAGCAGGGCGCATTCACAGATGGCCGGCGCGGGTGCGCTCCCTGTTAGAGGGAAGCATGAGATGCCGCCGCCAGCGCGCTCGGAGCTGCTGAGCTAAGACACCGCTAAGGGGTGCATAGCTCAGCGGCTCCGAGTGCGCTGATTGGATGAGCGGCCGCGCATGCACCATAGGACCGCGGTGAGGTGAGTTGATCCAGGCGATCTGGGGGGTTTCACATAGCGGGGCACCCCGGGGAAGTGGACCAAAACCCAGGATTAGAGATGAGCGAACTTTTGAAAAATTCGATTCGACTGATTCGCCGAATTTTCCGACAAAAATCGTTTCGACCCGAATTTATTCGCGACGAATCGCTATTAAAAACGGCTATTTCTGAGCCTCCTAGAGCCTCAATAGGGTTGTAAACCATTCTGCCTTGCTGTAACACGCATAGGATGCGTGCTGGGTTAGTTAAATAATACTTTGAATAAATATCACATGCAGATCAGAGGCATCGCTAATAGAATCACAGAGCGGCACAATTGCAGAGAGTTGAAGTGGCATCACTATGAGGGGCAGGAGCCCAAACATTGCTTTAAAGAGACACTGGAGTTGGCAGCAGCAGGAGCCCAAAAATTGGATGAATCACACCCTGGAGTTGGCAGCAGCAGGAGCCCAAACATTACTTTAAAGAGACACTGGGGTTGGCTTCAGGAGCCCAAAAATTGGATGAATCACACCCTGGAGTTGGCAGCAGCAGCAGCAGGAGCAGCAGCAACAGGAGCCCAAACATTACTTTAAAGAGACACTGGAGTTGGCTTCAGTAGCCCAAAAATTGGATGAATCACACCCTGGAGTTGGCAGCAGCAGGAGCCCAAATATTACTTTAAAGAGACACTGGGGTTGGCTTCAGGAGGCCAAAAATTGGATGAATCACACCCTGGAGTTGGCAGCAGCAGCAGCAGCAGGAGCAGCAGCAACAGGAGCCCAAACATTACTTTAAAGAGACACTGGAGTTGGCTTCAGTAGCCCAAAAATTGGATGAATCACACCCTGGAGTTAGCAGCAGCAGCAGCAGGAGCCCAAATATTACTTTAAAGAGACCCTGGGGTTGGCTTCAGGAGCCCAAAAATTGGATGAATCACACCCTGGAGTTGGCAGCAGCAGCAGCAGGAGCAGCAGCAACAGGAGCCCAAACATTACTTTAAAGAGACACTGAAGTTGGCTTCAGTAGCCCAAAAATTGGATGAATCACACCCTGAAGTTGGCAGCAGCAGCAGCAGGAGCCCAAATATTACTTTAAAGAGACCCTGGGGTTGGCTTCAGGAGGCCAAAAATTGGATGAATCACACCCTGGAGTTGGCAGCAGCAGCAGCAGGAGCCCAAATATATTACTTTAAAGAGACCCTGGGGTTGGCTTCAGGAGCCCAAAAATTGGATGAATCACACCCTGGAGTTGGTAGGAGTTGGCAGCAGCAGCAGCAACAGGAGCCCAAGCATAACTTTAAAGAGACACTGGAGTTGGCTTCAGGAGCCCAAAAATCGGATGAATCACACCCTGGAGTTGGCAGCAGCAGCAGCAGCAGGAGCAGCAGCAGCAGGAGCCCAAACATTACTTTAAAGAGACACTGGCGTTGGCTTCAGGAGCCCAAAAATTGGATGATTCACACCCTGGAGTTGGTAGCAGCAGCAGCAGGAGCCCAAATATTACTTTAAAGAGACACTGGAGTTGGCTTCAGGAGCCCAAAAATTGGATGAATCACACCCTGGAGTTGGCAGCAGCAGCAGCAGGAGCCCAAATATTACTTTAAAGAGACCCTGGGGTTGGCTTCAGGAGGCCAAAAATTGGATGAATCCCACCCTGGAGTTGGCAGGAGTTGGCAGCAGCAGCAGCAGCAGCAGCAACAGGAGCCCAAACATTACTTTAAAGAGACACTGGAGTTGGCTTCAGGAGCCCAAAAATTGGATGAATCACACCCTGGAGTTGGCAGCAGCAGCAGCAGGAGCCCAAATATTACTTTAAAGAGACCCTGGGGTTGGCTTCAGGAGCCCAAAAATTGGATGAATCACACCCTGGAGTTGGCAGCAGCAGCAGCAGGAGCCCAAATATATTACTTTAAAGAGACACTGGAGTTGGCTTCAGGAGCCCAAAAATTGGATGAATCACACCCTGGAGTTGGCAGGAGTTGGCAGCAGGAGCAGCAGCAGCAGGAGCCCAAACATTACTTTAAAGAGACACTGGAGTTGGCTTCAGGAGCCCAAAAATTGGATGATTCACACACTGGAGTTGGCAGCAGCAGCAGCAGGAGCCCAAATATTACTTTAAAGAGACACTGGAGTTGGCTTCAGGAGCCCAAAAATTGGATGAATCACACCCTGGAGTTGGCAGCAGCAGCAGCCCAAATATTACTTTAAAGAGACCCTGGGGTTGGCTTCAGGAGGCCAAAAATTGGATGAATCACACCCTGGAGTTGGCAGGAGTTGGCAGCAGCAGCAGCAGCAACAGGAGCCCAAACATTACTTTAAAGAGACACTGGAGTTGGCTTCATGAGCCCAAAAATTGGATGAATCACACCCTGGAGTTGGCAGCAGCAGCAGCAGGAGCCCAAATATTACTTTAAAGAGACCCTGGGGTTGGCTTCAGGAGCCCAAAAATTGGATGAATCACACCCTGGAGTTGGCAGGAGCAGCAGCAACAGGAGCCCAAACATTACTTTAAAGAGACACTGGAGTTGGCTTCAGGAGCCCAAAAATTGGATGAATCACACCCTGGAGTTGGCAGCAGCAGCAGCAGCAGGAGCCCAAATATTACTTTAAAGAGACCCTGGGGTTGGCTTCAGGAGGCCAAAAATTGGATGAATCACACCCTGGAGTTGGCAGCAGCAGCAGCAGGAGCCCAACTATTACTTTAAAGAGACCCTGGGGTTGGCTTCAGGAGCCCAAAAATTGGATGAATCACACCCTGGAGTTGGCAGGAGTTGGCAGCAGCAGGAGCCCAAATATTACTTTAAAGAGACACTGGAGTTGGCTTCAGGAGCCCAAAAATTGGATGATTCACACCCTGGAGTTGGCAGGAGCAGCAGCAACAGGAGCCCAAACATTACTTTAAAGAGACACTGGAGTTGGCTTCAGGAGCCCAAAAATTGGATGAATCACACCCTGGAGTTGGCAGCAGCAGCAGCAGGAGCCCAAATATTACTTTAAAGAGACCCTGGGGTTGGCTTCAGGAGGCCAAAAATTGGATGAATCACACCCTGGAGTTGGCAGCAGCAGCAGCAGGAGCCCAAATATTACTTTAAAGAGACCCTGGGGTTGGCTTCAGGAGCCCAAAAATTGGATGAATCACACCCTGGAGTTGGCAGGAGTTGGCAGCAGCAGGAGCCCAAATATTACTTTAAAGAGACACTGGAGTTGGCTTCAGGAGCCCAAAAATTGGATGAATCACACCCTGGAGTTGGCAGCAGCAGGAGCAGCAGCAGCAGGAGCCCAAACATTACTTTAAAGAGACACTGGAGTTGGCTTCAGGAGCCCAAAAATTGGATGATTCACACCCTGGAGTTGGCAGCAGCAGCAGCAGGAGCCCAAATATTACTTTAAAGAGACACTGGAGTTGGCTTCAGGAGCCCAAAAATTGGATGAATCACACCCTGGAGTTGGCAGCAGCAGCAGCAGGAGCCCAAATATTACTTTAAAGAGACGCTGGGGTTGGCTTCAGGAGCCCAAAAATTGGATGAATCACACCCTGGAATTGGCAGCAGCAGGAGCCCAAAAATTGGCCTAAAGACATAAATATGTTTTGCACCATTTGGAAAGTGTAAAACGTGGCACCATGCTGAATCTAGTCGCATGCATCAGGCATTGGTGGGTGGAAATCCTGGCTGATCCATCTCTGATTCATTTTGACAAAGGTGAGTCTCTCCACATTTTTAGTTGACAGACGAGTTCTCCTCGCCGTAACTATGGCCCCCGCCGCACTAAACACCCGCTCAGATGGCACGCTACTTGCCGGGCAGGACAGCTTTTCCAGGGCAAACTCTGCTAGTTGCGGCCACAAATCAAGTTTGGCTGCCCAGAAGTCCAGCGGATCCTCAAGGTGTGTTGGCATGGTCATGTCAAAGTATGACATGACCTGCTGGTTCAGGTCCTGCTCCAGGTCTTCCTGCTGCTCATGAGTAGCCTCACTATGCGGGTGTAGAAAGCTACTCATTAGCGACTGAAGACTGAGGCTGCTGCTGATGGAGCTGCTGCTGCTGCTCCTGCCAACCCCCCCAGCAGCCATGGCTACTCATTAGCCACTGAAGACTGAGGCTGCTGCTGATGGAGCTGCTGCTGCTGCTCCTGCCAACCCCCCCAGCGGCCATGGCAGTGGAAGGTGAGCGCAGAGGTCCCCTCGAGTCAGACCTGCGAGAGTATGGACCATGGCGCAGATAGGCATCGGCCAACTGCCTACGTAGAATGTCTTTGTAGTAGTTCAGTTTGTCCTCCCTCTCGGTGGGTTTAAAAAATGCCCCCATTTTGTGCCGGAAGCGAGGGTCCAATAAGGTGGACAGCCAGAAGTCATCCCGCCGACAGATGGAAACAATTCTGGGGTCACTACGCAAGCACGTGAGCATGCTTCCTGCTATTTGCGCAAGTGACTCGGATGGACTACCTGTCTCCATCTCCACTGCATACTGCCACGGTGTGCCCGGGTCCTCTGTCTCGCCTTTCTCAAAAACCTCTAGCTCCTCTGGCTGCTCCTGCTCCTCCTCTCCTGTCCGCTGACTAGATAAACCAGCCATTTCGCCAAGCCTAAACTGTGTTTCGCTGGGCAACTCCTCCTCCTCCTCTTCCTCCTCCTCCTCCAGTTCAGCTCCAACGGGGTTCATGTGGCCGTAAGATGTAAACGCCATGTCTCCAGTGCCCTGACCAGCCATGGTTTCCAACATGTGCTGTAGTACATGAAGCAGTGGAATCACGTCGTTCATCCCGTAATCCTGCTGACTGACAAATAAAGTGGCTTCCTCAAAGGGCCTGAGCAAACGGCAGGTGTCACGTATGAGCTGCCACTGGTTGACATTGAAGTTACACAGGGGAGTCCCCCTATCTGCTTGGATCATCAGGAAATCCGTGATGGCTTTTCTCTGTTCATATAATCGGTCCAACATGTGAAGGGTGGAATTCCAACGGGTGGAAACATCGCAAATCAGACTATGTTGGGGGATACCATTCTGACGCTGTAGCTCAAGAAGGGTGTGTTTGGCGGTGTATGAGTGGCTGAAGTGCATGCAAAGTTTCCTTGAAGTTGTTAGGATGTCTTGCAGATGGGGGGAACACTTCAGAAACCGCTTGACAACCAGATTGAAGACGTGAGCCATGCAGGGGGCATGGGTCAGGCTTCCTTGGCGCAGCGCAGACAAAATGTTCTTCCCATTGTCGGTAACCATGATTCCCATTTTAAGTTTTCTTGGAGTAAGCCATGTTTGGATTTCCTGATGAATACATTTAAGCAGTTCCTCCCCTGTGTGACTCCGTTCGCCAAGACAAACCATGTGAAGCACTGCGTGACACCTCCGTGCCCTGCACACATGGTAGACTGGAGGGGCACTGAGACTTGAGCCTACAGTGGAGGGTGAGGAGATGGCGGAGGATGAGGAGGCCGAGTCGCACGGTGTCACAGGCCCAACGGGCAGGGAGCGCGGAGGCCGAAGCGGCGTGACCTGTCCAAGTTGCTGCTGCTGCTGCAAAGGGACCACATTGACCCAGTGGGCCGTAAACGACATGTACTGTCCCTGACCGTAGTTACAGCTCCAGATGTCGGCGCTGCCATGCACTTTGCTACACACCGACAGGCTCAAGGACTGGCCCACCTTCTGTTCAACAAAAGTGTGCAGCGCTGGTACTGCCTTCTTAGCAAAGAAATGACGGCTTGGGACTCTCCACCTCGGCTCAGCACAAGCCATCAGTTCTCT
Source organism: Gastrophryne carolinensis (assembly GCA_027917425.1). Taxonomy (NCBI): domain Eukaryota; kingdom Metazoa; phylum Chordata; class Amphibia; order Anura; family Microhylidae; genus Gastrophryne; species Gastrophryne carolinensis. Next base: position 378,445,736 of record CM051236.1, read on the forward strand.
GAAAGGTGCAGATTCCAACACCTGAAAAGGGAGCGACTGCAGCACCAGCAACTTGGACAGGAGCACATTCAGCTTCTGCGCCGTAGGATGAGTGGGCGCATACTGCTGTCTCTTGGACATGGCTTCGCTGATGGATTGCTGGCGGGATGCATGACTTGGAGGAGGAGGAGGAGGAGCAGGAGCGACAGAGGATGGGTATGACGCACAGCTGCCTTCGGCTGAGGTGCTGGAGCCTTGGCTGGCAGAAATTGGGAGCGGCGTGCCACTTGTTGAGGAAGCAGACTGGACCACCCCTTGGGAGCGTCGGTTCTCCCAGGTCGCTTTATGGTGACGCATCATATGTTGACGCAGGGCCGTGGTGCCAACATTTGGACCCTGGCCACGCTTCACCTTTTGCCTACATATCTTGCATGTGGCCATGTTACCCTCCTGCGGATGCTTCAGGAAAAACTGCCACACTGCCGAGTAGCTACTTTTCCCACCCCCTGGCCTCACTGATTCACTGCTGCTGTTGCCAACTCCAGGAACCCCTGCTCCACTACCTCCCGATAAGGTAGACTGCCGCACAGCAGGTGCTCTACCCCGGCCCCGGCCGGCTCCAGCCTTTGGAATTGTGCCCCCATGCTGACTGCTACCACCTTGCTGCCTCAGCTGCTGACTCCGGGGCAACCTGCGCCCCTCTTCTCCTGATGATGACGATGAAGCCCCTTCATCACCCGGCTCCCAAGTGCGATCGGCTTCATCGTCATCATCATTATCACCGAGTTGTGGCTGTACGTCACTGATGTTCGTGGATTCGTCAACAGTGTCTGGCGCAGGAGCTGGAATGCTCGCAGCACCCACGACACTGTCCACATCACTATTTGTCTGCCTAGCTAAAGAAGCCACCTCCATTTCTTGGCTGGGCAGTAGCTGCTGACTGTCCTCTATCTGATCGTCCTCCTCACTAAAGAGTGGAGCTGAACCCAAAGCATAGGATACGTCGCTGGGGGAGGGAACGGCGTAGGACAGAGGCAATGGGAGGACAGGGACTGCTCTCGGGGCATGCCAACTCAGGGTTGTGTCAGAGGAACCTACCGACCCTAGACTGGGGGTCTCAGACGTAAGTTGTGATGATGTTGTTGATGAGCGCATCAACCAATCTACCACGGCAGATGCGTTACTGGTGGAGACCCGAAGAAAAGGTGCACACTTAAACGGCAACAATACCTTGGGTGCGGTATCCTGGGTTCTCAAGTCCCAATAATCCAATAGGCGATAAAGCAAAAAATAGGGTGGTCCGCACTCCTAAAATATCACTTTTATTTCCATCCAATAAAATGATCAGCAATCAAAAAGCAGCGTTTTTTTTAAAAAAATGAAAGCAATCCTAGTCCATCTTACGCGTTTCGGGCTAGGCGCCCTTAGTCATAGATAGTACATATATTAAACTTATGCTGTTTAAATAGTAAATAGATAATGAAGGTCTTACCTCACCACCTGGTGCCGCAGCCTGGAACTTCCGGGTTGCGGCCGTCACTGACGTCACGCGCAGACCGGAGACAACAGAGTGTAATATGTGAATCCGGTTGCTGAGTGGTAAAAAGGGGCGCCATAAGGAGGAAGACCGCATCCGTCACTGCTAGCCAATGGCGGCAGGGACAGAAATGGTAATGCGGACCCTCCGTGGCGTCACCAGTTGATAGAAGCGTCGGCGGGACCCAGTCCGCATGCGCCAACTCGCCTGACACGGCGCACAACGATGGTAAGGCGTCCGGACCAATTGGGCGAGGAGACGAAGAAAAAGGGGAGGGGCCACGTCGGCGCATCGTCATGACAACCAAGACGCCTGGCGAGAGCAACCCGGAACCAAGCGGGAGCGTCAGGCAGCCGAGGAAAACAGATTCTGCACAGAGGAAAAATCAGTCACAATAAATACAAGATATATAATACTGTATTATAACAATAAGTTAATAACTCTAGTAACAGTAATGATCTTAAACACAGCTCATGCAACCAAACATGAACTCTGCACAAACAGTAGAGATAAATAGCGGTAAACCAGCAATAACGTCAATTACCACAAAAAACACATGATTTTCTAAACAAAAAATTTATACCTATAATTATAGTAATGTTGTTATATACACTAAAATCTATCCTATCTTAGTAACTCTCAATTTTACGCGAGAGTACAAGAACATATATCTAAAATTCATTTCAGAAGATTTTGTTTGCTTTAATAGATGAAGGAGTATCCCTGGGTGTTCTATCTACCAAAATAGCGGAACATTTGAAAGTTCCCTATCCTATTGTCCCTATTTTCCATCACTTGCCCAAAATACATAAACCAGATATTCCACCTAAAGGGAGACCTATAGTGGCGGGTATTGGGGGTTTAAACGAGCCATTAGGGCAATGGGTAGATCAGTTTCTCCAACCATTGGTCTCACAATTACCCAGTTTTATTAAGGATAGTGGCCATTTAATACGATTGCTGTCAGGGACCTCCTGGATCCAAGACTACATATTATGTACCATGGATGTTACATCTTTATATTCGTCTATTCCCCATGATCGGGCAATTCAGGCTTTAGAATTTTTCCTATCCAAATTTTCAGATTATAACGAGGATTTATGTAGGTTCATTGTAATGACCATTGAGTATTTACTCGGTCATAACTATTTTTCCTTTGATGACGTATTCTATTTACAGTTAAGAGGAGCATCAATGGGCGCCCCATTTTCTCCTTCACTGGCCAACTTATATATGGGCTGGTGGGAACAGGAGTATATTTACGGACAGACCAATCCTTGGCGAATGAATATCGTCAGCTATTTTCGGTATATTGACGATCTGTTGTTGATCTGGAATGGTCCTCAATCTGATTTCACAGCTTTTTGTGATTATTGTAACCAAAACACTCTGAATTTAGAATTCACTTCTCAGTGTGATTCTAATAATATTGATTTTCTAGACCTTCATCTTTCAGCAGACCCACTAACTAACCAAATATACACCTCTACATTCCGGAAGCCTACGGCAGGTAACAGTATTTTACTGGCTTCCAGCTGTCACCCGCCCCACACCATAAAGGCTATACCAGTGGGTGAAATGGTACGGAGTAGAAGAAATTGCACAAAGCTAAACTCGTTTCTTACTGAGGCACAACAGATAGAACGGAGGTTATGTGAACGGGGGTATCCTTCTTGGACGCTTCAAAGGGCAAAGAAGATAGCTTTATCAAAAAGTCGGGATAACCTTATACAGGAGAAGGGAAAATGCTCAGCAGCTTCTAAATCACCTCCTCTGACATTTAGTACTCCATACAGTTTAGAGTTCAACTTGATTGCTAATATTATTAGGAGAAACATCCCTATTTTAAGAGCTGATCCCCTTCTCTCTAGGGAAATTGAAGCGGGAGTTCGGGTGGTCAGTCGTAAATCCCCGAGTCTAGGTAATGTGTTATCACCTAGTCTTTTTCAGACAGGGTCACCTACTAAGGAAACTTGGCTGTTCACTACGGGCTTCTTCCCTTGTGGAGGCCCGAGGTGTAGTACTTGCAAGCATGCACTTAAGAGTAATTTATTTAACTCTAGCATCACTGGGAGATCATATAGGATTAAATCATTTTTAAATTGCAATACCACATACGTAATATATTTGATTACCTGTGGGTATTGCAAAAAACAGTATGTAGGCTGCACTAAGCGTAAACTTAAGGTACGCATCACCGAACACCTTAGTGGCATTGGACGTCTTGATATAATTAAAAATTCCAATGTGGCACGCCATCATGATCACTGTCATCAACCACAAATCCCTCAGCTCCAAGTGCAGGCGATTGAGAAGGTATCTCCAGGCCCCAGGGGGGGTGACCTTTATAGAAAATTATTATGTCGTGAGGCCTTTTGGATTTTTACTTTTTACTCATTAATTTTGGTTTTACTGTGGCTGATATTATATTATATGTTTATTCCATTATTGTTATTTTTTGGTTCCATAACATGATATTTTTCCCTTAACAACCCACAATTGGTGGGCAGTTATGAATTATCCATTTAGCCACACTAAACTAATAATTGTGGTGAGTGTTCTCCTTCAAGATGTTCTCTCCTTATCAATTCCCCCTATTGACATATACATTTACCCTACTATAACCCATAATATGCGGGTATTAAGGAATCATATATTTAGTCTAATCAGATTAGTAGCTATGCCTAGTATGTTCCCCTTTTTTTGGTGTCCTTCTTGTCTCCCTATGTTTATTGACACCGCTTGTGTACAAAATTGCAAAATTGCTATTTTAGATATATGTTCTTGTACTCTCGCGTAAAATTGAGAGTTACTAAGATAGGATAGATTTTAGTGTATATAACAACATTACTATAATTATAGGTATAAATTTTTTGTTTAGAAAATCATGTGTTTTTTGTGGTAATTGACGTTATTGCTGGTTTACCGCTATTTATCTCTACTGTTTGTGCAGAGTTCATGTTTGGTTGCATGAGCTGTGTTTAAGATCATTACTGTTACTAGAGTTATTAACTTATTGTTATAATACAGTATTATATATCTTGTATTTATTGTGACTGATTTTTCCTCTGTGCAGAATCTGTTTTCCTCGGCTGCCTGACGCTCCCGCTTGGTTCCGGGTTGCTCTCGCCAGGCGTCTTGGTTGTCATGACGATGCGCCGACGTGGCCCCTCCCCTTTTTCTTCGTCTCCTCGCCCAATTGGTCCGGACGCCTTACCATCGTTGTGCGCCGTGTCAGGCGAGTTGGCGCATGCGGACTGGGTCCCGCCGACGCTTCTATCAACTGGTGACGCCACGGAGGGTCCGCATTACCATTTCTGTCCCTGCCGCCATTGGCTAGCAGTGACGGATGCGGTCTTCCTCCTTATGGCGCCCCTTTTTACCACTCAGCAACCGGATTCACATATTACACTCTGTTGTCTCCGGTCTGCGCGTGACGTCAGTGACGGCCGCAACCCGGAAGTTCCAGGCTGCGGCACCAGGTGGTGAGGTAAGACCTTCATTATCTATTTACTATTTAAACAGCATAAGTTTAATATATGTACTATCTATGACTAAGGGCGCCTAGCCCGAAACGCGTAAGATGGACTAGGATTGCTTTCATTTTTTTAAAAAAAACGCTGCTTTTTGATTGCTGATCATTTTATTGGATGGAAATAAAAGTGATATTTTAGGAGTGCGGACCACCCTATTTTTTGCTTTATCGCCTACTGGTGGAGACCCGACCGCTAGCAGATACTGGCAGATTAGGTCTCTCAGCGTGACTCCTGCGGCTACTGGCCCCCAGTCTGCTGCGAGCTCTGCCTGCGGAATCTTGGCCTCTGCCACTCCTCTTTTCACTTCCAGGCACTTGTCTGCCCGACATAGTCTAACTGGCGTGGTAGTAGGTGATATTTTAAGAACCCCCAGGCAGCGGTGGGTCTATATGAAACAGAATATAATGCACACCAAAAGTGATCAGTAACACTCAGCCTCCAACAGGCCTGCCTAGTGTAAATAAGAGAGCTGCTTAGTGTAAATAAAGAGGGGTATGCTATGTTACAGAATGGGATGCCCCAACAGCCAGCAGTGCACCTGGCAGCAGTAAGACTATGCACAGCAAAAGTGTCTTTATCAGGCCTAATTTCTATGAGAATAAGTGCAAATGGTTATTATGGTATTAAATAGAGGCTGGTGTAGTCACAGAATGGGATGCCACAAAAACCAGAGAGCATGCACAGCAAAAGTGTCTTTATCAGGCCTAATTTCTATGAGAATAAGTGCAAATGGTTATTATGGTATTAAATAGAGGCTGGTGTAGTCACAGAATGGGATGCCACAAAAACCAGAGAGCATGCACAGCAAAAGTGTCTTTATCAGGCCTAATTTCTATGAGAATAAGTGCAAATGGTTATTATGGTATTAAATAGAGGCTGGTGTAGTCACAGAATGGGATGCCACAAAAACCAGAGAGCACCTGGCAGCAGTACTACTATGCACAGCAAGTGTGTTTATCAGGCCAAATTTCTATTAGAATAAGTGCAAATGGTTATTATGGTATTAAATAGAGGCTGGTGTAGTCACAGAATGGGATGCCACAAAAACCAGAGAGCATGCACAGCAAAAGTGTCTTTATCAGGCCAAATTTCTATGAGAATAAGTGCAAATGGTTATTATGGTATTAAATAGAGGCTGGTGTAGTCACAGAATGGGATGCCACAAAAACCAGAGAGCATGCACAGCAAAAGTGTCTTTATCAGGCCTAATTTCTATGAGAATAAGTGCAAATGGTTATTATGGTATTAAATAGAGGCTGGTGTAGTCACAGAATGGGATGCCACAAAAACCAGAGAGCATGCACAGCAAAAGTGTCTTTATCAGGCCTAATTTCTATGAGAATAAGTGCAAATGGTTATTATGGTATTAAATAGAGGCTGGTGTAGTCACAGAATGGGATGCCACAAAAACCAGAGAGCATGCACAGCAAAAGTGTCTTTATCAGGCCTAATTTCTATGAGAATAAGTGCAAATGGTTATTATGGTATTAAATAGAGGCTGGTGTAGTCACAGAATGGGATGCCACAAAAACCAGAGAGCATGCACAGCAAAAGTGTCTTTATCAGGCCTAATTTCTATGAGAATAAGTGCAAATGGTTATTATGGTATTAAATAGAGGCTGGTGTAGTCACAGAATGGGATGCCACAAAAACCAGAGAGCATGCACAGCAAAAGTGTCTTTATCAGGCCTAATTTCTAAGAGAATAAGTGCAAATGGTTATTATGGTATTAAATAGAGGCTGGTGTAGTCACAGAATGGGATGCCACAAAAACCAGAGAGCATGCACAGCAAAAGTGTCTTTATCAGGCCTAATTTCTATGAGAATAAGTGCAAATGGTTATTATGGTATTAAATAGAGGCTGGTGTAGTCACAGAATGGGATGCCACAAAAACCAGAGAGCATGCACAGCAAAAGTGTCTTTATCAGGCCTAATTTCTATGAGAATAAGTGCAAATGGTTATTATGGTATTAAATAGAGGCTGGTGTAGTCACAGAATGGGATGCCACAAAAACCAGAGAGCATGCACAGCAAAAGTGTCTTTATCAGGCCTAATTTCTATGAGAATAAGTGCAAATGGTTATTATGGTATTAAATTGAGGCTGGTGTAGTCACAGAATGGGATGCCACAAAAACCAGAGAGCATGCACAGCAAAAGTGTCTTTATCAGGCCTAATTTCTATGAGAATAAGTGCAAATGGTTATTATGGTATTAAATAGAGGCTGGTGTAGTCACAGAATGGGATGCCTCACAGCAGACTTGAGATCAGTTCAGTATATATGCACAGTAAGTGTATAAGCAGCCTGAAAATGCTAACAAAGCCAGTCAGCCAGCCAGTAACACTCAGGCTGGATGAAAAAAAAAATAATCTCCCTGTGACTGCCTCCGATTTTTCCTAACTTTCCCTGTTTTTCGCTGACTTTCTGTCTGTCTCCTGCCTGTCTCCAGCCTTTCCCTGTCTGTCCCTGTCTGTCTAACTGTCTTTCTCCCTGCCTACAGCAGCGTCCTGTCTCTCACGAATGCAATAGAGAAATGAGGAAAAGCAAGATGGCCGCCGGCCTTAAATAGCGCTGTGACGTCACCGGGCTTGCTGGCTGCTGATAGGCTGCATGTGACTGCCCCAGCTTGCACTGGCGCGGGGTTGATATCTGGACATGTCCCGTCCGCCATCTTAGAATGCCTGTAATGTAAATGAATGGATTTTAAAGGAAAACTTCGAGCGATCGAATCGCGGGGAAATTCGGATTCGATCCGAATCGAATTTTTCATGAAATTCGGATCGAATCCGGGTTCGTCCGGATCGATTCGCTCATCCCTACCCAGGATACTTAAAATCCTGGGTTTTGTTCCACTTTAAGCAAGGGAAATATGGAAAGGTAAGGGGTTTCTGGACGATCTGGAAGGGTTCACACAGTAGGGCATCCCAAATCACCTATGTGGCCAGCTGTGGGGGTGATTTTAACGAGAGCGCATACCCCCAGCAAGCCGGAGCCCAGAGATGTCAGTGCCACAGCTAAAAAAACAAACAAACAAACAAAAGAATATGGTACTTACCAGAGATGGGCAGTCTTCCAGAAGTCGCCTCTTGCCTCCTCCTCACCTCTACTGTGTCCCAGAAGCCCTGCCGGGCTGGACACGCTGCTATGATCATGTCCAGAGCAGCAGCAGCAGCTTCTTCTCCCCCCGCCTGGTCGGAGACAGTGTGTGTGGGAACTAAGATAATGCAGCTCTGGTCCCGCCCGGCGGGTAAAAGAAGTTGCACACAGGCACACACACCTCGCTGGCCGTGTCAGGCACATGAAGCGGCCGGCCAGGGGGGAAAGGAGGCAGGCAAGGGGCCGCAGAGACAAGGAGGTGGGTAAGGGGCCACGGGACTTTGCAGAAGTGGCCGGCGAGCCGCAGTGACACGGTGTGGCGGCCCGGCAGCCAGATACAAAGCAGCGGCCTACCGGGTTTGTCCTGGTATGCCCTATGGCCAGTCCGCCCCTGGCGACAGCAAGCACAAGGCAGTGAGGCACATGAGGAGGAAAGCGAGTCATAAATAAAGCGGACCAGCCACGCCCTGTGAACTTTTTTTAATTTAAGGAACCCATGTATCAACTCCCCTTTGTGTCCCATAATGAATTGGATAAAAATACTCAGAAACGTTTTTGGCTTCAAAGGGAAAAATGTAATCTTCATTTGGTTCTTATCTTGCTTTTAGTACAATTTTCATTACACTCTAATTGCTCCCAGCACAAGATTGCGAGGAGAGGGGCTTAAACAGCATAGTTGTGAACAATTCTGTCAGAAACTATTAGCATACAAATGGCTTTTTGGGGAAAATTTAAAATCACTATAACGGGAATACCAAACAGCATTGAGGGCAGCAAACACCCAAACATTAATGTACCTGGGGTGGGGGAGCAAAATAAATTATGATTATGATAACAAAATATAAATCTAAAATATAATTATTACTAACGAATTAAGAAGAAAAAACTGTACATTTTGTATTTAAATTTGGTTTGAATTAATTGCAATCTACAGTATATTACTTCACTGCTTGCAGATCTTGCTGACATATGTTCAAGCTTTCAAAGGCCTATAATAAAAACAACTAATGTCTTATTGAATTATAAGTACCATGGAACTATTCTTTGTTGTTTTGAAAAAAGGACAAATAGCTCAGTTAACTTTTGGTTTGAAAATTTAATTCACTTCAGACCGGCTCGTACATAAAATAGTTAGAGGCAGTTTTCTGACATTTCTCTATAAATAATGCTATTTTGAATCAGAGTTTTATAAATGTATTATGACACAAAAAGAAGTTGTTATGCAGATCCAAATTGTTTGTCATTGAATGACCAGAATGACCAGACAGTTCTTTGTGCACAGCAAATAGGACTGCTGCTGAGCCCAATAGGCAGAAAGAAGAATAGAAAGGTTCCAGCACAATCTGTCCCAGTTCCAAAACAAATTACTTAAAACTTAACTTTTACTCCAAATGGTTAAAATAAATGAGGTAGCTCACATATGGGGACCAGCTGTCCCATCCCCCAAACCGAAAAAGTCAGCCAGCGAAGCGTTTCAGGGGATTTATCAAACAGCGTTGGAGTTGCAGTTGGTGGCGAAGTGCTGTTGGTCTGCACCATTTCTTCTCAATTTATTGCCTGCTGCTGCTGCTCACACACCCTTTCCAACATATGTAACGCGGAAATCCATCTGGTTGGCAAATCACATATGAGGCAGTGGGTGGGAAGTCCAAAGTTCCACTGCAGTGCAGATAGGTGAGCAGCAGCAGAGTTTGAACGCACACAGCAAGCTCTTTATGCTGCAGCTCTGGCATGTCTGGATAATTGACCAGGAAGCTTTGCACCACCAAGTTGGGCACATGCACCAGGCAAGTAACATACATCAACCCAGCTCAGCCCAAGGCTGCTACAAGGTTCTGCCCATTGTAGCACACCACCTTGCTGGGCTTAAGGTTCAGTGTCAGCAACCATCTGGCGGTGGGTAGCCTTTCACCCAAACAGATGAGTTTCAGCACGGCCTGCTGTCATTTCCCCATAGCTATCCTCAAAATAATGGTGCAAGGGGCTGTGCTGAATGGATGAGAAGGAAAGAAGAGTAGAGGAGGAGGAGGGGGAGGCAACTGGATGGCCCACAGATTTCCAGCTCGGAGTGGCATCATAAAGCATTAGTAACTGCTTCATGACTTGTGCCACAAATGGCCTTGCTGATTTAAAGGGGGGCGAGGAGGAGGAGCACTTTCTAAAGAAGTGGAGTGGGTTAAAGACATCTGATGAAACCTTGGGGACTACAATTATGCTGCAAACCCTGACGCCTGCTTGCACCAGAGGAATGTGTAGCAAGCACAGATGTAACACGTCCTCTCCCTGCAGCACCAGCTCCATCACCACCACCAGCAGCTCCATAGCCCCAATGCTGTATTTGCTGCTTTACTCATTTTTGGACACTTGTAGTTAATGACAGTGGCCTGAAAATGTAATTAGCAGATATTTTTCTAAGTTTCTAGTAGCTGCCTGTTCATGTACGTGCAATGAAAAGGACAGTTAGCAGATGTTTTTGTATTTGGCACAGTAACTGTCCTTCCCTAGATACGCAATGAAAATAGCAGATGTTTTTGTATGTGGCCCAGTAGCTGCCTGTCCCTTGATATGCAATGAAAAAGACAGTTAGCATATGTTTTTGTATGTGGCGCAGTAGCTGTCTGTCCCTGGAAGTGAAATGAAAAGGACAGTTAGCAGATGTTTTTGTATGTGGTCCAGTAGCTGCCTGTCCCTGGACGTGCAATGAAAAGGACAATTAGCAAATGTTATTGTATGTGGCCCAGTAGCTGCCTTTCCCTAGACATGCAATGAAAAGGACTATTAGCAGAATTTTTTGTATGTGGCCCAGTAGCTGCCTGTCCCTGGATGTGCAATGAAAAGGACAATAGCCTCAATTCAAAGACACATTCGTCCGGGCTTCCGTAGCTGTCTGTGAAAGTTTGGGTGGGTGTTAGTCTTTTTTTTTTGCTTTTTTTCGTTCATTTTTCATTCGTACGAACGTTCGGGAAAATGTGTATATGCGCTTTCGATGAACGGAAGCAAATCGGATCATTTCCGTTAGTTCGGATCATTTTCCAAACAAAATCTGATATTTTTCGTTCGTTCAGATAACTTACGTTATTGGGATGGGCTTACGTCTGATTCAGAGAGCTGATTTCCGACGGACCACCACCCTATAAATCCGTTTAATTTCCGATCCACTTACGGAACCTTTGAGGGCTCGGATTGCTATTGTTGAACATGTTTTGCGGCTATGTGGAGGAGTCTGCGCGCCTTTAGCACCAAGGCATTGCATGTATCAGCATGGCCGAGGCCATAAATTGTATAGCAATGCATACCTGAATCAATACATTTCATCTATGCCTTATAGATGCATTTTAATGCTGAGCTTAATTAGTCCTTAGCATGTAAACATTTATTTTCCCACACATCCATATATATATTTAAATTTTTTTAGACGTAAGTCCTTTGTGAATTATATTTGGATTGTTGAACTTGAATCTTAATTTGTTGTAGGAGTTATTGTTTTAGTCGGTTACCTTTGCTTTGTGTAATTATTTTATATTTGGTTACAGGAACCGCAAGATGTGCCACTCGCACAACATACAAGCAGTGTTTGGTCCAGCTATGCTATTCCTCAGTGTTCTTGCAGGGCATCCAGGGTCGTCTCATGATGCTTCTATATTGCAGAGCTCCGGCTTATTTCGTCAGTTTAAGTCAGGAGAATTATCTGGTGGATGGCTCCAGGGTAAGTTTGCTCACATTCCATCAATCCATTTTCACTGTATGGCAATGAATATAGTTGATGACTCATGTCTTAACCTATGGCTGTTTTTAGCCCTTGATGACATGTTAAACAATATTGTGGCTTAGAATGTGTATTTTATGTTAGTATTTTTAAATTCTTTCAGGGTATTCTGGATATCCACTCCTGCCCTTGCTCCTGATGCCCGTTCTTTGCCTGCAGAATGCGGGCCAGGGGTTCTCTAATCGGGCACTATGCAAAACCCGGGCCGTGGTGGCGAGGGCCCTCTGGCTTTTGAAGTCCAGATTTAGGTGTTTGGACCATAAGGGGGGGGGGGGCACTGCAGTATAACCCCAACAAGGTTATACCAATATTTTAATTTACGTTTTTTAACAGGGACCACACGTGCCAGAGTGGCACAACTGAGTGTCAGGGTCCTTCAGTTGGTGGCCGAGATGCAGGAGCTGCGCAACTAGTTGGGGACCACAGATGAAGAATAATGTTATGTGGCCTGCCATTGCTATGTATTTTGTTTTTTATAGTTGTAAAAATTTTAAATTTTCAAAATTTTTAAAAATGTTATATTTTATGATGGAATAAAAAAAAATGTTACAGTGTCATTTCATTTACAAAATACATTAACACAAAACTAATGGGCCCAGAAATATTTAAAGATGAATATTCACATGACCGAGAAGTGATTTGGGTAAGTTTTAGGGGGCTAAAATGGAAGAAGAACCTAACCGCAAAGTGGTTTGGGTGAGCTTTAAGGGTCCAAAATAGAAGATGGAGGATAGTGCTAAGTGAGTTAACTAAACATTGTAGTAGAAGTGAGGGTGGCAAATATGTAGACAAGCACTTTAATGAGTTAAGTTTGTAGTGCGCAGGCGCAAGATTGTAAGGATTTCCGTCTGGACGAATATTTATTGAAAAAGGGAAACAGAATCTAACGGGAAACGATTCCTCCTTAACTCTCCCCCTCTCCAGCTGCAGCTATTCCCTATCTAACCCATAGTGCTGTAACAGCACTTTGACCCCACGTCTTATACAGTGGGGTTATGTGTCCCATCATTGTCATTCACAGCTATGCCTATACTGGGCATGGCTGTGGTTGCTAGGGGCTGAAAGCTGTTTGGGCATTTCATCAAACAGCTTTCCTGGTTCAGATGAACTCGAACACAGACTTCTTGTCGAAGTCTTGTTAGGGTACAGGGACCCGAACTCTCATACTTTGCAATTCGGGCTCGCTCAACCATAATGACTATTCACATGTGTGAAGCAGGATTGCTTAAGAGTTCAGGGGTATGCTGCTTGATGTCCTGACAGTCTAGGCAAAGCCAGCTGACCTGGTAAATGTCTAAGCATGACAGCTGGGAATCATATCCATATAGCTACAAAAAAAATAGGCCAAACCCCTAAACCACACCCACCATGCCCATACCCACAAACTGGTTTAAACTGTCCCACTTTGAGAATATCCAAAATTGGTAAGGTTAAACATAGGTATACTTCTCAGTGCTAAAAAAATATAGGGGCTAGAATACAGACGAGGAACTGAGTCTCAGCAACAACCACAGTAGCATGCCAGAATGAAGCTGTGCATGTCAGGAGAGCAAACAGTGATTTACATTTATACTTGGGCACTTTATTTAACCGTAATCTGGATATGAACAGTAACACTAGTACAAATCAAGTTCACGTGGCAGATGTTAGTGGCAGAACCTGAAGGTTCCCTACAGGCACACATGGACAATATATTTTTGGTAGGTAAAAAACTGTTTATCTGAGAAAGGTAGAAATAATATACCATGGAGAGCTCTGCTATGGAGAAACAGTTGCCTTTGTAATAGGGAAAGGGGAGAAATCTGTAAATACCATGAATACCAACATAATATTATTTGGCGATCTTCTTAAAGCAGACCAAAACCCAACAGTCCTTGAGTTTACTGTCACTCCGGTGGGGTTTCACACAGTGCAGTATCCCAATTCAGGATGCCCCGGGGCACAGAACAACACCTGGAATGGTGAAAATGCCAGGTTTTGTTCCCCTGTTGCAGAAAAAAAGCAGAAAAAAACATCCTGTTTTTTGTGTGGGGGCAGTTAGTGTGGGACAACAGATTCTACCTGATTGGTTGAGGTCAAGGCTGCTCAATCGTTTGAAGAGCACGGGTCACTTAAGCAACTTTGAAATAAGCTAAGAAAAAGAATTGGGCTGCCAGTACAGTCCCAAAATGATACGTCCTGATGAAGTGGTGGGGGGACCACCACGCAACGCGTCGATGTGAGGAGTGACTGGTGAGGGGACCTGGCTCTGATAATCTGCTTCATTGGTTGGGTGATATATCTCTGTTCAGTCTTCTTTTGTACACTCCAATTGCACTTTGTATTGCGATTGTCACTTTAACTGTTATATTGTCTTTGTAAGCACTCTTGGCACTTTAACAGTACACTGATTATTATTGCCTTCACTGTTTAAATAAGAATTGCACATAATAAATATTTTTTTTTGCACTATAGCACTTTAAGACCGTATTTTTTTATCAATCTGCTGTACTAATTTAGTTAACAATTCTATCAATATTAGAGCCATATTATTCAAGGGTCCAGCTCCAAAGAACTTTACTTGTTTTTAAATTGTCATTTTGTCTTTGATGTTGTATTTTTTTTCAAATAAATTCTTGTTCCATAATTTTAATCCCATTGAGCGCGGCTTTTCCTTAGGGGTCATTTTTGGGAATGTACTGGCAGCCCACTTCTTTTTATTGTCACCCATTGATAATCCTCCCCTATTAGCCGACACCAATATTACATTATTGTAGTATGCCGATCCAGCTGTGTCGGTTATTTTGCATTTATGTTTAACTTTGAAATAAGCCACCATGAATTTAGAATTTCGAATATATAATTTTAGATTACAATCATATCTTTAACAGTTAAATATTGAGGAAAATAATGATTTATTTTAGACTTCTTGAAACCTTTTAGGTCACAGAAATGTCAAGGAACATTGGAGAGATGTCACTTGCAGAGCCAGGCAGGTGGATTCAATAATATCTCTTACTATGTTTAGTTTGTAACAATACTATTATTCTTTTTTTAAATACATTTATAATTTCACATTTAGAGATTAGGCAAAATAAAGATATCTTTTAGACTTTTGAAAATCTTTTAGGTCAAGGAAAGACCAAGGAAGAGCTGTCATGTCCTGCAGAGCCAGGTCAGTTGGTTCATCAATATCT
The DNA here is from genome assembly GCA_027917425.1 of Gastrophryne carolinensis. NCBI lineage: Eukaryota > Metazoa > Chordata > Amphibia > Anura > Microhylidae > Gastrophryne > Gastrophryne carolinensis. The sequence goes on from CM051236.1 coordinate 378,460,827, forward strand.
ATGATTTAAGTTTGTACATTTATAAATTCACAGCAAGAGATTAGGGAAAATGAAGATTTCTTTTAGACTTGAGATGACAGTTAGAGGCTTCTGTACATGCAGTCCCCTTATGGGAATCCATAGGCTGTGTGTGACTTTTTCAGGAAAAAGTTGAGACTTTTAGGCAAAATTACTATAGGACTGGAGACCCGTAAAAAGCAGAAATGGTAATTGTGCATTAAAAGGTTTATAAAAGTAATGCATTCTCATAGAGTCAAATTTGATGACAGAGGTAATTTAAATAACCAATGGCCTTTTTTAGTATAACTGGAATGTACATTTAAACTGGTAATGGGTGGGATTAACTAAATGTACATATTTTAAAATAACAATAGAATTAACCATTCATTAATGGTGCTTTCAGATTTTTGGGTTTATGTTAAGGCACGATGTAATGCACATCTGATGTAAAAGGAGGAATTGAGGGAGCATTTATCATCACACATGAAGGTTAAGAAAAACAGAAAGGGCAGCTCCTTCTCCTTCTGATAGAAGATAGAGGAAACCACAAACCACAATTAGATGGGTTTTCACATGTCTCCATAGAGGTTACTTGGGCTCATTCCAAGATGAATCTTGGGATTTGGCCAATGTAAACGCTTAAGGTTTTAGTTATATACAGTATGGTGTCCAGAGAAAGTTTATAGCCAGTCCACATCTCTCACTGGAGCCATATTGAAGAGCTGATGTAATTGGTGAAACGACTGTATCAGGGCAGGCATATTTATTTAGGATAGGAACAGATATGATGGGTCCATGGCGTCTTATCCCGTCTTCTGGATTTCATTACGTGTGCACTTTAATGTATTGTCTGATGCATTTGTATTGAAAGACTCAATTTTCAGAAGCATATTTCTCCTCTGACTAAGTATTATAAATTCAATATTTATGCCTCAGTTGTTTGTGTAGGATGTACATTATTCTTTTAATGCTTAGAAGTGTGTGTTTTAGAAATGTTTCTTTCACAAAAGCATGTTATCTGTCATGTTCATGTAATCAGTACATGCATTTTAAGCGCTACCCCAAATACTCCTAAAATTGTAACATACAGATTTAATTTACTGCAAAATCACACTCACACACAGGCAACGTATTCACAAAGGTTCAATCCAATGTGTCGGGCAGGCTGATTCATCACTAACGCCAGGTAGCGACAGATGAGCGTCTGTAAAAAGCATTTTCAGAGCGCCCGCTAGTAGTCTCAGTGCTCGCCCGTGAGTCGCTGTGCAGTAATGTTGAATACATTGTGAGGAGTCGCTATTTGACCAGTACAGCGCTGTAAGGGAGCGCATGGTAGCGACTACTCATAGCGACCGACTCACAACATATTCAAGAAAAAAAAAGCCTCACACAACTCTGGCGCAGCAAAATGCTTATCTGAAGCCCAGAGCGCAGGAGGCGGTGTGTTTAAAGTCTGTTTTTCAGCATCTATCAACTAGTAGCAAAGCGAAAACATATGGAATTACATTGTAGCAACATTGTAACATGAACACTTTAATGCCAGAGCTGTAATGTAATTTCTGAAGAAATATATAAAAAATGAAAAAATTGTGAAAAAACTGCTTTTTCAATGTCAGAAGAGGCCACTACCTGGCGCTATCCCTTCTTAAATAAGGGCCTTAGACTAAAACTGCTTACAAGTCAACTAGCTACAAGTAAAAGGCATCTGCTAAAAATCAAAGCATACTTACCTTACCTTCTATGGATGTTACTCACTGCTGGTCAGGTCTCTCAGAAGAGTGTAGTTACTGAGAGCTCATCCCTATTCTATAGTCACTCATCCATATGTTTGTCTAGTCAATTCAACTTCTGCTAAGAACAGAGTAGTAGCCTGTATCTCACTTCCTGCCGGCAACTCAGTATAAAGACAGATTAATTCCGATTATCAGTCAGTCAATAGCTACATGTATCTGCTTTTAAAATGAAGGGGAATATTATTTCTGTTATATAATCAATAGTTAGGAATTTATACATACAAGATGCTTCACTGTGTGATTTGTACCTGTTATACAATGCTCTACTGTCCGTGGTATAGTCGTGGTATATGTCAAAAAGGTATAAAAGCCACAGTTATTTATTTTGCTGTATTAGATGTAAATAAAGTAGTTAGTTATTTTATAAATAGCCTGACAGCTAATTAACTGGTTTAAATCCATGACTTGGTGGTGTCTTCTTCATTATCTTATCTTATCTTATTCTTATCATAGTTTTAAAAACCCCCTCCAAATCAGTTCTGGGAATTCATGTGACAAATCATTACCTGTCAGTGGCCTCAATGCTACTCTCCAGTAGGTATTGTGACAGGTAGTGGCATTGCCTGGAAACCACTGGTGGTGTGTGTCTCGGGAAGCAGTTCTTCCCATGTCTGCAGGCTCAGTGTTACACCTAATTTAAAGGCAACAATGAAAAGTCCACTGGAATACTTGTTTTCCTATATGCAAATACTTATTAGTGTTAATGTCTTGGGGTCACAATGTTCCCTTCATCATGAACTTACAAAACTAAAGGATTTGCACCATTGGGTTGAGGAAAGGCGATCCAGAGGATTTCACACAGCTGGGCATCCCAAATCAGGGGACGGACAAAAACCTGGGATAGTACAAATCACAGGTTTTGGTCCACTTTAATGATCTTTTACAATTCTACACCACATGTATCTGAAGAGTGTTGCTCTGAGCACAGGGGGACATCCAAATTGTGGATGCCCCCCCCCCGCATGTTAATGTCGGTAAACAGGAGATACCTTACCTTTCTCCACGTTCCCCCAGAGACTGAGGAGAAAGGTAAGATATCTTCCGTTGACTGACGTTAATGTGCAATCAGAATGCATCCATGTGCTTGGAACAATGTACATTTTTGAAAAATAAATGTGTTCTTCCCATTTTACTTAACTGGGGCATTTCCAAATATCTCTAGTCATGCTGGTACTCCCAGATGTGTATTTTTTTTTAGCCTAGAAAATCATATCTTTAAGTTCTGTCTGAAGATCCAATTTCCTGAGCGGTCTCTGACACCACCTCTATGCAAAATACAGACGCAATTGTGCTTGAATCCCCAGACTATGCTTAACCCTGTAGAGGGGAGAGGTGATTCCTCCCACTACAGCTTATAGATTAACTGGGGCAGGTCCCAAGATGCCAGTTAATGAAGGGGTGGACATGGTCCAGGACAAAGCTAGGTCTTGATTGGTGGTCAGGTTTGGGGAGGTAGATGGCAGGGAAGGTAGAGCTAGATGCCACACTGGAGAGAACAAACGACAGGGGCTGATGCAACAAAGGTAAGTTGCATTAGCTGCATTATGTAGCAAAAGTTCCATCACGTACCAGGGTCCATTTTATTAAAAGGTAGCTTTTATTCCCTTAGATTAAAACGTGCATGTTCACAATGGCATAACATACAATCAATATGCAGAAGCACAACAGTGATGCATTTCAAGCTGAGCGGAGATTTGAATCATATCCCTTTAAGAAACTGCTTTGGGTTTTAGGGGGTTATAGGGGATAGCAGACAGCAAAGTGTTAAGGCGGAGCTGTCTGCAGTAATGGTGCTGGGAGAATTCTAAACTGCAGGGCCAAGAGCAGGTGCTAAATTGGTGTTGCTTACAGTCCTTCAGGAATGCCCCACCAAGTCTGAGAACATAAAACATATTGCAGTGACAGTTTGGAGTGTTTCTTTGGGTGCAAACAGAGGCAGGTAGTAAACATGATGGTCAAGGTGGGGTCAGGCAGCTGAGGTCCATAAATGATAATACTATCAATGGTCAATACCAGTAGAGAAAGTTCTCTGCCTTTCTTCACAGAGAGGCAGAAAAAATCAAGGTAAAACACATCAAAGGTTGAAGAACCTGAAGTTAGCTGACCAGAAATAAATGAGATCTTCCAGAGTCTCTCTGTGCCTGGACTTCATAATGTAACTGTTTGCACCATCTGTCTTTGTCAAGACAGCTAGGCATTCCGCCAGGACCGGCGTCAGCACCCGGCAAGCCCAGGCAGCTGCCGAGGGCCCCACCCCCAGGGGGGCCCACTGATAGCTGGTGCAATGTGGTTAAAGAACTGCACACACTTCCTTTCTCTGACTATCCATCCTTGTCTCCCCAGCTCTGACCCATTGGTTGTATGTCACCTCTGCCTCATCCATCCCTATCCCCTGAACCCTGACCCACCTTTCCCTATCCACTCAGCCCTGCCCCATTCATCCATATCCCCTGAGCCCTGACCCATCTATCCGTGTTCTCTTAGCTCTGCCCCATCCATTCCTGTCCTGTCAGCTCAGCCCCATTCCTCCATATACCCTCAGCTTTGCCACATCCATCCAGGCCCCTCCAGTTCTGCCCCAATCACCCCAGTCCCCTCCATTCTGCCCCACAACCCTGTCCCATCCACCCCACTACCCTCAGCTCTGCCCTATCCCCTCAGCTCTATGCCTCTCCATCCCTGTCCTCCCAGCTTTGCCCATCTACCTCTCTTCCTTCCAGCTCTGCCAGTCTATCCATCTTTCTTCCAGCTCTGCCCATCTAGCCCCCCACCAGCTCTACCCAGCTATTCCTGCCCAGCTATCACAACAGCCATCCATTCCTGCCCTTCCTGTTTTGTCCATCCCTCTTCCTCAATACTGTGCCCATTCATGTGGGGCCAAACTAAAAAAAAAGCTCCAATAGGGAGCAGCTCTTCTTAGTTTTGGCCATGGAATTTATAGACCCCTGACCCACGACTCTCCGCCACAAAGGGGCCCACTGAGACCATGCCGCCGGGGGCCCACATAAACCTAGAGCCGGCCCTGCATTCCGCATCCATATAGTGTGGGAATTTGCTAACTGGCAGCTTGTTCTGTCACCCCTCACCCATGGCAGAGCATTGTGGCAACCAGATAACTCCTTCCCCTAATGTAGTACCTAAACTTTGGGTGCTTTTACCCCTTATTCAAAGAATGAGATGAAACTGAAAAAAACAAACAATAACAGCACTTAATAATCATGCTATCTCAATGCAAGTCAATAAAAACATTAAATAACATAGGAAAAATGACAGGTAATCTGAAAAAGGGGGACATGGCACCATAACACAGCCTGTGTTAATGAGCACATGACTGGGGAGGCTTAAATGTCCAAACTGTTTGAAAAATAGGCACTACAATTGGTTTAAGATCGCTCACAACATTCTGACTTCAGTGCCCGATTGCCCTGTGGTGAATAGAAATAGGCAATTGATGGCAGTTATAAATATAACCTACACATATAGACATACAGTAGATACAGAAGCAGCTTTGCTAAATACAATATCCATATATAATATTAACTCTGGCCCCAAAAGATCTGGAATTTGGAAGGAGCCTAATTAGCTTCTAGCTGTGATAAATTACATTTGGTCAATTAGTTAACTGAGTGAATTTCTCATATTTTGTTGTCAGTTGTCCTAAAAGAGAATTAATAGGGTGGATTTATAGTCGTGCGCCAATTTGCGTCTGAAATTTTACACGAGCGCTAGTTTGGGGTGTCTGATTTATAATATGGGAGGCAGCGGGCAGAAAAGCGTGCACAAATGTGTCAATGTCAAGAGTGAATTTCCTCCATCAAAAAGCTGGAGGAAACTGCCAACTTCAATGACCAACAGGCTTATTTCTTTCCTAAAGCATCAGCAGCATCAGCAGCAGCATCTGGCATGTTTTTTAGCAATGAAAGTGTAACAAGTTATTTTTTGGGATTTAACTTTTTGGGGGGTTTTGGGGAGAAGTTAAAAATTGTTAAAAAGTTACCAAAATTCATCAAACACCAAAAAGTTGGACATTGGACCCCAAAGTTTAGAAAAAAAAATTAAAAACAGTAATAGCTCAATTAATAATAACCTTTAATGTGCAAATCAAACATGGCAGGAAGGGAGGGTTAAAGAGAACATCTAGGACAAAACATTGGGGAAAAAAACGCTACAGGTTAACTGGAATCAGAAGATCCCCCCAAAAAACACACCTTAAAAAAGGGAGAACACAGGTTCTCCAGAGAATACACTCTGAAATGGAGAACAGAGATTTGCATAAGACAGAAGCTGGAGAGATTAAATCGCTGCTGAGAAACAGTAAGTGCACACTCTGCCATAAATCAAGCGCATAGGTGCATGCAGATTCCTTTGCTCTCCGTTTCAATATTTTTTGCGCTCCAACCATGAATCGATCCGATTGTGTGGTCAGTTTGCAGCAAAATGGTATATTTGCTGACAACCTTTTGACCTAAAAGAAATGTTCTTTATATATGGAATTTAGCAAACCTTTGTCCTGCCATATAACTTAACCCCTTAACCCCTCCTTTTTATTTTCAGTACCCTTTATTTAATTTCTGCTCCCTAACCTTCTCTTTATACTTTGCAATAGGGGACACTGATAGGCACAGTTGGTTTGCTGAACTCCTCTGCAGATCATCCACAAAGACCTGCCAGAGCGTCTGAAGCATGGTACAGTATGTGACTTAAAAGTCGATGGAGGACTGCAATGTTCAACCCATCTCTGCTTCTTCTTCAGCAGTCCCATCTAGTGACCCCTTTTTCTATACTGCCTTAATCTCAGCTTTTACATTTTGCCATCATGCTGCTTTTAAAAAGATTATTGTAGCACTGTATTCCATCCAGTTTTATTGGGTACTACATACTGTATGATATTATCCATAATTGTAGAGAGGGAAGTTGTGAAAAGGGATAAAAAGGGGTTTAGTATTCAAGCACTTGCAAGCTTGGTGGTAGCATTCTAGAAAAAAGCTGTCTCTGTAGGAAACTCTACTATTGCAAGGACAAGAAAGAATAATATCCACCATTGTGAATGTGTTGTCTGACATTGGGAACATTGCTTTTTCACAGTTTGTGTTCTCTATGCAGTCAGTACATGTGTTTTAGTTTGTAGGTAGGGATGTACTATTAGGGTAACTACTGAAGATATTTTGGCGCTGACTGTTAACAAATATAAAAAAAAAAAATTGGATTCTAATTCCTCTGTTATTTGTTAGAAGGAAAGCATAATAAACAGGACATTTATGAAAAGGTGGATCACTTCCTACAATGCTGGCCAAATCCACATTTATATAAGCCCATGGATTTATAATGTCACTGTTTTGGACTTTGGAAAAAGGAGGGGATTATATGAACCATAGTAATTATAAGAATATGTAAAAAGATACAGTCATGTGTCATGTTGGAGGAAGAATTATGTGTCTTCCAGATGCAGGGAATTCAAAGTTTTTTTTTTCTTTTCTGATCTTTTGGAGTTGCCTATCTCAAGCTTGGCAACTAAGATAGTTCAGGAGGTAGAATATCCTTTATTTTGCATAAAAGATTCAAACATTCTATTTCTAGCTAGTCAAATGGCGAGCCGAGTATTTGCATGCTGCTGGAGATAAGCAAATTGATTTGGAATCAAATAAAATAAAAAAATTGGCAAGGACTAGAAGCTAGCAAAAAGAGGATAAAACACTTGGGAGACCCCTGGATTATAGCGTCTCGCACTGCCTCAAATTGGGGCGCCCAGCTAACCAACAATCTACCTCAAAAGAACATACATACACAGACAAGGTTAATGGCTGGGCTGGCGAGAAACGCAAAGGAGGCTAAAAAATATTGCCAAAACACACTCATTTAATAACCAAAAAATGAAGGCACAGGACATAAATGCACATGTAAATACAAATACTAACACTACTGGTATATAAAATAGCATATGCTGTACTAAAAACCACAAGGGGGCCCCAACCAGGAAACCTGGGTTCCACGCATCCGAACGCACACAATCCACTCACACCAGCTGGCCAGCCTTATATTCAAGGGCAATTGGCCATCATGAATGATGAAAGGTCGCAGAGCGTGACAATGAAAATAATGTCCAGGTTGGGCTAAATAGAAAACCACGCACTGTTACTTATTGATGGCATCCCGTTGATCATAGGTAAAGCATGCAGGCCAAAAGTTCTCAGAAGGTGGCTGTTTCTATAATAGAGCGTCCCTGCAGGAGACGTCGCCAGAGACACAATGTAAACAAACGGGCTCACAAGCTCCAGACAAGCAGCCAGCCAGACTGCGCACCCTCACGGCAATACACATACACATGTGGTGTGGCAAGGATCTCACCGCCGTATGCAGTCAGCATTCATGTGTCCTTCCTTAGGCCGGCCATAACAGCATGCTGCCACGCACGTCACGTGCAGATCAAGCTTCCGGATATCCCGCGGCCATGGCATGAGGATTGTGTCAGAGAGGGGGCATGGTCAAGGGCCCGTCACCGACAGCTGTTTCGCTCCAGCTAATGGAGCTTCGTCAGGGTGAAAAGGACTAGAAGCTAACTAGGCTCATAATGCCATATATACAGTCGTTTGAAGGAGGATTGGGACATTTCTGACCAGCATCAGTAGGGTGATGCTCACTGATGATGACTCAAATGCCTAACAGGATATAAGAGTGCAGCCACTTGCTGCAGAAACATCTCAGTGCAGGTAGGCAAATATATAGAAAGCTACACACCAAAACACAGCTTTTGTAGACCTCAAACTGTTGTACAGACCTTTCCATGGCAGACAGAGCACTTTTAATTTGGACTGTAGCACATCACTAATTTCTAAGCCAGTAAGCATAATGTTAAAGCGGACCTTCAGCATGATTAAATCAAAAGCCCAAACACTTAAAAAACTATATCACAGCATCTAAAATTAATATATTTTACGTTTTTAGTCACTTACTTATAATTCTTTCCCCCACTGGGCTGCAACTCTGTTCAGGACTCTAGGATATGGGCGCCGCCATCTTGACTCAGAGACATCACACATACTGAGGAGAGGAGAGTGGGATAAAGTACTGGGGGTGGGGTCATAGCTGTGCTTTGCACAGACAGAGCAGAGCTGGGGTCAGGGAAAGGACAGCAATCCCAGAATGCAGAGTGACACAGTCAGAAGACACTTCCTGTTTGCAGGCTGCCTGATGCTCCATGAGCCGCCATCTTGGCTGTTTAAAGGCTCATAACATGCAGTAGATGTAGGTAGGATGATTTTTAATTTCAGCAATCTGTATGTAGAGGGTGTGGGAAACATATAAGATAGACTCTTATTCAGGGTGAAGGTCCGCTTTAATTGAGTGCTTTACATTAAAGGGTGACTTTATTTGCTTTTGAAAATATTGTAACATCTTATATGTTTGTGTTTTTGCAGGAGTCTCTTGTCCCTTAAAGCGTCATAAGCTTTGGGCAGCCAGAATAAATTTACAAGGCTAGAGCCCATGCATGAAGACGCGTGATCAGTTATCAACAAAAAGTCAAAATATTAAAATATTAATACACATCATGATGGCAGAATGTTAGATATGCCAGTAGAAACAAACTTGCAATTTTTTTATGGGTAAAAATATTTTTTTTGAAAATGAAGAGCAATTAGCAGAAATATCTAATGCCACCTAATAGCAAGGTCTCAGGACAAAGTAAGTTTCATACTGCCGTAGTAGAATGGAACAGCTGCAGGGAAAATGAGGTTATAGTATACCGTATTTACTTTTTCTTTTATTTTTCTGGACAGACTCTTTAATCTAAATAGTACTATTATTGGTGAGCAAACAGATTCCAATTAATCAGCATTTGCTCTGAATGTTAGGAAAAAATCAGTTTGGCACAAACCTGAACTTATGCCGATCGATTTTTTCCCTGAAGTAGTAAAAAAAATCCTTAAAGCAGCACTATCGCGAAATTGTGTAATATTAAAAATGCATATAAAAACATTGGCTAATGAGAGGAGAGGTCACTTATACACCCGAACTGAATAAAACTCCAACCAAGCTTGTGGTTTATTCTCTCATGGTAGGAATAAAATTGAGGGGTGACAGGTTTAGTCTATCAGGGGTGACAGAGCCTGTCACCCCTGGATGTCCTTTTACTTCTATTTAAAAAAAGAAAATCAAATCTGGCTGGATACTTCTTAATGCCGGGTGTGTAAATGACCCCTCCTCTCACCATCCAGCATATATATTTGGATTTCTATCATTGGGCCATTTTTCGTGCTCTGTCTCGCTTTCCAGCACAGGGTGACGTCCATCAGAGGACATTGTTGCTCCACCTTGCCAGCCCAACAACCATTGATCCCCACCTCTGGGATGTCCCATGCCCTGCACCCCAGTTTGCAGCAGGCAGAGAACACAGATCCCCCCCAGTCAACTTGACCACCAGCACTACCCGTAACAGTAAATTTGGGGAATCGACTAAAGCTATCATATTTTGCGCTCCATAAGACACGCTATCTTCCCCCAAAAGTTGGGGGAAATGCCTGTAAGTTCCACTTACCTGCATTTCTGCGCTGCTGATTGTCCTGCATTTGATCGCCCACGTGACGGTCAGATGCACGACACAAAGACACAGGATGCAGGTAATGTGAGTGGAGAGAGCGGGAGGAGTTAGAAAAAAAACTTGACAGCTAAAAAATAGGGTACTTGTTTTGAAGCTTTTGATAACCCTGAAAAAGTTGACCTCTCCCAGGCCACAGAACATATGGGGGTGCACCATCTCTGTTCCAGCACTACCCAGCTATACAGCTATTAGCTATACAGGACAGTGTATTTTGTGTTTAGTATTGCACCCACAGTAATTGGATTTTTTTGCACTATATTTGTATTTTAGGGGGGGGGTCCTTTTTCCCACTTTTCTTTTAGTATTGGAGAATTTGATTAATCTTTTTTGAACTAGGCAGTTTATAGGGGGTTTATTGAGTTGGTACAGATATTATGCACTTTCACTACTTATATGATTTGCATTTGCACTTTGAAATGAAAATACTTTTACTAGAGTGATTTGTTTTATATTTTGGGATGCCCTAACATCATGTATTGTGTTTTTTTTTGCTGGAATGTATGTTTTTAGCTGTATATGTATATTAGTTTTGTCAAGTGGATGGTGCCCTTCAAACACACTGATACATTCACACACACAGGTATGTAAGTGGAGCAGAAATGAAAAGAAGGTGAGATTGAGAAAGGCAGTGGAGGAAATTCTATAAAGGTACAGATGGAACATAGCAGGAACAAGAAGAGAAAGAGAAATCCATGAAGCATGGAAAGAGGGAAGAAAAGAGGGAAGGACTAACACTGTCAAGAGAGGGAGAGATGAGAAAATCTTGAAATTGACAAATTCTAAAATACTTAACATGAGATAGAAAAGCTGAGAAGTATAAGTCTTATTATTAATTAGGCGTTTTTATCATATGAGGACAATATGACAAATATCTACCAACACTTGTAGATAATTAAATTCCAATATAAATTTAAGAGGCGACACTATATCACTATAAAAACAACATGGTTGATAAGTACTGTAGTTATGTCTTAGTGAGCCAATAAAAAACATCATTTAGGAGCGATTACTTTAAATCTAAGGACTAGACAATGCACTCTGCACATTCACATTGCATATAATTATAGTTGTTGAAATGATTGACGAAATCCTGATTGTATGTAGTCATTGAAATATACACATATATATAGTGTGTGTGTGTGTGTGTGTGTGTGTGTGTGTGTGTGTGTGTGTGTGCCTCAAAAGAAGTATACTTTTGTTAAGGGTCAAATAAATCATTGAAGTGAAACCGTTTATTTTTCTTTAAAAAGTATATAAACACAGAAGGTGGGTGCTTTCTGTAACAGCATGGTGTGTTTATTAGCACATATCAGTGCTGCAGAAAGACTAACAGCTCCCTTGGGCCATTTAGCTCCCCGCTGTTGACCTTGGCTTCAATAAATATAGAGCCACTAATTATTTTGTCTGACTGACAGTTTCCCCGGCATGATGAACTTAGAAGACTGGACGGTGGAGAGTGACTTTTAAGACCTGGATGCTATTGTTGTTCTGGATAGACACTGGTAGAACATATGTTCAACAGTCACATTTTCAGGCATCTTCACTGTCCCCCTGCACACATGCAGATACGCTATGCTCCATTTCTTTGGGAAAGGCAGAGCAAACCATCTTACTATTTTACATTTTGTAGGTGGCATGGGAAGTCAAGTTGCATAGAAGGTTGACAGCAGAAGGAGACCACATGGTCCATCTAGTCTGCATTCCTAAAATGTTGCGTTGTTTGTATAAATACAAGTAGTGATGGACTGATCCAGGCCAAACATAGATTCCCCCATCGTGGAAAGCAGCAAGACCCTGCCCCTCTTTCACCTTGGACTCATAGACCGGTGCATCAGGCATAGGCCTACAAGCCCCTATGTCCTTTGGCAGAGGTCCAGTACTCTTCAAACACTTTTGGAAGAACACAGGGCCCATGCCGATTGGCAATCAGGATTGTTTGCCCTCTTGGTTTGGGGGGGTGCGGGGAATAGGACAGGGTGGTATCAGGATGCCACCTGTCAGTGCCAGCAGGTGGCTCCCATCCTTTGATACCTGGGTATAGGGGTAGGGTCCAGATTGGCAAGCCCCCTTTATTGACCACCCATGAACCTTGAATCTAAGAGGTACTCCACCTTTCCTCTTGGAACTCTTTATGACAAGGAGTAGGAAATGGCTGCACACTGTAGTGTTAAATGCCCCCATTTGGAGGAGGTATGTCTGCCACACATGTCTGCATCCCTTATTATTATCCATCTCTATATAAAGCTGGGTTCACTGATGGCATGAGGAATTGATTAGAGTTGTTTAGTATCTTTGTGGATCAGCACCCTCCATGACGCAAGTTGCTTTACAGCAGACCTACACCTAAAAGTGAAGCCTATGCCAATTGTACAAGTTCAACTTCTGATCATGCCTACTGACTTACACAAGTTGCCAGTGCTCTTCCATTAGGATTTATTTCTGGGCGTATTCTTTACTAGGAGCCCCCATTGCTACTGCTTTTGTGGCCCAGTGATGAAGAACTTGGTGCACCCTGTTAGTTCAAGAGAAAGATAACTTATTGTATCTAAAGGTGAGTCTTTACAGGTGCCAGGAGCCAGGCGATGGGAGGGGGGTTTAAAGTGAAAGGCTTAACTTTAGGGCAGCGGTACTCAACTGGCGGACCGGGGTCCAAATGCGGACCTCGGTGCCAGATTTCTGGACCCCTGCCCTGACAGCCCAGCACTTAGTTGCGTCTGTGTTGCCATGCTCAGCGCTGCCCCGTTATGGATTGGCGATGTAGTTTGTCTCCCTGACAGTGTCATGACTCCCTGACACTTAGCATTGCAATATGAAGTACTGCATGTGCAGGAAGTGGCATTGCAAGGTATAATCCACCCCCAACCCGCCCCCAGTGCGCTGATTTCTAACTAAACACCCCCCCCCCCGACAGCACCCCGTCCGGACCTTCGCCTCTCACCAGATGCCTGTAAATGGACCTTTACAAGAAGTGGTTGAGTACCCCTGCTTTAGGGTGTTGGTATGCTTTTAGTGAAGAGTTAAACATTACACTTTGGATCCAACAATTATAATACTTTGACAAGTAGTCTAGAAACATAATCTATGATGATCCTTTAACACATGTAAGACTTGGAAGATAAAAACTTGCATGTTATCTCTTTAAAAATGCAGGAGGTCTGTATATGACCATGTAAGCTCAGAGTGGGGTTTGCAAAAGAAATACGATGTCGATACAAGCACAATTAAGAAAACCAGAAATACAACAGTGACTATATTAAAAACATACTCAGCATCAAAGAAATGAAAACTTTAATGTGAATTTTGATGACAGGCTGATTATAAAATAGATGTTTGTGGTTCTGTTCAAGAAGAAGCTGTCATGGTATCATCCCTGCCAAGATCATTCCAAACATTAAGGAAATTAAATCCAGAAGAGGAATCACAGCATGTGGCCTTGTGGTGATATTTATACTCCTCTACCCCTCTTCAGAAAAATCATAACATTGTAAAAGGGAAAAGAAAAAGAAATTCCTGAGCCATGAAATGATTCGATTCTGTGTGAATGAAGATGGAGGGAAGAGCACAACAAATTTTAGGGTACTAGACTTTACTCTCATTTGGCATTTTTTAAACTTTTTAAATGGACTGTCTCCTTCATCTAGGCGGTAGGTGGGCGTCGCCTGCTCATCTCAGGTTTTAACAGATTGCTTGGGTAAGGGGGCAGAATTTAGGCCCTAACTTAAGAAGGGATAGCGTCAGGTAGTGGCTGGTTAATGACAGGTAGCGACAGGTAGCGACTGGTCAACGCCGGACACGGCACGCAATTATACATTTATCAAGCAGAATCTGTTTAGAGACTGGGATAGGGCCATGTAGCGTCTGATTCATAATTTTCACAGCCTCAGCGAACAGCGCCAGCGTTCAGCCATGCACAGCGCCAGGTATGACCTCTAGCTACCTGACGCTCTCCCATACATTTCAATGGACGATCCTTTTCTTCTCTTTAAACAGGTTTTTTTTTTTTTTTAAATCACAAATAATTCTGTGACCTCTTCTGCCATTGAAATAGCAGTTTTTTCATAATTTTTTCATTTTTTAAATATTTCCTCAGAAATGACATTACAGGTCTGCCATTAAAGTGTTCATGTTACAATGTTGTTACAATGTAATTCCATAGGTTTTCGCTTTGTTACTAGTTGATAGATGCTTGAAAACAGACTTTAAACACACCGCCTCCTGCGCTCTGGGCTTCAAACAACTATTTTTCAGTGCCAGAGATTTGTGAGGCTGTTTTTCTGCTGAATATGGTGTGTGTCGGTCGCTATGAGCAGTCGCTACCATGCGCTCCCATACAGCGCTGTACTGGTCAAATAGCGACTCCTCACGATGTATTCAACATTACTGAACAGCGACTGAGTCGCTATAAAGTAGCGACCCACGGCTGAGCACTGCGACTACTAGCGGGCGCTCTGAAAATGCCTGCTACAGATGCTCATCTGTCGCTACCTGCCGCTAATCATGAATCAGCCTCCCCGTTTATTGTAGGGCAAACAGCGTGTTTTACCTCAGTAGCGGCACCATTTGAGAGGCGGGACCCCCACACTGTTTTTTTTTATTTTTGAGGGTTTTACCAGTAAAAATTTTAAAAAAGTATGCCCCCTCTCACCATCTTTTTTTAAAAACGTAAAAGCTTTAACCCTTGATAGTCATTGCAAGTTAACTGCACTGTTCAGTTACTTGTATTTTACAGAGACATGCTTTGCTCTAATAAAGTAGATCAAAACCCAGGATTTTGACTATCCTGGGTTTTGGTCCTTGCCCCCTGGGAACCACGATGGGGGGTGCCCGCTGTGTCAAACCCCTTAGGTCTCCCAATCTAACTCACCTTTTCCTGGTCCTACGGTGCATGCACAGCCTCTCATCCAATCAGCACGATTGGATCCGCTCTCGCCCATCTAACGAAACGTCTAAGCTATATTGGCCGCATCCCTCGCTACCCTCTAACAAGGGGTGCACCCGCGCAGGCCATTCACAAATGCCTGCCGTGGGTGCGTGCCCTGCTAAAGTCGGAGTGGGGAGATGGTGAGTTTACCAGGGCAACCTGGTGGGGTTTCACAAAGCAGGGCATCCCGAATCTGGATGGCCCGGGGGGGGGGGGCAAGTGGCCTTGGAATGGGTTTTGCTCCACTTTAAGGTTTACTTGATAAATCTGAATGCAGTGGTATCACATGAGGTAACCACCAGAAATAAGCATCTCTAAATTAACATCTAGAGCTATGCTTGTATATCAGGGTTATTCTTCTAGGAGCAATAATAAGTCATTTAGCCCTAACAGTACACACGCTTAGGGAACCTGTATTTTCAGCCTTAAAGTGGAACACAACCCATAGAAATAAGTTGACCTCCCTATACCGATTCCCCCTCGGGGGGCCCTGGTTTTGTGAAACCCTTTGGTTTTCTCGTAAACTCCCCTCGAACCTTGTAGCACCCCACAGCATCCCTGCTTGCCCCGGGCCAGTGCAGCCCCACCAACAGACATTTAAATCGGCAGAGTATGGCCCTGGGCCACAGGCTGAGCATGTATACTTTAGTGCATTGACCATTCAGCATAAGCAGGACATGATTCACAGAAACACTTTATTTTCCCTTTTACATTTTACTTTTTAATTTTTCTGACTTTAGATTATAAAATATTAGAAAATACAATCAATGCAATTAAACCAACAACAAAACATCTTTTTTTTCCTCTAGTACCTGTAATGAAAAACAGTGGCCTAAATCTCTGGATTCCTATGTGTAGACATTCATGCTGAAATCTGTTCCATCTGTATAACTGAGCAGCTTTATAGCAGATGTTTGATGTCATTTTCAGCAAACATGTAGGAAACATTTTTTTCTTTTCCACATCTCTCAGGTAGTTGTTTGACTTAACATTTGCTACATGGACAAGCTGTTGAATTGGAAACCTCATAAGATCTATGACAGTGTTGACATACAGAAACAGGCGTTCCCAGGACGCATTTTTATTTTGTTACACCAAAATCACCCTGTAGTTTATGTTTATTGGATGCTGGATATTCACTAATTCTAAACTAAAACAATATGGGATAAAGAAAAGGATTAGATGAGCCGAGTGATGCTGCCTGGCTCAGTCAGTAGCCAGGCTAGGGAGAGACCCATGTTAGATCATGTAGAGGGATTAAAGAGATCTAAACGCCCTCTATTCAAAGGTATAAGGCAGAGAATACTTTCCTAAAACAGAAAGTAATTACATGAGGCATACAAACTAAGGAGAGCAGGATTTCTCCCAGAAACAACTCACTAGTGTGTTTTACTTTACAGCAACAAGTTTATGCTCTGTCACTGGAATCACCACAGGCATTTCTGGAAAAAGCTCTAGATTCTAATAGGGGCCTACCTGCTCACTCCTTCCCTGAAGCCTCCAATGTCTACTCAGAGCCTCTCTGGTGACCCGTGAAGAAACTGACCAGATATCCTGCTATTGGTGGGGCAGTCCCACTTTAAAGTGGACCTTCACCCTGAATAAGAGTCTATCTTATATGTTTCCCACACCCTGTACATACAGATTGCGCACATTAAAAATCATCCTACCTGTATCTACGGCATGTTATGAGCCTTTAAACATCAAGATGGAGGCTCATGGAGCATCAGGCAGCCTGCAAACAGGAAGTGCCTTCTTACTGAGTCGCTCTGCGAGATTGCTGTCCTTTCCCTGACCCCAGTTCTGCTCTGTCTGTGCAAAGCACAGCTATAACCCGCCCCCTGCACTTTATCTCTCCTCTCCTCAGTATGTGTGATGTTTCTGAGGCAAGATGGCGGCGCCCGTATCCTAGAGTCCTGCTCCGACTCTTTGGTTGAATGGTGGCAGTGGAATGCATGGATTTCTGAGCTTTGGCTCAATTATTGACATCATTAAAGGACAAAATATTCCTAGAGCATGTGACCCATAATCAAGCCACAAGCTAAACTGCACCTCCACCACGCCCATCACAAACAAACCGGCTTTAACTGTCCCACATTGAGGATCCCAAAAAATGGTTAGTTACCCATGTACCAAAATTTCACTGTACCTTTAATGGACTAGAACAGGTGAGCTGCAAATACTTTTGAGGTGAGGCAAAAATAAAAAAGGTTTGCCCAGGCACAGGGCCCCACACTGCCGCCAATAACTGTGTTACTCTTCCTGCAGCCCATCAGAACAAAGACTGAAAAGCCTCCTGGACCAGACTATAACCCAAAGGTTGGTGGAGGCTTTGTCCCTTTGCAGGACAAGTGGTGGAAGCTCCCAACCCATTTATCCAGTATACTGATGATCCTATGTGTGAATTACAGTGGCATCCCCGGCACCACTTCTGGCTGCTGCATGCTAGATCTATCTGAAAGGCTGGCACAGGCACGCACAGCTGGAGGGGAGGGCAAATGGAAGGAGCTTTATTTATTCACAATAGATTGTTGTGTATGTATAACCTATTTTTATTGGCTGGTGTCACTCAGCAATCCATTGTAATTGGAGGAGAGTCTGCCCATGCCCAGTGGTATTGCTATAGAGGTAAAAATACTCTGCTTTCCCAGGGGGTTCATACACAGTGGTATCCTAAATCCAAATTCTCCAGTAAAGCAGACCAAAAACCTGGGATTTGATCCACGTTAAGGCACCTATGCTTTTCAGTCCAGTTGCAGTTTGAGCTCGCATTTTGGCTTTACATTTTTGCAATATAAACCTACATTTTAAACTGTGTTTGCATTGCAGCTGCAATTCTATGGATCTATATTAGAATCTGAAATTTCGCTTGATGCATACCTGTTCGGTTGTTTTTTGTGCTGAAATAGAGAGAGGTAAAAAGGACCAATAGAGGGTACGCTTTAGGTCTTATTTTGGGGATTCCCTGCATTTAAACAGAGCACAGAAGTGAAGATTCCTCTGGGCAGGTGTAAAAATAGCTTATGGTAAAATGTCCACAGACATCCAGGGCCTGAATTACAAGGGCCGTCCCTTTCTGCTAGTGTGAGCCAATTCATTTTCTGTGATGGTAACGTGATTGTGCCGGTATTATAATCACATTGCCCATTACTGACGGATGATGGTATACAGGTTCTTATTTGCAAATCAATGCAACAAACTTTTACGCTTTCAAAGTGATGGCCAGATTTTCTTCCAACAAGATTGCATTCGCTTCTTTTGAGCTGAGTGAAACTGCTGTTGGAGGGTCATTTAGTACAAATGCAAATCATATCTCTGTCTGATTCAAATCATTCAAGCAGTAGTTTTCATCAGAAAGTTGGGAGAGGTTGATGGCAAGTACTTAGGCCCTTATTTATGAAGGAATAGCGACAGGTAGCGACTGGTGAGCGGCCGCCAGGAGAACGCCGGCTCCCCACCACAATCACACATTTATCAAGCCGATCCTGCTTAGCGACTGAGATAGCGCCAGATAGCCACTCATTCATCAGTATTCCAGCCTCAGCCCACAGCGCCAGTGTCCAACCTTGAACAGCGACAGGTATGACCTCTCGCTACCTGGCGCTCTCCAATGCATTTCAATAGAACAATCTTTAAATATTAATAATTAATTGGTTTTTTTAAATGTGAAAAATTCTGTGACCACTTCTGCCATTTTAGATAATTTTTTTAAGTTAAAAAAAAATTTAAAAAATTGTACAGAATTGATATTACAGGTCTGATATTAATGTATTCATATTCCCAAATTATTTAAAAAACTTTTTTTGGTTTCCAAATATATGGTGGTTTGGGGGTTAAAAACTACTTTTAACCCATCGCCGCCAGCGCTCTGGGCTTTAAACATGCATTTTACAGCGCAAGAATTTTTTGAGCGTGATTTTTTAATGAATATGTTGGGAGCCGGTCGCTCTGACCAGCCGCTATCATGCGCTCCCATGCAGCGCGGAACCGGTCAAATAGCGACTCCTCACCCAATATTCAACATTACGGCAAACCGACTGAGTCGCTATCAACAACCGAACAATGGCCAAGCACAGCGACTACTAGCGGGCGCTCTGAAAATGCCGCTACAGTTGCTCAACTGTCGCTACCTGCCGCTATTAATGAATCGGCCTCCCCGTCTGAGGCTTTGAGGCTGATTTACTACTAGCTCCAGGTATCGGCAGATGAGCATCTGTATATCAGCGCTTAGAGTCACCGCTATTAGACGCTGTAAGTAGGTATCGGGCACTGTAACATAGCGCATCAGTCGCTGTAGTAACCTGGCCCGCATTGATGAATGTGATGTATGCTGGGTGCTATAAAACCAGTACAGTGCCGCAGCGAGCGAGAGGTAGCGCAAGCTCCACATCATAAAAGGACACACACGCAGCATCGGCACTCTAAATCTGGTCGCTATAGCACAGGGCGCCAGACGCTGTGTGATTAAAGTCTGTTTTTTAACACATATCCACCGGTAACAAAGCAAAAACACATGGAATGACATTGTTTTAACACTGTGACATTAACACTTTAGTGCCAGACCTGAAATGACAATTCTGCATCAAAATATAAAAAGTCCCAAAAGTTTCTAAAAGTGTTTGTTTGCAGCCAGGAGAGGTCACACAATGATTTGAGCAAAAAAAAAAAAAAAATTGTCAAACACGTTTTAAACACAAGCAAATGAACGCGCACTGAAATATATGGGAGAGCGACAGTGAGCGAAAGGTAATACCTGGCGCTCTGGAAGCTGGATCGTTGGCGCTATACGCTGAGCCGCCTGTAATAATACATCGGAGGCTATATGGCGCTGTTACAGTCGCTCACCAGATTCGCCTTCATAAATGTGGTTTTGCCCACAGCATCCGGCATTCACCAGACGCTGCCTGCCGCTACAAGGCACTACCTGGCGCTATCCCTTCTTAAATAACCCCTATTTTGGCTTCAGCTGTATAGCAGACACCTCAACTTTAACTTAGGGGTTTATTTATCAAGGGCTAGTGCCAGGTAGTGTCTGACGAGCGCCAGGTACCGCCAGCTAACGGCGGCTACCGACTCAAGTACGCCCGGCGGCGGTCACAATGACGCATTTATCACGCTAAATGAGGCTAGCGCCAGCGAGAGCGTCAGCTAGCGCGAGATTCATCATGTAGCCGACTGCAACGAACAGTGCCGCTGCTAATCCCAGGTATGACCTGGCGCTCCCTGGCGTTGTCCAATGCATTTCAATGGAGCAATCTTTAAATAATCATAATTAATTGTTTGTTTTTTTTTTTTTTTTTTTTAATGTAAAAAATTCTGTGACCACTTCTGCAATGTTAGGATTTTTTTTTAAGTAAAAAAAAAACAAAAAAAAAATTGTGCAGAATTGATATTACAGGTCTGATATTAATGTATTCATATTACAAAATGTTTAGAAAAACTTGTATAATTTTTACATTAAAAAAAAATGGTTGTTTGGGGGTTAAAAAATACTTTACACACATCGCCGCCAGCGCTCTGGGGTTTAAACAAGGAATTCACAGCGCGAGAAATTTTTGAGCGTGATTTGTTAATGAATCTGCAGCAAGCCGTTCGCTCTGGCCATTCGCTGTCAGGCGCACCCATACAAGCGGAACCTGTGAAACAGCGACCCCTAAGCCTGTATTCAACATTACCGCACACCGACTGAGTCGCTGTCAACAAGCAAACCCCGGCCATGCACAGCGAATACTAGCTGGCGCTGTGAAAATCACGCTACTGGCGCTCATCTGTCGCTACCTGGCGCTATTAATGAATCGGCCTCCCCAACTGGATCAACAGCCTGGAACAGTTGGAGAAAAAACTCCCCCAACCTCACTTGCCCCATCTGCATGCATGATACTGAAGCCTTGTCAACACGTTTACTCCTGCCTCTATTCAAAGCTAAAACAACTTACCAATTTTCTAGTGATAGCAGCCATTTTGGAGATTCCTTTTCCAGCATGTCAGCCATGCTGCTGCCTGGATTCAACTGACATAAATGACAATGCACAGTAACAGGAAGGAGGCCTGCAGATCGATGAATTGCCATTTTGTTTCTAAAATTTACTAAAGCAGGAGTTAGAAAAGGGTAAATTTATTGCCCTGGAGAGGGAGGCATATGATCACTGTTTGTTTGTTGGTCCGGTTTAAGGGAAAATCTTAGGCCTATTAGCAAGTAGATATTCCCTGGCATCTAGGGTGTAAGAATTGTGTACTGTTTATAAGAGACAACTCTTTTTAAAGAGTATCCCCGGAATTGTTTCAGCAAATTCTTTGTATTTTCTAGATTGGCACAGATATTGTGCAGAATATTGATTGAATTCATTTAATTCTCATTCCTTTATTATTAGAGAAAACGGCCTTTGACTATCATTGTCTACCGGGTGTAAATTTTCACCTGGTTCTGAATCAGCCCCAAGGTAAACAGTTAAATTGAACGGCAGTTTTCTCTCCTAAAAAAGGAGTGGAAAATCTCACCTGGCTCTGAATCAATCCCCATGTGTGGCCCGCATGGACAGCTGGGAAACTCTAAGTACAAAATAATTGGTTAAGGATTTTCTGCAATGAATTGAACATCGCTGATTAGTATAATTTTATGATAATATTGTTTATGCAGCTGCAAAGAAGCTCACATCTAAACTGGTGGTCGAAATGAATAACTATGGGCAGTAACTTCAGTAAGAATGAGATAACTGTATCTTGTTTTTTTGTGTTTGACAACAAAAATACAATGAGCCTAAATGTAGACAAGAAAGAAAATTATGAGATCTAACAATCTATAGCCTTAAGGATATTACTAATGTGAATAATGAAATAAAAGGCATTTTATTCATCATCTGCACTCAATGGCATTGCAAAAGTTTCTTCCAGATCTTATTGTTGCCAAGTTTCTTGTAGATATATAACAAGGAGCCTTAAATGACATATGGAATTGGTGTCCTCCAATCAGCTTTTTTACCAAGAGTGAAAAAACATATTACTAACTACTTCTTTTACTATACAAAACTGAATTTACAGGCCTTTCTTGCTTTTTGCCCCACACAATTCAGAGCTCATTCTATATAAGGCTAGGAGAATAATAGTGGGCCCACAAAATGGGTTTGTAATACTTTACTCAGTACCTTGCATCCTATTGTGGAGTTTACAGATACACTTGGGCCCTTATTTATGAAGGAATAGCGACAGGTAGCGACTGGTGAGCGGCCGGTAATGACGGGCCCCGCCACGAGAACGCTGGCTCCCCACCACAATCACATATTTATCAAGCCAATCCTGCTTAGTGACTGAGATAGCGCCATATAGCCACTCATTCATCATTATTCCATCCTCAGCCCACAGCGCCAGTGTCCGACCTTGAACAGCGACAGGTATGAGGTCTCGCTACCTAGCGCTCTCCAATGCATTTCAATGGCATTAACAATTGTTATTAATGTTTTTTTTTTTTGTTTTTTTTTTAAATGTGAAAAATTCTGTGACCACTTAAGGGAAAAAAATTAAAAAAAAAATTGTACAGAATTGATATTACAGGTCTGATATTAATGTATTCATATTACTAAATTAATTAAAATTTTGGTTTCCAAAAATATGGTGGTTAGGGGGTTAAAAAACTACTTTGAACACATCGCCTCCAGCGCTCTGGGGTTTAAACATGCATTTCACAGCGCTTGAATTTTTTGAGCGTGATTTTTTGATGAATATGGTGGAAGCCGGTCGCTCTGACCAGTTGCTATCATGCGCACCCATACATCGCGGAACCTGTCAAATAGCGACTCGGAACCTTGTATTCAATATTACGCCACACCGACTGAGTCCCTGTTAACAACTGAACAATGGCCAAGCACAGCGACTACTAGCGGGCGCTGTGGAAATACCGCTACAGTTGCTCAACTGTCGCTACATGTCGCTATTAATAAATCAGCCTCTTGGTTTTCCTCCCTACGGAAGATAATGATGGATTTGGCTGTGTGGTGTGGCAGGATTGCAGTCCTCATGATTGTCCTGTAAAGCAGAATACAAACAGTACTGAAAATGATCCTTGAACTGCTGACTAGTGAAGGGCCTCGGATCAAGGCCAAAGCTATATTAAACCCGGATCTTGCTAATTACGGTCTGGTTTGCTCCGCCCTGAATAACAGCAAGGTCAGGTCATCCAGCTTGCCACTCACCAGTGTCAGCCTGCCACCACTATCCTGTGAGCCTATATAGGGGGGCTGCTGCACCCCTTACCTGTTTACAAAACAAGGTAAAACAAAAAAGTTTATAAAGAAATAAAACTCCGGTCCTCCACTGGGTAGTGTCTCCTATGCAGGTCCGCCATGTCCAGGGGGCGGCTCCTCCTGGTCCAGCGGGCTGTCATTTTCTGATGTGGGGGAGCCACTATTGCAGGTCCCCCTCCCTTAGCCAGAAATAATGGCTAGTAGACGAGAGAGAGGAAAGCCACTGTGGAATCTCCCCATGTGATGATCCATTTTACTGGAAGGGGAGATTTCCTTGGGGATCCTCCTCTATGCCCCCCCCCCCCAATGACTCTTGAGTCCAAAAATCTTGGTGAGTTTATATTGCAAAACATATATAAAAGGGTCACAATGCCAAGGTTATCTTTATGCCCAGTCCCTACTTTTACTCTATATACCAATGATAGCCTGTACAATGGTAACAATGCAATATACAGACACATCTCCCTTAATTTAGGGCTCACAATGTCATTAGGTAATTGTATGTTTACATTAAACTCTGACCCAGATGTCCAATTTGAGTTTTGTGTATTTGAGCAATGGCTTTATCACATCGTGAGTCCTAAAAAAATAAACGCTTAGTAACAGGGAACGAGGGGGGCTCTAACATAGTTCCCCTACTCCTGGCACTAGCATTTGTACATTCCAGGATAAAGAGGCAAGCAGAAGCATTGCAAAATGCTGATTGATTTAATGCATTTGTGCAGTCACTCAACTGCATTGTGATCCCTAAAAAGGAGAAACAGTGGTGAAGGGGCCCACAAATATTTTTCTTACCCAAATAGGCATTAGCACATTTCCCTTCTTGTGAACCAATTACTGTTCTCTACAGGCTATTATACTGCAGTTATGCCGCTATCATTTTACTGTTTTCCTGCCATCTAATGGCAAAAGAATACATTGCATATTAAGTGAATAATAGTGCGCTGTGAAGAAATACCCAGCACGTTAAATACAACATGCAGCGTGAGTTCATTCTCTTTAAAGGCTGCTTTATCTGTATGTTAAATAGGCTTCCCTGTTTTGGGGAAAACTTAAGGGAAAATAAAATCTTCTTTTGCCTTTTATCTTGTGTACATATCTTCCTTCTAGCACTATTTTCCTAATGTTCTCATTGCTCCCAGCATGATATTGTGAGGCGGGGGGAGGAGGGGGCTTAAACTAGCTAGTTTAGAATAATGATGTCCTGCCAGAAACCAATGGCATACAAATGCCATAGCTGGGGAAAACGAAAAAATCAATATAACAGAAATACCAAGCAGCATTGAAGGCAGAAAACATCCAAAAGCTAATGTATGTGGGGGGGGGGAATAAAATAGATTGATTTGTTTTGGGGGGTTTTGATCCGCTTTAAGCTGTTTGTATTTTTTTATATCTTTGTGACACAGCTAAATCATTATGTTTTATAAAGCCTAAGATGTCTCTACAAATAGGGACGGCCATACTTGGCTTTCTGTGCGCTGATAAGGCCTAAGGACCCATGGGCATGGGAATATCAACTATTCAGAAAAGTTAAACAAGCTGTCAAAAAGAATCATTAAAAAGTAAACACATCCAATCAGAGTGATAAGAGAGCTTGTGATGTGTTTTCTAATAGAGAGGAGAGCACATTTTTTGTGTAAACGGCTTGTCAGATCAAGGCGTCCAGACTTTGGCCTCATATACAGTTGTTTTGAAGTAATTAGCACTGAAATATTTCTTCCAAACACAGATGTTACCTTAAATACTTTAAAGGAGAAAAAAAATCTGAAGCAGGATTGAATCAAGCCTAGGGTCTCAAGTCTCTATGGCATGATATGTCATACATTAGGTGGTCTCTCCACCACTTCTATTTATATAACACATATCTGGAGGCACTGTTATGATGGCTGTCCTGCTTAGGTGTAGTGGGCCACTAGTCTCCAGCCAAAATGGTTTATTTAAGTAGTTTAACTGGTTTGTCATAAACTCAGCCGTTGTAGAAAATTGAATTGGGCATGAAACATTTTTTCTTCTTTGTTTATTGCCAAGTCAGATGTAAAATGGCTTTGCTAAATCCAGTTATTTTGACAGGATACCCAAACATAAAGAAATACACTAGGAGGAAACCGTGCTAGAAATATTTATTCACTTGGTAAAGAAAAAAGAAAAGTTATTTTCATTTATAGCTCAAGCATTACCAATATTTTCTTTTTAAATTTTGAATTGAGAGGTAAACAGTTAAGAGTACCTGTTATGGTATATTGGTAAAGACTTAAAGCATTCAAACACACAAAAACACAAAACAAGGGTTGATTGCAGCTAAGATTTGTGGGGGCATAGTGGTTGCCCTCCATGCAGGCTACCCCTGAAAGCCCAGTTTTATCTTATTTGCCCATCACTTCCCTGGCAAAGACTCCCCCCCCCCCCCGATTCGCTACTGGTAGTCACGTGACCTGGAATCATTTCAGTGGCTGGAAAACTCAAAGAGAACTTTGGGGCGTGTGACCGCCTTCAGATAATCCCAGCTTTGGCAAGGGAATTACTACTGTGAAGAAATGTGAAGAAAAGTCCTACGTGCAAAGTGTTTCACATCTTATCCATCCAGGATAAAGCACAGTGGCACCACTATCAACCAGTTACAAAGAAATAACCAGCACTCCGATAACTTGCTTAATAACCTTAAAAGTGCATGTAAGCAGTCAATTCATACCTATTTGTCAGTTTTTTGAAAACAAGCAGGCACTCTTTAGTTGGGTAAAAATGATATCCTGATTAAGTATGGGATGGGTCGGCATGGAATAGGTTATAGCAAAATCTGAATCTGAAAATATATTGTTCCCCAAAAAAACACAAATACAATACACAAATTACAAAATTATTTTTCGAAGGTAGTGTGAGTGTAGAAATGGAAATACATATCTAATATGGAGAAAAGCAAGGTTAGAAATCAGGAGTTTTTAATTTAATAGAGGAATTATCCTATATGCCCAACAAGTTTTTACAGGCTAGTATATCAGAAATAGGAAAAAACATTTTCCAGGAAAAATGCCAGAGACCACCAAGCAACAAATAAAAATGCCAAATGGAGAAATTCAAAATATTCTTAGAGGTGGGTGTGGAAGACAATACTTTGAGCCAGGAGCAACCTGCCCAGGCAGTCATTTTAATGTACCTTTTTGAGAGGTCCCGATCCAGGAAAAAGGAAGCTGGAAGAAATTAGGGTGATAGAACCTGGTGTCACGCCTCCTGGCTATAACCATGGGAAGAGCTGAGCTGAGCTCCAGGTGTGGGGCGAAGTGAAGCAAAATAATCCCAAGAGCAAATAAAAAGTCTGGGCAGAGTTCAAGGATGAATCCGAGGTCAGAGGCTGGCAGAAAACAAGCAAAGTCCACTGAGAAATTTGTGTCAAAACAAGTGTAAATCCAGGTATTCAGATCAGATATTCAGGAATCAGGGAAACAGAGTCCAGGAAGTAAGCTAATAACACAGCAATGGCTGCAGGCCAGCAGTCTTCTTAAATAGGGCTATCAATTAGAACAGGGAGGGATGAGTCAGAGTCTGGGTGAGGTCACTTCCTGTCCATTCAGACTCAGGAGACCAGGAAGTGAAATCAAGCCCAAGAGCTTACACTCTAGGCTTTTGTGTACTTCCAATGGGCTGAACACTAGGTGTCGCTGTGGAGCATGCGACAGGTGAACAGCCTGCTCTGCAACAAACACCCAGGCGAGCATGTCTGCTGCTGCATGCAGTCAGTGGCCTAGCACGCTTTCGATGCTTTAAAGGGCAAGGTAAGCGAGGAGACTGACATTGCCCCCCCCTTAAAGGACGCCTCCGGGTGGCCAATCTAGAGTGTCTTTGCTGAAAAGCTCTGATTAATCGTGGAGCATTGAGATTACTAGATGGCTTCCAGGAATCTTCTTCTGGGCCGTAACCTTTCCAACGAACAAGATACTGAATGGAGGCACCTCTCTTCCGTGAATCCAGGATCTGTTCGACCTCATATTCCTCTTCACCATCCACAAAAAGAAAGTTCCTTTCTTTAAAAGGGACACGTGAAAAACTGGATGTATTTTCAGGCGAGTAGGTAATTCCAATTCAAAGGCAACTTCGTTAATAGCTCTCTTGATCTTAAAAGGCCCGATAAACTTAGGACCCAACTTCTTTGAGGGAAGATGAAGCCTTAGATGAGTGGTAGAGAGCAGGACTTGATCTCCTACCGCGAAATTGGAAGCTGAAGACCGATGGGTGTCTGCTGTCCGTTTGTAACGTTCTTGGGCAGCACGAAGGGTTGTTCGGAGCTTCTGATGAGTGGCAGCTAGATGGGCTCCTAAATCTGGAGCTGCCGGTACATTCATTGGAATGCAGGTATCAGGCAAGGTCTCGGCATCAAATCCATAATTTGCAGCAAATGGAGTGAGGCGGGTAGAAGAATGGACAGAGTTATTGTAAGCCAGTTCAGCTAATGGAAGTAACTGTGTCCAGTTGTCCTGCAGGGCTGAAGAATAACATCGTATGTACTGTTCCAGTGATTGATTCACCCGTTCAGTCTGCCCGTTGGTCTGAGGATGATAGGCTGATGAATGAGCCAAAGTGATATGTAAACTCCTACAGAGCGCAGTCCAGAACCGGGCGGTGAATTGGGAACCACGGTCAGACACGATCTTAGAGGGCAGGCCGTGTAAGCGGACAATTTCTTTCACAAAAACTTGTGCTAATTTCGAGGCCAAAGGAAGGCTGGGGAGAGCTATAAAACGAGCATACTTGGTTAGATAGTCTACGACCACCAAAATAGTGTTGTTGTTGTCCGAAGGTGGAAGTTCCACAATAAAGTCCATAGAAATCTGTTCCCAGGGACGTTCTGGCACCAGGAGAGGCATGAGAAGACCAGCAGGTTTGGTGGTTAGGTGTTTGTTCCGGGCACACGTCCCACAAAAGGAAACATATGATATACAGTCTGCTCTTAAGGTGGGCCACCAGAAGTGACGTTGGATCAGATGTAGCGTCTTCCTGAGCCCGAAATGGCCTGCCAAGGGGTGATCATGGAATTCGGCCAGAACCCTGAAACGTAAAGATTCAGGAACAAAAATCTTTCCTTGATGGACAAGAATTCCATCTACTCGTGATAGTTCAGATTGTAGGTTCTCTGGGATAGAATCGGATGCTCGTCGAATCTCAGCAATGAGTTCGGATTCCAGTAACAAGAAATGGTTCGGTTGCAAAATAGTGGGTTCAGCAGGTTCAGGATCTTGGTCAGAAGGATGAAGACGGGAGAGTGCATCAGGTTTGGTATTCTTGTTTCCTGGACGGTAAGATATATGAAAGGAGAATCTGGAAAAGAATAGTGACCACCTTGCCTGACGTGGCCGGAGTCTTTTTGCAGACCGTAGGTACTCCAGGTTCTTGTGGTCCGTGAGGATCAAAATTGGATGTCTGGCGGCTTCCAATAGATAACGCCATTCCTCCAGGGCAAGTTTGATAGCAAGAAGTTCTCGGTCACAAACATTGTAGTTTTATTCTGCTGAAGACAGTTTTCTGGAAAAGAAGGCTACGGGATGGAGTTCTCCTTGCTCAGATTCTCGTTGAGAGAATACTGCCCCTACAGCATTGACGGAGGTATCTACTTCAAGTACAAAAGGGAGCTCAGGGTCGGCATGTCTCAAGATAGGGACAGAAGTGAAACGCTCCTTGAGATGAGAGAAGGCCTCTTCAGCAGCTTTAGACCAGACAAATGGTGTATTCTTACGAGTAAGATCAGTGATTGGGCGAACTATCCATGAGAAATCTTTAATAAAACGTCTGTAAAAGTTGGCGAAGCCAATGAAACGCTGCACTTCCTTTCGATTCACGGGTTGTGGCCAGTCCAAGACGGCGGCCACCTTCTCAGGATCCATCACAATGCAGGTACTGGTGATAAGTAACCCCAAGAACTGAATTGAAGGTTGTTCAAACTGACATTTCTCCAGTTTTGCGTATAATTGATGCTCTCGAAGACGCAGAAGGACACGATGGACATGTTCTCGATGTTCCGAGAGGGAGGAAGAGAAGATTAATATATCGTCCAGGTAGGTGATGACAAAAATATCAAGATAATCCCTGAACACATCATTTACAAAGTGCTGGAATGTTGCAGGGGCATTACAGAGTCCGAACGGCATGACCAGGTATTCAAAGTGGCCATAACGTGTGCAGAAGGCCGTCTTCCATTCATCACCCTGACGAATCCGGATTAAGTTGTATGCACCCCTCAAGTCTAACTTAGTAAAGATCCAAGCGGATCCCAAACGCTGGAAGAGTTCAGAAATCAGGGGCAACGGGTGTCGGTTCTTGACTGTAACCTGATTGAGGGCCCGGTAATCTATACAGGGTCTCAGAGTCCCATCCTTTTTCTCCACAAAGAATATCCCTGCTCCTGCAGGTGAAGTGGAATGTCTAATAAAACTCTTAGCCAGGTTTTCATCAATATATTCGCGGAGAGTTTGTAACTGCTTCAGAAAACGGATAAATACGCCCAAAAGGAATGGCCGATCCTGGAAGAAGGTCTATCGGACAGTCGTAAGAGCAATGAGGAGGTAGCCGGTCTGCCCCTTTCTTGTCAAAAACATCTTGAAACTCTCGATAAGGTAGAGGAAGAGAATCTGGTGGACTGAGGGTTACTAAAGAGAGGTTACACTCCTTCTGTCTGCAAAATTGGTTACAATAGGGAGAAAATAAAGAAACTGAACCGGAAGACCAATCAATAATGGGGTTATGTATTGTGAGCCATGGAAAACCCAGGATAACAGGGTACAAAGGAGAATGCATTAAATCAAAATGTATTTATTCAGAGTGTCCGTCTGGGGTAGAGCAGTAAAGAGATTTCGTTCTGCGGGACACAGGTCCAGACTTGACATTGGTTCCATCGGCCAAAGTGAGAAGCAGAGGAGTAGGGCGAACTTCAAATGGAATATTATGCATCTTAGCGAACTCTAAGTCCATGAAACAACTGCAGGCACCCGAATCAATCATGGCACTAGTTTCAATCCTTCTTCCGGGAAGCTGTAAAGTAAAATGCACAGAGATGTGAGAGCCGGGCAAAGGATGTGGGGTTCCCTTAACTAGGGGTGTAGATTTCTTTATACCTGCTGGTCTGATGGGGCAGTTTGCCCGAAAATGTCCAGGGTTACCACAGTACATGCAAAGGTTAAGCTGCCTCCGGCGCAGTCTCTCCTCCTGGGACAAGGCGGCCCGAATGGTTCCCAATTGCATAGGCTCGGCGCCTCCCGAATCCGACAACGAAGAGTCTGGTGCTACAGACAAGGACCGAGGAGCAAACCATTGAGCAGAGGCTGCGTGCTCTCCACGGCATTCTCGCAGCCGGCGATCCACCTGAATTGCCGCAAGGATGAGTTCATTCAGGGTTTCAGGAGTATCAAAGTGGGCCAGTTCATCCTTAATCTGTTCAGAGAGCCCCAAGCGGAACTGATGTTTTAAAGTTGGCTCATTCCACTGAGTGTCAGAACTCCAGCAATGGAAATCAACAACATAGTCCTCAACGGGGCGGCGACCCTGATGCAACTTGTGCAACGCTGCCTCTGCAGATGCAACATGGCCTGGATCATCATAGATGGCGGCCATAGCAGAGAAGAAAAGATCAACAGAGGCCAAACAGGCCCTTGCAGAAGGGAAATAATGACTCTGTCCCGGACTTCCTCAGCAGCATAGGTTCGTGGTTGCAGGGAAAATAATAGCAGACAACTGTTCCGGAAAGCACGAAACTTCTGGCGATTTCCTGAGAAAAATTCCGGGAGCGGAACACGGGGTTCAGGGGTACTCCCAGAAGCTGTCCCCTGTGCGGTGGAGGAAACTTCAGCAGCAGATGATACAGGGGGCACAGCTCGGGGAGGAGAGTTGGGAATAGGTGTCATCTGTCCCTGTATCCGGTTCAGCCGGCCCATGAGCTGAGCAAAGCCACCCTGTAAGTCCTGGACGGCTTCAGCCAGAGCAGAGATTTGTTGCACCAAAACATTAAAAGGACGAGGTTCCCCACCAGAGCTCATATTATGGCTGTGTTATACTGTCACGCCTCCTGGCTATAACCATGGGAAGAGCTGAGCTGAGCTCCAGGCGTGGGGCGAAGTGAAGCAAAATAATCCCAAGAGCAAATAAAAAGTCTGGGCAGAGTTCAAGGATGAATCCGAGGTCAGAGGCTGGCAGAAAACAAGCAAAGTCCACTGAGAAATTCGTGTCAAAACAAGTGTAAATCCAGGTATTCAGATCAGATATTCAGGAATCAGGGAAACAGAGTCCAGGAAGTAAGCTGATAACACAGCAATGGCTGCAGGCCAACAGTCTTCTTAAATAGGGCTATCAATTAGAACAGGGAGGGATGAGTCAGAGTCTGGATGAGGTCACTTCCTGTCCATTCAGACTCAGGAGATCAGGAAGTGAAATCAAGCCCAAGAGCTTACACTCTAGGCTTTTGTGTACTTCCAATGGGCTGAACACTAGGTGTCGCTGTGGAGCATGCGACAGGTGAACAGCCTGCTCTGCAACAAACACCCAGGCGAGCATGTCTGCTGCTGCATGCAGTCAGTGGCCTAGCACACTTTCGATGCTTTAAAGGGCAAGGTAAGCGAGGAGACTGACACCTGGGAATACTTAAAAATGTAGAAGGGAGGGATACAGGGATATGTAAGGGTGTCAGAACAGGGATATGGAGGGTGTGGCCATGCACGAATATTGGCATTGGAGGATAAAAGGTGCTGTTCCACGAGAGGCAGTAGAGGGTACTCATATGACATGCATAGAACCCATGTTAGGGTAAGGCAATGGAGGCTGACCCACTATGGAATTTGTTAACATTCATAAGGCCCAGTTAATTGTGCCTTGTGCATAAATACATAGGGAATATCTCAGCCACACACACATAGGGCTAGGACTATAGAGCCCTCCCCCACTCAATTTGTCACTGCCCTACCATCCAAGCTTTTGAAAGAACCCTCAAAATCTACTTTTTCAAAGACGCATATAACCTGGCTTAAGTAAGTCTCTCTTTTTCTGCTGGGTTCACTCCTGAGCTACCTCTAATCCCCTGGATTCGCTACCAAGTCAATGCTCCTCTGAGGGGTCTGCTACCGAGACGCCATTTCTAATTGGCTGGCAGAGAAGCAGGCAGCTGACATAAGGGTTGGCAAGCTGAAGGGGTAGG
Organism: Gastrophryne carolinensis; assembly: GCA_027917425.1. Taxonomy (NCBI): domain Eukaryota; kingdom Metazoa; phylum Chordata; class Amphibia; order Anura; family Microhylidae; genus Gastrophryne; species Gastrophryne carolinensis. Next base: position 378,493,540 of record CM051236.1, read on the forward strand.
GACTGACGTTTGTCTTTTGAGTCCTGGGTTTTCGTACCCTATGCTTGGTTCGCCAGGCTGGTTTGCTCAGGCTAGGGGGCATGCATTAAAAAATGTATTACAAATTTAAAAAGCAGAGCAGTGGCGGAGTAGAAGGCAGCGGCAGCAGAAGATTTGGCTTTGGAGGCAGTGGTGGGATCAGTACTGAATTGTAAGGTGGTGGTGAGTATTTTACTGCACCATGGCACATGCACAGATAAAATGCAACACATGCATGGAGTCATTATGACACAGGAACACCACTTAGGCCCCTTTCATGCCTAGCACAGGACACTTTTTACTTAATTTCCAATGTGATGCAATTAAGAACGTGTAAAACAGGCCTACATCACTGTATTTTTCCTTAATGATATGACATTTACTACATTTCTGTCCATGTTGGCACCTGCTGTTGTCATTAATTGATTCAGTCATGACTTGATCAAGACATTCTGGTGGGATTGATCTTCAACAACCCATGCTGGTGAGCTGCAAATCATGCTGGATGTTTTCCTAGTGCTGTTTTAATTAAATATCGTTCCATTTGTCCAGTAGTAACTTTGGTCAGATAATTATACCAGAAGCCTCTCTAAGCTGAGGCATTCATTATACATCTCATGTAAATGTTCATTTACTGTCATCTCTCAGTAAATTACAGTGTAGGCCAGCCTTTGGGATATGCAGTGTGTGTGCCGCACATGCTGCCCTTATTATAAGGGGGACATCTGGAGTGTCAGACTGGAAGCTACAAAACTGGAAGACTCTCTTCATTAGTTTACATGTATCTGCCAGGTCTGTTTTCTCCTGGGCGGAAAAGGGTGTCGCCTGTTGCCGCTGTCATAATAATGTTTCAGGGATGGCTATTGGAGGAAGGACAATATTTTTTGTTTCGGATGAGAAGGTGCCATCTGCTTGCCTCTGCTAGAATAACTTTTGATTGGGGGTTCATTGTAGATAAAGCAGTATTTGTCCCAAGGCTCCATCCTGATGTCTTGCATGGGGTGCCTTTCAACCTAGAGTCATCCCTGGCAGTGGGTAATATTTCATATGCAATCAAAAATAAAACAGGTCTGTCCTACAATTAAGTTATAATAAATAAATATCTAAAACAATCAAACACTGTCTCCCCTTCATCACAACATCATTTTTTCTAGACTGTAGACACATATCACATTTAAAGTGGACCAACACCCAGGATTTTGACTAGCCTGGGTTTTGGTCCACTTCGGTGTGAAACCCTGTGTGAAACCCTCCAGAACGCCCGGAAACACTCACCTCACCACACTCCTACGCGGGCGCTCGTCCAATCAGAGCGCTCAGAGTCGCTGTGGTATGCACGTACAAGCGGCGTCCAACCACAGCGGCTGTCTCACGCTTCCTTCTAACAGGGTGCGCGCCCTGCTAGAGGGAAGCGCGAGATGCGGCCGCGGCCCACGCATGCGCCGTTGGAACGGGGTTAAGGTAAGGTTTCTGGGCTTCCTGGGGGGTTTCACCCCGCGGGACATCCCGATTTCGGATGCCCCGCGGGGAGGGATCTGATCGGCCCGGGAATCTTATAGATTCCTGGGCCTATCCCCCCTGGGTGTTGGTCCACTTTAAATGGTTACAAAAGTGAACATGATATGTTCCAGTCTTGAGTAAAGCTTTTGAAAACTATTTAGGATAAAATTGAATCCCTACACCCAGACTCTTAAGGCACACAACTATATTTTTACTAGGTGGTCTGCTTTCTATTATGGGATGATTGCCACTCTTGTGTTAATATTAAGACCAATGACTGTGAGGGCGCATGTGCGCGGGGAACTAATGGCAGCACATTAGTATTGCTCCGTGCCCGCCGGACAGAACGCGGATCTTGAAGGAGCGGCAGGTACCTGATTTTAGCTGAAGATCAGCTGGAGCGCAGGAGGAGACCGGACGGCAGCTCAGCGGCACGCTGCAAGTAGAGAGAGTGCCGTCGGGAGCTGCGAGAAGCGGCGGCCCCGCAGTGCGTGCTGGCAAGATGGCGGACAGCCTGTCTGCTGAAGAGATGCACGAAGTGGAGAGCAGCGAGGTCTTCTTTCTGGTGAGTGAGAGGGAGGGTGCTTCACTGGATACTCCTCAGGCAGGTCCCTCAGTCCCAGCACAGGTCAGCGCTGATATGATGCCTAAGATTGAGCAGCTGCTGCAGACAGCGCTATCTTCTCACACCCAGCTCATTATGGACCATTTATCTAAAGAGTTTGATAAAGTCTCCTGCAACATCTCTGTCCTAGACAAGAAACTGGGTGAGGTGGCTTCCACCCAGGAAGTTTTGGAGGCGGAAGTGCAACAATTAAAGGCTGCAAATCTGTTGTTATCATCTAAAATTGATGATATGGAAAATAGGGAAAGAAGAGGTAATTTACGTTTTAGGGGACTCCCTGAGCACTTGGAGGACACTAGAGCGGTAATTGTCGCATTATGCCAAGAATTAATCCCGGGGATATCAACAGATAGGCTTGAGCTGGACCGTGTACATAGGGCTTTAGGCCCACGGAGAGCACCTGAGGAACCCCCACGGGACATAATAGCAAAATTTCATTTTTATAGCAGCAAAGAGCTGGTTCAGAGAGCTGCCCGAGATGCTACTAACCTCTTATTTCAGGGGTATACTTACCAAGTGTTTTCGGACCTTTCTGCGGCTACCATGGCAAAGAGGAAGGAGTTAAGGCCATTTTTGTCAATCCTACGTGAAAATAACATCAAGTATAAATGGGGCTTCCCCTTCCGTGTCTCTTTTGATTATAAAGGCAGAGTTTATGCCGCTACGTCTCTAGAGGAACTACAACACCATGTCTCATCACTTAATCTGTCAAAGCCTTCAAGTTCTAAATCGACAAGAAGCGTAGATGAATCCCCTAAACTGCAAAGGGCAGGAAAGAGGCAGAAGCGTTGGTCGATATCAAATTCCCGAAGCTCCCGTTTGGCGTTCGAGGACACTTGAAGATCCTTTTAATTTGATATTTCTGAATAATACTAGATAAAGCATTGATTTTCTCCTGTTAACTATATGCCTTAATATGTTACATAGAGATTTTGATAGTTCTCTGGATTATTGCTATTTAGCTTATTACTTTTATGTAAACTGTTTATGTTTTTTATAATGTTCTTCTAAGTGTTAACCGTATATATATATACGTATATATATACATTTAATAATTTACGCATGGATATGTATATATATATATATATATATATCATTCTGTTCTCATATGCATGAGATTTCTCTCGTTTGGATATATATGCATATATAGGTCTATTTTATGATTATTTTTTTTTTTTTTTTGTTTATAGATAGATATATATTCATATATATATATACCGTTTCGTTTTTATATGCAGTATTTGTTTCCTGGGATATCTTTCAATTTGGTAGTTTTTAGGTACTGGTTCCTGTTTAGCTCCTGTATGTTGGTACTATGCGATTATTAGCCTCCCGTCTGTCCGGTGGCATTCCCATGTCGCCCTCCTGTTAAATCAGAGGTGTATAGCCTCTTGGTTTTGTACTTATGTAAATATAACTACTACAGTTTCCTTTTAGATAACTGTTTTAGTTACAGTGCTTTTATTATTATTATCAGTAGGCGTGCTCACGGGTTACGGCTAGCTCGTGATCACCCTTGCTGCTTGCCCGGTTCTGGACTGAGAGGAAATTACCTTGGTGTCTCTCAAATATAGAGGAGATATATCCTTATAGGGGAGCACCTTTCGGTCCGGAAGCGAGCAAGGTTTTTTTTTTTTTTTTTTTTTTTTTTTTTTTCATTATTTATCCCTTTCCTTTCCTTTACCCTCTCCTTGACCCTCCCTGACCCAAGTGTTGTCCTATTGTCCGTTTGTTAGGAGAAGTTATGGCGACGGTGTTCTCTTTAAATGTTCAGGGTTTTAACTCCCCTAACAAACGGTGTATGGCTTTCCGCAAGATTAATTCTTTACGGCCGGATGTTGTTTGTCTACAGGAGACACACTTTTCGAGCTCCTCCAAACCGAAATTCATTAATGCCAGATATCCACAAATTTTTACTTCTTGTGCTGATGTTAAACAGAAAGGGGTTCTTATAGGGTTCCGTAGAGGTTCCCAGTTTTCTTGTAAAAGGGAAATTAGTGACCCAGGAGGTAGATATTTGATCCTCAAAGGAGATCTACAAGACGTGGAAGTGACAATTGCGAGTTACTACGCCCCTAATACAAATCAACTGCCTTTTTTGTCAGACTTTTTGGAAAAAGTAATGTCGGTAGCCAAAGGCACTACTATAATATGCGGGGACTCAAACTTGGTTTTAAACCCTCTTTTAGATAGACAATCTGTAAAAAACATCCTGGCTAGCTCTCAATTAGTTTCGGCCTCTAAAGCATTTAGGAAATTGTTAGACTCACACTCGATTGTAGATTGCTGGAGAGAAGCTCATCCGGGCACTCAAAACTTTACGCACTACTCCCACCCCCATAGTGTACACACTAGAATAGATCATATTCTGTTACCGTTGCCCACTTTGGCTCAAATGAGAGAGGTCAATATTATACCGATATCATGGTCGGACCATGATGGCTTGCTACTTAGTTTGAAATCTCTCCTTAGTAGGCCTCCAGGCTTCCTATGGTCTCTCAATGTTTCTCTTCTATCGGACCCGGTACTGGTCCAGTCCATTACGGACTCATTGACTGAATATTTTGAATTAAATGCGACACCGGATGTCTCATCCACGATCTGTTGGGAAGCCCATAAGCCTACTATAAGAGGTAAATTAATACAGCTAGCTTCCAAGAAAAAACGTGACAGGAACTTGTATATTGATAGACTTGAGAAGGATTATCTAGAATTAGCCGACAAAGCCAAAAGATCAATGACAAGCGAGATCCGATCTGATCTGGATAGGGTTACTCGGGACCTTAATTTAGCACTAGCGGGTAAAGCCGAAAATAACATGAAGTGGCTTAAACATAAGTTCTATTGTAAAGCCAATAAGCCTGACTCCTTATTAGCCAAAAAGCTAAAAACCCCCGATCAATGCTATCGTCCGATCAAACTGCGGAGCAATAGGGGGGATATCTCTAGTAATCCTTCCAAGATTATTGAAATATTTAAGTCACAGCTCTCGAAATTATACTCCAATCCTGCTGGATCAAAGACGGATGCGATTCATGAGTTTCTTAACGATCTCACACTGCCAGAACTACCTGAACATCTTAGGGAGATTTTGGAAGGCGATTTCGATGTGAAGGAGGTACAGCGGGTAATCTCTGGGTTGAAACCTAATAAGAGACCAGGCCCGGATGGATTTCCATCAGCCTATTATAAAACCTTTGCTCCGATTTTAGCTCCGAGATTGACTGCTGTATTTAACGCTATCCATAAAGGAGATTCTTTTTCACAAGAGTCCCTTACTGCATCAATTAGCATGATCCCAAAACCGGACACCGACCACACAATATGGTCTAATTTTAGGCCAATTTCTTTAATTAATCTGGACGTCAAGATTTTTACTAAAGTTTTATCAGACAGATTATCTGAATACTTGCCACTTATGATTCATAATGATCAAACCGGATTTGTACCGGGAAGACAGACTGGAGATAATATCAGGAGGGTACTCCAACTGTCCCATATCGCTAGAGAGAGAGCACTACCTGTTATGCTGCTTTCTTTAGATATCAAGAAAGCATTTGACTCAGTTTCTTGGGAATACCTCTTTAGTTTACTGGAAAAATGGGGCTTTGGACCGAGATTTTTAAATATATTAAAAGCTATATATAATGCACCAGTGGCTTATGTTAAATATTGTGGTTATAAGTCAGAAACGTTCCCCTTGGCTAAAGGAACTAGACAGGGGTGTCCTTTGTCCCCCCTGCTGTTCGCATTGGCTATAGAGCCGCTGGCTCGTAAAATCAGAGAGAACCCAGACATTTCAGGAGTTGAAATTGGAGGTGAGCAGTATAAGCTTAGTTTATTTGCTGATGATGTTTTGATGACCATCTCTAATCCTCTTATTTCTATTCCAAATTTACTCCAAGTTTTGAACCAATTTGCTGCAGTCTCCGGTCTTCAAGTGAATACCGCTAAGTCTAAAGCACTAAATGTTAATCTCTCAGAGGATGTACAGAATCAATTGCAAGCCACTTATAACTTCGTTTGGGAAGATGAAACTCTGAAATACCTGGGAGTTGCCCTGACTAATCATTATGAGTCCCTTTTTGCTGCGAACTATCTACCTCTAAAGAGGAAATTTAATGTTTTATTGTCACAGTGGAAGAGGTATAATTTGTCTTGGCTGGGTAGAATCGCGGCAGTTAAGATGACCCTTTTGCCCAAATTTCTTTATCTAGTCCGATCTCTGCCGATACAACTTCCACCTACGTTTTTAAAAGAACTACAAGGCCGGGTCTTTGCATTTATTTGGGAAGGCAGAAAACAAAGGATAGCGAGAAAGATTATGATCAGATCTAAATCAACAGGTGGTCTGGGAGTCCCGGATTTTAAGAAATACTACCAAGCGGCTCAGGTGGCTCAGCTTCTTTCATATCATGCCCTCGAAGATATTCCGGGCTGGGTACGTATTGAATCAGCTATAGCGAACCCATTAATGCTTAAAAATATCCTTTGGCTTACTCCAAAAAGTAGGAAATCGCTAAATAACCCGATTATGGCCCATTCCTTGCGGTTATGGGATGACATCAAATTTTCTGGTGGGCTCGCCTCCCCACATATGCCATTAACGCCACTGTGGGGGAACTTATCGTTTCCTCCAGGGGTGTCTGACTTACCTAGGTTTAGCAGGTGGAGAGAAGCCGGGATTTTTTGTATTAATGATTGTCTTCAAGGATCAGCTCTTGCTTCCTTCCAGATTCTTAAAGATAGATATGGCCTACTACCACGGGATCTTTTTGGATACCTTCAGGTTTCCCATTTTATAAAAAACACAGTGAAGAATTTATCAAATCTGGACAGCTTTACCTGCTTTGAACGGCGCTGTAAATATAACCCAAGAGGTAGAAACACTATAGCAGAGATATATAAGGCGCTACTCTCGATTTTGGACAATGGACCCCTGCCCTATAGAAATAAATGGGAACGAGATTTTGAAGAAGAGATTCCTCTAGAAGTTTGGCAGAGAATGTGGCGGGAGTCATTTGGGAAGTCGGCATCGGTGCAGGCTATAGAAGTCAATATTAAAGTCATTCTACGTTGGTATATGGTACCGGCACAGTTGGCGCATATGGGAAGAGAAAAGATAGGTAATTGCTTTCGTGGTTGTGATAGTTTAGGCTCATATAGTCACATTTGGTGGGACTGTCATATAGTTGCAGATTTTTGGAGTAAAATTTTCGACATAATTAGTAAGATTATGGGCACACAGGTGAATCCAGACCCATGGGTAGCGCTATTAAACAAACCTCTACCGGGCACCACGAGTAAACAGAGACGATTGATTTACCATATTTGCACTGCTGCTAAGCTGGTCATTGCGAAGGCCTGGAAAACGTCTTGGTTAGGATTTGGAGAGTTTATAAATAAAGTCAACAATACACTGGCAATGGAAAAGATGTCGGCTATCCATGCAGATAAGATGGAGGAGTTTCGAGAGGTGTGGACTCCTTGGACAGGGGCGATCTTACCTGCTTCTTTTGATAGTAATCTTTTGCTTATATGAATACAAAATCAGACATGTATTCCCTTTCCCCCCTTGTTTCACCTTCTTTCCTTCCCCTTCTTCCCCTCCCCCCCCCGTTTTTTTTTTTTTTTTTTTTTTTTTTTTTCTTATGTTACCTTTTTTTGTTATTTTATGTTATTGCTATTTTTTTTTTTTGTATTTTGTTTTTTCTGAGTGTTGTTATAGTCGACGCTATATGGTTAGATTGGGGTTAGTGCGAACCCCGTTTATAGGTATCATATTCTTCTTTAAGGAAATGTTTTCAAACTATGGGTTAAAATATGCCTTAGTAGTCTGAATCTTGAATTTTACTGTTGCTGATCTGAAATGTTGATCCTAATGTTATAACACAGCGAATACGCTAAATCTCATTTTATGTCTATATGAACAATAAAAATTTATTGAGTAAGACCAATGACTGTATATATTTTCCAATCTATGCCCAAAAATTAATCTTAGATAAGTTGACAATCTTTGTCAGCGTATGTTATTGTCAGTGTGACATATATCTGTAGCTATGTAATGTTTCCTTTGAGAGTGCAATGTCCATCTCCATTTAAAGTTGATTTTGTATATTTGTGCCTTTGTATTTATGCTTGTTATTCAAGGTGATTTTTTAAACATCATGCTCCTTGATTCAAATAAATGTATTTTTTAAATGTCATCATTTTGGCATTTCACTTTAGATCAATCATGTCAAATCAGAGGCAATGTGTTTACTGGTTAAACGTTACCAATAAATAAATTGTTTGATTGTGTATATTGTATATAGCTTATTTAATCAAAGATCTATTACCACATAAGGGCCAAGTTTCATATTTCAAATGGAGCATTTTTAGCAAACATCAGTCACTGACCATTTTACACTACACTCAAGACCTACATTTACCAGGTAAGTCTATAAAGTTCTGTCTTCTCATTCACCCAGTTCATATACATGATGAAGTCCTTGGTAGGCAGATAGTGATTTAATCATAAGCTCAGCTAAGTTGGCTAATGGGGACCCTACCTGTTTTACATAATTATCTTGGGATCAAAATAAATGTGGACAAGGACAGCTGGTCTACCTTGATCACATCCAAACCTGGTACATAGAAACCTAACGTAGCAGAACCCTAATAAAAAATAATCAATGCATATAAAACACAGACTCTGATACAAATAGTAAATTAATAGTAAGAATGCCTCCCATTTAAGGAGGAGCAGCTGCTGCATGTGCAAAGAAACATGACAGACCTCTTCAAAAATAGGACCCCAAGCACTGATTGCCACAGGGGGTAAGATCTACTTTAAGGGATTTCAGCTTACTTTTATAGGCATTGCACCTATATAAATGGAGAAAGGAGTGGGCCACACACTTACACACTTTAATGTGACCAGGGGGAAGTGGTCATTCCGTCTGTATGGTCTTGTGATATCCAGACCAGCTAAGAGCTAATGAGCATGGGTAGGTAAGCCTTAATCTAACCACTTTTTTGCAGCCAACACAAGCCTATGTAGTACAGGCTCACAGATGCCCTTTAAATATTTATTCTCATCGTAAGTATAGCATTACGAGCAGCTGTATACGCATACACCATTCTTTCCTGGAGATTAAAAAATAAAATAACATTAATAAAACATGTTTCCACTGCTATTTTCAGCCTTAACTTATCTTTGTCCTTTTACTTATCAGCAGCCAGCCACTAAAATATTTTCATCAGTTTGTCTGAAATCTTCTCTTTCTGGCAAATGTGATAGCATTGGCGTCTTCTTGTCCTGGGAAGGATACAGCTTCAGGGAAATAGGGGCCATTTTGTTTAAGACATTACACTTTCTGAAACATATGAGAGAATGTCAGCATCAGTTGACATCAGCCAATAAGACTAGTCTAATAAAGGTAATATATGAAAAACCCCATAACTACTGTAAACTAGGTGTTGTGTCAAAATGTTAGTGGTGGTTACAATGAATCAGATTCTATGACTTTATTGAACAATAAGTTCAGTTAAAGTGGACCAACACCCAGGCGGATCGGCCCGGGAATCTATAAGATTCCCGGGCCGATCCGATCCCTCCCCGCGGGGCATCCAAAACCGGGATGCCCCACTGTGTGAAAAAAAACCCAGACGCCCAGAAACCTTACCTGGATCCTGATCCAATGGCGCATGCGCGGGCCGCGGCTGCATCTCACGCTTTTCTCTAGCAGGGCGCGTGCCTGCACTGGCCATTTGTGAATGGCCGGCATGAGCGCGCTCCCTGTTAGAGAGAAGCGTGAGATGCAGCCGCCAGCGTGCTCGGAGCCGCTGTTGCTGGACGCCGCTTGTATGTGCATACCACAGCGGCTCCGCATGCGCCATAGGAGCGGGGTGAGGTGAGTTTTATCTGGCTTTCTGGGGGGTTTCACGTAGCGGGGCAACCCCCCAGGGTGGTTTGGAAGTCCAAAGTTCCTCTGCAGAGCAGTCAGGCTAGGCAGTCAGGCAGAAGGGTGGGATCATCAAAAGTGCGTGCGTACACTACATACTTTGTGCAGCAGCTTCAGCATATCGGGGTAATAGGCCAGGAAGTTCTGCAACACCAAGTTGAGCACATGTGCCAGATAAGGTATGTGTATCAATCTGTTCCGTCCCTGCTACAAGGTTATGCCCATTGCTGCGTACCACCTTGCCAGACTTCAGGTGCAATGGCAGCAGCGCCTCATATGTTTGCTCCTGGATGCCATTTAGGAGCTCCTGGGCGGTGTGGGGATCTTTCGTCCAGACAGATGAGTTTTAGCACTGCATGCCACCATTTCCCCAAGGCAGTGCTAAAATTGATGGTGCAGGGTCTGCACTGACTGCTTGAGGAGCAAGCAGAGTAGGAGTAGGAGGCATCAGGATGCACCTTGTCCTTGGGGCAGTAGAGTGAGCCTCGGATGTTTCTATGGTTTTTTGGTTTTCTGACTGATCATAGACGTGGTACTGAGATTCTTAAGCATTTTACCTTGTCTCAGTCACTGATGGCTTGCAAATTACCTCTGTCTTGTCTGCTGTGGACTGCTTAAAAAATGCCACGCTGGTGAGATCTCAGCCTCAACATTGCAGAAAGTTGCAGCAGTCAGCACTTGGGTCTCATCATCATACAGGGTGTCCTGTGATGGTCCGCTGGTCACGTCTTCATCCTCCGACATAAGTTCTGCAACTGGGGCAGGGGCAGGTGGGTAGCCCACAGTATGCCAGCTGTGAGTGTCATGGTAGAGCATTATTGACTCCGTGACTTGTGGCTGGGACAGCTTTGCTGATTTAAAGGGAGGTGAGGTGGAGGGCTCAGCATTCCTGAAAGAATTGGAGTGGGGGCTGACATATAACATACAACTTCCCCAGCTTGTTTTGGCCTCACCACTCTGCCAGCAGTACACAGTACTGACACTGCTGCAGTACTATATCACAGTACTGACACTGAGAGGCTATTTCACAGTACTGACACTGCTGCAGCACTATATCACAGTACTGACACTGAGAGGCTATTACACAGTACTGACACTGATGCAGTACTATATCACAGTACTGACACTGAGAGGCTATTACACTGTACTGACACTGATGCAGTACTATATCACAGTACTGACACTGAGAGGCTATTACACAGTACTGACACTGATGCAGAACTATATCACAGTACTGACACTGAGAAGCTATTACACAGTACTGACACTGCTACAGTACTATATCACAGTATTGACACTGAGAGGCTATTACACAGTACTGACACTGCTGCAGTACTATATCACAGTACTGACACTGAGAGGCTATTACACAGTACTGACACTGCTGCAGTACTATATCACAGTACTGACAATGAGAGGCTATTACACAGTACTGACACTGTTGCAGTTCTATATCACAATACTGACACTGAGAGGCTATTACACAGTACTGACACTGCTGCAGTACTATATCACAGTACTGACACTGAGAAGCTATTACACTGTACTGACACTGCTGCAGTACTATATCACAGTACTGACACTGAGAGGCTATTACACAGTACTGACACTGCTGCAGTACTATATCACAGTACTGACACTGAGAGGCTATTACACAGTACTGACACTGCTGCAGAACTATATCACAGTACTGACACTGAGAGGCTATTACACAGTACTGACACTGCTGCAGTACTATATCACAGTACTGACACTGAGAAGCTATTACACAGTTCTGACACTGCTGCAGTACTATATCACAGTACTGACACTGAGAAGCTATTACACTGTACTGACACTGCTGCAGTACTTTATTACAGTAGGGACACTGAGAGCTATTACACAGTACTGACACTGCTGCAGAACTATATCACAGTACTGACACTGAGAGGCTATTACACAGTACTGACACTGCTGCAGTACTATATCACAGTACTGACACTGAGAGGCTATTACACAGTACTGACACTGCTGCAGTACTATATCACAGTACTGACACTGAGAGTCTATTACACAGTACTGACACTGCTGCAGTACTATATCACAGTACTGACACTGAGAGGCTATTACACAGTACTGACACTGCTGCAGAACTATATCACAGTACTGACACTGAAATGCTATTACACAGTACTGACACTGCTGCAGTACTATATCACAGTACTGACACTGAGAAGCTATTACACAGTACTGACACTGCTGCAGAACTATATCACAGTACTGACACTGAGAGGCTATTACACAGTACTGACACTGCTGCAGCACTATATCACAGTACTGACACTGAGAGGCTAATACACAGTACTGACACTGCTGCAGAACTATATCACAGTACTGACACTGAGAGGCTATTACACTGTACTGACACTGCTGCAGAACTATATCACAGTACTAACACTGAGCGGCTATTACACTGTACTGACACTGCTGCCGAACTATATCACAGTACTGACACTGAGAGACTATTACAAAGTACTGACACTGCTGCAGTACTATATCACAGTACTGACACTGAGAGGCTATTACACTGTACTGACACTGCTACAGTACTATATCACAGTTCTGACACTGAGAGGCTATTACACAGTACTGACACTGCTGCAGTACTATATCACAGTACTGACACTGAGAGGCTATTACACAGTACTGACACTGCTGCAGAACTATATCACAGTACTGACACTGAGAGGCTATTACACAGTACTGACACTGCTGCAGTACTATATCACAGTACTGACACTGAGAGGCTATTACACAGTACTGACACTGCTGCAGAACTATATCACAGTACTGACACTGACAGGCTATTTCACAGTACTGACACTGCTGCAGTACTATCAGCTGTTGTACTATCACAGTACTGACACTGACAGGCTATTATAGAATACTGACACCTTGCCTATCTCGCCCCCACTCCGGCAGCTTTCCCTTACTAAATGTTCTGAAATGGACGATAGCATACTTTAACATCTATCTATCCCTGACCACAAATGCACTCAGAGGTGGCTTCAAATTTTGGTATAAATTAGCCTTCTCCTGGGTTTAGGGCCGAGTGCCGAAATCATGGCCAGGTTTCTAGCTGAAATCCGGGCTCGGGTACCAGTGCACACAAAATTAGGTACAAACCTGAATTTTGCAGTTCGGGGTTTGCCCAACCCTAATCATGATGATTTTCCCAATTCTGTTGCATAGAATGTTAGAGGATTTTATTTTTATGTACCATTTTCAAATCTATGGGAAGTTTACAAGCTTGATGTTCCCACCGATGGAAAGATAAAGGAAGTGACCAAAATAATTTAGGCCATGAACGAGGCATTTGCGATACAGTAGCGCTTGGCTGCTGCTTTAATGAGGTTAGAGGTTTATTTTGTGGGTTATGCCGGCATGCTCTTTATGAGTACAAAGACTGTGATAAGGAAAAATATCATAACAATTATGTCAGAGCCATGCTATACAAGGTCCAACTTTAAGACTAAACATTTTCTTTTTTGAATAATGTGGAGAAGTATTTTAGGCAATGTCCTCTTCTGTCTGTAACCCCGCTACATATACATTGGAAATAAAATGCCAGAAATGAACCCCCTTGTTACTAGAGATGAGCGAACTTTTGAAAAATTCGATTCGACTGATTCGCCGAATTTTCCGACAAAAATCGTTTCGACCCGAATTTATTCGCGATGAATCACTATTAAAAACGGCTATTTCTGAGCCTCCTAGAGCCTCAATAGGGCTGTAAACCATTCTGCCTTGCTGTAACACGCATAGGATGCGTGCTGGGTTAGTTAAATAATACTTTAAATAAATATCACATGCAGATCAGAGGCATCGCTAATAGAATCGCAGAGCGGCACAATTGCAGAGAGTTGAAGTGGCATCACTATGAGGGGCAGGAGCCCAAACATTGCTTTAAAGAGACACTGGAGTTGGCAGCAGCAGGAGCCCAAAAATTGGATGAATCACACCCTGGAGTTGCAAGCAGCAGCAGGAGCCCAAACATTGGCTGAAAGAGACACTGGAGTTGGCAGCAGCAGGAGCCCAAAAATTGACTGACACACCCTGGAGTTTCAAGCAGCAGCAGCAGCAGCAGCAGGGGCCCAAACATAGCTTGAAAGAGACACTGGGGTTGGCTTCAGGAGCCCAAAAATTGGACGAATCACACCCTGGAGTTGGCAGCAGCAGCAGCAGGAGCCCAACCATTACTTTAAAGAGACACTGGGGTTGGCAGCAGGAGCCCAAAAATTGGATGAATCACACCCTGGAGTTGGCAGCAGCAGCAGCAGCAGGAGCCCAAACATTACTTTAAAGAGACACTGGGGTTGGCTTCAGGAGCCCAAAAATTGGATGAATCACACCCTGGAGTTGCAAGCAGCAGCAGCAGGAGCCCAAACATAACTTTAAAGAGACACTTGAGTTGGCTTCAGGAGCCCAAAAATTGGATGATTCACACCCTGGAGTTGGCAGCAGCAGGAGCCCAAACATAACTTTAAAGAGACACTGGAGTTTGCAGCAGGAGCCCAAAAAATTGGATGAATCACACCCTGGAGTTGGCAGCAGCAGCAGGAGCCCAAACATTACTTTAAAGAGACACTGGGGTTGGCTTCAGGAGCCCAAAAATTGGGTAAATCACATCCTGGAGTTGGCAGCAGCAGCAGGAGCCCAAACATTACTTTAAAGAGACACTGGGGTTGGCAGCAGGAGCCCAAAAATTGGATGAATCACACCCTGGAGTTGGCAGCAGCAGCAGCAGCAGGAGCCCAAACATTACTTTAAAAAGACACTGGGGTTGGCTTCAGGAGCCCAAAAATTGGATGAATCACACCCTGGAGCTGCAAGCAGCAGCAGCAGCAGGAGCCCAAACATAACTTTAAAGAGACACTGGAGTTGGCAGCAGGAGCCCAAAAATTGGATGAATCACACCCTGGAGTTGGCAGCAGCAGGAGCCCAAACATTACTTTAAAGAGACCCTGGGGTTGGCTTCAGGAGCCCAAAAATTGGATGAATCACACCCTGGAGTTGGCGGCAGCAGGAGCCCAAACATAACTTTAAAGAGACACTGGAGTTGGCAGCAGGAGCCCAAAAAATTGGATGAATCACACCCTGGAGTTGGCAGCAGCAGCAGGAGCCCAAACATTACTTTAAAGAGACACTGGGGTTGGCTTCAGGAGCCCAAAAATTGGATAAATCACACCCTGGAGTTGGCAGCAGCAGCAGCAGGAGCCCAAACATTACTTTAAAGAGACACTGGGGTTGGCTTCAGGAGCCCCAAAATTGGATGAATCACACCCTGGAGTTGGCAGCAGCAGCAGCAGGAGCCCAAACATAACTTTAAAGAGACACTGGGGTTGGCAGCAGGAGCCCAACAATTGGATGAATCACACCCTGGAGTTGGCAGCAGCAGCAGCAGGAGCCCAAACATTACTTTAAAGAGACACTGGGGTTGGCTTCAGGAGCCCAAAAATTGGATGAATCACACCCTGGAGTTGCAAGCAGCAGCAGCAGCAGGAGCCCAAACATTACTTTAAAGAGGCACTGGGATTGGCTTCAGGAGCCCAAAAATTGGGTGGATCACACCCTGGAGTTGGCAGCAGCAGCAGCAGGAGCCCAAACATTACTTTAAAGAGACACTGGGGTTGGCTTCAGGAGCCCAAAAATTGGATGAATCACACCCTGGAGTTGGCAGCAGCAGCAGGAGCCCAAACATTACTTTAAAGAGACACTGGGGTTGGCTTCAGGAGCCCAAAAATTGGATGAATCACACCCTGGAGTTGCAAGCAGCAGCAGCAGGAGCCCAAACATAACTTTAAAGAGACACTGGAGTTGGCTTCAGGAGCCCAAAAATTGGATAATTCACACCCTGGAGTTGGCAGCAGCAGGAGCCCAAACATAACTTTAAAGAGACACTGGGGTTGGCTTCAGGAGCCCAAAAATTGGATGAATCACACCCTGGAGTTGGCAGCAGCAGCAGGAGCCCAAACATTACATTAAAGAGACACTGGGGTTGGCAGCAGGAGCCCAAAAATTGGATGAATCACACCCTGGAGTTGGCAGCAGCAGCAGCAGCAGCAGCAGGAGCCCAAACATTACTTTAAAGAGACACTGGGGTTGGCTTCAGGAGCCCAAAAATTGGATGAATCCCACCCTGGAGTTGCAAGCAGCAGCAGCAGGAGCCCAAACATTACTTTAAAGAGACACTGGGGTTGGCTTCAGGAGCCCAAAATTGGATGAATCACATCCTGGAGTTGGCAGCAGCAGCAGCAGCAGGAGCCCAAACATTACTTTAAAGAGACACTGGGGTTGGCAGCAGGAGCCCAAAAATTGGATGAATCACACCCTGGAGTTGGCAGCAGCAGCAGCAGCAGGAGCCCAAACATTACTTTAAAGAGACACTGGGGTTGGCTTCAGGAGCCCAAAAATTGGATGAATCACACCCTGGAGCTGCAAGCAGCAGCAGCAGCAGGAGCCCAAACATAACTTTAAAGAGACACTGGAGTTGGCAGCAGGAGCCCAAAAAATTGGATGAATCACACCCTGGAGTTGGCAGCAGCAGCAGGAGCCCAAACATTACTTTAAAGAGACACTGGGGTTGGCTTCAGGAGGCCAAAAATTTGATGAATCACACCCTGGAGTTGGCAGCAGCAGCAGCAGGAGCCCAAACATTACTTTAAAGAGACACTGGGGTTGGCTTCAGGAGCCCCAAAATTGGATGAATCACACCCTGGAGTTGGCAGCAGCAGCAGGAGCCCAAACATTACTTTAAAGAGACACTGGGGTTGGCTTCAGGAGCCCAAAAATTGGATGAATCACACCCTGGAGTTGCAAGTAGCAACAGGAGCCCAAACATTACTTTAAAGAGACACTGGGGTTGGCTTTAGGAGCCCAAAAATTGGATGAATCACACCCTGGAGTTGGAAGCAGCAGGTGCCCAAACATAACTTTAAAGAGACACTGGGGTTGGCAGCAGGAGCCCAAAAATTGGATGAATCACACCCTGGAGTTGCAAGCAGCAGCAGCAGGAGCCCAAACATTACTTTAAAGAGACACTGGGGTTGGCAGCAGGAGCCCAATAATTGGATGAATCACACCCTGGAGTTGGCAGCAGCAGCAGCAGGAGCCCAAACATAACTTTAAAGAGACACTGGGGTTGGCAGCAGGAGCCCAAAAATTGGATGAATCACACCCTGGAGTTGGCAGCAGCAGCAGGAGCCCAAACATTACTTTAAAGAGACACTGGGGTTGGCTTCAGGAGCCCAACAATTGGATGAATCACACCCTGGAGTTGGCAGCAGCAGCAGCAGCAGCAGGAGCCCAAACATTACTTTAAAGAGACACTGGGGTTGGCTTCAGGAGCCCAAAAATTGGATGAATCACACCCTGGAGTTGCAAGCAGCAGCAGCAGCAGGAGCCCAAACATTACTTTAAAGAGGCACTGGGATTGGCTTCAGGAGCCCAAAAATTGGGTGGATCACACCCTGGAGTTGGCAGCAGCAGCAGCAGGAGCCCAAACATTACTTTAAAGCGACACTGGGGTTGGCTTCAGGAGCCCAAAAATTGGATGAATCACACCCTGGAGTTGGCAGCAGCAGCAGGAGCCCAAACATTACTTTAAAGAGACACTGGGGTTGGCTTCAGGAGCCCAAAAATTGGATGAATCACACCCTGGAGTTGCAAGCAGCAGCAGCAGGAGCCCAAACATTACTTTAAAGAGACACTGGAGTTGGCAGCAGGAGCCCAAAAAATTGGATGAATCACACCCTGGAGTTGGCAGCAGCAGCAGGAGCCCAAACATTACTTTAAAGAGACACTGGGGTTGGCTTTAGGAGACCAAAAATTGGATGAATCACACCCAGGAGTTGGCAGCAGCAGCAGGAGCCCAAACATTACTTTAAAGAGACACTGGGGTTGGCTTCAGGAGCCCAAAAATTGGATGAATCACACCCTGGAGTTGCAAGCAGCAGCAGCAGCAGCTGCAGGAGCCCAAACATAGCTTGAAAGAGACACTGCAGTTGGCTGCTGGAGCCCAAAGATTGGATGAATCACACCCTGTGGAGAGTCATGTGGAGAAAAAGTAGCTTAGTTAGTAATATCTACATAAAATTATGAATAAGCAAATGCAAAAGTATTGCCAAAGGGAAGTTTTGTTTGAGGGTGTGTTTCCACCTTTTAATTAAATCAGAAACAACAAGGTATCATTGCCTCTGACTAATTAGCCCTCAAAAATTCTTGGAATTTTTAATCTGGATGTCTGATCCGTCTTATCCGAAGAATATGAATAAAAAGTAAGAGTAACGTAAAGGATTTTTTATCAATACTTACTTGTGGTCCGATGCGGAGGAATGTCTGTAACTGGAGAGCAGCGCCTTAAATCTGTTTTGCACGATCCATCTTTCTTTAGTGTTGGTCTGGCCCCGTCATCAATCTACTGGAATACATCAGGCATTGTTGGGAGGAAAGCTTGGCTGATCCATGCGCCATTCATTTCCACGCAGGGCAGTCTCTGGAAAAAAAAAAGTATGTATAAACCAGGGTCTTTTTCATATAAAAACAAATGGTTATTCTTGCTTTTCAACCATATGTTCCACAGCTTTACCAGTCATTGTGTCAGCCAATGAAGCAACTTGGTCTCGAAGTGCTGCAAAAGCAGTCCACTGCATCACAAGTGGCATCTGACACCCCCAGTCAACTGTCTGTTGTTATGCTTTGGGTTCAGCTCCACTATCCATTGATGAAGATCTGATAATCATAAAATTCAGCAGCTACTGACCAGCCAAGAAGTGGAGGAGACACTCGCCTCTTCTTCCACTAGCCGTGCAATTAGTGATGAGGAGAGTGTCGTGGGAGGAGGTGTTGCAAGCGGAGGTAGTGGAAGAGGGTGCCTGGAGTCTGCGGCGGTGGCGGCGGAGGCAGCAGCAGCAGTGAATTATTGGGGACTGTTGGTAGGAAAAATCAGCTACTCAGCGATGTGGCAGTTTTTCATGTAGCATCCACAATCCTGTAGAGAAAAAGTAGGTTAGTTAGTATATATACATAAAATTATGAATAAACAAATGCAATAGTATTGCCAAAGTCAAGTTTTGTTTGAGGGTGTGTTTCCACCTTGTAATTAAATCAGAAACAACTAGGTATCATTGCCTCTGAATAATTAGCCCTCAAAAATTCTTGGAATTTTTAATCTTGATGTCTGAGGGATTTCTCCTTTCAGACAGCGTCACCATAAGTCCAGCCTGCTGCATTACCCAGTGGTGGACCTTTCAGAGAACTGATGGCTTGTGCCGAGCCGAGGTGGAGAGTCCCATGGTATCATTGCTTTGCGAAGATGGCAGTACCTGCCCTGTAAAATGTTGTTGAACAGAAGGTGGGCCAGTCCTTTAGCCTGTCAGTGTGTACCAAAGTGCACAGTGTTGTCTACGTCTGGAGCTGTAACTATGGATTCATGGTGGACAATATATATCCTTTAGGCCCCCTTGGTTATTGTGGTTTCACGCTGTTCTTCACATGGTTTTCCTTGAGTCACACATGTGAGGAATTACTAAAAATGAGAACTCAATCCATGAAATCATTGCTTAATCCACGAAAACAGCAAATTTGGACCCATGGTGACTGATACTTGGAAGAACATCTTGTTTCCGCTGCGACAAGGAAGCCAGAGTCATGCGTCCTTACATGGCACACGTGTTCAGTCTAGTTGTTGCGTTTTCTGAAGTCTTCCCCCCATCTGAAAGACATCCGAACAACAGGAAGGAAAGTTAGCATGCACTTCTGGCACTCCTACACCACCAAGCACAACCTTATTGAGCCTCAGCGTCAGAACGGTGTACCCCAACATAGTCTGATTTGCGATGTTTCCACCCGTTGGAATTCCACCCTCCATATGCAGGATCCACTATAGGAACAGAGAAAAGCCATCACGGATTTCTGGATGATCCAAACGGATAGGGGGACACCCCTGTGTAAATTCAATGTAAACCAGTGGCAGCTCATACGTGACACCGGCCGTTTGCTCAGGCCCTTTGAGGAAGCTACTTTATTAGTCAGTTGCCAGGACTATGAGATGAACGATGAGATTCCACTGCTTCATGTACTACAACACATGTTGGAAACCATGGCTGGTCAGGGCACTGGAGACATGGCACATACATTTCACAGCCACATGAAGCCTGTGGGGGCTGAAGTGGAGGAGGGGGTGGGGCACAGCAAACCACAGTTTAGGTTTCACAAAATGACCATTTTATCTAGTCATCTGACAGGAGAGGAGGAGCAGGAGCAGCCACAGGAGCTAGAGGGTTGGGAGGAAGGCGAGACAGAGGACCCAGACACACCGTGGCAGTTTACAGTGGAGATGGAGACAGGTAGTCCCTCCGAGTCACTTGCACAAATGGCACGATGCATGCTCACATGCTTGCGTACTAGTGAGCGCAGAATTGTCTCCATTTGTCAGCGGGAAGACTTCTGGCTCTCCAACTTATTGGACCCTCGCTTCCGGCACAAAATGGGGGCATTTTTTACGCCCACTGAGAGGGAGGACAAACTGACCTACTACAGAGACATCCCATGTAGTCAGTTGGGCGATGTCTATCTGCGCCATGGCCCATACTCCCGCAGGTCTGACTCGGGGGGACCTCTGCGATCACCTTCCACTGCCATGGCTGCTGGGGGGGGGGGTGGAAGGAGCAGCCGCAGCAGCTCCATCAGCAGCAGCCTCAGTCTTCAGTCGCTAGTGAGTAGCTTTCTACACCCGCATAGTGAGTCTACTCATGAGCAGCAGGAAGACCTGGAGCTGGACCTCAAACAGCAGGTCATGTCATACCTTGACATGACCATGCCAACACACCTTCAGGATCCACTGGATTTGCTGGGAAGCCAAACTTGACTTGTGTCCGCAACTAGCAGAGTTTGCCCTGGAAAAGCTGTACTGGCCGGACAGTAGTTGATTTAGATGGCAACTGGGCTGCTCTATATAATGAAGCACAATGGCAAATTTACCTCACTATATAAGCTATTGCCCCTCAGATTTACACAGGGACTGCTCCATATAATGGTGCAAAACCATGAATTTACCTCATAATATAAACTATTGCCCCTCAGATTTACACAGGGGCTGCTCTATATAATGAAGCAAAATGGCAAATTTACCTCACTATATAAGCTATTACAGCTGTATATAAATAAAAATAAATAAATAAAAAAAGGGCCTGTAGAAGCTTATTTAGTATAACAAATAGGGTGACATGTGCTGGTTTGGGATGCCCATATGGGCTAGTGTTTTGCCTGCAGGACAAAAACCAATTCAAAATGCAATACTTTGATTAAGCTGAGGAAGGATCAACAAGCGTATTTAGTATAACAGATAGGCTGCTAAGTGCAGGTTTGGGATACCCTGGGGCCTAGTGTTTTGGCAGCAGGACAAAAACCAATGCAAAATGCAATAGCTTAATAAAGCTGATGCTGATCAACGCTTATTTAGTATAACAGATGAGGTGCAACATGCAGGTTTGGGATACCCTGCGGCCTGGTGTATTTAAAGCAGACCAAAACCAATTCAAAATGCAATAACTTAATAAAGCTGAGGCTGTAGATGCTTATTTAGCATAAACAGATAGGGTGCAACGTGCAGCTTTGGGGTGCCCTGCGGCCTGGTTAAATGAAAGCAGTCAAAAAGGAAGTGCAAACTGAAGTAGCTTAATGAAGCTGATGCTGATCAACGCTTATTTTGTATACCAGATAGGGTGCAAGGTGCAGCTTTGGGGTGCCCTGCGGCCTGGTTTATTAAAAGCAGTCAAAAACAAGTGCAAACTGAAGTAGCTTAATAAAGCAGCTGATGCTGATCAACGCTTATGTTGTATAACAGATAGGGTTAAAATAGCATGTGCCTAGGGATGCCCGTGTGGCCTGGTATATTTCAAGCTGAACAAAAAGTAACAATAATCCAAGTATGCAAAATAATTTTGACCTTCTTTACAGCGCCATACTTTGAAAAAAAATCCTTAATTTCATGCCGATCAATCCAAAGGTCAATGCCCCTAACAAAAATAGTGTTCGGCATAAGTTTTCCTTCTGGAAGGACGTAACCTTTAGTTTACATGGTTGGGGTAGGTTATCTTACAAATTGGGATACCTCAGGCAGCAGTGTCATTGAAAGAGACAGATTGTAATGCAGGCCATACACAAGCAGAGAAACTCAGGCTGCAACAGGCCTCTTTAGTTTACATGGTTGGGGTAGGTTATCGTACAAATTGGGATACCCCACGGTATATGAAACTGAATATAATGCACACCCAAAAGTGGACAATCAGCCTCCAAGAGGCCTGCTTAGTTTAAATAAGAGAGCTGCTTAGTGTAAATAAGAGGCCTGCTTAGTTTAAATAAGAGAGCTGCTTAGTGTAAATAAGAGAGGAAGGTTATGTTATGTTACAGAATGGGATGCCCCCACAGCAGACTTGAGATCAGTATATATGCACAGCAACAGTGTCTAAGCAGGCTCAAACAGGCCAAATTACTTTAAATAAGTTTGCTGGTTAGAGTAAATACAGAGGCTAATGGGATGTTACAGAATGGGATGCCCCACAGCAGACTTGAGATCAGTATATATGCACAGCAACAGTGTCTAAGCAGGCTCAAACAGGCCAAATTACTTTAAATAAGTGTGCAGCTTAGAGAGTAAATACAGAGGCTAATGGGATGTTACAGAATGGGATGCCCCACAGCAGACTTGAGATCAGTATATATGCACAGCAACAGTGTCTAAGCAGGCTCAAACAGGCCAAATTACTTTAAATAAGTTTGCTGCTTAGAGTAAATACAGAGGCTAATGGGATGTTACAGAATGGGATGCCCCACAGCAGACTTGAGATCAGTATATATGCAAAGCAACAGTGTCTAAGCAGGCTCAAACAGGCCAAATTACTTTAAATAACTGTGCAGCTTACAGTAAATACAGAGGCTAATGTGATGTTACAGAATGGGATGCCCACAGCAGACTTGAGATCAGTATATATGCACAGCAACAGTGTCTAAGCAGGCTCAAACAGGCCAAATTACTTTAAATAAGTGTGCAGCTTACAGTAAATACAGAGGCTAATGGGATGTTACAGAATGGGATGCCCCACAGCAGACTTGAGATCAGTATATATGCACAGCAACAGTGTCTAAGCAGGCTCAAACAGGACAAATTACTTTAAATAAGTGTGCAGCTTAGAGTAAATACAGAGGCTAATGGGATGTTACAGAATGGGATGCCCCACAGCAGACTTGAGATCAGTATATATGCACAGCAACAGTGTCTAAGCAGGCTCAAACAGGCCAAATTACTTTAAATAACTGTGCAGCTTACCGTAAATACAGAGGCTAATGTGATGTTACAGAATGGGATGCCCCACAGCAGACTTGAGATCAGTATATATGCACAGCAACAGTGTCTAAGCAGGCTCAAACAGGCCAAATTACTTTAAATAAGTTTGCTGCTTAGAGTAAATACAGAGGCTAATGGGATGTTACAGAATGGGATGCCCCACAGCAGACTTGAGATCAGTATATATGCACAGCAACAGTGTCTAAGCAGGCTCAAACAGGCCAAATTACTTTAAATAACTGTGCAGCTTACAGTAAATACAGAGGCTAATGTGATGTTACAGAATGGGATGCCCCACAGCAGACTTGAGATCAGTATATATGCACAGCAACAGTGTCTAAGCAGGCTCAAACAGGCCAAATTTCTTTAAATAAGTGTGCAGCTTACAGTAAATACAGAGGCTAATGGGATGTTACAGAATGGGATGCCCCACAGCAGACTTGAGATCAGTATATATGCACAGCAACAGTGTCTAAGCAGGCTCAAACAGGCCAAATTACTTTAAATAAGTTTGCTGCTTAGAGTAAATACAGAGGCTAATGGGATGTTACAGAATGGGATGCCCCACAGCAGACTTGAGATCAGTATATATGCACAGCAACAGTGTCTAAGCAGGCTCAAACAGGCCAAATTACTTTAAATAACTGTGCAGCTTACAGTAAATACAGAGGCTAATGTGATGTTACAGAATGGGATGCCCACAGCAGACTTGAGATCAGTATATATGCACAGCAACAGTGTCTAAGCAGGCTCAAACAGGCCAAATTACTTTAAATAAGTGTGCAGCTTACAGTAAATACAGAGGCTAATGGGATGTTACAGAATGGGATGCCCCACAGCAGACTTGAGATCAGTATATATGCACAGCAACAGTGTCTAAGCAGGCTCAAACAGGCCAAATTACTTTAAATAAGTGTGCAGCTTAGAGTAAATACAGAGGCTAATGGGATGTTACAGAATGGGATGCCCCACAGCAGACTTGAGATCAGTATATATGCACAGCAACAGTGTCTAAGCAGGCTCAAACAGGCCAAATTACTTTAAATAACTGTGCAGCTTACCGTAAATACAGAGGCTAATGTGATGTTACAGAATGGGATGCCCCACAGCAGACTTGAGATCAGTATATATGCACAGCAACAGTGTCTAAGCAGGCTCAAACAGGCCAAATTACTTTAAATAAGTTTGCTGCTTAGAGTAAATACAGAGGCTAATGGGATGTTACAGAATGGGATGCCCCACAGCAGACTTGAGATCAGTATATATGCACAGCAACAGTGTCTAAGCAGGCTCAAACAGGCCAAATTACTTTAAATAACTGTGCAGCTTACAGTAAATACAGAGGCTAATGTGATGTTACAGAATGGGATGCCCCACAGCAGACTTGAGATCAGTATATATGCACAGCAACAGTGTCTAAGCAGGCTCAAACAGGCCAAATTTCTTTAAATAACTGTGCAGCTTACAGTAAATACAGAGGCTTATGGGATGTTACAGAATGGAATGCCCCACAGCAGACTTGAGATCAGTATATATGCACAGCAACAGTGTCTAAGCAGGCTCAAACAGGCCAAATAACTTTAAATAAGTTTGCTGCTTAGAGTAAATACAGAGGCTAATGGGATGTTACAGAATGGGATGCCCCACAGCAGACTTGAGATCAGTATATATGCACAGCAACAGTGTCTAAGCAGGCTCAAACAGGCCAAATTACTTTAAATAAGTTTTCTGCTTAGAGTAAATACAGAGGCTAATGGGATGTTACAGAATGGGATGCCCCACAGCAGACTTGAGATCAGTATATATGCACAGCAACAGTGTCTAAGCAGGCTCAAACAGGCCAAATTACTTTAAATAAGTTTGCTGCTTAGAGTAAATACAGAGGCTAATGGGATGTTACAGAATGGGATGCCCCACAGCAGACTTGAGATCAGTATATATGCACAGCAACAGTGTCTAAGCAGGCTCAAACAGGCCAAATTACTTTAAATAAGTTTTCTGCTTAGAGTAAATACAGAGGCTAATGGGATGTTACAGAATGGGATGCCCCACAGCAGACTTGAGATCAGTATATATGCACAGCAACAGTGTCTAAGCAGGCTCAAACAGGCCAAATTACTTTAAATAACTGTGCAGCTTACAGTAAATACAGAGGCTAATGTGATGTTACAGAATGGGATGCCCCACAGCAGACTTGAGATCAGTATATATGCACAGCAACAGTGTCTAAGCAGGCTCAAACAGGCCAAATTACTTTAAATAAGTTTGCTGCTTAGAGTAAATACAGAGGCTAATGGGATGTTACAGAATGGGATGCCCCACAGCAGACTTGAGATCAGTATATATGCACAGCAACAGTGTCTAAGCAGGCTCAAACAGCCCAAATTACTTTAAATAACTGTGCAGCTTACAGTAAATACAGAGGCTAATGTGATGTTACAGAATGGAATGCCCCACAGCAGACTTGAGATCAGTATATATGCACAGCAACAGTGTCTAAGCAGGCTCAAACAGGCCAAATTACTTTAAATAACTGTGCAGCTTAGAGTAAATACAGAGGCTAATGAGATTTTACAAAATGGTAATGTTCCCACAGCAGACTTGAGATCAGTTCAGTATATATGCACAACATCAAAAGTGTATAAGCAGCCTGAAACCGCTAAAAAAGCCAGTCAGCCAGCCAGTAACACTCAGGCTGGATGAAAAAAAAAACTTTCCATGCTTCTCGCTGACTTCCTGCCTGTCTCCTGCCTGTCTCCTGCCTGTCTCCTGCCTGTCCCTGTCTGTCCCTGGCTCTCTAACTGTCTCTCCCTGACTACAGCAGCGTCCTGTCTCTCACGAATGCAATACAGAAATGAGGAAAAGCAAGACGGCCGCCGCCTTAAATAGCGCTGTGACGTCACCGGGCTTGCTGGCTGCTGATAGGCTGCATGTGACTGCCCCAGCATGCACTGGACATGTCCCGTCCGCCATCTTAGAATGCCTGTAATGTAAATGAATGGATGTTAAAGGAAAACTTCGAGCGATCAAAGCACGGGGAAATTCGGATTCGATCCGAATCAAATTTTTCATGGAATTCGGATCGAATCCGGGTTCGTCCGGATCGATTCGCTCATCCCTACTTGTTACGTTCCAGCACAGACACACATGTATGGTGTCTCAGGAAACACATTATACCTAGGCCCTTATTTTAGAAGGGATAGCGTCAGGTAGTGGCTGGTTAATGACAGGTAGCGACTGGTGAACACCGGACACGGCACGCAATTACACATTTATCAAGCAGAATCTGTTTAGCGACTGGGATAGCGCCATGTAGCGTCTGATTCATCATTTCCACAGCCTCAGCAAACAGCGCCGGCGTTCAGCTTTGCACAGCGCCAGGTATGACCTCTCGCTACCTGTCGCTCTCCCATACATTTCAATGGACGATCCTTTTCTTCTCTTTAAACGGGGTTTTTTTTTTTTTCAAAACAATCACAAATAATTCTTTGACCTCTTCTGGCATTGAAATAGCAGTTTTTTCATAATTTTTTAATTTTTTATATATTTCCTCAGAAATGACATTACAGGTCTGCCATTAAAGTGTTCATGTTACAATGTTGTTACAATGTAATTCCATATGTTTTCGCTTTGTTACTAGTTGATAGATGCTTGAAAACAGACTTTAAACACACCGCCTCCTGAGCTATGGGCTACAAACAAGTATTTTTCAGCCCCAGAGATTTGTGAGACTGTTTTTTTGCTGAATATGGTGTGAGTCTGTTGCTATGAGCAGTCGCTAACATGCGCTCCCATACAGCACTGTACTGGTCAAATAGCGACTCCTCACAATGTATTCAACATTACTGAACAGGGACTGAGTCGCTATAAAGTAGCGACTCACGGCCGAGCACTGCGACTACTAGCGGGCCCTCTGAAAATGCCTGCTACAGACGCTTATCTGACGCTACCTGCCGCTAATGATGAATCAGCCTCCCCGTATATAAATATAGCTAAGAAGAAGTAGGTTCTTGTGCTGATACCATCAAACACTTTACATCTTTGACCATGCCTTTAACAGCCCCTACACCATTCCCAGTGACCAAACACCCATAGGACAATGTTTTTATTTCTCATTTCTTGTCATTCTTGTTCTTGATTAAAAGTGACTTAATTCTCAAAATGGAAAAAATATTTTATTGTGATAAAGTAGAAACTGATTTCTGTGGTAGATTATGAATTCACATGAGACTCATAGAGAAGTATCTGTCTGGATTCTAAGAGCAAACATGAAGGTCCTTGCTTAATGACTATAATGCATAGAGATTTCTATATTTTCATTGTTGCCAGCTAAGGGTAAACTGATTTATTTCTCTTTTAGAGATGATGAGTAGGGTCTGAAATCAATATGCATTCAATTAAATTATCAGGATCAACAGCACCAACTAATTAGAAACAGGACAGGGAGTGTCTGCAATCCTTTTATTTGGTGCAGTGATTTGAGGATTGCTGATTTAATGTGGATTGTATACTTTACCTACAATAATCCTGAATATTTAAAGAGCTTAGGCTAATATAATAAGCAATAGGTACCTACCTTCAATATTCTCTGATATCAAGTCCCTCAGCATGCGTGCACCTAGATATTCCTCAGGCATCTGTGCACTATTTGCACTATGTTTTAAATAATTTCTGCATACTTGAGTCTTTAGGTATCTTCATAGTTCAAATAATATTTCTAGTGCTAGTGGGTTTGGCAATCTACTCACTGGTTTATGGAGGGTAGCTTACCAATATACCTCCCAGTTACCTACACCGCTTGCATGAGCCCTGGGGGTGCTGAAGACCCTGGTTCCCATTGAGATGAACACATGGGGCCTGATGCAGAGCCTCCTCTGAACTGCCCTTAAAACCTTCCGATTGTCCGGGGCTCCCGTTTGAATCGTGGCTCAAATGTGATGCAGAGCCTCCGTCGGAATGGCTCCCTAACTGATCCGTCAATTTCACTTTACTCGGAAAGTTTTTTTTGCTCTCTCGGGTGCCTTCAATTTGATCGGGGCTCCCGTTCACGTTCACACGGGCGGCCCGTTTTTCCCTGATTTTTCCTGCCTTTTTGAACGTACCTGCTTGGTTTCCGTCGTATTTGACCTTCCATTTTGGTGGTTTTAGCAAGTATACTTACATCTCCATGGCTCTTCAGTTGCCAATCTGGCTACACGCAAGCGCACATCCCTAAACCTCCATTGGAATATGCATATGGCACCAACTGCCAATTTGACACATATATATATATATATTTCTGTTACATTTTTGGTGTTCCTTTTTCCTTGCCATTAATGCATACCTTAATCTCCTTTGTGTTCCTTTTTCCTTGCCATTAATGCATACCTTAATTCTTTCTGATTGTTTTTGATTTATTGTCCCATATCTAAACCTTTTGTGTCATGTAAATGTGTGGTGATGTTGTGTGATTGTACATTTGCAGGAAAGACAACACACCAAATCTTTTTATTTGTTTTTAATTCAAACGTTGTTATTATATTTTTTTGGATTTGGATTTTTCATATTTTTTTTTTTTTTGGCCAAAACTAAAAAACAATTAAAATTTTAATGCAAAATACAAAACATTAGGCCTCGGGGTCTTGTGCCTGTGGTTTTCTAGTATCTGTGAATGATAAACAACATTAGTTTAGCATTGTTTTTATGGTTTGGTTGGGCGTGTTTTTTTGGGGGCACTTTTTAAACCGGACCTTCAGCGTGATTTAATGAAAAGCCCAAACTCTTAAAAAACGATTCCGCAGCATCATCTGTTAAAAAAAGATACAAGGACCCACCATTAATCCACAAAATACATTAACAAGTTTCCTGGCCTAACTAAAGTCACTTTATTAACCTCTTGCTGCCTCACATTGCCCTAGTTCTGCTATCTGCATGTAGGCTAGTTTGTAGCGGCGTACATGTGTTAAACTAATTGCAATAGATATATACTGTGTAACACCGCGCTAATAAATTATATAACAATCTTTAAACAAAATACGTTTCAAATCAAGCTCAACGTGTCAGAAAAACTCCCAAAATTTTCCCAGTGAAATGAAGAATGTAAATACACAGAGCTAGCTTCTAGTAAAAATACACATATACATGTGTCAAACAAGTGTGCCCAAAATATATATAGTACAAACAAATCAAAACATCCAGTCTGTCCTAGTTCTTCAGCCGCATCCCAAAGTGCATGTGCTCAAAAAGTCTCTTCTTTGTGCTCTTATCACCCATATGTGCAGATCCTTACCAGAAAGGTAACTTGAACATAGCCAAATGGGACATAAGATAGATGTTTCCCAGTATCCTTAAATGGTCAGCTTTAATTCAGGTTCTCCACATCCAAGCTTAATTCCCACAGGGCAGAGAGTGTTGTAACGATACTCAGAATTGCATAGGTTCAATAGATGGTAAACCACATATATAGGAGAAGAAAAAATAGCAACACTAGTGCAATAACGTTTAAAATTACTATTTAATGTTGCTTAAACAGCCAAGAATCACACTCACATTCTAGGTATTATAAAAACAGCATGTCAGCTCATTACAAGAGCAGTAAGCAGAGCAAGGTCTCACCACCAATCCTCAAAGCTCTTAACAGTCCATCCAAAGCTTGATAAACACTCCTGGAAGCGTATAACCCTGCAGATCCACAGGTGAAACTCCAGAAGACTGCCAAAACTCCCAACGCGTTTCGTCGCGGATGCGACTTTAACCAGGTGTCAGGCAGTCAAAAAGAACATGTGTATTTGTACCGGACATGGGGAGGCAGTCCCCTCCCATATCCTCTTACGTATTTGCCCAGCACGCTTCCGTTGCTAGGCAATCCATTCATTACACATTTGATCATTGGACGAACGCACAGAGGCGGACAGCATCCGTCCCTCCCCTAAAAGCGTCCAGTCACATGACCGGAGCAATCCGAATAAGCTGCGTTCCAGCGTAGAAAAAACCAGGTAATTTCCTGACGCTGCGCTCCATCCTGAAGCGCACACAGCAACTCAGTTACGCGCTCCAGCGCAGAAAAACTACGCAGTCTAGCTATGAATTCTTACTTTAATCTACAGGTAAGAAATAATCTTGGAAGGAGCTTTGAATCAAGTGGGTTGCCAATGAGTTACATCGAGAACCAGTTTCTTGGCAATGGTTCTGAATCAACCCCTACAATATGTGTTATATGTTGTTTTGTAGCAGCGCATTGTTTATATGTGGGGACCTAGTGACCAGTTTGGGTGCTAATACTTTGCCTGAGATTTGGAGTGCCCACCATTTTGGACACTGTCCTTAATGTGTAATTGTGCCAATATTTCTAGTGTAGTTCTCATCACAAGCTATTTCTTTTTCATGGTGGTCTTAGAAAAGTCTCTACCTTCATTAAAACTTATATTTTCCATCTGTGATTAATTTTCTTAGTTCCTATAAGCGGGGGCTGGCAGTTTTGATTTTTAAAATGTAATAATACTTGTGTGGCACTGATATGTTCTCATGCAGATATCTTTATAAATAATGTGGGAAATACTAGTCTGTTTTTCCCGTAAGCGTTTTTACATCCTAAGCTAAACTTAGCACGAAGTCCAGACTCTAGGTATTCTTTTGGCTTTATTTCATGATACTAACACCACTTAAGAACAAAGAAATCTCAGGCTCTAGGCTGTAATTTTCTCTTTTATCTCATCTACACAATAACAATTTAATCCAGCTCCTTTTCATCACTGGTTTTGTAGCGTTATTAAACACTTTCCAAGCTGGCCACTTAAACCTTACAATTCCGTGCAGAAGATCAGGTGCTGAAATAACAGATTGTGTTACTTGGCAAGCATCGGGGGATACATACCTATAAACTTTTATGACCGGACTTCTGGTTTTCTTCTGCTGCCATCCACTTTGGGGAATCCGAGATCAGTTCCCTATACCAGAAACTCAGATATGGTATTAGGTATTTAAACTTCAAATATACTAGAAAATGGAAGCAAAGGAGGCCCTGTGACCATTCACTACATAGGAACTTGCTATCTCAAGTATTAGCATTTGAAAACCAAGCAGACAGGATACACTATGACAGGAATATTCTTATGTTGCTGTTTTAATTTAAACGAATGAAAACAACCATGCCTAAAGTGCCAGGTAAGTCATATTATAACAATGTAGATAATCTGTGCGTTAACACTGGCAAGTATATGATACACACTAAGAACAAGCTGTCTCTTACAGTACTTTGATCTTTCATTAATTTTGCTTATTAGAAGACAAATTCCAAAATGGCCGCTGAACCCCCCCAAATCCCTTTCAGTTGCAACCAATGGGGCTGCCATGTGCAGAGCTGTGCATGTGGCGTACGAATTTAATTGGTTGCCAAAAGGTCACATGGGCTGCAGAAGCTTATGGATTGTGTGTAAAATAGCTAATGGGTGCCAATCCCTGCACTTATTGCTAATTAGCCCAAGTATGTTAAACTCCCAGATGTGGTAGAGCTTACTGCCTTTTGTGTTGAGCTTCCTGTCTCATATAAGGGGATATTCACACTCACATTCACACTAGTTCCTATTTGTTGTGTGCAGAATAAAAAAATAAAATAAATAAAAAATAAAAATATATATATATTCTATTGTGTGTTAAGTTGGGGAGCTCTCAGAACTGACTGAATAGAGCCAAACTGCTCTACATAAGGTGATAATCTCACCTAAATAAGTTGCATACTTCTTCGGGTCTATGTGGGCACCTGGGCAAGAGAGACCCAGGTCAGATTCAGATTTATTTAGCTGTGTAAATATATTACATCCATACTAAGAATTTGTTGTGGCAGAGATGCTATCGTGAGACAACAGTTTAACAAATAAACACAGGAGACACAGAAGCACGGGAACAAGCTACCAGAGCCTTGCACCATTCCCCCCATTCCATAGGCAGTGTGGCATTTCCCTATCCCATTCCCCATATAGGCTGTGTGGCAGAATCATCCTGACCCCTTTCCCCAGATGCTTGACAAATAAAAGAAAAAACTAAAACAAAAGTCAACTTGTTAGGCTGTGCCGGACACCTTTCTGTCTTAAGCTGATAATCCCCAATCTCCACCGCCTCTTCTGCCTATAGACAAGTCCCCGCTCGCAGGAGACGTGGATTATGCCTCTCCAGACTCGGTTACCCCCAGGACTTAATGGGCGCAAAGATTACCAGCTTAAGGTGGAGACTGATGAACGGCAGGGAGTCCCAAAGGAGGATGCTTGGAGGAGAATGTCCAAAAAACTAGCCGAGGTCAAACCAGGAGATCACAAAGCGAAGTATCCAGCGGAGGTAACAAAGAGGAGTCAAAACAAGCCGAGGTCAATCCAGGAGGTCACGAAGCGAGGTATCAGAAGGGTCAGGCGAAATCGAAGTCAGGCAGGCAAAAGGTCAGGGCAGGCAGCAAGCAAGGATGGTCAGAAATAACAAGCCGAGTATAAACGATTAAGGACAATCTATAACGCTCCCAACAACCCAGAGGCTATAACGGGCACTGGGAAAATGGAGCAGTCTGAATATAAAGGAAGTACTGGCCAGTAGGAAAGGGAACTCAAGGAGGGAAATGGAATGATTGGTGCAACTTAAAAAATGGGAGCGGTCCCAGGAACTGAACTGCCCAGGCCAGACAGGCCGTCCAGTCCCTGGGCTCGACTCCCACCAGGATGCAGATGATAGGGTACTTCAAATCCGCCTCCGGCGGACGCGCTGGGGGAAGCGCCGCCGGGAGGCATAAAGAGAACGTGCTCGCGCGCGCGCCACACACCGCCGCCGCCGAACCCCGGACCCCGAGGGGACCGCCGGACAGGAGGCGGCAGCGGGCTTCCCGAAGACGCACCGCGGGACCGGGGACGGCGAGACGGTAAGAGCCTTACACAACTAACATACGATACTCCCACATTTCTGGCTGCACCCCCTACACAAACATCCAGTCCCGCAGTGGGTGGGCATGGCACGTGGCTAGAGATGAGCGAATCAAATCTGACGAACTCAAATTTGTTACGAATTTCAGGAAAAATTCAATTCGTAACGATTCCGAGCGCTCGAATCGCTTCATTAAAACTCCATTTACTACTATCCAGCCCATCTAAAATGGTGGATCCACATGTCAGGACATGTCCCATGGGGCAAGGAATCCTGGGTAGGTGTCACATGCTACCTATCAGCAGACAGGCTTACCGATTATGTCACAGCCCTATATACGCGGTGGCCATCTTGCGGAAGATCATTCTGACACTGTATTGCGGCCAGAGCAGATCAGGCAGGGAGAGAGCGAGGGACAGATAGACAGACAGACAGATAGGTAGATAGAAAGATGGTGAGGGAGAGATAGATAGATTGATGTAACAGAAGAAGCGAGGGACAGATAGAGAAGGAGAGAGGCTGTGACAGTGACAGAGAAAGACAGGGAAAGTTTAAAGTGTTTGCATTAGCTTTCAAGCCAATTTAGTGTTAATAACACACCTGCCTATTTAGCTTTTCCTTTTCCTGGTGTCATTCTTTAAGAAACATGCTAGCATTAATATTTCAAGACTACCTGTGTAATACCTGCTTGCATTTTGTAAAGAAAGTCACTTTTTCACTCTTAAAGCAGCCAGCCTATGTATTTGAAGAGGGGGCATCCCAAATACTAGCATACATATTTGAAGAGTACCTGTCTGCTAACTGGTTGCATTTTGTAAAGAAAGTCACTTTTTAAGCAAGCTTTGCCTTTAGCCGGGGGGGGTTGGGGCATAGAGTACCTGTCTGCTAACTGGTTGCATTTTGTAAAGAAAGTCACTTCTTCACTGTTAAAGCAGCCAGTCTGTGTCTCTGAACATGGGGGTATCCCAAGTACTAGCATAAATATTTGAAGAGTACCTGTCTGCTAACTGGTTGCATTTTGTAAAGAAAGTCACTTTTTCACTGTTAAAGCAGCCAGCCTATGTATTTGAAGAGGGGGCATCCCAAATACTAGCATAAATATTTGAAGAGTACCTGTCTGCTAACTGGTTGTATTTTGTAAAGAAAGTCACTTTTTCACTGTTAAAGCAGCCAGCCTATGTATTTGAAGAGGGGGCATCCCAAATACTAGCATAAATATTTGAAGAGTACCTGTCTATTTAAATTGTGCATTTTGTGAAGAAAGTCTCTTTTTCACTGTTAAAACAGCCAGCCTATGTATTTGAAGAGGGGGCATCCCAAATACTAGCATAACTATTTGAAGAGTACCTGTCTGCTAACTAGTTGCATTTTGTAAAGAAAGTCAGTTTTCGCCGGGTGGGGGGGGGGGGGGGGGGGGTAGGGGCATCCCAAATACTAGCATAAATATTTGAAGAGTACCTGTCTGCTAACTGGTTGCATTTTGTAAAGAAAGTCACTTTTTCACTGTTAAAGCAGCCAGCCTATGTATTTAAAGAGGGGGCAGCATACTAGCATAAATATTTGAAGAGTCACTGTCTGCTAACTGGTTGCATTTTGTAAAGAAAGTCACTTTTTCACTGTAAAAGCAGCTAGCATGTGTCTTTGAACAGCGGGGCATCCCAAATACTAGCCTAAATATTTGAAGAGTACCTGTCTGCTAACTGGTTGTATTTTGTAAAGAAAGTCACCTTTTCACTGTTGAAGCAGAAGAGGGGGCATCCCAAATACTAGCATAAATATTTGAAGAGTACCTGTCTATTAAAATTGTGCATTTTGTGAAGAAAGTCTCTTTTTCACTGTTAAAGCAGCCAGCCTATGTATTTGAAGAGGGGGCATCCCAAATACTTGCATAACTATTGAAGAGTACCTGTCTGCTAACTGGTTGCATTTTGTAAATAAAGTCACTTTTTCACTGTTAAAGCAGCCAGCCTATGTATTTAAAGAGAGGGGGCAGCATACTAGCATAAATATTTGAAGAGTACCTGTCTGCTAACTGGTTGCATTTTGTAAAGAAAGTCACCTTCTCACTGTAAAAGCAGCCAGCATGTGTCTTTGAACAGCGGGGCATCCCAAATACTAGCATAAATATTTGAAGAGTACCTGTCTGCTAACTGGTTGCATTTTGTAAAGAAAGTAACTTTTTAAGCAAACTTTGCATTTCGCCGGGGGGGGGGGGGGGGGCATGGGGGAGGATCCCAAATACTAGCATAAATATTTGAAGAGTACCTGTCTGCTAACTGGTTGCATTTTGTAAAGAAAGTCACTTTTCCACTGTTAAAGCAGCCAGTCTGTGTCTTTGAACAGGGGGGTATCCCAAATACTAGCATAAATATTTGAAGAGTACCTGTCTGCTAACTGGTTGCATTTTGTAAAGAAAGTCACTTTATCACTGTAAAAGCAGCCAGCCTGTGTCTCCCAACAGCGGAGCATCCCAAATACTAGCATAAATATTTGAAGAGTACCTGTCTGCTAACTGGTTGCATTTTATAAAGAAAGTCACTTTTTTACTGTTAAAGCAGCCAGCCTATGTATTTGAAGAGGGGGCATCCCAAATACTAGCAAAAATATTTGAAGAGTACCTGTCTGCTAACTGGTTGCATTTTGTAAAGAAAGTCACTTTTTCACTGTTAAAGCAGCCAGCCTACGTATTTGAAGAGGGGGCATCCCAAATACTAACATAAATATTTGAAGAGTACCTGTTGTGGTAAGGTGCAAGGGGCCGTCATTGACGGAAGGTATGTGGCACCAAGGTACCTGGCCTTGGTGCAGTAAAACCGTGTGTTTTGTTTCCCAGCATCAGCTGCTAATGGCAGTCTGGTGCTGAAGTGTTAGTATAGCTGAAAGGCTAACCCGGGACGGTTTTACTGGGATGGAGTAGAGCAGGGTGGGACTCCATCCCACTACCCAGGTCCGGGATTTACAGACCGCATAAATAGCCTGGGGAATCAGCTGTGCACTGTCTGTGACTGGAGCTCACTTGTGGAGTGAGACTCTGTGAGCCTGGTTGAAAACTCCTATGCAGGCGGTTTCATGCGGACCCAAGGTGGATTCGGTTGCAAAGCAGCAACTTTGCCCAAGGACTAAAAACGCCATTTGCCTGTCTGATTGACTTATGCTGCATTTTCCTGAAAAGGTGATGTAACTCGAAAGGGCATATGCTTTTATGGATTTTGGTGTGAATAAACACGGACTTTAAGTTTAACTTTTCGCCTCTGAGCCTCTATACTGCATACATCCTGCTGTCTACCAGAGCTAATCATCACATTTTGGTGTCGGATGCGGGCAGAGCAGTGAGGCTAGGAGCAACCGACGGAAAAGTTTTTTTGTGCATGTTCTACATTAAGCCTGCCAGGCTGCTACCTGTGACCGCAGACAAAATGGAGGCTGTCGTGAAAGCGCTCATGGAGGCGAATCTGCAGCAGCACGAGGCCAACAAGCAGCAGCGGGAGACCAACAAGCAGCAGCAGGAGACCAATCAGCTGCTATTGCAACATGTGATGGCGCCCAAAAGTGTCCCTGATGCCCGGAAAGCTGTCCGCTTGGCACTTACAAAAATGACCCCTTCGGATGACGTTGAGACCTACCTGGCGGTGTTTGAAAAGGTGGCTGCAAGGGAGAAGTTGCCACATGACCAGTGGGCTGACGTCATCGCTCCATTTTTGGCATCTGGACCCCAGAAGGTGTTGTTTGATCTTCCAGACGACCAAGCCGCTGACTACCCGACTCTGAAGGGTGAGATACTGGCCAGACTGGGGAGGAATGTGTGGGTTCGGGCTCAGCGGGTGCATCAGTGGAGCTGTCAGTCGGCAGAGCCCGCCAGACCCCAGTACTATAAACTGCTGCACCTACTGAAAAAATGGCTGCAGCCAGACTTATTAAGCCCCACTGCCATGTTGGACCGCTTGCTGGCGGACATGTTCTGGAGGGCTTTACCGCACCATCTCCAGCACTGGGTTGGCCTGGTATCCCTCGGCAACGCTCTAGAGATGGTGGACCTAGTGGAGCGATATGAGGCCACCAGGAACTTACAAGGGGGCTCCACGGGGAGGGATTCGGGGAAACCCCGGAGGTCCCTGCCCCAGCCCCGGTGAGTGGCGTCCCCTAAACCCCCTCAGGACCTACCCCCCAAAGTCCCTGCCCCGGTGTTTTGTTGGGGGTGTAAGGAGCCGGGACATATCAGAGCCAATTGTCCCCACCAGGGGGAGCCCATGGACGTGAACTTTGGTTACCGCCCTTCAATGTATGCCAGGAGGCTGTGTGCTGCCGGTGTCCCTGAGCTTGTGGGGCAAAGTCACCTCTGTCAGGTGAAAGTGGGAGATACCCTGGCTGTGGCCCTTTTGGACTTGGGGAGTATGGTTACCCTGGTAAGACCCGCCATGGTACTGCCCGATGAGTACACGGGGCAGAAAACCGGGGTCTTGTGCATTCACGGGGACTTGAGAGACTATGCCACAGCACAAGTGACTCTAGCCACCGTCTCCGGTAGCTGGAACCACGAAGTCGCCGTCGCCGCTAAACTCCCGTACAAACTTATTATTGGGAGAGACTTTCCGGGGTTCATGTCACTTTGGACCAAGTTGGGAGTTCCGGAAACCCGCAAAGCGGGGGTGTCCCCAATAATAATATATACCCCTACTCAGGGGTGACCCCGGAACCCTGGGAACCGGAGTCAGGAGGGACAACGGTAGGGGTGACCACCTCTACGGTGGAAGAGGGGGAGTCAACCCCACTGAGTGTTATGGTTGGAGATGTGGAAGAGTTGGCAACGGGTCCAGAGTTTGCAGATCTCCATGTCTCCACAGTTAATTTTGGTACAGCACAACACCAGGACCCGACTCTGTCTCGGGCCTGGGAGAATGTTCTTGAGGTGGAAGGTGAACCACAACAGCCGGGGGCGGAGTTACAGTTTCCTCGCTTTGTGGTTCACCAGGATATGCTGTACCGAGTAAACAAGGTACGTGAAGAGGTGGTGGAACAATTGGTGGTACCCAATCCCTATCGCAAGCTGGTGTTGGATTTGGCCCACCAACATGTTCTGGGGGGACACCTAGGCCAGCAGAAAACTCTGGACCGAATTTTACAACGTTTCTACTGGCCCAGTGTGTACAAGGAGGTGGAGAGATATTGTGAGTCCTTCCCAACATGTCAGATGACCAGCCACCAGCCTCATTACCGTGGTCCCCTAGTTCCTCTCCCAGTTATTGAGGTACCCTTTGAGCGGATTGCCATGGATTTGGTGGGTCCAGTGCCAAAATCCGCTAGAGGGCACCAACATATTCTGGTGGTCTTGGACTATGCCACGCGGTACCCCGAGGCCATACCCCTGCGACACACCTCAGCCAAGCTCATTGCTAAGGAGCTTATGGAAATGTTTTCCCGGGTAGGCCTGCCTAAAGAGGTCCTGACCGATCAAGGTACCCCGTTTATGTCTAAAGTAATGAAAGAGCTCTGTAAATTGTTGCAGGTGAAACAATTGCGGACATCCGTTTACCACTCGCAAACAGACGGCCTGGTAGAAAGGTTTAACAAAACTTTAAAAACCATGTTAAAACGGGTGGTCGCCAAGGATGGGAAGAATTGGGACTTGCTGCTGCCCTACCTGATGTTCGCAGTGCGAGAGGTGCCCCAGTGCACTACGGGGTTCTCGCCCTTCGAACACTTATACGGTCGGCATCCACAGGGCCTGTTGGATATAGCCAAGGAGGCTTGGGAACAGCAACCCACACCCCACAAAAGTGTGGTAGAGTACGTTACTCACCTACAGGAACGGATAGAGACCGTGTTGCCGCTGGTGAGGGAACATATGGAGGAAGCGCAGCGGGCCCAAAGCAGGATTTATAACCGGCAAGCCAGGGTATGGAACTTTAACCCAGGTGACAGGGTTGTGGTTCTGGTACCCACAGTGGACAGTAAATTTCTGGCTAGGTGGCAGGGTCCCTACGAGGTGATTGGGAAAGTTGGGGCAGTGACTTACAAGGTACATCAGCCCGGGCGGAGAAAGCCAGAGCAGGTGTACCATGTAAACCTGCTGAAGCTGTGGAAAGACAGGGAAACCCCTGTGGGTGACATTCCCCGACCAGGTATGTTAGGGGTGGAGCTTCCCGTCCCTCGGTCTGCTGTTAGAGAAGCGGTAGTTGAGGTGAAAGCTGGCGACAACCTCTCCTCTAAACAGACCCAGGAAGCCAGGGAGTTTGTCAGCAGAAACACAGATGTGTTTTCAGATCTCCCTGGGCGCACTTCTGCCTCAGGTTAAGATCCGGTTGAAGCCTTTACCGGGTACCTGAGTCCCGGCGACAAGCTATCGCGGAAGAAGTGCAGCAAATGCTTCTGTTAGACGTGATTGAAGAATCAAAGAGCGAGTGGGCCAGCCCAATAGTCTTGATTCCCAAGCCCGATGGTACATTGCAGTTTAGTAACGATTTCCGCAAACTTAACAAAATTTCTACGTTTGATGCCTACCCTATGCCCCGAGTAGACGAGCTTATTGAGAAGCTAAGCCAAGCCAGGTATTTTTCTGTTTTGGACCTCACAAAAGGGTACCCTTGACTGAGGCTGCCAAGGAGAAAACAGCCTTTATCACACCAGAGGTACTGTTCCAGTACAAGGTATTACCCTTTGGTTTACATGGCGCTCCCGCTACGTTCCAAAGGTTAATGGATATTGTCCTCCGGCCACATCGTCGGTATGCTTTGCCTATCTGGACGATATAATTATCCATAGTACGGATTGGGAAAGTCACCTGCCCAAAGTCCAGGCCGTAGTGGATTCCCTCAGGAAGGCTGGTTTGACGGCAAACCCGAAAAAATGTGCCTTAGGCTTAGAAGAGACGAAATGC
Source organism: Gastrophryne carolinensis (assembly GCA_027917425.1). Classification (NCBI taxonomy): domain Eukaryota; kingdom Metazoa; phylum Chordata; class Amphibia; order Anura; family Microhylidae; genus Gastrophryne; species Gastrophryne carolinensis. The sequence continues at coordinate 378,533,766 of CM051236.1, forward strand.
CTAGGCTATGTGATTGGGCGAGGAGTGGTCAAGCCCCAGGTTAACAAAATAGAAGTCATCCGTAGCTGGCCACGTCCTAACACTACCCGCCAAGTGAAGTAATTTCTGGGGTTGGTGGGGTATTACATGAGGTTCATTCCTAATTTTGCCACCGTAGCGGCACCATTGACAGACCTGTTAAAGGGACGCAAGTCTGTCATGGTGAAATGGAATGAACAGGCCTAAAAAGCGTTCTCCGCTTTGAAGTCTGCCCTGTGTGGGTCTCCGGTGTTGGTGACACAGGGAGTTTATAGTACAGACCGATGCCTCCGAGGTAGGTCTCAGTGCTGTACTGTCTCAGGAAGTCAACGGGGAAGAACACCCCATTGTCTACGTGAGTCGCAAATTGACACCTGCGGAGACCCGGTATAGTATCGTGGAGAGAGAGTGTTTGGCCATTAAATGGGCCCTTGAGTCTCTTCGCTACTACTTGCTGGGGAGAAGTTTCCGTCTGATTACGGACCATTCTCCCATCAAGTGGATGTACCAGGCTAAGGACAGGAATGCCAGGGTCACTCGGTGGTTCCTGTCCTTGCAAAATTTCAAGTTCTCCGTAGAGCACAGAGCGGGACGGTTGTTGGGTAATGCGGATGCCCTGTCCCGGGCACATTGTTTGTCGTGTGTCCACCCCCTCAGGGTTGAACAAAGGGGGGGGGGGGTATGTGGTAAGGTGCAAGGGGCCGTCATTGACGAAAGGTATGTGGCACCAAGGTACCTGGCCTTGGTGCAGTACAACCGTGTGTTTTGTTTCCCAGCATCAGCTGCTAATGGCAGTCTGGTGCTGAAGTTAGTATAGCTGAAAGGCTAACCCGGGATGGTTTTACTGGGATGGAGTAGAGCAGGGTGGGACTCCATCCCACTACCCAGGTCTGGGTTTTACAGACCGCATAAATAGCCTGGGGAATCAGCTGTGCACTGTCTGTGACTGGAGCTCACTTGTGGAGTGAGACTCTGTGAGCCTGGCTGAAAACTCCTATGCAGGAGGTTTCATGCGGACCCAAGGTGGATTCGGTTGCAAAGCAGCAACTTTGCCCAAGGACTAAAAACGCTGTTTGCCTGTCTGATTGACTTATGCTGCATATTCCTGAAAAGGTGATGTAACCCGAAAGGGCATATGCTTTTATGGATTTTGGTGTGAATAAACACGGACTTTAAGTTTAACTTTTCGCCTCTGAGCCTCTATACTGCAAACATCCTGCTTTCTACCAGAGCTAATCATCACACTGTCTATTAATATTGTGCATTTTGTGAAGAAAGTCACTTTTTCACTGTTAAAGCAGCCAGCCTATGTATTTGAAGAGGGGGCTTCCCAAATATTAGCATAACTATTTGAAGAGTACCTGTCTGCTAACTGGTTGCATTTTGTAAAGAAAGTCACTTTTTGAGAAAAATTTGCCTTTGGACGGGGGGGGGGCATCCCAAATACTAGCATAAATATTTGAAGAGTGCCTGTCTGCTAACTGGTTGCATTTTGTAAAGATAGTCACTTTTTAAGCAAACCTTGCCTTTGGCCGGGGGGGGGGGGGGGGCATCCCAAATACTAGCATAAATATTTGAAGAGTACCTGTCTGCTAACTGGTTGCATTCTGTAAAGAAAGTCACTTTTTAAGCAAACTTTGCCTTTCGCCGGGGGGCACCCCAAATGCTAGCATAAATATTTGAAGAGTACCTGTCTGCTAACTGGTTGCATTTTGTAAAGAAAGTCACATTGTCAAATTGACAGCAGCCAGTGCCTTTCACCATTGCCTTTGTCAGTGCTACCACTTATCTTTTAAGAGTACCTGCCTACTAACCTATTGCCTTTTGTATAAAAAAGTCTGATTTTCAAGTTTAAAGCACCCATTGCCTTTCACTGGGGGCCATTTTCAGTGCTACCACTTAGTAACATAGTAACATAGTATGTAAGACTGAATAAAGACTTTAGTCCATCCAGTTCAGCCTGTTTAACTCCTTCCAGTGGTCTAGTAGCCATAGCTGGAAATGTTATTACATGCCAGGAAGGCATCAAGGCCACTTTTGAATGTTTTTACTGTATCCATCATTACTACCTCCTCTGGCAGCGAGTTCCATAGTCTCACTGCTCTTACAAAGAAGAATCCCCTCCTATGTCGGTGGAGAAAGCACCTTTCCTCTAACCTTAGTGGATGCCCCCGGGTTATGGTTACACTCCGGGGTATAAATAGATTGTGGGACAGATCTTTGTATTGACCCCGAATATATTTATACATAGTTATTAGATCACCCCTCAATCGTCTTTATTCTAGACTAAATAAACCTAACTTGGACATCTTTCAGGGTACTCTAGCCCCCGCACTCCTTTTATTAACTTTGCTGCCCTTCTTTGAACTTGCTCCTATTGTGATATGTCCTTCTTAAGCACAGGTGCCCAGAACTGTACACAGTATTCCATATGGGGTCTGACCAGTGACTTGTACAGGGGTAAAATGATGCTCTGGTCATGAGCACCTATGCCCCTCCTGATGCACCCCATGATCCTATTTGCCTTGGCCACAGCTGCCTGGCATTGATTACTACAGTTGAGCTTATTGTCAACTAAAACCCCTAGGTCCTTTTCCATTGTTGTTTTACCAAGTGTTTCTTTATTTAGTGTGTAATCACGACACAGATTTCTCCTTCCCATGTGCATAACCTTACATTTATCTGTGTTAAACTTCATTTGCCATTTAACTGCCCATGCTTCCAATTTATCTAAATCTGTTTGTAGCTGCCTGCTGTCCTCTTTTGTTTTAATTACTTAGTATCATCTGCAAAGATTGAAACTTTACTGTTTAATCCATACCCAATGTCATTTATATATATATTGAAGAGAATTGGTCCCAGAACTGACCCTTGTGTACTCCACTAGTAACAGTGACCCAATCTGAGTGTGTACCATTGATAACCACCCTCTGCTTCCGATCATTAAGCCAATTTCCCACCCATCTGCACACGTTTTCCCCCAGTCCAAGCATTCTCATCTTTTGTACCAGCCTTTTATGTGACACAGTATCAAATGCTTTAGAAAAGTCAAGATATATGATATTCAATGACTCCTCCTGATCCAATCTTGAACTTACCTCCTCATAAAAGCTGATTAGGTTTGTCTGGCAGGAGCGATTCCTCATAAATCCATGCTGATATGGAGTAATAAGGTCATTTTCCCCAAGGTGCTCCAGGATAGAATCCCTTAAGAAACCTTCAAACAGCTTGCCCACCACTTATCTTTTTAGAGTATACCTGCCTACTTACCTTTTGCCTTTTGTATAAAAAAGTCTGGTTTTCAAGTTTAAAGCACCCATTGCCTTTCACAGGGGCCATTGTCAGTGCTACCACTTATCTTTTAAGAGTACCTGCCTACTAACCTTTTGCCTTTTGTAAAAAAAAAGTCTGGTTTTGATGTTTAAAACACCCATTGCCTTTCACCGGAGGCCATTGTCAGTGCTACCACTTATCTTTTAAGAGTACCGGCCGACTTACCTTTTGCCTTTTTTAAAAAAAAGTCTGGTTTTAAAGTTTAAAGCAGCCATTGCCTTTCACCGGGGGGCATCCCGAATACTAGGACTTAGCTTTTAAGAGTACCTGCATCTTTACCTTTTTTACATTTTGAACAAAAACGACGTTTTAAAACTGCCTGTGGTGCATTTAACTCTGACCAGGGGCATCCTGTGTAAGACCATCTGACAGTGTCTTTTTGCATTAGCTTTTAGCTACAGTGTCTGCCTATTTTGATCTAACTTTTCTACATACCTGCTGTTACAAAAATACTGTTCTAGGTGTAGTGTAGTGTATTGTTTTCCCCTCCTAAACGCAGTAAAATGTCAGGCAGAGATGTGCCAGGATGTGCACCGAGGAGAGGTCTAGATTAATCAGGCAGAGGTCGCAGCAGACTAGGGGCGAGTGGCAGCAGGAGTCGCGGTGAGAGGCCTGATCTCCCGGTATCTGCTAGTGGTTGTGTCTCAACCAGCAACGCATCTGCTGTCATCGATTGGTTAACACGGTCATCCACCTCATCAGGAGTGACATCTGACACCCCCAGTCAAAAGTCAGTAGGTTCCTCGGACACAACCCTGAGTTGGCATGGCCCGGGAGCAGCCCCTGTCCTTCCATTGCCTTTGTCCTACGCCCCGCCCCTCCAGCCGACGTATCTTTAGCTCCACTATTCAGTGAGGACGATGTGTTAGAGGACAGTCAGCAGCTACTGCCCAGCCAAGAAATGGAGGAGACATCCGCTGCTTCTTTTGATAGGCAGACAAACAGTGAGGAGGAGAGTGGCATGGGAGGTGGTGTGGTGAGTGTTCCATCTCCTGCAGTACACGCTGTTGTGGAAACCGAGGAGGACATCAGTGACATGCAGACACAACTCGATGATGATGATGAAGCCGCAGCAAGGTGGTAGTAGGGTTGGCAGACAGCATAGTGGCAGAATTGGGATGTCTGGAGCCACACGTGGCCGGGGGCAGGGTAGACCACCTGGTGCATGGCAGGCTGCCTTCCCGGCAGGTAGTGGAGCAGGAGCAGTGAATTAGTGCAGACTGTTGGTGGGAAAATTAGCTACTCGGCAGTGTGGCACTTTTTCATCAAGTAACCTGGCCACATGCAAGATGTGTAGACAAAAGGTGAAGCGTGGCCAAGGCCCCAATGTTGGTGCCACAGCCCTGCGGCAACACATGCAGTGTCACCATAAAGCGGCCTGGGAGAACCGAGGCTCCGAAGTGGGGGTCCAGCCTGCTGTGTCAGCCAGTGCCATGCCGCTTCCAATTTCACCCAGCCAAGGCTCCAGCACCTCAGCCGAAGGTAGCTGTGCATCATACCCATCCTCTGCCGCTCCAGTTGCTCCTGCTCCTCCTACTAAAAGTCAGTCATCCCGCCAGCAATCCATCAGCGAAGCCATGTCCAAGAGACAACAGCATGCGCCCATTCATCCTACGGCACAGAAGCTAAATGTGCTCCTGTCCAAGTTGCTGGTGCTGCAGTCCCTCCCTTTTACAGTGGTGTACTCTGCACCTTTCAGAGAGCTGATGGCTAGTGCTGAGCTGAGGTGGAGAGTCCCAAGCCGTCATTTCTTTGCAAAGAAGGCAGTACCAGCCCTGCACAAATTTGTTGAGCAGAAGGTGGGCCAGTCCTTGAGCCTGTCGATGTGCACCAAAGTGCAAGGCAGCGCCGATATCTGGAGCTGTAACTACGGTCAGGGACAATACATGTCCTTTACGGCCCACTGGGTGAATGTGGTTCCTGCACAGCAACTTGGACAGGTCATACCGCTTCGGCCTCTACGCTCTCAGGCCGTTTTGCCTGTCACAGTGTGCGACTCCACCTCCTCATCCTCCGCCGTCTCCTCAGCCTCTACTGTACGGTCAATTCTCAATGCCCCTCCAGCCTACCATGTGTGCAGGGCATGGCGGTGTCACGCTGTGCTTCACATGGTTTGCCTTGGCGAACAGAGTCACACAGGGGAGGAGCTCCTGAAATTCATTCATCAAGAAATCAAAACATGGCTTACTCCACGAAAACTGCAAATGGGAACCATGGTGACTGACAATGGGAGTAACATCTTGTCTGCGCTGCGACAAGGAAGCCTGAGCCATGCGCCCTGTATGGCACACGTGTTCAACCTAGTTGTCAAGCGTTTTCTGAAGTCTTCCCCCATCTGCAAGACATCCTAACAATGGGAAGGAAACTTTGTATGCACTTCAGCCACTCCTACATCGCCAAGCACACCCTTCTTGAGCTACAGCGTCAGAACGGTATCCCCCAACATAGTCTGATTTGCGATGTTTCCACCCCTTGGAATTCCACCCTACATATGTTAGATCGACTATACGAACAGAGAAAAGCCATCAATGATTTCTTGATGATCCAAGCAGATAGGGGGACTCCCGTGTGTAACTTTAATGTAAACCAGTGGCAGTTCATATGTGACACCTGCCGTTTGCTCTTTGAGGAAGCCACTTTGTTTGTCAGTCGCCAGGATTAAGACATGAACGACATGATTCCGCTGCTTCATGTAATACAACACATGTTGGAAACCATGGCTGGTCAGGGCACTGAAGATATGGCGCATACATTTCACGGCCACATAAACCCCAGGGGAGCTGAGGAGGAGGAGGACCACAGTGAAGCACATTTTAGTTTTGGCGAAATGGGTGGTTTATCTAGTCATCTGACAGGAGAGGAGGAGCAGGAGCAGCCAGAGGAGCTAGAGGGTTGTGAGGAAGGCGAGACAGAGGACCCAGACACACCGTGGCAGTATGTAGTGGAGATGGAGACAGGTAGTCCCTCCGAGTCACTTGCACATATGGCACGATGTATGCTCACGTGCTTGCGTAGTGACCGCAGAATTGTCTCCATTTTTCAGTGGGATGACTTCTGGCTCTTCATCTTATTGGACCCTCGCTTCTGGCACAAAATGGGTGCATTTTTTACACCCACTGAGAGGGAGGACAAACTGACCTACTACAAAGACATTCTACACAGTCAGTTAGCCGATGCCTATCTGCGCCATGGTCTATACTCTCGCAGGTCTGACTCGGGGGGACCTCTGCGCTCACCTTCCACTGCCATGGCTGCTGGGGGGGTTGGCAGGAGCAGCAGCAGCTCCATCAGCAGCAGCCTCAGTCTTCAGTCACTAATAAGTAGCTTTCTGCACCCGCATAGTGAGGCTACTCATGAGCAGCAGGAAGACCTGGAGCAGGGCCTGAACCAGCAGGTCGTGTCATACCTTGAAATGACCATGCCATTGCACCTTGAGGATCCGCTGGACTTCTGGGCAGACAAACTTGACTTGTGGCTGCAACTGGCAGAGTTTGCCCTGGGAAAGCTGTCCTGCCCGGCCACTAGTGGGCCATATGAGCGGGTCTTTAGTGCTGCGGGGGCCATAGTAACGAACTCGTCTGTCCACGAAAAATGTTTAGAGACTCGCCTTTGTGAAGATGAATCAGGCAAAGATCAGCCAGGATTTCCACCCACCAATGCATGCGAGTAGCTGATGCATGGTAGCTCCTTCTGCTGCTGCCTTCTGTATGTCTTTCAGGCAATATATGGGCTACTAATGCTGCTGCCAACTCCTAGGTGTGTCTTTCAGGCAATATATGAGCTCCTTCTGCTGCTGCCAACTCCTGGGTGTGTCTTTCAGGCAATATATTGGCTCCTAATGCTGCTGCTGCCAACTCCAGGGTGTGTCTTTCAGGCACTATATGAGCTCCTTCTGCTGCTGCCAACTCCTGGGTGTGTCTGTCAGGCAATATATGGGCTCCCTATGCTGCTACCAAATTCAGGGTTTATTTTTCTGGCAATATATGGGCTCCCTATGCTGCTGCCAACTCCAGGGTGTGTTTTTCAGGCAATATATGGGCTCCCTAAGCTGCTGCCAACTCCTCTGTGTGTCTTTCAGGCAATATATGGGCTCCTAATGCTGTTGCAAACTCCAATGTGTTTTTCAGGCAATATATGGGCTCCTAATGCTGCTGCCAACTCCTGGGTGTGTCTTTCAGGCAATATATGGGCTCCTAATGCTGCTGCCAACTCCAATGTGTTTTTCTGGCAATATATGAGCTCCAAATACTGCTGCCAACTCCAATGTGTTTTTCAGGCAATATAAGAGCTCCTAATACTGCTGCCAACTCCAATGTGTTTTTCAGGCAATATATGAGCTCCTAATACTGCTGCCAACTCCAATGTGCTTTTCAGGCAATATATGAGCTCCTAATACTGCTGCCAACTCCAAGGCAATATATGAGCTCCTAATACTGCTGCCAACTCCAATGTGTTTTTCAGGCAATATGTGAGCTCCTAATACTGCTGCCAACTCCAAGGCAATATATGAGCTCCTAATACTGCTGCCAACTCCAATGTGTTTTTCAGGCAATATGTGAGCTCCTAATACTGCTGCCAACTCCAATGTGTTTTCAGGCAAAATACGGGCTCCCTATGCTGCTACCAAATTCAGGGTGTGTTTTTCAGGCAATATATGGGCTCCCTATGCTGCTTCCAACTCCACTGTGTGTCTTTCAGGCAATACATGGGCTCCTAATGCTGCTGCCAACTCCAAGGTGTGTCTTTCAGGCAATATATGGGCTCCTTAGGCTGCTGCCAACTCCAATGTGTTTTTCAGGCAATATATGGGCTCCTAATGCTGCCGATGCTGCCAACTCCAGGGTGTGTTTTTCAGGCAATATATGGGCTCCCTATGCTGCTGCCAATGCCACTGTGTGTCTTTCAGGCAATATATGGGCTCCTAATGCTGCTGCCAACTCCAATGTGTTTTTCAGGCAATATATGAGCTCCAAATACTGCTGCCAACTCCAATGTGTTTTTCTTACTCAACCAGCCTGACGACTGGGTTATTTACTTTGGTTTGTCCAAAGTATAACCCCGATTATTTTTATTTTTTTCTCTTGTACCTAGAGGGGAGGGTCGTGGCAACATTGGGCTGTATCACAGCCCACACTGTGTTTTCTCCAATAAATGGGCTCCCTAAGCTACTGCCAAGTCCAGAGTGTGTCTTTCAGGCAATATATGGGCTCATCATGCTGATGCCACCTCAAGGCTCTGTAATTGGGCCGCTCTGCGACAGCGAATCTAATAGCGAAGCCTCTGATCTGCATGTCATACTTCTTTACAATATTATTTTGATAGCCCAGCATGCATCCTATGCATGTTACAGCCAGCCAAAATGTTCTGCAACCCTATGGAGGCTCTTGGAAGGCCAGAAATAGCCATTTTTAATAGCGATTTGTCGCGAATAAATTCGGACCGAATCTAATTTTTCCGGAAATTTCTGCGAATCGGCCGAATCCAATTTGTCAAAAGTTCGCTCATCTCTACATGTGGCTAGCGTCCAATTGGGACAGCACACGAAGGCCACGGCCACCAACTGCATGGACCGGGAGCTTGTGTAGGTGGTGCGCCGTGCATTAGAAGTGGAGGTGGCGGCAGGGGCAGCGGGCCATTGCTAATCCATTGTCTGGCCTCCCGGGTGACTGCCAACAATGCGGGAATGCCATATACAAATTTACTTTTATTTTCTTTTTTACATTTTTTTTTATATTCACCTGAAGACTCGCTGACACCAATACCAATAAGTCTTAAACAATAAATAACAACACTCCTCAATATCTCGTCTACATGAGCAATTGTGCTCTAAACAAAATAAAATATGAGACCCCCTAAGGGGTTAATACATGTTATCTTAAAATCAAATCAAAAAGACCTGTGGTATTTCCAGTTTCCATTGCAATATGCTACATAACCAAGTAACCCAGTTGGAAACCCCCCATGTGTGTTTCAAGCAAGAGGACCAATCCTCACATAAAAGCCTTCCATTTATTGAATGATAACCTGTCTAATATCTGTCAATTATATATCAATTCACTAAACCACCTCAGACTTATACCAAGATATATACACGTATTCCAATTACTCAGACTAAATACATTCCAAGATAGCTTTAGATCGATGGCAGACCGGCATGGTGGGAGCGTTGAGGCCGGCTGCGCTGTCAGCTGTCATCAGAGGACGCGTCATCAGAGGAAGCCGGCTTCCTCTGATGATGCGTCCTCTGATGACAGCTGACAGCGCAGCCGGCCTCCCCGCTCCCACCATGCCGGTATGTGTTTGCTGTATAGTGGGAGCGGGGAGGCCGGCTGCGCTGTCAGCGGGCGGCGGAAGCTGACAGCGCAGCTGGCCTCCCCGCTCCCACCATGCCGGCATTTTTTTTTCCCATTTCAGGGATGGTGGGAGCGGGGAGGCCGGCTTACCATGCCGGTAAGTATTTGCTGTATAGTGGGAGCGGGGAGGCTGGCTGCGCTGTCAGCGGGCGGCGGAAGCCGGCTTCCGCCGCCCGCTGACAGCGCAGCCGGCCTCCCCGCTCCCACCAGAGATGAGCGATTCGCTAAAGTTCGATTCGGACGAACCCGAATTTCTTTGAGAAATTCGGCGATTCGCCTGAGTCGAATTTTTTAGAAGTTCGCTCATCTCTAGTGTGGATATTTTTCAAGTGGACCAAAACCCTGGCTTGGTAGGCCCTATCTTTATTGAATAAAGTATTCAAATATGGATATTTACTGAAATGTTCAATGTTTGCAATCAGACAAATACATGTAAGGAAGAAAAGAATAGAGATTAAAAACAAAAATACAGTATATGACCATATCATAGAACATCAGATTTTACCAATCAGCATTTTACCAATTTTTATCTAACCTTTGACTGACAAAAGGTGTTCAGGGACTGGTTTGCAATCAAACATCTAGTCTAGCTCTTGTTCATTGGTATTCTGGGTAGAATTGTTTTTCAATAACAACTATGAACCTTCTGCAAGAATATATGCGATAACCCATTGTAAGGTGTTAGAAACTGTAGGATCCATGCCCAACTAGGAAGAAAAGAGAAAAGAGAAAAATAAGAAAGACAGTCAAGGAAAGAAAACAGAATAAAGAGAGTGTAAAGTAATAATAAAAGGCTTGTTAGCAGACTCTGGCCTCCTCTAAAGGGCAGCCCCTGAAGAATGAGATATATCCAAACTGACATAACCTATCCATGGTGGCCATATTTTCAGAAATCTGTCAAACAAATCTGACCTAATAGACAAAGAGGCTGATTCATTAATAGCGGCAGGTAGCAACAGTTGAGCGACTGTAGCGGCATTTTCAGAGCGCCCGCTAGTAGTCGCTGTGCTTGGCCGTTGTCCGGTAGGTGATAGCGACTCAGTCGGTTTGCCGTAATGTTGAATATTGGGTGAGAAGTCGCTATTTGACAGGTTCCGCGCTTTATGGGAGCGCATGATAGCGACTGGCCCTAGCGACCGGCTCCCACCATATTCATTAAAAAATCACGCTCAAAAAATTCCCGCGCTGTAAAATGCATGTTTAAACCCCAGAGCGCTGGAGGCGATGGGTTAAAAGTAGTTTTTTAACCCCCAAACCACCATATTTTTGGAAACCAAAAAAAAAAAAAGTTTTTTAAATAATTTAGTAATATGAATACATTAATATCAGACCTGTAATATCAATTCTGTACAATTTTTTTTTTAATTTTCTTCCCTTAAAAAAATTATCTAAAATGGCAGAAGTGGTCACAGAATTTTTCACATTTAAAAAAAAAAAAAAAAAAATTAATAACAATTAACTATTAATATTTAAAGATTGTTCCATTGAAATGCATTGGAGAGCGCCAGGTAGCGAGAGGTCATACCTGTCGCTGTTCAAGGTCGGACGCTGGCGCTGTGGGCTGAGGCTGGAATAATGATGCATGAGTCGCTATATGGCGCTATCATAATGATGCAACCTTATATAATGATATGCCTCTGATTCCGGTAGCTGTTTGTGTCAAGAATTAAAAAGATATTATCCCGTCTGGGGTGCATAGTGACAGGACCATGCTATTTATTTCAATACTTTTATATTCTTTAAACCTATGAAGCTCATGCTTTTATATATAAATAGTAATATCCCATTCCATTGCAAGAGCATATATCCTATTTAAAATGAAAACCCTTTTATTTTAAATTGGCAACATATTTCATGTGTTAGTACTTTTATCATTTATTATTTTGCTGTTGCTGTAATTATGACTTTGTGCTACAGAATATGGTGGTACTGTGCAAATTACTAGTAATATAAGACTAGCAAATATGGGTTTCTTTAGTATAAACAAACAAATGAATATATTTCTTTAAAATATAACTTGAAATATATATATATATATATATATATATATTATAGTCATTGTGTATTTTCCTGGCCATTTAAGGAAATCTAATCCCTGTTTCTAAATATTTGTATTGCACAGGATTAAGCATTGACAGTCTCTATTATTCTTTCTAAAAATGAATGATTGGACTGGCTATGAGTAATGCAGTAGTCCCAACAATTTTAAGAAAGTACATTCTCATCTAACTAAAGGAAGTCCAGCAACAGCATACAAACATTCTGGAATGTATCACTTGGATATTGGGAATAGTTTTAATGTCTTCTCTGTGCTGCTTTTGTTAAGGTCTTCCAAAACAGAGGAAGGTTTTAAATATTTGTCTTCATCCATACAGCCCAAAATAAGCACAGAGTAGCTACAGTTCATAATATGTCACAAAGGGTTTTGGGAAATTGTTGAATGTCGTAAATAAAATCATGTGTAGACATGGAACCATAAATCAAAGTAAAGAGCTTTAGTTAAATGAGAAAAGTAAGCAATTATATGTAAGAATGATTTAAAATGAGGTTAATATTATTTAAGGTTTGATATTAGCGGTCAAGTGTTATAATCATGAAGACATATTGGTTTTAATGCTGGGAAATGATTAATCTAACTTAGAAAACAGTGCCTCCCCTCCATCATAATAAATGTAAAACTATTTTTATATAATGCTGTTCTAAGATTTATGTGTTGTAAAAACACCAGGCAGCTGTTTTTTTCTAGAATACATTTTTCTAGTCTAGCAACTGGCTTTCTGATTTCAGAGTTGAAAAAGCCAGTCTTGCTTGTGAAAAACCAGCAAGTCCATTTCTCTTGACTATTATTCAGGGGTGCACCTGTAACAAGACCATGTGAGGGTGAGCCTTAGGCAGCATAGCAGAGGGGGCAGCAATTGACCTGCTTTTTCACTTATTTTCTGTTTAAAATATAGTCTGCTATTGGTGGTTTAGCAGTCTTGCCCCCTCCACTCCCTGCCCCCTGCGTTGCTTTACTGAGGTGTGGAGTGGCATCTTTCTGTAGTTCGCCTCAGGCAGCATAGAGGTTAGGTTCACCCCTTCTTTTAATACATTTATACCATAACCTATTATTCATAATCTTGTTTTCAGTAGTATGGCATTATTCCCCACAACGTACCTAAACAAACAGTGTTTAGGAATGCATCTATAATCTGCTAACCACCTGAACAACATATTGCATATTAAATAATTGTATTCTTCCTCGTGGTATTCTTTATAGGAAGGGAGGGTCCAGCTCCAGAATAGCCCTTAACAGGTCTGTTTCTTTTCTAGGGAAGGGTGAGCAGGACGATCATCCTGGGTGCCCATCCTTTTTTTCTGAGTCAGAACCAATGTTAGTGATGCAGGCCATAAGACAGACCCCCCCCATATTGGGCTCAGTCATAGGGAGGGAGCACTGTCTGCTGCTAAGGTAGAGACACAACAAGGCACTTTTTTTCACTTTTTAGATATTACCACTCTAGCTGTGATACTAAAGTTCAGACAAATATTGAAAGAGAGTAAATGTACAAGTTTGGCCACATCATATGGTGCTGCTCAGTCCCATACTGGTGCCATGCTGTGCCTTTTCCTTCACAATAGGCATTACTGCCCAGCCTGGTCTTGTACAGTTTTCCCCCTTTCCGCAGATAGGCGCTACAAATGTATCATGTAGGAAGACTAGATCCAAGAGTGGCTTATATCCTTTAGCCAGTCAGTTCCTTAACTTGTGCCTTCATGTAAATGGCCCTCTGGGGTATTCTATTGGACTGTTGTTAATTCTATTCTTTTTAGTAAGTTGGATAAAAATGATTTGGCTTAAAATAAATGGCCTTTTTTAGTAATGGGATTAGTTCTCAGCAAATGCAGTATCAATTAAATGTTGTATTTGTGTGGAACCTAAAGATGCCCAACAACGATGTTGAAGCACACTGAACAAGGGGTATCAACAATTAGGATAATCTTAGAGGGGGTTCAGTTAGTCCCATATGCACCCACTCACTGCGCAAAATAGATAAACAAACACCCATACACAAAACTATGCTCTCCATGGTCTCGCTACGGCGGCCACGGAAACCAACCAAAAAGATGGAGGTGGTGTCTGTGTAGCGCCCCACCAAGAAAATGGCGGCTATTAGTTCAGGGTCTTTGTTCATATGGAGCTGATCATATTAAGCAGAAAGTCTTTCTGAAAGAAGACTGCGTCCATATTCCTGGGGTAAAGGGGAACTACAGGCACAGGCAAACACAAGAGAAGGCCGGAGGGGAATAGCACACTGGATATGTGCACGTTGAATATTACAAATTATTGGATAATACACCAACTGTGAAAAAAAGTGAAAAATAAATTTTAATAAGTGTAATAAGTGTGGAAAACCTTAAGAGATACCTTTAAAAACTGACCAGCAGAGGAATATCCGCAGGTCAGGAATTATCAACTATTACAGAATATTCCAAGATGACAGTAGATTTAAAGCTATACTAACCGTTCTAAAGCTGAACAAAACCTTCCTATAAGATTTTAATATAAGGTGGAGATACGGATAGGGCTAGAAAGAAGGTAGAAGTTACTGCAAATTACAAGATATTTCTAAAAACTATTTTAAAAAAATACAGAAAAATCCATATCTTCATTGAGCCCATCAGGGTTGGGCCCTGATGGGACGAGAGGTGACAGCCGCGAGTGACGTCAATGGGCAGCGCCAATGCGAACACCACTTTTTGGCGCCACCAAGCTGGACATCTTTTCCCTACTTTTCACTATATAAGGATACTTTATCTTAGATCCGATACCGTTCCTAATGATAAAGGTTATTTTACCGAAACGTCAAGGGTTCTTCTTGTTGTTATCCACCTGTGTTCCAGCCAGTAAGACTTACTCTGCCTCTTTGGTATTTGGTAATTGCTCACAGAACTCCAATGGGGCTTTGATGCTTTTTATTTTATGTAAAATATGGACTTGTTTACATTACTGACTGCGGAGATATTGCTCTAAGGGCATTACCAAACAAGTTCTGGAACTAGTTTACCACTCCACCTAGCGGTCATTCTGATTATTGTATATAATCAATATATTGCTTGTATTACTGTCTTTTATATATGTTGCAACAACATTTTCTGCATTAAAATACCTTTATTGGATGCTAAAGTTTTGTGTATGGGTGTTGGTTTATCCATTCTTTTAGATTCAACTTAAAGATACCCCCCAGCACAATCCCACGCCATTGAGGTAGGACGGGCACATAAAAAGACTGACCTGGCCGCTTGAATGGAGGCCAAGGGGATGCTGCTCTGCACAGCCCCACAGCCTGTGCAGCACAGAGTGCAAATGGAAAATGCAGAGGTCAGGACCAGGTGAGATTTTTTTCTTAAAACCCCTGTCCTGCCTCACACTGAAGAGGGAACCAGACGGAGGCAAAAAGGTCACCAGTTTGATGACCTTAGTGGTCCTTTGTTTTAAGTGGTCTGACTATATCACATATGCAAACCTTTTAATAAACTGAGATGAGCAAATCTACCAGAATTTATTTTGTGCCATCTGAATCTGGACAAATCAGCAGACATCTTAGCAATCAAGTTGTTTGATTTGATCAAACTTTTAGGAAATTGTACCCAAATCAGACTCTGCTACCCTTAGTGGATCAGCTCTGGCTTTTTTCTAGACACGCCCATTGACTTTAATATGGGCCCGCTTTCAGCCATATAAATCAAAGCCTTTAAAGCCCCTGTCCAAGCACATACTTACTTAGTATAAAATGAGGCATTTCAAATCATAGCAAAATCTCTGATTATATGTATATACCTTATGTATTCTAAGTAAAGCTGCTTTCTTCACATCTATTTCTGCATCGTCGCTGGGTGTGTCATGGCACAGCTTTATGATTTCTGAACAAGCTGTGCTGTGGTCAACATGACAGCTGCAGGACCACTATGGTTGAGAGCTCCAAGCAATTTTTGTTGTTTTACAATTTTTTGTGTGGTTCAGGATAAATTAAATGAAAGGAGGGCAAACTTTGAAGCCCTGCTATGGCCCTTACCTATGGTACAGGCCATTGAGGAGAGGTACATTGGACAGTCATCAGGTGAGATACTTGCTGCCTTATTATTGTCGTTGGGTTTACAGTGCCTTTTTGTTCTATTAACAATTATTAACATCTAACAATTAGATATTTTTGTATGATGGGCCATTTTGCAATAATTACTTATTCCAAGTCAGCAGGAGATGACACAATCACGTTTGTTATCTCCTCACTTGGCTTTGAAACATGTCAGATAATGAAATTGTTTATAGGACTTAGAACTGTGCCCAGCATGTTGCTTCCATGATTCTCATATTCCTAGGACTCTGTTTTGCTACATTGGTAGAGGTTTTAATGGCCTTAAGTAAAACAAATAGACTACAGGTCCCACAATTCTTCCAATGTAACAGGTGAACAGCTTTGGCTAAGAGGCCGATTCATTAATAGCGCCAGGTAGCGACAGATGAGCGACTGTAGCGTGATTTTTTCAGCGCCAGCCAGTATTCGCTGTGCTTGGCCGGCATTAGCTTGATGACAGCGACTCAGTCGGTGTGCGGTAATGTTGAATACGGGCTGGGGGGTCGCTGTTTCACAGGTCCAGCGTTTTATGTGAGCGCCTGACAACGAATGGCCAGAGCGAACGGCTAGCTTCATATTCATCAACAAATCACGCTCCGAATGTGCTGTCGCTGTCCATTCCTTGTTTAAACCCCAGAGCGCTTGCGGCGATGTGTATTAACTAGTTTTTAACCCCTAAACAACCATATTTTTTGAATGTAACATTATACATGTTTTTAGAATCATTTTGTAATATGAATACATTAATCTCAGACCTGTTAGATCAATTCTGCACATATTTTTTTTATTTTTTTTTTTGACTTAAAAATAAATTCTAACATTGCAGAAGTGGTGTCCGATTTTTTGACATTAAAAAAAAAAAAAAAAAAATTAATACCAATTAATTATGAATAATTATAGATTGCTCCATTGAAATGCATTGGACATCGCCAGGGAGCGACAGCTCATACCTGGCGCTGTGAGGGAATTTGCAGCGGCGCTGTTCGGTCCAGGCGGCTTCATGATGAATGCCGCGCTAGCCGTCGCTCTCGCCGGCGCTAGCCTCATTTTGCTTGATAAATGCGTCATTGTGACCGCCGCCGGGCGTACTTGAGTCGGTAGTCGCCGTTAGCTGCCGCTACCTGGCGCTCGTCAGACACTACCTGGCGCTATCGCTTGGTGAATAAGGGCCTAAGTCTAAGCAGCCTAATGACCTATCCAGTTGAGAACCTGGCCAATTACCCTTTGGAACACAAGACTCGTTCCAAACTGAAGAAGTTGAATTTCAGCAGAATGAGTTAAACCAGTCACTCATTCCTTAGCCATTCAGATGATTAGCAAGCTAAAGTGAGGAAGTCTATAATATGTACTTGAAATCACCATATTGGTGTACATAGCTAAGGTAAACACATTGTTTGCTATGGAAAACTGTTTTCTTTTATAACACAGAGTTGCAAACAAATCAAAATTTAAACTGATAAGCTTAGCACTTTAAAGACATCATTTTGCCACACAATAAGAGAAACTTTTAAAAAATCCATCGAAAGTGGAATTCCCCTTTAAACTTTCATGCAAAAATGAAGATACTGATTTCCAGGAAATAACGAATCAATCTTGGCATTACTGTTTTATTTTTTTAGGAAGACAGTTTATTTTTAAACCCAGTTGCCATGTACATTAAGATAATATATCACTGGCAGGTGTCCATGAGCGACTTTTCTGTAATCCATATACAAAGATGGAGGCGTTTATTAATGCTGTTGGCATATTTGTCATGGCAGGTATTTGCAGAGGATTTTCACTTTCAGAGAAAGGTTAGCTTTTAGGCGCACACCCAATACAGATAAGAAATAATCATGTACTCTTACTTATCACTTGTAATAAGTCTGAATTTTTCATTCTCACTTAATGTCAATATAATTGCCAACAGTCCTATTTCTAATAAATCCTCCTGTCAGTGAGATGGGTCTGAAATTAGCATCAGGTCTTCACTATAAATGGCTCATAGAGAAGCTGCCAAACTGTGTATCCTGACTTAAAATAAATTTGCTGAACATTTGTTGGTAAAGGTAAGGTTTGAATTTCCGGGAGGAATTTAACACAGAAGGTTAATCTGCTGTTTTGTATTCTGTATATGCTGTATCCACATCTTCATTTCAGCACTGGGGTTTTGGGTGCCCCTTTAACCCACATCTTCATTTCAGCACTGAGGTTTTGGGTGCCCCTTTAACCCACATCTTCATTTCAGCACTGGGGTTTTGGGTGCCCCTTTAACCCACATCTTCATTTCAGCACTGGGGTTTTGGGTGCCCCTTTAACTCACATCTTCATTTCAGCACTGAGGTTTTGGGTGCCCCTTTAACCTACATCTTCATTTCAGCACTGAAGTTTTGGGTGCCCCTTTAACCCACATCTTCATTTCAGCACTGGAGTTTTGGGTGCCCCTTTAACCTACATCTTCATTTCAGCACTGAGGTTTTGGGTGCCCCTTTAACCCACATCTTCATTTCAGCACTGAGGTTTTGGGTTCCCCTTTAACCCACATCTTCATTTCAGCACTGAGGTTTTGGGTGCCCCTTTAACCTACATCTTCATTTCAGCACTGAGGTTTTGGGTGCCCCTTTAACCCACATCTTCATTTCAGCACTGAGGTTTTGTGTGCCCCTTAACCCACATCTTCATTTCAGCACTGAGGTTTTGGGTGCCCCTTTAACCCACATCTTCATTTCAGCACTGAAGTTTTGGGTGCCCCTTTAACCCACATCTTCATTTCAGCACTGGAGTTTTGGGTGCCCCTTTAACACATTTTTCATCATATACAATTTTTATCTAATGAACAATAGCCTTTTTTTAAATGTATTTTTTCAGTTTTTAACTGTTTTACTAAATGCGGTTTTAAAAGCATCCCATTTAACATTAAAATAGTCTGGGAGTTTATTTTTATATATTTTTTAGTAATTTTTAGATTACATTTCTATGTATAATGAAAAGTAGCCCTACTTTTTTTTCTGGTTTTAACTGTTTTACTAAATGCTGTTTTTTAAAGCATCACATGCAACATGGAAACTGCCTCTGAGTTTATTGTTTTATATTTTTTTTTATTGTTTGCCATTTTTTGTTAGATAGAATTTTTATCTAATGAACATTGACCCGCCTTTTTATTTTTCAATTGTGATTTTTCAGGTTTTAAATATTTTACTAAATGCAGTTTGAAAGGCATCCCATTTAACATTAAAACTGCCCGGGGTTTTCATGATATGTTTTGGTAATTTTTTATGGCATTCTTGGTTAGATCCAATTTGTATCTAATGAAAAAGAATTTGTCTGAATGTTTTTTTGTCACTTTGCCTTGTTTTATTGAATGCCACTTAATCGGCATTCATTAACCCTTCTAGTGCCAGCTACGTTAGTCTCACTTAGCTGCCTCTCCTACCGTTAAGCGCAAGCTATGTGACTTAATGGTAGGCTGACTTTAAACACCTATTAAAAAAATATATAAATGTTAAATACTCACCGGACCCCTCAATCAATCCAAAAAAACAAACTAATAAACTAATACAAATGTAAATTTTATTCTGTGTAACCCTTTGTGAACTTCTAAGGGGTCCATAAGACCCCTATACTAGGTCACAAGGCTTAGGGGCTGGCAAGTCACCTGTCGCTAGCTGGTGACTTGCCTTTGCCCCCATTACCTGCCTCCCCAAAGCCCAGGGGGGCATAGGAGCCAGGGCCATTTAGGCATTGCGAGCTTGTAGCTGGCAGGGCAGGGGCCACCAAGGCTGTCCCTTGCGCCCTGTTCTGCAAGCCCAGCATAGCCGGTCCTCGGGTTGGTTATGCTGGGTAGAGGGGACCACACGTAATTTTTTTGGGATTTTTAACCCTTGAAATTCCCCTCCAAAATTACCCCCCTTCGTAACACTTTATAATGTGGATAGTAGTTTAATTTGTAAATGTTATAAAGTGCTCTTTTCAGTTTGGCGGGGGGGTCTTCAGGGCAGGAACAGGGAGCTACCGATAAATTTGTAGTACCGTTGAAATTGAGAGAAATAGGTCTTTCACATACAATATATTTTTCTTTAATAAAATAATTTTTCTTTTAAAATAAATGAGACAATTTTAAAAAAAAATTTTTTGTTTTTTTAACTCTAAATTATTTAAGAAACAGTTACAAACAAGGCATTTCATGATATGAAATGCATATTATATTCATAATATAATTATACATTATATGCATAAACTCTGCCGCAAAAAAAAATCTGAAGTTTTCCTGGAAATTCCTGCAAAAATCACAGTTAAACATAGAAAAAACTGATGAAACATGACCTGTCAGCAGTTTTTACTCACTTACTTATTATTCTTTTCCCCACTGGGCTGCAACTCTGTTCAGGACTTTAGGATACGGGCGCCGCCATCTTGACTCAGAAGCATCACATCTACTGAGGAGAGGAGAGTTGGATAAAGTACAGGGGGCGGGTTATAGCTGTGCTTTGCTCAGACAGAGCAGAGCTGGGGTCAGGAAAAGCCCAGCAATCCCAGAATGCAGAGCAGCACAGTCAGAAGGAACTTCCTGTTTGCAGGCTGCCTGATGTTCCATGAGCCGCCATCTTGGATGTTTAAAGGCTCATAACATGCAGTAGAAGCAGGTAGGATGATTTTTAATGTGAGCAATCTGTATGTACAGGGTGTGGGAAACATATAAGATAGACTCTTATTCAGAGTGAAGGACCGCTTTGACATGTATACTTTAACCCTTTCAGTGCCAAGCACGTAGATTCTACGTGCTCGCTTCCAATCCACTTAAGTGCCAAGCACATAGAATCTATGTGCTTGCATTTTCCCCCTGCTACAGTAAAAGTAAAATAACAAAAACACTCACCTGACCCCTTGTTCGATCCGGCCGAGTCTCTCTCTTCATCTGGGGGGGCTTCGATCCCCCACCCAGTCCCCCCCGGGTGCAGGGGAGGGCCCGAAATAGCCACACCCCCCTTCAGCAGCCGCCAAAATACATGTAAAAATAAAAATAATAATAAAAATGACATTTACTTACCTCAATGTTCGATCGCTCCCGCAGGGTCTCCTCTTCACCAGGGGGTCCTCCGATTGCCCCCCTGGCTCCCTCCTCGACGGGCGCCACCATCTTGCCGCTAATCCCAGCCCCTTTGTGGGCGGGGCTTATGACGTCACACCTCGGGTGTTGTCCTGACTCCGGCTGTAATTTTTTTCACTTGTCATCGCTGACCACAGGAGGAGGAAGGCAGGTGATGATCTGATCGCCTGCCTCCCTCCTCCACTGGCCAGCGATGACACCAACTGTCATCAGAGCTGCGAGGGACACAGGAGCTGAGGATCAGAGGTGAGTAAAGTAAAAAAAAAGGTTTTATTTTTTAATAAAGTCATTTTTGTTCTGTGTGTGTGTTTTTTTTACTGTTAACTCCTTGTGAACTGGTAAGGGGTCCATGAGACCCCTTATACCAGTTCACAAGGCTCGGGGGTCTGGCAAGTCACCTGCAGCTAGCGGGTGACTTGCCATTAACCCCCGACACCCCCATTACCTGCCTCCCCAAAGCCCGGGGGGGGGCAGAAGAGCCCGTGGCCATGGGCTATGCGGGCTTGTAGCCTGCAGGGCTAGGGGCCACAAAAGCTGTCCCCTGTGCCCTGTTCCTACAAGCCCTGCATAGCTGGTCCCAGGGTGGTCACTTTGGGTAAGGGGGGACCCCATGTCATTTTTTTGGGGGATTTTTAAGGGTTTTTAACCCCCCTAGAAATGGGGTCCCCCTCCCCCTGTCACCCAGCAGCTATAAAAGGCTTCCAGCAGGTGAGCAGAAGCCAGTGATTGCCGAGGGACACAGTGCTCCAGGATGGATGGGAGATAAGTATTAAAAAAAAAATAATAAAATATTTTTTTTCTCTCTGTGTGGGGTGTTTTTTTTTACACTTAACCCCTTGTGAACTGGTAAGGGGTCCAAGAGATCCCCATACCAGTTCACAAGGCTGGGGGCTGGCAAGTCACCTGGTTACTTCGGAGAAGGGGGACCCCATGCCATTTTAACCCTTTAAAAATAAAAAAAAATGGGGTCCCCCCCCCGGGAGGGGGGACTCTATGTCATTTTTTTTCTCGATTTAACCCTTTGTAGTGTGGATGGTAGTTGTATTTTATTTGTAAATGTTCTAAAGTACTTGTTTCAGTTTGGGGGGTCTCCTGGGCAGGAACAAGGGGCTACCAATAAATATGTGGTACCGTTCTAATCGGTAGAAATGGGGCTTTCAGATGCAATATGGTTTTCTTTAATAAAATAAATTTTTTATTTAAAATAAAGTAGGCAATTTTCTAAAAAATGTTTCATTTATTTATTTTTTTTAACTTAATAATAATATTGTAAAAAACTGAATAAAATTTACAAACAAGACATTTCATGTTAAAGCCTAAACTCTGCTGCAAAAAATATATATAATTTTCCAAAATATTCCAGCAAAAAATGGTGCAAGATGGGGAAAAATGACCTGTCAACAGAGGGTGACAAAATCTCAAGTAGGCTGTCAATTAAAAGGGTTAAAAGTAGCTATGCATGTTGGGTATTGTTCTGTTCGGGGGACCTTGCGCTTTCAGACTTAGCTTGTTTTTTCTTGTTTGCATATTTATATTTTAGGAAAAGGTGTTTTTTATTCAGCTTTTCTATACATTTTTTTAGGGAAACCCTGCACAACCAAAGAATTCTTTGAGGGATTAATAAAAGAAAGATGAGCCCACGACAACAAGCTGGGTACGCTTAGAAAGCTAAACATGTGTACTTTCAGGGAATATACAGTTTATGGGGGATATTCCAAATGTAAAGGGTTGTTTTGGTTGAAAAAACGCAAGGTGCGCACTTTGTCTGCAGGTAAAATTACCATTACGCACATGCTTTACTTTGGGGTGTTTGGCAACTCTTCCCTTGACAGTAGCTATGCATGTTGGGTATCGTTCTGTTCGGGGATGTTGCTTTTTCAGATTAAACTTGTTTTTTCTTGTTTGTATATAGTTTTTTTAGGAAAATGTGGCGTTGATTCTGCTTTTTTATCCATTTTTTAGGGAAACTCTTTGCAACCAAAGATTACATTGAGGGATTACTTCCAGAAAACTGTGGCCACATCAACAAGCCTGGTACACCTAGAAAGCTTGAGGTGTGTACTTCCAGAGAATATATAGTTTGTTGGGGGTATTTCAAATGTAACGGGTTGTTTTTCTGGAAAAACTGCAAGGTGCGCATAGCATAGTTGTATTTTATCTGAAAATCCCCTAAAGCGCTGTTTCAGTTTGGGGGACTCTCCTGGGCAGGAAAGGGTGTCTACCTATACATATGTGGTACAGCTGTAACCGGGAGAAATTGGGATCTCACACGCAATAAGATTTTTTTGACAAACTTACAATTTAGATTACAAAAAAAACTACAAATAGTAAAAAATAGATTTTTTAATATTTTTTTTCACATATTTCACCCAACAATATTGAGAATACACATAAAAAATGACAAACAAGACATTTCATGTTAAAGCCCAGACTATGCTGAAAAATACAATATATCATTTTCCTGGGAAATCCCTGGAAATCCATTCAAAAATCACATTTGAACATGGGGAGCGCAAAATAGTGCAAAATGGTCTGGCAACAAAGGGTGACAAAAACTTCAGGTAGGCTGGCAGCGAAAGGGTTAAGGGACTATATGGTTTATGGTGGGTATTCCAAATGTAAAGGGTTGTTTTGGTTGAAAAATTGGAAGGTGCTCACTTTGTTTGCAGGGCTGAAATTTTTAAGTAAAATAACCATCATGCACACGCTTTGCTTTGGCTATTTGGCAACTCTTCCCTTGACAGTACCCATACATGTTGGGTATGTTCTGTTTGGGGGACCTTGCTTTTTCAGATGTAACTTTTTTTTATTTTTTTGCATATTGTTTTTAAGGAAACTGTGGCTTTGATTCTGCTTTTTTATCCTTTTTTTAGGGTAACACTGTGCAACGAAAGAATTATTGAGGAATTACTTCCAGAAAACTGTGTCCACATCAACAAGCCTGGTATGCCTAGAAAGCTTGAGGTGTGTACTTCCAGAGAATATATACTTTGTAAAATGTAAAGGGTTGTTTTTCTTGCTTTTCTATAGCGCATTAGTGGTATATTTGAAAATCTCCTAAAACTCTGCTTCAGTTTGGGGAGGAAAGGGTGTCTACTAATACATATGTAGTACTGTTGTAACTGGTAGAATTGGGTCTTTTACATGCAATAAGACTTTATTGACAAACTTACATTTTTTATTACAAGGAATAGTAGAAATTGTACATATTTCTCCCCAAATAAAATATTAAGAATACACTTAAACAATATATAATTTTCCTGGGAAATCCCTGCAAATCTCTTCAAAAATCACAGTTGAACATGCATAGTGCAAAATAATGAAAAATGGTCTGGAAAAAGAGGGTGACAAAAACTCTAGGTAAGCTGGAAGTTAAAGGGTTAAAAGCCACATTTAGTTAAACACTTGAAACAGAAAAAAATACAATTTAAAAGTAAAAAGTCAGGCTATTGTTCCTTAGATAAAATTGTATCTAACCAAATAGGTTCAAAGAATTATCAAAAAATATAAAAAAAGAAACCTGCAGGCCATTTCAATGTTTAATGGGATGCATTTCAAAGCCGCATTTAGTAAAACACCTAAAAGGGAAAAAATGCAATTAAAATGTAAAAAGCCAGGCTAATGCCAAAAAAATTACCTAAAAAAAAAACCTACGGCATATATCTGCAGCAGGTTCGAATAGAACACTATTTTTTATTTATTGATTCATGTATTTATATATTTAATTATAGGAGCACTATCGCGAAAAAATGGCCCAATGATAAAAATCCTTATAATTATGCTGGATGGCAGGGGGAGGGGTCACTTATAAACCTGACATCAAGAAATATTCAGCCAGCCTTGTTTTTCTCTCTTTTGATAGAAAGAAAAGGACATCCGGGGTGACAGGCTCTGTCACCCCCGATAGACTAAACCTGTGACCCCTGTTTTTTTTTCCTACCATGAGAGAATAAACCACAAGCTTGGTGGGAGTTGTATTCAGTTCTGGTGTAAACGTGTTTATATGGATTTTTAATATTACACAATTTCATGATAGTGCTCCTTTAAGTTTCTCACTTCTGGTTATTATTCGCAGTACTTTCCCTACCCCATTTTGTGCAGGGAAATCGTCCCCCAAATTAGGCCTCTAACACCAGTAAAAAAAAAAAAAAATTAATTTTTCTTCTTTATTGGGGTATTCCTTTAACTTTTCTTTCTGTTTTCACATGATTTTTAATTTCTTTTAAACTATTTCTGAGAGGCTTCCCAAACACCCTAGACACGCTAAAGAAACAAAATATACATTCTGAGACAAATTCCATGCTGCCCTAAGCTATGGATTTCCAGCACCATTTCTGGTTTGGAAACAGCAAACTGTGCCACCGCAGTTCACCCGCTGTCATGGGCACCCTGTTCGCTAGTAAATAGCACACATGGCAAAATGCGGCAAAGACACAGTAAAATGCCACCAGAAAGTTAGCTGTCCCCTGCCCTGCTAGTGTTGGTGATAGAGGTTGGTGCTTGGCTTGGTTCATCCTCACCCCCTTCCCCCAACCCCATTCCCCCCCTTTCTTCTTCTCTCTCCCTTTTTTATATTCCTTTTATGCTGCTATTAACTTGATTACAGTTGAAATTATAATAAATGTAATGGCTCTCAGGTAGTTATGCCTAGAAAAAAGTATATCTCAAGTCACTCTGCTGTAAAATGTTTTCATTCGGTTTTTAATGATGTAGGACAACCTGCCCAAATGAAAATAAGCTTATCTACTATTGAAAAATAGAAAAGATAAACCTTTTGAATGCGCCATTGGAGCCATTGGACTGAGGAAACTTGAGTTTACTGGGCCAATGGCAGGGTTCCATACAACAAGGCATCTCGATTTAGATTCCAGGGGAGGAAGTGTTGGATTTTGTTCTGCTTTTAGGTTGCCCACCCCAGCTGATTTTCTATCCCTGGAGCATCCCAATCTGTGATATTCTACTATGTGAAAACCCCTGGGATTGCTGGCATACTCACTATGCAAGCGCTTCCACCCCTGGGTTTTCGTCCACTTTAGAGGGGCTAACTCAAACTGTGATCCCACAGTGAATTTGCCAGTTCCAGGAAAGTAATGAACGAACGGGGGGAAGGGGGTTCACACACAGGGGCATCCAAAATCAGGAGAAACTAGATTCGTTTAGACTCCGAGGTCAGGTTTAAAGGGGTTAGGCACACTCCAAAGTAAAATAAAACTAGAGTTTTGGTCCAAATAGCATGATCATCAGGGGGCATCCACATTTTGGAAGTCCCTCAGTGATGTGACGTGACTATTCATCAAAAAGGGGCCCACTGTGACCATGCCACCCAAGGGCCCACATAAACCTGGAGCCGGCCCTGCCTTCTGGTATATTCAGTTAAACTGCTTACCCTTTTGCATCCCAATACTATGGCGGTTGTAGCTCATTTTTCAGCATATAACTATTTGGGTTTACTGGACAGTTCAGTTGTCATTCTAAAAATAGTAACAGTATCACATTGGTTAATGAAGAAAGCTAATGTTCTCATTTTGATTGAACTCACTTATAAACATTTTGGGACTTTGAAAAAGCGAGTGTGACAAGCCAGCCTTTCATTAAGTTTTCTGTGATTATTTTGTGCAGTTTGTACAGGGCAATCGCCCAGGTGCTCCCCTCGATTTTCAGATTTGGGTGCCTATTGATATCAATGGGGTTTGGGTTTGAATGAATTTGATGAACCCGAACTTCAATGGACACAGTCATCACTAGCTAGAAGCATAACCAATAAAATGGATGAACTAGACTGATAATAACAGAGGAACAGTATGACATGGATGGATAACAGCTGTGACTGGTCAGTAAACCTATAGGATTATTGTGTGTTTAGAATGGACCGTAAAAATGGCCCACTCTAGAGGAGGATATATGCGAGGCAAATGAACAAGTGGAGTCTGTATGGATAGAAATACTTGGATGGAAATAAAAGTAAAATACTGATCGGGGTTTGCTACAAGTCTCTAAATCAGAAACCACATAAAACGTGCTGCTAAGGCAAATAGATAAAGCCAAAATGTACATGAGGTAGTTATTACAGGGGGCTTTAACTATCCAGATATAGACTGGGAAGCTGAAATCTATGTGTCTCAGAAATCTAAAATATTTCTATCAATAATTGAAGATGGCTACCTTTCCTGAACAAGTGAATGCTTCAGCTAGGCGGAGGGCCATCTTGGACTTAATACTAACCGATGTACCAGACAAAATAACACAGATACAGGTTTGGGGGACACCTTGGAAACAGTGATCATAATATTAATTTCAACTTAACTGTCAATAGAATTCCTTATCAAGGAGACACAGAACTTCAGAGTAGGCAAGATTTGACCAGCTAAGCGATGCCCTAAACCTCAATGACTGGGAAAATGCCCTAAAAGGGGGGGCAACTATAGAGGGGAATGCAGAAAAAAACAATGTACTAAACCTCTTCTTTGCTTTCTACTCACAGAGGAACGTAAAATGCCATGTGAAATGCGGAGCAAAAACCCAAACTCCCCATTAACTGTCACTTTTTTTTATCAAGGAAGAAATGCGGCACTGCCTTAAACAGATTAAAGTAGACAAATCCCTGGGACCAGATGGCATTCTTCCCCATGTGTGTTGAAGGAATTATATACAGTAATAGACAATCTATTATTCTTAATATTTCGGGGACTGTTCCACATAACTGGCGTATAGCAAATGTGGTGCCAGTATTCAAAAAGTGTTCTAAAGGAGAACCTGGGAACTACAGACTGGTAATGTTCAACATCTGTGGCAGCAAGGTGTTTGAAGGCTTTCTAAGATGCCATTGTGAAGTATCTATGTGAAGGTGAGCTTATTACTCCTTATCAGCATGGATTTTTTTACAAATTGTTCCTGCCAGACAAACCTCATCAGCTTTTATGACGAAGTAAGTTTAAGTTTGGGCCAGAGTGAGAAATCTCAATATTTGTGGATGATACTAAGCTGTGTAAAGTAATTAAAGGAAAAGAGGAGTACATTCAGCTACAAACTGATTTAGATAAATTGGATGTTTGAGCAGAAAAATTAAGTTTAACCCTTTAAGTGCCAGCCTACCTGGAGTTTTTGTCACTCTCTGTTGCCAGACCATTTTGCACTATTTTGCACTCCCCATGTTCAAATGTGATTTTTGTGCGTAACGGTAATTTTACTTGAAAATTTCAGCTCTGCAGACAAAGTGCAAACCTTGCGTTTTTTCAACCAAAACAACACTTTACATTTGGTATATCCCCCATAAACCATATATTCCCTGAAAGTACACATGTTTAGCTTTCTAAGCGTACCCAGCTTGTTGTAGTGGGCTCATCTTTCTGGAATTAATCCCTCAAAGAATTCTTTGGTTGTGCAGGGTTTCCCTAAAAAAATGTAGAAAAAAGCTGAATAAAAAACACCTTTTCCTAAAATATAAATATGCAAACAAGAAAAAACAAGCTAAGTCTGAAAGCGCAAGGTCCCCCGAACAGAACAATACCCAACATGCAGAGTTACTATTAACCCTTTTAATTGCCAGCCTACTTGAGATTTTGTCACCCTCTGTTGACAGGTCATTTTTCCCCATTTTGTGCCATGTTTTGCGACATTTTTGCTGGAATTTTCAGGAAAATTATATATATATTTTTTGCAGCAGAGTTTAGGCTTTAACATGAAATGTCTTGTTTGTAAATTTTATTCTGTTTTTTACAATATTATTAAATAAAAAAAATAAAAAAATAACATTTTTTTTAGAAAATCGCCTCCTTTATTTTAAATAAAAAATTTATTTTATTAGGGAAAACCATATTGCATGTGAAAGCCCCATTTCTACCGATTAGAACGGTACCACATATTTATCGGTAGCCCCCTGTTCCTGCCCAGGAGACCCCCCCTAACTGAAACAAGTAATTTTTAACATTTACAAATAAAATACAACTACCATCCACACTACAAAGGGTTAAATCGAGAAAAAAAAAATGACATAGGGGGGGGGGGCTGCATTTTTTGGGGGGATTTTTAAGGGTTAAAAACCCTTAAAAAAACCCTTAAAAAAAACCCTTAAAAAGAGTTTAGGCTCCCGTGGCCACGGGATCTTCTGCCCCCCCCTGGCCTTTGGGGAGGCAGGTAATGGGGGTGCCGGGGGTTAATGCCATCCCCCCAGCCTTGAGAACTGGTATAGGGGTCTCATGGACCCCTTACCAGTTCACAAGGGGTTAAATTTAAAAAAAACACACCACACAGAGAAAAAATATTTTATTATTATTATTTTTTTTTTTTTTTTAATACTCACCTCCCATCCATACTGGAGCACTCTGTCCCTCAGCGATCACTGGCTTCTGCTCACTTGCTAGAAGCCTTTTATAGCTGCTGGATGACAGAACACAAAGGGTTAATTAAAAAAAAATGAAATAGGGTCCCCCCCTCCGTGGGCCCGGGCTCTTCTGCCCCCCCCTGGCCTTTGGGGAGGCAGGTAATGGGGGTGCCAGGGGTTAATGGCAAGTCACCTACAAGCGCATCCCCCCAGCCTTGTGAACTGGTATAGGGGTCATGGACCCCTTACCAGTTCACAAGGGGTTAAATGTAAAAAATAAACACACAGACACTGATTTGAAAAAATGACATTTATTTTTTTTTGACTATACTCATCTCCAATCCTGCGTCCCACGTCGCTGTCCCGCGCCGCTCACTCGGCGCCGGCATCTGTCAGGTGCCGATAGTGATCGGCGCAGGGCGGGTGAGAGGAGAGGAGGCTCCGACAGGGCGGATGAGAGGAGAAGAGGCTCCGATCGGAGCCTCCTCACCTCACACCCGCCCTGCTCCGATCACCACCGGCATCTGACAGATGCCGGTGCTCGGTCAGGGTATATGATGGTGCTCGGTCAGGGTATATGACGTCATCCCGCTCCTCCCACAAAAGGCGGGGCCACCGCCTCCCACAAGAGGTGGCGGCGCCATCGCTGCCATTAGAAGCAGTGAGGACCTGGAAGAGGGTCCTCACCCGAAGCCTGCGGAGCCTGGGGGGGGATCAGACCCCCCCCTGGTGAAGAGAAGATGGCGCAGAGCGATCGGGAGAGGAGGTGAGTGACTGTCTATTTTTTAACAGATACTGTCAGCGCTGGATACGGGGGGCGGCCTGTTTCGGGCCCCCCCCTGAAGACGGAGGACGACGGGGGGGATCGGATGCCCCCCCCAGGAAGAGGGGACCTCCAGCTTCAAAACAATATCAAAGGTAAGTGTTTCTTTTGTTTTACTTTTTAACTAGTTGTGGGAAATGTTAGGCACGTAGTTTCTACGTGCTTGGCACTTAAGGGTAGGAGAAGCAACCACGTAGAAACTACGTGCTTAGCATTTAAAGGGTTAATATAGATAAATGTAAGGTTATGCACATGGGCAGAAGAGATTGGTGCCATATTACACACTAATTTGGGAAAAGCTGGGTAAAACAACAATGGAAAAAGACCTAGGGGTAGTAAATAAGAAACTAAACTGTAAAGATCAAGGCAGAAGCTGCCAAGGCAAACACTATCATGGGGTGCATCAAGAGGGCATAGGTGCTCAGGACCAGAGCATCATTTTACCCCTGTATAAGATCAGACCCCATATGGAGTATTATGTACGGTTCAGTGCATAAAAAAGACATATCAGAACATGAGCATGTTCAAAGGCGAGCCACTAAATGAATTATTAGAGTGAGAGAACTAGAGTACTCTGAAAGATTGTCAAAGTTAGGTTTATTTAGTTCGGAAAAGAGACCCCTTAAGGGTGACCTAATAACTATGTATAAATATATCCGGGGTCAATACAAACATTTGTGCCATGATCTATTAAAAAGCAAGGACTGTAAGTAAAACTCGGGGGCATCCAGTAAAGTTAGAGGAAAGGCGATTCTTGCACCAGCATAGGAGTTAACTTTTTTACTGTAAAAGCAGTGTTAAGATTATGGAACTCTCTGCCAGAGGATGTAGTCATGAAGAATACACTAAAAGAGTACAAAAGTGGCCTGGATGCCTTCCTTGCATGTAATAACATTACCAGCAACTACTAATGCCAATTTAAAATTCAACTTAATCAAGCAAGCTCTTTCAAGTACTAAGGTGAATCTAAACTCCAGAAGAAAGCCCAGATCATGGCAACTAATCATCTCTTTGGCTAAAAGTTATATCTGTGCCAACAAGTGTAATATAGCCATTTGTATATTCCCATTTGTAAAATTACTAATACAATGAGGAAACATTGAAACCACATGTGTGGCATGTGTTGTGGTGTGTGTTTTTCAGGGGCATTGTTGTGCCCAGCTGACTAGAAACCTTACAAAACAGTGGTTTATGTTTGTAAAGCCAACTTTTATTAACTTTCTGCAACAATTTTTAAGCAGACCAAAATCTTCTAAATTGACTGAAGGTCATCTTACAGCCCCTTCCCGGGTCTTGAAGATTTGAGATGTTCCACTGGTTAAACATTAAAAGGAGACCAAAACTTTACAAAGCTGGATGCCCCGGGAGGTGGGTCAGTAAGTTAAACCTTCTACTTAAACCTTCTTGCTATTATTAGCACAATGAAAGGTCAAACAATAGGCTCGATTCAGAGAGACAAAAAAAAACTTCCATTTTAGTTTCCGCTCTCGTATGAGTGTACGAGTGATTCTGTGCATGCATTGAAAACCTTCTGTAAAGTTTCCGTCCGTTCGTACGGCAGATTACGAATACGAGGATGTCATTTTCCAGCATGACTTTTCCGTTTCATTTTCACATGTTACAACGTGGGCTTTCGTTTTTGCCCTTTTCCCATCGTATCCTCCAACGAATCCTTTACGTTTCCCCTTCGATTCTGTTTCCCTTTTTCAATAAATATTCGTCCAGACGGAAATCCTTATGATCTTGCGCCTGCGCACTACAAACTTAACTCATTAAAGTGCTCGCCTATATATTTGCCACCCTCACTTCTACTACAATGTTTAGCTAAACCCCTTAGCACTATCCTCCATCTTCCCTTTTGGACCCTTAAAGCTCATCCAAACCACTTAGCGCTATCCTCCATCTTCCCTTTTGGACCCTTAAAGCTCACCCAAACCACTTAGCACTATCCTCCATCTTCCCTTTTGGACCCTTAAAGCTCACCCAAATCACTTCTCGGTCATGTGAATATTCATCTTTAAATATTTCTGGGCCCATTAGTTTTGTGTTAATGTATTTTGTAAATGAAATGACACTGTAACATTTTTTTGGGGGATTCCATCATAAAATATAAAATTTTGAAAAGTTTAGAAAATGTCTAATTTTTACAACTATAAAAAACAAAATGCATAGCAATGGCAGGCCACAGAACATTTTTCTTCATCTGTGGTCTCCAATGAGTTGCCCAGCTCCTGCATCTCGCCCACCAACTGAAGGACCCTGACACTCAGTTGTGCCACTCTGGCACGTGTGGTCTCTGTTAAAAAACAAATTAAAATATTGGTATAACCTTGTTGGGGTCATACTGCAGTGCCCCCCCTTTATGGTCCAAACACCTAAATCTGGACTTCAAAAGCCAGAGGGCCCTCGCCACCACGGCCCGGGTTTTGCATAATGCCCAATTAGAGAACCCCTGGCCCGCATTCTGCAGGCAAAGAACGGGCATCAGGAGCAAGGGCAGGAAGGAGTGGAAATCCAGAATCCCCTGAAAGAATTTAAAAATACTAACATAAAATACACATTCTAAGCTACAATATTGTTTAACATGTCATCAAGGGCTAAAAACAGCAATAGGTTTAGTCATGAGTCATCAACTATATTCATTGCCATACAGTGAAAATGGATTGATGGAATGTGAGCAAACTTACCCAGGAGCCATCCACCAGATAATTCTCCTGACTCAAACTGACGAAATAAGCCGGAGCTCTGCAATATATAAGCATCATGGGACGACCCTGGATGCCCTGCAAGAACACTGAGGAATCGCATAGCTGGACCATACACTGCTTGTATGTTGTGTGAGTGGCACATCTTGCGGTTCCTGCAACCAAATATAAAATAATTACACAAAGCAAAGGTAACCGACTAAAACAATAACTCCTACAACAAATTAAGATTCAAGTTCAACAATCCAAATATAATCCACAAAGGACATGAGCAATTATATGGATGTGTGGGAAATTAAATGTTTACATGTTAAGGACTAATTAAGGTCAGCATTAAAATGCATCTATAAGGCATACATGAAATGTACTGATTCAGGTATGCATTGCTATACAATTTATAGCCTCGGCCATGCTGATACATGCAATGCCTTGGTGCTAAAGGCGCGCAGACTCCTCCACATAGCCGCAAAACATGTTCAACAATAGCAATCCGAGCCCTCAAAGGTCCCGTAAGTGGATCGGAAATGAAACGGATTTATAGGGTGGTGGTCTCTGAAACAACGGAAGTTATCTGAACGAACGAAAAATTTCCGATTTTGTTTGGAAAATGATCCGAACGGAAATGTTCCAATTTGCTTCCGTTCATCGAAAGCGCATATACACAGTTTCCCGAACGTTCGTACGAATGAAAAATGAACGAAAAAAAGCAAAAAAAGACTAACACCCACCCAAACTTTTACAGACAGCTACGGAAGTCCGGACGAATGTGTCTTTGAATTGAGGCTATTATTCAGATATTTCAAGAAAACCATTACAAATTTCTCAAAGTTAATAAAGTTAGCCACATATCCCTATCAGTACAAAAAAGTAACATAATAAACATTAAAAGGCATCAACAATATGACAATAGAAAAAGACAGTTAAACTGAAATTCAGAAAAGCTAAGAATTCTATGTTACAAATGGTTCTGTACAAATCAAAAAATTCCAGAGGCTAGAAATGTCAGACCACCTGTCTAATCAGAAAGTAAACACTAAATGTGTGACACTAAACCAAGTGTTGGAAGACATATATCTGGGGTGTCTAGTTATTCTTACTAAGTTTAAGAACAAAGGCTCACAAAAAAAGATGCAAAATAACCCTTTGTGGAAATGAGTTCATTATTCAGCACAGGGCAACCTCTAAATGAGATGATCAGTGCAGCAGGGTTGGATATTTATTTACTCTTACGCACTTTTATTCTTTCTTTTTAGTAAATATAACATTTGGAAGGTGCTATATATTGAAAATGATCTGAGCATGACAAGTGCTTGGTGGTCCCAAATCTAATTTTGAAACATGGAAATATTTCACTTTTTTCATGAAATCCAGATTTCTCTCTTACTGCTCATACAGGATGTGCAGATGACAATATAAAATATAATAAGGCACCCAGGTTGGTTTGAGTCCCTGGAAAGCAGACATGGCTGGGTGTTTCAGTTATTATGGCTCTCTCAGCAGGCACAACATATGATATTAATGCGTTTGCTGAGCCTGTTGAAAGACATCAAAGCTTTGAGAAATGTGCAGTGAGTGCTACAGGACACTCAACAGCTTGTGATATTTTTATGAGACCGGCATGCAAATTATTTCTAGATGTTGGCAGGCGTAGCCCTGTATCATCAAATGACCATTTTACGGACTCTTTAACTGTTTTGGCAATTCTCACACATTTTTTTCCTTTGCTTTGTAAAATAATTACTCAATTGTAGAAGAATAAATATTACAGAAAAGAACAAACAGGAAGGTGATGGTATATCACATTGACAATACAGAAATACTATTGGGATACTCCAGAGGTACAGTACCTGGAACACATTAAACGGAATGTAGCTCTGTTGACAAATCTGAGCCCCTGCAACCACAGTACATGTGAAAGCCTCCTAATAAATAGTAACTATTTTATCTATGTTTTAACTTTTTAAAATGTTGTTCTACCCTCAGTATATTTGCATAAATATCTTTTTATAAAAAAAGACCAGTCCACACAATTAGATCCAATAGAGACTGCATGCACAGATGTCTATGTCATTCCGAGCCTTCCTGTTGACACATTCACTTTTATGTTCAAAGCAGAAGTAAAGTTAGTAAAAGTAGAGAGAATTCCCAGGGGGTCCACTTTGCGCTTGGACCAGCTGGGTCGCTAATTTCAATGTCCCCATCCAATCCTGTACCTGACCGTACTGTGCCCCACTAGCCAAGAAACACCAGACAATGTTCCTCCACTATTGCTTTAGCCTCAGTACAATTTCTTTAGGAGTGGCCATATCCAAATATTGCCCATGATCTGCCCCCTCATAGCCGCAGAGTGTACTCATTGATTGGCCGGGCTCTAAACTTTGCTGTCCATGGGCTGGCTGGGGACGAACCCTAAAATCCTGGGCTGATTTTTGGCTTTAATCCACCATTTGCTTGACCTTTAAACCATAATTAAATTACTTTCTATTCAATTATTGTTTAAATTCCATTCAATTATTGTTTAAATTCCAAAGAAATGTTGGACCCACACATTAACACAAATGAATATATTTTAATGAGCATTTGCATTTCATTTCAATTGCAGCTAATCTGTGTTGGGCTGTATTTTAATGCATTTTTACAAAAGACAAATCTAAAAACCCACCATACAGGATGCTCGTCCTCAGAGGCCTGAGATGGCTACTTGTGCCACGCAGAATGTAACTGGCCACTGGAGGCACATTGAAAGTTGGTTGGTATCTCCTCTATATCTAGATCAGAGGTTCCCAACAGGTGGTATTAATACCATTGGTGTTACTCTAGATCCTCTCAGGTGGTACTTTAAAAGGCTGCAGACTTTCCTGAGATTTGCACCATCATTAAAAAAAGCTATACATTTTTTTACATGATTCATTCAAATAGCTGTTTTTTTGTGTTTTGACTAAGATTTTTGGTGACTGACAATTCTTACATACCACCCAGGTACTACTTGATATAAAGGAAAAATGGTACTAGATGAAAAAAGGTTGGTAACCCAGGTTGGTAACCTCTGGGTTTGATATATTTTCATGTCTACAAAAGAAATAACTTCCTTCCTTATTCAAATTTATTAGCTTCATCAATTCTACAAGTTGATGGACTGTGCCTATCCAAAAGTACAATACATCATCAATGTACCTGTACATTGTGGCACAGGTACAGACATGTCGTGACTTGCTCACAACCTCCTCTCCCACCACCACAGGTACACGTTTGCAAATAATGGCGAACAGGTAGTCCCCATTGCCGTCCCCTGTAAAGAAGTTTTGGGCAAGTATGAAGCATAGTAAAGTGAGAAGAAATGTATTGTGTTCCATTGTTCAATAACTAATTAATTAAGAAATATCCTGACTGCTTCGATACCACAGTACTGTGGGATGCTTGAATACAGGGCCTCCATGTCGAGGGTGGCCAGGATAGAACCCAGAGGGAGAACCAGGCCATATAAAATCTGTAGTACATGGGATGTGTCCTTAACATATGAAAATAATCCCTTAACAGCTATAAAAACATGTCAACATACTGACTTTCCTTTTTCGACAATAAATCTGACCCGGCAATATGGGATGTGCAAGTGGATGTGTAGTTGATATATAGACTTTTCGAAAGCAATGAGAAGTCTTTATTGTCATATGTGGAATGTTGAGCAACTCCCAGACTTTCTTGATAGTTATGTGACCAACAAGTGCCTTGTCAATAGTAGCCTAGTATTCCTTCTGGTCACTGGCCAATCTCGACATGGAGACTCTGCAGTACCAGGTTCCTGCCTTTGGCGGCGGCCTTACTGGTTACTTGGTTATTGTTTGTAAGTTCTTTCAGTGCTTTTATTTGGGCTGCTGTTATATTATATAGGGTATATTGTCCAGATTTAAGGCTTCTAACTTTTTGGCAACTGTACTGACGAAAGTTGCTATGTTTGAATTGATTATTAATAGGTTGATTTTTTCTTTATTCCACTTATGCCTATTTTATAGTATGTAGTGTGTTCCCTTTGATCAAAACTCTTTCATCCTCATCAACTCCTGTTGTTTCTCTCTACGGAGGCATCCCGACTTGGGATGCCCCGCTGTGTACCCCTTCAGGTCACCCCATTTCACTCACCATCCTTCTGCTCCCATGGTACAGAATCGGGTGAGAGCTAGTGCCCTGATTGGCTCCTTTTGGGCTAAGTCGTCTGGATGGCTAAGCAGCCGAGCATCGCCGAAGAGAGCCGGGCTGCGCCACCAGCCGCATCCCATGCCCACCTTGCAACCGTGGCGTGCCCTCGCCACCCATTCAGCCCACACATGGCTAGAGGTGAGCCAGAGTGCACAGATACAGCGAGGACTCCAGGAGAGAGTTAGTGTTCCAGGGGGTTTGTGGGGGTTTCACACAGCGGAGCATCCAATTCAGTTATTTAGACTCCAGGGCCTCCGATGATCCTCTTTAATTGCATTAATTCATTAAAACCCTTATAGTCTTTTCTGGACCAATGTGTCCAATCATGTAGGCTCAGCTGTTTTAACTGATCATTTTCCTGGAACATGAATTGCTACAGAATAGATGAATGTCTTTAATAAGTTCAAATGTATTATTATTATTCATTGCCTCTATCTGGGCAAAAATATGAACCCAAGGAGAATAACTGTATTTGCGAATATGATGAAGAGTATATGATGAAGAATTCAAAACAGCATTGAGAAGTAGACAAGTACTGGAAAATGTATATGCATTTTGGTTGGCTTGCTTCAATCAGACTTAACTTTGCTTAGAACTTGGACCTTGATTCCAGTCAAACATCTTATGGCTTAATCTACTAATCGACTCTATACCTAGCTTGTTTTGTGCTGACTTCAGCCCAGCATATGGTCACTATTTCCGTTTTTCTATTGGGGTGGCTGAACCTTCAGCCAACGTGGTGCTCAAAACACTTATCCGCCTGCATTGACCAAGCTGTAATTTGCCTGACAGGTCCTCGGGAACTGCAACCTGGGAGCTGACTTCCACCAAAACCATCTTAACCTTCAGAAGAGCTAGAAAAACAGGCACTTCTTAGACTCCCCATCCCAGCCAGTGGCTTCAATCTACCAAATTTCTCTAAATCGATTACACCATTTTTCATACTGAGTAAGAGAAGGACAACATCCTCTACAGGGATTGTGTTGCAAAAACATTGGCATTTCCTAATGTCGCTGTTGTATGTGCATAGGTGGGAACTGTGCCTAATGCAGTATGAATCTTATGTCTTCTAGGGTGACTAAAATGTGTGTTTGTTAGAACATACAGTATTCTTCCTTGATACCATGATATTCTCCTGCTGCACAAAGGCTAGTGAGGCATGGGCATAAGACTAGAACTGAGCGATTACACCTTCTTAAAATGTACCAACACCCATTGTTAGCAAAAAGTGTGTTGGTGCAAGATGGGGGTGGGCATAACAAATTGCATCGGCAGTTCTTACTTTCACTCCCTTCCCCCCAGTAAAATCCAGCTTTATGGTTGGCTATCGGCAGTTATGTGGTGTGGGTTTCTCTTCTGAGACCGTGTGAACCCCCAGTGGCATAGTTTTGGGGCTTACTTTTGCCAGGGAACAAGGTTGAGGTAAGAAATAATGGGGCTGTCTACATCAGCAATTGGAATGCCCTGCCCCCTACCTGTACCTATACTCCTGGGACTCAAACCTGACCTGTAGCCAACTAATCAACCACTACTGCTACCCAACCCAAAACCATCAACCTCAAATGCTTTCCTTCTTATTGAGATACAGATTATAGTTTGAAAACTTCTGCAATATTCTAGGTATCAAAACAAATATATAAAGCATAAAGCCAAAAAGTATTTCAGAGCTTAAAAAAAATTACTAATCTTTCTTCAGGTATTATATCCACTTGATGTGATTTGCCACCACCCTTATGTGCACCAGCATTATGTGCATAAAATGCACATGCAAGAAACGTACTTCATTCAACATTTAACAATGAGAACCATAGCAGCAGCAGTGGATGTCTGTAAGAAATACACCCCACGCCTCACCAAAAGGTAATGCGTAAGCCTGGAATGCAAACAGCATAATTCTGTTAAATATAAAAGTTGTTTCATAATTTAACCTAATGCACTCACAAAGGAAAAGCATGTTTTGCTTATACAAATGTCGAATGGCAGGAAACTTTGGACAATAACACTTTACCTCCTTACCCACGGTCACGAGTTGGGAGGTTTATAATCTACTCTAAAAGCCTGGACAGCTTCCAAAATGACTCCATGATTCTAAAGAAAGACCAGCATGGACCAAGAGAAAAAACGGTTAGGGCTTGTCAAATCTTTAATAGAGAGTGTGCTTTAAACCTCAGTTCAGTTGCCTCTTTTTGCCTGGACAGCCAGATATTATATATTAAGAGAGCCCAAAAGTCTATAACATATTGCAAAGCATTTACATCTCAGAAATGGTGAGTGCTTCTTGAGGACCAGACAGTGAAATAGACAAGTATTTACCTATTTCTTAGAAAGTTGCAAGTATAATAAGAATTAATCCAACAAACTTGCCTGATATCGATTAATCCTACAAACATGTCCCATAACAGAAAGTAACCTGACTGACAGTTACTCCCACATTCTCGCGTTCTGCTCATCTGGTTTAATTTAGCAATACATTGAACTTGTTTGACTTTGTGTTTTTAATACATCTTCTACAAAATTCATCCATAAACCATGTAACCTGAAGTAACGATCCTTTTGAAAGTGGTTTTAAAAGTGTTATATGCACACAAAGCAGTCAGTTTGATTGATTATTTTAACATCTGTGCATCAGGTGCTTTAAACTGTATACATCAAACCATCTGTCAACCTTTTAAGTGCAGCTCATCATAACGTCACACTTCTAATTCCTCTTTACTGTTTATGAGGGAGGTGCTGGCACTGACATTTGAAAAGTAAACCTTCTTGGAGAAGCAGAACAATGCTGTAAGCGTATTTAATTCAATGTATAGTGATCTCATAGTTGCAAGTTACATTCTATTTTTAAATATATATTAAGCACAAATTACAAGAATTTTAAAGAGTAAAGAGAAATGTAGGCTGTAGACACTTCTATCACTGCTTCCCCATACACCATACTTGACTAGTGCTTAGGGTAGCAGGTTAGCTAATGGTAGCCCTTGTTTCTCTATTTTGTATCC
Source organism: Gastrophryne carolinensis (assembly GCA_027917425.1). Lineage (NCBI taxonomy): Eukaryota > Metazoa > Chordata > Amphibia > Anura > Microhylidae > Gastrophryne > Gastrophryne carolinensis. The sequence continues at coordinate 378,573,710 of CM051236.1, forward strand.
TTTTCCCTAAAATCATAGGAAAAAGCAACAGGAAAATGACAATGGTGAAAGACTAAAATGAAGATGTCTATTTTATTTATTTTTATTGTCACAAGATATGTTTTTATTTAACTCTTTGCCACTACTAGTAAACCAGAAATTGGTCCCAAGGTTAAAGGCTAGAAGAGTCAGCAAGCCACCTGCCTAGCATGTGGCCTTTTTAGAACCGGGCTACAGCAAAACCCAGTGGTCACTGGTAGAGATGAGCGAACTTTTGAAAAATTCGATTCGACTGATTCGCCGAATTTTCCGACAAAAATCGTTTCGACCCGAATTTATTCGCGACGAATCGCTATTAAAACGGCTATTTCTGAGCCTCCTAGAGCCTCAATAGGGTTGTAAGCCATTCTGCCTTGCTGTAACACGCATAGGATGCGTGCTGGGTTAGTTAAATAATACTTTGAAGAAATATCACATGCAGATCAGAGGCATCGCTAATAGAATCGCAGAGCGGCACAATTGCAGAGAGTTGAAGTGGCATCACTATGAGGGGCAGGAGCCCAAACATTGCTTTAAAGAGACACTGGAGTTGGCAGCAGCAGGAGTCCAAAAATTGGATGAATCACACCCTGGAGTTGCAAGCAGCAGCAGGAGCCCAAACATTGGCTGAAAGAGACACTGGAGTTGGCTGCAGGAGGCCAAAAATTGGATGAATCACACCCTGGAGTTGCAAGCAGCAGCAGGAGCCCAAACATTGGCTGAAAGAGACACTGGAGTTGGCTGCCGGAGCCCAAAAATTGAATGAATCACACCCTGGAGTTGGCAGCAGCAGGAGCCCAAACATAACTTTAAAGAGACACTGGAGTTGGCAGCAGGAGCCCGAAAAATTGGATGAATCACACCCTGGAGTTGGCAGCAGCAGCAGCAGGAGCCCAAACATTACTTTAAAGAGACACTGGGGTTGGCTTCAGGAGCCCAAAAATTGGATGAATCACACCATGGAGTTGGCAGCAGCAGCAGCAGGAGCCCAAACATAACTTTAAAGAGACACTGGAGTTGGCAGCAGGAGCCCAAAAATTGGATGAATCACACATTGGAGTTGGCAGCAGCAGGAGCCCAAACATTACTTTAAAGAGACACTGGGGTTGGCAGCAGGAGCCCAACAATTGGATGAATCACACCCTGGAGTTGGCAGCAGCAGGAGCCCAAACATAACTTTAAAGAGACACTGGAGTTGGCAGCAGGAGCCCAAAAATTGGATGAATCACACCCTGGAGTTGGCAGCAGCAGCAGGAGCCCAAACAATACTTTAAAGAGACAGTGGGGTTGGCAGCAGGAGCCCAAAAATTGGATGAATCACACCCTGGAGTTGGCAGCAGCAGCAGCAGGAGCCCAAACGTTACTTTAAAGAGACACTGGGGTTGGCTTCAGGAGCCCAAAAATTGGATGAATCACACCCTGGAGTTGGCAGCAGCAGCAGCAGGAGCCCAAACATTAATTTAAAGAGACACTGGGGTTGGCTTCAGGAGGCCAAAAATTGGATGAATCACACCCTGGAGTTGGCAGCAGCAGCAGCAGGAGCCCAAACATAACTTTAAAGAGACACTGGAGTTGGCAGCAGGAGCCCAAAAATTGGATGAATCTCACCCCGGAGTTGGCAGCAGCAGCAGCAGCAGCAGGAGCCCAAATATTACTTTAAAGAGACACTGGAGTTGCCAGCAGGAGCCCAAAAATTGGATGAATCACACCCTGGAGTTGGCAGCAGCAGCAGCAGGAGCCCAAACATTACTTTAAAGAGACACTGGAGTTGGCAGCAGGAGCCCAAAAATTGGATGAATCACACCCTGGAGTTGCAAGCAGCAGCAGGAGCTCAAACATTACTTTAAAGAGACACTGGGGTTGGCAGCAGGAGCCCAAAAATTGGATGAATCACACCCTGGAGTTGCAAGCAGCAGCAGGAGCCCAAACATTACTTTAAAGAGACACTGGGGTTGGCTTTTGGAGCCCAAAAATTGGATGAATCACACCCTGGAGTTGGCAGCAGCAGCAGCAGGAGCCCAAACATTACTTTAAAGAGACACTGGGGTTGGCTTCAGGAGCCCAAAAATTGGATGAATCACACCCTGGAGTTGGCAGCAGCAGCAGCAGCAGGAGCCCAAACATTACTTTAAAGAGACACTGGGGTTGGCTTCAGGAGCCCAAAAATTGAATGAATCACACCCTGGAGTTGGCAGCAGCAGGAGCCCGAACATAACTTTAAAGAGACACTGGAGTTGACAGCAGGAGCCCAAAAATTGGATGAATCACACCCTGGAGTTGGCAGCAGCAGGAGCCCAAACATAACTTTAAAGAGACACTGGAGTTGGCAGCAGGAGCCCGAAAAATTGGATGAATCACACCCTGGAGTTGGCAGCAGCAGCAGCAGGAGCCCAAACATTACTTTAAAGAGACACTGGGGTTGGCTTCAGGAGCCCAAAAATTGGATGAATCACACCCTGGAGTTGGCAGCAGCAGCAGCAGGAGCCCAAAACATAACTTTAAAGAGACACTGGAATTGGCAGCAGGAGCCAAAAAATTGGATGAATCACACCCTGGAGTTGGCAGCAGCAGGAGCCCAAACATTACTTTAAAGAGACACTGGGGTTGGCAGCAGGAGCCCAAAAATTGGATGAATCACACCCTGGAGTTGGCAGCAGCAGGAGCCCAAACATAACTTTAAAGAGACACTGGAGTTGGCAGCAGGAGCCCAAAAATTGGATGAATCACACCCTGGAGTTGGCAGCAGCAGCAGCAGGAGCCCAAACAATACTTTAAAGAGACAGTGGGGTTGGCAGCAGGAGCCCAAAAATTGGATGAATCACACCATGGAGTTGGCAGCAGCAGCAGCAGGAGCCCAAACGTTACTTTAAAGAGACACTGGGGTTGGCTTCAGGAGCCCAAAAATTGGATGAATCACACCCTGGAGTTGGCAGCAGCAGCAGCAGGAGCCCAAACATTACTTTAAAGAGATACTGGGGTTGGCTTCAGGAGCCCAACAATTGGATGAATCACACCCTGGAGTTGCAAGCAGCAGCAGCAGCAGCTGCAGGAGCCCAAACATAGCTTGAAAGAGACACTGCAGTTGGCTACTGGAGCCCAAAAATTGGATGAATCACACCCTGGAGTTGGCAGCAGCAGAAGCAGCAGGAGCCCAAACATTACTTTAAAGAGACACTGGGGTTGGCTTCAGGAGCCCAAAAATTGGATGAATCACACCCTGGAGTTGGCAGCAGCAGCAGCAGGAGCCCAAACATTAATTTAAAGAGACACTGGGGTTGGCTTCAGGAGGCCAAAAATTGGATGAATCACACCCTGGAGTTGGCAGCAGCAGCAGGAGCCCAAACATAACTTTAAAGAGACACTGGAGTTGGCAGCAGGAGCCCAAAAATTGGATGAATCTCACCCCGGAGTTGGCAGCAGCAGCAGCAGGAGCCCAAATATTACTTTAAAGAGACACTGGAGTTGCCAGCAGGAGCCCAAAAATTGGATGAATCACACCCTGGAGTTGGCAGCAGCAGCAGCAGGAGCCCAAACATTACTTTAAAGAGACACTGGAGTTGGCAGCAGGAGCCCAAAAATTGGATGAATCACACCCTGGAGTTGCAAGCAGCAGCAGGAGCCCAAACATTACTTTAAAGAGACACTGGGGTTGGCAGCAGGAGCCCAAAATTGGATGAATCACACCCTGGAGTTGCAAGCAGCAGCAGGAGCCCAAACATTACTTTAAAGAGACACTGGGGTTGGCAGCAGGAGCCCAAAAATTGGATGAATCACACCCTGGAGTTGGCAGCAGCAGCAGCAGGAGCCCAAACATTACTTTAAAGAGACACTGGAGTTGGCAGCAGGAGCCCAAAAATTGGATGAATCACACCCTGGAGTTGCAAGCAGCTGCAGGAGCCCAAACATTACTTTAAAGAGACACTGGGGTTGGCTTTTGTAGCCCAAAAATTGGATGAATCACACCCTGGAGTTGAAAGCAGCAGGAGCCCAAACATAGCTTGAAAGACACACTGGGGTTGGCTTCAGGAGCCCAAAAATTGGATGAATCACACCCTGGAGTTGCAAGCAGCAGCAGGAGCCCAAACATTACTTTAAAGAGACACTGGAGTTGGCAGCAGGAGCCCAGAAATTGGATAAATCACACCCTGGAGTTGCAAGCAGCAGCAGGAGCCCAAACATTACTTTAAAGAGACACTGGGGTTGGCTTTAGGAGCCCAAAAATTGGATGAATCACACCCTGGAGTTGGCAGCAGCAGGAGCCCAAACATTACTTTAAAGAGACACTGGGGTTGGCTTCAGGAGCCCAAGAATTGGATGAATCACACCCTGGTGTTGGCAGCAGCAGAAGCAGCAGGAGCCCAAACATAACTTTAAAGAGACACTGGAGTTGGCTTCAGGAGCCCAAAAATTGGATGAATCACACCATGGAGTTGGCAGCAGCAGCAGCAGGAGCCCAAACATTACTTTAAAGAGACACTGGGGTTGGCTTCAGGAGCCCAAAAATTGGATGAATCACACCCTGGAGTTGGCAGCAGCAGCAGCAGGAGCCCAAACATAACTTTAAAGAGACACTGGAGTTGGCAGCAGGAGCCCAACAATTGGATAAATCACACCCTGGAGTTGGCAGTAGCAGCAGCAGGAGCAGCAGGAGCCCAAACATTACTTTAAAGAGACACTGGGGTTGGCTTCAGGAGCCCAAAAATTGGATGAATCACACCCTGGAGTGGCAAGCAGCAGCAGCAGGAGGCCAAAAATTGGCTGAAAGGCACACCCTGAAGTTGGCATCAGCAGGAGGCCAAAAATTGGTTGGAAGGCACACCCTGAAGTTGGCATCAGCAGGAGCCCAAAAATTGGCCTAAAGACATAAATATGTTTTGCACCATTTGGAAAGTGTAAAACGTGGCACCATGCTGAATCTAGTCGCATGCATCAGGCATTGGTGGGTGGAAATCCTGGCTGATCCATCCCTGATTCATTTTGACAAAGGTGAGTCTCTCCACATTTTTAGTTGACAGACGAGTTCTCCTCGCCGTAACTATGGCCCCCGCCGCACTAAAAACCCGCTCAGATGGCACGCTACTTGCCGGGCAGGACAGCTTTTCCAGGGCAAACTCTGCTAGTTGTAGCCACAAATCAAGTTTGGCTGCCCAGAAGTCCAGCGGATCCTCAAGGTGTGTTGGCATGGTCATGTCAAGGTATGACATGACCTGCTGGTTGAGGTCCTGCTCCAGGCCTTCCTGCTGCTCATGAGTAGCCTCACTATGCGGATGTAGAAAGCTACTCATTAGCGACTGAAGACTGAGGCTGCTGCTGATGGAGCTGCTGCTGCTGCTCCTACCAACCCCCCCAGCAGCCATGGCAGTGGATGGTGAGCGCAGAGGTCCCCTCGAGTCAGACCTGCGAGAGTATGGACCATGGCGCAGATAAGCATCGGCCAACTGCCTACGTAGAATGTCTTTGTAGTAGTTCAGTTTGTCCTCCCTCTCGGCGGGTTTAAAAAATGCCCCCATTTTGTGCCGGAAGCGAGGGTCCAATAAGGTGGACAGCCAGAAGTCATCCCGCCGACTAATGGAAACAATTCTGGGGTCACTACGCAAGCACGTGAGCATGCTTCCTGCCATTTGCACAAGCGACTTGGAGGGACTACCTGTCTCCATCTCCACTGCATACTGCCACGGTGTGTCTGGGCCCTCTGTCTCGCCTTCCTCAAAACCCTCTAGCTCCTCTGGCTGCTCCTGCTCCTCCTCTCCTGTCCGCTGACTAGATAAACCAGCCATTTCGCCAAGCCTAAACTGTGCTTCACTGTGCCCCTCCTCCTCCTCTTACTCCTCCAGTTTAGCTCCAACGGGGTTCATGTGGCCGTAAGATGTAGACGCCATGTCTCCAGTGCCCTGACCAGCCATGGTTTCCAACATGTGCTGTAGTACATGAAGCAGTGGAATCACGTCGTTCATCCCGTAATCCTGCCGACTGACAAATAAAGTGGCTTCCTCAAAGGGCCTGAGCAAACGGCAGGTGTCACGTATGAGCTGCCACTGGCTGACATTGAAGTTACACAGGGGAGTCCCCCTATCCGCTTGGATCATCAGGAAATCCGTGATGGCTTTTCTCTGTTCATATAATCGGTCCAACATGTGAAGGGTGGAATTCCAACGGGTGGAAACATCGCAAATCAGACTATGTTGGGGGATACCGTTCTGACGCTGTAGCTCAAGAAGGGTGTGTTTGGCGGTGTGTGAGTGGCTGAAGTGCATGCAAAGCTTCCTTGAAGTTGTTAGGATGTCTTGCATATGGGGGGAATACTTCAGTAACCGCTTGACAACCAGATTGAAGACGTGAGCCATGCAGGGGGCATGGGTCAGGCTTCCTTGGCGCAGCAAAGACAAAATGTTTTTCCCATTGTCGGTAACCATGATTCCCATTTTAAGTTTTCTTGGAGTAAGCCATGTTTGGATTTCCTGATGAATAAATTTAAGCAGTTCCTCCCCTGTGTGACTCCTTTCGCCAAGACAACCCATGTGAAACACTGCGTGACACCTCCGTGCCCTGCACACATGGTAGACTGGAGGGGCACTGAGACTTGAGCCTACAGTGGAGGGTGAGGAGATGGCGGAGGATGAGGAGGCCGAGTCGCACAGTGTCACAGGCCCAACGGGCAGGGAGCGCGGAGGCCGAAGCGGCGTGACCTGTCCAAGTTGCTGCTGCTGCTGCTGCTGCAAAGGGACCACATTCACCCAGTGGGCCGTAAACGACATGTACTGTCTCTGACCGTAGTTACAGTTCCAGACGTCGGCGCTGCCATGCACTTTGCTACACACCGACAGGCTCAAGGACTGGCCCACCTTCTGTTCAACAAAAGTGTGCAGCGCTGGTACTGCCTTCTTGGCAAAGAAATGACGGCTTGGGACACTCCACCTCAGCTTGGCACAAGCCATCAGTTCTCTGAAAGGTGCAGAGTCCACCACCTGAAAAGGGAGCGACTGCAGCACCAGCAACTTGGACAGGAGCACATTCAGCTTCTGCGCCGTAGGATGAGTGGGCGCATACTGCTGTCTCTTGGACATGGCTTCGCTGATGGATTGCTGGCGGGATGCATGACTTGGAGGAGGAGGAGGAGGAGCAGGAGCGACAGAGGATGGGTATGACGCACAACTGCCTTCGGCTGAGGTGCTGGAGCCTTGGCTGGCAGAAATTGGGAGCGGCGTGCCACTTGGTGAGGAAGCAGACTGGACCACCCCTTGGGAGCCTCAGTTCTCCCAGGTGGCTTTATGGTGACGCATCATATGTTGACGCAGGGCCGTGGTGCCAACATTTGGGCCCTGGCCACGCTTCACCTTCTGCCTACATATCTTGCATGTGGCCATGTTACCCTCCTGCGGATGCTTCAGGAAAAACTGCCACACTGCCGAGTAGCTACTTTTCCCACCAACAGGCCTCACTGATTCGCTGCTATTGTCGCCAACTCCAGGAACCCCTGCCCCACTACCTCCCGATAAGGTAGCCTGCCGCGCAGCAGGTGCTCAACCCCGGCCCCGTTTGGCTCCAGGCTTTACAATTGTGCCCCCATGCTGCCTGCCAACCATGCTGCTAACACCTTGCTGCCTGAGCTGCTGACTCCAGGGCAACCTGCGCCCCTCTTCTCCCGATGATGAAGATGAAGCCCCTTCATCACCCGGCTCCCAAGTGCGATCGGCTTCATCGTCATCATCATTATCACCGAGTTGTGGCTGTACGTCACTGATGTTCGTGGATTCGTCAACAGTGTCTGGCACAGGAGCTGGAATGCTCGCAGCACCCACGACACTGTCCACATCACTATTTGCCTGCCTAGCTAAAGAAGCCACCTCCATTTCTTGGCTGGGCAGTAGCTGCTGACTGTCCTCTATCTGATCGTCCTCCTCACTAAAGAGTGGAGCTGAACCCAAAGCATAGGATACGTCGCTGGGGGAGGGAACGGCGTAGGACAGAGGCAATGGGAGGACAGGGACTGCTCTCGGGGCATGCCAACTCAGGGTTGTGTCAGAGGAACCTACCGACCCTAGACTGGGGGCCTCAGACGTAAGTTGTGATGATGTTGTTGATGAGCGCGTTAACCAATCTACCACGGCAGATGCGTTACTGGTGGAGACACGACCGCTAGCAGATACTGGCAGACCAGGTCTCTCACCGTGACTCCTGCTGCCACTCGCCCCTAGTCTGCTGCGACCTCTGCCTGCTGAATCTTGGCCTCTGCCACTCCTCTTTGAACATCCTGGCACTTGTCTGCCTGACATTTTTATGTATTTCCTTATTTAGTATAAACAGATAGGGTTCAATGTGCAGTTTTGCGGTGCCCTGCGGCCTGGTTTATTAAAAGCAGTCAAAAACAAATGGGATGCCCCCACAGCAGACCTGAGATCAGTATATATGCACAGCAACAGTGTCTAAGCAGGCTCAAACAGGCCAAATTACTTTAAATAACTGTGCAGCTTACAGTAAATACAGAGGCTAATGTGATTATACAGAATGGGATGCCCCCAAGCAGGCTTTATAACAGTATATATGCACAGCAACAGTGTCTAAGCAGGCTCAAACAGGCCAAATTACTTTAAATAACTGTGCAGCTTACAGTAAATACAGAGGCTAATGTGATGCTACAGAATGGGATGGCTCCAAGCAGACTTGAGATCAGTATATATGCACACAGCAACAGTGTGTAAGCAGGCTCATACAGGCCAAATTATTTAAATAACTGTGCAGCTTACAGTAAATACAGAGGCTAATGTGATGCTACAGAATGGGATGGCCCCAAGCAGACTTGAGATCAGTATATATGCACACAGCAACAGTGTGTAAGCAGGCTCATACAGGCCAAATTACTTTAAATAACTGTGCAGCTTACAGTAAATACAGAGGCTAATGGTATGTTACAGAATGGGATGGCCCCAAGCAGACTTGAGATCAGTATATATGCACACAGCAACAGTGTGTAAGCAGGCTCATACAGGCCAAATTACTCTAAATAACTGTGCAGCTTACAGTAAATACAGAGGCTAATGGTATGTTACAGAATGGGATGCCTCAAAGCAGACTTGAGATCAGTATATATGCACACAGCAACAGTGTGTAAGCAGGCTCATACAGGCCAAATTACTTTAAATAACTGTGCAGCTTACAGTAAATACAGAGGCTAATGGTATGTTACAGAATGGGATGCCTCAAAGCAGACTTGAGATCAGTATATATGCACACAGCAAAAGTGTGTAAGCAGGCTCATACAGGCCAAATTACTTTAAATAACTGTGCAGCTTACAGTAAATACAGAGGCTAATGTGATGTTACAGAATGGGATGCCCCAAGCAGACTTGAGATCAGTATATATGCACACAGCAGCAGTGTGTAAGCAGGCTCATACAGGCCAAATTACTTTAAATAACTGTGCAGCTTACAGTAAATACAGAGGCTAATGGTATGTTACAGAATGGGATGGCCCCAAGCAGACTTGAGATCAGTATATATGCACACAGCAACAGTGTGTAAGCAGGCTCATACAGGCCAAATTACTTTAAATAACTGTGCAGCTTACAGTAAATACATAGGCTAATGTGATGTTACAGAATGGGATGCCTCAAAGCAGACTTGAGATCAATATATATGCACACAGCAACAGTGTGTAAGCAGGCTCATACAGGCCAAATTACTTTAAATAACTGTGCAGCTTATAGTAAATACAGAGGCTAATGTGATGTTACAGAATGGGATGGTCCCAAGCAAACTTGAGATCAGTATATATGCACACAGCAACAGTGTGTAAGCAGGCTCATACAGGCCAAATTACTTTAAATAACTGTGCAGCTTACAGTAAATACATAGGCTAATGGTATGTTACAGAATGGGATGCCTCAAAGCAGACTTGAGATCAGTATATATGCACACAGCAACAGTGTGTAAGCAGGCTCATACAGGCCAACTTACTTTAAATAACTGTGCAGCTTACAGTAAATACAGAGGCTAATGTGATGTTACAGAATGGGATGCCCCAATCAGACTTGAGATCAGTATATATGCACACAGCAACAGTGTGCAAGCAGGCTCATACAGGCCAAATTACTTGAAATAACTGTGTAACTTACAGTAAATACAGAGGCTAATGGTATGTTACAGAATGGAATGCCTCAAAGCAGACTTGAGATCAGTATATATGCACACAGCAACAGTGTGTAAGCAGGCTCATACAGGCCAAATTACTTACAGTAAATACAGAGGCTAATGAGATTTTACAAAATGGTAATGTTCCCACAGCAGACTTGAGATCAGTTCAGTATATATGCACAGTAAGTGTATAAGCAGCCTGAAAACGCTAACAAAGCCAGTCAGCCAGCCAGTAACACTCAGGCTGGATGAAAAAAAAAAAAATCTCCCTGTGACTGCCTCCGATTTTTCCTAACTTTCCCTGCTTCTCGCTGACTTCCTGCCTGTCTCCTGCCTGTCTCCTGCCTGTCCCTGTCTGTCCCTGTCTCTCTAACTGTCTCTCCCTGACTACAGCAGCGTCCTGTCTCTCACGAATGCAATAGAGAAATGAGGAAAAGCAAGATGTCCGCCGCCTTAAATAGCGCTGTGACGTCACCGGGCTTGCTGGCTGCTGATAGGCTGCATGTGACTGCCCCAGCATGCACTGGAGCAGGGTAGATGTCTGGACATGTCCCGTCCGCCATCTTAGAATGCCTGTAATGTAAATGAATGGATGTTAAAGGAAAACTTCGAGTGATCGAAGCACGGGGAAATTCGGATTCGATCCGAATCGAATTTTTCATGAAATTCGGATTGAATCCGGGTTCGTCCGGATCGATTCGCTCATCCCTAGTCACTGGCATGGACCCAGGAATCACCAAGGACTACAATAGACCTGTACCAAAGGGTATAGGGTCTGGCATCCGGCCACAGCCAAAGGATGGTCCTTAAATTTTGAAGCCCTGGGTAAAAAATAATGATAATGGGGTAAATAGTTTGACACAAATATTGGCAAGCCGAGTCAAAACAAAATTTAGTCTAAATCCCAAGCTAATTGCCACCATTCCATGCTCCATGTCAGTTTTCTTAATAACTTCAAACGCATTTTATGGTCAAATCATTCATTAATTCAGCCAATTGTTGGTCTAAGTTCCCGTGTGTGTTACCTCTAGACAAGCCCCTGTTTGCCGAGATGTCAGCAGGCTTTACCGGACACGGCTGCCCCCAGGTCTTACAATGCACAAACAATATCAACTTGGGCTGAACCTGCAGGTGGGTGAGCATAACTGGGGTTCGAGGCAAGGGTCTTACACAGATGTCAGTCCAACGGGCGTCAATGCAAAGGGGTAACCAGAGTGGTACCGAAGGGAGCAGACAGAATCAGGGTCAAAGATTCCGAGGTCAGCAACGGGTGGGTGCAGAGGAGGTGAGATAAGGTCAATCTGGGTCAACACGAGTAGCAAGAATTCAGAGTACAACACCCAAGCAACAGCTATCACTGATGACAGGGGCCCTTTTATTAGACTAAGCGTGTGGGGATTGGCCCAGGGCGGAAATGGCCAATTGGCCCACAATACACCAAGGGCTGATAGCCCAGTGCTAATTGAGGGCTAGGTAGCCCTGGTAGTATCCCTAGGGTTCATTGGTCCTAGGGCTAAAAAATCAAAGCTTGTGTAGTTAGCAATTTTAATTTTCACACACACAGCAGTTAGACATTACTTCTGTGAGTTTACATAAAGGTGTGGCTTATAAACAGACTAAGCAAGTAAGGAACTAGGTGAATCAGAAACATTTCATGTCTAAAACCAGATAAAAAACACAATTACCGTATGCCAATGAGCTCCAAGAATTGAAATTAGGGGACGTCTTTCTATTCGCCAACCTCATTCTACCTACCTCTATTCCGCCATTCTGAAAAAATATGCTTTCAACTTTCAGGCATCTGTTGGACTCAAGGGAAATGCCTTAAAGGATTTGCGGGAGCTTACAAAGCTTACATTGGAAAGAAAAATAGGGCATCTCCCACCGTCTTTATTGCTTTGACCTCCATGCTTGTTCGCCTATGCCCAGCAGATGAGCAGCACTGCATACAATAGGCTTTGAGCAATCGTTGGTAAAAAATATTTTAAAAAACATACTATAGGGGCACACAATGCATCCAAACATCAATTTGAGGTCCACAGCCATTTCATAAATTATCTGATTTCCCTTACCTACCAGTTGTTGAATTCATTCTACTACTTCTTACTGCTAGGAAACTGCCTTTGGAGTTCACATAATTATGCGTAATGGCCTTCAGCACCTATACTTATCTCCTGCCCATCTTATTGCTCTGGCATTATTATGGTGATGTTACGCTCCTTACTGACATATTCACAAGGGCTATGGTAAGAGAAAAAAATGCCAGAAAGGTTTATGCTTAAATTGAAAATGCATTTCTATGAATTCTCTGAGGTTCACATAAAATATCTATTCTCAAACATAGCTAACTGGGTTGTTATGCTTTTGGATGCCAGCAAAAGGGATAACAAATTTCTTTTGTCAGATCTGATTTCAGGCTTTTAACTACTCCTGGATTTATATGAATCATGCCTGGGCACAAACCTATGGCGTTTTTAATTTATATGCAGCCTTAAGCTATGCACAAACATCCCTTGCCAAAACCGAAGACTATTCTTTGATCGTACAACAGTTCATATCAAATACCTTACTTTTCCCACTGTCAAAGTTATACAATTGTGAAATAAAGAAAAGATGTCAGTGCTACATATTATCAAACATCATAGTAGTGATCTTATAAAAAATGTAACGCATATAACATAGAGATGAAGCCTTTTTAAGTTTCATCTCTCCATCACTGCAGCACAATGAATAAATCACTCTGCTTAGCTGTAAAGCTTATTACATTGTAACAGCAGAGGGCCTGACTCCTATACAATGTAACACAATTGGGTACATCAGAAGAAGCCACATGCCTGGATGTTTACAATGTAACACATGTGGGTACATGTGTTGCTACATCAGAAGAAGCCACATGCCTGGATGTTTACTATGTAACACAATAGGAAGCTGAATGGCTTTATACAATGTAACAGCAGAACTCTTATCTGTGTGTTACATTGTATACATGCAGCAGCAGCAAAAGGAGGTATGGTATGGTAAACAATACACTTCCTCCAGCTGCTCCCTCTGCTCTGCATCTATAACCTTCAGCATTTGGATATCTATCCTACTCCGGCCTCCATGGATACACAAAGATGCATATCTGTGGTCACTAGTGGGCGACATTAATTTATTGTCACGAAATGCTGAAAATTTTATTGCATTCATTCTAAAATGTACAACCATCTGGTCTGGTCCATCTGGTCCACATTTAAAAAATTCGAACCAGTATAACTAGTTTATGTAGGTCGTGGATTAGGTGTCGGCATATATCTGCAAAATTTGTAATGTAATATTTTCAGTAGAACAAAAAAAAAGATAGAGGAAATACCTTATTTGTTACAGAGCAGTTCCTGGTAATAAGGCTTTTGTGTAAAAACATTGTCTTGTACTTTCTGCTGAACACATCTGCTCGGGCCTCCTCTTATGACATAGCCACATCACATGACAGCTGTGTCATACTGGACCGGGAACAATTATATGCTGCAGGTCCAGCTCACCAAGTGCAATAAAAGTTAACATTTAATGAAGAATTTTAAAATCATACATATCCTGTGTGGAGTGTATATCCATGGCTCCCCAACCACAAGGTAATGCGTTTCGGGGTTACCTCACCCCTTAATCCTCAATCCTTAGGATATGTATGATTTTAAAATTCTTCATTAAATGTTAAGTTTTATTGCACTTGGTGAGCTGGACCTGCAGCATATATTTGAACTTGGGACTTACAGAGGTCTGTCCGTGCTCCTAGGTGACATACTTCAGGGGATTTTTGAGCTGTCTATTTTTTTGGGGTATAATGGACCGGGAAGGCTGGTGCAGTAAGAGGATATGTAAGTATAAGCATGCTACCCTATTGGGCACTCTGCACCCCTGCCATGTGCTTTATTTACAATGACGTCCCATGGAATATTGGTGGAGCCAGTTCTGCGCAATGTCTGTAATTTGGTTCTGGAGTATTCTTAACCCTGCTTGTTATGGAGTGATTGGGTGGAAATCTGCACACTGACAGTTATGGGGTGATTGGGGATATGCTTGCTGCCTGGTATAGGGGCAAGGAATATTTATCCTGCCTGTTATGGGGTGATTGGGGGATTCTTCAAACTGCCTAATATGGGTGATTGGGTGGATTCTGCACACTACCTGTTACTGGGTGTTGGGGTGAATCTGCACACTGCCTCTTATTGGGTGTTCTATGGAAGACCCCCCCCCCAGAACTCCATAACAGGCAGTGTGCGAATCCCTCCCAATCATCCCTAAACAGGCAGAGTGCAAAATCCACCCATCTCTAGCCCTAAAATATTCTTCAACATCAAAAAATGGCCAAAGAGGCCTTTTTAAAGAAACCAAGTAAAATATAATTAAATAGGGATAAGTGGACCCGTCAAAGTTTGAGGTCAATGAGTTCAGCCCAACTAGCTGCAAAAGTTCAGGTCGAGCCTGGCAAGTTCAGCCAAACACAGACCCCATTGATGACAACAGGGGCCCAAACTTGGGGGGGGGGGGCAAAAATGGCTGTAAAATGGGGGTAGCAAGGGCTAGTGGTCTGAAAAGCGAGGGGAGCACCAAGGCAATTGTCCTGCACAAAATAGGGTAGGGAAATTACCCAAAACAATAAAAGAAAACTAAAAAAAATTGTTATTTTTTTACAGGTGTTGGAGGCCAAATTGGGGGGGGGGGGGTAACACCTTGGCAATTGCTCTGCACAAAATGGGGTAGGGAAAGTACTTAAAATGATAAAAGAAAACCAGGAAAATTAAGAAATACATACATAAATAAATACATCAATCAATATATGCAAAAATGAATAAATAAATAAAGTAATAACATCAATAAATACATATATGCATAAATAAATAAATATATACATTAATCAATTAACAAGAATAATACATTTTTACAGGTATCAGTGCTGGGGGGTGGAGGTGGAGGAGGAGAAGGTAGCAAACACTTTAACCACTCACTCTGGGTCACGCACAGCCAAGTCCCATGGGATCCATGCCTGGTTCATCTTAAGGAATGAAAGCAAAGAAAAATAGCATGCATAAAAAGAACCTATCTATCCCTCAGCCACTGTCCCTAAATAAATGTTCTGACAAGAACACCAGCGTGCTTAAAAATAACCTATCTATCCCTCACTCTAGCCACTGTCCCTAAATAAATGTCCTGACAAGGACAATAGCGTGCTTAAAAAGAATCTATCTACCCCTCACTCAAGCTACTGTCCCTAAATAAATGTTCTGACAAGGACAATAGCGTGCTTAAAAAGAATCTATCTACCTCTCACTCAAGCTACTGTCCCTAAATAAATGTTCTGACAAGGACAATAGCGTGCTTAAAAAGAATCTATCTACCCCTCACTCAAGCTACTGTCCCTAAATAAATGTTCTGACAAGGACAACAGCGTGCTTAAAAAGAATCTATCTACACCTCACTCAAGCTACTGTCCCTAAATAAATGTTCTGACAAGGACAATAGCGTGCTTAAAAAGAATCTATCTACCCCTCACTCAAGCTACTGTCCCTAAATAAATGTTCTGACAAGGACAACAGCGTGCTTAAAAAGAATCTATCTACACCTCACTCAAGCTACTGTCCCTAAATAAATGTCCTGAAAAGGACATGTTTATGTTTATTGCACCAAAGCCCTATCTGTCCCTCTGCAGCAGCAGTCAGCAACCTGTCCCTACCTACTGAATGGCGCTCCCTATCTACTGCGGAGCACAGAATGCCAGGAGACAGACCCTGCCTTTTATATGGTGGGGTCACGTTTCCTGTGCTTTTTCAGGTTCAGGCAGAACGCTGAATTAACGCACGGATTTCATTTTGAAATCCGTGTTCAGGGTTCGGGGATCTGGTCCATGCCAAACTTTGCAAGTCAGGTCCACTCAACCCTAAGTAAACTATCATGCTTTTATAACTTTTTGTGTGTTTTTATAGATATAGTTTAAAATGACATACAGACATAAATATTTTTCTTTCTTTTAAACACAACCCTCAACAAGCAATATATCACCTTTTACCTTTTCGCCTATTCTAAATTCTTTACTCGAACTGAACTGTAATATACCTGAAAATGTTATTGCTTAGATACATATTTGGAAGACTGTTTACAAGTACTGTATTGTGTTTCATTTCCTGACAACACTTGGCAGGAACTTGTACAGCCAATGAAAAGCCTTGGCTGCAATAAAGTATACGCTTCAAGACAGGTCTCACCTTGTTCACTAGACAAATAGTAGGTAATTATCATAAAGAGATTAAATGGTTTCCTAAAGCAACCTTGACATCAGTAAAAGGGAGGTCTACATCCACCCATTCATAAAGATTTAACCTGAAATGACGTCTGCAAACGTGTCTATGTTACATATAGAATATAGCAAAAGCCTAATAGATTACGGCTGATTTTTTTCCCCTTGAGTTTTATTTATTTAGGACATATATGGCCATTGTATGCTTGTGCATAGGATTTTGTCCACCACATTTAACCCATTCGTTCAATGAGTCAACACATGCACACTGCCTAGTGGCTAGGGGAGCAGTTGAAGGATAGGTGTCTTGGTCAAGAGCACTTCAGTCATATACATTACAGTTTATTACATTAATATCAAAATAGTAATAATAAACAAGCAATTTCCATATATACTACGTGACCATCTGTCTTTAACCCTTGCACTGCGGAAATAGCAAATGCAGATGTAGTATCTAGCCTAAATACAAGTAAATATTTTCATGGGAAATGTCAAAATATCAATCGACCTTCTTTAAATAACAACTGTGAACTCTGGAGTTCAAATGCTTTTTTAAAATCATGTTTATGTTTATTAAATCCATCTGCACATGCATTTCCTGCAGTCGAAAATATCCAACAAAATGATGTTGTTTATATACCTAAAATGCTGATAATATAACCATCCTAAAAAGTTACCTTACCATCATCATTTATATTTGCCATGTTAGCCGTGTTATCTATTCATTACAATCTGTAAAGTCAACCCCATGTAAATGAGAGAATAGACAATGGTGTTGATTCAGAACCAGGTGGGTAAACTCACTCACTGAATCAACCCCATTATATAGGTTTTTAAAGTGAATCAAAGCCCTTTTTGGCTTCTCCATGTAGGTTAGGCTCCTAGTCTACAGGGGCACTAACCTACCAACTCTTGCTGCCTATAAACTCAAAAAAGAAATGTACTGGTCAACCTGTCTCTGCGGCTTCCAGCACAACACTCAATGGGAAACTGGATTCTGCAGAGACAGGTCTCTGTCTGCCCAATTAATTTACTCAAAGCAGTCTACACGTCACATAGGGCTTCCAAGCTACAGGCAGGGGAAAAGTGCCCTAGGCTGTCTATGCCTAGCATTACAAGGACTAAGCGAGGGGTGACCTTACTATCTAACATTTCCAGAACAGTGGGAAAATATTTGTGCCTTGTTTGGCATTTCATTACAAATTCAAGCAAGTATCTATTTAATGTTTCCAATAAGCATCGAGCATTATGTTTTATTCACTTTAAGAAAGTGTTCCCCAACCCTCAATGTCCATAAACAGGTCATATTTGTGGATCTTCTTATAGCTCTATAACTCTGTTGAGCACAAATTACTTCAACTGTGCATCTGTATGGAGATCTGCAAAACCTGACCTGTTGGTGGTCCTTGAGTGGAGGGAACACTGCTTTAATTAACATCCTTAAAGGAACAGCCTGGGTGAGGGAAACATAAGGCAATAGGACAGCAAGGAGCTCAGTTAAAGCCTGTTCCATGTTCCCCTCCATACATTTCCTGCAGTACACTGTAGATGCTGTAGCATGGCTCTAATGGGCAGTGGTGGCTGTGTGACCACATTTGGAGCATGAAAGAAAAATGTTGGAGCCCTGCTATAGCATCTACCACATGTTTCAGCACATGGGGCAAGCTTTAGGTACCATTGCTACCTTACGTTACTCATGCTGGGGCTTTCCCCAAGCAGAAAAACTTATACCAAACCCACCTGCTTTTTAGTGGTGCAGATATGAACTCCCCTTTCCCACAGATTATTTAAAGGCTATGGGGATAGCTATAGGTCTCATAGTGTAAGGATACTTTTCTTTTACTGTAAATCAGAGCATAACCTTTTGTTTATGCACATATAATGTAGTTAATCTGTTGTCATAGCTATAGCATAAGGATTCTTTTTTGTCTCAGGATATGGTGCACAGTTCACATGCATATTTATTTCCCAGTACATGGCTTATTCCAGTCTGCACCTGTACTGGAAAAGACATAGTAAGTGACGTTTGGGCGTTAGTTTTCCACAAGGCTGTCAGAAGCTGTCATATTTATGCTGCAGGTGAATTTTTGTTTAGAATAGGTGGTGATCAGACCTTTGATGTTGTTAGCATGTAAATGATTTGTCAATACTTTTCTATAGTCAGTCATTGCCATTTGGGATTACCATCTCATTATATAACATTACTTTTTAATATTGTAATATGTATTCACTATACACATTTAAACCACTCACTATAAATATTGGGCTCCCTGTCACTTGTCATTTGTACTTTTCAGTGACATGGTACAAGCACGTCAATGGAAAAATGTGTTAATGGGTCCACTGTGATAGATAATAGAAACTGGGGTTGATTCAGCCCAACAGCTAAACTCTCTGCCAGAGGACATATTCGTTAGAAATACACAGGGGGTTCAAAGGGGCTGGATGCTTCCTTACAGGTACCATATTTTTCACTCTATAAGACACGCCTTTTCTCCTCCAGAAGGGAGGGGGTGTCTTATGGTGTGAATGCAATTTTTTTTTAATCTGTTCTTTCATAGGGGGACTATATGCCCACTTAAAGACTAACAGTCACAAATGACTTAAACCAGACCAACACAACAAACCATGCTAATATGCACCCCTCCCTAGGGCAATTTAAATTGCAGCACATAAACATTAATTTACTTTTTTACTCCTGCTGTAGTAAATTTTAGAAACAAAGTGGCAGCTCATGCATTTGCAGGCCACCTGCAAACAGGAAGTGCTGCTGGGCTTCCTGTTACTGCACATTGTCAGTTATGCCAGTTGAATCCAGGCAGCAATAATACACCATAAATACACTATCATTAGCTTGAACATGCACAAAATAGGTCATAATCAATTAGGGGATTGCCCTCAAGCACATTTAATGCCAGCAATATGTTTATATTGTATCCATGTTGTATCCATCCAGAATGTATCCACAGTCAGTGTGAACACAATATATAAATATAAACGTGTCTGTGGAGATAATAAACAAGGAGAATGTCTGAGAGGTATCTCTAAAGTGCTAACATTATACACAACATACTATGAGTATCAGAACTAAAGTGCATGTTCAAAATAAAAAAAAATCAAAGGTGACAATAAAGTGGATACTCACCTAGTCAGGAGTAAATGCGCCAAGGTGTCACATTATCCTCAAAGTCTCATGGTAGTAAACAATTCAATTAATGAGAAGTCCTGAGAATTTCACTGTTAGTGAATCACCAGATAGAAATACAATGAAAGTCAATGGCACTTTTTACTACAGGTAAAAAGGGGTAAAAAGTTCAATACCTTTTTTAGGAGTAAAAAATTGCCATTAACTTTCATTGTCTTCCTATCTAGTGATTCAGTAACAGTGACATTTTCAGGATTTTTTCTCATGAATTGAATTTTTTACTACCATGAGAATTTTTTTCAACTCCCATCAAGGTCCATGTGACCAAGTGTAAAAAGTGAAAAAAAATTTGCTCACAAATTCACTTTTTTGGGCTTTAATTCTTAATGCAGTACCAGCATCAATGACCCATGATTAAGAGAGACATTTTCTTTGGTATGGGCATTCAATTGCATTTTCTAAATTGGGATCTGAGTCACTGGAACCTGAAATGTAAGGTTTACAGAGCAATCCTAATCTATGTCTTTAAGCCTCATCCTCAGCCATGGAAGTCTCCAGCAGTGACTTATGGTTTTCTCCCATATCTTGGATGTGGTAGGGAAGCATATCACATTTATTGATTCCTGCTCATAAGTGCCACCTACTCATTTAGGAAAGGACTCAAAAATTAGATTGAAAGATGATCTGCTGAGTCCACTGATCTACGCATTAAGCCAGATGAGGATCTTGACCTGCTGCATCACAAGTGACAACAGGCCCAGAAAAACGTTATTCAGAGGACCTCATTACAAAGTAAAAGGCTCAGAACCACAGCCTGGGAAAGACCATGATTAGCTGCTGATGCGAGTGCTGGCCATTTTAACAGGGATGCTTCCCTGGTGGAATAGCAGTGTGAGATCTTTTGGCTCTGTTTGATCCAAAAAGCGCTCACAGGTGTTAAAACACACATTTAGGGGGCAACTGGACTTTTACTAATATTTTTGTAGCCTACCTGCTACTGGGCAAATTACTTCTTCTGCTGAAGATTTCAACTCTGCTGTCATCCTTCCCCTTCTTTGCAAAACATCAATTTTACATGACTGGCATATGTAGAAATAATAGGTGGGAGGGTTACTGGT
The DNA here is from genome assembly GCA_027917425.1 of Gastrophryne carolinensis. NCBI lineage: Eukaryota > Metazoa > Chordata > Amphibia > Anura > Microhylidae > Gastrophryne > Gastrophryne carolinensis. The sequence continues at coordinate 378,594,393 of CM051236.1, forward strand.
AATAAAATATCACTTAAAGTGGACCAACACCCAGGGGGGATTGGCCCGGGAATCTATAAGATGTAGTACATGAAGCAGTGGAATCCCGTCGTTCATCCCGTAATCCTGCCGACAAATAAAGTGGCTTCCTCAAAGGGCCTGAGCAAACGGCAGGTGTCACGTATGAGCTGCCACTGGTTGACATTGAAGTTACACAGGGGAGTCCCCCTATTTGCTTGGATCATCAGGAAATCCGTGATGGCTTTTCTCTGTTCATATAATCGGTCCAACATGTGAAAGGAAGAATTCCAACGGGTGGAAACATCGCAATTCAGACTATGTTGGGGGATACCGTTCTGACGCTGTAGCTCAAGAAGGGTGTGTTTGGCGGTGTATGAGTGGCTGAAGTGCATGCAAAGTTTCCTTGAAGTTGCTAGGATGTCTTGCAGATGGGGGGAACACTTCAGAAACCGCTTGACAACCAGATTGAAGACGTGAGCCATGCAGGGGGCATGGGTCAGGCTTCCTTGGCGCAGCGCAGACAAAATGTTCTTCCCATTGTCGGTAACCATGAAAACAAGTTTTCTAGGAGTAAGCCATGTTTGGATTTCCTGATGAATAAATTTAAGCAGTTCCTCCCCTGTGTGACTCCTTTCGCCAAGACAAGGTGCAGAGTCCACCACCTGAAAAGGGAGCGACTGCAGCACCAGCAACTTGGACAGGAGCACATTCAGCTTCTGCGCCGTAGGATGAGTGGGCGCATACTGCTGTCTCTTGGACATGGCTTCGCTGATGGATTGCTGGCGGGATGCATGACTTGGAGGAGGAGGAGCAGGAGCGACAGAGGATGGGTATGACGCACAGCTGCCTTCGGCTGAGGTGCTGGAGCCTTGGCTGGCAGAAATTGGGAGCGGCGTGCCACTTGGTGAGGAAGCAGACTGGACCACCCCTTGGGAGCCTCGGGTCTCCCATGTCGCTTTATGGTGACGCATCATATGTTGACACAGGGCCGTGGTGCCAACATTTGGGCCCTGGCCACGCTTCGCCTTCTGCCTACATATTTTGCATGTGGCCATGTTACCCTCCTGCGGATGCTTCAGGAAAAACTGCCACACTGCCGAGTAGCTACTTTTCCCACCAACAGGCCTCACTGATTCGCTGCTATTGTCGCCAACTCCAGGAACCCCTGCCCCACTACCTCCCGATAAGGTAGCCTGCCGCGCAGCAGGTGCTCAACCCCGGCCCCGGCCCCGTTTGGCTCCAGGCTTTACAATTGTGCCCCCATGCTGACTGCCAACCATGCTGCTAACACCTTGCTGCCTGAGCTGCTGACTCCGGGGAAACCTGCGCCCCTCTTTTCCTGATGATGACGATGAAGCCCCTTCATCACCCGGCTCCCAAGTGCGATCGGCTTCATCGTCATCATCATTATCACCGAGTTGTGGCTGTACGTCACTGATGTTCGTGGATTCGTCAACAGTGTCTGGCGCAGGAGCTGGAACGCTCACAACACCCACGACACTGTCCACATCACTATTTGTCTGCCTAGCTAAAGAAGTCACCTCCATTTCTTGGCTGGGCAGTAGCTGCTGACTGTCCTCTATCTGATCGTCCTCCTCACTAAAGAGTGGAGCTGAACCCAAAGCATAGGATACGTCGCTGGGGGAGGGAACGGCGTAGGACAGAGGCAATGGGAGGACAGGGACTGCTCTCGGGGCATGCCAACTCAGGGTTGTGTCAGAGGAACCTACCGACCCTAGAGTGGGGGTCTCAGACATAACTTGTGATGATGTTGTTGATGAGCGCGTTAACCAATCTACCACGGCAGATGCGTTACTGGTGGAGACACGACCGCTAGCAGATACTGGCAGACCAGGTCTCTCACCGTGACTCCTGCTGCCACTCGCCCCTAGTCTGCTGCGACCTCTGCCTGCTGAATCTTGGCCTCTGCCACTCCTCTTTGAACATCCTGGCACATGTCTGCCTGACATTTTTATGTATTTGCTTATTTAGTATAAACAGATAGGGTTCAATGTGCAGTTTTGCGGTGCCCTGCGGCCTGGTTTATTAAAAGCAGTCAAAAACAAATGGGATGCCCCCACAGCAGACCTGAGATCAGTATATATACACAGCAACAGTGTCTAAGCAGGCTCCAACAGGCCAAATTAATTTAAATAAGTTTGCAGCTTAGAGTAAATACAGAGGCTAATGGTATGTTACAGAATGGGATGCCCCCAAGCAGGCTTTAGAACAGTATATATGCACAGTAAAAGTGGATAAGCAGGCTCCAACAGGCCAAATTACTTTAAATAAGTGTGCAGCTTAGAGTAAATACAGAGGCTAATGTGATGTTACAGAATGGGATGCCCCCAAGCAGGCTTTAGAACAGTATATATGCACAGTAAAAGTGGATAATCAGGCTCATACAGGCCAAATTACTTTAAATAAGTGTGCAGCTTAGAGTAAATACAGAGGCTAATGTGATGTTACAGAATGGGATGCCCCCAAGCAGGCTTTAGAACAGTATATATGCACAGTAAAAGTGGATAAGCAGGCTCCAACAGGCCAAATTACTTTAAATAAGTGTGCAGCTTACAGGAAATACAGAGGCTAATGTGATGTTACAGAATGGGATGCCCCCAAGCAGGCTTTAGAACAGTATATATTCACAGTAAAAGTGGTTAAGCAGGCTCCAACAGGCCAAATTACTTTATATAAGTGTGCAGCTTAGAGTAAATACAGAGGCTAATGTGATGTTACAGAATGGGATGCCCCCAAGCAGGCTTTAGAACAGTATATATGCACAGTAAAAGTGGATAATCAGGCTCATACAGGCCAAATTACGTTAAATAAGTGTGCAGCTTAGAGTAAATACAGAGGCTAATGTGATGTTACAGAATGGGATGCCCCCAAGCAGGCTTTAGAACAGTATATATGCACAGTAAAAGTGGATAATCAGGCTCATACAGGCCAAATTACTTTAAATAAGTGTGCAGCTTACAGGAAATACAGAGGCTAATGTGATGTTACAGAATGGGATGCCCCCAAGCAGGCTTTAGAACAGTATATATGCACAGTAAAAGTGGATAATCAGGCTCATACAGGCCAAATTACTTTAAATAAGTGTGCAGCTTAGAGTAAATACAGAGGCTAATGTGATGTTACAGAATGGGATGCCCCCAAGCAGGCTTTAGAACAGTATATATGCACAGTAAAAGTGGATAATCAGGCTCATACAGGCCAAATTACTTTAAATAAGTGTGCAGCTTACAGGAAATACAGAGGCTAATGTGATGTTACAGAATGGGATGCCCCCAAGCAGGCTTTAGAACAGTATATATGCACAGTAAAAGTGGATAATCAGGCTCATACAGGCCAAATTACTTTAAATAAGTGTGCAGCTTAGAGTAAATACAGAGGCTAATGTGATGTTACAGAATGGGATGCCCCCAAGCAGGCTTTAGAACAGTATATATGCACAGTAAAAGTGGATAATCAGGCTCATACAGGCCAAATTACTTTAAATAAGTGTGCAGCTTAGAGTAAATACAGAGGCTAATGTGATGTTACAGAATGGGATGCCCCCAAGCAGGCTTTAGAACAGTATATATGCACAGTAAAAGTGGATAATCAGGCTCATACAGGCCAAATTACTTTAAATAAGTTTGCAGCTTAGGGTAAATACAGAGGCTAATGGTATGTTACAGAATGGGATGGCCCCACAGCAGACTTGAGATCAGTATATATGCACACAGCAACAGTGTCTAAGCAGGCTCATACAGGCCAAATTACTTTAAATAAGTGTGCAGCTTAGAGTAAATACAGAGGCTAATGAGATTTTACAAAATGGTAATGTTCCCACAGCAGACTTGAGATCAGTTCAGTATATATGCACAGTAAGTGTATAAGCAGCCTGAAAACGCTAACAAAGCCAGTCAGCCAGCCAGTAACACTCAGGCTGGATGAAAAAAAAAAAAATCTCCCTGTGACTGCCTCTGATTTTTCCTAACTTTCCCTGCTTCTCGCTGACTTCCTGCCTGTCTCCTGCCTGTCTCCTGCCTGTCCCTGTCTGTCCCTGTCTGTCCCTGTCTCTCTAACTGTCTCTCCCTGACTACAGCAGTGTCCTGTCTCTCACGAATGCAATAGAGAAATGAGGAAAAGCAAGCCGCCTTAAATAGCGCTGTGACGTCACCGGGCTTGCTGGCTGCTGATAGGCTGCATGTGACTGCCCCAGCATGCACTGGAGCGGGGTAGATGTCTGGACATGTCCCGTCCGCCATCTGAGAATGCCTGTAATGTAAATGAATGGATGTTAAAGAAAAACTTCGAGCGATCGAAGCATGGGGAAATTCGGATTCGATCCGAATCGAATTTTTCATGAAATTCGGATCGAATCCGGGTTCGTCCGGATCGATTCGCTCATCCCTAATTTCAAGTAATGGAATAGGTCAAATGTTCCAGTTCTAAACATGGTTCATAACTGTTATAGCAGAGAATCACATTTGAAGGCCCACTAACTAATTAAATCTAATACATTTCAACCTATCTAAGAAACTATATTCACATTTCCTCCTTTGCTGCAGATCCTTCTGGGCCCGAATCTTCAGTAATCACCCTTTCTAAACATATAGAGCTATGGGGATCCAAGAACAAAGACAGTAAGGCTTGCCCCACCTGTACACAGGTAATGGAGCTGTAACCTATATTTACTGTGACGTCTGGATGGACAGCAGGGTTAACAGAAAACATCCTGCGAATGAATACTTCTGGAATGGTAGGTTTTTAATATCTAGGCACTAAGGGTTTGCTTGGCTACAGGAAATGTGAGTATAGTTACTCTACAGAGGATCTCATATACATATAAAATAATATGAAGGTGGGCATGTAGAACAGCAGGAATATTTCTTCTACTTGCTACAAGCATTTTGACACACTCCACCCACCCCTCCCTTCCCCTGTGCTAGATCCACTTTGGGCAATAACATCAAAGCTACTCACTGTAGTGCAGGTAATCTGCACAAAAGCTGACAGGTCACTCACCCAATCATAAGCAGCAGTGTAACTGTACTGGTCTTTCACTCAAGTTCAACTGTAACTAAAGCATCACTCTCTATTGGTCATTATAGACAGGCAAATCTGGTAAGACAGACTGTATTCTGTATTAACTGTGATTTAAGGAAGGGCAACAGAAGGACACGCATCCAACAACTCAGTACTTGAGTTTCCATAGAAAATTAGGTTGTAAATCAAACAGAAATCGGAATAGGAATTTAAGGTATTCTAATTTTTAATCTGCCATATATTTTTAAACTAAGTGGCTAATTCATCTTAATCGATTCAGGGCTAAAAAAAATATCATGGTCATATCTAAGGATGAGCGAACTTTTGAAAAATTTGATTCGCCTGATTCACCGAATTTTCCGACAAAATTTGTTTCGGTCCGAATTTATTCGCGATGTATCGCTATTAAAAACGGCTATTTCTGAGCTTCCTAGAGCCTCAATAGGGTTGTAAACCATTCTGCCTTGCTGTAACACACATAGGATGCGTGCTGGGTTAGTGAAATAATACTGTAAATAATTATGACATGCAGATCAGAGGCATCGCTATTAGAATCGCAGAGCGGCACAATTGCAGAGAGTTGAGGTGGCATCACTATGAGGGGACCCTATATTGCCTGAAAAACATACCCTGGAGCTGGCAGCAGCAGGAGCTCAAATATTGGCTGAAAGACATCCTGGAGTTGGCAGCAGGAGCCCAAAAATTGGCTGAATGACACCCTGGAGTTGCAAACAGCAGCAGGAGCCCAAACATAGCTTGAAAGAGACACTGGAGTTGGCTGCAGGAGCCCAAAAATTGGCTGAATGACACCCTGGAGTTGCAAGCAGCAGCAGCAGCAGGAGCCCAGACATAGCTTGAAAGAGACACTGGAGTTGGCAGCAGGAGCCCAAAAAATTGGCTGAATGACACCCTGGAGTTGCAAGCAGCAGCAGCCCAAACATAGCTTGAAAGAGACACTGGAGTTGGCAGTAGGAGCCCAAAAATTGGCTGAATGACACCCTGGAGTTGCAAGCAGCAGCAGCCCAAACATAGCTTGAAAGAGACACTGGAGTTGGCAGCAGGAGCCCCAAAATTGGCTGAATGACACCCTGGAGTTGCAAACAGCAGCAGCAGCAGCATCAGCAGCAGCCCAAACCTAGCTTGAAAGACACACTGGAGTTGGCAGCAGGAGCCCAAAAATTGGCTGAATGACACCCTGGAGTTGCAAGCAGCAGCAGCAGCCCAAACATAGCTTGAAAGACATACTGGAGTTGGCAGCAGGATCCCAAAAATTGTCTGAAAGACATCCTGGAGTTGCAAGCAGCAGCAGCAGGAGCCCAAACATAGCTTGAAAAAGACACTGGAATTGGCAGCAGGAGGCCAAAAATTGGCCTAAAGACACACCCTGGAGTTGGCAGCAGCCGCAGGAGCCCAAAACTTGGCCTAAAGACACACTGGAGTTGCCAGCAGCAGCAGCAGCAGGAGCCCAAACATTGCTTGAAAGAGACATTGGAGTTGGCGGCAGGAGCCCAAAAATTGGCCTAACGACACACTGGAGTTGGCAGCAGCAGCAGCAGGAGCCCAAAAAGTGACCTAAAGACACACTGAAGTTGGCAGCAGGAGCCCAAAAATTGGCCTAAAGACACCCTGGACTTGGCAGCAGCAGCAGCAGGAGCCCAAAAATTGTAATTAGTAACATAGTAACATATTAGTAACATAGTAACATATTAGGCCTCAATTCATTAAGCAGAGGTTTCAGCAGATTAGGGGTGAGTGGCAGCAGGAGTCTCAGTGAGAGGCCCGATCTCCCGGTATCAGTTAGCGGTCGTGTCTTGACCAGCAACCCATCTGTCGTCATCCATTGGTTAACACGCTCATCCACTTAACATGGCTATATGAAAGATGTGTAGGCAAAAGGCGAAGTGTGGCCAGGGTCCCAATGTTGGACCCACAGCCCTGCATCGACATTTGCAGCGTCACCATAAAGCGGCCTGGGAGAGTTGGCTCCAAAGTGGTGGTCCAGCCTGCTGCATTACCCAGTGGCACGCCGCTCTCTGTTCCAGCCAGCCAAAGCTCCACCACCTCCTGTGTGTCATACCCATCCTCTGTCGCTCCAGATGCTCCTCCTCCTCCTTATTCAAGTCAGTCATTCCGCCAGCAATCCATTGGCCAAGCCCTGTCCAAGAGACAACAGTATGTGCCCACTCATCCAACGTGCAGAAGCTAAATGTGCTCCTGCATAAGTTACTGGTGCTGCAGTCCATCCCTTTTGAGGTGGTGGACCTTTCAGAGAACTGATGGCTTGTGCCGAGCCGAGGTGGGGAGTCCCATGCTGTCATTTCTTTGCGAAGAAGGCAGTACCAGCCCTGTACAATACAATTTTGTTGAACAGAAGGTGGTCCAGTCCTTTAGCCTGTCAGTGTGTACCAAAGTGCACGGCAGTGCCTACGTCTGGAGCTGTAACTACGGTCCTTTAAGCACCACTGGGTGATTGTGGTTCCTGCACAACCACAACAGCAACTTGGACATGTCCCTCCGCTGTGGCCTCCACACTCCTAGGCCGTTGTGCCTGTGACACTTAGCGATGGTGTCACAGAAAAAAGTGCCTAATTGACAATTACATATTAATTGTTAACATTTATCTTATTTGAACACATTTATAATAATAACATATAACATAATAACAATAACATATAAAATGTATCCAATTTTTTTTTTTGTTAATTTTGTATTTTTTTTTTCATTTTCGGTTTTTTTTACATTTTGTATTTTTTTAAAATATATATTTTTTTGACTTTTTTTGTATTTTTTATATATATTTTTTCCATTTTCTTTTTTTAATATTTTTTTAATTTTTTTGTTCATTTTTAATTTTTTTTTTGCATTTTGTGTTTTCTTAATATTTTTGTTTCTGTATTTTTTTTATTTTTAAATTTTTTTCAGTGCCCTTCCAGTCTACCATGTGTGGCTGTTCTTCACATGGTTTGGTTTGCCTTGAGCCACGGAGTCACACATGGGAGGAACTGCTAAAAATCATAAATCTCCACCCAAACTGCAAATGGGAACCATGGTGTGTAACTTCAATGTTAACCAGTGGCAGCTCATACGTGACACCTGTCGTTTGCTCAGGCCCTTTGAGGAAGCCAATTATTAGTCAGTCGCCAGGACTATGGGATGAACGATGTGATTCCACTGCTTCATGTACTACAACACATTAGAGACCATGGCTGGTCAGGGCACTGGAGACATGGCGCCTACATTTCACGGCCACATGAAGCCTGTGGGGGCTGAAGTGGAGGAGGAGGAGGAGGAAGGGGTGGGGCACAGCGAAGCACAGTTTAGGTTTGACAAAATGGCCATTTTATCTAGTCATCTGACAGGAGAGGAGGAGCAGGAGCAGCCAGAGGAGCTAGAGGGTTGTGAGGAAGGCGAGACAGAGGACCCAGACACACCGTGGCAGTATGCTCCCTCCAAGTCACTTGCAGAAATGGCACGATGCATGCTCACGTGCTTGCGTAGTGACCACAGAGTTGTCTCCATTTGTCAGCGGGATGACTTCTGGCTCTCCACCTTATTGGACCCTCGCTACCGGCACAAAATAGGGGCATTTTTTTACACCCACTGAGAGGGAGGACAAACTGACCTACTACAGAGACATTCTACGTAGTCAGTTGGCCGATGCCTATCTGCATGGCCGATGCCATGGTCCATACAGCGGGACACCAGCCTTCTGTAAGCAGGCAACCCCCAATCTCCACCGCCACTTCTGCCTATAGTCAAGCCCCGGTTTGCCAGAAAGCTAGGTACGCCTCACCGGACACGGTTGCCCCCAGGTCTTAATAGGCGCAAAAGATGGCTGCTTATGGTGAAGGCCGATGAACCACGAGGGTATCCCAAAGCCGAGGTCGTTCACAGGTAGTCAATCCGGAGGGTGCGTCAGAGTACAGGGATGAGACAGGTGCGTAGTCAGGAGTAGCCAAAGGGTCAAGCCGGGAGGTCAGAGATCGCGGGGTATCCAGAGGGGCAGGCAGGTTTGTGGTCAGACAAAGCAGAGGTCGGTACAGGCAGCAGACAGATAACAACTTACAGAATCACACCCTAATCACAAGCGACCCGCATAGTGAGGCTAATCATGAGCAGAAGAAAGATCTGGAGCAGGCCCTGAACCAGCAGGTAGTGTCATATCTTGACATGACCATGCCAATGCACCTTGAGGACCCGCTGGAATTCTGGGCAGCCAAACTTGACTTGTGGGCGCAACTGGCAGAGTTTGCCCTGGGAAAGCTGTCCTGCCCAGCGAATAGTGTGCCATCTGAGCGGGTGTTTAGTGCGGCGGGGGCCATAGTCATGCCAAGGTGAACTCGTCTGTCCACGAAAAATGTGGAGAGACTCACCTTTGTGAAGATGAATCAGGCATGGTTCAGCCAGGATTTCTAGCCACCAATGGCTGATCCATGGTAGTAGCTGAAGCATGGTAGCTCCTTATGCTGCTGCCAACTCCAGGGTGTGTCTTTCAGGCAATATATGGGCTCCCTATGTTGCTGCCAACTCCTGGGTGTGTCTTTCAGGCAATATATGGGCTCCCTATGCTGCTGCTGCCAGCTCATATGTGTGTCTTTCAGGCAATATATGGGCTCCTAAGGCTGCTGCTGCCAACTCCAATGTGAGCACTCTTAAAAGACACATGCTAGCATATTTGGGATGCCCCCCGGTTAAAGGCAATGGCTGCTGGCAACTTGACAACGTAACTTTCTTTACAAAATGCAACCCGTTAATAGACAGGTACTCTTGAAATATTAATGCTAGTGTTTGGGATGCCCCCTGCTCACATAGAGAGGTTGGCTCCTTTGATAGTGGAAAAATGACATTGATTACAAAATCCAACCAGCTAATAGACAGGTAGTCTTGAAATATTTATGCTAGTGTTTGGGATGCCCCCTGCTCACATACAGAGGTGGCCTCCCTTGATTGTGGAAAAGTGACATTAATTATAAAATGCAAGTAGTTATTAGACAGGTAGTCTTGAAATATTTATGCTAGTGTTTGGGATGCCCATGGGGGCTGGGGTTTTTACAGCAGACACAAAAACAATTAAAACTGTGCTCTAGTTAGATGAAATCCCCTTTAAGAGCTGCTTGTGTGTAACAGATAGGGTTAAATGTGCAAACATGGCATGCCCAGTGGGCAGGGGTTTTTACAGCAGACACAAAAACAATTAAAACTGTGCTCTAGTTAGATGAAAATCCCTTTAGGAGCTGCTTGTGTGTAAGAGATAGGGTTAAATGTGCAAACATGGCATGCCCAGTGGGCAGGGGTTTTTACAGCAGACACAAAAACAATTAAAACTGTAATCTAGTTAGATGAAATCCCCTTTAAGAGCTGCTTGTGTGTAACAGATAGGGTTAAATGTGCAAACATGGCATGCCCAGTGGGCAGGGGTTTTTACAGCAGACACAAAAACAATTAAAACTTTGCTCTAGTTAGATGAAATCCCCTTTAAGAGCTGCTTGTGTTTAACAGATAGGGTTAAATGTGCTAATATGGGATGCCCAGTGGGTAGGGGTTTTTACAGCAGACACAAAAACAATTAAAACTGTGCTCTAGTTAGAAGAAATCCCCTTAAACAGCTGCTTGTGTGTAACAGATAGGGTTAAATGTGCAAACATGGCATGTACAGTGCCCAGGGATTTTTACAGCAGACACAAAAACAATTAAAACTGTGCTCTAGTTAGATGAAATCCCCTTTAAGAGCTGCTTGTGTGTAACAGATAGGGTTAAATGTGCAAACATGGCATGCCCAGTGGGCAGGGGTTTTTACAGCAGACACAAAAACAATTAAAACTTTGCTCTAGTTAGATGAAATCCCCTTTAAGAGCTGCTTGTGTTTAACAGATAGGGTTAAATGTGCTAATATGGGATGCCCAGTGGGCAGGGGTTTTTACAGCAGACACAAAAACAATTAAAACTGTGCTCTAGTTAGATGAAATCCCATTTAAGAGCTGCTTGTGTGTAACAGATAGGGTCAAATGTGCTAATATGGGATGCCCTGTGGGAAGGGGTTTTTACAGCAGACACAAAAACAATTCAAACTGTAATCTAGTTAGAAAAAATCCCCTTTAACAGCTGCTTGTGTGTAACAGATAGGGTCACATGTGCTAATATGGGATACCCTGCGGCCTGGTGTTTTTACAGGACGCACAAAACCAATTCAAATTGCAATATATTAATAAAACAGAGCCTTTAGAAGCTGATTTAGTATAACAGATAGGGTGAAATGTGCTGGTTTGGGATGCCATGTGGCCTGGTGTCTTTACAGGACGCACAAAAACAATTCAAACTGCAATATATTAATAAAACAGAGCCTGTAGAAGCTGCTTTAGTATAACAGATAGGGTGAAATGTGCCAGTTTGGGATACCCTGCGGTCTGGTGTTTTTACAGGATGCACAAAACCAATTCAAAATGCAATATATTAATAAAACAGAGCCTGTAGAAACTGCTTTAGCATAACAGGGTGAAATGTGCCGGTTTGGGATACCCTGCGGCCTGGTGTTTTTACAGGACGCACAAAACCAATTCAAAATGCAATATATTAATAAAACAGAGCCTGTAGAAGCTGCTTTAGTATAACAGATAGGGTGAAATGTGCCGGTTTGGGATACCCTGCGGCCTGGTGTTTTTACAGGACGCACAAAACCAATTCAAAATGCAATATATTAATAAAACAGAGCCTTTAGAAGCTGATTTAGTATAACAGATAGGATGAAATGTGCTGATTTGGGATGCTATGTAGCCTGGTGTTTTTACAGGACGCACAAAACCAATTCAAAATGCAATATATTAATAAAACAGAGCCTTTAGAAGCTGATTTAGTATAACAGATTGGGTGAAATGTGCTGGTTTGGGATGCCATGCGGCCTGGTGTTTTTACAGGACGCACAAAACCAATTCAAAATGCAATATATTAATAAAACAGAGCCTGTAGAAGCTGCTTTAGTATAACAGGGTGAAATGTGCCGGTTTGGGATACCCTGCGGCCTGGTGTTTTTACAGGACGCACAAAACCAATTCAAAATGCAATATATTAATAAAAAAGAGCCTGTAGAAGCTGCTTTAGTATAACAGATAGGGTGAAATGTGCTGGTTTGGGATGTCATGCGGCCTGGTGTTTTTACAGGACGCACAAAACCAATTCAAAATGCAATATATTAATAAAACAGAGCCTTTAGAAGCTGATTTAGTAAAACAGATAGGGTGAAATGTGCTGAAATAGTATGCCCATGTTTTTACAAGATACAAAAAAAATTAAAACTAATCGAGTTATAAGAAATGCTTGTGTGGAACAGATATAATAAATATCCCCCTGCCAAGATGGGATGCACAGTGGCCAGGAATATTTACAGCACAAAAAAAAAGCTATTTAAAACTGATCTGGCAAATGAAGTGAAGTGAAAATAAAAAAAAAGTTTTCCTGTCTCTTTCTCTGCTGTCCCTGCCTGGATCGTTCCCGATTTTTCCCTATCTTTCCCTGGCTCTCCCTGTGTCCTGTGTGGGACTGTGTGGGTCTCCGTGGGTCTCCCTGACTCTCCCTGCCTGTCTGTAAGTCTCTCCCTGTCTGCAGCAACCTCCGTTCTGTCTGCAATGCAAGGCTGAAATGCGCACAAGCAAGATGGCCGCCGTTTATATAGCACTGTGACGTCACCGGGGCTCCTGGCTGCTGATAGGCTGCATATGACCTTCCCATGATAACTTGCCCTAGGGGCATGAAGCGAGAGAAAAGAAGAAGAGAAGAGGAGGAATGGAGCACCAACTTTCATGTGCCTAGTTCAGGCACCAGTACCATCTATCAGGTCTCAAATCTGTAGAAGACCATGGTTGGTCTGTACGGATATATTCTTACAGAAGCTGGCTGCTGCTCAACAAAAGGTGTCCTTTTAATTTGTCCTAGTGACAATTGCTTCGATTGCAAATTGTTAGGCTGTGCACAGAAACAGGTGTTTCTACCATCAAACAAACCAAATGAAAAGTTGAGGTACATCCAGCACTAGCTGATACCAGGACTGAAGAAACAGATGTGTCTTTTCTCATTTCTCATGGCTAGATATTGAGAGATATGTTAAAAGACTTAGAAAATCAGCATTTTTCCTTTTCTGACTTTGGCCTTGTTTCAGTAAAGTTCTCATGGTATTGAAAAATTCACTTAATTATGAATTTCAATGTTGCTGAATCACCAGATAGGAAGACAATGACAGGAAATTACACTGATACTACAGTGTAAAAAGTCCACTTTTACTTTATTCTTAGGAGTAAAAAGTACCATTGACTTTCATTGTCTTCCTAGCTGGGCATTCAGCAACAGTGACATTCTCATGCTTTTTTCTCCTAAAGTAATTTTTTACTACCAGGCAAATTTTTTTCACCTTACTGAATTGAAGCCAATATGTCAGAAGAAGCTTTTATAAGGCGACAATCTGCTCTCTTATGCAATATTTCCACATTTTTCAAGCTACGCTCAGTCTGCTTATGCTTGTGCTGCTTCGAAGTGATGAAATGAAGTGTTTTTTTTTTTATTTATTGTTATGAGGATATTCAGAGCTGGAAGTACATCAATTTTTCACCTTGCCTTTTTCTTCAACCTAGAAATATTGGCTCAAATATTGTGATTGAAAGAACATTTATATGACTCTATGAATCTAACAGACTACATCTCCCCAAAGAGGGTCTCTAAAAAGAAAATTGATTTTGGCTAGAGATAGGCTTTAAGGTTTAGATAATCCTTCCTATCCTATTTTGGCTTAACATGTTACTATGTGGAAGGTTAGTAACTGTCAAATAAATAAATGTGCTTTATAAGGCCAAACACAGCAGTTACTGCTGTTACAAAGGGGCCAAACATGATTCAATTCAACCAGTTAAAGCAGCCCCACACCTGTTTTTTATGAACGAGTGTTGGACGGTGCCAAGACAGGCTTAGGAGGGAGCAAACAGATTGCTGGAGTCCCCCGACGCAATGACCGCTGCAACATCTCAAAATCCTTACCTTCACCTGGATCCTCAGCTGAAATGCTGTCCTCCTATTGGCCGTCGGCAGTCAAATGGACCACCTTTTCTTGACCGCTAGTCAAGGCCAGCCACATGACCATCAGCAGCCAATCAGAGGACAGTATTTTGGCTGAGGACTGAGGTGAAGGTAGGGATTTCAGGGTGTTGTGGGGACCATTGCGCTGAGGGGGGGGCTCCAGCAATCTGGATTCCCCCCTGCGACCTCGCACTCGTTCCTTAGAAAACAGGTGTGGTACCGCTCTCTTCCTACCAATAAAGAGACTTGCCCAATTAGTGTGACCAAGTCAATGTTGGTCAATGAGCATAGGAAACCTACACTTTTCCATAGCATGCTCTCCTCTTTGCTCCCTTCAGCTTGACATAACATGCTTTCCCAGTGGAAGTTATTTATGCATTGGGAGTCCAGAGCTGCAGAGACCCACTGTCAACTGACAGTGGGTGGAATGTTCTCCAATAGGAGGTAGTAGTTGCAGCACCGTGGGCTTTAGGTCTCCAGCACCTGCCACTGGAAGAATATGCATAATTTGGGGTTTGCAGAAATTAAGTAGGGTTTAGAGAGAAATGTCTGTCTTTCTGGTTGTAATGTCTGGTTGTAATGCAAACAATATATAATTTTATACATCTATGATATACCTTACCTTTGAATCAATCCATTACAGAGTAAGTTAAAAACAAAAATTTTCTGCCCCACAAAAGCATAACATTATAGAATTTTGAATACCTTTATATAAGGAAAACATCTAGCTAAATTTACATGTAGAAAACACAGAGTTTTGAAAACTTTTTAATAAATAGTCTTTTTTAACAGTAAAAATTTTAAATATATCATGCAGTTCATATAATTTAAAATAATTTACAGGCTGAGGTAGGGGTGGGGAGAAGCTGGGACAGCAAGAAAATGTCTACTTAGGGTCGACCTTTTCTGCTGAGCACACAGACACAGGCTGTATCAATCCGTATAAACCTCCATGCTGCTTGCTTCCCTTCCATGGTCAATGCTTTGACAAAGGTGTGCGTGGTGGTACAATAGGAGTTCCAATGTTTAGAGTCAATTCCACGGCATCCACCCGACACTGGCTTTGGATCTCTACACTTGGTCTCAAAAAAGTACTGTTTGAAGACATTATTGTTTATATTGACTTCCCCCAACACAGTTACTTCCTTGCCCTTGATGTCAGTGGCTGTGTTTTTTTCTCCCACCCACATACTGACACTGTCACAAACAGAGTACTCTCCCCGGTGAAGGACCGGATGTACCGTTCTTTTAGCTCGAATGGTTTTATTTAAGGACTCCTCATCATCTAAATACTCCAAATTTCGGAGGTCCTCGGATAATGGCGGAGGTTGGGTGCTAAATAAAACTCTGGGGGAACGAAACCTTCTCTTTTTGAATAGTTTGGGGTCAACAGTGACGTTGCGAAGCATAGAAGGTTGTGCTTCTAATTTCCCATGGTGCCGATGAACAGACTTAGTTCGATGTGTGTGATGGTGATGATGCTGAATACGATGTTTTGTTGATGCACCGGCTTGGGCATGGTCTTTGGTCTTTGGTGCAGCCTGTATGCCGATCAAAAATGCTATAATCAGAGTGTAGTACAACATGGACATCACTCTATCCTAGAAAAAAAAATGGAATAAAATCTTTAATCAATGTAAAAACAAT
This sequence comes from Gastrophryne carolinensis, assembly GCA_027917425.1. NCBI lineage: Eukaryota > Metazoa > Chordata > Amphibia > Anura > Microhylidae > Gastrophryne > Gastrophryne carolinensis. The sequence continues at coordinate 378,610,137 of CM051236.1, forward strand.
TCCAAAGTAGCACATGTAGTGAAATAGTCATTTTATATATAACTATTTATATTCATAAAAGACAATGGTCTTGAATTCATGGCCTGGGATTTTAACTCTCCTGTGTCTGATTCCTTGCCCCAGTGGCATCCCATTTGAGATGCCTGCTGTGTGAAACCCCAACAGTTCACCATAAGAACTCACCTTTCCCTGCTCATCGTCCAATGAGCACCATATGCTATATTAATCTGTTTAAAAGAGCCATGGGAGCAGTCCAGAAAGGTGACTTCGCTGGTAACTGGAGTATTTTCACACAGTGGGGCATCCCAATCTGGAATGCACCATGAGGGTTTTATCTGCTTAAAAGTAGAACAAAACCCATTATTTTGACTATGCCAGGTTTTGTTCAAAGCTCCAAGGCCATCCTGAATTGAGTTGCCCCACTGTGTGAAACCCCCCAGATCAAGAGTGGCCGCATCCCTTGCAGTGTGCTCACATGCACAGCCCAAAGATGATGTTAACATCGTCGAGGGAGCCCGGAGGCAGGTGAGTGTTGTGGCGCCCCAGGGTTTTTTTTTACACAGTGGGGCATCCTGGTGTGGGATACACCCTGGCCAGTGGCCAAACCTTCAGGGTTTAGTTCTGCTTCAAAACACTTATTAGATAACACACATGAAAAATGTTGTACTGTGCTGTACAGGTACTGTACTGTCCAGGAACTTCCTCCTGTGCACTGCAGGAAATGGAGAAAAGGCACATGGGACATGCTATTATCTGGAATGTTCCTTTGCACTGAATATACTTGTGTACACGTGATATATATTTTGCCTTTGGGCACTAGATATGAGAAAGTATGCACAAAATTCTTTATAGAGGATTATTATGCATTTAGAGGCATAAACAAGAGCATAACTTTAGGGGGTGCAGGGGGCCCCATCATTGTTGCATCGCCACCTTAATTATCATACATGTGCTCACTTGGCATTATTTAGAGAAAGGAAGCACTATTTGTCTTTGCTGTTTAGTCTTTAGTTGTCTAGCTGCATCCAACTGAGTTAATAGACAGAAAAGAAAGTTTACTGTATAAGCCTTGAAAAGATCCCATTTAATGTTCGCACCAGGGCCCTGTCACATTTAGTTACACCACTGGGCATAACTTATTGCATCCAGGCCCTGGTGCAGACATTAGATGGGGCCCCATTATGTTCATACAGTAATCATTTTTTCTGTTATTTAAAATCAGTTGCCTACAATTAGACTATTAAATAGTGATATAGCAGAGACAAATAATCCTTTCTTTCCATACATTCAGTGGTGATGTGGACACTGTAACTAATAACATGGCCCAGTGCACACCAAATTTTATCCACAGCCTGCTGGTGCAGGGCAGGAATGGCCTGGCAAAAAAAGTAGTGGTGGCTCGGAATGGCGATCGCCATCAGATCTTTAAAATTGTCCACCTTCACCAGGCTGAATGGGGGCATTTCAAAGGTCAGCAATTTTAAACTGCTCACATTCAGGGCAATGGCTCATGGGTAAGATAGGCCCAATTTCCGATTTCTCTCTAAAGTTTGAGGGATAGACAGCTGAACGCTTCCCTGGGATGGTGTGGACAGGCTGGGCAATGATGGTGCTGATGCTAATGTTGATGGAGGTGGTCTCACATCCTCCATTGGGGTGGGGGGCAGGTGGCCTTGTCATTGGGGAGGCGGTGGGAGAGTCAACTGAAGCAACAGAGTGAGCCTCAGGTGTTTGCATGTTTTTATGTGTTTCTGCCACTGCACCTCGTGTTTGGATCTCAGGTGCCTTGTCACGGACGTGGTGCAAAGATTGAATGACCTGTGTTAGTCATCTGTGCACTGTTAGATAAAATGCCATGCTGGAGCCATCCTTTGCACCGGCTTTGGTAAGCTCAGTCTCTGTGCATGGTGGGCAGTGATAGAAATGGGCTGACTGGTTTGTACCCTTCTCCCTCTTCTGCTGGCTGTCTGGGGCTGCGTGTCCACCAACTCTTCCTCCAAACTCTGATGGCCTTTAGTTCATGTTGGGTTTAGGACTTTGTCATCAACCCTGGGATCATCTTCCACCTCCCACTCCATGCTACCCTCCCTCTCAGCCTCTACATTGCAGAAAGACGTAGCAGTCAGCACTAGGTTTTCATCGTCATAACAGTTGGAGGGCCCACGGTATGCCAGCTAGGAGTGTCATCATAGAGAATTAGTGACTCCACGACCTTTGGCTGGGACGACATTTTAAGCGAGTGAGGTGGAGGGCTCTGCACTCCCAGTAAAAGTGGGGTGGGTGGAAGATAATCCCATGGAACTGGTACTACTGTGTGCCATGTAGCCTATGACTGCCTCAACTTGTTCTGGCCTCACTGCTCTGGCAGTGTGGGCCTACAAGAAGACGCTGCAAACCCTGGCGTCTGCTTGCACCAGAGGAAAGTGTAGCAGGCACAGATGAAACACGTCTTCTCCCTGCAGCACCGGCTTCATTACCACACCCAGCAGCAGCACCAAGGCCACGCCCCTGTTCCTTATTTGCTGATTTCTGCATTGTTGGACAAAGTGTATAGGCAGCCTGTCCAAGTAGGAATGCAGGTGAGCAGAGATTAGCCATTTTCTCAAACACCCAGTATGTAGAATGCAGGTCCCCAGAGATTAGCACTTTTATCAAACACCCAGTGTGCAGAATGCAGGTCCCCAGAGATTAGTACTTTTATCAAACACCCAGTGTGCAGAATGCAGGTCCCCAGAGCTTAGTACTTTTATCAAACACCCAGTATGTAGAATGCAGGTTGGCAGAGGTTAGTCCTTTTATCAAACACCCAGTATGTAGAATGCAGGTGGCCACAGGTGAGTATATTATCAAACACTCAGTATGTATTATGCAGGGGCACAGGTAAATTGTATTAAATGCCTAGAAGGGGGGTTAAATGTGCCCGAGTAGCTTCCTGTCCTGGGAGTACAATGAGGACAATAGGCAGATGTGCTGCTATGTCCCTCCCTGGCTGTCTCTTCAAAAACCATGGCTCCTTCATTGTTCCTCACTCCAGCGGCCTCCTCTGTCCTGAAAAGGACATTCTTTTTTCGGAAAACGGAGCCCTGTCTGTCCCTCAAACAGCAACAGAAATCTCTCTCTATCCACTGTAGAGCACTCAGCGTGATGCGCCTTTTGGCTTTTCGGCTGCAGGACCATGCAAAAAGTGGTTCTACAGCCATTCTACCCCTTACTGATTTGGAGCATGGCAAGCCACAGTAGTCCCACAACTGTTTATGACCATGGCAGAGCACATTTATGACATGGAAAACTGCATCATGACATGCCCTACCCAGTTCCGCAACACCCATAAATTGAAGCAAAGAGAGCAGTAAATTAGTTGTGTGTTTGAAAAGGGACTATGGAATGACACAGATATTTATCTTGACCTTCCCGATGCATTTCAGTGGCTGTGTTAAACTGTTATCAGTCAGGTTTTTACATTGCAACTTGCTCTTTTGATTAGCCTCGTTATGAGTTATTTAAATCACATACTATTTAATACTTTTTATTGTAAAAGAATGTAACACATCAAAGACATTTTTACACACAATAAATACTCTGATACTGTATATGAATGAATGATGAGTGTTAAACATTATATATGTACAAAAAAGGATGCATGGCATGGGCATGTACTTTTCCTCTATGTGGCTTCCTTAACTCTTTACAGTGGGATAAATGAATGTACATTGGGCCAGGACAGTAATATAAGCACCTATACCACAATTCCCTAGGGACCTGGTTTTGCCTAACAATGATTTACTATATGCAACTGTTATGGTTAGTTTCCTATCTTTCGGTTTCTGCCATTATCAAATAGGTGCTAAAACACTCTGGATTATATGATTGTCAGCCATTATGCTATATATCTTATGATGTACATTTATAATGGTTAACACTGATCTGGTAATTCATAGAGTATTTATTGCGCAGTGTACAATTTTTTTTACAATCTTGGATTTGCTACATACAGTTAAACAACAATTTTACATTATGAATAATTAAATAGTACTTGATTGTGTTGTGCCGTTCCTTAAATATGTTTGGGAACTTTTGTATAGGGGTTGATTTGGGGATCACCCATATGTAGAGATCGATTCTTACAAACCGAAATTCGCTCTGAGTTTCAGGGAAAATCAATTTGGCATAAATCCAAAATTCTTTGGGGTTGGTGGCGATCTAATTTTCCCTGAAATTATTTGAAAAGCACAGCCCTGCCATCACTGTGCCAGCACAGCAGGAGGGGAGTGCGATCCTCTGCGCAGGTATTCCACGCCGCCCTGCAGCCAATCAGAGGACACAGATCCTCTGTCTGGCACTGGGCTTCCACCACCTAACTCCCCACTGCAGGGAGGGTCTACCTGCGGGGGGAGTGAGCACTGTCAGGCAAGCTGGTAGGGCAGAGGATCTGTGTCCTCTGCCCAGCTGCAGCGGGAAGTGGCAGGGATCACCCGCATGGTAGGATAGCCAGGAGGAGGGGAGTTTTATTTATTTTTTGCATTTTTGAACGATTCATTAAAAATTTGATTTGGACGAACCCAAATTTCTTGAGGAAATTTGTTGAATCGAATTTTTAACATGTTCGCTCATCTCATAAGGTATAGGCTGTCATACTCTGGTAGCTCTGCAGACATCTGGCTGGTGGCTGTGTGCTTTAACTTGGCACAGTTGCTATTTTAGCAGTCACCAGCAGCTGCCATGACTTAGGTACATGCCTTTTTTTGCCTTTATGTGCGCTAAACCTGAATGCTGATCCTAATATTGATGTTTTAGTGAATTGTTCTCTATAATGATAAACTCTTTTGTCAGTAAATTCGTATTAACAGTTTGAAAAGCTGGTTTAGCAGAACAAAATATCAAATACAACTTATTTTGTGTTTATTCTTAAGAATAAAAGTGGCAACTATTCAGGACATGATAATTCCATGGTCAAGCATACTACTTTGCATTGTAAGGCTTGGTAAAATGAAGTGTCCACCAAAGTTACCAGCACAACACTCCCCTTCTTTAGTGAATACACAACAGCCACACACAGTGAAAGTGAGGTGCAATTATGTTGTCAGTGTGTGTTAATGACAGGAACTGGGATGAATGGAAAGAATGTTAGCAATAACCTGAGTCACTGGGGTTAGTGATACTAATAATAATGTACCATATGGGCTATAAATTCAAAGCACATAGACACAGTGACTGGGATATAGTCAAAGCATCCTGTCTTGTAAATCATTCTGCAGGTACCTGAATGAAATTCCCATCTTGAATTCTATAATCCCATGAAGAATCGTTTGTGCAATCCCCTAATCCATGAGTATGAAAGGGATAATAATTCCTAAAAAAGTTATCTGTACATGGACTATTTATCCTAATAACAATGATTATTTTTACTGCCACCTACATCTGATAGCTAATATCCCCCGTGGCCAAAGTAATATAAATCAGATGGTCTACTATGCAAGTTTGTATCTTTTCCCTGGTAAAGCTAACAAGTGACCTGCTGGTCATGAGGAAACTATTATGGAGGCCAGAAAACTGTAGCGTGTTCAGTTTTATACAGCACATCAAACACATTCTGCAATTTTTACATTCTTAGAAATATCTGGAATTTTCTAGCCTCTAATCCGGACCAGGTCCCACAGCATGATCTTTTCAGGAAAAAAGGCTTTCTCGAAATACTTATTTTAATTCACAGCATAGGTCTTTTACTTACACCATAAAACTTTCCAGAATGCCTGTTACATTTCTATTAAGTAGGGTGGTGATTATTTTATAAATCAACAAAAATAAAGTAAAAAATTGGATACATTAGTTCTGATTAGCATTGCATGAGTCCTGTGCATATCCTGGACCCAGGTACTAAATCAGATACAGTACTTGTCTTGCATCTTGCAGGCATGTAATATAGGCATCATTTTGTAAGATCAAAGGCTGTGTATTGGCAATTTCAAACATCTAAACTTGTTTAAATCCTTTGTAAATGTCTATTAATCTTTATTATTATAGGTAGGTGCTTATTTGAAAGGACATCCCTCATTCCTCCTCCATTTTCTCTGGAAAGACCAACATAAATAAATTTACTAATGATACTGCGTCTGCTGTTTATTTATTATTAATGATTATTTATATAGTGCCATCTTTTTCCATAGCCCTATAAAGTGGCAAACATACTAGTCTGTGTTTTTTTTTTTAAGTTTACATTTAAGCCATGTGAATTTGTTTGCTCTGTATGGCCTGTGTGGCCAATGGTGTAGCTCAGGGGTGCACAAACTTTTTTGGTCTAAGGGCCGCATTGTCTTACTGTTCCACTTCAACTGGGTTCCATCCCCCTCAGGTGGTCCAACTTCAATTTCTGGAAAATGGGTGTTGGTCTGGATTAAGCCAGAAGAAGTGGGAAATGGTAAGTTGGGATGAGGAGAAAAGAGCAGAGGTGAGGCAGGAAGAGGTAAGGTAGAATTGGGCAGGTGGAGGAGGCAAGAAAAGGTGAGAGACTGAGGTGTGGTGGGAAGAGGCAAAATTAGAGGTGGGATAAGAAGTGAGAAGAGGTGATGGTTAAGAAAGGAAGCAGTGGGTAGAGGTAGGAAGGGGGCTGCGGGCCACAACTGATGGCAGTACGGGCCACATATGGCCCCAGGCCTCAGGTTGTGCATACCTGGTATAGATTAATGGAAGTTTCCAAGCTGAAAATACACAATACACTTTCTCCCCTGCAGCTGTTGCATTTAGGTGCAGAACACAAAAACATCCCTGTTTCTAATACTAACTCCTCTGTCATGCACAAACCCTAGAATTCCTTGTATGCTCACTCTGGAGACAGGGGATATGGCACCATCTCGGCTCGCTCCCTGTGAGTCTTTGAGGGCGCACATGAAGACCCGACAGACATCACAGAAACAGCTGCGGTGGAGATATTTCTTTTTTTTTTTTAGCTTTGCTTGGGCAAGGACTTTACATGTCTTTTGTCTGAATAATCAAAAGTAGCTGTCAGTGACTTGGGTGCTCGCCCCTGAAACGTGCCATTGTGTTACTTGGGTGCTCGCCCCTAAAACGTGCCATTGTGTGACTTGGGAGCTCGTCCCTGAAATATGCCAAACGTGCCATTGCCAGGCCCAATGCCCCAACTTCCAGCGTACTGCTAGATGGGTGCAATACACTGCTGCTCTGACTTAGGCATCTGCCTGACCCCTTTGGCTCCCAGGATGCCCAGCAAGCCTTGCAACCAGTAGAACCACAAGGACCTTCCCACCAGGCACCCTCCCCTGATACTTACACCATCAGGCAGAGTTACTAGCACCTACGCAAGGCAGCCTACTCTGGTTAATGCCGGGGAATCTTGAACTACAGTTACAAGACTGATTACCTACACATGAACCCCTGAATACTGTGCATACCTTGGGTTACACAGAGCAGAGCATGCTATACTGATATGCCCCAAGGCAGGGGTGGACTTATCATTTCTGGGGCCCCATGCAAAATTTGGGGGACCTAATCAAAGACAAATTTTGTGTAGCGAAACACAATATTAAAGCTCCTTGTCTGGGATGTAGCCATGGCCTGCTCATGCACTGTGGTAACACAGGCAAATCCAGAGGGTTTACACAGAGGAGCATCCTGGCATCGTCCATCCATGGCATAGGGAATAGTCAGGGAATTGCCCATATGGATATCGAATTTCTATTTTCTGCAGCATTCCAAACTAGGATGCCCCACTGTGTAAAACCCTATTAAAGTGGATCAAAACCCAGGATTTTCACTATCCCAGGTTTTGGTCCTTGCCGTGTGAAATCCCCCAAGGCTTACCTTTTCTGCCCACCAAAAGTCACCAGTTTCCTGAGTCCTACGGTGCATACGCGACCTCTTGTCCAATCAGTGTGCTCAACTGCACTGACGTCTAAGCCTCATATAAGACTCAGCTCTAGCAGAGTCTAGCTGTGCGGAGGCGTACGCAGCCAAGCCCACCAGCTGCCACATCCTCTAACAGGACGAGTGTCCGCGCTGGTGATTCATGAAATGCCTGGCACAGGTGCGTGCCCTGCTAAAGGTGTAGCAGACACTTTAAATCTCCACACCCACTCATTTAACCTCGTTCCAATGACACATTCGCAGGCCACGGGCTCACTATGCCTTTAGCTAGACATACCAGGGGATGTCATTTGTGATTGGCCGACCTTGGCACCCCCCCTGCTAGAGGTGAGCGGGGTGCAACCATTGGCCTGCTCTGCCCCATTCTGCTCGCTAGCTGCTTTGATGTTGCAGCATCTTGCATAACTGAATTGAGTTGAGCACTGATTCTGCAGCAGCTGGCTCACGGAAGTGTACAGTGGCTTCCTACCTGCTGCACACTCTGCATTGTGTTAAACAGCACCCCTTGCTCACTGCAGAATGCCCAACCACGAGTGCCATCATTTATTATGTAAAACAAACAGTTGCCCCTGATCTGACCCTGCCTCTGGCCACCTCGGTCGGTGGGGGCTTCGTGCATTTGCATGGTGGTTTGCGCTTGAATTTGGTTTGCGTGGTGGTTAAGCACGCCACTGCCCCAACAGTAAGCTTTAACTGGGCCCTGAAACCTTTTAAACACTAGAGCTGAGTTACATTGGTTTTGGTCTGCTTGAACTGAAATTAAAGGACAACATAACCATAACATGGTGTGTAAGCTAATAGTATTTAATACATTATAGTTGCTTAAATTTCACTTAATGACATGAAGGGTTAAATGTTGGCTGTTACAGTAGCCTAGTAGAGTAACTGACCGGAACCGTAAGGACAACTGCTGTATCATTAAACACCTGAGAAAATGAATTGCTGTCATATGATAGACTATGCAGAAAGAAATATTTGACTAATATACTTTATTTAAAAATAAATCTTTTCCTCTGTGGTCACTTTCTGCTGACACTTTTTCAAACTTGGGGGAAAAAGTATAAAGGAGAAAATCTAATATACTTTATGTAAAAAAAGTTATTTAGTTATTTTTCTATTAGTAAAATAAACAATGACATATTCCTTTTTCAATAGCCTATCATATAATAACATTTCATTTTCACGTGTTTAAAGTGGACCATCACCTTCCTGTGATTGGCCTGGGAATCTACAAGATTCCCGGGCCAATCACCTCCCTCCCCGCGGGACATCCGAGATCGGGATGTCACACCCCAAACCCCTTACCTTGTCTTCGGCGGCGGCCGGCCGCCGCCGCCTCCCTCGCGCCCCTCTAGACGTGCGGCGGCGGAGGAGCCGCTTATCCATGGCTGTCAAATCGCTTGTCCGTCGGCGCTGGGAGCGGGGAGAGGTGAGTTTTTCGGGTGATCGGGGGGGTTTCACACAGCGGGGCACCCCGATCGGGGGTGCCCCACCGAAGTGGACCAAGGCCCAGGATAGTCAAAATCCTGGGTGTTGGTCCACTTTAATGATAGTTGTCCTTTAAGCCACAGCAGCCCTCTCTTTTACTACTTCCTCCCCTTGTTTGCCCCCTGGCCCCCAGTGCATTTAGGTACACGTTAAATAAAGAAAACATATTGGAGATAAAAAAAAAATGGAACAAATATAAGGCACAAACTAAACAAGCAAGATCAGTTCACTATTGTAGTTCACTATTTAGCAGAGGTGCCCAGATGGGAGCAGTTAGGCTTCCATCCCAGAAGTGGAGCCTGCCAAAGCATCCTAAGTACCGAGTCTGGCGGGGAGCTTTATTAGGTTGGTGAGGATGCCTGTTAAAGCTAGGAGCGTTTAGGAAATTCTAAGTGGTGACATGTGTAGCTATACACCTGTGATCTAGTGTCAGGGCTACGTGTAAGCAGATAATCAGCACGAAGTGATGCTATAAAGTAACTAGTAATTTGTTTGCTCTGTCTTATGCAAGGATGCTCCAGGTAAACCGAATCATTAATCGTTAATCATGTAGATGAGCTTTTGATAGTATGACATTTTGCATTACTTTGCTATAAGTAGAAATTTCCTTTAATCAGCTGCTATATTTTACATCACAATATTTTACATTAGACAAATTACAGCATACACTTTGAATCCTAATAAGAGGGTTTGCATATAAAATGCAAAAAAACCTCAAAAACAAACAAGTCATTAACCTATACGTGCAGTGAGAACACACGTAAGGGAACGACACCACAATTGATATTTTAGTTACTAATAAGATATATCCCCGTTGTCTGTTGAAGTGTGGGAAGTGCATGTGGATAAATGTTGAGGGGCCTTCAACCTCATGTAGTGGAGTTGACCCCCCCACATGTGAATCACCAGAGGTGAAGTGTTAAAGTCCTAGGCAGTGTCAGTTTCATTAAGTATAACGGTACAGCGAAGCAGTCTTGTTAAAGATGCCTTTGCAACTAAATGCCTCGACCCTGCTGACCACTATTTGGACATTCTGAAGCACTATCTAACTATCTAGGCAATCTAATGCCTTTTCCTGTTAACTGACAGCAGTGGGGGCACAAGGGCGGATATTTCATATGCATATGGATAAGCTTTATGTCCAAGAAATGTTCTTGTAAGTGCAATCTACTAAAGGCTTCTCATTTATACCTAAATAGAATTACGCTATATGTACTTTATTTCTATTTTCACAATGGTGTAAGCGAAATTGGAGTTTATAAGGTTTTTGTCTATGTAGACAGCAATGCTAGAGTTGCTATGAATATTGAGGAAATCTGTCACTATAGTAAAGAAGCAGCACCATTTATTCAAAGTTAAAGTGGAATCTTGTAGAGGATTTATATACATCTGACCCTAAAGTGGTCTGGTGAGTAACTTGATGGCTCGGTGTTTGGTGGTCACAGAAGACGTTCCTAGCTTTAACAAGTATCTCGAGATTTTATATAGAACTTTTATTGATCTTTTATTGTGCCTTGAGGTTTTATATTATTGAGATTTTTAAGCTTTTTGGTTGCTCCATGCTCTTTATACTATTATATAATAAGATATAAGAGACTGATCTTAAGATTAGGAAGTTTTAGGAAGGTCTATAAAGCAAGTAGTGAGAGGAACGCTGACCCTTGTTACTTTTTCAATCAAACATAAAAGCCTAGTTCAGAATGAAGCCATCACTAGACAGGTCCACTATAGGGTTGATTCCTGCCCGTGCTCCAAAAACACCAAAACCATGCGCAAATGATTCCGCATGCGGAAACTTGTGATTCTTCGCCTGCTTTGTGGTGTGTGCATGTTTCACAAAGTGGCATGCTTGAAGTGCAATCGCAAGTTTCCAATTCACGTGCAAACTAAGGCAGTCACAGATCCACATGGCCCCCATGTTTCTCCCCTGTCTTTACTGTTTAGCAGTGGCAAATTTGTCCCTCCAGCTTCTGTGTTTGAGGCAAACACTCTGTAGTGGATTCTCTGCGGCACCTGCGTTCTTTTTTTTTAATGTGTTTTATCATTTTTCACATTTGTGAACACACTTTCACTTTTATGTTTTTTTAGCTTAAAACAATATTATATTTGTCGATTTTTCAAACTATTTGCCAATATTTTTTTTCTAAAAATGTAAAATAGTTATGTCTTTACTCACGGCCATAATTCGACCCTTATGTGTGGTACATGCCCCCAATTTCGCCACAGGACTGGCAATATAAAGATGAGCTATTAGGAAAAACCTTGGCGAACCTGACTGGGACCACGTATGTGCTTATAGAACATTTCACTGATTTTTTAATATAATTTTATTATGTGTATAAAGATAGACACAAACAAATTGTTTCAAGGATATTTAGATTTTATCTCAATCATGAACATTTAAATCAATACATTTTGCTGGCAGGAGGAGTGCTAGAGCAAAAGATGGCAGGGAACACCAGATTAATTTACTGTTGCACTAGACTGTGAAGCATGTTGTATAAATGATTCAGTCTCAGTGTGCTACAGTGACAATGACAATAGATATTCTGGCCACTTTCTCTTTCTTACCTCAGCAAAAAATGGACATTGCTAAATTAAATATCTATCCTTCTATCGCTATTCCCATTTATTTATCTCTCCCATATCTATCTTTTTACCTGTCTCATATCTATCTATCTATTTCTCCTATACCTATTTATCAATCTCTCTCTCTCTCTCTAATATATATATATATATATATATATATATATATATATATATATATATATATATATATATATATATATATTTATTTATTCTTTCTATCTATCCGTCTATCTCTCCAATCTCCCCCTCTCTCTCCTTCTTGCTCCCATATCCATCTAGCTATCTGCGTCATTATATTGGTATAACAGTCCATGAATTCTAATTTTCCTCTTAGTTGGTGGCAGGTGGAGACATAGAGAAGTAAAAGGGTAGGTTATAGAGGCAGTATACGAATACGAAATTCCATGGTGTCTGATGTTCCTCTCAGTTGGTGGCAGGTCAAGACAAATTTGGCAGCTATTTCCAGGGTGGGCTAATCTTCCCTATGGCATGTGGAGTTTCCTCTCCTCGTCTATGGAAGTGAATCTGGGATTAGAGTGTAGAGTCTCTGGAAGTAAATGGTACTGGTGGATAAATATTTGCAGCATTGTAGCAGGACGTGGGCCTAGTCCTTCAGGGCCACCTTCTTACAGTGCCAGCACAGTCCTGTCTCCCGTGACTTGTATGTCTGCCTATGCTGGCTCTTCTCCAGGCTGTGGATGCTCAACCTATAGAAACTCAGGGTCTGATGTAGTCCTGCTGCAGTGACTGGTAGATGGTGAGCTTCTGGGAGCTACTTATTTCTGTTTACCATTTCTATATATATTGCCCAAGGCAGCTCTCCATCACCCCTTTTATTTAGCCTTTGTTGGAGGGCACATGGTTTGCTCTTGGTCCCATGGCTCAGGGGGGCTTTTTGGTGGTAGGAGTCAGGCCTGCTGCTCTGTATGTCTGCCCAGAATGACAGCACCATTTTCTGTACCTGAGACCATTGCGGGGGCCTGTCAAGTTCTGCCTGGCATGTCATATTAAAGGTGCTGCGATGGACTTGCAGGAGGTACTTCCAGAACTCCAGATGAAAGGTCTCTGTTGGGCTCAAATCCCACTATGACTGATCTGAGTAGGTGACTGGACCCAAAATGAGACATCATCATTTCAGCCAACCCCTCACCGGTGGTTTGAGGTGGTAAATTTGCTTTCCAATGATGTAGGAGGTTCTGCAGGCATTTCCTTTTGGGGCCTCATTTGCTGGCTTAATGTGTACCTGTACACAAATAGGGAGTTTATGTCGTAACCTTCTATCCCCGGCATAGTTCCCCAATACAGCCTATGTTTCTTTTTCTTAATAAAGCCTTTGTCCAATATTCGTAAAAACATTAAGGAAGCAGTATAGTATCAAATGACATGCCATATGCTAATTTATTTAATTCCAAGGTAAACTGACACAAAATGCCTGTTGAGCTTATAGTGCTTTCAGATTTATTGCAGTAATTATAACTGATAAGGCTGACCCCAATGTTGATCTGTTTTTAACTAAATCTATCATCGATGGAAGCGCAAAGGTGCAATACAGCTGATCATTCAAACAGCAGATTACATCCATTTCATGTTTTTATGAATATAGGGCAAAGGCTTTAGTAAAAAAAAAGAAACACAGGCTGTTTTGAGGCACTGGATCGGGGATAGAAAGTAAAGCCAAAATCTGGAAAATCCAGTCTGGCAAGCATGGATTTTTTCAAAGTCCACCACCCCACCCTACCACCCTCTCATGGCACAGAGATGGGGGGGGCGCACTGGAAATCCAGCATGATGATTGGGCAATCCCATAGATGAACACTGCACTCTTTCCTCCAGCTGCTCCAGCTGTCCTGTACAAGCTCATGTCCACCTATTCAAGTGAATTTCATCTGGATTTCAGCTAAGATAAGTGTTTTTTTTTTAATTTAACCCTCCCTCCCCCGTCCTCCCCCAGCAACAGAAGAGGGTGGCACGGCAGGGAGGACTTTGAAAAAAGCCATGCTGGCTGAACTGGCCCTTTAAATCTCCCTGATTGGTTCGAGCCCCAAGTAAGTGTAGCTGTTTTTTTCCAGTGCAGACTATCTATTTTTCTTTATAGGTACATAGGCAACTATGCCAAGTAGTGATGGCAGTTTATTGGTCATTAATTACCAATAAATACTGTAGGTTGCAGCCACTCAGTCTCAATTGAGAGATTGAAATGAGATTGAGTCCTAAATCAGCAACTGAAATGAGAGTCTTAAATCACCTAGATCAGAAAGGTTCTCCATACTACATAGTTTCTTGTTAAAGTGGACCAACACCCTCCCATGATCGGCCCGGGAATCTATAAGATTCCCGGACCAATCAGCTCCCTGACTGCCCCCGGTCGGGGGTGCCCCGCTGTGTGAAACCCCCCAGAAACCCCTAAATCCTCACCTGCTCCTCGATCCAGCTCTTGTCCGTTGCTGCCTCCCGCTTTTCCGCCGGCGGGGATTGGCTGCAGCGGCCACGTGGCAGCGGGGAGAGGTGAGTTTTTGGGGCTTTCTGGGGGGTTTCACACAGCAATCGGGGTGCCCCACCGAAGTGGATCAAAACCCAAGGATAGTCAAAATCCTGGGTGTTGGTCCACTTTAAGATGTATTGAAGTTGTATAACCATGATGTAAAGTTGTAAAGTACATTACCAGTCTAGGACACACATTTGCGGTAGAATGGGCTGTACAAAACTACTTAATCACACTTTTCTAACATGTGTGTTGTAAAAAAGGTCATATATTTTGTTATTATACTGTAGTGTTTAGAAGCAACTGACACATAGTAGCTTATCCACAATACGCTGCTCAGGACTGAAGCATGCACATTAAAATCACCAGTCATTTGTTGCAACAGTTGTAAGATTAGAGTTGCAAGCTGACGCTAGAAGCGGCATTAGCATTCATTAAGGACTTTCTTGAACTTTACTGCCAAGATGCTACACATAAGCTTAAGATCAACAGTAAATGGAGTTTTGGTTCACATGCAATGTTGCTAAAGCGGTATCCGCTGCAGCGGTGGCATGTGGCTGCCTGTGCTATGTACTAACTTGCATCTGGGTTTCCAAGGTGGTCACTTGCAGCATACAGCAGGGGCCACAGAAAGAGAGCTGAGTAATGGATACCTTCATATTTGTTGTGGCAAGGGCTATTTATTGTTTTATAAGGTGAAGGAGCAACGATGATGAGGCCCCAGTGCGGTTGCATCCCCCGGCATTCCCTAAAGTAAGGCCTGAAGTGGAAATACTTGTACAAAGCATGATCCAGAATTACAGATACCTGGTACAGGTGCCTTCACCCAATATCAGTGCCTGACCCAATGCTGGTATTGATGAATGTGAGCTGATCCCCATCCTGCGCACATTCACCACAGAAAAGTCTTGCAATATTGCAATAATATCCTTACAATATTTTGGCATGCCAAGCTAAAAACTGCTCTGGGTAAACAATGGTCTTTGGCCTCTTACAGCTCTCACAAGTAGGGATGAGCGAACCGGTTCGGACAAACCGGAATTCGCTCCGAATTTCAGGGAAAATTCGATTCGGCACAAACCCAAATTTTTTTTGGTTCGTGTCGATCGAATTTTCCCTGAAATAAAAAAAAAAAAATGCCGGCATGGTGGGAGCGGGCAGGCTGGCTACGCTGTCAGCGGGAGGCGGAAGCCGGAGGCCGGCGCCGCTCTCAGCTGTCATCAGAGGACGCGTCATCAGAGGGCGACTGAGAGCGGCGCCGGCCTCCACGCTCCGACCATGCAG
Source organism: Gastrophryne carolinensis (assembly GCA_027917425.1). NCBI lineage: Eukaryota > Metazoa > Chordata > Amphibia > Anura > Microhylidae > Gastrophryne > Gastrophryne carolinensis. Next base: position 378,625,858 of record CM051236.1, read on the forward strand.
GTAAGTGTTTGCTTTTTAAACAAATGCTGGCATGGTAGGAGCGGGCAGGCCGGCTGCGCTGTCAGCGGGCCGGCTTCCGCCGCCCGCTGACAGCGTAGCCGGCCTGCACGCTCCCACCATGCCGGCATTTTTGCTTAAAAAAAAAAATGCCGGCATGGTGGGAGCAGGCAGGCCGGCTGCGCTGTCAGCGGGCCGGCGGCGGCCCGCTGACAGGCGTAGCCGGCCTGCCCGCTCCCACCATGCTGGCATTTTTTTTTTCAGATGAGCGATTCGTGAAAGTTCGATTCGGGCGAACCCGAATTTCTTGGGGAAATTCGGCGAATCGCCCGAATCGAACTTTCAAGAAGTTCGCTCATCTCTACTCACAAGCAATGCATTTCTGCCCTGCACTCTAAACTAATCTCAGTCTACATAATAAATAAATAAATAAAAAAATAAAATAAAAAAAGCTAAAAACAGTAAATGCATGTATGTTGTAGTATGGCAGCATCAGCCTTAAATTTGAAAAAATAAAATATCTTTTTACTTCCCATAAATGTTGTTTCAGGTCAGTTGGTAACATATGACGTACCTTTGGGTGTACAGAAAGGAAAGCTGCTCTATCCCAGAGGCCTTTATTGCGTCCAAACGCTGTGCTGAGTTGAGGCCCAGCATACCATCTGTAAAACGGGCAGTCTTTACGATATTGTGGAGTTTTGCTGAGGAGAGAAAATATTAACAATGATTAATTAAAGAATTTAATTTATTGCTGAACTGTACAGCATTGCTTCTAGATATGTATGAGCTGTACACATTACTTTACCACTTTTAGACCACTTATATTTTTTATAATACTTTAATTATTAATGATTTTATTACAATTATAGGCTTTCTTAAAGTTTCCACTGTCACCATATTTACACTTCTGAGAAAAAAACATGTAAACCTCCTAAGGCACAGGTAATATTTCTGCTATTATTTATTTGCAATAGGCAATCATTTACTCAGCTTGCCAATGTTTCTTTATATTAATGGAATGCATGTATTAAAGCTATGCACAGTCTTTCCATTAGGACTTTTTTCAGTCAAAAGGGGGTAGCAGTTAGATTCTATTCAAGCTTTGAAGCGGATCGAAACCTATTTCCTATTTCCCATTTTCACTTAATAAAACAAATCAGTGGATAATAGGTGGGTCCACTTGAACTCCAACTTGACCCTACAGCTCAGCAAGATCAGCCCAACATTTTGCTTGGATAGGTATGTATTCGAATGGAGAAACATTCTGCATGTGGTAGGATGTATCAAAAGGTTTTATATAGATATACTGTATATAGTGTAGATATGCTTTAACATAAATGTAATTCAACTGTTCATTTTGCTGTGCACCATGACCTTGACTCACTGAGATGTATGCTCTCTGTCTGCTATGAGCTACACGTATCACGCAAACTTGGCTTCTATAATGAAAAAAGGAACAAAATATCCCTAGCGGTTTTAGAAGGAACATCACTCTCCCCCAAATCAGGATGTTCCAAGGTTGGGGAAATCGGCCTCCCTCTTCTAATGTCTTCCTGTGTCAATTTATGAGTGTGGCAAAAACACAGGAAATGAGATCTGATCTCACAGATTATGTCAATCATTTTCCATATGATGGAATTCTTCTCAAATCTACTCCAAACAAAAATATTAATTAGGATTTATAATTAATATAATTTAAGTATTAATATAATTTTTATTCTTTTCACAACCTTTGCATGTTATATACCGAGATCCTAACCAAAAAAGCATCAGTCTTGTAAGTTAAAATACAGCAAGGAGAAATAAAGCACCTTTATTTGCAAAATGATGAAGCCAGCAATATTACTAATAATAGAATCGAATAGTGCACGTGTTAGACACAACTGTCTTTACACAAAGCCAATATGAATAATTCATAATTTTCGTTTGGTCTCAACGTTGTCTTCCTTGGTCAACTGCACCCAAGGGTATGTTGAATTATATGTTGGCAGCAATGGCAGAGCTATCAAACTTTTCCACATCATGAATCTTACAACACATTTTCTCTTTTTAATATAGCTGAAGACTGCGTTTTGAAATTCACTGTCTACGTGGAAAAGTATTATTGAGTAATGATGGGTCAAAATCCTGATGCTAAACACATACACATACAACTTCCAAGAACACTTGAGTTATTGATTAGGGCTAGATTTCCAATCCAGGTTTTTGGAAGTTCAAATCCAGAGCATGCGGTCTGATATCACACTCCTGTTTTTGTTGGACATGAGAATTGCCAACATGTTCACAATGTCTCATTCTGATGCCAAATCTAAGCATTTTAAAACCAAGAATTTTGATGTGGCTTATTAGCATTTCCTCATGCTGAGAATACATCATATCTTACATATTACTTGTAAATGCTAGTACATTCATCTCTTTTACACAGTCACAGAAATATGACCTGCAGCATATTTTAGGCAACAAACATAGCTGATTTACTTAAACCAGACCAACAGCCTTGCACAGGTAGAAAAACCTCCCCAAAAATCTACTTGCCCCTTCTGCATGCATGATACTGAACCGTTGTCATCACTTACATTTGTTAAAAGCTAAAATGCCACCCACTGTTAACAGCCGTTTTGAAGCTTCCTTTCTGATCCTGTGCTACTGCCTGGATTTAGATTACATAACCCATAGCACAGCAGCAAGGAACCCAGCAGCACCTCTTCTTTGCAGGTAGCCTGCAGCTCCATTGGACGCTATTTTGGTTGTAAAATATGCACAGCAAGAGTTAGAAAAAGGTAAATTCATTTTTATGTGCAGCAATCTGATGCATATGGGTGCTGTTTCTTCTAAGGGTATTGGTCTGGTTTAAAGTAGAATGTGTTCTGTTTTCAAATAATAGGCCCCCACTTCGTTTCCACCAAGAGAAGCATTTCCATGTTCCAGGCTGTTGTACTGACTCTTAGTAAGCAAATCTGTGTAGCAGCAGTGCAGCTGTTAGGGCGAGTGTTGCACGCCCGTCTCACAGCAAGTCACTTACCTCCATGGCTGCATGCAGCCGTCATCCATCTTGCAGCACTTCCCTCATGGCTGCATCCAACTGCCGCCCTTCCCCCCATGCTTCCTCCTCACATGCTCAGGTGCGCGCACGTCTCCGTCCACTAGAGGGCGAGCGCACTGGCTTCCTGAGATTTAAAGGGCCTGTACAGCACTGATTGGTGTTTGGTCGTCCAATCCTGCATCCTCTTCCCCTATTTAAAGAGGCACTTGGTCTCTCCATGCTTGTTGAAAGTCAGACATTCTTGGATTGCTCACCCGTGTACCGACCTCTGCCTGTCCCCGATTCTGAACCTTTGCTGCCTGCCCCGACCTCGGCTACTCACCTTTACTGCGAACCTGTGCTGCCAGCCCTGACCTCTGCCGGTACTTACTACGCCTTTTGCCTGCCACTTGTGTACCTCGCTGAACCTCGGCTGACTGTGGGACTGGGCCGCTGTTGGGGGGTAGCGACCTGGGGGTCACTCGCCGCACAAGACCAACCTGCCTTGCGGTGGGCTCTGGTGAATACCGGTGGCCCCTTAGACTCCGCTCCCCTGAAACGGTACCCGCCATCGGTCCCACGGTTAAAGTGGATCCACACCTGAGTCCGCTCCACCCGGTCCATGACAGCAGCAGCTGGACGGTGATTAGCAGACTAAACTGTCAATTACAGTCAGTGTGGGACGGTCCCCCAAGGTGCTCAGACACCCAGGTCTTGGCTTTAAAGTCCGGTTTTTACTTTTAAATATCCAAAACAGTTTTTTCCCCTGGAAAGAGGTTGGACATTCTCAATTAAATATCCCTTACTTGTATCTATAGTATTTTCTATTTCTTTTCTCTTTTGTTCTTTCTAGAATCTTTCTTGCTACGCTATTAAAATATTTCTATCTAAGGATTCTTTAACTTTAAAGCAGACCAAAAGTAAAAAAGCAATTTCAATAAATTGCACCCCTAAAGCCCCACTCTCATAATCAGTGACATAAACTATTTGAGAGGGCTTAACTCCATGCAGATGGTATGTAATAGCAGACAGATTCTATGCTGCATAATTGCCATCTTGCCACATACATTAGCTTATATAAAAACCCAATCCCACAGTATACATATATACTGATGCCCTTGCATCCTTGCATTAGTTATTATTTTTGTGCTGTACAAAGTAGTAATTACACACAGGGCAAACAAAGTCGGATTTGTTGTGTGGGCACAATGTCTTGAAGTGAGAGGAGGTGACCAGGGAAGAGGAAAGGAGAAGGTAGAGCAGAGGTTGCATCTGGGTCTGGAATAGGGATATGTTGAAGGAGGCGGCATTGCTGGAGGATGTTTTATCAAGGATTTATCAATGAGGTCCTCCTCACTTCTCATTGGTTAGATGAACGGAGTGAGTGGGCTTTTATCTCCATCCTTGGACCTCAGTCACTGACACCGCTGATTGGCTTGGCAATGAGAAAAAAGCATGAGCATAGCAAGCAAGAACACAGTTGATGAGTGTGAACGGAGACAAAAAAAGTATATCTGGATTCTCAGGATTAAAGTAGACATTTTATCATTATGGTAGGTTACATCATTTTCTGATGGAAAAGCCTTTAACTTGAATTCTTCTGGAGCAGTTAATCTGGCAATGAGACATTTCTCAGTGGAATTTTTCCACTTGGGGTAAATCATGTGGCTGTATGTTGGAGGGATTGTGATGCGCACAACTGCCCCTACTGGTTTTAAAGCAAATGTTACAAGTGGGCATACAAATTAATAAGTATCCAGCAGGGAGTTATCCTTTGATATTGGGTTTAAATTGGATTTCATAAGAGTGTATGAGGTTTCCGTAGTATGGTATCTCTCAAAATATGCCATAGAAATCCAAACAAAAACATGCATGCATGGTCTAAACCTTCACTCAAAACATGAATCAATGTAAAAATGTTTCTTTCAGTAAGCAACAAAATAAACATCCACCATGGACAAAGTCTCTGAAGGCCAAGAAAACAATACTGTTCTTATAAAAAAAATCCAGACAAGTGTACTAATGGCATTACTCCACAAATAAACATTAGCATACAATAAAATGCATCACATAACAAGTATGCACTCATTAAGCCAACTTTTCATTTACACAAGTCAGGCTCTGTTTCAAAAGTCTGGTGGCCCAGCACCAAATTATTGGAGAAAGCCGTTTGGGGTCATTAATCACTGCCTTTCCAATAACTGAAAAAAACTCATGGATCTTTTGAACTATAATGACTTGATTTGGCAGATATTTAAGAAACTGTCCTCCTGCTTATTTTAAAACAAACACACAAGAACATTTAGAAAAACTAGTTAAAAGAGCAAAGAAAATGAAAGCAACTTTAGACCGTAGACATTAGACCTTTAGACTGTAAGTTTGCAAAGGCACGTCTCTCCTATTGTATCCTGTATTCAGAATATTCATTGTAAAATCTGTAACACTGCATTTGTTACAGTCTATGTACTGTATGTTTCTACCCTGTCTGTAATTACTACTTTGTACAGTGCTATGGAAGATGATGACGCAATATAAATTAACTATAGTATTATTAAAAGTAAAGCAAACATTAGTTACTGAATAGAAATGTGACATTTATTTGCTCAGTGTGATCAAGCTTTATTTTATTTTGTTTTATTTTGTACAAATTGGATAGGCAGTTTGAGGATGTGGGGTAAAAAAAAGTGTAAATGAATTCTTCTAATGATAATGGAGTGAACAGTGATTAATGTTTTTGTTTATAAAATGTTAATAAGATGTCTGAAAATGTTTCCTTCGCTTAATTTATTACATGCTCATATGTAAGCCTGATTAAGCCTTGCTGCGCCACTGCAAACAGTGACAGATGTCAAGAATCCAAAAAAGGAAATCTACGTGAGGAATGCCAAATAGGTCTCAATTAAATTCAAAAGAGCAGACACGCTACAGGGAACAGTAATGGTTCACATAGGAGCTTGGCAGCCATGCCTATTAGCCGTCCTACAGCTAAACATCCACCCTGCATAAAAGAAGATGTGCCTAAACGCTTAGGACATGCTAAATTGTTTAAGAGGGTCTTTAAAACTGCATAATTACAATACAGAATAATATGGGTATATAAAGTACGTACAAACACATGCAGCACACTGACTGATTATATTCCATACAACATTTTGCGTACAAAGACAATGGAGAGAGCAAGAAGTAAAAGAGAAAGACTTAGAGGCTGATTCATTACTAACACCAGGTATCGGCAGATGAGCGTCTGCAGATGCGGCGCTTAGTAGATGCTGTAAACATGTATCGGGTGCTGTAACAAAGTGCCTCAGTCGCTGTAGTAACCTGGCCTGCATTGATGAATGTGATGTATGTTGGGTGTTCTAACACCAGTACAGTGCTGCAGGGAGCAAGAGGTAGTGCCAGCTTAGTACGACCGACTCTTGGCGCACCACACCATACTTATCAAAAAAGGACTCACTCGGCGCTCTAAATCTGGTCGCTATAGCATAGAGCGCCAGATGCTGTGTGATGAAAGTCTGTTTTTGAACACATATCTACCAGTAAGAAAGCGAAAACACATGGAATTACATTGTTTTAACACTGTGACATTAACACTTTAGAGCCAGACCTGTAATGACAATTCTGCACAAAAATATAAAAAGTCAAAAAAGTTTCTAAAACTGTTTGTTTGCAGCCAGGAGAGGTCACACAATGATTTGAGCAAAAAAACATTAAAAATGTCAAACACAGTTTAAACAGAAGCAAATGAACGGCCATTGAAATGTATGGGAGAGCGACAGTGAGCGAAAGGTAATACCTGCCACTCTGGAAGCTAGAGCGTTGGCGCTATACGCTGAGCCGCCTGTAATAATACATCGGACACTACATGGCGCTGTTAGAGGCGCTCACCAGATTTGCTTTTATAAATGTGGTTTTGCGTACAGCACCCGGCGTTCACCAGACGCATCCTGCCGCTACGAGGCACTACCTGGCTCTATCCATTCATGAATAACTCCCTTTAATAAAAATCTCCCAGTGACCATCAACAGTGGCATAACTGTGGCGTAAATATGATGGGGTGCTGGTGCAAACATTAAAAGGAACCCTCTCATGGCTCATACAGTAAACTTTTTTTGTCTTTTAACTCAGTTGCATGCAGCAGACACCTAAAGACCGAAACAACAGAGATATATGCTGCTTCCTTTTTATAAATGATGCAAAGTGAGCACAAATATGATAAATAAGGTGGAGAAGCCACAATTGGATGATGACTGACATGTTACTAAAGCCCTGCAGCTATACCTCAAAGCTAGAAGCAGAGAACACACATAGTGCTCTGCTCCCGACCCCGATCAGCAGTGTATCTCAGCCAGCAAGTATTTAGTATCTAATGTTAATATCAGCCATAGTGCCCCTCTCCTTCCTTCTGATCCCCACAAAAACAGACACAGACCACATCTTGCTTAAAGTAGCACTAACATGAAATAATGGCCCAATGATAAATATCCATATAGATATGCTGGATGGTGCAAGGAGAGGTCACTTGTAATCCTGGCATCAAGACATATCCAGGCAGGATTGTTTCTTTCTTTTAATGGAAGGAAGAAAACATCAGGGGTGACAGATTCTATCCCCCTGATACACTAAACCTGGCACCCCTGGGGTTTATTCCTAGCAGGAGAAGCTTGGCGGGAGTTTGATTCAGCTTGTGTGTATTAGTGACCCCTCATTAGCCAACATGTTTATATGGATTTTTAATGTTACACAATTTTGCAAAACAGCTCTTTTAAATGGTAATTCCACTTGGCATGTTTAAACGTTTTCAATCTAGTGTGCCAATATGATGTGCCCCAGGTGCTGATCTATTATTTTTTACTTTTCTATGTTTTTGCAAATCCATATTATAAAAAAACAGTTGTCCATAGCAACAATTCTGTGTTTACCTTAGAAACGTACATAAAAGTAGTGTTCAGGTGTACATTTCAGAAGCTCCCTCACTCTGGCTTGCTAATTATCTGATTGGCCAAGGCAGACATGGCAAATTTACCCCCATCTGCAATATTTCAATGTCCTCAGATAGGGGGAATCAGTTGTGTGTTGCAGAAGCTAAAGGGTTACTAGCAGTGTTCTCAGGTGAAAAGGCTGATTGCTACTGCTTTGTTTAGCCAAAGCTGCGAATAAACACACCTGTTACAGTTGAAGGATTCTGGCATTTGTAGTGAACAACGAATACTAGGAGCTTTACTTAAAGTGGATCAACACCCAGGATTTTGACTATCCTGGGTTTTGGTCCACTTCAGGGGGCACCCCGATTGGGGGTGCCCCGCTGTGTGAAACCCCCCAGAAAGCCCCAAAAACTCACCTCACCACGCTCCCACGTGACTGTGCCGTCCAATCCCCGCCGACGGACAAGCGGGTGACAGGGACGGACAAGACAGTGCATCCACCGCTGCCTCCCGCACGTCACTCTTACAGGGCGTGCGCTCGCGCCGGCCATTCACAAATGGCCGGCGCGGGTGCGCGGGAGGCGGCGGCGGCTGCCGCCACCGTCGATAAGGTAAGGTTTGTTTGGGGTTTTGGGGGGGTTTCACCCCGCGGGACATCCCGATCTCGGATGTCCTGCGGTGAGGGAGGTGATCGGCCGATCACCCCTGGGTGTTGGTCCACTTTAAGATCAAGAAAGCCACTCTTACTTTACCAAGACAGACACACAGGAATATGAGAAACTTGCTGATACGTAAATAACGGGTATGAGACACTCTCCTAACACAAATGAAGACTAAAGCAATACAGCAAAACAAAAATTACAAAAAGGTTTCCTTTAAGGCTTTAGAGGTGGGTATTTTCTTGTGTTATCTCTAGGTCTAGGATATTATTGACTAGTGAATGTGAATAGCTTCTCCTCCTCAATTAGAGAACGTCTTCCCCCTAATTCCCAATCAGGTGCTTTTTGGAAATCTATCTTTTCCACCTAACGTGAAGTAGACATGAAGTAAACAGATAAGCTCCAGGCTTTAGTATATAATGTCCATAATTTAAACCACGTCATTTCCACTGAGATACTTAAAAGTCTTCATCAATAGCAGTTAATGGTACACAACAACCTCAAATAGCTTGAGGTGTCTGATCTGGGTTTCTTTAAAGGCTATGAAAGTGATTTAGGTCTGAACTGTGCCCAAAGCTAGTAGGTTAATTTCTATTGACACCTGTGACTGACAAGTACTGATTAAGATACTTCAAGTCTTTTCTGAACACAGCCCAAAAGAGAAGTCTGCTGCTGGTTCATATTTGGTTTAAAAGCACCCTAATGAGTCAGAGAAACGTGTCTTTCGCAGTTACGTTATAAGACGTCCAGTGAAGCGTATGAATATTTGTGGTTTCATTCACTATAAAAAGCTGCTTGAGCCACTTATACTCAATACAGGATGTGCTCTGCCAATATCTGTGATAGTTTTGGCCATCATAATAATATTTTCCATAATGGTAATGTCTCAATGACCAATCCCTCATAAAGCACCATTATTTGCTGCAACCTAGAAAAACTATGAAGGAAACAGATGAATAATCAAAAGTGGTAGCACAAAGGAAATTCAACATTTTCTTTTGACATTTATTTTGGACTGCAGTTTTATATAAACCACACATTGACATCTTGTATAACAGAGCAACCTGAAGAAGTGTTTGGAAATGTACAGTATTTAGTCCAAAACACAACAGTGTAAGATGACCAAACTAAGCTTTAATTAAATACCCCCCCCAACAAAAAAAAGAAAACACATGCCAACACAGCTAAAGTATGTCTTTACTGTACAGGAAACTGTGGGGACATGCTAATCTTTTTTTATGCCTTCGAGACTGTACTGGGTAATCTAAACTACTGTAGCTTATAACAATAAATATTCCCATCTAATTTGGTCTTATTAAGTCCTTGTTGGGTTATTCAGCCCACTTGTGTAGATTACCCTTACAAAAAGTATTAAAGTTACCCTCCGTACTATTATATATAGTCAAGTATGTGGTTGGCAACAACAACACAGTCGCAGTACTGCATAAACAGAATAAGCTGCTGTGACAATACATAAGGAATAAACTCAGTATAAGAAAAGTTGTTATCTAATGAACATTGTAATTAATTATTGTCAGAGCTATGCCTAGGGAGGTGTATTAGCTACTTCGTTTTAAAGTGTCATGAGTAAACGCTGAGGCTCGAAACGCGTAGACGTCAGGAGATGCTCCTGTATATACCTTTTATATCTTTGCTGATGTGATGGCCTTTTAACCTATTTCAATAAAGGATGGATTTTTACTGCTCACAGTGCGTTGGTTGGCCTTGCAAGTTCTTCAGGATCGATGCTACTAAGAGGTGAGCGCTCTCTGCCTTTTGCCTGCCGTGTTGAGCTTTTGATTGTATTCCTGAGGATCCAAAGCTGGCAAAATCTGGAATGTGCATGTTCTTTTTAAAGTGGACCAAAATCTGGATGCGCCACTGTGTGAAACTCCCCAGGTCGCCCATACATTTATCTTCTTTTCCGGTCCAACGGCGCATGCGTGAGCCGTGGTCGCATGGCCACTATCCCTTTAGCAGGGCATGTGCCCGCGCCAGGCATTTACGAATCGCTGGCGCAGGCACACTCCCTGTTTGCGGGGGAATGTGGCCGCCAGCAAGCTCAGAGTTGATCGCCTTAGATGAAGGCTTAGATGCGCTGACGTGAACGGAACCAAGTGTGCCGATTGGACAAACGGTCATGTGTCATGCATGTGCCATAGGACCGGGAAGAGGTGAGTTTGTTTCGCCAACCAGCGGGGTTTCACACAGCAAGGCACCCCCGATTGGGGTGGTCCAGGAGCAAGGACCAAAACCCAGGGTTCTGGTCCACTTTAAACTATAATATATGTTTGTTTGGTACTGGTGGGTAGATCACACTTGCTCTCAACGTTTATTATATTCATATATCACAGTTAGTTTATTCACAATTCTGATGTTCTGTAAAGCCAGTCCTCCACGGAGATGGGTGGTGCCCCTGTGATGGATTGGTGCCTAGGATTGGGTAAGAGATGCAACTGGGTTTATATTCTTACTGCAGACAGCTGTTTAACCATTCACAGAATCTCCTCTTGGGTTGCCTTTATTTGGAACGTCAATGGCAAGGACAAGTGACAATGACATCAATAATAAAAGGGTGGGCAATATTTCTTACACAAACTTTATGGCTTACAGATGAATGTAGGATCTAGTTATAATTTCAGGGATCACTCAGATTTACACCACTATGTTAACGTGTTTAGGCAGCAGTTTTTAGTATAAAGACACGTTCAGCTTTTAGCTAAAGAATATCCAGCAAAGGTAACAAATATATCTGTTCCAAATACAACAGGGTGCAGATCTTATTTTAGGTATTCCAGCCTGTGGTTATAGTTATAGAATCTCCAGCAGATGTATAAGGAATGACTATTCCAAATATAACAAGACTCTAATGTTTAACCACAAAAAACAATATTGATCAAGAGTCACCTTACACTTATTGACTAAATCCTACACTAAGAGGAACCGCAGCATTAGGAATATATATAATATATAAGTATATATTAGAGTATTCTGGCTTATTAACAGTTTTAGAACATTCAGCAATACATTTTAGGACGATTAAAGGGAAAGACAACCTTATTACCATTTGGAAAAGTATCAAAGTGCTAAAAGGATGTGCTCAAGTTGATAAACGCATCTAACATTTGTTTTTATGTTAACAAAAGTGTGTTTTATAAGAGCAGTTTTCCTTACCTGTAATCTGTTGCTATTTGCAACTGTAGATTAAGGCCCTTATTTAACAAGGGATAGCGCCAGGTAGCGAATGGTGAGCGAACGGTAATGACGGTCACCGCCACGAGAACGCCAGCTCCCCTCCGCTATCACACATTTATCAAGCCGATCCTGCTTAGCGACTGACAGAGCGCCAGATAGCGAATCATTCATCATTATTCCAGCCTCACCCCACAGCGCCAGCGAGCGACCTTGAACAGCGACAGGTATGACCTCTCGCTACCTGGCGCTCTCCAATGCATTTCAATGGAGCAATCTTTAAATATTCATAATTAATTGCTATTTTTTTTTTTTTTTTTTAAATGTCAAAAATTCTGTGACCACTTCTGCAATGTTAGATATTTTTTTATGGTTCAAAAAAAAAAAAAAAATAAAAATTGTGCAGAATTGAGATTACAGGTCTGATATTAATGTATTCATATTACAAAATGTTTTGAAAAACTAGTTTTTTTTTTTTTTTTCCAAAAAATATGGTTGTTTGGGGGTTAAAAAACTACTTTTAACCCATCGCCGCCAGCGCTCTGGGGTTTAAACAAGCATTTCACAGCGTGATAATCTTTTGAGCGTGATTTGTTAATGAATATGCTGGGAGCCGTTCGCTATGGCCATTCGCTGTCATGCGCTCCCATACAGCGCGGAACCTGTCAAACAGCGACTCCTAACCCCGTATTCAACATTACCGCACACCGACTGAGTCGCTGTCAACAACCGAACAACGGCCAAGCACAGCGAATACTAGCGGGCGCTGTGAAAATAACGCTACTGTCGCTCATCTGTCGCTACCTGGCGCTATTAATGAATCGGCCTCTTAGTCTCTACTTCAAGATCTACAAGAAGAAAGAAATGAGCCCTGTACACACTGAAGGCTGCTGCTATGGCCACCGCTGAGGTTAGTGATCTCACACATGCTCAGCAGCTGTGTGTACAGGGCTCAAGTCTCTTTTCTTGTAGATCTTGATGTACAGACTTGGTATACAGTTGCCAACAGCTACAGATTGCAGCAGGCAGTGAAAACTGCTTCCATAGAACACACACTTGCTAGTATAAGAAAAAAGAAGAAAATGCAAGATAGGCTGGATCAGTACCTTGAGGACATCCTTTTGCAACACAATAATATACATTTTCGAAAAGGCCATTGAATGTGTAGTGTCCCCAGAGGGGCATCCAGTCCACATCCTCTACTAACCTGGTAAAGAGGTTCTTTGGAGCCCTTATCAGTTCTGTTTTTTATAGCTTAGACACTGTAATGCTACTTCCCACAGAAAAGTAATTGCCCTATGTATAGCCATTATGATTAAGTGCTTTGGCCATATGTCCATATAAAACCAAGGTAACCAGATTTAGACTTTAATGAACAATACAGTGATAAATGCAGGTAAGGGGTAGGTAGGCTGCACATGCTATCCTTATTCTGTGCACTTAGGGTACTTAAAATCTTAGTACCGGTCTACAAAGGTGTTGACCTGCATATTCATATAAGCCAAAAGCCAAAGCCTGGGGGCTGCACATCGGCCATCAGTGGTGCAGGAACTGGTATAAAGAAGCCTCATGCCCTCTGGCAACCCCCACCCCCCGCATCTGAGGCCTGTGGACTTTTCCATTTCAGAAACCTACAATACAGTGTCCATTATAAACCATAAGAAGTAAGGAAACATTCAAAAGGGCCAACAGAGCTAACCTGCCATAATGTTCTATGGTTGTGAAGGTAATGTCTGAGGTCAACTCATGAAGATGAATAGAGAACATGCACACGCCATGAATCTGTTACTAGTACAGATTCTAGAAACCTAGTACTGCAACAACAGCTACCATGTGGCCTGGGGTCTAAATGATTATCTTGCAGCCAGTCCTCGTAAACCTCTATTAGCAGCTGGGGAAAAAACAGAAGAATGGCATAATTCAATTGTGTGCTAGAATAATAAGAGGTGTGGACTGTCTGAGCATGACACATGAACTTGTAAAGGATTTGGCTCTATTCCCACCTAAGGGCCAGGCTGGATAATACATACAACATGCTCTCCGGTTCATAAATGTATTAGTGGGTATAACTGGAGCAGAAAGCCATTGGCCTCCAGCCCTGTCCTCCTAACTGCAAAAAGGGAATCAATTACTCAATTACTTTATAATATGCACAATAAAACCTCCCAATCACAACTGACTGATATTTTGATTCTGCTAGAAAAGTCCACACTTCTTTTGAACATATTTTGTTCATGTAGTATCTATTTTTTAGAAATAAACATGGCATACAAATAATTTGGTTATTTTCTATACACAGGTTTTTTTCACAGATCTGCATTTGTGGCTTAAAGTGGACCAAAAACCAGGATTTTGACTATCCCGAGTTTTGGTCCTTCCCCCTGGGGACCATGATTGGGGGTGCCCCGCTGTGTGAAACCTCCTAGATAGCACATGCCAACTCCCCTCTTCCCGGTCCTATGGCGCATGTGCGACCGCTCGTCCAATCAGCGCACTTGGAGCTGCTGGCGTCATGTCGTCTAAGCCTTCGTCTAAGGCCAGCAGCTCCGAGTGCACTGGCAGCTGTATACCCCGCTTGTCTGTAACAGGGAGCGTGCCCATGCCGGCCATTCACAAATGCTTGACGCAGGCCCGTGCCCTGCTAGAGGGATAGCGGGGATGCGGTCGCTGCTCCCGTATGCGCCTTTGGACTGGGAAACAAGGTAAGTGTATGGGGCGACCTGGGGGGTTCACACAGCGGGGAATCCTGATTTTGGATGCCCTGGGGGGAGGGAATTGATCGGCTTGGGAATCTTATAGATTCCCGGGCCAACAGGCGTGGGTTTTGGTCCACTTAAAGTTATTTGCATTTTGTAATTACAGCATATTAGGAATATTTTGAGGCTCAATAGAGAGGGACTCTGGGAAAGCAGAGAATCCTGCAGTCCTGCCTAGTGCATGCTACCATTTAAAACACTGTCACCAAACCAAGAAAAATGTTGAATTGACATATTCCTGTGTGACATAAAGTTATTTGCAAATGTTTAAAAGGCTGTTTGTCCAACAAATATGAAAGGTTGTATATGTTTGTGAGAACATGTGCAAAGCATACATGTAACACATCCTATATCTCTATACAGTTGTGGCTGGGCCAAAGGGTGGTCTTGGGAACCTCCTGGTGGGCTCCACTGTTTTGAGGCCAGCTGTGCTGCATGTTTCCATAGCACACAGCCCATCCGGTGCTGAAATTCTTTAAAGCTATCATTCACAAGGACCGAGCACAAGCTCTCTTGACTTTCAGGTCTATGGTTTAGGCATAAAGGGTAATTCCCTTTTCAATTACATTTTTTAAAGAGTACATTATTCTGTTCCACAATAATGTCTATAAATGTGCTGAGCTTATCTATTATTTTTTCTTTTCTATTTGTTTCCAACTCTGTTATAAAAGAAAACATTTTTCCATTTTTCCCTAGCAGCAATGTGTTTACCTGAAATGTACATCAACTGGTGCATTAGATGTACAGATCCGAAACTTCTTTACTTTAAAGCGGACCTTCACTCTAAATAAGAGTCTATCTTATATGTTTCCCACACCCTGTACATACAGATTGCTCGCATTAAAAATCATCCTACCTGCATCTACTGCATTTTATAAGCCTTTAAACATCCAAGATGGCGGCTTATGGAAGCTGCCATTTTTGCAGGCAGCCTGCAAACAGGAAGTGCCTGCAAACAGGAAGTGACTGTGCTGCTCTGCATTCTGGGACTGCTGACCTTTCCCTGACCCCAGCTCTGCTCTGTCTGAGCAAAGCACAGCTATAACCCGCCCCCCTGTACCTTATCCCACTCTCCTCTCCTCAGTAAGTGTGATGCCTCTGAGTCAAGATGGCGGCGCCCGTATCCTAAATTCCCGAACAGAGTTGCAGCCCAGTGGGGGAAAGAATAATAAGTTAGTGACTAAAAATGTAAAATATATTAATTTTAGATGCTGAGGAATTGTTTTTTAAGAGTTTGGGCTTTTCATTAAATCAGGGTGAAGGTCCGGTTTAACATGCTAAACATTTTATTGCCTAAGGAAGGAACAGCAGGTTTAACCCATTCTGTTGAAATTCAACTTCTTCAGTTTGGAAAGATCACAGTCTTGTGTTTCATTAGCAAAAGGGTTACTGGAAGCTTCTCACCTGGAGTGGTCATTAGGCTGCTTAGACTTAGCCAAAGCTGCTAAAGAGTTCACCTATTACAGTGGAAGGATTCTGGGATATGTGGTCTGTAGTTTTTACTCAGAAAAACTACTCCCATCTTAGGTTCACACACATGAATATTAGAAACTTGGAAACAGAATGCTGATAAATAAATCACAGGAATTGAGGCACAATCCTAACACAAATGTTTGTTTTACATCCCAGAAGAGGAAAACAATAAGGCAGAACACCAAAAACCTGACAAAAAGAGAGTTTTCCTCTAGGTTCCAACCCGACTGTTGGTAGCTCTCCTCCAAACACTTCAGTTTATTATTGTTTTATCATTTGATGTAAAGGTGGAAAAATAGTACTCTTCCTCTTCAGACAGTTTCTGGCACACTGAACTTAAAGTTGATGCCTGCCAGGACTTCTGGCCAGTAATGTTATTTTCCCCAATATATATATGCTCCCTGTAATCACCACTTGCTGGACTTGTATTCCATAACTTTACTGGGAAAATGGCAGACTTGACTTTCCTACCAATCCTCTGCATGCAGTTAAGTTAGGAGATGGTGGACTTTAATGTCCCGGTCCATCCTGGTGTTTGTTATTTTCTCTTTAATGAATGAATGCCTGTGCGCTGAGTTTTGAGAGCCTCTACAAATCATCCTACAACACCACATTCCCTTCGCTGCACTTACACTAGGCCTATCTGGCTGGTGGAGGTACACACAGCCGGAAGTGGCCTCAGGTACTATGCTGCTCATTATTTTGTACATGTGCCATGGGATTGCTAAGCAGATCTGGCATTCTGTGGATGCACCTGGGATGAGGAACTAACAGGACGGGGGGGGGGGGGTTACAAAGAGAAAAACCCTTACCTTAACCAGGGGTCCACGGCATTTCTCTGGTGCTCCGGACCCTGGGCGTCATCTTGAATGACAACACAGAGTTGCATCCCCCGGTTCTGTGCTCGTTTATGCCCATCCGTTGAATGAGCGGGAGCAGCGTGAGCGCATGGTGCTCCGGACCCTGGGCGTCATCTTGAATGACAACACAGAGTTGCATCCCCCGGTTCTGTGCTCGTTTATGCCCATCCGTTGAATGAGCGGGAGCAGCGTGAGCACATGCGGACTCAGAACTGGCTTTGGGCCAATCGCGGCGGCAGCTGCACAGAGAAATACATACAGGGCAATACATTTCATCGGTGTCTCCCCAGGATAAGGTAAGGGTTTTTTTTTTCTTTGTAACCACACGTCCGGCCTCAGCACCAGGGTAGCATGGCAGGGAGGGGGGTTTATTTGGTGCTGAAAGTTCCGCTTTATTATGTGAACATAATATGTTGGACCTATGGCCGGCCCTGGAGTCTAAAAGTCTCAAGGGCTTGTCTCAAATGCCCATGGGGAAACCCCCCCTGCAGAGGCCCACAATCACCTACCTTTTCAGCATTCCTGTGCTTTGATTGTGGACTGGGGTGCATTCTCAGCATCTCTGCAGCTGTGGCGTGTTCTATCTGAAAGGTTGGGCATAGGAGTGCACCAACACAGCTTGAAACTGGGGATGCACGCCATAAATCACTTTTTGGATGAGAATCAGCACATGTGCGGTGGGAATGACAGCAATGTGAGTTGTGTGGGCAATATAGGTGATGCCCCAGGGAGAAGGACCTATCACCAGGATAGTGAAAAGAAGTACACTGATGCTGCGCTGGTGTATTACCACAACCAGCTGGAAGCCTCTGAGCCCTGAGGATTCCTGACCCTATGCCAAGTGCTGTGTTCTGGTAGTTTGGGAGTGGAGACTTTTTTTTTTTAATTAAAAAAAACATGTTCTCTATATATATTTTGTAGGATTCAAAGTAAATTCATTCATGACTGAGGCATGGCCTGACTTTAGCTATCGTACAGACTATCAGCTGGCATCAGCACAACACTTCAGACGTGTAGATTTATCTCTGAAACATTGAACAGCATTTAATGAATCAAGACCTGTACAATAAGTCACTTACTTAGCAGCCAAAGGGTTAAAATGTATTATAGTTCATGAAAAAGCTTCTTGATAGGCATACAGTTTCGAAAGCCATACACAGAACCTGGGCCTTGTTTTTAAAGACATTCACAGTAGAAAGTAACAAGGAGAGGCCAGAACCAACTAGGAACTAATATGTTCGGCAAACACGGTAATATATAACACCTCTCCTTATAAGTACATATCTTCACAGTCTGCTACAAAATGATTTGTTTCTTGGAAGGAATACAAAACCAGAATACAATTTCGCATTGCTTGTTAGTGGCTGAATGAACTGTGACAACACTGTTGGTGCGCTTTATTAATGCCATTTTGTTTGTGAGGCTGGCAAGAAATTACAGGAAATTCAAGCAAATTT
This sequence comes from Gastrophryne carolinensis, assembly GCA_027917425.1. Classification (NCBI taxonomy): domain Eukaryota; kingdom Metazoa; phylum Chordata; class Amphibia; order Anura; family Microhylidae; genus Gastrophryne; species Gastrophryne carolinensis. The sequence continues at coordinate 378,644,199 of CM051236.1, forward strand.
TTACTTCCATGGTATATTATAATACTGTATATCATTGAGTATTGTGTCTGGCCTGGGAGCTGCCTTAAATGCTTGAAGATGCCTTTTATATGCAGGCCTCTGCTGTGCTCTGCCATTAAACAGGTCATTCAGCCTCATTTAATGAAAAGCCCAAACCTTTAACACACCATTTAAATTAATATATTTAATATTTTCAGTCTATTACTTATTATTCTTTCCCCCACTGGGCTGCAACTTTGTTCAGGACTCTAGGATATGGACATCACCATCTTGCCTCAGAAGCATCACATACCAAGGAGAGGAGAGCGGGACAAAAGTACATGGGGCGGGGTTGGGGTCAGAGTTGGGGTCAGGAAAAGGACAGCAATCCCAGCAATCCCAGAATGCAGAGCAGCACAGTCAGTAGACACTTCCTGTCTGCAGGCAGCCTGAGACTCTGGTGCCACCATCTTGGATATTTAAAGGTTCAGAAAATGCAGTAGATGCAGGTAGGATGATTTTTTTTTAATAATAAATCTTTATTGAGGTAGATAAGACAGTGAGGCAATGGAAGAAAAACAAGAAAAAGGTTTCATACAGCGGACAAGTCCAGAATATGTATTACACAAAGCTATAAGAATAATCACTATCTGTATAATCCGCTGGACCGTCGCTATCTCCACCCTCCTGACTATACCCTAGATTGAGCCCCACCGTTCTCATCCACCGGCGTTGGGAGGAAGGGAAAATGGATGTAGGGAACAAGGCGGTAAGGTTGAGAAACAAGAGGGGGTGTGGGGAGGGGGGAAGGGGGGGATAGGGAAGGGAGGAAGGGAGGGAGGGAGGGGAAGGAGATTGGGGGAAAAGGGGGGGAGCATCTTTCCCGTCCACACCCCCCCAGGGCCCCCCCCCCACCCCGCCCGGCCTCGTGCCTCCCGCCGCCCGTACCAGGCACCTCTCGTCTCCGTACCCACCCCCGCATGATCATGCTGTACTCCAAAGTTGCTTGCCTTCAGCGGACTCTGTGAACATGTCCCACGGCAACCACAGGTACCTATGCTTTTCCTCCGAGCCTGAGAAGGGCCGTCAGGTTCTCCATGCATCAAATGTCCTCTACCCTGCGTATCCAAGAGCTGATGGTAGGTGTAGCGGAGGACTTCCACTGGGTCGGAATACACGCCCTGGTAGGATGATTTTTAATGTGGGCAATCTGTATGTACAGAGTGGGGGGAAACATATAAGATATGCTTTTATTCAGGGTTGAAGGTCCGATTTAACTGGTGACCCTTTATTAATTTACATCTGCTTGCCTAGGCTAATGTGCTACACTACATACAACCACGCTTTTGTATCCTCTTAAAAATAAGAAAAAGAGAATTACTAGTTATCAAGCTGATTGATAAAAAAGAATGAATGCATGATGTGCATATATGACCAATGTATGCTTGCACACAAAGGAATTTGTCTTAAACATCAAGATACAATATTTCATATAATACCAAACAGCCAATGTAGATTGGCCAAAGGTTGATCATCTTTATAGTATCATAACTTGGAAAGTATGTAACTGATCATTGTGATCGTATTAACCAGAATTTAATGGCATTCCCAAATATCTTAGATGCAAACGACATGAATATTAAGAATTTTGTAACTATATAGAATATTGATTTGAAGCGGCAAAACTGTTAGGGGGTGTTAGCTAATCACTCCCAAGTGGGTGGAGTTACCTGCATAAAATTTTTATGTTTAAGGGGTGCAGAGAGATTCCTCAGCCCTACCCTTACCTCAGGACCCAACTGATAATGACTAAGTATCTCTATTGTAACTTACACTGTAACTCATTGTAACTTCTGTATTGTAACTTCTGTAACAATGGTAAAAACTGCCTGTAACATTTAACATTTTATGGGGAACTGTGAGAAGTTACTGGGATTAGTTTAATAAAAATATCATTAGATGTTTTAAAAGGAAGGCTTTATTGGTTTGGATCAAATCGATAATTGTTGATTTTATGAATATTGATGTTTGCGGTATTGATATATTGATCTCTAATAGGAATATTGGAGTTAATTGTGCAGCAAATATTGATAGCTCATATTTTCCCCTTTACATGTTCCTTAGATACCATACTGAATCTCTTGAGGACCCTGATAAACAAAGCTGGTGGGATATTTCAGACTCAATGTGACTAAATAGTTTAGCCATTTTGGTTTGGGGGAAACCTTGAAATGCTGGAATGAGTCTACTTGTGTCCAGGAACAAACCTGTGAAATACAGAAATACAGTGGCTGCCATTACTGTCTCTTTATAAAATAATGTGAGCCATTCATACTATTTGAGCATCTCGTCCAAAATAATCTGGTGGCCCAGAAACGTGTTGACCCCAAGTTATGTTGCCATTGTGATGTCGACCCTAGATGAGGAAAACAAACCACCCTAGCATTGGTGGGCATTGTGGTGTTCTAACAGAAAGGTATAGTTTGGTGTGATAGAGTAGCATAGGACTCACAGGGCCACATACCCCAAGTTATAGATTGTAGGCTCCCAACCCTGATGTGGCGGCAGTACAGTCATTGGAATTTTTCTATACAGATATAATTGGTGGTTTAGCGGTTACTGGCTACCCACATTCATCCATGTGCTGCATGTATTAGACCACTGAAAGTGAGGTATTTCACCCTAAGCTGCAATAAAGCAGGGGAAGGTGCCTTGCCACTTGCTACTGTAGTTCTTAAAATGTAGTACACACAGGGCATGGAGGAGTGGGGGAGGTGGATTGGACTGAGGGAGGGATATCTTGGCTTGGAGTGCGGCCCTAAGCTCCTTGAGATGTACTGGCATATGGTTACCTAAGAAAAAATATGTCCCTGATTGCCACAGGTGTGCAAGGCAGGGAGGAAAAAGCTTGCACCCGTCTTCCTTCTGCCATGGGCCCAGTAGCAGATGCCTCTTCTGTCTCTGTGGTATATATGCCACTGTTCAATCCTAAGCATGCAGCACAAACATAATAAGTGAGGGTGGAAGTTTGGCTGGCGCAAAATTTCCATACCATACAAAATCATCCTTGCTTCTCACATTGGTTGCAACAGAGTACACCCTCTGCTCCTCCATCTGTTCAGGTTTTAATAGGCCTGAAAATGTAAGGAGTCATTTTACTTTAACATTGAGCCAAGCTTAATTGGATTAAACAAGTCCAGAGAGCATTGGGTTTTAAGTATAGATATATGAAACAAGTGGTCTGACCAGTCCAACTAGAAATGAAGCAACCGCTGGGCGGTTTCCAAGATCAAAACAGGTGATATTTTCTTTTTTTTGTTTTACCTGTCAACACAAGTTAGTAAACACTGGTACAGACGCTATTATAGATGAAAGCAAGAGTGCACAGTGACACTGGGTTAAATTTGATTAAAAGATTCCACAGCATAATTTAAGAAATCAGTCACCTTTACGAAGAAAAATTTAGAAGAAGGACTAGACCTAACGGATGCAGACTTAATGGCGTGAACTAAGTGTAGCATGCAGCAAATCATCCCTGTGTACATCCTAAATGAAAGTCGAGACATGTTTTAGAAAACACAAATAAATCCTTAATCCAAGCATTTCTTTTAAAACAATTGAATAATTGAAATAACTTCTCAGTCTAAAACACAGGGAACTGCAGGCACCTTATATTTGGGTAGGCAGGGCCTCTGAGTCTGTAGGTTTATAGGTGCTTGCCTAGCTGCCACTCTCATGCTATCTCTCAATATGCTCAGTTGGGGGCGGCCTCATTGACTGGTGGCCACCAAGTAGCTATGCTCACTGGGATATGGCTTCCTAGAAGGGTTCTATGCTGTGCCACCTGAGGTGTCCTTAGCAACTGCGGTTGCTGGGTGCTGCAGATAACACTTGTATTAGTAATCAGTTAATATGTTTGCCGTGTATATACAATAGACATACAACTTTACTTGCCATTTTACTTTGCTGTTTAAGCCCTCTTGCCTTCTGACACTGGTACCATTCTGTAATATTTGATCAGGTCTAGTGTCAAGTTTTGTGGTCATCTCCTGCCATGTCTGATCACATCCAGTGCCAAGCCTTGCTGCATCTGACCACGCCCAGTGCAAAGCCCAGTTGCTGACCTGTGCCATGTCTGAACACATTCAGTGCCACACCCTGTTAGCAACGTAGTACCATGGCTGACCATGTCCAGTGTCAAGTCCAACTGCCAGCTTTTGCAACATCTGACCATGTTTGCACTACTTCCTTCAGTCATTGTTCTAGGTTGCACCCCAACCACAGCCACATCGCCTACTGTGATCTGGGGTTCATGGTCATTTTCCATCACAGCCTAGGTGGCAGCTGGTGGCCAGCTTTATCCTTGTAGTCTGCTCTGGTGCCAGCTACTGTGTCATTTCTACTGTGGCACTGGTCAGCAACAGAGCTCAGCACTTGACCTCAACTTAAGAGGTGATTCTCAGTATAAGAGTAGGAAAATGATGGATGCTGCTATAAAGACACACAATGGGATACGCATGTCTTTGAGGACTAGAGAAAACAAGCAGGTAGGAGAAATACATATGGAAGGAATAGCTGGAAGGTGTAATAATGAAGCCTGGAGACATTTGATGCTAGGATGGATTTATAACATCCTGGCTCCCTCTTAATGACTTAAAGCCCAACTCAAGGCAGATCACAAGTTGATGCTTGTTTTTCACGGCTGAACGCTACTTAATGTTCATGGCTACAGAGGGAATATATAAAGCTTAAGCTAATACTTGTAAAAATCTACACCAATCACTTTTGCTGCCACTCTCCTGTAGCTAACCAGGGAATGGTGTTGGCGGGATTCCCCTGGCCTGCAATAGGGAAATCTGATACCCTCTCTGCTCATATAAGCAAGAAGGCAAAGGAAGTATCAGTACAGTTTATTTGCAGCAGCAATATTTCTCAACAGGGTCCTAATAAGTATTATTTTACCCTCTCACAATACAAGGTAGTGTTAATTGGAGTTATTTTGACTTTTTCAAACACCCCGAAAACTCACCTCTCCACGCTCCCACGTGACTGCGCTGTCCAATGCCCGCCGACGGACAAGTGACGTCCGTCGACGGACAAGGGATCGCGCCCGCCGCCTCCCGCGCGTCACTTTTGACGTGTGCGCGCCCGCGCCGGCCATTCAGAGACGGCCGGCGCGGACGCGCGCACGTCTAGAGGAGCGCGAGTGAGGCGGCGCCGGCGGAAGCAGCGGCTGGAGAGGTAAGGTTTTTCGGGGGTTTTGGGGGGGGTTACACCCCGCGGGACATCCCGATCTCGGATGTCCCGCGGTGTGTGAGGTGATCGGCCCGGGAATCTTATAGATTCCCGGGCCGATCACCCCTGGGTGTTGGCCCACTTTAAACGTTGGTGATCCAAACCATTTCTACCCTGAACCCAATAGTAGGCTTGTGGGTTGCTACAGACAGTATATACTGTAGATTGCTTAATATTGCAGATTACATGAAAGCATTGTTACTGGCCCCTGTTTTTGAAAGACAGTCACATGCCAACTATTGCAGCGTACAAACACACTACAGACACATAAACATTTCCCTCAGGTGGAATTTCAACTCCCACACTATATACAGTATATGTGTGTGGTATTAATTCATTGCACTGCTGCCAAACAGTATAAAAGCATCCAAACAACAAACCCCAGGAAAGGTCGAAATAGCTGGTCTCACTTCTTTAGAAAAAGAAGGGCGTGGTTGCATTTGAAAAAAAGCAAATATAATAACTATGCATTCTAAGGTATTTAGGTGTGCTGATTTCTCAGAGGGTCAGATCTGGTTTCTTTCTAGTGGGTGGGTACGACAGCGACCATCATGGTGTTCCTTTATTTGCACATCCAAAAAGGAAATCATCACTAGCTATTTACAACTTAAAACAAAATAAAATGCAGCTTGAGGAAAAATAGTGAGTTTTTGACATTGTTTTGCTCTAATGAAATGTATAACCACAAAAAAAAGTTAAACCAAAAAATGGAAACTGTAACCAACTGGTGGAATGTAAAAGCAAACAAAACTAAAGAGCCAAGACTTTCATAGGATCACTATGTTGCCTTTAATTTTCAGAATGATTGAAGATATTTGATATAGAGCTGGAGCATTTGAAGGAATCAATGCTGTGGATTTTCAGAAAGGCAAAAACAAAGCTGTATATATGTGAGAAATGTTTGAAAATCAGAAATATCAAAAGGCCCCCTTCAAACTTTTCACTTTTAAAACAGAGGTTCCCAACCTGTTGCTCAGAAGCCACATGTGGCTCACAGATCCCTATGCTGTGGTTCATGGCTGCTAGATAGGAATAGAGGTCTAACACAATGCCGGGGCTTGGTGCTATTTTCTATGCTGTGCATGGGGCTTATGCAGAGTTGGGCAGGTATAAAAGCATGCCTGCCTAGTGGGGCTTTGGTATAGGCAAGCTTCTGTAGGAGGCTATTCCACAGACTTATATGATAATGATTTTCGCCTTTGGAGACTGATTTTTCCCTTATTTTTCATATTGGCCATTTATATATTTATTCAAGTTAATCATGCCCCCCCCTTTAGATGTCTCACAAGACTATATTTCATTCCTGTAATCTTTCTTCATAACTAAGTTTGCCAAGTGGATGTCAAGGCACTCAAATAGTTCAAGTCAGCCTGAAGCTTGTGAGCACTTCCATAGACTGCACTGTGCTACATATCTTGTTGTCATCTGCATTAATTCAGTGCCATTAATTCAGTTTTCTACATCATTTATAAACAAGTTGAATAATAGTGGGCCCAGCACTGAAACCTGGAGTACACTGCTTACAACGGGGATCATTAAGGGTAGGTATTATTAACCACAACTCTGCACACGGTCCATCAGCCAGTTTTCAATCCAGATACAATTGTATTTTCTAACCCCGAAGACCTCAATTTCCTCAATAAGCATATATGAGGGAAAGTGTCAAATAACCGCAAAACCCAGAGAAACTATATCTACAGCTGATCCTTTGTCTAGGCTTCTACTCACCTCCTCATAGAAGCCAATCAGGTTACTCTGGCAGCTTCCGTCCTTAGTAAAACCCTGCTGGTTTTGACTAATAATGTTATGCATAGTTACATAATCCTGTATGTAGTCCCTTAAGAGCCCCTCAAGCAATTTTCCCACAATGGATGTTACAGGTCTGCAATTACCTGGAGAAGACCTAGAGCCCTTTTTAAAAATGGGTTCTTTAAGAACTCTTGGGTGAAATCCATCAAGTCCTACAGGCTTATTTAAATTTGAATTATTTAGTCTTTCTTGGATGATATCCATGTTTTCCCTGTTGAGAATTATGCTTGGGGTATTGAAAACAGAGGCATCTCCTATATTGGCTCTTTGCTCCTCTTTTGGGAGCTAAAGAACCCATTTACCAGCTCCGCTTTCTCTTCAGCCCTAGTGACCAAAGCCCCATTAGAATGAGCCAATTTAGTTTTCTTTGAATGTATATATTTAAAGAAACATTTAGGGTTGGTTTTGCTTTTATGATAAGTAGGGATCTGCTCTCAACATTCCTATTCATTTTGCGGAGAAAACGGATCATGCTGCATTTTAAGATTTGTGAGCTGGAGTGTGGATTCACATCCATATGTATCTGAAGATTGATGCTTTTTAAGTACTTCATTTTGTTTTATTTGAAATGGATTCAAGTTCCTCCCTGGTCTAAAAGGGGTGTTTGGCTTCTGGTCTATTCCTGGTAAAAGTGGCTCCCAACTAAGTTGAGTTAGAGAATGTTGTTCTTGTGGTAAGAAAGGTTAGGGACCCCTGTTTTAACACAATGAAAATGCAAAAAAAACTCCTAACCAACTAAACTCTAGGCAACGCAACAGCAAAGTGTACATCTGTTTGTAGTACCTGTATTTAAACAGTGTTGTAATGTGTAAGTGCCTTAAACTTACAAACTGCAACCTGATTGAACTGCAGTATTCAAACGTGCATTGCAATGTTTAACTGTATATTGCACCACTGTGCCTTCTAGCATGGTAAAATACTCTCAAGGCTTAGAAAAGTAAAATAGGCAAATACTTACAAATAAACCTAATGATAGAGCCCAAGCATATGTGTTTTTCTTTTTTTATGTAATCAGTGATGTCAGCTCAGACCAATGAGGTTAACATTTGGAACAATATGGAGAAAGGCAGAGACCAAAGAGATCAAGAGAGGCAGGAGAGTACTTGTTACTATAATGCACCATGGTGCTGAAGATCTCTCAGGGGGAACATTTTTAAAAATAAAGTAAAATATGAGCCAAGAGAGCTGTTAAGGCTGGCTAGTCACATTAACGTCACTGAAATAAAGTGACAGCCTGAAATACTAATAATAGGTTTAGTTAAGAGGGTAGTATTGGGCTGTGTAAACTATGGCTAACAATACATGCCCCACCCTAAGCCTTGATTTTGTGGATGCTGGACTAATAACTGGATTAATAAATGTTATTTTTAATCTGGTGTATCATAATCTTCTAATATTAGTAATAAAAATATTATTACAATTGCTACTAATAATATTAATAGAGCAAACCCTTTTATACGGACCCCTGCCCTCGTTCCAGCCTGCAACTGTGTCCCTATATTCAAAGGAATGACACAACTCTACAAGCACCATCATGAAGGTTTTATCTCCTTGTGGGTTGTTAGTGGTTTTAAGTAACAGATGTCTGCATTTTACTTGAGAAATCTTAAGGGAGGCGGCATAGGCCCTTTAGCAACCAATAAATCTTTTAACAACAATGAAGTACAGTATAATACACCTTCAGTTTGCATCATCATAGGGTGTTTTGTGTTTACCATACCAATACATGTCAACAGCTGAAGGCCAAGGTGTCAGATGTAATTAGAGCTATTTAGCCAAAAAAGAAGAGTAGCTTGAGTTTATTTTTACAAAAGTTGTACTCTATATACACTCAAACTGGCATTACATTAAAATTATATATATATATATATATATATATATATATATATATTCACCTCCATACCCTTGGGCATCCCGGCATGAAATACCCTGCTGTGTGAAAATCCGCCAGTCACATTACCTGCCGGCATTCTCACCAGATGTGGCTCTGCGCCAATCTACCTCTTTGACCGCGCATATTAATGTGCGGCTAAGAAAACTTCATGGGAGCTTAGCCATACTAGTGACCCTCACTGTGCCCCCTGCATCCAACTGGAGTTACAATATAGCTGAAAGGGGGAGGCAGGTGTAAAGCTTATTGTGTGCTCCTTTTTTAAGGTTCACTCGATCTTACAAACTGATAGTCAGGGGCTTATTTAATCCATTTCTATAACAGAAGAATATGCCTTTAAAAAGATTGTTCTGGGAAAATGTTTTACCCTTTCCCTAACAGCTGCTTCCTGTCTTTGGTGGCCTCACCAGTGAAATCAGCTAAATAAACTTTAATGTCTAGCTCAAGGGGAAATGCTATACCCAATCCTTGCCCATATCAGCCTCTTTACTTGGCTGGCCTTCAGCCTTTTTTAAGGATAAAGTAGCAATTGACAGGTACCTGGTCAATTATGAAAGGAGCAACTCTTTCATATTTTTTGGACATATTTGAACTGGTGCCACAAATTAAAATGTATTTTTTCTGGACCATGCTTAGTCCAGCATACTCTTTCTTCTATATATATAACTGCTAGAATGAGGTAGTGGAAATGAATGATGAGAGAATCTGTAAAAAGGAACAGTATAACAATTATTAAAACAATCAGAAAAACTGCCATGCATCTAATCGGAACATCCAGACTTCTGTGTTCATAGTTCATGGACTATAATAATGAGCCTGCATGATATCTTAGTGCACTGTTCCTTCCAATAGGAGACTGTTTGGAGAGTTTGGTTAATATTTTTAAATGTGGAGACTGATGGGGGGGGGGGGTGTGTCTCTCATGGCTTAGCTATAGAACAGTTATTGAATACAATACTGTATATTATATTGTTTATTATTCACATGTTTGTCCTGAATACTCCAGTTGACACTCAATTTGAGTGACATTTTACATACAATATGGCACTAGCTTTTTGGCTTAATTAAAATTTTTCCCTATTCTCTATATTTTTCCCTATACTCATTCTTGTGATTGGACATTTTTACATAATTTTTTTAGTGGTGTAAAAAAGTTTGGAAAAAACTGCACCCTAGGCTAGGCTAAAGAATTTGCCAAACCATTCTTTATAGGCCACTGGGTGCAGTTGTTGCTGAAAAAAATATCCTTATCTCACTGTAAAAATGATGTACCTCACCTGTAAAAATGTCCCATCGCAAGAGGAACAGAAATGTTTTATAGAATGTATTTGGGTGTTCAAGTAAATTTGCACTTACGTGGCAAATTCTGGCAGATTATACTTGATAAACCAGGTCTATTATGAGTATTATTAGATTTTTTAACCTGTCTCCGACAGAGTGTCTGTTCTCAAAGAAGAGAGGATCCTGCTCCCCTCAGTTATCCTTATAACTCCCTATAGATATAACAGATTGCTTAGGGTTTTTCTTTAATATATAAGAGATCAGTGATATCATGTTTTTTTCCATATATATGTATATAAAAGAATTTCATTGTCTTCATTGGTTTTATTTTATACTTAGAGCACTGGAACAAAGACAGAAAGCTGACAATAGTATCACTTCTTTGCTTAAAGAGAAACTACTCCCTGCATGTATTAACAAGTAAGGAACATTTCATTTCCTACTTTGTTGCTTTGCCTGTGGTGGTTTTGAATCTTCTCTGAACTGTGTTAATATAGTAATACAGACATATTTTAAAGATGAAATAACTTTATGGAAGTTTACACAAAGAGGAAGAATAAAGTGTGCTCATATGTTCCCATCTGCGTTTCCTAAACTTCTGATAGATACTTACAAGAAAATAAGGCAAAGGATGGTCAGGTCATATTACTTAGAATAAGAGGAATTTTTTAGATTCACAAGGGAATGGTTGTATCTGTTCACAACATAATCCTGTAGATGAAAACCTTGAGCAAAACATCTCATATCATCTACTATTCATCCAGGAAAAAGTCAAAAGAGTCCAGCGTGCCAAGTATGTGATAAACTTGATTGTACTTCCTAGTAATCCTAAGGTATCACCAGACATTTTACCACAAGAGATGATGTCAATACACAGGCAGCTCTACTTTTAAAGAGGAATTTAACAATGTCTAGAAAGCCCAAAAACTAACTTAAAGGACTTACGCTTCCTTCTGAGGCTACCAATTGGGATAGATGGGCAGGTGTACATGTGCTCCACAAAAGCACTTGGCTAACCCCATTCCATAACACGTCACCCAACTGTACTATACCTGACACTCTGCATGGAAGTTGAAACAGGGACCTTGAGTGACAGGTTGTACCACTCCCTGGATTGGGTGACTGGCCTGTCCAACTGCCAGCATCAATCAGATTAACTCAGTCAGAGGAAGGGGTAGCTGGGTGAGGGGTTAAAAAGATAGGACGTCCTCTTTAAGGCTGCACTGGGTTCCCATAAAAAGATATGCAGAAATATTAGAATGTCTATGCTTGAAGAGGAACACCTATTTTCATGAAAAGATAAGTTGACTTATTGTTGAGCAAGCGATACTCGTATGCAATCAGATGATCTGCATTTGACTTATGACCATTTGTCCATGATGTCCATAAGATCAATATAGATCAAATTCAAATTATTTGTATTGTCCTATTTGCATTAAATTTCTGTTTCCACATGACAATGTGACAAATGAGATTTTATGTCAGCCAAAGCAATATGATGCTCGACCAATGCACAAATTCTCATTAATCGCTTGATTGCAGAAGGCATTTCCACTGATCAAGTAACTTCTAAATGCATCAGCTTTAGCAATTATTAGTTCGCAAATCGTTTCATGGAAATGCGCCAGAAGAAAGGATAACATTTCAAACTATCCCCTCTCCTGTCCTGGGGCATAAAAAGATTAGGCAGAAATAGAATATTTTCATATACAGGGGTCTGATTCCTGATTTGGTGTATATTCATTCTATCCCCTTCCAGCCCATGGAAACCTAAAGATTTTCATACCACTCAGTGATCTTTGGTTGGGGATCTCGGCCGCAATGTAGAATAACAAGAAAACAGACCTTGAGAATTTTAGTTTCTTAATTTTTTTGAGAGAAAACAAATGTTCTCAGCACCGTGGAATTGCTGATGGTGCTGAATCACCCCTCATATCACAGTCTACATATCAAACATTAGGCTAGGACAGAATTGCCTTAGATTAACCACAATCAAAAAAATTGATCAACATCTCTTTATTCAGGATCACTTAGCCACAAAATGCATAATATAAAGGTATTATGTGTAAATATCCCGGAATAAAAATACACAATTCACAATGGACAAATCACAAAACAATTTAAAAACAAGGATACCCCCTCCTTCTCTGCATCCTAATATCGACATAAAATGACAATACAATATATGTAACCTTGGTCACATGCAAAGAAGAGGGGGCCCTCTAACATGCCATACATTACATGGTCTTGCCAGCTTTTGAACGGTAAGAACCCTAGAACAGAGTTGCAATTCCCAATATGCAGCGCCGTATTTACCCCTAGGCACACAAAGGCACGTGCCTAGGGTGGAGCTATGGCAGGGGCGGGGACAGGGGCAGCAGACAGCAACAATCACATTTTTTTTTTTTTTTTTTTTTTACTGTCAGCGGGCCCTCACTGCCCAGCACAACAGCCTGTGTATGGAGGGGGGGGGGGGGGTTCACCAGCATGTGCATGAGCCCACCCCTCCTCGATGAGGAGGAAGGAAGACTCCACCTCCAGCTGCCCAGTGCACAGCGCTGCAGCATATGATGGCCGGGGGCAGCAACATGGAGGTAATGGAGGTACAGGATGGGGCGGTCCCAGGGCTTAGTGACAGCTGTCAGAGCCAATACATCATTGGCTGTGCAGTGCAGCAGCACCAATCATGGACGACCCTGAACTGAAAGTGAAGTCACTGGCTGCATGGAGCTGACAGGAGAGAGGAGGCCGTTTTGCCTCCCACCTGCTTGTGAAGGAGCCAAGGATGAGTCATGCAGGATATGGGGGGACAAGTGCTTTATGAGAAGAACTAGATCTGTCTGTGAGCCTCGCTGACCATGTGAGTATGCCACATACAGGTATGGGATGTGTCTGTGTATGCAAGAATAGTGAGTGTGTGTGTGTATGCATGTATGAATGATTGTGACTGTGTGTATGATTGATTGTGTTTGTATGTATAGTGTGTGTGTGTGTGTGTGTGTGTGTGTGTGTGTGTGTGTGTATGAATGGTGTGTGTGTGTATGAATGGTGTGTGTGTGTGTGTGTGTGTGTGTGTGTGTGTGTGTGTGTATGAATGGTGTGTGTGTGTGTATGACCGGGGTGTGTGTGTGTCTGACTGGTGTGTGCGTGTGTATCAATGGTATATGTATGAATGGTGTGTGTGTGTGTGTGTGTGTGAATTATGTGTGTGTGGGTATGACTGGGGTGTGTGTATGAGTGGTGTGTGTGTGTATGTATGTATGTATGAATGATGTGTGTGTGTGTATGACTGGGGTGTGTATGTATGAATGGTGTGTGTGTATGACTGGGGTATGTGTGTGTGTATGAATGGTGTGTGTGTGGGTATGACTAGGGTGTGTGGGTATGAATGGTGTGTGTGTGTATGAATGATTGTGTGTGTACGTGTGTGTGTGGGGGGGGTATGTATGAACTATGTGTATGTGCATGAATTGTGTGTATGTATGACTGGTGTGTATGTGTATAAAATATTTGTGTGGGTGTGTTTGTATGAATGATTGTGTGTGTGTGTGTGTGTGTGTGTGTGTGTGTGTGTGTGTATGAATTATTGGTGTGTGTGTGTGTGTGTGTGTGTGTGTGTGTATGAATTATGTGTGTGTGTGTGTGTGTGTGTGTGTGTGTGTGTGTGTGTATGAAGTGTGTGTGTGTGTGTGTGTATGAATTATGTGTGTGGGTATGAATGGGGTGTGTATGTGTGGAGTGTGTGTGTGTGTGTGTGTGGGGGGGGGGTATATATGAATTATGTGTATGTGCATGAATTGTGTGTATATGTATGAATGGTGTGTATGTGTATAAAATATGTGTGTGGGTGTGTTTGTATGAATGATTGTGTGTGTGTGTGTGTGTGTGTGTGTGTGTGTGTGTGTGTGTGTGTGAGGGCTGGGAGACTCATCATTGTATGTTTTCCAGGGGGGGGGGGGGGCATGACCAAAAAGTGCCTAGGGCAGCACAAGTTGTAAATACGGCTCTGCCAATATGATATCTCCATCCTGGTCAAATCTATCTGAATGCCGATCGATAATGGTCAGTATTCGCCAAAACTGATGGTCTTTTAATCCCCTTCTCCATTGCCTAACTGTTGGTGGCCACATGTTATTTTGGCACACACATATATAAATTGGTGATTTACTATGTTCCCTGCAGTTCGCTGCCTTACACAAACATATGTTCGCTGGATGCGTGAGCATGCGTAACCGACCGACGACGCATGTGTGACAGATCGGCGAGTAAGCAAAACTTACTGCAATGAACACCAGTGAACACAGACTTGCAATGCATTTTGCTGTGTCTTCACCACAGTTCGCCCATCAAGCTGGTGCACTGAAAAGCCGTTGACCAGCATTCGCCAGGCAAAGACGTACAGGTGTAGATATGGCAAACACAGACTTGGCCTGATGAATTGGCCATTTTTAGCATAGTAAATAAGTGAACGTTTCATAAATGTTTCATAAATGACCACCGAAATACAGTGCAGAACTATTTTCATTTATAGCTGATCCTAAAAATGTGCACATATTAAGGATGATTGAACTTCATGTTTGAAAAAAAGAGCACTTCCCTTTTATTTTCTACCTAAAGTGCACTTTTTGCTGAATAGACCCCATTATGTCAGATTTATGGAAGAGTAAGGAAGTGGTGTATGTTGTAAACTATTACCCCATCTAGCAATTGGAGCCACTTGTTAGAAGGGCAACCGAGAAGAGCCTGGTTTGCCCCATTACATTAAATGCATTCCTGGCCTACAGCATAGATGTTCACATGCACATTGCAGAACACGATCTCCAAGACAGGATGGGAAACTGCACCAGCTGATGATGATGATTAAATTATTTCAGATGATTAAATCATTTATTTTAATAAATTCTCTCTATATAGTTTAAATGCATTTCATAATTCATATTTTACAAAATGTTCACATATGCAGATAATTATATCTGATAATTATACTTTGGAATTTGAAAATCTTGATTTTTTTTTTGACCGCAATGCAATTTACGCAACATTCATTGCAAGGTCACATATCAAGACCCATTATCCAAATCCTATTGCACTGCTTTGAAGAGGTTAAGGAATTGGATTTAAAAAGTTCAGCGACTACAAAGACATGTATTCAGTCATTAGGAACCTCATCTTCCTTACAATCCTTGGCACCATACCCAGTCTACAATTTTTTAATATTCATAAGCCTAAGTCACGCAAAGCACTCATAAACTACATGACCATACATAATATACATTTGTTCATGGGCCATTACCCAATGAGGTACTTTTTTTTGTGTCAGCTGCATATGAACAGATGTGTAAATTCCATAGAGAACTGTTAAGCAGGAAAGTAGACACAAAAATAGCTGCAAAGTGATTTGAAGAAAAACTGATGTATACATTTATAAAAGGGAATTGAATATAGTGTAACTGGATTAGGAACTTATGATCTAAAGTACTTTGAGCACAGCCTCCTATCTGCTTGCCTTAGACATCCTAGTGGTTGGCCTTTCAAATTGTTGACTGTGTGACATGTTCCACACTGCTGTTGGTGACCCCACATCTTATTAAGAGGTTTCAGTATATATTAGAGTTATAAGTGGCTAGGTTTTATGACTCCAAGCCTAGAAGCCATCAATATGCGTTTGGAGGGAAGAGGCAGAAAAGGGAAGCTGTGTACATCTGTTCCTTTTACATGTTCAGAACTCCAAATGCATGTAAAGATCTTATTACTCAGGTCAAATACTTCTAGTATGATCAGTGGTATGGCAAAGAACCTTAGATGAGAAGTGGAGCATTTGAGATACCGCCCAAAGTTTCAGTGCAGACTGTGTTGCACCGCAGAATGATTAATCAAAAGCTTCCTATGTGGAAATATATTCCCAGTCCAACAGGAAACTTCCACTGTGGCCTGCAATCTGAAGCTGAGTCACAACCACTCTCTGTTTAGAACTGGCAGAAATCACTGAGAGACTGGTACACTTATCAAGTCTAGAAAAGTTTTAAAGTGGAGTTTCAGGCTAAAATAATGAAAAAACAACCTTTCCCAGTTCTCTCCCAGTGCTAAGCCTGGTTTGGGGTTCTAAAAAAAGAAATGACCAACTATTTTCGTTTTAGGGCTATATTCTGCTCCTTTTCCAAAACCAAGACATCCTTTTTATGAATTAGTGCCAAGAACTCAACTGAACATAATGTAGTTGAGGAGGCACCAGTGACTTGTAAAGAAGCAACATTTCATCCCTATCACATGATTTTATGCCACTTTTTAAAAAATTACCATATGGCAAATTGCCTGGAAAGAAACAGATTGACTCTGCATATGGATAGTAACCTGTGGTCTACTAATACACCCAGATTCTTCCTAACAAGTGACATCTTTACTCTCCCCAGGATATGAAGATTAATATGCGGGTTATTATCTGCTTTGAACTTCATTTGTCAAGTGGATTCACAACCACTTAAATCCAAGTGGGTTTGAAACATTTAAAGATCTTCAATTGACTACACTGTTCTGCATATCTACTACACAAGTTGAAAAACAGTAGACCCAAAACTGCACCTTGTTATCCACTACTTATAACCAGGGAACATTCTGTGTGTGTTTTAACAGCCGCATCTCAGTGTATTCGGTCTTTCAGTCAGTTTTCATTTTCATTACAAATAGGAATGAGAGAACCCGCCAAAGTTGGGGTCTGGCAAGTGTGGCCTAACTTTGATTAAAAGTTCAGGTTCAGGATGCGCACTGCTGTAAACACTTACCTGATCCCATTCCTGTCAGTGGTGTGGTTTGAAATGGCTGAGCTGGCAGTGCAGTCATTAGGAGTGTACTCACTCATGGGGAGCGGCAACTATTTTTCTGTGGGCCCAGCCGTGGACCATTTCAAATACCACCACCGCCTCTGACAGGAAGGGGATTGCAGGGCTCAGGTAAGGTTTAAAGCAGTTTTGGATGCTGTATCCTTTATGTGAAGCAAGTTGATAGCCTGTTCAGCAGCCCATTAACCAGATTTTCTGTTTTTTTTGGGCTGGATGGCGAACTCAAACACAAACTTCTGACTAAAGTCTGTGTTCGGATTTGGGAACTGAACTTGCAAAGTTTAGTACGAATCGGAACTTTGTGGTTTGGGTTCATCCATCACTAATTACAAACTCTACTTTCCAACCTATGGTCATTTTTTTTATTTTTAGGTGTTCTTTGTAAAGTCCAGACAACTATATCCACAGATGACTTTCTGCCAAGGAATTTAATATTATGCAAAGTCATAAAATACTATATGTAGCCCCTTATGAGTCCCTTAAGCTTTTTTACTACATTGAATATTACGCTTACAGGTCTATAAATACCTGGAAGAACGTTCCAATTGTTTGGAAGTTTACCAATTGCTAGAGAAATATAAACATCTTCAAAGGAGGGTTGTATGAAGATTGTAAAGAATTGTTGGTTCTGAGTTTTCCCTGCCTGACACTTGTATCTCAATAGCTGGCAACCCAAGTGACTGCAGTGGTGTCCTGGTATTTCCCACCATGAGCCTCTTGTAAACCATTCACATGGTGCTGGGCCTGAAGAAGTACAATAGGGAAGTCGTGCTTATCTTCACAGTTCTGTGGTGGGCTAGGAGGTAGTACAGCAAAGTACAGACTTTTATATATTGGGTTTCACACAAGACCTTAGAATGTAAAACAAAGCCATATAGAAACATTCATTTTGCTCTCTTTGAGAGGGGTCATCATAGAAATGTTCCCCAACCAGACTTTTTTAATGCAATTTGTATTTAAAATAGCAGGCTATGTTTATTCATGCTAGAAAGTTAATTTCATATTTCATGCTCTTTATTCAAACAGTTCTCTTGGAAAGGGATCATTTTTTAAATAAATAGTTTATCTTTTCTAGACTTAGGAAGTGGATATCGAAAAAAATTCCAAGAAATCTGTGATTTAGTTTTTATTATTAGCCAGCAATAGTGTCCCGTGAGAATTAATGTTTGGTTGATTAAAAAGTAGGATACAATCTCAGTGTTCTGATTCTGTTAAGTTAATTCGAAGAAAAATATGTCTTGTTTATAATAAAGCCAAGGGGCTGGAATTTTAGCAAAATAAACATATTAGTGTTTTTTTCATTTCTACTACAATTATACTTGCCCAGCCACAGTACACACAACATGGACCAAAACTTTGAAGCGTATTTACTAATGACAATCTATTCAGTTACCAAATTTTATCACCGTATCCAGGGCAGGCTATATAGAAAATAAATCTGCATAAAATTGAATATTTAAAGCTTAGTAAATTACTCTCAATGTGCTTAAAGAGCATGAATAGTTTTCGAACACATTAGCTAGGGTATTTGGGAAAGAAGGAAAGAGCTTCAGCTCCCCTGCAGAGAATCCGTCCTGATATGCATCGTGAAACAACGAAACATTGGAAATGTTTCGAAACATCAATGATGCTTACATGAAAAGATATACTTACAGTACTTAACTGGAGAAGCAACAGGCTATGACCAGAGAAAAAGTTTAACTTTGTATTTTTATTAACAATATCTTTGGATTTTACACTCCTTTATAAGGACAGATAGGGTTTATTTTAAAAATATATTAGGGAAAAATTGAGGAAATACAAGAAAAAAAGCAACAGGAATAATTAATATAATTTACATTTTTGCTACTTTTCTTGTGTGTTGGGATATAGTGTACAGTATGTATTTATTTAGTGTATGGACATGTGCCAGTGCCTGCCTGTAAAAAAAATAAAAAGACTATGCTGGTCTATTTAAATTTCCAGTTCTGGAATTGTATAGCTGCTTCTGATGTTTTGCAAACAAATGCTTATATGACTGGATTTCATTGTGTCCATGTGGGGATCACATAGTTGGGGTCCCAATGTCTTCCCACATTCCAAGGCAAAGAAATGTGTACACAGTTCTGAAACACCACCACATTTGGAACTGTCTGCTACAATTTACACAGTCAAGTCACATTATTGTGACCACTTCCTAATTCTGACACCACCAAGATGTAGATCATGTGTTTTGAGCCTGCTCGGCAGGTATATAAGATGCGTGATACAGGGATAGTGACAGTGATAGGCTGTCTACATACATATGCATCACTGCAGTCATTGGTAAAATGGACGATTTATCCGAATTTGAAAAGAGATTATGCCGAAGCATTTCTGAAACTGTGCAATGTGAACAGTTCACATACTGCTGTGGTCTCTAAATGATAAAGTGAGTACAAATATGATAAATTGGGTGGAGTGGCAACAATGATAGGCTCCCCTGAACTTCTGGGCCCTGGTACAGTTGCATCCTCTATAGGTACGCCCCTGCCAGAGGGTTACCAGATGTACCAACAGTTCAGCAAACCCTTCTGTGTAATGCATAACTCACTGCACCTCTTCTAAGTAGCATCAGCCTCAGCTGTCTTTTCTGATAAGTCCCCTTTCTGCTTCATCAAATGAATGGGCATGTTAGGTGAGAAATATCAGCGAACAAACACCCCCCCCCCATTGCTAGAATCTACCAAAATGGTGGCTGTAGCTTTGGAACGTATTTGTGTTTTTTTTCTCTTCTCGACCCGCTCATCCATGTGAAAGACACAAATCCAATTTGGGTATGAACCCATTTTTGTAGATCATGTACTCATACATGCCGATTCTCTTCCCTGAGGTGGATGGGATCTTACAGCAAGAAAAAGCTACATTTCAGACAGCTAAGTTTAGTTTATTAACTGTTTAACTTGAATTTTAATAAATTTTCCCCAAAAAATAAGGCATACCCCATAGACTGCTGCTGTTTTCATTGCTTATCTAATTGGAAAAATGATGTACCTTACCTGTAAAAATTCCCTATCAGAGGGGTACAGTGGTAGACTGGGGCCAAAAATCAGCCCTGGATTTTGGCAGCCCCTGGCCGGCCCGGGTATTCCTGCTGAGCGCCCTCCCCCACTATGATGATGATCAGCACAAATGATGAGGGTCCTGTTACCCCTGGACCCTTCTATTCTTGTACCATGTATATGCCTCCTTCCTTCTCTCAGAAAATAAGGCATTTTCCTGTTAGGTCAGAGATAGGAGAAATAAAGTGGACCGCAAACCCAAGATTTTGACTATCCTAGGTTTTGGTCCTTTCCCCCGGGCACCCCGATTGGGGATGCCCTGGGGGAAAGGACTGATCTAACTCACCTTTCCCCGGTCCTACGGTGCATGCGTGACCTGCTAAGCTCCATGCTCCATCATTTAAATAGAATTCAAACCTGATAGCTGGTTTGAATATTCTTATTAACATGGTCTATATAAATATCTGATCCAGCAAAGTGAATCTCTGATGTAGATTACCATTCCTCAGCAAGGACAAGGGAGGGACATTTAATAGCCACTAATATACTACTAGTATTAGCAGTATATTATTATCCCATAAATGCAAACGTTGGCTAACAGTCTCCACCTTAAAGGGCTCATGGTGAGTTGCGTGTGGTTGAGATACCAATGAACCCTTATACAGTCTGTTGAGCATGACCATGCTTGTAACTTCTTAATGACTCAAAGAGTGAACAGTCATACAACAAGAGGCAACATCACTTGGCGTTCCTATTACTATTCTTTTAGGCATTCAGTTACTTATGACATATTTGTGAAATGAGGTGGTCTGTCTGATGTCAGCATTTTAATGAAACTATTCTTCAAATAAATATGACACTAATACCTAAAAGGCTTTAGTTATTTTTCATAATTGTGTATGATGTTTTTTTTAAGGTTTATCTTTTATCTTTTTCTAAATGCACTAAGTTAAATGAATGTTTGGCATAGTACCAGTAGTAAGTAGTAGTAAGTGACCACATTCCCTCTCCTTCAAATCCCATTCATGCATGAGTGAACATTCAGTGCGGAGACCCCAAAATTCATGAGTGTATGTAGTTCAAGGGACAGCATCAATGAGAGTAATTAAACCCAGGCTGGGAGTTCTTAAACTTGCATGACTGCCCCCCTCACCCTCACGCTGTAATATGTAACAGGGCAGAGCCAAAAATCCAGCCGGTTCCTTGATATGTTACATTGGAAAAAGCCAGGTGTGTGGCTGCTATATAATGGGGCTTATTCACACCTTTATCAACCCCAATGTAACATGTTAATATTGCATAGCACCCACAAGCCTGCTATTACAATATAAACAGGTTACATCTGACTCACAGCTGCCTGTCACATGTGAGTCATCTCCCTATTGTACGGCTGTGATGAAGAGATCACTTTGACGAATGATGTATCAGTCTCCAAAATAATAAAGTACAATTGGAACACTTTAATAAAAGTAAAATAGAATAAAGATGCTGAGAATGTGAAATAGCAACATGTAGGGGAAGCTTTAGAGAGTGACAGATGATATAGGGAAAACAAGAGAGAAAAAGAACGAGATGAGGGAATGCAGGTAAAATAGAGAAAGATAAAGAGGGGGGAAAATAAAATAAAAAAGGAGGGAATATATAAAAAAGGAAAATGAGGTAAAGTGAAAAAGAGAGAGAGGTAAGAAAAGGGGAAACCAGAGAGAATGTGCGTGAAAAGGAAAAGGAGGGAATGAAAAAAAGAAGAAAGGTGAAAAGAGGGGAAGATGTACAGAAGGTTAAAGGAGAAAGAGAGAGAGAGAGAGTATGTAGAAAATGGGAAATACAAGGAAAAACAGAAGGATAGGATGTACGACTGATGAGAAGCAAATGAAGAAGACAAAAAGAAGTAGGATAAAATATGCATATGTACTGTAAAAAAACAAATAAAAATCAGGTATAGAGAGAGAAGCCAAGAGAAAAAAAAGTCACATACAAGAGATAAAACTTTGGAACAAAGCAAGAATAGACTTGAGCTAGCTGAGAACTCTTTCTAAAGAGGTGAATTGTGTCTCCTGAGGACCCGCTTATAGAGAGATAGGTTAGCACCCTGCACAATCCCAAAGGTTACGCACCTAAATAGATGTCTGTGGACACTGAGTTTGCCGCACTAAAGGGCCGGGAGCAGGGACAATCTGGTTCAGAAGGCTGGCTGGATAGTACTTGGTATACAGCATTCGGTACTGCAAAATGTCCGGCCACCTCAATAAGTGAACTGGTAAGGGATCAGTTAACAAAAAAAAAAAAAAAAATACACTAAAACAAAAAGTAAATTCACTAACCTACAAAGCTCTCTCCAGCAAGGCACCTCCCTACATTTCCTCTCTGATCCAGCAATACCAACCCAAGCGCAATCTCCCTCTCTGCAGGTCTGCTGGGTCGAGGTGTGGCATGCTGTGATTGTCTTGATTCTGGGAGCTGCATCTATTGTGAGGGGGGACACAGATCCTCCCTCCTTCTTTGTCATCTCAAAAAGCTAATCCCAACCCATCAGGACAGGGAGGCTTTTATAAAAACAGAAAAGGTGCCTCTGTAGAATCCACAGAATCAATATCACAGCCACTGGACCAATAAGGGAGCCCACGACCTTGCAGGCACTGCCTGGTGGGGCACATATGAAGGAAGAAGCGGCTGCGCTAAGTACTTGGGGTGGCATGCAGGATAATTTGAACCATTCCTTTCTGATATTTGGGACGAATCGTCAAGATCTGGGTAAAATTAAGCTTTTTTCTGGATCTGAAGCCCATCACTAATAGTTTACTTTCTCTTAGCATTGAAATCCTAGGTGAGGAAGGTGCTTAAAGGAGCACTTTCGTGAAAAAATGACCCAGTGATAAAAATCCACATAAATATGCTGGATGGTGGGGGGAGGGGTCAATTATACACCTGGCATCAAGAAATATCCAAACCAGCCTTGCTTTTCTTTCTTTTAACTGAAAGAAAAGGACATTCCGGGTGACAGGCTCTGTCACCCCAGATAGACTAAACCTGTGCCCCCTGGGTTTTATTCCTACCATGACAGAATAAACCACAAGCTTTTCAGGAGTTTTATTCAGTTCGGGTGTATATGTGACCCCTCCTCTCATTAGCCAACGTGTTTATATGGATTTTTAATATTATACAATTTTGTGATAGTGCTCCTTTAAGTTGTCAGATAAATCATTAAGGCATCTTTGGCTGTCTGAAACTGTCACTGGAAGCTGCGGGCAGGGGTGGGTAGGGAAGCTGTGGAAAGGAACATAGACAGCAATTAAAGCTTGCCTCGGGATCATTTTCTTTATTACTTAGGTGCAGTTGATAAATGCAATAAAATGATCAAATGTTTCCTTTTTTTAGAGTAAGATTATTAAGCTGCTCCAAGATGAGGTGAAGAAGATGAAATGGCTGATTTGGGGGTTATATTTAGCAGTGGCGCAGGCTTGGAAGGTAATCATATATAGAGCGTATTCATTTATGTGATATTATGTTTGGAAGCCAGAAACTCCTATGAACAAGAAAGGGAGGACAACGTGCAGCCCCACTTGTTCATTATTTCATTTCTGAGACTGGGAAAACGTACAGAGGGTGCCATTGGACCAAGCAAAAATATTGTGGCAGCGCCTTGCCTCAGTTCACTAAGCAATCTATGTTACAAACAGGGCTGGATTATGAGGGGGCGAAAGATGCATGCACCACGGGGCCTCCACCACTTGTCCTGCAAAGGGAGCCTCCACCAACCTTTTTGTTATGGTGTGGTCCAGGAGGCTTTACAGTATTTGGTCTGATGGGCTGCAAGGCGGCTGGGGGCCTAAGCAAGCAAACCTGCAGCCAAAGCCACCACAGGGCAGGACGGAAAGCCGCCGTCAGCAATGCTTCAGTGATGGGTGTGTGCAGAGCTGTCAATAGGCCGCTCACTGCACATAAGACACCAAGCACAGCCACTGGCAGCTCAATGCAGGGGAAGTGTTTTGTGCTGGACCAGCTGGGTGACTACACTACACTACCCACCTGCCCAGAATGGCAAAGCAGGAGTTCTCGAACAGCACGCACCCGGGTGGTACAAGGGACTCAGTCTGATGTTCCAGTAACTAGGCGGGTGCCAGACAACCACCAATCAGTTACTTGACTGGACTATTATTTTAATGGAAAAAAATACTGTGTCTGGGGCCTTCACCAGATTTTGTCCCCAGGGGCCTCCACCACACTTAATCTGGCCCTGGTTACAAATCATCAGCAAACCTGGCCGAGGAAATTAGAATGAAAGATGATGCTTGATGATAGCAATTCAGATTGTATTTGTTGGAATATCAGGGATATCATTTTCATCAGAATATCTGTGTTCAAGGAATTAAGGTGTTAGAGGGATTTTCAGGGGGATTAAGTGATTTTCCAAGTCACATTTTTCTTCCCGTTCTCTCGAACTAGATGTAGTAATGTTGTAATGATGTTACAGTTGGACAGACATGGGACTGCAAAGCGGCAACAGAGACGTGGGGCGCGTGGGCCCGAGATGTGAGGCGAATATGTGGCAACAGTAAACTTGGCACGCGTTCTACAGTGCGGCCAGCAGGAAGGAGGTGCCTTGGAGGCAGCATGGTTGGGTACTACCCCTATGGTATGTATGCCCCTGGTCTGGAGATATCTACCCATCCATGATATTATACATTCTGAATGGTAACATCTGCCTAAAGTGGACCTACATTGAAAGGCTACTGCATTCCTTATCCTTCAGGCATCTCTGTTATGGATTCTGGCAGGGCCTATTTTGGATTAAATGTGACCATAGGCTTTTGGTATTAGTGATGGCCATGGATTCCTGTCTAAGCAACCCTGCACCCTGCCACCCCCTCTTGGCGCTTAGGCAGGAGGTGGGATACAAAATAACAAAGAAAAAAAAGTTATACCTCAGCCACGATCCAGAACTGCTCTCAGCTGGGAGATGTCGCTTATTTCTTTCTGTGCGGTGCTGCACAGAAATGGGAGAGGGCACTAGCCCACAGCTGAGGTCAGGGTATTTTCTTTGTAACCCCCCCCCCCCCATCTTGCCTCAGCGCCAGGAGAGGGTGGCAAGGAGGAGGATTGATTTTGACTGGACTTCTGCATTAAGTTATATGAGAGTCTGGGCTCTAAAATGAAAAAAAAAAAAGGTCACGTATGCTCCTCCAAAGCAGCTTCTGTATCTGAAGAACAGGTTCCATGGTGTTCTGGTGCACCGAGTATGACCACAACGTCAAAAAAAAAGTTCACATTTATTTAAAAAACACACAACTTATAAGGTTCATGACTGAAAACAAAGATATATACCCCAAGCCTTTATGAATTTCTGAGGCAGGCATGGTAAGAGACGATTTTCTAAAACAGAATACAATAGGCTAGACCTATTATTCCTAGTGAATAGGCAGAACCATGCAAATTGTCTCTTTTCATCTCTATGTTATCCGGCGAACTCAGAAACCTACTACGAGCGCAACACTTGGGTACATGCTACTATAAGTAAAGATGTACCTTCACCCATGACAGAGACCGATGGAGAGAATGTGGTTATAGAGAGATAGAGGAAAACATAAGAGGGATGGAGAGAATGTGAAAGAATGAGACAGACAAAAAGCTGATCAAAGAATTAAAGATTGAGTAGCATTGGTAAAAAAGGTAGTTGCAGAAGATATATAGGCATGGGAGTTAGATGGAGTAAGGAAAAGAAGGAAAAAACTGAAGGAAGCAAGAACAGAACTAAAGTAAGGGCCTTATTTATCAAGGAATAGCGACAGATAGCGACAGATAGCGACTGGGGAGCCGGCCAGTAAAGACAGGTACCGCAACTAGAACGCCGGCTCCCCTCCACAATCACACATTTATCAAGCCGATACTGCTTAGCGACTGAGATAGCGCCACCTAGCAACTCATTCATCATTATCCCAGCCTCATCCCACAGCGAACATCCTTGAACAGCGACATGTATGACCTCTCGCTACCTGGCGCTCTCCAATGCATTTCAATGGCAGAATGTATTTAAATTAATAATTATTTTTTAATATATATATTTTTTTTTTAAATTTCCAAAAAAAAAAATCTGTGAACACTTCTTCCTTTGAAAATGTATTTTTTGGGGATTTAAAAAAATTTTTTTTTTTTTTTCAGAATTGATATTACAGGTCTGATTTTAAACTATTCAGGTTTGAATATTATTTCAAAATCATTCCATTTTTTTTGGGGGTGGTTTGGGGGTTAAAAAACTACTTTTAACACATCGCCTACTGCGCTCTGGGATTTAAACATGCATTTCACAGCGCTAGGAATTTTTAAGGCTGGTTTTTTAATGAATATGGTGGGTGCCGGTCGCTATGTCCAGTCGCTATCATGCGCTCCCATACAACAGCGAACCTGTCAAATAGCGACTCAGCATCTTGTATTCAACATTACGCTATCATCCACCGAACAATGGCCAAGCACAGCGACTACTAGCGGTCGCTGTCAAAATACCACTACAGTCACTCAACAGTCGCTATCTGTCGCTATCTGTCGCTATCTGTCGCTATTAATGAATCAGCCTCTAAGTTTGAATCGATAGAGTGAGACAAGACAATACGCAAATGAGAGAAACATAGAAGAAATGTGGAAATTATAGTGGTTGGAATGTGTAAAAGAAACCTTAAAGAGGGGGAAATAAGGAAAGAGAGAGATTCAGACTTATCCTAGTTAAGGTAAATGTTATGCTACTACGACTTATGTATTAAAATCTTTACTTTACATTAGTTATTATGAAATGTTTCTGGAGCCTTTATGATGTCATCAATTGTCTGATGAATGAACATGAATATTTATCTTGCCTACTGGTGTTAAAATGTAACAAGATTGTTTGATATAAGTCATAAAAATTGAACTGATGGAAAATGTTTAAAAAGTGCATCTGGAGATCTCTCTATCCTTAATATTATACCTGCTGAATGGTAACACCTGCTTAAAGTGGACCTATACTGAAGGTTTTGCTGCATCCCTCATCCCTCAGGCATCCCTGCTCTGGATGCTGGTGGGGCCTGTTTTAGACTTATTGTGACCATGGGCTTTTGGTATTAGTGATGCCCAAAGATTTTAAGCTAAAATGAAAGTCTGCGCTCTAAAATAAATAAAAAAAACAATCACATAAGCTCCCCCAAAGAAGCTTCTGGATCCAGAGAATGGGTTCCATGGTGTTTTGGCTCACCCAGTGTGTCCACACAGGAAGTCTGATGTTATCCAAAATTCTACTTTCATCAATTTAAATAATATCTGCAGGATCTTTATGTATGGCAATTACTTTAGCCAACTCTATGCAAGATTCTTGCTGCCATACAAACTGAAGGAGTGGGGATAACCAAATCATTTTATTGTTTTGGGTTTTCCCCTAATTACTTGTTTAGGTACAAAAAATTCTGCATTGTCATGTACCCAGTAAGTTTGTCCACATGCTGTATACATTTTGCTTTTAGTATGAACATGCTAGCCAGTAGAGGGCAGTGTTGTCTTTGCAAGCACCAGTCATTTTTGGCTGGTCAAGGAGGCAATGGAGCACGAAAAACTTTCAAGACTAGGTTTACTGAAAGAAGACTTCCATATTATGTTGTGCTGTACACTAAATAGGGAAGGGACTCTAATCAATATAAAAAAAAAACAAACTTTCAAAAACCTGATTTTGAGAAAAAGTAATATCTTCCATATAGTCATTTGCTAATGTGAATGGCTTTTTTTAACTAGAGAATTTCTCCATTTCTTTATTTCTTGCCTTTTAAAGAGAACCAAAACCCACCCTGGAGTGTATGAGACTCCAGGGTAGGCATACTTGCTCCCCTCGATCAGGGTGTCCCACTGTGTGAAACCCCCATTTCCGGTCCAGTGGTTCATGCGCAAGCAGCGGCTGCATCCCAACACTTCCTGTTAGAGGGCTTGCGCTGATTAGACAAGTGGCCGCGCATGAGTAGTAGGACCAGGAAGAGGTGAGTTTGTTTGGGCGACCTGGGGGGTTTCATACAGTGGGGCAAGGACCAAAACCCAACATAGTCAAAATCCTAGGTTTTGGTCCACTTTTACACATGGCGTTATTTTTGAAAGTCTCCCTTAAAAACCTTTCCTTCTTCCTCTACTTCAGCATATACTCAGATTAAGAAAACAGTTACATTTCTCTTGCACCAAAGCTGGGTTCTCTGATGGATTCTCCAAACAATCAAGTGCGAACTAAAATACAAATATTTCTCAATACCTCACACTGCCAATTGGTTTTTGAAATCAAGAAGTCCCAGCATCACTCTCTAACAGGTGAGCTAATCAGCAGCTTTGGCTTAATCATACAGCAGTTATTACCTCCCCACTGCTAGTAACCCTTTAGCAAATGAACAGCTAAAGATCCCTTGTCTACAGAGTTTGAATTAGAGCACACAGGGTTAACCCTGTGGTCTGTGCCTCAGCCAATCAGATTATTAGCAAGCTAGAGCTAAGAAGTTTCTGATATGTAGACGGGGAGACTAATTCATCATTAGCGGCAGGTAGCGGCAGATGAGCGTCTGTAGCAGGCATTTTCAGAGCGCCCGCTAGAAGTCGCAGTGCTCAGCCGTGGGTCGCTACTTTGTGCGCTGTACTGGTCAAATAGCGACTCCTCACAATGTATTCAACATTACTGAACAGCGACTGAATCGCTAGTCGCTGTTCAGTAATGTTGAATACATTGTGAGGAGCCGCTATTTGACCAGTACAGCGCTGTATGGGAGCGCATGTTAGCGACTGCTCATAGCGACCGACTCACACCATATTCAGAAAAAAAAACAGCCTCACAAATCTCTGGCGCTGAAAAATACTTGTTTGTAGCCCATAGCGCAGGAGGCGGCGTGTTTAAAGTCTGTTTTTCAGCATATATCAACTAGTAACAAAGCGAAAACATATGGAATTACATTGTAACAACATTGTAACATGAACACTTTAATGCCAGACCTGTAATGTCATTTCTGAAGAAATATATAAAAAATGGGAAAAAACTGCTTTTTCAATGCCAGAAGAGGTCACAGAATTATTCGTGATTTTTTAGGAAAAAAAAAAAACCCGTTTAAAGTGAAGAAAAGGTTCGTCCATTGAAATGTATGGGGGAGCGACAGGTAGCGAGAGGTCATACCTGGCGCTGTGCAAGGCTGAACAGAGGCTTTGAAAATGATGACATGCCGCTATCCCAGTCGCTAAACAGATTCTGCTTGATAAATGTGTAATTGCGTGCTGTGTCCGGCGTTCACCAGTCGCTATCTGTTGCTACCTCTCATTAACCAGGCGCTACCTGCTGCTATCCCTTCTTAAATAACCCCCTATTTAGACAAGAGACTACTTTGGTGTATATTGCTAATATAAACACATTTTTCTTGAAAACCAATAAAAAAAAAACAATAAAAATAAAAAAGCAAAGAAAAACAGATAAGTTCAGCACATTGAGCACATCATTTTGGCAAACTTAAAAATGCCATTTAAAGTGGAATTTCTATTTAAGCCATTTTGTCCAAATGAAAACTTTGCTGACATTATGTGGAAGACTATCCCACCAAATGCAGGATGTCTGGTCAGTGGAATGTATGGATTGGCTGAAATATTCCTGTAGCATGTGATCGGGGACAGGCTACACCTACTTACACACTTGAGTAACATAGACTGCTGTGGGTATTTGTTACTCATAAGCCACATCCCTAAACCACATCACAACCATGGTCATCACCCACAAACTGGTCCCACTCCCCAAAAATGGTCAGTTTAGGTTATAACAGTAAAATACAGTACAGTACAATACAGTAAAAAAAATATCTGTCATTTGGGTCCTCATTGTGGAGATTTAGCTTCACACAGTGTCTGCAGTGACTAAACAGCAAGATGAGATCAGATCTCTATTATTTATAAAGCACCGTGGTATTCTGTGAAGCTGTATAAAGTAATCAGATGTGTGCCACTTTTTTCTTCCTTTGGGTCGAGTGATAAGATGAAATGCATTAGGCTGGGAACCCATCCACCCTGCAGCCATGGAGGTGGCTGTAAGGCAAATGGCCTAACTAGGCTTAACACTGTGGGCTATACTCACTAACAAATAAAACTGGACATTAAACTGGCCTAACCCCTTTCTACACTATACAAAATGAGAAAATGTAAAGCCGGACCTTAACCTGCTATCTAAAATAGGCAGTCGGAAAAAGTAATGTATCAGTAATTCCACAAAATGATGGTAGTAGATGATTTTTTGTGATTCATACATTAAATTAATGCATACCAATCTTTTACCTGCTAGTTTATGAGTACAGCATGTTAGCAATTATTGTTAGTATGCATGTATCAAAGTAACAGTTTATATACCCAGCAATCTTATAAGGATTGCCAATAAACTGTATAACTGACGCCAAACATTCTGTTTATTACCTCTAGATCATTTCTAAATGTTTTGCCAAATTTCAACAGTGGCTCATCCAACAGTCAAGGATGTTTTGAATCTGAACTTGTTGGCCAAAGTCTCTGTATAAAACACAAGAGAATATTATGCTAGGCTCCGGAACATATGAGATGATTTACCATGACATTAGCACTAGCAGTTAGAGATTTAAAGACCGACTGTGAATATCAGGGGTATTATTTGCTTTCCAATTTGCCTAGTGGGATAAATATATATATATATATAATCCTGATGTCCTGCCCCCCCCCCCCCCCCCCCCCAACTAACAGTAAGATCCTAGTCTCCTAGTCTCTTTGCTTATCTGTGTAGAGTGGAAGTCCAGTCAACAATTGACATAAACCCTGATAAAAGCCCCCCCCCCCACAACTGACATGTTTTGGATACTATAGAGTCTTATCTCTAACTGAAATTAATGGTATCTGGCCACAGATGGTCATAAGCTCTCCCATGGCAGCTGCTGCCATAGACTTCTATTTTAACAGTAGGTCCTCCTTTTCTTCAGGCTGCTTCTCTTCCTTAAACCAGATCAACCCCCTTACAAGTATCAGTGCACATCTGCATCCCTTCTCAGGGCAATTTACCTGTTTGTAACTCCTGCTGCGGTCAATTTTACAAACTAAATGGAGCAGGGCACCTGCAAAGAGGAAATGCTGCTAAGTTTTCTGCTGCTGTGCATTGTGGGTTCTTGTCAGTTGAATCCAACTTACTTTCTGGGTATAGAATCACTTTAAAGAGGGGAGCCATAGTGGCAGTTCTCCTCTGTAGTAAGTTGGGAAAATCCACTAAAGTACGTTGCGTGGACTTTTTCAAAAAACTTCATGGCCAGCAGTGACAGAAGCATCCAGAAGATCTCCTTACTTCTGCCGCCAATTTACCCCCTCCCCACAGCTCCTGTTTGCGAAGCCGGATGGCTGATGGGCAAGGTCTCTGTATGTCTGCCCCCTTTGAAAACAATGGACGCCACAAGCACAGAAGCTAATGGTGTATAGAGACCCGAATATTTTCAATGAGAGTCAGCCTTTGCCAGGCCACACCCACCAGCCAGAAACCAAAGCAAAACAAACCCAAAGATGGCGCTGAAGCCACCAATGTCACAAAGCTCCATTCACAGTAAGGAAAGGGCTATACCAGGCACTGCCATGGCATGCTTCCTCTGTATGAGGCAGTAGAGCCCCCTACATGGATCCAGAGACCAAGGAGCTATTGGCAGTGAGGGATAAAAGGTGAATATATCTTTAATTTGTATTTTGTCATGCGCTTCAACAATGTAGATAGTTGCCACATATCACTTCAGCGTTAAGTGGTATAATTTACTCATTTTCCCTCTTGAATTAAGAAACTTTTGTCAAAGTGTAAGCTCATCCTCTCCCTCCAACTGATCAGATCTCAAACATGACCTTCTTCTAATCAACATTATAAACATACGTGAAACAAAATGTAGTTGCATCTAAAAAAGCACATTTTATGTTTTTGAATTGTAATGGTCATTCTGAAAGCTAGCATGCCCCAAAGCAAACCTGATATATTCAGAGGCAGCCGAAAATATCCGAAAAAATATATGATTCAAAGAGTTTTTACATGGTACAATACCAACATGTTTTCAGTCCATCGTCTACTGATAATAACAGACATGAGAGCGGCCTTTAGAACATGTGTCTCTATTATTCTTAGAACATTGCAATGACACCCAATGACACATCTGCTCTTTCAGCAATGCCCTTTCATTAGCTAGACTAAGCACTGTGTTGTCATTTTTCACTTACAGCTCATTTGTCACGTTCTCGGGATTCCCTAATTATTTGACGGAAAGTGACATGGGAGTAGTTCGAATTTGTGCACCTATAGCCTACAAAAAGACAAAGCAGTCTCATGATGCAGAAGATTGCCCATTAGACACAAAAAGAAGATACGTTACACCAAACAGGGTCCTTGTGACATTCAAAGTAAGCAACTACAGTATCAGTCAACAAAAAAAGTTATAATACTAGGGTGAGCTTTCATTGTATACACCGTGACTCTACATGTACTGCACAAAGAAGCACAGCTGTATATTGTGTCAAACATAGAACAACTTCTAGCAGGAGGTAGTGCCAGTCATTATCAGATTCAGTTGCTGTTATCCAACATTCACTTCTCTATCATACACACACTCGCGATGACTACGTCATTCGGCAGGCGGTTCTTGTTACTCCCGGCGTTGTGCGCCCCATTCAGATAGGCTGAGACTGTAGGGAAGCGGGGGATGCAGTAGTGCATGCTCCTTATTCTAGTAAATGAGAGCTGCCTGCCAGTTGGCGTCACAGCAGGAGGCTTTCATTGAACAAGAGCCCTAACATGTGCCATTGGTGCCTGGGCAGGTTAGTCTTTATGGGCTTCGAAATGCCCCGGGGGCATGAAACAAAACTCAGGAAAATCTATTACCCAGGTTTTATTCATCTGACCAACTCCCTTATCAGCCAAGAGCTGCCTATGTCATCCATTATCAGATGTACAAGTTGGTATAGCAAACCGTACTGCAATCAACCCTATAGTTTTCATGTATTCAATATGAATCTATAATGTATAAAAAACAGAAAAACCATGGAATAAAAAGACGTGCCCAAATTTTGACTAGACATGTTCAGCATAGTTTCATGAAAGGTATGTATAATGTTCTGCCACTGCAGTAGAATTTGTTCCTAGTTTCACACTGATAAACAGACAAAGCTGCTTATTTTAAGATCCTCTGGTTCCATTCTGTATCCTGTCTGGATAACTGGTGCACGGTATAAGCACTGGAAACTAGAGCCAAGCTGATAAAAAGGCCTATATGTCAGTTTGAATGGGTGTTTATTCTGCTTGTCCCCATTTGAAGGTGCATTGCATACAACCATATGCATTATGGAGGACATGTCTGTACAACAGTTTTCTTAATATGGTCATGTAGTGTATAGATAAGCAAGGTGAAACATGACATAAATAAAGTGGATAGAAAGCTGCTAAATATGCCCATGGAAGAGGTGGCTACTGGATATGTCCCAATGTTATTCTATAAAATGTGTCAATTATGCAAGTGAAATCTCTGCACAGATACGTTAATTGGTAATGTAATTAACGAAAAATGTGCCTCTCTATTCAAACACCAAGTAATGTATTATATATATTTATTGCATTTAATTATTAATATATATATATATATATATATATATATATATATATATATATATATATATTTATTATACTAAAGACCAGGTTTTGACATTTGATTCTATTCTCCGGAAGTGACAGCAGTCTCTGGGGTAGAACCAACTCTCATTATTGTCTTGGATTTAGTTTCCTGTTCTTGTCTATGAGTGTCTGAGCTCCTACTTTATTCTCTTTTCTGTGCTTGGGACTCTTCCCTTTAAACATATTTGCATCAGTTATTTGAATTCTTTGGTCTCCCGTGCCTTGTGCCATTTGTGTTCCCCTAATCTCCAGGCCTGCGACCACTTGAGGAGCACTTGAGGCATTTGCAATTCCCTTCATTTGAGTTAAAGAGGACCAACAGTCAAAAATGACTTAAACCAGACCAACACAACAAACAGTGTTCATATGCATCCCTCCCCAGGGCAATTTAGATTGTTGCATATAAAAAATTGATTTACCATTTTCAAACTCCTGCTTTAGCAAAATGGTGGCTCATGCATTTGCAGGCCACCTGCAAACAGGAAGTGCTGCTGGGCTTCCTGTTACTGCGCATTGTTAGTTGAATCCAGACAGCAGCATGGCTGAGATGCTGGGAGAGGAAGCTCCAAAATGGCTGCTACCTTTCTTTCCCAAATGTGCCAGACTGTTGGTCTGGTTTAAGGATGAGACAGCAGAGGGAGGGGCTTGCCACTTGCCATTCCAGTGGTGCAGGTCTGTAGCCCATCTTCAAATAAAAATGTGTAATGGATAAGACAAGGGTAGTGGTACTAAGGGCCTTATTTATCACGGGCTAGCGCCAGGTAGTGTCTGACGAGCACCAGGTACCGCCAGCTATCGGCGGCTACCGACTCAAGTACGCCCGGCGGCGGTCACAATGACGCATTTATCAAGCAAAATGAGGCTAGCGCCGGCGAGAGCGACGGCTAGCGCGGCATTCATCATGAAGCCGCCTGGACCGAACAGCGCCGCTGCAAATTCCTTCACAGCGCCAGGTATGAGCTGTCGCTCCCTGGCGATGTCCAATGCATTTCAATGGAGCAATCTATAATTAATCATAAATAATTGGTATTAATTTTTTTTTTTTTTTTTTAATGTCAAAAATTCAGAGACCACTTCTGCAATGTTAGGATTTATTTTTAAGTAAAAAAAAATGTAAAAAAAAAATTTGTGCAGAATTGATCTAACAGGTCTGATATTAATGTATTCATATTACAAAATGATTCTAAAAACATGTATAATGTTACATTCAAAAAATATGGTTGTTTAGGGGTTAAAAACTAGTTAACACCCATCGCTGCCAGCGCTCTGGGGTTTAAACAAGGAATGGACAGCGACAGCACATTCGGAGCGTGATTTGTTAATGAATATGAAGCTAGCCGTTCGCTCTGGCCATTCGTTGTCAGGCGCTCACATACAACGCTGAACCTGTGAAACAGCCACCCCTAAGCCCGTATTCAACATTACCGCACACCGACTGAGTCGCTGTCATCAAGCAAACGCCGGCCAAGCACAGCGAATACTGGCTGGCGCTGAAAAAATCACGCTGCAGTCGCTCATCTGGCGCTACCTGGCGCTATTAATGAATCGGCCTCCCCGTTTCTACTTGCACCACTGATATATTCTCAAAAATATCCTGGAAGCACAATGGAACTAGTTGTAATGCCAGTGCAGAAAGGACAAGAAAGCTGAAGACATTTTATTTCGATACACATTAAAACAAAAATGACAACTGAACTTGTGCTTGTGAAAATCAAGAGCGCCTTAAACTCCACTGAGGGGGGCAACGGTAGTAAAATTCTGTCTCAGACCACAAAAAGTGTGCCAATATGAAAACATTAACATGGGAAATGCCTACAAGCAGGCTGATTCATTACTAACGCCAAGTAGCGACAGATGAGCATCTGTAGCACGGATTTCAGAGCGACCACTAGTAGTCGCTGTGCTCGGCCATGGATCTTTGTTTCAGAGTGCCTCAGTTGCTGTGCAGCATTGATGAATATGATGTGTGAGTCACAGTACTACGCTGTATGGGAGCGAACGGTAGCGCCAGCTCAGTCGGTCACACCACATTCATCAGAAAAACAGCCTCAAACATCGCCGGCGCTCAAAATCGGGTAGTTGTAGCCCATAGCGCCAGAGGTTGTGTGATTAAAGTCTGTTTTTGAACATGTATCCACTAGTAACAAAGCGAAAACATATGGAATTACATTGTTATTACATTGTAACATGAACACTTTAATCCCACACATGTAAGGACAATTCTGCATAAAAATATTAATCCAAAAAGTTTTAAAAAATGTCATTTTCTAGCCCAGGATAGTCAGAAAGTTTTGAGATTTAAAAAAAAAAATTTGGGATCAGGAAAGGGATTTAAGGATCATCCATTGAAATGTATGGGAGAGCGCCAGGTAGCGAGAGATAATACATGGCGCTCTGCAAGGATGAACGCCGGCACTATACGCTGAGCCTGGGATAATGATGAATCGGACGCTACTTAGCGTTGTTTCAGTCTTTCACCAGATTCGACTTCATAAATGTGGAATTGCGTGCTGTCTCTGGCGTTCACCTGCCGCTACCTGCAGCTTACAAGGCACTGCCTGGCGCTATCCCTTCATGAATAAGGCCCTTAGTCTACAAATGACAGACACGTTGGGACTTTTACATCCACACCTTATTTAACATAACATACTATCTAACAAAGCATAGAAAGAGTGAAGATTTAGCATAGTTAGTTCTCTACTGGGTAAGTAAATGGGTAATCAGACAATGCTAGGCTTCATACTTTTGTGTCTGCCAAGGCCCAGTCCTATTAAATGCACTTGAAACTGAACTTTGCCATGTACATAGCACATACATACCAAGAATAACTGGGTATTCTTATTCTTCTTTCATGTAATAATAATGAATTTAGTGTAGCAGGGTTTTGAGAGCTGAAAGCACAAAGATGATAACAAGGACACTAAAAATAATGGGGTCGTACATAGGTTTCACAGCCAAAGTCTTAGTGCGCCCCCAGCCATCCCTTAGCATTATGTAATTCCCCCCCTCCCAGCACATTCCCTTATTTATGGTAGCTAGGGAATAAGAAGGAACTCCGCCTTTTGCACTGTCCATTGAGCATGGAGAGAAACCAAGCAGCCCACTCCTTTGACATCCTTAATCAGTGCAGACCAGTAGGCAGAGCTGTGTGTGGTGCACGTTATTTTGTCTTTAAGGGAATAACTGCTTGTCCATGGTGTCTGAGGCTTCCAGGGCTTTCTGATTCTCCAGTAAGCATTGACACAGGTGTTCTAGGGTAGGGAGGGTAGCTTGCCCTGCGCCCCCTTCTGCCACAGCCTTAGTAGCAGCTGCTGCCCCTGCCTTTAAAGTTTGCACGCCCCTGGCCACAAACCTCCTGTGTGATGTGCCATCACATTCAGAAACAGACTCTTGCATTCTTACATTGCCTGGTTAATCTACTGCAGCTTTATTGAGTAGATGGCCAAATAACCAGCTATATAGAAGCTACAGCTAAATAGATCAAATCTGTGTGTTTTTTTTCAGAAGCAGGTTCATTTTGACAAATCTGTTAATGTAGGACCATTTTAATTGGACTCTTCATTCAAAGTTGACCAGACACAGAACTAGGTAGTTGGGGAGTGTGGGGCACAGGGGCATAGCTAAGGGGGAGCGGGGGGGCATGTGCCCTGGGTGCCAGAAAACCTAGCTACTCCTCTTGGGGGGTAACGTCACAATCTTTATTACAGCTGGAAGCCTGATACCTGGATATGTACCTGCAGTACTTCCAAGTTTCTTCCCATCAGCACCCTGATCACCACCCCTGACAACTGCTAGTGACCATAAGAGTTTACCAGGCAGGTGGGCACACAACCCTTCGGTGTAACAAACCTGCGAGGGAACATGCAAGTAGGTTGGCTTTCAGCTGCAGTGTACATGGTGGGGCATTAGGGATGCCTCTACCCTGCCTAGTTGTTCAGCCCCCCACTTTAAAAACTTGCTTTAATGTCTGCAAAATTGTAAATGCTGGCCCTGTTGGCTGTATATTTTGAAAATAAAATCAATATGATGTTTATTGAGCAATAGTCAAAGGAGAGATAAAAGATGACAAAATATTAAAATCTGCATGCCAAGCTTTCTATAAAATATTGACATAGCATCGGTGCGGTTCTAAGCATGTGAAGCTTGCCATGGATTTCAGCAAGCCTTGAGCAAGGACGTGTTTGAACATACATTCTAATAAGCCATGGATGAACATATGCATCACAGATGGTACCAGAGTGAAATATTTGATAAAAATCTGCAGTAAAAAGTTCTGACTATAAACAATGTAACAGATCCCTCTTGCACTTTCTGCTTTCTTTGACTGTGAACAACTCAATTTATCTTCCTTTTCCCAAGACTAGTGATAAATGAAGAAGATGCCCTAACAAACTAAACTATTAACCTAATCTATTCCTTTTCTGTTGAGGCAGTATCAACACCTGGGTTGAGCAGTAAAACTGAGGATGGAGGATGACAGAAAACAAAGACATTTCAGGAATTTCCTGGGAATCATTTTTAATGGCTGGAGAGTCTGGGTAGAAATGAGGAGGACATACCGGTGTGCAGTACCAATAGGGACCAGACCATCTTCAAAAGGAGAACAAGATCAAAAGAGAGAGATATAAAGTGTCATCTGCCAGCACAGAGACCTTAGATAAAGTGCTGATAAACATATGTGTTCTTTCCATTGGCATGTGCTGAATGTTGACCAATGGAAAAAAAGCTATTAAGGCTCAAAAAAGTATAGTAGCATCTAATTGTCTCTCATTTGCAGAAAGATTAAGGGTGTCTAGTTCTAAATGTTTTATCTGAACTGTATATTATTAACATGTTTATTTCAGATTTGTTATTTGAAGCCATGATGCTGATGCTATAGCATCCAGAGTAGAACATAGGCTGGAGGTACTTGCCTGTGGGGTACAGTGGTAATTAGGGAGGCTGGAATTGGATAGGGGTATTCCAGGGGGTAAGTGCGAAACAAACTGTGCTGCACTTCTATACAGTATGTGCTCCTTAAGATGAGGTGTTATAAAACTTCCTATTACAACTCCTCATCCCACCTCACCTCATCTTATTTTCATAAAGCAGGGTGCTCACAGTAGGCCAAAGGTCTCATTGGAAAAACGGAAGTATTCCTAGCCCTTCTGGGGCAGGGTCTTAGATAGACCCATTGTGCTGATGTACCAGAACTTTTTGTGTGATGAGAAGTTGTATATCCCTAACTGGGGACACTAGGAAATAAAACAACAGATATTTTTACTTGACTTATTCTTTCTGAAAAGGAAACGGGGTTTTGGCTGAAGTTGTATTTTAAACTTTAAACTTGGCAAACTACAACATGACCTTTTCCCATTACCTATGAGAACTGGGAACCACAAACAATCAGATAAAAATGAGAAGCCTAAATCACTCAAAATGTCCGACTGACAGCTGGCCCTAGGGCTACAAGCTATAGTAGAGAAAAGAACTGCCGGTATGTCTGCCTGTACCTGCATTCTGTAAATGACATCTAGGGAGTTATCCAGATCTTCTGGAGGGTTTTAAAAGGGTGGGTGCTTTTCCCACTCGCTAGCAAACAATAAAAGTGTAATAAAAAATAGGTTTCTTTTATTTAAAAGTCAAAACCCCCTGTCACCTGAAACATCTAGGGATAGTTTTTCAGATGAGGTACAAAGTATTTTTAATGGAGTATCTATTTTATTTTAGAGGTTTATAGAACTGACCAATCACAAGTACATGTTTTTTTGTTTTACTTTATACTTTATATTTTACTTTATCATTGGCTCTCACTGCCTCTTCAGCCTATTCAGAAAACTCCCATTGTATGTATAATCATCATTCTCTCACTTTTGTGTATTAGAAATTAAATTGATGCCAAACTGGTGCCCCCAACCCCTCTTCTGGCGCAGAAGGATGGAGGGGGGGGGCGGGGGGTTATAAAAACATGAACTTGTATTATGATCACCTTAAAATGTAATGACCCCATCACATTGTAGTAATTAAATATTACGTAAAACTGAGCCTTTAATAACTAAGGAGTGATGACCCCCAATTATGGTTCAGAAGCCGTGCAGCAGATACTCACCAGTATCCATCATTCAGTACTCCTGAATGCCAAATACAAAAGCTCTGGCTCCCTCCTGGTTTGGCAGGCTGTGATCTTCTTGATACCCCTGCATCTGTAGTTAGAGTGGGAAGTGGCAACTGTAAGTTATTTTTTTTAGTTAAAGATGTATTTTCTTTTGTTTTTTTTTTCTATTGGTTTGTGAACTGTTAAGTGATTCAAGGAACCCTATACCAGTTCACAGGGTAGTAATGGCTGACATGCCACCTGCCAGCATTGGATAATTTGACCCAGATCTTTCTGGATGGTGAAAACAAAGATCCAGGTTGAATCTAGATTTGGCAAGGATCTGAAGTCCATCACTAGTCATTATAGGTAAGTAACTAGGTTTTTGTCTCATTGCCCAACATGTGCGTTGGGAGGAGGGGGCCCCATGCAAGCTGTCTCCCCTCTTGCAGTACCTGCAGCAAAAGCCCCAGTATGCAATGTCTGCTGAAAGCGCAAGGGGCCAGAGCTGTAGGTTAAGCAGGGTGTAATTAAGATGGCAACACGTTGTTTACCCCTGTGTATAGAGCACCTGGGGTAAACAGTGAAAGCTTTGGCCCCTGGTTTCAGCACGCCAACAATGGATACTGCAGTAGCACCTAAGGAAGAACTGGACCTCACTGGGTCCCACTGTCAACAAACCAAGGCCCACACTGTGCCAATGCTGTCTAGAAGTTCATTCAGATGACAGACCTGATTTGTGATGCCCACGTGTGTGTGAACCCTCAAGATCATCGGAATTGGCCACACCACATGCACAGGCTAATTACTGCGCATATTAATGCATGGAAAGCAATGCTGAATGAATTAACTGTCGGGTGCCTCCCCCTGGCCGCTGCCTCAGGCCTTGCACACAATGCCCATGCCTAGGCTCAGATGGAGTGGTGCAGGGGAGGCCCACACATGCACTTTGAGATCTAGGTCTGAGGTAAAATTA
This sequence comes from Gastrophryne carolinensis, assembly GCA_027917425.1. NCBI lineage: Eukaryota > Metazoa > Chordata > Amphibia > Anura > Microhylidae > Gastrophryne > Gastrophryne carolinensis. The sequence goes on from CM051236.1 coordinate 378,685,025, forward strand.
TGAGCAATCCCAAGTGTTTCACATATTGGGATGCCCCAGAGGAGAGCTTTCACCAGTCCCTAGAGTATTTTCAACTTTCACGATGGGTGTCGTGGGTTTTTATCCACTTTATTGCTGGGAATGTTTGTTTCTGTGGGGGGGGGGGCACTATGAATTTAGCCAGCTCAGTGTGACCGACTCTCAGCACTCCACAGCATTCTTATCAAAAAAGGACACACACAGCGTCGGTGCTCTAAATGTGGTCGCTATAGCACAGAGCGCCAGACACTGTGTAATTAAAGTCTGTTTTTGAACACATATACACCTGTAACAAAGCAAAAACACATGGAATGACATTGTTTTAACACTAACGCTTTAGTGCCAGACCTGTAATGACAATTCTGCATAAAAATATAAAAAGCCCAAAAAGTTTCTAAAAGTGTTTGTTTGCAGCCAGGAGAGGTCACACAGTGATTTGAGCAAAAAAAAAAAAAAAAAAAAAAAACAAAACAAAAAATTGTCAAACACGCTGTTTAAACACAAGCAAATGAAAAGCTATTGAAATGTACGGGAGAGCGACACTGAGCGAAAGGTAATATCTGGCGCTCTGAAAGCTAGAGCGCCCGCGCTATACGCTGAGCCATCTGTAATAATACATCGGACGCTACATGGCGCTATTATTTTCTTTCATAAATGTGGCTTTGCATATAGCGCCCGGCGTTCGCCAGATGCTGCCTGCCGCTACGAGGCACTACCTGCCTGTTTGCTGCTACTGTAGTTAATCACACTGCACAATAAAAACAAGCATAATGCTGCACACTAGTTTGTATCATGGCGAGCTGTTTGCTGATTGCACCGTGGCAAACCAGGTAAATCAGTCCCTATGAAGACATTCTAGGCATCAATAGAATCAAGTTGGAAAACAACTGGCATTCAAATGTTACCACGAGGGGGGTGAAATGATGAAAACCACACTAATACTTTTGCAAGAAGTACAGCGCAGGCCCACCATAAATATTATGTAAAAGGCAGTATCGGGATAGCCCTCCTGCGGTCATGTTCTGAGTACAGATGCTGTGCAGATTTTTGTCCTTATATAAACACAGGAAGAAAAGGATTCTTTTTTTTTCTTTTGGCTGACGATGTTCTGCATAGAGATGTGCTCTAAATTATACGTACTAGTTTTTCCATTACTCACAGAATGCCTCTATTCTTTTTATTTATTCTGCATTTCATTGCAGGTGGGTCTATTTTAAAGTCACCTTATAAAAAGGCCATCTGTAGAAAAAAAGATATACTCACCCAATCTCTTGCAGCCTGTCAGTACGAGTAGTCAGGTGATGCTCTCCTATCATCAATCAGTATAGGAGCTGGTCTGGAAGCAGGAACATGCCCAGGAGGGAAGCACTAATGCTGACAGTTGAAGACACTCAGCGTTTAAACAGTCATGTGTGGGATCAAATTTGCAAGAGGTTGGGGAGTTAGCTGTTTCTTTTTTTTTTTAGTTTTGATCGTGGATGGCATTCAATTTTATTTTTTATTTTTTTTACTAATACAATCTATCATCAAGCTCTAATAAATCACAACAATGCAAGTCTCTCTTTAAAGTGGATCAAAAACCTGGGTTTTGGTCCTTGCCCTCGGGGTGCGAAACCCCCCCAGGTCGCCTGAACTAACTCACCTTTTCCCAGTCCTACGACACGTGTGGCTGCTCGTCCAATCTGCGTGCTCGTATTCGCATTAGTCCCTTCGTCCAAGAGCTCGTCTAATGTGAGCTGATCCGAGCGCGCTGGCAGCCACATACCCCGTTACCCTCTAACAGGGAGCGCACCCACGCCAGCCGTTTACAAATGTCTGATGCAGGGACGCACCCTTTTAAAGGCATAGCGGGGTGCGGTCGCTGCTCACGCATTCGCTGTTGGACCGGGAACGAAGGTGAGTTATGGCTGACCTGGGGTGTTTTACACAGCGGGACACAACCCAAACGGGATGCCCCGATGGGAGCGAGTATGTCTGCCCTGGAGTCTGAGACTCCAGGATGGGTTTTGGTCCTCTTTAACTCTTTCTTGACACATGACGTACTATTACTTCATGTGCAAATGCAGCTAGCTTCCCGCAATGTGTTAACTCCTGTGAAGCAACTATTGGATTAATGTGTAGGTGTAGTTTTAAAATAGGGTCTTGTTTGGGGGTTTTCTGACTTATTGCCCCCTCGAGGTCATTCAAACTAACATAATCCCAAATCCTATTGTGGCTGGAAGGGGTTAAATCTTTTTTTGTTAGAGAAATATTTCCTAGGAAACTAAGGAATATTTGGCAGCGGTTTGTGGTATGTGTTTAGGGAGGTTGATGCTTACAGCAACCTATCTTGTGCAATCGTCAAGCTGACATTTTGGACCGTGGTTCTAAATTCTTGCCTTCCAGATTTCAAGCTTTTGATTTGATTTATCTTTTTTTCAAATTATTTCTTGTTCCTGTTGTGCATAACTATTGCAGATTTGGACATTATACAAATGTTATTGATATTATTAAAAGGTTTTAATTATAAAAGGGCATCTGTGGGTTAAGGAAAAGAGCTTTACTCATCCATTTTCCCAATAGCTTTGATCTCATATAGTACTGGCTGATGAAATTCTGTGTGTCTTCAGCTTTCAGCCTGGGTGCCGACAGCTCAACTGTTAAAGAGGAGCAAAACCCAGGATTATCACTGTCCTTAGTGTTCCTCTTTCAGTCTTGGGATGCCCCCAGGTGTGAACCCTCCCCCAGGAACATGGGTATTCTTACCTAGCCATTGATCCCACAGCACATGTGCAGGTTCTCCTCCAGTTAGCTTTTTTATGCTGTGCATATTGATGAGCGGCATAGAAAGCTGAAGCTGGGGGAGCAGCAGGCATTCCTTCAGTTGTTGACACCGATGGCATATGTGGTAGGATCACCTGAAAGGCCATCAAGCAGAAAAAGACGTACACCACTAGTGTTATAGACTCTAGGCCAGTAGTTATTCCTTTTTAGCACCAGAGAGCATCGTTGCCTCAGATCACAGGAGTCGCTTACTGATTGGAGGGACGTAACTAACCATGCTGAGATGCCTTTTTTTACGCTTGCTTGAAAACTCTGTTATCTCATAGGCTGACATCTGAAAAATCAAAGCATTTCAGCAGCAGGCAGGCCTTGGAGCACAGGGAAAATTGTACTGCAGTACTTTAGGGCTGGCTGGGCAAGGCATAGTCCATAGCCATGTCCACCCTTTCTCTGTTATCTGTGGGGTACAATCACTTTAAGAGTGCTTTTTTGGCATTTTGGCTATCCGGTTGTTAAGTGTTCTTATCTGGGGCATCCCAAATTAAGATACACCGCGTTGTTAAACCCCCAGATTGCCCACACACCCATACCTTTTCACTGTTCCCAGCTCTACCGAAAAATACGTTCCAGAATGTCTTGTCCAATAATATAGGATGTTTATACGTGAGGGCTACTTATCTCATAAAAGGCTAGTAAAAAAAAAAATACGTATTTGTTACAGTGGTATTTGGTAAGGATAGACGACTAGGAGGTCCACTTTGAAAGGATCATATTGGTTACTTCAGAGCCAGTCGTTGTGTTACCAGAAATTGCAATATAGAGAAACTAAAAGATTATTCCAGCTCTGACAAAAGAATAACAAATAAGCACTTCCAAGTAACATAAATTACATCCGAAAGCTGAACTTAAACCAAAACTATTTTTTATATTATAATGTACAGTAAAGTTAATGTTCTTTCTGCAGGCTAAAGTCTTTATTCCTGTTGCCTTTAGGTGGCTTTAAGTTGTCCTTACTATGACCTGACCTGAATTGAATAGGGTTCAACTAAAGAGGAAGACTCAACTTCTTTGGCTGAGGAGGGTTTTCTAGGGTCTAAATAACTGACTTCTCTGGCAGGGGGTGGACAGTTGCCCCATGTGTATAGGTCGGTAAAGGCAATAGGGGACCTATATTGGCACAAGGTATGGGTAAGGTCCTCATATCAGGATTGAAAATAGTATAATTTGTGGCTATACAGTCTTGTATAATATCTCATATGCTGTCAATGTAAAGCATCATTTTAACTTAGTACTGTACATGGGGCTCATGTGTTGGGCTAGCAACAGGTCTTTTTGCTTGGAACTAAAAGCCACATAACCCAGTGACACAGCCAGCACTTCCTGGGGCAGGCAGTGCTGGTGGCTGGAACATTTTCTGTTAATTCTAGTGAAGTGAAAATACACTATAATGCAACACATGATTTTTATTTTGCATCAGGTATCATATTTGGCTTCGATTCTTTTAGCTTAATGAAGCCTAAAAAGGTCATTTTAGGGCTGGATTGACTGGGCATGTATTGTTCTACCTAGGTAGTGTGCATGGTGGAACATACTGTTTAGCACCCGGAAGGAGAAAATTTAGACAAACCTGATCAGCTTTTATGAAAAAGGAAGTTCACAACTGGATATATATCTTGATTTTTCTAAAGAATTTGATATTGTGCCACGTTGAAGAATGATACAAAAGATGAGAATGCTTGGGCTGTGGGAAAACATGTGTACATGGGTGAGTAATTGGCTTAGTGATAGGAAACAGAGGGTGGTTATTATTAGTACATACTTGGATTGGGTCACCGTTACCAGTGGAGCACCATAAGGCCCAGTCCTTTTTTATATATATATATTAATGACACTGTGAGTGGATTAAACACTAAAGTATCAATCTTTGCAGATTATACTAAGCAGTGTAAGGTAATTAACCTAAAGGCAGCTACAAAAAGATAAACTGAAAGCATAGGCAAATGAAGTTTAATACAGATAAATGTAAGGTTATACACATGGGAAAGAGCATGTTGTGCTATGATTACACACAAAATATGCAAATGCTTGGTAAAACTACAATGGAGAAGGACCTCTGGGTTTTAGTTAGCGATAACATTAAATGCAATGCCCAATTCCAGGCATCAGCTGCCAAAGCAAGCAGAATCAGGTGCCCATGACCAGAGCATCATTTTACCCCTGTACAAGTCACTGGTCAGACCCCATTTTGAGTACTGTGTACAGTTCTGGGCACCAGTGCATTAAAAGGACATATCAGAACTGGAGTGTGATCAAAAGTGAGCAACTAAATGAATAAATGGAATGCAGGGACTGGAGAACCCTGAAAGATTGTCAAAGTTAGGTTTATTCAGTTGGAAAAGAGACACCCAAGAAGTGACATAAGAACTATGTATAAATATATTCTGGGTCAATACAAAGCGCTGTCCCAAAATCAATTTATATCCATAACCTGAGGGCATCCACTAAGGTTAGAGGAAAGGCAATTACAACACCGACATAGGAGGGGATTCTTCTCTGTAAAAGCAGTGAGATTATGGAACTCTCTGCCAGTGGAGGTAGTCTTGAAGAGTACACAAAAAGGGTTCAAAAGTGGCCTGGATGCCTTCCTTGCATGTAATAACATTACCAACTATGACTACTAGACCACTGGAAGGAGATCTTCTTTTCTATACAGGCTGAACTGGGTGGCCTAATGTCTTAATTCAGCCTTACAGTGCATAATGTGGTACTATGTTACAATAACCCATATGATCTTGGATCTACAACTAAAAACAACATAGATATACTTAGATATTCCTGCTAAGTATGCAAATAAGTAATAAGTAAATTCTATTGTCTGGCAATAATCTCAAAACACGCCACGCTCCCTAACTTTGCTCAACAGTTCATATTGATGCACGCAATAAAATCAAATTCAAACAAATGAAATGCCTTGGTTAATCAATAAAATGCTTCAGTGATCATGTAAAAGAAGTGACACATAATAATCAAACACCAATATAAACTTGCCACTTTCCAAAATATGATTGCGTTAGATGAAAAATATATGAAATATTATATTTATCAAATTAAAAAACATGTTTGCTTAAGCCAGAGGTTCTCAACTTGTGGGTCGGGACCCCAGCGGGGGTCGAAAGGCCAAAACACAGGGGTCGCCTAAAGCCATCGGAAAATACATATTTCCGTTTGCTTTAGCCGCTTAGAAGTCGCGCTACCGTCTGCAGCAGCGCTATTCAGCTGGAACGCACGCCGTTATGGATGCGCGTTCCAAACTGAATGCATGCGCAGACGTGATTGCATCATCTGTCTGGGGCCTAAGGGGTGGGGGAAGTGGGGGGAATGCGCCACAGTCCATAACAGCGCATTACATGTGTCCGGCGCTTGCTGACATCATCAGTGGGCGGACGCAGCAAGCGCCGGAGGACAGAAGCCTAGGAGGCGAAGAGGCAAGAGAGCCTGCGAGACAGCCTGCTGGTGTAAAAAAGGGTAATAATGTAAAAACAGTACACACACCATACACACAATACTGTGTAAGTGTAAGGTGCTTTGTGTGTAATCATTACACAGTACACAAAGAAGCTTACACTTACACAAAGCACCATACATTCACACAGTGTGAACTACATCGGTCTTATACTATAAGAGACCACTATAAGATGTTCACACTGTTCCCCAATGTATAATTATCTCCCATATCTCCCGCTATTTTCCTATATTCTGAATGAGGAAACTGCTGAAATCAGTGGTTTCCGGCATTGAATCCGCCACTCATTGTGACTGCGGCGGATTTTGTGGAAAAGAGCTCCAGAGAATCTCCAGTTACCGCACAATCCGCCGCAGCTTCCTATTTATTTCAATAACAGGCGGAGAAATGACAGTTTCAGACACATGCTATGCCATGGTGAAATGTTATTTATTGGAATTATTAATAAATATTTCTCAACATATAAATATTGTTTTGTGATGAATCACTATGTTTAAATTATGTTTGATTTGTAGCAATAAGAATACATAATGCATATCAGGTATTTACATTCTGAACCATATCTGTAGCAAAATTACAGTTTTGAAGTAGCCACCAAAATTATTTTTTGGTTTGGGGTCACCGCAACATGAAGAACTGTATTGCGGGGTTACGGCATTAGAAAGGTTGAAAACCACTGGCTTAAGGTTATCAAATGGCTTCAGAAAGGTCATTAAAACCTCTATTAAAATAACTACAAGCTCATAGAAGATAAAAACTTTAAAACTTTAAAATTCAAAAGGTAAGAAAACATCTCCAGTCATTAATTACATTTAGTAAATATCAACAGAAAATGGGGCAATATATCTAGTGAGTTAGGAAATGTCATGTGCAAGTAAGACTGTATTATTAATGAGTAAGGAAATATCTCCAGTGACTAACTATAGATGAGCAAGTAAGGAAACATCGCTTGCAGTAAGAGAAACATTCTAATAGTTTACAAATGCCTGTTATGTGGTGAATGGGGGGATTCTGCCTAATTCCTGTTATGGGGTGATTAGGGAAGATTCTGCACACTGCCTGTTATGGGGAGATTGGAAGGGAATTCTGCACACTGTCTGCTATGGGGTTCTGAGCAGGGGGGGGGACTCTGCCACACTGCCTGCTAATAGGTTATGGTGGGAGGGGGGTTTAGCACACCATTTGGTCCAGAATATTCTTTTCTCTTATTTTCCTTCTCTAAACTGTAGAGTAAGGAGATTAACTGAGCAAGTAGAAATTGAAGAAAAAGGAAGATAACGTCCAGGCTTACTGGGTCAATTAGGGTACTTAATTGGGAATGAAATGATATCCAATGAGTAAGGAACATTTACTAGCAAGTAAGGAAATATCTACAGCAAATAAGTAAATGTCTTCAATGAGTAAGGAAATATTTCAATTAAAGTGGACCAAAACCCAGGATTTTGACCATCCTGAGTTTTGGACCAAAACCCAGGATTTTGACCATCCTGAGTTTTGGTCCTTGCCCCGGGGCATCCAATATACTTTCTGTATGGAACCTATACAGGTCGCCCAATATCACCAACTTACCCTCCCCAGGTCCTACGGCGCATGCGCGACCTCTTATCCTATCAGCGTGGTCGGATCCGCTCCCGCCACTACATCTAACAGCTCGTATATGGCAAGCAGATCCCAGCACGTTGGCGGCCACATCCCCTGCTACCTTCTAACAGGAAGTGTGCCTGTGCTGGCCACTCACAAATGCCTGGCGAAGGCACACATCCTGCTAAAGGGATAGTGAGGATGCGGCTGCTGCTCGCACATGCGCCTTTGGACCGGCAAAGAAGGTGAGTTTCTGGGCAACCTGGGAGGTTTCACACAGCGGGGCGTCCCGATTCGGTGGGGAGGATCTAGGGCCCTGGAATCTTATTTATTCCAGGGCCATCGAACTGTGGGTTTTGGTCCACTTTAGGCAAAGTAATAGCACAAGCAAGATAGGATTACCCCCAGTAAGTTTTTACATCTATCCTAAGGGTACGGAAATAACACCAGCAATTAAGGAAGCGTCTCCTTAATTGGAGAAGTGGGTGAGTAAGGAATTAAGGAAGTGTCTCTGGTGAGTAAGGAATTATCTCTAAGGAGTCAGGAAAGATCCTGAGTGAGTAAATAATTAATTCCTGTAAGCAAGAAAATATTACATGTATAGAATCATCTCCAGTGGGTGAGAACATATCACAAGCCATATATAACACTAGAACAAAATATAGTAAAGTCATTTTACTCTGCATTTTACTGTATTTGCATGTGAGTATTGTAAATCAGCAAAACAAATCCTTATATTCGCGTGTTAATCACTTTTAGAAACAACTGGAAAAAGAATGCAGTTCATATTGGAATATTTAGCTCAATCATTTGGTCCAAAATGGAGAAAGCAAATGTCACCTAAAATGCATAAATAAACAGCATTTTGACAGGTATAGGAAATAAGGTTGATACATTGGTTACAATATGCCAGAGATAGGCTTGCTGTAAAAAAAAATTAAGGCCTCCTATTAGTTTAAATTGAGCCAGTTATTTCAAAATGTGAAAAGAACATAAAACCCCAATAAAATATGTATTTATATTTCTTGAAATGCATTTAAGCATGAATAATTGGCAGATAACTTTCCAACTAAGCTCTTGCTTGAAGGTCTTGTCCTGGGAACAGAGCTTGACTAATAGGATTACTTAAACCTGACTTATGTGGCACATTAGATGCCTAGAGATTGGCTGAAGTCTTGAAACTTCTTTTTTTTGGGGACTGTAAAATAAGAACAAAGTGTAGGAAAATGGATTCGATTTTATCAAAAACCTACAACGTCAGAATATGATAAAGGATATATTGTGAAGAGTACCTGTTATATGAGGAAATAGGAAACAGATCCAATAAAGAGCTTTATTACCACCCTGGTAATCCATGTTGATTTTATGTTTGAATCTAGCATATAGCAAGGTCAGGTCCAGCATGGAATCATCTGGTATAATGTGAAGACATTTGGTGGGAGCCCAAGAGGAGGAGCAATTTACATTATAAAGCACGTGTGAGACACGTGGCCGGTAGCTTAGCAGGAGGGGGGTGCCCTTCCCTGATTCTCAAAACATATTTGACATGTATATTGGGATATAATGAAAAAATACAATCTCCAGCATATGTTCTGGTTTGGGTCTACAAATCAAACATCTGACTATGTGCTTTGAATTAGACATGTATTTGTATGGGGCAGCTATGGCTCATGTGCATCAAGTGACTTCCTACCTTATAGGAGGAATTCACTTATATGACTTATAAAATGTCAACAATGTCAATGAAATCAAACACAGTAGCTTAGGTATGTCTGGGCCACCACAGACATACTTAACCAGAATAGACCACAAAAAATTCCTGTCAGCAACAGGCTCTTAGGGCAAGCTGGGGCATTTACCTGCTTATATGCAGGGCAGATTCTAGATGAAAAAGTTCTGAGTGTGTGAAGGAAATATATGTTGCCCCTCCTTACCCATTACTGTCCTTCTTTCTTAGAATCAGACAGTGCTCCCTCCCAATGACTGAGCTCAATATAATAGTTAAGGGGCGAATGGATAGCACAACTGATAGTTGTGTGAAAAACACTCCCATGTGCAGAAAACATGATGACCGGAATAAAGGTGCCCCACTCACATAAACTGTGGCATTGGTACCATTCCATGAGGAAAAGGTAAGTATCATTCAAGACTCACAGGCAGCAGGAGTAGGTAGGTAAGGATCCATGTAGACCAGGACCTAACCTGGCACAGATTTGTGTATTGTTTGTGTAGCACTGTTTAGTGTATAATTAGACTACAGTACACTTAACTAACAGTTCTGTTTGCTCAATTCTGCATGCAGGGACAATTTTGGAAGACAATGGCTAAGTAAGGACGAAAATCCCATTTTCACCATATGACATCTCCTGCAGGAACATTTGCACCCACATCAGCTTCTATGGCCCATGACTACAGAGCACCCCCCCCCCCCACAGCAACATTACATGAATTTCCCCTTTGACATTAATTAATTAATGTCCATTCTACTAGATATCTTCAGGCAGCAACATTATATACATATATATCAAATAAATTTCCTTGCTTTCTCTCCCATCCCCCACACAAAAACAGTCAATTACATAATTTAAAAATAGTAGGTCAGGCAGGGGGGCTCTTTAGGTAAGGTGCCCTAGGCGAGTGCCTAGTTTGCCCTCCCCAAAAACTGGACTGGCCCTCTCTTTTAGGGGAGGCACCAATTAGCTACAAAACAGGTCACAACCTGAACCCCTCATTAGAATTTGTCACCCGGGAGCTTTGTGATTTAATTTCCTGATTTTGGAGTCATGCTCATGAGACTTTAGAAGTAATTTCTGCATCTAATCTCACCATTTTACAAAAAAGGCAACATTTGAATAATCAACAGCAATAAAAATCAGTACTATCAGTACTATCTACATTACTTCTTGTTCCTGCTTCTGGGTATAGGTCAGCTTCAAAAGCTCTTCAAAAGAGCATAGTTAAAGTGGGTGCCACCCTTCAAGCCTCCACCTGTTTCCAAAAGATACTGTTGACTACTTTCTGGTGATTATGCCTTGATTGTTAAGCATATAACATTAATTAACTGCCCTTGTGATAGAATACAAGTGCATGCATGGGGGTTGAGGGGGGGATTCCATTGGTTGGTTGGTCACACAGCTGCCAGCCAGAATGCAGGAAAGGCAAACTGACTGAAAGAGGCAAGGGTGGGATTCAGTGGGTTTTCCCCAGTTCTGTAGAACCAGTTGTTTAAATTGTAGCTCTTTCTCATAAAAGGAAAGAGGTGCCCCCAAAATGACCCAAATAAATAAAAACCCCCTTACTTCTACACTTTTTAATAGTGTTACACAATATAGTTTTTTTTGAGAAAGCAGGCTTATTTGTCAAAATAGGTTCTACAGATAGGTCAAAAATAAAAAGTTAAAACCCTAAAACCCTTTAGGTGAACCCTAAAACAAGCTGAAAATCTCTAAATCCATCACAGCTACAAACCTCATATAAGGAATAAAATCACCAGTTCTATGGCAGATGCTCACTCTGCCAGTGGGAAGCCTAACAATATCCAGAACATCCAGGAGTGGATCTTGAGTGAGTTGTTCATCACCTAATCAGGAACAAGTGTCCTATGTTCCCCTTTTATGTTGGCTACCTAAAAGATCCGTGCTCAACTTCTAGCAGGGATTGGTTTAGTTTTTAATCCCCAATTTGGGCTTGGCATGGGGGGTAGTCTAGTGAGTAGTCTTTAAGAACTTTTATTTGTGGTTGGAGCCCACCTATTTGGTGGCTTCAGCTGTCTTAGGATGTCTGGATTTCCCAATTGTAGAGCAGGTCTGGGGGGGGGGGGGGGTATAGCTAAGCGGGCTAGCTCTTCATTGCTATGGATCATTCAACCTTGTGGCTATCATAGTTTACAGTAGGAAGTGAAGTTCTTAGAGTTCCTTTATATGGTATGTGTCATCATTTTAAGCACACAGAATGTCCCAAAGAGACTGTAGCAGCAAAAGTATAGTAAACAAGTAAAAACATTTAGAGCACGGAACGGGTGCTGAGTCCAGCTGTCTTTTCTTAAAGCTGGGAAGGCATCGATTTTTCCTTTTTTAGACAGGAAACAGGGAAGGTTTCTCCAAGGTAATTTGTAGCTGATGGTGCTCATATAATCCCACAGGCACAATTTACCAGTTTGAACACATGAGTCTCTTTATCTTCTAAATCTAGTCTCCCAGTTTGTATAAACAGTACATAGAATCATTGGCGTAACTAAATGTGATAGGGTCCTGGTGCGAACATTAAATGGGTCTCTTTCACAGCTCATACAATTTTTTTTCTGTCTTTTAATTCAATTGGAACATAAGAAACAAAATATTCTAAATTCTAAACCAAATGTTGTGCTAAAACACCCCATTTCAGGCAGTGTGGGATTCCCTCCCACCCCATTCTCCATAAGCAGTGTGGCATTCCCCCCACCCCATTCCACAAGGGCAGTACGGCATTTCCCCATCCCATTCCCAATAGGCAGTGTGGCATTCCCCCATCCTATTCCTCATAGGTAGTGTGACATTCCCCCCATTGCCATAGGCATTGTGGCATTCCCCCCATCCCATTCCCATAGGCAGTGTGGCATCCCCCTCCCATTACCTATAGGCAGTGTGGCATCCCCCTCCCATTACCTATAGGCAGTGTGGCAACCCCCATCCCTGTAACCATATTGGCAATGTGGCATTTCACCCACATTCACTTATTCAGTGTGGCATTGCCCCCTACCATTCCCATAAGCAATCATCCCCAACCCCCCAGAAAAAAAGGTATGCTTACATGAACACAGTCCCAGCTCTGGCTTCTGGCAGCGGCACTGCTTCTTGGGTGTCAGCGCGCTCTGGCCCGAGAGACAGCGGCGGTGCTGGAAGCCACCTCTCGCCCAGACACCCAAGAGTCAGTGACAGTGCTGGAAGCCAGAGTGGGGTCAGCGGATAGTGTTCATTTGGGCTGGTGTGCCCTAACACAAACACTCGGGAGTCAGCACGGTTGCGAGACTCATCTAGATATACTTTTTTTTTTTTTAACATTCGCCCAATGCTGACTCCCCCCCCAACTTTTGGGGAAAAATAGTGCATCTTATATGGCAAGCGTGCACAAATATAATAATGTGGAGGAACAACAATGATGGGGCCCCCTTGACCTTCTGGGCCCTAGTGTGGTCGCACCCCCTCAAGTTACGCCCCTGTGTAAAATCAAAGCAGCAAAAGATCTTTGTGGTAGTCCTGTTGGATATTTGAAAACCATATTTTTAGTGGCCTCTTTATATTTCTACTGAAGAATATATTTTACACACCCATACACATCCATCCCTGAAAAGGACATAAACGCCATAGTGTGGACCAACAAACACAGTTACATCCCATCACCAATGGTGTCATCTAAATACTTACATAGGCTGTACTACACATAGGCTAGGGTTAATAATCCAAAGCCTTAGTAAAAGGTAAAATAAAATGCTGTATATCAGAAATCACAAGTACTGAATAAAAATATTAAAGCTAACATATAAGCAGTGTCCAGCCGGCAAAAATTGTTGAAAATAATTTAGCCAGCCTAAAGGAGAACTATCAAAAATATCTGAATATGCTGAAGGTGGCTTAAAGAGGAACCAAACCCACTATCCTGGTGGGCAGTCCAATTTGGGATTTCCCCGTAGATTGCCTGGAAACACACCTTTTTCCTGTTTCCATGGCTCATACTCAAATGAAGATAAAGGGTGGCTTGTCAGGAGCAGTTTCTGCACTGGATCATGTTAATGGGGGAGTAAGGTGAATATGGTTGAGCTTTTAAGCCTACAATGTGCCTTTAAAGCTTACCTAAACCATCTGTGGCATCATCCATGGTATAGGATTTAGGTCTTCAAAGACCTGCAAGTTCCCGCTGCCCTGAATTTAGGAGAAGGAGGCTTTAGGTTCACTTTAACGCTATACAGTCAATTTTGCCAAACAGTTAATAAAAGTTGTCTTCAGAATACCTGCTACCTGTTGCACTTGCTGACTTCCACTGGGGCATATTTTCAAGTCAGACTGGTTTTCATCTGGCTGCATCAGCTAACTTGCTTCCCAGACATAATAGATTTAGTCATTGTCTAATCTAGATTTATTCAACCTGAGAATCTGTATTAATAAAAAAAGCTAGTTCCCAGGAAATTGAAAATATCAATCCCCATATTCTACCTATCGCCCCCTCCTGGGGATTTGTGGAACAGAGTGGTAGTGAGCAATGTAAAATGCTAAATACTTCTCATGCTTAAAAAAAAAAAAAAAAAAACACTGAAACTCTGCTTTCCAGAGACATAAAAATGTTTTCCTACAAATTTATGAATATTTACATAAGTATTAAGAACTTCCCTTACAAAGTAAAGATGTTCTTCATAAAGTTGAGAGGCTTCCCACTCTATAATAAATAAACAACTTAATGTTTATCAGGTTTTTATAGGTTAATTTGGCAACATTAATTTATATTTTAATTTGACAATACAAAAACAAATGAATAGAAACTGATTTCTAATAGTAAAGAAGTGCCTCATGGATGACACCAGCCTTAGAGACCTGTATGGATCCCTTTTTAAGACCAGCACCCAACCCGTACCCACAACCAAGAATATAAACACTACCTGAACCTCACTCTGAAACTGGCCTCTAATAGAAGATGTATGCCATAGGGATGACACCAGTCGTAAAAAGGTATGGTTCAGTTTTTGCAGACTGGCACCAAGCCAAAGCTCACAATCAAGGACTTGAACAATACATGCCCCAGGGTTAATTCCAGCCTTAGTAACCTGGATAGATCCATTTTAGAGACAGCACCCACAAACAAGAACCTAAACACTATCTGTACTCTATCTCACTAAACTAGCCCCTAATGATCCCTAATGGTAGAGGAATGCCCAAGGGTTGACACCAGTACATGGATATATCCAATTTGAAGACCAACATTCAGCCCATACCACTACCAAGTGCATGAACACGACCTCTAACCCAATATTAACTGGTCTCTGATGGTAGAAGCAAGTCAGACCTGCATTGATCTGTTTTGCAGACCAGCATCCAACCCATACCCACAACCAAGAACTTAAACACTAGCTGTAACACACTTTTGCCTTCTCTCTATAATCACAACCCAGTGTAACAGGGTACCCAGTATGGAACCAGAGTAATCAGTAAATGTAAATATTAATCCACACATATTTTAATTTTATTTTTAGTTGCAGTTCTTTCTGGGGGAGATGTTGGAGCCACTATTACTTGACTTTATTGATAAAGGCTTTTTACCACCCGAGCCAGAAATAATATTATGAAACTTGTTTACTTTGGTAGTGCATAGGTTGCTGATGGTCTCTAATGGTAGAGGAATGCCCAGTAGATG
This sequence comes from Gastrophryne carolinensis, assembly GCA_027917425.1. NCBI lineage: Eukaryota > Metazoa > Chordata > Amphibia > Anura > Microhylidae > Gastrophryne > Gastrophryne carolinensis. The sequence continues at coordinate 378,700,290 of CM051236.1, forward strand.
ACACCAGTCCTAGTAACCTGTCATACCTGCTTTGATCTGTTTTGGAGACTACCACCCAACCCATACCCACAATCAAGAGCTTGAACAATACCTGTAACCCACTTTTGCCTTCATTCTATAACCACAAGCCAACTTGACAGTGTACACAAACTAAAACCATAGTAATCAGAACAGTTTGAATCCACAAATATTTTATTTTTGGTATTGGGTTGAAGCCACTTTTACTTGACTTTATTGATTGTTTAAGGCTTTTTTCCACCTGAGACAGTAATGTTGTTATAAAACGTGGTAGTGCATGAGTTGGGGGGGATTCTGGTAGAACATCAGTTTCATCTATATATATTATGGAGAATTTGCGAAACCCCGGAACAGACATGCTGATGGGCTTTCTAAACTTTGTAGGACCTAACCGAGCAATCATAGTTGTCAAAGCCACTATTAGGCACTCCTGACATTTATTACTAGGCAGTAACAGGCAGAGCATTCCATCAGTTAAGGGTTTTGCTGATGGGCAAGAAGTTTGTTCAGAATGAATGATGAGAAGCCCTTAGTGGACCGCCAGAACATGTGTTAGAAGACAACGTAGCATGGCATTATACGTTATTACAGGCTGTAATATTTCGAGCAGACTGTAGTATTATTTACTACTAACATTAGACACATTTTTATTACCTCTCACAATTACCCTTCAAGGTGTACAAAAATGCACAAATCACAGCTTTGGTGACAGCTGTTGCTGCAGTCAGGCAGAAGAGTAGTTAATTACTAGTGGCAATGAATCCAGGCTAGTATGGGAACAATCCAATATTTCAAGCTGTCTCTGGTTCTATTGTCTGTAGCCGATTTATATAAAAGAAAAAAAAAACGACAGCGATATGTGCCATTGGCATCAATAGAAGAGTTCTCTCCTGGCATGTGCTTTATACAATAGGCACACTTACTGTGCAGACTACTACACCACAGTCACCCTATTATAGAAATTAACTTCAGACTGCCAACGGATTTATTTCTCGTTGACTTTTTAAGAATCCTTTTGTTTAATCAAAACCACAGCACAGAAAATTGCACTATTTGAGTGTTGCTGGTTTAATAGCAAAATGTTTCTGTCCAGTTGTTAAAAATGAGAATGAATTGATCTGCCAATCACTACAGTTATGAGACTTGAGAAAAAGATATTTCTCAGGTTATCCTTCCTTGTTTATCCAACAAACATTTCTTTTTGCAGTACAAACTACAGCAAACATGTACCAGCTGAAAAAAAAAAAAAAAACTAAAGCACCCAAGGGCTAAACAAAACCTGCAATGCCTTTTATGCTTTGATACTGCATTAATGATTGCATCTTCAAAACCCGAATTATAAGTTGTCATAGGTGCATAGTCTGCATGTCTATCTAATAATATAGTATCAGGCAAAAAAAGCAGCTTTACCTAGTTCTTTCTATAGCTACAAAGCAGGCAGACTAATACTGTACAAGCTTTACCTTAATGCGCTTTAATGCGTGAAAACACCCAATATTTATCTGGTAAGAAGTTACTCTGCTATCCACCGGCTTTGCAGGCAGCCAAAGAAGATTACACAAAGCAGCACACACTTAAAAAACAAGTGCTTCTTAGCTCTTGATAGCTTTGGGATGTGGCGTTTGATGTGTGCCCTCATGTCGGGTGACCAGTGACTGTTTGCCTTGCATATCATGTGTCTGAAACCTGGCTGAATGATCTTTCAAGAGTTAATCCACACCATTTTTTTGTGTTCATGAAAAAGTAGTATCATACAGATATAAAAGAAAAACCTTATTAAACCCAAATATGTCAGAACAGGGTTAACTACGCCACACATTTTATCAATAATGACATGTTACCTAAATGACACACAGCCACAACAGTACAGACCTGCTATTTCCAAGTAGGTTGTGGGAAACCAAATTGTCTGTAACTAATATTAATGTAATAGTATTACTATCTTTTTAAACTCTATGTGCTTTAGTTTCATTGGTTTGTGATTAAGACCTATAGTGTGCCTATATCAAGATTACATTGCAAGCTCTTTTTAGATTGATGCTTAGAACTGTATAAAGCACTGCAGAACATTTACTTAAATAAAATAAGGCGACAACACATGTTAAGAATTAGAAAGCCAAAGAAGAACATGTTCTAATGAAGGGTGTCAGCCTGTAAACTCACTAAACAAGATTTGCAGAAGTGTAGCAAAGAGAAAAAGCTCCAGGGTGAGATGTGGCTGAACTTGATCTTTTTGAAAGCTCTTCATTCTGCGCGTTGATTGTCGACTGTGTGTGTTAGGGATCAGTGTGGAAAGGAAAGCGATGAGGGGGAATTTGGTGTTCCCAGGACAAAAACTTTGAAGCTCCTGTAAGAAAGCTCAGTAGCTGGAGCAGAGAGCATGCAGAGGGAGATTTCTCACCTGGGCTTGGATAGAGCTGAGAATCACAAGGTGCTGAAATCCTGGATGATCCAATGCTTTGGTCGCCTCTCGCAGTCCAGTCCACCAAGTGCTTTGAATCCCAGCTGAGCCATTCACATGTCTGTCCTCTCATTCACTGCCTTCAGGAGTTGGGAGCTCCAGAGCTGGGCTGACTCATAAGGGAAGGACTATTCTTCAAGGTCCTAGTGCCTTTCTGACATAAGCCAGGTGTGTGCATGCATGTGTGTGTATGTGTGCATGTGTGTGAGTGTTTCAAATTCTTTTTTATCCTCCCTCCTCTGTACAGCGATATTCCGATTCTAATACAAGCGATAAGTATGAAACTAGCAATTTAGGAGATGTAAAAAGCGTTTTCGCATAAACATGCAGATCCCGAACGCATCCTCCTCTAGTCTTTAGAAGAACATCTGATAACAACCCCCTATAGTTATGGTGGAGTTTAAACTGGGATTACGTCTGAGCCTATCAGCTTCAGCCCAGCAGTGGCGTTTTCAAATAATCACTACTTGAAAAGGCTTAACCCCTAATGCACCGCAGCGAAATGCAGGAACAAAGCTGTGCCATTTCTCTGTTAGGGTGGCCGCAGTCAGGCGGAAATCTCACCGAGAATGACAGGCGAATCGAAATGCACGTCATGACGACCTGCGGTGATTTTTTTTCTTGATCTGTCTGATGAATGGTTGCCACGCATTCATAGTGAAATCTTCTCTTTCTGTCTTTTTTCATAGAAAAGGTGACAGTCAGCTTCAAGAAAGTTTAAAAATCTGGTCATGTGGTAATGAGGATATCTAAAGAACAAATAAAATGGCTCTTTACACAGCATGTATTCTGCCAACAGTTTCATTCGGAGATACAGTTTCTCATTGGGACCCCAGTAGCTCTATGTCTTGATACAGGGCAGTTTCTAGGCAAAATAGTGCTTAGTGTGGGAAGGAAAAAATTCTGCCCCCTCCTTAACCATCCTATGGTGCTGCTGCTGTCCCATACCAGTATGTGCCATGTGGTGCCTCTGTCTTAGCAGCAGGCAGTGCCCCCTACCCATGACTTAGCCCAATATGGGGTGATGAGGTGCCTGCACCACTAACAGTGGCTCTGACTCACCTGCAGAAAACAGGATGGCTGGGATAAAGGCGCCACACGGGCCGGCCCAGGGGGGGGATTCGCGCGCTATAGGAGCGCATTTAATCAGCTGCCAGACCAGCTGAAGGTAGGCACCGCTCTTCCACGCTACATTTTGCTTCTCTGTAACACTGCTCTGAGGAAGGAATATCGAAACACGTGTCAGCAAAAAGGATACAGCACTATGAGGCTGATTCATCATTGGCGGCAGGTAGCAACAGATGAGCGTCTGTAGCAGGCATTTTCAGAGCGCCCGCTAGTAGTCGCAGTGCTCGGCCGTGGGTCGCTACTTTATAGCGACTCAGTCGCTGTTCAGTAATGTTGAATACATTGTGAGGAGTCGCTATTTGACCAGTACAGCGCTGTATGGGAGCGCATGTTAGCGACTGCTCATAGCGACCGACTCACACCATATTCAGCAAAAAAACAGCCTCACCAATCTCTGGCGCTGAAAAATACTTGTTTGAAGCCCAGAGCGCAGGAGGCGGTGTATTTAAAGTGTGTTTTCAAGCATCTATCAACTAGTAACAAAGCGAAAACATATGGAATTACATTGTAACAACATTGTAACATGAACACTTTAATGGCAGACCTGTAATGTCATTTCTGGAAATATATAAAAAATGAAAAAAATATGAAAAAACTGCTATTTCAATGCCAGAAGAGGTCAAAGAATTATTTGTGATTTTTTTGCAAAAAAAAAAAAAGAAAAAAAACCCTGTTTAAAGAGAAGAAAAGGATCGTCCATTGAAATGTATGGGAGAGCGACAGGTAGCGAGAGGTCATACCTGGCGCTGTGCAAGGCTGAACGCTGGCGCTGTTCGCTGAGGCTGTGAAAATGATGAATCAGACGCTACATGCCGCTATCCCAGTCGCTAAACAGATTCTGCTTGATAAATGTGTAATTGCGTGCCGTGTCTGGCGTTCACCAGTCGCTACTTGTCGCTACCTCTCATTAACCAGCCACTACCTGACGCTATCCCTTCTTAAATTAGGGCCTATGTCTCAGCCTGCATCTCAGCATTACTCAGCGTAACCCTGCGTGGACTTCTTAATAGCAGCTTCACCATAAGTGCCTCTATGCACAATTGCCAGGTATCTAAAAAAACGTTATTGAACATTTGAAAGATTCACTACTATAATCAATGGATACACTGATTCTACCCATCAATTGCCTGCGGGATTTTCTGAATACTAGTCCATTCTGATGAACTACCGTAACCAGCAAACCTTGCACAGTATTCGGACCACTTTTCTACTACTTCTACTTTTGTATATATTGTATATAGCTATTACCCCTGTGTGTCATTAGTAATTCTGTTCCCTATACCCTATATATGTTATACCTTCATGTGGACCTCAATTTAATAGATGAATTGTACATAAATACATTTATTGTTACTTTTTGCATCACAATCATAGTAGTAGGTGTGCTTCTATTTGTAGTCTATTATGGGATAAAGGCGCCCCCATGGCCTTGGTGCCCAGGGTCATCGCCCTCCCATAGACACAGCCATGTCCTGAGTCCTCCTTTTAGAATTGGATGTATAGACACGAAAGATAAAAAAACAACCTTTGAAAAGCGCTATGATTGCGTAAAAATTCTATGGAGACTTTGATATATTATGTCTTTCAATAAAATATTTGTACAACAGAAGGGATCGCTTTATGTCATCTTGGAAAGTGATTGATGCCCCCCCAAGCTTGTTTTATTGTGCTGGCAACCAGACCAACAGCTATTAGACAAAAAAAGGGTTTTGGTCCGCTTTGGGGCACCCTGTGTCTAAGGCATTTGCACCTATTTCCAGGGTGAGACGTTTATGGGATGACATGGGCTAGATCTTACTAACTGGGGCAAGTAGCCAACCTGGACTGATAAGGGAGGTAAAGAGAGTATCCTGAGTCACTGACCACAAACTGAGAACAGAAAGCCCAAAAAGCCCAAGACCTGGCTGCTCACTGTTATGTACACCCCCCCCCCCCCCCCGTCCTCTGACATTAATATTCAGTGTACATGCACCAAGAACTTAAAGGGAAAGTATGGCATTTTTTAAATTGTATGTTTTCTTGTGCCAAAAGGATGTCCTCAATGTGCTGAGGTCTTCTGTTATAATATCTACAAGAAGAGAGGAGTGAGCCCTGTACACATAGAACACTGCTTCTATGGCTTTGCAGAGGTGAGGGAGCTCACTGACACACATACCGAGGCTTAGTGCCCCACATAGCTTGTGTTCTGTCCGTGCCGGGCCTATTGACCCCACTGCCCTTCCAGTGTCTTAACCGTTGTGTGTGTCGGGCCCACGATGCGTCTTTATCAGTCCCATAGCCTGCACTGGGGCCTAGATCTGCTACAGCCTTCACTGGGACCTGCACTAAGGCCAAGCTACATCATAGCCTGCACTGGGGCCCAGCTACGCCATAGCCTGCACTAAGGCCAAGCTACACTATAGCCTGCACTGGGGCCCAGCTATGTCCTAGCCTGCACTGAGGCCAAGCTACACCATAGCCTGTACTGGGGCCCAGCTACATCATAGCATGCACTGGGGCCCAGCTACACCATAGCCTGCACTAAGGCCAAGCTACATCATAGCCTGCACTGGAGCCCAGCTACGCCATAGCCTGCACTGAGGCCAAGCTACACCATAGCCTGCACTGAGGCCAAGCTACACCATAGCCTGCACTGGGGCCCAGCTATGCCCTAGCCTGCACTGGGGCCCAGCTACACCATAGCCTGCACTGGGGCCCAGCTACACCATAGCCTGCACTGGGGCCCAGCTACACCATAGCCTGCACTGGGGCTCAGCTACACTATAACCTGCACTAAGGCCAAGCTACATCATAGCCTGCACTGGGGCCCAGCTACACCATAGCCTGCACTGGGGCTCAGCTACACTATAACCTGCACTAAGGCCAAGCTACATCATAGCCTGCACTGGGGCCCATCTCCACCACAGCCTGCACTGGGGCCCAGCTACATCATAGCCTGCACTGGGGCCCATCTCCACCACAGCCTGCACTGGGGCCCAGCTACACCATAACCTGCACTAAGGCCAAGCTACATCACAGCCTGCACTGGGGCCCAGCTACATCATAGCCTGCACTGGGGCCCATCTCCACCACAGTCTGCACTGGGGCCCAGCTACACCATAACCTGCACTAAGGCCAAGCTACATCACAGCCTGCACTGGGGCCCAGCTACACTATAGCCTGCACTGGGGCCCATCTCCACCATAGTCTGCACTGGGGCCCAGCTACACTATAGCCTGCACTAAGGCCAAGCTATACCATAGCCTGCACTGGGGCCCAGCTCCGACAAAGCTTGCAACAGGGCCTCCGCTAACCTATGCTCACACCTCCCCTTGATGGGACTGCTTATGGTAAGATGACTGTCACATGGAACTTGTCCTTTAAAATTAAGCTGCTCCACTTTTAATGTCCCAAAATAATTTTGCAGAGTGCACCATATTTAGCTGTGCAATCTTTCAAAAAAGTTCACAGCTATAAATGGTGCTGAATTGCAACAAGGAAAATAATCATAAGAAAAAGTTAGAAAAAAACTATTCTTTTGCTGCTAAATCAACCCTATTGTGGTGGAAACGCACAAGTGCACTTCCTCCATCAGTTGAGATCTGTGGTGGTCGCCCGAAAAACCATTCCGGAACATCCATAGTTTTCTGTTGCCCAGTGTTCAGCAGCAATGGTGACAACAGGAGCACCACCCAAGATTTTTGGGGGGTTTTGTTCCTTTTGTCCTTGATTAGGGATGTCTTGCTGTGTGTACATCTCGGGGTTACCCATAAACTCACCTTTTCCTCATTTCCATGGCATATGCCACTCTGAATTTAGATTGAAATGACCCCTGGACCCCCGACAGCTGGACCCCCGCTCACCTCTAGCTGTGGGCGTACCTGCATCAACCATTCAGAAGGGCCTGGCACAGTTGCCTGCCTGGCTAGTTTTCCTCAATGAGGTTAGTTGTAAATATTCTTGAATGAAAAAAACAGAGGCTCTAACCCTTCCAATATTTATAAAAAAAATCTTAAATGGTTTCAAGCCAAGCCAGCCATGTCACAATTTCTTGGCTTGGTGTGCGCAGCGGATATAATGACAACGTGTCATCGCCCCCTAGTGGCTGAAATGATAACAGAGCATTAAAGTGTCTGGGCTGTTACAGCCAACAACAACACCATGAATTGTCAGTCACATCAACTCCCACTGCTCAAGGACAAAAAGTCAATTAAAACAGAAGCAGTTATTTTCACAGTCTCCTGTGTTTTATTGCCTTCCCGGTGTTTCTCACTCTGTCCTTCTGGAGTCTTTTCATTACTAAAATGTCTGCTGTGCCAGAGTCTACCACAGTCTGCATTTCTCACTGAGTATTTATAGAATCCTTGTCTGGTCTCGTGAATGGCACCCGGCGCTCAAGATAAGGATCCCTGTGGGAAGTAAATAGTGGCTTTAACTCCTTTGCTGCTATTGGTGAAGTAGAATGGAAAATGCAGGAAGATAACCCAGGCAGAAGAAAAGAGACTTGGGGGCTACCAATCATGCATGATAAAAGGCTTTCTATTACACTAATGTGTCTTCCAAATGGAATTAATATTATTAGTATCGTTATCATTGTTACATATTTATCATTATGACTTCTACAGAATTATTAATGCATCATCTTTGAATGTATCCAGAATTATTTTTGGCAAGCAAATACAGTATAGATGTGCTGATAAGATATAATGTCTTCCAGATTTTTTAAAACCCACAAACCCAATTCAAAGCAAAACCTTTAGTCATGTGTGTGAAACTCATTTTCCATTCTTTTCATTATAGCAAAGAGCTGAACAGCCCCCGATTCAGTTAAGAAACAGTTTGTGTGAGGTTTTTTGTGTATTTTATAAATGCAAAGCCAAACATATTAAAGGAATAAGGAATACTAGCAAACAATAAAATACGTGTTGATAGTGATTGCCAATGTGCATACTGCCCTCTAAGCCCAGCTTGACTTGCCTTCAACCTATTGGTGACCATGTGATTCTCTCAGTGGTTGAAATATGGAAATAGGCTCTGGGCTTATCCTGGGGCCTGGATAGACCAAAGGAGCAAGGAGAAGGTACAGTAAGTCCAACTGGGCTAAGCAGAGGGGGGGGGTGTAGGTCCATTGATTGATGTTGAGCCACTATGTAGTATATTTGTTTTTTCTCCTGGGCTGCTAGCCCAGACATAGGAGAACCAAAGTTTGTTGTCGTACTGACAGCTCTGATAAGGTACCAGCCACTATGCCCTATGGCACATGTTTTGGCACTCATCCTGGAGTGCAGGGGGCCCTCCTAGTAGAACACCAGGCCTCTGCTGATGGGCACCAGGTTCTTTTGCGCTCCTCTGGCCCTGCCAGCAGGTGACTTGTTGGACCACCTAACCTATAAACTAGTACATCGGTCCATGGGTCCCCTTAGTAGTTCACAAGAAGTAAAGACACTTACCACACACCAATTTAAAGACCTAAAAACAACTCTAAAATATAAATAAAAGTTATCCTCTAGTGACAACCTTTGAAGATTTATAGTCTGCTGCTCTGCAGTAACCAAACGATAAGAGCATTGATGCTGGTCATTACGTTTCAGCTCTAAATGCACCCATGTCTTTTGCATGCACTTAAAATGAAGTCAATGTAGATGTAAGAAATATCCTTTTGAACTTGTGATGGATTTAAATAAAATTCTAAAACCTCACAAACCACATAGTGGCTTTCCTGGAGCAGAATCATTTTCACAGGAAGGAAGCCGAGTTGTGTAGTGCAGCCAGAGAGATAAACATTCTAAATCAATAAATCAATACAATAGTGACACCTACAGGTTGGAGGCATACACCACAGTATAGAATGGAAAGGAGGGGGTGTGCTCCAATATGGTGGGGAGGCACTTAGCAGAACTGCAGCATTCACTGCTGGAGAAGGAATATGATTTTGCACAGCAGGAACTGTTTTAGGGGGGAGCAGGGATACAATACCATTGCTATCAGATAAATAGGAATGAAATCCAAATATACACTAACCCCCTCCTATGCCTCTCTCTTCCACTAGGTCTAACTTAAAAAACACGCTAAGCTGCTTCCTACTAGATGCTGGGTCCCACACCTTAAGTGGAACACTATATCCTCCGCTTCAGCAACTGATTTACTGGAAGCATTGAATGGTATTGTCACCCTGTCAGTGCAGAAGCCATGGTCCAGCCGCTGCAAGGAATGACTGATAAGAGTCACCTCTGATCCCCTGCTGCCCTAGGAACATGGAAACTGAGACTCTAGTGTTTGTCTTCAGGCTAGCTATGGCCTTATGCTTAGCAAGAGAGATGAGGGAGAGTCAAAGTATGTTTAGGTTAGCGGACACTGTAGGTCTAATCAGGACCAGGTTAGGATGCAATATATATAGCAATGTTCACAATGTGTATTTAGGCTGGGGAGTGGTGGTGGTTTGAGGAGCCAAGATGATAGAATGCAAAATGGGGAAGAGGGAGAACATCAGGGGGGTGTCCAATTAGTAACTTTTGGGGCCCAGTGAACTGGGGCTCCACAAGGAGTAGTGGGGAATGGAAACTTTAGGGAGTCTAGCCAACTGGAGCATTAATGGGACTTATTCAAGAGGGTAATTTGAAGGTTATGTCATAGGGAGGGGTGTATTGGACTTTGAGGTAAATTCAGAAATCTCATGGGGGGGGGGGGTAATCAGTTTTTAGGCTTTGTAACAAAAATAGTCATTTTTTATAGTGTTAAACACCATTATTGTATGCTTTTAGATTTATATCCACTGCTGTTAGACCTATGCCCTGTTTGCCAATATAATAGAGAAATGGGGCTAAAACTCCACAATGCAGTGACAGACAGTAGGCGAAAGCAAAAGCTAGAACGATTTCCCACTCTATCCAAATCTAAGCAAAGCTGAGTATAACATGATTTACAAGATATGCATGGCAGTTGTCTAGGAAAGCAAGGTGATGACGTATTATTAGACATTGTTATTAAACTCTGTGACATTTTGGCTGGTTGACACTCTGATTCATAGTGGAGAACTCTGCCCTCCTTCCCATAAGTCACTTGCAGGAGTCATGTCATACTCAGCCTCTGACACACAGAAAATTGAGAGTTGGGAAAACCATGTTTGGAAAAACAAATGCTGAATACAGTGTTGATATAACGATTGTGCCATTGACCACATAGAAAAAGTCGAATGCTCTGTATCATTTTGTTTGGTCTGTAGACTGCAAATGTTGCTGCAATGCAATCAGTACGTATTTACTTAAGTGCAACTCCAGGCATTTTTTTCCTATTTGGACAGAATGAAAAATAAGTAAAAAAATAACCTCCAGCATTCCTTCCCCTATAGATGGGCCAGAGGGCACATCACTTACATGGGCACAAAACTGGGCAGGTCCTTGGATGTGATTTATTCACTAAATTTCCCCTCCCCCCCTGTTACGTGCATTTTCCAAGGATACAGAGGCGTGGTCCCTCAAAAAACTTTCTTGGTTCGGCAGGTGCAATGCGTTGAAGATGAACCTGCTGCCACGCCTACTGTACCTGATGCAGGCCCTGCCCATAGAAATCCCCAAATCTTTCCTCTGCGGGATGGGGTCCCTGTTCACAAAATTTATTTGGTCCGGCAGAAGCCCCAGAGTTAGTAGGAAGATACTGATCAGAGCAAAAGAAGAGGGCGGACTGGGCTTTCCCGACCCGGGGCTGTATTACGCCGCTGCTCACCTGAATAGGGTGGTGGATTGGTGTAGACATGCACGACAAAAACAGTGGGTGCAGATTGAGCAGAGCTGCACGCCAATCCCTCTGAAATCCCTCCCATGGCTCAAAAAACAGGCTCTAGGCTAAGAGTGGAAACATCCTACAGTAGGGGCCTCCCTTAAGATGTGTTAGAAACACTTTCCGCTCAAGGACATCTCCCCGACACCTTCGCCAATGTTTCCAACTCTGGGGAACCCTGAGTTTCCACCGGGAGTAAGTGGTAGGACAGCGGGGAAATGGATGGAGAGGGGGATTTGCAGGGTAAGCCAAAGGAGACCAGAGCTCATTGGATGAGCTGGCACACTCGAAGGGGCTACCTAGGTGGGATGAATGGCAGAGGATGCAGTTAATTCATTTTCTTTCGTCCCTTAGGCACCAGACAGGTCAGGCTGCCCCTACATTCCTCCTAAAATGGGAGAGCGACCTGGGGGTTACGTTTACACGCAGGCAAAGGAGTAAGATTATGAGCCTAGACCATAAGACCTCTGTAGGCACCAGATATAAGGAGTGCAATTACAAGTTACTAACGAGATGGTACAGAGTTCCGGCCCTGATTAACACGTGGTGCCCCGCAGCTTCCCCTATGTGCTGGCGTTGTAGCAGGGAAAGGGGGACCTTCTTCACATCTTTTGGTTGTGCCCAGAGCTTGGGAGGTTTTGGTCGGGGGTAAAGGACACAATGCAAAAGATGACAGATGAGGTGTTGCCAGATGGCCCACCTTCTTCCTCCTCCACCACTCAGGAATGCCCACCAAGAGGTATCGTAAATCGGTCCTGAGTCAGATGGTGAATGCCGCAAGGGCCTGCATCCCCTTGCATTGGAAGAAATCTACACCCCCAACGGTCTCACAGTGGCTGAGTAAAGTGGTTGAAATTGAAAGGTACGAGGGTCTTACAGCGGCCCGCAATGAATCTGCGGAGACACATTTCCGTAAATGGGCCTGTTGGGATGCATTCACACACTCACAGAATTACAGTCCTCTATTAGAGTCAGATCTTGGTTAAAGGGATTGGTATGCCTCCCGCTCCTTGCCCATCCCCCCCCCCCCCCGCAGTGTTTCTTCCCGACCTGTTTTATCCCCCTCTACTCTCCTTGCTCTTTCTTCTTTTGTCTTCTTTGGTAGCTTTGTTATTTCTTCAGAGTGTTTCGATTGGAAGCAGGTTGTAGTAGCATAAATTAGCCGCTTGGTGGTGCAAGCCAGAGATGTGGGATGGGGGGCCTTCGCCTGGCTACCTCTTCGGGCCTTTAAATTGGCGGGTCCGACCCCGAGGTCGGCCTGGCCGGTACCGTTGATACCGGACGGGGCTGTGGGATGGGTGTTGGGTGACCGACCCCCCACTGGTTAGGAGACTTGACGAAGCGGCCCCAGTGGAACTAACGAAGATATTTAGACTGCTCTGTTAAGACAACACCCTATAAGAAGTGTATGTTTATTGTCTTATTTTCTGTTTTCTAAACAGTTTTTATTGTTGTAACTTGAAAATGACATAAACAAAGAATATATAAAAAAAAGGAAAGTAAGTAAAAACATTTCATTTTTCTAACTTAGGTGCCTATAAAATTATTTTTTACCTAACACCTAATTAATAGGTGTATCAATAAAAATGAAACCCATATTTTCTGCACCACCATACTGTCTTGATGACATCCATTGATTTTCTTTTAAAGGTTCTTCCTGTTTTTAATGAGGGCCGATTCAACATTGTGCGAATATATATTCTCATACTACATCAATTGGAATGCAGATGGTTTTCAGCAGTGCAGGCGAATCCATCACATGCATACGAAAACCAGTTTCACATTTATGGAAACGCATGTTTGCATGAGAATATCTGCACGCATTGTATGCGAAAAGGCATGAGAAGTGTGCAAGGGCTTTCAAGCTAATTCAACACCATGTGAATATAAATTCTTATGAACATGGCAGATCTGTGCAAGCATGACCAAGCAGTTATGCCTATAGATGGTAAATGGCTGATTCAACACCATTCAAATATATATTCTTATAAACATGGCAGATCTGTGTGAGCACGTCCAAGCAGTGATGCCTATAGATAATATAGGGCTGATTCAACACCATCCAAATATATATTCTTATGGACATGGTAGATCTGTGCAAGCATGTCCAAGCAGTGATGCCTATGGATGGTATAGGGCTGATTCAACACCATCCAAATATATATTCTTATGAACATGGCAGATATCTGCAAGCATGTCCAAGCAGTGATGCCTGTGGCTGGTATAGGGCTGACTCAACACCATCCAAATATATATTCTTATGAACATGGCAGATCTGTGCAAGTATGTCCAAGCAGTGATGCCTATAGATGGTATAGGGCTGATTCAACACCATCCAAATATATATTCTTATGGACATGGCAGATCTGTGCAAGCATGTCCAAGCAGTGTTGCCTATAGATGGTATAGGGCTGATTCAACACCATCCAAATATATATTCTTATGGACATGGCAGATCTGTGCGAGCATGTCCAAGCAGTGGTGCCTATAGATAGCATAGGGCTGATTCAACACCATCGAAATATATATTCTTATGGACATGGCAGATCTGTGCAAGCATGTCCAAGCAGTGATGCCTGTGGATGGTATAGGGCTGATTCAGCACCATCCAAATATATATTCTTATGAACATGGCAGATCTGTGCAAGCATGACCAAGCAGTGATGACTGTGGATGGTAAAGGGGTGATTCAAAACCATCCAAATATATATTCTTATGAACATGGCAGATCTGTGCAAGCATGTCCAAGCAGTGATGCCTGTGGATGGTATAGGGCGGATTCAACACCATCCAAATATATATTCTTATGAACATGGCAGATCTGTGCAAGCATGACCAAGCAGTGATGCCTGTGGATGGTAAAGGGGTGATTCAAAACCATCCAAATATATATTCTTATGAACATGGCAGATCTGTGCGAGCACGTCCAAGCAGTGATGCCTGTGGATGGTATAGGGCTGATTCAACACCATCCAAATATATATTCTTATGGACATGGCAGATCTGTGCGAGCATGTCCAAGCAGAGATGCCTGTGGATGGTATAGGGCTGATTCAACACCATCCAAATATATATTCTTATGGACATGGCAGATTTGTGCAAGCATGTCCAAGCAGTGATGCCTATAGATGGTATAGGGCTGATTCAGCACCATGCAAATATATATTCTTATGAACATGCCAGATCTGTGCAAGCATGTCCAAGCAGTGATGCCTGTGGATGGTAAAGGGGTGATTCAAAACCATCCAAATATATATTCTTATGAACATGGCAGATCTGTGCAAGCATGTCCAAGCAGTGATGAATGTGGATGGTATAGGGCTGATTCAACACCATCCAAATATATATTCTTATGAACATGGCAGATCTGTGCAAGCATGTCCAAGCAGTGATGCCTATAGATGATATAGGGCTGATTCAGCACCATGCGAATACATATTCTTATGAACATGGCAGATCTGTGCGAGCATGCCCAAGCAGTGATGCCTGTGGATGGTATAGGGCTGATTAAAAACCATCCAAATATATATTCTTATGAACATGGCAGATCTGTGCGAGCATGTCCAAGCAGTGATGCCTGTGGATGGTATAGGGCTGATTCAGCACCTTGTGAATATATATTCTTATGAACATGGCAGATATCTGCAAGAATGTCCAAGCAGTGATGCCTGTAGATGGTATAGGGCTGATTCAAAACCATTGAAATATATATTCTTATGGACATGGCAGATCTGTGCAAGCATGTCCAAGCAGTGATGCCTGTGGATGGTAAAGGGGTGATTCAAAACCATCCAAATATATATTCTTATGAACATGGCAGATCTGTGCAAGCATGTCCAAGCAGTGATGCCTATAGATTATATAGGGCTGATTCAGCAACATGCGAATACATATTCTTATGAACATGGCAGATCTGTGCGAGCACGTCCAAGCAGTGATGTCTGTGGATGGTATAGGGCTGATTCAGCACCTTGTGAATATATATTCTTATGAACATGGCAGATATCTGCAAGCATGTCCAAGCAGTGATGCCTGTGGATGGTAAAGGGGTGATTCAAAGCCATCCAAATATATATTTTTATGGACATGGCAGATCTGTGCAAGCATGTCCAAGCAGTGATGCTTGTGGATGGTATAGGGCTGATTCAACACAATCCAAATATATATTCTTATGAACATGGCAGATCTGTGCAAGCATGTTCAAGCAATGATGCTTGTGGATGGTATAGGGCTGATTCAACACAATCCAAATATATATTCTTATGGACATGGCAGATCTGTGCAAGCATGACCAAGCAGTGATGCCTGTGGATGGTAAAGGGGTGATTCAAAACCATCCAAATATATATTCTTATGAACATGGCAGATCTGTGCAAGCATGACCAAGCAGTGATGCCTGTGGATGGTAAAGGGGTGATTCAAAACCATCCAAATATATACTCTTATGAACATGGCAGATCTGTGCAAGCATGTTCATGCAGTGATGCCTGTGGATGGTATAGGGCTGATTCAACACCATCCAAATATATATTCTTATGAACATGGCAGATCTGTGCAAGCATGACCAAGCAGTGATGCCTGTGGATGGTAAAGGGGTGATTCAAAACCATCCAAATATATATTCTTATGAACATGGCAGATCTGTGCGAGCACGTCCAAGCAGTGATGCCTGTGGATGGTATAGGGCTGATTCAGCACCATGCGAATATATATTCTTATGAACATGGCAGATCTGTGCGAGCATGTCCAAGCAGTGATGCATGTGGATGGTATAGGGCTGATTCAGTACCTTGTGAATATATATTCTTATGAACATGGCAGATATCTGCAGGCATGTCCAAGCAGAGATGCCTGTGGATGGTATAGGGCTGATTCAACTCCATCCAAATATATATTCTTATGGACATGGCAGATTTGTGCAAGCATGTCCAAGCAGTGATGCCTATAGATGGTATAGGGCTGATTCAGCACCATGCAAATATATATTCTTATGAACATGCCAGATCTGTGCAAGCATGTCCAAGCAGTGATGCCTGTGGATGGTAAAGGGGTGATTCAAAACCATCCAAATATATATTCTTATGAACATGGCAGATCTGTGCAAGCATGTCCAAGCAGTGATGAATGTGGATGGTATAGGGCTGATTCAACACGATCCAAATATATATTCTTATGAACATGGCAGATCTGTGCAAGCATGTCCAAGCGGTGATGCCTCTGGATGGTAAAGGGGTGATTCAAAACCATCCAAATATATATTCTTATGAACATGGCAGATCTGTGCAAGCATGTCCAAGCAGTGATGCCTATAGATGATATAGGGCTGATTCAGCACCATGCGAATACATATTCTTATGAACATGGCAGATCTGTGCGAGCATGCCCAAGCAGTGATGCCTGTGGATGGTATAGGGCTGATTAAAAACCATCCAAATATATATTCTTATGAACATGGCAGATCTGTGCAAGCACGTCCAAGCAGTGATGCCTGTGGATGGTATAGGGCTGATTCAGCACCTTGTGAATATATATTCTTATGAACATGGCAGATATCTGCAAGAATGTCCAAGCAGTGATGCCTGTAGATGGTATAGGGCTGATTCAAAACCATTGAAATATATATTCTTATGGACATGGCAGATCTGTGCGAGCATGTCCAAACAGTGATGCCTGTGGATGGTAAAGGGGTGATTCAAAACCATCCAAATATATATATTCTTATGAACATGGCAGATCTGTGCAAGCATGTCCAAGCAGTGATGCCTATAGATTATATAGGGCTGAATCAGCAACATGCGAATACATATTCTTATGAACAAGGCAGATCTGTGTGAGCACGTCCAAGCAATGATGCCTGTGGATGGTATAGGGCTGATTCAGCACCTTGTGAATATATATTCTTATGAACATGGCAGATATCTGCAAGCATGTCCAAGCAGTGATGCCTGTGGATGGTAAAGCGGTGATTCAAAGCCATCCAAATATATATTTTTATGGACATGGCAGATCTGTGCAAGCATGTCCAAGCAGTGATGCCTATAGATGATATAGAGCGGATTCAGCACCATGCGAATATATATTCTTATGAACATGGCAGATCTGTGCGAGCATGTCCAAGCAGTGATGCCTGTGGATGGTATAGGGCTGATTCAAAACCATCCAAATATATACTCTTATGAACATGGCAGATATATGCAAGCATGTCCAAGCAGTGATGCCTATAGATTGTATAGGGCTGATTCAACACCATCCAAATATATATTCTCATGGACATGGCAGATCTGTGCAAGCATGACCAAGCAGTGATGCCTGTGGATCGTATAGGGCTGATTCAACACCATCCAAATATATATTCTTATGGACATGGCAGATCTGTGCAAGCATGTCCAAGCAGTGATGCATATAGATGGTATCGGGCTGATTCAACACCATGTAAATATATATTCTTATGAACATGGCAGATCTGTGCGATCATGTCCAAGCAGTGATGCCTGTGGATATTAAAGGGGTGATTCAAAACCATCCAATATATATATTCTTATGAACATGGCAGATCTGTGCAGGCATGTCCAAGCAGTGATGCCTGTGGATGGTAAAGGGGTGATTCAAAACCATCCAAATATATATATTCTTATGAACATGGCAGATCTGTGCAAGCATGTCCAAGCAGTGATGCCTATAGATTATATAGGGCTGATTCAGCAACATGCGAATACATATTCTTATGAACATGGCAGATCTGTGCGAGCACGTCCAAGCAGTGATGCCTGTGGATGGTATAGGGCTGATTCAGCACCTTGTGAATATATATTCTTATGAACATGGCAGATATCTGCAAGCATGTCCAAGCAGTGATGCCTGTGGATGGTATAGGGCTGATTCCAAACCATTCAAATATATATTCTTATGGACATGGCAGATCTGTGCAAGCATGTCCAAGCAGTGATGCTTGTGGATGGTATAGGGCTGATTCAACACAATCCAAATATATATTCTTATGAACATGGCAGATATCTGCAAGCATGTCCAAGCAGTGATGCCTGTGGATGGTAAAGGGGTGATTCAAAACCATCCAAATATATATTCTTATGGACATGGCAGATCTGTGCAAGCATGTCCAAGCAGTGATGCCTATAGATTGTATAGGGCTGATTCAAAACCATTCAAATATATATTCTTATGGACATGGCAGATCTGTGCAAGCATGTCCAAGCAGTGATGCTTGTGGATGGTATAGGGCTGATTCAACACAATCCAAATATATATTCTTATGAACATGGCAGATCTGTGCGAGCATGTCCAAGCAGTGATGCCTGTGGATGGTAAAGGGGTGATTCAAAACCATCCAAATATATATTCTTATGAACATGGCAGATCTGTGCAAGCACGTCCAAGCAGTGATGCCTATAGATGATATAGAGCGGATTCAGCACCATGCGAATATATATTCTTATGAACATGGCAGATCTGTGCGAGCATGTCCAAGCAGTGATGCCTGTGGATGGTATAGGGCTGATTCTAAACCATCCAAATATATACTCTTATGAACATGGCAGATATATGCAAGCATGTCCAAGCAGTGATGCCTATAGATTGTATAGGGCTGATTCAACACCATCCAAATACATATTCTCATGGACATGGCAGATCTGTGCAAGCATGACCAAGCAGTGATGCCTGTGGATGGTATAGGGCTGATTCAACACCATCCAAATATATATTCTTATGGACATGGCAGATCTGTGCAAGCATGTCCAAGCAGTGATGCATATAGATGGTATAGGGCTGATTCAACACCATGTAAATATATATTCTTATGAACATGGCAGATCTGTGCGATCATGTCCAAGCAGTGATGCCTGTGGATATTAAAGGGGTGATTCAAAACCATCCAATATATATATTCTTATGAACATGGCAGATCTGTGCAAGCATGTCCAAGCAGTGATGCCTATAGATCAGGGGTACTCAAATGGCGGACCGCGGTCCGAATCCGGACCGCAGACGCCATTTGTCTGGACCGCTGCCCAGCCCGGGGTCCGGCGGTGCCGGTGACAATTGCCGGCCGGGGCTGTCAGAGCTGGGGGCGGGCACATGGGCGTGGCCAGGCCTCGTAGGCGGGGGGGAGGAGTGGAGACGAAGAGGCGCGGGAGGAGGAAGGAGCCGAGAGCGCGGAGCTGGCGGAGGCTTCGGGCGGCAAGCAGAGCCCGCTGCACACATCTGTGATTGGCTGGTGAGTCTCCCGCCCTCTTCTCTTGCTCTTTCTGCTCTTCTCCGCAGGGGCACATTGGCTTCCTTCTGTCTCTGAGCCTTGGTAGCTTTTACCCCTCCAGGTTACAGCAGGGGGCTCCTGGGAGATAAGGGTTTAATAGCGGGAATGAGGAGCCTCAGTGGCCAATAGGAAGCAGGCGACTGCTCAGATTTTTCCATGGTAACACCCCAGGGCCTCCATCAGTGCATTGAGAGCCAAGACTCCAGTATCCAGTATGTGTGCTTCGTGGTCAGATGACTGCTGCTGCCTCCATAATGCTTGTGGTGATGATGAATAATGGTGTCTGTCCCTGTCACCTATATACCCGGCTCCGAGTGTCATCTGGGACCCAAGGCAACCCAAACCCAGGGCCCATCTATCCTATATAAGAAATGGGGGCCTCAGTTTCCACCACATTGGCCCCTCCTCCCCCATAACCATACCTTCCAAAATATAAAAGGGCCAGAAATGTATTTGCAGATAAGCCATGCCCGTTAAAGGGGAACACCGCCTAAGCAACTCACTCTAGGCCTGATGGAGCATGAAAGCAGCCAGTGTGTGGACCTGTTGATTGCAATTCATTATTGCCAGACACCTAACCCTCACCCCAACTGCTGGACCTGTACCCTCACCCCAGCTCCTGGACCTGTACCCTTCACCTAACCCTCACCCCAGCTCCTTGACCTGTACCCTTCACCTAACTTTCTCCCCAGCTGCTGACTTGCACCCCTCACCTAACCCTTCTACGCATCCACTGACCCTCACCTACCCCCCCAGCAGCTGATCTGCACCCTCCCCTAACCCTTCTCCCAGCCCGTGACATGCACTCTTACTTACCCCCCCCCCCGACTCCCTCACACCAATTTGGCCTTATTGCTAGGGGACCAGGGTTCTTTACTGTCGGTGTGCAGGTCGGACCTTCATCCCACGGCAGACCCTGGTAAGTGGACCTCCACTGAAAGTAGTTGAGTACCCCTGCTATAGATGTTATAGGGCTGATTCAGCACCATGCGAATATATATTCTTATGAACATGGCAGATCTGTGCGAGCATGTCCAAGCAGTGATGCCTATAGATGGTATAGGGCTGATTCAACACCATGCAAATATATATTCTTATGAACATGGCAGATCTGTGCGAGCATGTCCAAGCAGTGATGCTTATAGATGGTATAGGGCTGATTCAACACCATGCAAATATATATTCTTATGAACATGGCACATCTGTGCGAGCATGTCCAAGCAGTGATGCCTGTGGATGGTAAAGGGGTGATTCAAAACCATCCAAATATATATTCTTATGAACATGGCAGATCTGTGCGAGCACGTCCAAGCAGTGATGCCTGTGGATGGTATAGGGCTGATTCAGAACCTTGTGAATATATATTCTTATGAACATGGCAGATATCTGCAAGCATGTCCAAGCAGTGATGCCTGTGGATGGTAAAGGGGCGATTCAAAACCATCCAAATATATATTCTTATGGACATGGCAGATCTGTGCAAGCATGTCCAAGCAGTGATGCCTATAGATGATATAGGGCTGATTCAGCACCATGCGAATATATATTCTTATGAACATGGCAGATCTGTGCGAGCATGTCCAAGCAGTGATGCCTATAGATGGTATAGGGCTGATTCAACACCATGCAAATATATATTCTTATGAACATGGCAGATCTGTGTGAGCATGTCCAAGCAGTGATGCCTGTGGATGGTAAAGGGGTGATTCAAAACCATCCAAATATATATTCTTATGAACATGGCAGATCTGTGCGAGCACGTCCAAGCAGTGATGCCTGTAGATGGTATAGGGCTGATTCAAAACCATCCAAATATATATTCTTATGAACATGGCAGATCTGTGTGAGCACGTCCAAGCAGTGATGCCTGTGCATGGTATAGGGCTGATTCAGCACCTTGTGAATATATATTCTTATGAACATGGCAGATCTGTGCGAGCATGTCCAAGCAATGATGCCTGTGGATGGTATAGGGCTGATTGAAAACCATCCAAATATATATTATTATGAACATGGCAGATCTGTGCAAGCATGTCCAAGCAGTGATGCCTGTGGATGGTATAGGGCTGATTCAACACCATCCAAATATATATTCTTATGAACATGGCAGATCTGTGCGAGCATGTCCAAGCAGTGATGCCTATAGATTGTATAGGGCTGATTCAGCACCATTCAAATATATATTCTTATGAACATGGCAGATCTGTGCAAGCATGTCCAAGCAGTGATGCCTGTGGATGGTAAAGGGGTAATTCAAAACCATCCAAATATGTATTCTTATGAACATGGCAGATCTGTGCGAGCATGTCCAAGCAGTGATGCCTATAGATTGTATAGGGCTGATTCAACACCACCCAAATATATATTCTTATGAACATGGCAGATCTGTGCGAGCATGTCCAAGCAGTGATGCCTGTGGATGGTATAGGCCTGATTAAAAACCATCCAAATATATATTCTTATGAACATGGCAGATCTGTGCGAGCACGTCCAAGTCATTTTCTCTATTTGTGGTGTTTTTTTTTTTAATGTTGACCCTTTGTGAACTGGTAAGGGATCTATGAGACCCCTATACCAGTTCACAAGTCTCTGGGTCTGGCAAGTCACCTGTGGCTAGCTGGTGACTTGCCATTAACCCTGACCGCCCCCCATTACCTGCCTCCCCAAAGGCTGGGGGGGGGGGTAGAACAGCCCGTGGCCATTAGGCTATGCCCGCTTGTAGCATGCAGGGCCAGGGGTCACCAAAGCTGGCCTCTACAAGCCCCCATAGCTGGTCCCTGGGCTGGCTATGCTGGGTAGGGGGGACCTCACGCCATTTTTATTTTGGATTAGGGTTCTTAACCCTCCCCCCCCCCCCCAGGAAGGCAGACACTATGCCAACTTTTTTTTAATTTAACCCTTTATAGTGTGGATAGTAGTTGTTGAAATGAAATTTCACATGCCATATTGTTTTCTTTAATACAATACATTTTTAATTTAAAATAAATGAGCCAATTTTCTAAAAAAAATTGCTTTTTATTTTTCTTTTCCTTTTCTTTTTCTATTTTTAAAAAAAAACTATAGAAAAATTACAAACAAGACATTTCATGTTAAAACCTAAACGCTGCAAAAAAAAAAAAACATGGAAATTCCGGCAAAAATCAGGGTTAAACATAGTGCAAAATGGTGAAAAATGACCTGTCAACAGATGATGGTGACAAAATTTCAAGTGGGTTAGCAATTAAAAGGGTTTGAAGTAACTATGTTGGGTATTGTTCTGCTCGGGGGACCTTGGGCTTTCAGATTTAGCTTGTTTTTTCTTGTTTGCATATTGATATTTTAGGAAAAGGTGTTATTTATTATGCTTTTTTATAAATTTAGAAAGCTTAACATGTGCACTTGCAACGAATATATGGGCTCTTTTGGTAAAAAAGTACACGGTGCACACTTTGTCTGCAAAGCTGACATTTTCAGGTAAAATTATCCTTACGTACATTCTGTACTTTGGGGTGTTTGGCAACTCTTCCTATGACAGTACCTATGCATGTTGGGTATTGTTCCATTCGGGGGATGATGCTTTTTCAGATTTAACTTGTTTCTTCTTGTTTGCATATAGTTTTTTTTAGGAAAATGTGGCTTTGATGCCGCTTCTTTAGTCTTTATTTTTAGGAAACCCTGTGCAACCAAATAATTAATTGAGGGATTACTTTCAGAAATCTGCACCCATGTCAACAAGCCTAGTACACCTAGAAAGCTTGAGGTGTGTACTTCCAGAGAATATATAGTTGGGGATATTTCAAATGTAAAGGGTTGTTTTTCTTAAAAAACTGCAATGTGCACATGGCGCATAGCACAGTTGTATTTTATCTGAAAATCTCCTAAAGCGCTGTTTCAGTTTGGGGGAATCTCCTGGGCAGGAATGGGTGTCTACCAATACATATGTGGTACCAATGTAACCGGGAGAAATTAGAATTTCAAACACATTAAGATTTTTTGACAAATTTAAATTTTTTGTTACAAAAAAACACTACAAATTGTAAAAAATTGTTTTTTGCACATATTTCACCCAAAAATATACCTAAAAAATGACAGACAGGACATTTCATGTTAAAGCCCAATATATCAATATAAACAATATCAACAATATATCATTTACTCAGAGAAATCCCTTCAAAAATCACAGTAGAGCGCAAAATAGTGCAAAATGGTCTGGCAACAAAGGGTGACAAAATATCCAGATAGGCTGGCAGCGAAAGGGTTAAAAAGTAGCGCTCTTTTTCTCCAGGTGCTGAATCAATACTCTTATGTACAATATAAATAAAATATAAGAATTTTAAAAATTCTATACACACACAGAAAAATAGGTGGCTGCAGATGTGTGTTTGCATGCAAACATGTGTTTGGGTAAGTATTGCTCTTGCTTGCAATGTGTGCTTAACCTAAGTACATTAGGAGTTGTCATTTTGAAGGTTTTCTGCACCGTAGCTACTTACCAATTAGGTCATTTAAGAGTGGTAGCACAACATACGCACAGAAAAGTCTATTTTCACTTGAGAAAAGGCTACACTCACCAGGTAAATGGTGGAGAGCAATTTCCGCATACCTTGGCGCCTTTTTATCGCATGGGAAAGGTCATGTGACGTGCTGAATTATGCCCAGCACCATCCTGGACATTGGTATTGCAGGTAATAGAGTATGAACTGGTATAGGGGTCAATGTCCAAATGTAAGGAATAAAAAATATACATTATACATTTATACATACATATTAAAATGCACATTTTTAAGAAATGACTTTATTAATTAACTTACACTTACTTTCCCCATTCGGATTCCCACGCAGACTCCATAAAATGTATGCTGCTTTCTAAGTCTGCTTTGGTGGCATTTAGAAAGGAGCAGAACACAGGTTCCCCTTCTGTTCATCCCTGCTCCTGGCCGGGGACTTCATGAGTGGTGGGTCCACTCTGGAATCTCCTTACCACTTATGACATCACAAAAGGGGAGGAGCTTAGAAAGAAAAACCCATAAGTGAAATTAGGGAGATTACAGAGAGGCCCTGCCTCTTAATATGAAACCTGCTCCCCGGAGGCTGATCATGGACGCCCCCCCCCCCCCCCGTCCAGGAGCTGAGATGAACAGGAGGAGAACCTGTGTTCTCTGTTTCCCCTTCATCCAAATGGTTGCACCAACTGGCATTCATTAAAGCGGGGAAAGTAACAGCTGAGTTTTTATTTCTTTTTCTTATATTTTAAAACAAACCTGGTGCCCCCAAAGGCAACCAGCCCAGACACCAAGCATAAGGACTTGTAACCTAGGCTTCAGAGGGCATGCTATTGGCAGCCCCTGTCAAGGTCAAAGCCCTTATGCCCTTTGGTATGCCCAAGGCACCCCCTGGAAGAATCATGTGCCCACACCAATGAGCACTGAGCTCTTCCATACCCCCACTGAACATGTGTGCGTCTGGAGTCAATTGTGGCGTGGCGTGTGCCACTGGAGCATCCTTAGAAGCCCCAACAGCATACATTTAAAGGAGCCTGTGCGGGAGCTCGGAACGAGAAGTATAAGTTAATTAAGATTAATAAAGTTTATTTTGTGTGTGTGTGAGTGAGTTTTTTTAAACATTTTCCCCTACAGCAGTTCAAACTCCATAACCTGCACCTTCAATGACTAGGGTGGGCACCGGACCTATACTATAGGGCAGCGGTCCCAACCTTTTTTTCACTGTGGACCGGTTCAGGATTTGGTAATTTTACCTCGGCCCGGTGGGGCACTGTGGGGGGGGGGGGATGACTGGGGGCAGGGCTGGGGGTGTGGCTGGGGACAGTGCGGCGGCATTGATTGTTAATATTGTTTTGAGCTGGGAATAGAGAGATGGGATGGGGCAAAGCTGGGAATAGAGAGATGGGATGGGGCAGAGCTGGGAATAAAGAGATGTGATGGGGCAGAGCTGGGAAAAGAGAGATGGGATGGGACAGAGCTGGGAAAAGAGAGATGGGATGGGACAGAGCTGGGAAAAGAGAGATGGGATGGGACAGAGCTGGGAAAAGAGAGATGGGATGGGACAGAGCTGGGAAAAGAGAGAGATGGGATGGGACAGAGCTGGGAAAAGAGAGATGGGATGGGACAGAGCTGGGAAAAGAGAGATGGGATGGGACAGAGCTAGGAAAAGAGAGATGGGATGGGACAGAGCTTGGAAAAGAGAGATGGGATGGGGCAGAGCTGGGAAAAGAGAGATGGGATGGGACAGAGCTGGGAAAAGAGAGATGGGATGGGACAGAGCTGGGAAAAGAGAGATGGGATGGGATGGGACAGAGCTGGGAAAAGAGAGATGGGATGGGACAGAGCTGGGAAAAGAGAGATGGGATGGGATGGGACAGAGCTGGGAAAAGAGAGATGGGATGGGACAGAGCTGGGAAAAGAGAGAGATGGGATGGGACAGAGCTGGGAAAAGAGAGATGGGATGGGACAGAGCTGGGAAAAGAGAGATGGGATGGGACAGAGCTAGGAAAAGAGATATGGGATGGGACAGAGCTTGGAAAAGAGAGATGGGATGGGGCAGAGCTGGGAAAAGAGAGATGGGATGGGACAGAGCTGGGAAAAGAGAGATGGGAGGGGACAGAGCTGGGAAAAGAGAGATGGGATATGGCAGAGCTGGGAGGGGACAGAGCTGGGAATAGAGAGATGGGAGTGGGGAAAAGTGAGTTTTTACAGGTGCCCTGGAGAAGGGGGGTGCACACAGCGGGGGCATCCCGAATCAGGATGCCTCAAGGAAAAGCCTGCGGCCAGCCCTGGAATCTTTTAGATTCCAGGCCAGCCGCTGGTTTGTTTCGCTTTAAAGGTATTCCTGGGCATCCCAAACCCCTGCAATCTTCACCCAAATTAACTAAACATTCAGTTTTCGCCTCCCCCAATCATTGACATTGGCAGCCAGCTTTTACCTTATTCAAGCACTCTTTCTTCACGCTCAGCCGCCCCGCCCCTATCTTTCCGCTCGCCCGCGCGCTTTCATTCCTCCTGCCTGCCCGCCCCGTCCGCTATCTTTGATCCCTCCCATCCCGCCCACTGCCTTTCCTCCCGCCCTCTGTCATTCTTCCCTCCCGCCCCGCCCTCTGTCTTTCCTCCCACCAGCCTGCCCCGCCCGCTTTCTTTCATTCTGCCCGACTACCCGCCTGGCCACGCTAATGGACCGCGGTCCGCGGGTTGAGTACCCCTGCAATATACGGTCACCCACCTGTAGAGCCGCATGGTGACCGCGTCCTCCTCCTCCTGCACCCGATGATAGCGAACCTCCGAGCGGGTAGCCTCAGTGCCCGGTACTATTTGTGCCACGGACGGGGTTGGGGACCACTGCTATAGGGCATATGGACTTGTAATGTTCAGGGCCAGGGGCTGGCTGTGTGACACTTGAGTCCTGGAATTATAAACTACTATTCTTGGTTTGTCTGGTTGGTAATGCTTAAACGGGAGGACATTTCTTTAAACATGTTGGGAGCAGGGTAAAATTAAAAAAATATTTCCCACCAAAAAAAAGCAAAAAGCATTACCAACCGGGCAAATGAAGCATAGGAGCTATAGCCCATATGACCTATAGCACAGGTCTGCTGCACAGCATCTGCCCATACTATGGGCCACCGGGCTTATCCGCATCACCCTGGCCATTGGTGGTGCGAGTAGCGGAGTATGAACTTATACTTACTTTCTCCCTCTGGGCTCCTGCACAGGCTCTTTTAAATGTATGCTGCCAGGGCATCTAAGGATGCTTCAGCTGCATTTAGAAAGGAGGAGAACACAGGTTCCCCTCCTGTTCACCCCAGCTCTTGGCGGGGGACTCCATGATAAGCTGCCGGGAGCGGCTTTTATACCAAGGGGTTATGACACTTATGACATCACAAAAAGGGAGAGACCTACAGGAAGAGGCACATGAAATCTTCTCTACGCGCCTCCCCTTCTGTGATCAGAGACGAGACCCATGCCCATTGGTTTGAGGCCATCCAAGGCACCACTGGAAGAGCCCCAAGCCCATACCAAGGGCATAAGGGCTTGCAACTTGCAGGGACAGGAGCCACCGATAGTGCCAATAGTGCATCCTCTGAGCCTTAGGTTACAAGCCCTTAACCTTGGTTCTCAGGCTTGTATACTTTGAGGGGGACCACATGTATTTTTTTTTAAGTAAGAAACAAAAAATAAAATTAAAAGTAAACCCTGCTGTCACTTTCCCAGCTTTAATGAAACAAAAAATGACAAAAAAATATAGAAAAATAAACCCGCAGGCAGTTTCAAAGTTAAATTGCGTGTCATTAAAAGCGGCATTTAGTAAAACACTGAAAACTGAAAAAATACAATTAAAAATAAAAAGTCGGGCTATTTTTCATTAGATAAAAATTGTATCCAGCCAAAAATGCAGGCAGTTTCAATGTTAAACTGCATGCCGGTTAAAGCAGCATTTGATAAAACACTGAAGACTGAAAAAATACAAAATAAAAATCAGGTTATTTTTTGTCAGATAAAAAAGTATTTAATGCCAAAACAAATTACAAAAAAATATTAAAACAAGCAGTTTCAGTGTTAAACTGCATGCCCATAAAAGCAGCATTCAGTAAAACACTAAAAACTAACAAAAATACAATTAAAAATGGCACATGCTAACCTCCTCTCACTTTTTCTGTGGGAAAAGTGTAAAAAGCATCTCAACATCTCTGATTATATGTAAATATCGTATGTATTCTGAGCAAGCTTCCCTTCTGTTCCTGGATGTAGCTGACCTGCGAAGAGCATGTCAAGATGCAGATTTAGGAGTCTTGAGTATGCTCTGCTGTTGTCAGAGCCAGCTGTAGGACTACTGTGGCTTGCCATAGTAATTTGCCATAAAAGATCCAAGGAACAGAGAGGCTGATAGATCACTTTTTGCATGGTCTCAGAGGAATGGAATTGAAGCCTTGGAGCCCTGCTACAACTTTTAGCTGGCACTGCAGAAAAAAAAGTAGCAAAGACTCATGGGACAAGCATCAGGTGAGCTGCTTGTTGCCTTATTACTACTATTGCCTGGATGCCCCTTTTCCCTGGGGGTACAATCTTGTACCAGTTTAAAGGGTAGGGTGGTGAGTGCGGCAGGTGGCTTGCCAGTACATCCATCTTATTAACTGCATGCCCATTTGGACATCCATTCAGGTCTTTCCAAGCTAAGATGAATACACAATATTAATGTTGAATTTAAGGAAAAAGTCATCACTTGGGTGCAGACCTGCTCATGGCTGGCCTCAGGACCAGAAGACAATCAGCAGCAGCAAGGAAATTCAGAAGGTGGTGTGGACCAAAGGATGATCGACTGCAGCAGTGGACCTTTCAGAGTCAGTGGAGAAGACAGCAAGGACAAAGGTATAAACTGCAGCAGTAAAGAAAGCAGGAGGACTGGGGGCAACTGGCAGCAGTAGAAGAAGTGGTCAACGACAACATGGTGACAATGACAGGGAACTATTAGTGGAGGTGGAGCTGAAGGGTGACGTGAAGGGACACACTGCAGAGGGGTCCACTAAGAGTATCTTGCCCAAGGGCCCATATAAACCTTGTCCTCTATGCACTAATGCAGAAAATTGAGCTACTTTTTCCATGGCCCAGGATTGAACAGATCTGTCTCTGACAATATACAGTATATCAACTATTAAAACTTCTCACTGCTTACATTCCTGTTACCATCATTCCCAGCCTGCAGTCTCCTCTGTTGTCCCTTCTACCAACTGCTTTTAACTGGCACACTTTCAGTTTAACCCCTCCATGACATACATATAGTATGCAGCTATATGCAGATCCCACCATGCCGTGCTATGACGTTCCAGATGAGTAAGGTGTCAGGGCAAACTAATGTTATAATTAATTGGTATCCCCTGTCTATCTTAGAGAATTGAGGGGTACCTAAATCTAGGTGTCTTTCTTATCTATATAGTCGATCTAAATAAATATCTGTACCATTCTTTAACAAACAAATGTAATTCTAACCAGTTGATTCTGCCTAGCCTTATATCGACAACAATACAATTGTAACGAACACAGTGTTACCCAATAGCTTACTTCTATCCCATACCTAATTTACCGTGTTTCTCTGTAACTTTTGCCAATTTCCACTCAACAAAAACTGCCATAAAAGGACTCACTTGTATATTTTCACTTCTGAGTTACTTGTATGACTAGAGGATTTTTATAAGCCTGCAGATAAAAATTGTGTGGGTTTTGTTAGCAACTCATACATTAATGGAGCAATTTAGCAAAAATAAAGATATAAAAAAACAAATACCTTTACCCCTAAAACTTCCTAAAATGTCTAAATTATTGGCGTTTTACTTGGTAATTCCAAATTGTAAGCTGATCGGTTTTGTTCCTACATGCAGGATCCTAACATTTAAACATCTGCATGCACTGTGACAGTTTCACATTCTTTGTCTGTTTGTGGGACATGGCTACTTCTCAATAGGAAGTCTCTCATCCATGGAACCTCATACAATAATTCTGCTTTTGAATGGATTCATTAGGTATCCTTCTGTTCTTTGCATCTGCTGCTTGACTTGCCTACCAAATCTCATGTTACATTAGCTTACTTCATCTTGGAAAGGCACAGTATACACCTGCCATGGCAAAATGTTGTTTATATTTTATTCTTTGACCATCAGATATCGCACCATCTTTCATAAAAAACAGCTATTGGCCATGAGATTAAAAGAGTAATAACCCATCATAATACAGATTTTATCTTTAAATTACAGATTTAAACAGTCTGTCCAGGCAGGAAAAAAAAGGCATAATCAAGTTTTGTCCCCCATAGTGCTTCCACCCTTCTCCAGATTGAAAACTCTCACAGGGTGCTGAGATTTTGTGGTGTTCACAGTCAGTGTGACCTCCTGCGCCAGTCACAGTTACTCAAACACATCCACTCCATTAAGTCCAATGGAGGGGGCATGCCATGATTCAGGAAGCCACCACTATTGATGGGGGAGTGGACATGACCAGTCAATCCACTGTGTCTGACATGGGGGGTAGGACAGGAGCAGTGTGAGAGACAAAAGGTTAGTATTACTTTTGTTTTTTTTCTTCTGCCTTTGCAGTCCCTTTAAAGAACATCTGTCACCAAATCTGGCCCCTTTACAAAGGCAAAAAATATCTACACCTAAGCATTACTTTTATTTTATTCAAATGAGTTTCAACCCCTTAGTAAATTTGCATTAGCGTCCCTACACAAGTTAAAGGAAAAGAGATATTTGGGCCTGAGAGTTATATTTGAGTGTCGTCTGCTTTGAAGAGGTGTTGAAAGTCAAATGAGTATATAAGCTGTCCAAGACTATAAACTTAAACTGAAAAGAGTAAGGAGATCCAAAGACAAACCATTAAGGTACACCAAGAGACAAATGGCAAGAAGTGGGCCATGAAGGTGCCAGAACTTGACTTTCTAGTGAGGCTAATCATTTGGAGTAGAAGAGAATGGTTGGCCAGATAAAAAGGAGAGGATAGATTGAGAAGAATGAGGAACACATTGTACAACCAGGAAGGTCAAGCAAACCCCAGCAACCAGGCTGGACAGGGTTTTCTCACTCAACCCATCACCAAGGGACCTCTAAAAAGGCCTTTCTATAAGCATTAAGCAAAAAATTGTCTTGTCTTGTATCCTCTGGTATGCTATTTTAACAAGCTCAACAAAACACTGAGGCAGCCTGGTTTTACAAAAGACAGAGATGTATGGAGTCTAGCATTCATTTTACATTTAGTCCATCCCAGACATGTTTCCAGCGAATAAGGTTTAATGATCATCAAGTCACTCATTAGGACTTCCCTGATAACCAGTCTTTACAGTGTATAATAATGAAGCCTTGTGAATCCTTCAATAACCCAAAAAGATCATAGATGTTCTTAGGAGTGTTGTGTAACTAAAAGTGGAACAGAGATGTAGCCATTAGGTCAGGACAACCAAGACTCCAGCGGGGAGCCCAAGGGACCCAGCTGTGAGAAAGGGACCCAAGACTAGAGTTGCCTGTCACTTTATATGGTTGCCTGTCACTTTAAATGCGGCATTCCAGTTCTCTGTACATGGTATCTTTGACCTTTTGTTTAGTATAAGAGGGACATTCTTATTTGCTCTGCTTTGCATATAGCAAAGTCTCTCTTTATGTGTCCCTGTTGTGGCACTTAAATTAAACGCTGGTGTCCTCCCTGTGCTTCTTTCTTCACTGATACTTCACTTCCATAGCTAATAATTGTCATTGTTCAGCTTGGCCACTGAGAGTTTAACCCTTCTAATGCCAGCTACGTAAAATTATGTAGCTGCCTCCTCTACCGTTAAACTCCAGCTATGTACTTTTTACATACCTGGCTTTCCCACCTGCTAGTAGCCAAAAAAAAGGCACTCACCTGACCCCTTGATCAATGAAGCTAGGTCTAATCTTCACCTGGGGGCTTCTTCCAGCTTCAGGAGAGGGCCCGTAATAGGGCCCCCGGCTTCAGCCGCTGCACCATTTACTGTAGAAGAGAAAAAGACATGTACTTAACTCCATGCATGATCCCTTCCGCTGGGTCTCCTCTTCACTAGGCGGGGCTCCGGTCCTCCCGAGCTCTTCTGCGGGGAGGAGAGGGCCCAAAAGAGTCCTCCTCCCCGCCACCTGCGTCGTCACCACTAGATCTGGCATGGTAGGGGCTGTCATCCCCTCCCTCCCAAGTCCCCCTTCCTGGGGGACACAGGATAGGAGATGAGTGTTAAACCTCTGATCCTGGAGCATGACCACCAAGGCTGGCCCCTGCATCCTGTTCTACAAGCTGGTCTCTGGACTAGTTATGCTGGGTAGGGGGGGGGGCTTGCACCATTTTTTGGGGTGATTTCAAAGGGTTTTTACATTTAACCCTTTGTGAACTGGTAAGGGATCTATGAGACCCCTATACCAGTTAGGGGGCTGACAAGTCACCTGCAGCTAGCAGATGACTTGCCGTTAACCCTCAGCACCCCCATTATCTGCCTCCCCAAAGCCAAGGGGGGCATAAGAGCCCGGAGGCCATTTAGACTGTGCAAGCTTGTAGCCTGCAGGGTGGGGGTGCCCACAGGCCTTCTTTTAAAAAAAATACCCCTTTATAGTGTGCATAGTAGTTGTGTTTTATTTGTAAATGTTATAAAGTGCAAAAATCAATGTTAAACAAAGTTGTGAAAAATGACCAGTCAACAGAAAAAAAAGCCCACAACAACAAACTACAGGAAGCTTAACACGTGTACTTTCAGAGAATATATGTTTTTGGAGGGCATTCCAAATGTAAAAGGTTGTTTTGGTGGAAAGATTGTAAGGTGCGCACTTTGTCTGTAGAGCTGAAAGTTCAAAGGAAAATTACCGTTTGCGCAAGATTTACCTTTGGGTGTTTGGCAACTCTTCCCTTGACAGTACCTATGCATGTTGGGTATTGTTCTTTTTAGGGGGACTTTGTTTTTAAATAATTAATTGAGGGATTACTTCCAGAAAACTGCACCCACGTCAACAAGCCTGGTACGCCTAGAAATCTTGAGGTGTGTACTTCCAGGGACTGTATAGTTTGTTGAGGGTATTTCAAATGTAAAGGGTTGTTTTTAAAAAGAAACTGCAGGGTGTGCATAGCAGCTGTATTTGATCTGAAAAGGTGCTATTTCAGATTGTTTGGAGTCTCCTGAGCAGGAAAGGGTGTCTACCAATACATATCTGGTATTGTTGTAACTGGGAGAAACTGGACTTTTACATGTAATAATATTTTATTGAAAACATTTTTTTTTGTATTACAAAAACACTACTAATTGTAAAAAAAATGTTTCTCTGCACATATTTCACCCCAAACTCTTGAGAATGCACTCTTGAGATATTTCCCATTGAAGTACAGACTCTGCTGAAGAAAAACAATATAAAAAAAATATATATAATTTTGAAAATCCCTTAAAAAAATCACAGTTGAAAAATAGTGAAAAATGGTCTGGCAAAAGAGGGTGACAAAAACCTCAAGTGGGCTGGCAGTTAAACCGGACCTTCAGCTTGATTTAATGAAAAGCCCAAACTCTTAAAAAACAATTCCCCCAGCATCTAAAATTAATATATTTTATGTTTTTAGTCACTAACTTATTATTCTTTTCCCCACTGGGCTGCAACTCTGTTCAGGAATTTAGGATACGGGCGCCGCCATCTTGACTCAGAAGCATCACACTTACTGAGGAGAGGAGAGTGGAATAAGGTACAGGGGGGCGGGTTATAGCTGTGCTTTGCTCAGACAGAGCAGAGCTGGGGTCAGGTAACGGTCAGCAGTCCCAGAATGCAGAGCAGCACAGTCAGGAGGCACTTCCTGTTTGCAGGCTGCCTGATAAGATGGCGGCTTCCATAAGCCGCCATCTTGGATGTTTAAAGGCTCATAACATGCAGTAGATGCAGGTAGGATGATTTTTAATGTGGACAATCTGTATGTACAGGGTGTGGGAGACATATAAGATAGACTCTTATTCAGAGTGAAGGTCCGCTTTAAAGGGTTAAGCTCTGAGCTACTGGTCATTCCTGCTCCTTTACATATAAGAACATATAAGAACAGAATCTTACTTGTATACAGGAGATATCTCTTTGGAATCTTCTTTATGTCGATATTCACATAGGCCGCTCTGGCTCCCATTCAGGCCTTTGCTATGCCTGGGCCATGTTTTGTCAGTGGGCTTTATCCGGTCTCTGGGGCTTCATTCGGTCACTGGGACCATAAACTTTTGCATAGTGTGAGTTCCCAGTTCAAGCCATCAAGCCAAGCCATCACATATATTAGGTAGGCACAGATACTACTACTGTATGGGGCTCAAAAATTCTAGATGGCGGCCCTAGCCCTAGCCATTGTCTTGCCTTCCTGACTCTTGCTTGCACCTTTCTATATGAGAACTATTGCTATGCAGGCCTGGCAGTGAAAGTTTCTTTCATTTTAAAGCATTTACATTTGATGGTTAATCAACATTCAACAATTAGTAAAGTAAACCTTAGAAACATGGAAAGGGGAGTAGTAGTTTTCACGTATACTCTACATACATATGTAGAATCAAGCCTTCCCCTATCTAGAGCAATATTAATACAGTATATCTATAAAATATGTCGCTTCTGAATGTTAATGCTGAAAGTCATCCAGACTGAACAGTTCATATTTTCACATCCCACTCTATTCATTTTGGATCCCACTGCTTCAGACATTTCATAACAACTGTAACATTTGTGAACAATCCAGTTTTTGTTTTAACATACCTTTTTCCAATGACTTTTTCACTCTACAAGAATGTTTGACGATTAGCCCTCAGGGATTTACTATGGCAAATATATAACACTATTAAAAAATAAAAGCATACTAAAGTGATGTGCATCAAAGGCCACTGCCAGACAAAGTTTCTTTAGTTTTAGTTGGGGTAGGATTAAAACAAATGTAATATTCTTTCTGAATGTGACCCTATAGATCTACTGTATCATCACTTCCTTTTTGATCACCAGAAACATACTGTATACTGTAGTTACACTGAACAGAGGGAGTGTCATCATGGCTGGAATAAGATAGTAATGTGGAGATCAGGAGAAAATATCCTAAACATTGAGATGAAGTTTTCATTTCTGATTTGTCACACTGACCAGAAGAGTGTCTTTGGCCCTTATTCATCAAGCGATAGCGCCAGGTAGTGTCTGACGAGCGCCAGGTAGCGGCAGCTAACGGCGACTACCGACTCAAGTACGCCCGGCGGCGGTCACAATGACGCATTTATCAAGCAAAATGAGGCTAGCGCCGGCGAGAGCGATGGCTAGCGCGGCATTCATCATGAAGCCGGCTGGCCCGAACAGCGCCGCTGCAAATTCCTTCACAGCGACAGGTATGACCTGGCGCTACCTGCCGCTCTCCCATACATTTCAATGGCAGACGCTGCAATGATTGTTTTTAGTGGTTTTTGGGTTCTTTTCTTTGGCACAAAATTCAACACATGTTTATATTGATATGTTTTATTAATCTGGCTGGTTATTTCTCTGTTTTTGAAGTTTTTATTATTTTTCACAATGTAATGTTGTGAGTGACATGGGAATTGCATCTCCTCCACCCAAACTCATTGGCATCAAAATCGCTTGTTTTCACCACAAACGGGGCTTGTAAAGCTATTTTGTAGCCTGTCAGGTTGGGCGGTCACGTTCGCTCTTCGAAATTGTCAGCGCCCAAGCTATTCGGCAGCCCTGTCCTTGATGAATCTGTGTTGGTCAGTGTTTGTGCAGTCGCTGTTTTAATTCGCTATGTGGCGGCGCGAGCGTCGCTGTGCCTCGCTGCGCTGCGTTGTGCGGCGCTGTGCTGTTCATACATGTGCCCTTCTGCCATTTGCAAGGAATTCACTTCCCGCGACCCCAGTCGTTGTTAATGAATACACTGTAGTTGTGAGCGTGCCTGGCCACATATTGCAGGATTAACATTCAGTCGTACCAGCTCATAACAACCCGTTATGCATTCTCATGTGTGCCACATTTTCATGTAGTTGTCTAGTTTGATTATGTGATGACTTTGGGAAGGAATAAGATTTGTATATTTAAGCACAACGGTGTATGCTTTATAAGGACCTATGCATTACAGTATGTAGAACCCCCTGCTAAATCAAGCTAATAATTCGTGGCGCCTTGGGCCCTAGCTTGTTTTCAAGCGTCATTTTAATTTTTTGCCGCCACTTAGCTTGCACATAGCTGATATTAGCTTGTCCCTGTTGCGCGCATGTTTGTTTTTGAATTTTGAATCACAGTTGCTTGCGTCATATCCGGTTCCGGTATCCTCCTTTGCGTTTCAACGCCACCTTAAGGTAAAAATGTCTAGCGCTTATGCCAATAGCTTGTTTTCAAGCGTCATTTTAATTTTTTGCCGCCACTTAGCTTGCACATAGCTGATATTAGCTTGTCCCTGTTGCGCGCATGTTTGTTTTTGAATTTTGAATCACAGTTGCTTGCGTCATATCCGGTTCCGGTATCCTCCTTTGCGTTTCAACGCCACCTTAAGGTAAAAATGTCTAGCGCTTATGCCAATAGCTTGTTTTCAAGCGTCATTTTAGTTTTTCCGCCACTTAGCTTGCACATAGCTGAGAATAGCTTGTTGCTGGTGCGCGGAGCTTTTTTTTTTTTTTTACATTTTTCCAATGTCGCTTTGGTCATTTCCGGTTCCTGTTTCCTCCTTAGCGTTTCCACAATGCGGCCCAGACGGCGAGTGATGCGCCTCCCCAGCTCCTCCTCCGACTCTGACCCCACCACCCCTCCCCCACCTCCCCCACCTACCTCCCCTCCCCCACCTAGCACCCCTCCCACCCCTTCCCCTCCTGGGCCGGCCAAGAAAAGGCGCAACCGGGTGGATAGCCGCGTTAATGGCCAGGTGGTCAAAGTGAGTATTTGGTTTGTGTATTTTTAGCCTTAAAGTTGCAGAACACACAGGGGGGATTGGCCCTGAATTTTCTTAGTTTACTGGCCAAATTGGATCACTCCCCGTGGGGCATCCCCATTCTGGATGTCCTGCGGGGATGCCCCCCCCTGGAGGGCCCTAAAAATTACCTTAGCCCCGTCCCATCTGTGCATGCGTGAGCTGCGGATGCCTCTTGCGCTTACCTCTAGCAGGGTGTACCCCTGCGCCAGACATTTTTTAATTTTGTGTGCAGGCGCACTCCCTGTTAGAGTCAAACGCCACATGCGTACTTTGCCGTGCAGACCCAGCTGAGCTGGTATGCACGTCCAAACGGCCTTGTATGCGCATACCACAGCGGCGCAGAGCGCTGTGCTCGGCTGGCGCAGTCACGTGGGAGCGTCCTCAGTGGTGTATTTGTGGCCTTCCAAGGGGGTTGCAGACAGCGGACCACCCACAATTGGTGTGGCCCACCAAAGTGCACACAAACCCAGAATAGTGATAATCCTGGGTGTGGGTCCACTTTGATCTGGTCTCTGTATAACTGTTTATGCCATTGTTCTGATGTCATGTATTTATTTGTGTTTTTTTTATCATTTTTCATAGGACTTCTGCGTGGCCGAATACGACTATGCCCGTGGAGGAAAAAAACGAATAGCCATGGAGGTGAAGGCCACAGTGTCCCGGCGCTTCCACACCGAGCTCTCAATCAGAGCCATTCAGCAGAAGTGGTCCGATTTTAAGCGCCGGGACCCTGAAGGCGTGTACCGCCTATATGATGCCTACGCATCAGGTAAGTTAAAGCTTATGCTCTGTTTATACTTTTTGCAGAATCATCTGCTAAGCTGTGTCCATTTGTGCTCTTTATATTAATTATTTTCTTTCACCCCCTCAACACAGATAAGCGTCCTCCCCTGGGGAAACGTGGGAAGGGATTCCTCCCCCGAACCAGGCAGGCAGACTTGGGGGAGTCATCGGGGGAGGGTCCCTCCCGCGGGTCCTATTTAGAGAACCCAGGGGAGGAAGGGGATGACGCCCCAGAGGAGTGTGCTGCTGGGGGGCTGGCAGGATCAAGCCTCAGCTCCTCACACTCTGAGTCTGAGGACTCTCACCAGGCAAGGGGCCACTCTCAAGTGGGGAGTCCAAGTGGGGTGGTAGAAATGGACTCGCCCACACTCCCTGAAGGAGCAGGGAGTGAGAGGGAGGAGGGTGGCCCTTTGCCTGGTGGATCTTCCGACCAGAGTGTGAGGAGCCGAGGCTCCCCGCCTCCTCCTCAGAGCCCTCCCTGGGCTTCAAGTGGCGGTTCATCCCCTGGTGAGTGTCCTTTTTTTCATTGTTAGTCATTGACAGGTTTCATCTTGCAATTTGTACTTAGCCCTTGCCATTCCTCTCTAATTTGCAGGGCATCATATAGGCGGCACCTCCATGGCCTTTTGGAGAAGCATTCTCCACGGGCATAGTCGTGGTAAGTGTTTGTTGTTATCCATCACATTCCCTATGTTATGACATTCATTAAAGTGGACCCACAAACATTGATAGTGCTTGGATTCTCGAAGGTTCCCTGAAAAATCACATCCCTCACCCAGGGCACCCCCCCAAAAAAAAACCCCACAAACTCCTTACCTCTTTGGGGGTTGCGAAAGCCACCGTCCCAGCCTCCTGTGTGACACTCTAGATGTGTGTGCGCCTGCGCTCTGTTTCCTAATGGGCTGCGCGTGCGCACACACTGGAGGAGTGATGTGTGGAAGGCAGCGGCGGCGGAGTACGTTGTCTCACTCAAATTGTGGTGCTCTGCCAAAGCGGACCAAAACCCAGATTTGCTGCAATCCTGTGTATTGGCCCACTTTTAACAGACACATGTTTCCTGGTCCATTGTCACAGCTGGTTTGATAATGTACCTTAACCTCACAAACCCCACTACAGTGCTAGCCAACTGGCAATCACCCCTATGTTTCTGCCCACACCATGATGGTTGTTCTCATTTCTTTTCTTGGGTTAAGTTGTTCCCGCTAAAACATGTGGCACACTAGTAACATTAGCCAATCAACTGCTAATGAGTCCTTTACATAGCACTGTCTATGTTATTTGCACATTATCTTTAGGGATACATGTTGCAACCCTAACTAATTGACATTAACTCATGGACCAGGAAATATGCTAATTTTGGACAACCTGTATGTAACCATGCAAGCCTTTGATTTTTCAGACTCAATAACCAGATGGATGTCAAATAGTCAGGTGTCATTGGCCCACTAATTGTGTTTTTGTCTTTTGCTTTCTGTTGACAGATGTTGCTACGCAGACGGAGCCAGAAAACCTCCTCCGCACCCCAGCTCCAGGGACGGCCAGCAGCATGGGCCCCCGCCACAGCTGCGATGGTGAGTACATCCCACTTCATATGCCTAAAGACTTGTGAAACCTATGTCTTCTAGTCACATCTGCAGACATTTAAAATGTACCTATGTGTTAATTTCACACACATCTAGATTCCATGTGTTTGTACAATAATCCAACATGCCTGTCTGCATGCTTGATTGTTGCCTCACATTCTTCATTTGGCCACATAGAGACTATTTTTGCCTTAGACACAACCAAATGGGCCGTATTAGGTCTGGACCTCTAACATTATAGGGCAAACTCGTGTACTCGTTAGGACTTAGGCCCTGAGGTTTGGCTGTGACTAAACACAAAAATGGACACACTGGGACTTATACCTTCTTTGCTTCCGCAGAGTTAAAGTGGAACAACAACCAGGAATTTGACTTTCCTGGGTCTTGGTCCACTATGGTGGGGCACCCCTGATCGTCACCGCTGTGTGACAACCCCCTGAACTCACTTTTACTCCAGCAAACGTACAAGCCGCGGCAAAGTGGCTCCTCCTCCGCCTCCTGCGCGTCCCTTTTTACGCGCACGTGCCTGCGCCGCCCATTCACAGACGGCCGGCGCAGGCATGCACACGTCTAGAGGGGCGCCAGGGAGGGCCCGGCGGCCGTGCCAAAACGAAACAGAGGTAGGGATTTTGGGGTGTTGGGGGGGTTTCACCCCGAGGGACATCCCGATCTCGGATGTCCCGCGGGGAGGGAGGTGATCGGGCCGGGAATCTGATAGATTCCAGGGCCGATCACCGGTGGGTGTTGGTACACTTTAAGAGTAAATGTATGCTTGGGATGTGTTGTTCACATTCCTGCCAGTCAATAGTACTCATATCATGTTAACCAATAAGCGCACAGTGGTCAACAATGTTAATGTGAGTGTCACCTAATTGGAC
The DNA here is from genome assembly GCA_027917425.1 of Gastrophryne carolinensis. NCBI lineage: Eukaryota > Metazoa > Chordata > Amphibia > Anura > Microhylidae > Gastrophryne > Gastrophryne carolinensis. Next base: position 378,740,576 of record CM051236.1, read on the forward strand.
ACACTGACATTACATTGCTACATCTGTGTCTGTTGAGGTCACATTCCATTTATTAATAAATTGTTGTTTCTACATCTCTACAGCTTGTGAAAACCAGCATCGCAGACTGTGGCGGGAGATCAGGCTCCTGAAGCTGATGCTGCTGGCCAAGAAGAGGCGCCGGCGGCGTCGTTAGGGTGGGGGGAGGGCTGGCCTGTTGACGCCCTTTGTTGGGCAATGTTGGCCCTGTTGGCCCTGTTTTTTAATTAAATATTTTGATGAACATCATTACAGTGTGGTGCCTTGCAAAGCATAGTTTAACTGTCTCAAAACCCATTTGTGTGTCAATTTAGCCATACCTTTGGAGCCATTTCATGTGTTAACCATAGTAAGCTATGGTCTCAAATGTGTGGCCTAAATTTACAAATACATTGACATATCTAGATCAAGATACTCATCCCTGACTGTTTTATTAGCTAGGTCTTAGGAAAAACACAATTTAGAGGTGGGTTAAGCAAATATATTTACACAAACCAAAACAAACAAAATTAATATTCTTGGCTGGGTGGCCGGGGAGGTTGGGAGTCATTGCTAGGGGCGGTGTTGGGGGACAACAGTGCAGTAAAAAATATAGACTGCTGTTGTATGAGCTGTTGTATCAACAACAACGTTTGGTCCTGCCGCTGGATCGCTTGTTGCTGCTGGTGTATGGAATCTTCAATTGCATTGGCCAGCCGACCAAGTTGCTGGTTTTGATGCAGATTCTGCATCAATAGGTCGATCTGGCGCTGCTGGGCCTCATGTTGTTGCTGACACATCAGCACCTGCTGTTCCAACGCCGCAATGCGCTCATTAGTTCCATCACGCGGCTGTTGGCGACTGTAGTCCTCCAGCATCCGGACCCCTAGCTCATAAAAATCAGCACTGGTTGGTGCCACACCTCCTCTTGCTGTGGTTTGAGCCTAACAAAATAGAAAACAACATTTTAGTCAAACCGAACCAATGCAGGTATGCCCCTCAAAATAATTAGCCAAAACAGTCACTATACAACTTACCCTTGTCTGAGCCTCGGAAGCTTGGCCACATGGGACTTGGGAAGAGGTCCCAGCTTGGGGTTCTGGTTCCGCCTCCTGCAAAAACAACAAAGAAAGGAAATGTGACATGTTGCTTCATCCACTACCCACGAACATGCCAATGTGGTTCTAGGTCGTCTACATCAGCCATGTTACCTGCGTGTCCTCCGGCACAGGTAGGCTCGAGGTATCGCTGCCAGAGAGTGGCAATTCCACATCCGAGATGTCCGGCAAGTTGGCATATGCTAAACAGGAAAGTCAGGTTAGTAGGTCAGTGGCCCAAATTCAAATGTAACCTGGCTAGGCTATCGAGGCCATACCTCAACAAAGTGCAAAATTACACACTAGACCAAAGGTATCTGTTAAACTCAGATTGTTAACATGTATGTTACAGGACTAAGAGGCAATAATTTTGGCAAAGAAGATCAGACACATTGCTTAAATTACACATACCCGCAATCTCCCAGATGTCTGCAGTGGGGCCCTCACTCGAGCTTGGACCTTGAAAATACATGTGGACACACAAGTTGCCAGAAGCAAGTGCAACAAAAGTAGAGCCAAAATACAGACTAGAGCAAGGCAAAACAACTTACCCTCATCTCTGGCAGCCTGAACTTGAGGGGCCCTTTCTGGACAGCCACTTCCGATATTCGGGTCAACTAAAAAACACAAGTAATGGCTCTAAATATTCCTCAAACTACTACGGGGAATGTTTGGCCAAAAATATGTCCTCCCAAATACATTGCTATCACTCCAATAACTATTAGACTGACCCTGGGGAGGCAACAAGCACTCCCAAGAGGCATCTTCAAGTTGACAAAGCAAACATGTAGATTAGTAGACTAACCAAATTGAACCAGTGTAACAGAAACACCATAAAGGATACATTATGTATTGCCATACACACCAACAGGGTCCTGTTGACCTGCAACATCGGAAGTGGGGTCCAAAGATGAACCAGTCACTTGGCCTACCAAGAAAAAAGAGGAATGAGACACATGCACTTGGGTAAAAGTGGATAAAGCAAGGTGGACACATGCACTTACCGACATCCAAAGAGTAGCTTGGATCCGGAGGAGATGCTGGGGCCAATGGCATGGGAGCTAGGCAAAAATCAAGCAAACATTGAGCCATAGTTAACGTGCGTGCAAAAATACAACATGCATTAAGGTGTGTGTGAGCAGCTCTTTCACTAATATTCACTAATCAAGGCCAGTGTGGCTTCCACATTTATATGCAGATATATGGCCACACATCTCTGGCTTCAAACATATCTACACATGTTAGGGCCTTGTTAGTTAGTTGCTGTGAGTGTTACAGTGGGCGTGAAATTAGGCCGCAGGCCCATATTATTAATACTCAACAGTGCAACACTCGATTGTTTGAGCTGCTCCCACACCCATTTGTTCCCCAAACAACCAGCACCAAAATTAGGGGTAAATACCTTCAATGGCAGACTGGGGTAGCCTTGAGGTTGCTGGAAGGGCAGGAGTTTGGGTGTCCTGAGACACATCCCGGACAGCAGCATGTGCACCTATGCAGAAAGCAACAGACAGAAAAGTAAAAAATGTTTGAGCTCTAATGTACTACTTCACAGGTCCTACTGTTAGTTGGTCAGAAAGACAAAATGCTAATCACATACATTAACAGTAGCTTTTGAAAAAAGGCAGAAAATATGTACCTTCAGTCCAACCTGTGGTGTCATCCCCAGGATCCACACCCTGCAGCCGAGCCAGTGGAATTTTGGCCTTCAGCATCTCCTCATATGGCCTGTAGGTACTCTTTGGAGCCTGGATGGTCCCACTGTCCACATCAAGATCGTGATTCATCTTTTTCATAAGGGCCCCTCTCAAAGTGTAGAAGCGTTTCCTGCAGGATGGGCCACTACGTGGGTGTTGAGCAGTGCTACTAAGCTCCACACCAATGGCATCCCACAGTTTGCTTCTTTCTTGTTTGCCTATGGACTTGCTTTGGGAGCCAAATATCAGCTCCCATTTAGCAAGGGTAAGGCGCACAAGATGATTATTCTCCGCCAAATTAAATTCAGGCTCCCTCTTGGCACCTGGGCGCTTAGCCTGGGGTGCTGCCCCACCTTCAGGCTGGGCCCTTTTCCGTAAGGGAGGTCTGCGCACAGCACCCACCAAACTCCTACTTGGGCCTGCTGTGGCCGGCAGATGTCCTGAATTTGGCTCCATCCTGTAGCTGCACACACACACAAATACACACCCAACAAGCACGCATGCAGACTACAGAATGGCATCGCAATCTGTTAGGGTTGGGCAGGTTTTATGTGCTCTAACAGCCAATCAAAAACCAGGCCACTTAATTGATTCACACATACAGCCCAGTTCCTTCTAGCCACACCTCCACTGCACTGACTGAAGCATGTGTGTTAGCCAATTAACTCATTACAGACCTCATTAACCAAACAACACACACCCAAATACAACAATGGACTGATGTATCTGAACCCCTTGTGACATGTGGCTAGCCTAACGGCTATTTAAATAAACAGCAGCTTACCTTTCATTGGGCCACCACTGATTTTTCGGCCATGTCCGTTAATTCACGCAAGTTTCGGCTCACGTACGCTAGTAGCGCTACTAGCGTGCGCGTGCGCACTCCGTTTTACGCACACCTGGGTCGGCTAATTGGCGCCCGGAAATAGCAGAGCAACGCAAAAGGCGGCAAAGCGGACCTGTCCTTTTTGAAAGAGAAGTATAAATGGAAGGAATTTTCAAGCTTCTGGTATTCTTACACTGTGGCAAAGGCTGTGGTGTGGTGCGGTGCTCGCTTGCTTCCCTTAGCTCATTTGAGCCTCTGTCTGGGTTCTGTCCTCACTCTCTGTGGCTTGTTGGGTGATTTCTGACATCAGTGCTGTTTCTTTAGGAGCTTGTTTTTGGTGGCATCTGCAAATATTGTGTAGCATACAGCAAGTGAGGCTTGATTTTGGGGCCTTTTGTGGGCTGTGCAGCAACTCCCCTCTTGGTTGTGCCTAACTTAGAAAGCTGGTTTTCAGCAGGCTGGTGGTTTGGACCACTATAGTTCTGGTTTTGTGGTGAGCTGCATTGTAGCGGGTGTGTGTGGAGTGTGATTGTTTGTGTGTGTGTGGTGTGTTTGTGGTTTTGTTTTTTTTTTGGTTTATTTTGTATATATCTTGAGTGTGTGTGATGGATAAGAGGGTGATGTATGGTGTCTGGGTGGATGGATGTATGTGTATGCTGAAAGAGCAGGAGGAAAGGGAGCGGGGTGTTGTGAGGCTTAGGGCACCCCGCTCCTTTGCAATCCGCCTTTCAGTATGGGACTTAAGTGACGAGCAGATCAGGAGCCGCTTCCGTCTGAATCGTGCTGCACTACAGTCCCTATATGATCAGATTAAGCACAAAATCGAGCCATCCACCAAACGCACTCAATCCATTCCAGGCATAGTACGCCTGTGTGCCACTCTTAATATTTTGGCACGAGGGACCTTCCAGGCAACCTCCGCCCTCCTCAGCGGGATAAGCCAGGCTACTATGAGCCGCATACTAATCCAGGTAGTTCTGGCGATTTGTGATTTAATCCCAATTTACATCAAGTTTCCTGAGGATGAGGAAGAGGTTGCCAAAATAAAACATGCTTTCTATCTGATGGGAGGGATCCCGAATGTGCTAGGGTGCGTTGATGGTACACATATCCCTTTCCGCCCTCCCCGTGCACAGGAGCTGTCTTACAGAAACCGTAAGCATTTCCATTCGATCAATATCATGGTTGTCTGTGACCCAGACATGAGGCTGCGGGCGGTGAGATCGGGGTTCCCCGGCTCATGCCACGATTCTTACGTCTTGCAGCGGACAGTCCTGTGCCGGAAGTTTGATAACAACGAAATGCCAGCTGGCTGGCTACTGGGTAATAAATTAACCATGTCAATGTATTTAGCAAATATGTGGCCTAGTAAGCCAAATTTATCAAAACCCCCCAAAAAAAACATGTACTAGTACTAATTGCTGTCTCTCTCCTTGTGTTTTTTCTACAGCGGACAAGGGATATGGGCAGAGAACGTGGGTCATGACTCCGGTCAGGAACCCACGGACCTCTGCCCATGAACGCTACAATGTAGCGCATCGCAAGACCAGAAGCATTGTGGAAAGAACCATCGGCCTGCTGAAAGCACGCTTTCTCTGTTTGGCACGGCCAGGAGGAGAGATGCTCTACAACCCACAGAAGGTCTCCAAGATCATCCTTGCCTGCTGTGTGCTACACAACATTTGCATTTGCCACAGAATTCAAGCCCCCGAGGAGACAGCACTGGTGCCAGAAATCCCCAACATGCCCGCAGAAAGAAGTGAGGACACCCAGACTGGCGATGAGCTAAGGGAAAGGATGATCACTTCTTTTTTTGCGGTAAACTAACTACCCTTCACTCTAATGCAAGTACTGCACTACTGGGTAAATGTATTTGACCTCCCATCAAAATGAGCAAAAAAAAACACTAAGGGGGGTGTAAGATGACCAAAACCACTCTAAGGGGGGTGTAAGATAACCCAAACCACTCTAAGGGGGGTGTAAGATGACCAAAACCACTCTAAGGGGGGTGTAAGATGACCCAAACCACTCTAAGGGGGGTGTAAGATGACCAAAACCACTCTAAGGGGGGTGTAAGATGACCCAAACCACTCTAAGGGGGGTGTAAGATGACCCAAACCACTCTAAGGGGGGTGTAAGATGACCAAAACCACTCTAAGGGGGGTGTAAGATGACCCAAACCACTCTAAGGGGGGTGTAAGATGACCAAAACCACTCTAAGGGGGGTGTAAGATGACCCAAACCACTCTAAGGGGGTGTAAGATGACCAAAACCACTCTAAGGGGGGTGTAAGATGACCCAAACCACTCTAAGGGGGGTGTAAGATGACCCAAACCACTCTAAGGGGGGTGTAAGATGACCAAAACCACTCTAAGGGGGGTGTAAGATGACCCAAACCACTCTAAGGGGGGTGTAAGATGACCCAAACCACTCTAAGGGGGTGTAAGATGACCAAAACCACTCTAAGGGGGGTGTAAGATGACCCAAACCACTCTAAGGGGGGTGTAAGATGACCAAAACCACTCTAAGGGGGGTGTAAGATGACCCAAACCACTTTAAGGGGGGGTGTAAGACGCCAATGTTGGTTATCAAGTAATGCATTTTTTTATTTTCAACGACAAAACAACTTTAAAGATATATACTAACTGCACTTTTCTTATTTTTTCAGGCACCAAGAGATGCACCCTGATCCCTACTTTCCATTTCCCAAACTTTCCTGCACTTTACTTTGCTTTATAATTTCTGTTGGACTTTTGAATTTCAATTTCATTTCTGTTATATTTTTTATTTTTTTTTAGTGTAAAAATAAAAACAATATATAGATACATGTGGCTATGTGTTTAATTCTGTTGTAAGTTTCCTTTGCATTCTAATTCCTATTTTAATTTTCCTTTTCTTTCTCAGTTCTGTTTTTATTTTCCTTTTCTTTCTCAGTTCTGTTTTTATTTTCCTTTTCTTTCTCAGTTCTGTTTTTATTTTCCTTTTCTTTCTCAGTTCTGTTTTTATTTTCCTTTTCTTTCTCAGTTCTGTTTTTATTTTCCTTTTCTTTCTCAGTTCTGTTTTTATTTTCCTTTCCTATTTTCCTATTCTTTCTCAGTTCTGTTTTTATTTTCCTTTTCTATTTTCCTTTTCTTTCTCAGTTCTGTTTTTATTTTCCTTTTCTTTCTCAGTTCTGTTTTTATTTTCCTTTTCTATTTTCCTTTTCTTTCTCATTTCTGTTTTTATTTTCCTTTTCTTTCTCAGTTCTGTTTTTATTTTCCTTTTCTTTCTCAGTTCTGTTTTTATTTTCCTTTTCTATTTTCCTTTTCTTTCTCAGTTCTGTTTTTATTTTCCTTTTCTTTCTCAGTTCTGTTTTTATTTTCCTTTTCTTTCTCATTTCTGTTTTTATTTTCCTTTTCTTTCTCAGTTCTGTTTTTATTTTCCTTTTCTTTCTCAGTTCTGTTTTTATTTTCCTTTTCTTTCTCATTGGTGGTTTAATTGTATTTCCTTTTTCTTTAAAAAAAAAAAAAAAAAAAAACCATGTGGCTATGTGTTTAATTATGTTTTATTTTGCATTTACATTCTAATATCTGTTTTAATTTAATTTCCTTTTCAACACAAAATAAAAACTAAAAAAAGTAAAGAAACATGTTGCAATGTGTTTTATTCTGAAGGTACTTGATTCCCAGCCCACAGCAAAGCAAAGCGCAGGCGCTGTGTTGAATAGCGTGGTCAAACTGACTGACAGCGCCTACAAAGCTGAGGGCCAACATCATATTCAGCAATGTAGGCGTTGTTCCCAACAACGCCAGGTAGCGACTGAGGAGGCCTGCTATAGCGAATCGCTACCGCCCGCGGCTGACGCTAGCGGCGCTCATAGCGCCATACTTCAGTCGCTCATCTGTCGCTACCTGGCGCTATTGATGAATTGGCCTCCCCATCTTTCCAATGTACAACAAAACTTTGATGCACAGGCCAAATAGTATGAAATACTGTGCTAGCTGGAGGGGGTGCTATACTACTATCCTAATAACAAAAATGGGGTACTGGTCCCTAGTAACAACCCCCTCACTCCATAGGCGGCACAAGTCAAATACTTAATGATATTCCAGTTTACTGAGGCAACAAGGCATAAAAACATATATGACGAAAAACACAATAAGAGGGGTATCTGAATTATATGGCTAATCAAATTACAATATCCTGCAAGTGCAACAGATGAATGAGACAGTGGTCCATGGTAATATCATCACTGTCAACACACCCCAAATAATAATGATAAAGAGGGGTACAGAAAATGAATGAAATAAATAATTCCCCTTTTAATATCTTCACTATCAGGTCTATTCAGGGCCAGGTGATAATTCTTACTCCTTTTTTAGAAAAGAGACTGGCATTTAGTTTTATTATTTACCTTGGAGCTGATTCAGAGCCAGGTGGGAATATACATCTGGTAGACAATATAAGCCAATGGCAGTTTTCTCTCCTAAAAATGTAATCTCACCTGGCTCTAATTCAACTCCTAGGGATAGAAATGCAAAGTGCCTTAGTGCCAGTGCTATTGCAGAATGCTACAAAAAACGTGCCAGTGCTATTGCAAACGAACCAATAAAAGGTCACAACTAGGGATGAGCGAATCGATCCGGACGAACCCGGATTCGATCCGAATTTCAGGAAAAATTCGATTCGGATCGAATCCGAATTTCCCCGCGATTCGATCACTCGAAGTTTTCCTTTAACATCCATTCATTTACATTACAGGCATTCTAAGATGGCGGGCGGGACATGTCTGGACATGTATCCCGCGCCAGTGCAAGCTGGGGCAGTCACATGCAGCCTATCAGCAGCCAGCAAGCCCGGTGACGTCACACAGCGGTATTTAACGGCGGCCATCTTGCTTTTCCTCATTTCTCTATTGCATTCGTGAGAGACAGAACGCTGTGTAGCTGAGGGACAGACAGGGACAGGCTGGAGACAGGCAGGGACAGACAGGGACAGGCTGGAGACAGGCAGGAGACAGACAGGAGACAGACAGAAAGTCAGCAAAAAACAGGGAAAGGAAGGGAAAATCGGAGGCTGTCAGTTTTTTTTTTTTTTTCATCCAGCCTGACAGGCTTTGTTAGCGTTTTCAGGCTGCTTATAGTAACTAACTGTGCATATATACTGAACTGATCTTAAGTCTGCTGTGAGGCATCCCATTCTGTGACTAAAGCAGCCTCTATTTAATAGCATAATAAACATTTGCACTTATTCTCATAGAAATCAGGCCTGATAAAGACACTTTTGCTGTGCATGCTCTCTGGTTTTTGTGGCACTGGCATCCCATTCTGTGACTAAAGCAGCCTCTATTTAATAGCATAATAAACATTTGCACTTATTCTCATAGAAATCAGGCCTGATAAAGACACTTTTGCTGTGCATGCTCTCTGGTTTTTGTGGCACTGGCATCCCATTCTGTGACTAAAGCAGCCTCTATTTAATAGCACAATAAACATTTGCACTTATTCTCATAGAAATCAGGCCTGATAAAGACACTTTTGCTGTGCATGCTCTCTGGTTTTTGTGGCACTGGCATCCCATTCTGTGACTAAAGCAGCCTCTATTTAATAGCACAATAAACATTTGCACTTATTCTCATAGAAATCAGGCCTGATAAAGACACTTTTGCTGTGCATGCTCTCTGGTTTTTGTGGCACTGGCATCCCATTCTGTGACTAAAGCAGCCTCTATTTAATAGCATAATAAACATTTGCACTTATTCTCATAGAAATCAGGCCTGATAAAGACACTTTTGCTGTGCATGCTCTCTGGTTTTTGTGGCACTGGCATCCCATTCTGTGACTAAAGCAGCCTCTATTTAATAGCATAATAAACATTTGCACTTATTCTCATAGAAATCAGGCCTGATAAAGACACTTTTGCTGTGCATGCTCTCTGGTTTTTGTGGCACTGGCATCCCATTCTGTGACTAAAGCAGCCTCTATTTAATAGCACAATAAACATTTGCACTTATTCTCATAGAAATCAGGCCTGATAAAGACACTTTTGCTGTGCATGCTCTCTGGTTTTTGTGGCACTGGCATCCCATTCTGTGACTAAAGCAGCCTCTATTTAATAGCATAATAAACATTTGCACTTATTCTCATAGAAATCAGGCCTGATAAAGACACTTTTGCTGTGCATGCTCTCTGGTTTTTGTGGCACTGGCATCCCATTCTGTGACTAAAGCAGCCTCTATTTAATAGCATAATAAACATTTGCACTTATTCTCATAGAAATCAGGCCTGATAAAGACACTTTTGCTGTGCATGCTCTCTGGTTTTTGTGGCACTGGCATCCCATTCTGTGACTAAAGCAGCCTCTATTTAATAGCACAATAAACATTTGCACTTATTCTCATAGAAATCAGGCCTGATAAAGACACTTTTGCTGTGCATGCTCTCTGGTTTTTGTGGCACTGGCATCCCATTCTGTGACTAAAGCAGCCTCTATTTAATAGCACAATAAACATTTGCACTTATTCTCATAGAAATCAGGCCTGATAAAGACACTTTTGCTGTGCATGCTCTCTGGTTTTTGTGGCACTGGCATCCCATTCTGTGACTAAAGCAGCCTCTATTTAATAGCATAATAAACATTTGCACTTATTCTCATAGAAATCAGGCCTGATAAAGACACTTTTGCTGTGCATGCTCTCTGGTTTTTGTGGCACTGGCATCCCATTCTGTGACTAAAGCAGCCTCTATTTAATAGCACAATAAACATTTGCACTTATTCTCATAGAAATCAGGCCTGATAAAGACACTTTTGCTGTGCATGCTCTCTGGTTTTTGTGGCACTGGCATCCCATTCTGTGACTAAAGCAGCCTCTATTTAATAGCACAATAAACATTTGCACTTATTCTCATAGAAATCAGGCCTGATAAAGACACTTTTGCTGTGCATGCTCTCTGGTTTTTGTGGCAATGGCATCCCATTCTGTGACTAAAGCAGCCTCTATTTAATAGCATAATAAACATTTGCACTTATTCTCATAGAAATCAGGCCTGATAAAGACACTTTTGCTGTGCATGCTCTCTGGTTTTTGTGGCACTGGCATCCCATTCTGTGACTAAAGCAGCCTCTATTTAATAGCATAATAAACATTTGCACTTATTCTCATAGAAATCAGGCCTGATAAAGACACTTTTGCTGTGCATGCTCTCTGGTTTTTGTGGCACTGGCATCCCATTCTGTGACTAAAGCAGCCTCTATTTAATAGCACAATAAACATTTGCACTTATTCTCATAGAAATCAGGCCTGATAAAGACACTTTTGCTGTGCATGCTCTCTGGTTTTTGTGGCACTGGCATCCCATTCTGTGACTAAAGCAGCCTCTATTTAATAGCATAATAAACATTTGCACTTATTCTCATAGAAATCAGGCCTGATAAAGACACTTTTGCTGTGCATGCTCTCTGGTTTTTGTGGCACTGGCATCCCATTCTGTGACTAAAGCAGCCTCTATTTAATAGCATAATAAACATTTGCACTTATTCTCATAGAAATCAGGCCTGATAAAGACACTTTTGCTGTGCATGCTCTCTGGTTTTTGTGGCACTGGCATCCCATTCTGTGACTAAAGCAGCCTCTATTTAATAGCATAATAAACATTTGCACTTATTCTCATAGAAATCAGGCCTGATAAAGACACTTTTGCTGTGCATGCTCTCTGGTTTTTGTGGCACTGGCATCCCATTCTGTGACTAAAGCAGCCTCTATTTAAAGCGGACCTTCACTCTAAATAAGAGTCTATCTTATATGTTTCCCACACCCTGTACATACAGATTGCTCACATTAAAAATCATCCTACCTGCATCTACTGCATTTTATAAGCCTTTAAACATCCAAGATGGCGGCTTATGGAAGCTGCCATTTTTGCAGGCAGCCTGCAAACAGGAAGTGCCTGCAAACAGGAAGTGACTGTGCTGCTCTGCATTCTGGGACTGCTGACCTTTCCCTGACCCCAGCTCTGCTCTGTCTGAGCAAAGCACAGCTATAACCTGCCCCCCTGTACCTTATCCCACTCTCCTCTCCTCAGTAAGTGTGATGCTTCTGAGTCAAGATGGCGGCGCCCGTATCCTAAATTCCCGAACAGAGTTGCAGCCCAGTGGGGGAAAGTATAATAAATTAGTGACTAAACATGTAAAATATATTAATTTTAGATGCTGAGGAATTGTTTTTTAAGAGTTTGGGCTTTTCATTAAATCATGGTGAAGGTCCGGTTTAATAGCACAATAAACATTTGCACTTATTCTCATAGAAATCAGGCCTGATAAAGACACTTTTGCTGTGCATGCTCTCTGGTTTTTGTGGCAATGGCATCCCATTCTGTGACTAAAGCAGCCTCTATTTAATAGCATAATAAACATTTGCACTTATTCTCATAGAAATCAGGCCTGATAAAGACACTTTTGCTGTGCATGCTCTCTGGTTTTTGTGGCACTGGCATCCCATTCTGTGACTAAAGCAGCCTCTATTTAATAGCATAATAAACATTTGCACTTATTCTCATAGAAATCAGGCCTGATAAAGACACTTTTGCTGGCCAAAGGCCTACTGGACCCTGCCAGCTCGATTCCTGCCCGGGGCATCCCATTCTGTGACTAAAGCAGCCTCTGTTTAAGACCATATAAGCATTTGCTCTTATCATATTTGAAATTAGGCCTGATAAAGACACTTTTGCTGGGCATAGCACAACTTGTCCCTGCCAGGTGTACTTACTGCTGGTTTTTAGGGCATCCCATTCTGTGACTACACCAGCCTCTATTTAAGAACCTAACCATTTGCACCTATTCTAATTGAAATTAGGCATGATAAAGACACTTTTGCTGTGCATAGTCTTACTGCTGCCTGCCAGGTGCTCTCTGGTTTTTGGGACATCCCATTCTGTAACATACCATTAGCCTCTGCATTAACTGTAAGCTGCACAGTTATTTAAAGAAATTTGGCCTGTATGAGCCTGCTAACACACTGCTGCTGTGTGCATATATACTGATCTCAAGTCTGCTTTGGGGCATCCCATTCTGTAACATACCATTAGCCTCTGCATTAACTGTAAGCTGCACAGTTATTTAAAGAAATTTGGCCTGTATGAGCCTGCTAACACACTGCTGCTGTGTGCATATATACTGATCTCAAGTCTGCTTGGGGCATCCCATTCTGTAACATACCATTAGCCTCTGCATTAACTGTAAGCTGCACAGTTATTTAAAGAAATTTGGCCTGTATGAGCCTGCTAACACACTGCTGCTGTGTGCATATATACTGATCTCAAGTCTGCTTGGGGCATCCCATTCTGTAACATACCATTAGCCTCTGCATTAACTGTAAGCTGCACAGTTATTTAAAGAAATTTGGCCTGTATGAGCCTGCTAACACACTGCTGCTGTGTGCATATATACTGATCTCAAGTCTGCTTTGGGGCATCCCATTCTGTAACATACCATTAGCCTCTGCATTTACTGTAAGCTGCACATTTATTTAAAGAAATTTGGCCTGTATGAGCCTGCTAACACACTGCTGCTGTGTGCATATATACTGATCTCAAGTCTGCTTTGGGGCATCCCATTCTGTAACATACCATTAGCCTCTGCATTTACTGTAAGCTGCACATTTATTTAAAGAAATTTGGCCTGTATGAGCCTGCTAACACACTGCTGCTGTGTGCATATATACTGATCTCAAGTCTGCTTTGGGGCATCCCATTCTGTAACATACCATTAGCCTCTGCATTTACTGTAAGCTGCACATTTATTTAAAGAAATTTGGCCTGTATGAGCCTGCTAACACACTGCTGCTGTGTGCATATATACTGATCTCAAGTCAGCTTGGGGCATCCCATTCTGTAACATACCATTAGCCTCTGCATTAACTGTAAGCTGCACAGTTATTTAAAGAAATTTGGCCTGTATGAGCCTGCTAACACACTGCTGCTGTGTGCATATATACTGATCTCAAGTCTGCTTGGGGCATCCCATTCTGTAACATAACATAACCTACCTACCATACTAAGCAGCTCTCTTATTTAAACTAAGCAGGCCTCTAGGAGGCTGAGTGTCCACTTTTGGGTGTGCATTTATATTCGGTTTCATATACAGTGGGGTATCCCAATTTGTAAGATAACCTACCCCAACCATGTAAACTAAATAGGCCTGTTGCAGCCTGAGTTTCTCTGCTTGCGTATGGCCTGCATTACAATCTGTCTCTTTCAATGACACTGCTGCCTGTGGTATCCCAATTTGTAAGATAACCTACCCCAACCATGTAAACTAAAGGTTACGTCCTTCCAGAAGGAAAACTTATGCCGAACACTATTTTTGTTAGGGGCATTGACCTTTGGATTGATCGGCATGAAATTAATTTTTTTTTTTCAAAGTATGGCGCTGTGAAGAAGGTCAAAATGATGTCTCATACTTGGATTATTGTTACTTTTTGTTCAGCTTGAAATATAACAGGCCACACGGGCATCCCAAGGCACATGCTATTTTAAACCTATCTGTTATACAACATAAGCGTTGATCAGGCTACTTCAGTTTGCACTTGTTTTTGACTGATTTTAATAAACCAGGCCGCAGGGCACCCCAAAGCTGCACCTTGCACCCTATCTGGTATACAACATAAGCGTTGATCAGCATCAGCTTCATTAAGCTACTTCAGTTTGCACTTCCTTTTTGACTGCTTTCATTTAACCAGGCCGCAGGGCACCCCAAAGCTGCACCTTGCACCCTACCTGTTTATACTAAATAAGCATCTACAGCCTCAGCTTTATTAAGTTATTGCATTTTGAATTGGTTTTGGTCTGCTTTAAATACACCAGGCCGCAGGGCATCCCAAACCTGCATGTTGCACCCCATCTGTTATACTAAATAAGCGTTGATCAGCATCAGCTTTATTAAGCTATTGCATTTTGCATTGGTTTTTGTACTGCTGCCAAAACACTAGCCCATATGGGCATCCCAAACCAGCACATGTCACCCTATCTGTTATACTAAATAAGCTTCTACAGGCCCTTTTTTTATTTATTTATTTTTATTTATATAGAGCTGCAATAGCTTATATTGTGAGGTTAATTTGCCATTTTGCAGCATAATATAGAGCAGCCCCTGTGTAAATCTGAGGGGCAATAGCTTATATAGTGAGGTAAATTTGCCATTTTGCTTCGTTATATAGAGCAGGCCCTGTGTAAATCTGAGGGGCAATAGCTTATATTGTGAGGTAAATTTGCCATTTTGCAGCATAATATAGAGCAGCCCCTGTGTAAATCTGAGGGGCAATAGCTTATATTGTGAGGTAAATTTGCCACTTTGCAGCATAATATAGAGCAGCCCCTGTGTAAATCTGAGGGGCAATAGCTCATATAGTGAGGTAAATTTGCCATTTTGCTTCGTTATATAGAGCAGCCCAGTTGCCATCTAAATCAACTACTGTCCGGCCAGTACAGCTTTTCCAGGGCAAACTCTGCTAGTTGCGGGCACAAGTCAAGTTTGGCTTCCCAGCAAATCCAGTGGATCTTGAAGGTGTGTTGGCATGGTCATGTCAAGGTATGACATGACCTGCTGTTTGAGGTCCAGCTCCAGGTCTTCCTGCTGCTCATGAGTAGACTCACTATGCGGGTGTAGAAAGCTACTCACTAGCGACTGAAGACTGAGGCTGCTGCTGATGGAGCTGCTGCTGCTGCTCCTTCCACCCCCCCAGCAGCCATGGCAGTGGAAGGTGATCGCAGAGGTCCCCCCGAGTCAGACCTGCGGGAGTATGGGCCATGGCGCAGATAGACATCGCCCAACTGACTACGTGGGATGTCTCTGTAGTAGGTCAGTTTGTCCTCCCTCTCAGTGGGCGTAAAAAATGCCCCCATTTTGTGCCGGAAGCGAGGGTCCAATAAGTTGGAGAGCCAGAAGTCTTCCCGCTGACAAATGGAGACAATTCTGCGCTCACTAGTACGCATGCATGTGAGCATGCATCGTGCCATTTGTGCAAATGACTCGGAGGGACTACCTGTCTCCATCTCCACTGTAAACTGCCACGGTGTGTCTGGGTCCTCTGTCTCACCTTACTCACAACCCTCTAGCTCCTGTGGCTGCTCCTGCTCCTCCTCTTCTGTCAGATGACTAGATAAAATGGTCATTTTGTGAAACCTAAACTGTGGTTTGCTTTGCCCCACCCCCTCCTCCTCCTCCACTTCAGCCCCCACAGGCTTCATGTGGCTGTGAAATGTATGTGCCATGTCTCCAGTGCCCTGACCAGCCATGGTTTCCAACATGTGTTGTAGTACATGAAGCAGTGGAATCTCATCGTTCATCTCATAGTCCTGGCAACTGACTAATAACGTAGCTTCCTCAAAGGGCCTGAGCAAACGGTCGGTGTCACGTATGAGCTGCCAATGGTTTACATTGAATTTACACAGGTGTCCCCCTATCCGTTTGGATCATCCAGAAATCCGTGATGGCTTTTCTCTGTTCCTATAGTGCAGTGGTCCTCAACCCTGTCCTCAAGGCCCACCAACAAGTCATGTTTTTTGGATCTCCAAATAGCCAGCTCTATTGCTCTGCAGCTGCACTAATTACTCCACCTGTGCATCTTTGTGGAGATCTGCAAAACCTGGCCTGTTGGTGGGCCTTGAGGACAGGGTTGGGGACCACTGCTATAGTGGATCCTGCATATGGAGGGTGGAATTCCAACGGGTGGAAACATCGCAAATCAGACTATGGTGGGGTACACCGTTGTGACGCTGAGGCTCAATAGGGTTGTGCTTCGTGGTGTAGGAGTGCCAGAAGTGCATGCTAACTTTCTTTCCTGTTGTTCTTTCAGATGGGGGCAAGACTTAAAAACTAGACTGAACACGTGTGCCATGTGAGGACGCATGACTTTGGCTTCCTTGTCGCAGCGCAAACAAGATGTTCTTCCAAGTGTAATGCAGCAGGCTGGACTTATGGTGACGCTGTCTGAGAGGAGAAATCCCTCAGACATCAAGATTAAAAATTCCAAGAATTTTTGAGGGCTAATTATTCAGAGGCAAATGATAGCTAGTTGTTTCTGATTTAATTACAAGGTGGAAACACACCCTCAAACAAAACTTCACTTTGGCAATACTATTGCATTTGTCTATTCATAATTTTATGTATATACACTAACTAACCTACTTTTTCTCCCCAGGATGCTGCATGAAACACTGCCACATCGCTGAGTAGCTGATTTTTCCGAACAACAGTCCGCAATAATCTGCTGCTGCTGCCGCCGCCACCGCCGCAGACTCCAGGGACCCTCTTCCACTACCTCGGCTTGCAACACCTCCTCCCACGACACTCTCCTCATCACTAATTGCCGGCTACTGGAAGAAGAGGCGAGTGTCTCCTCCACTTCTTGGCTGGGCAGTAGCTGCTGAATTTTATGATTATCAGATCTTCATCAATGGATAGTGGAGCTGAACCCAAAGCATAACAGACAGACAGTTGACTGGGGGTGTCAGATGCCACTTGTGATGCAGTGGACTGCTTTTGCAGCACTTCGAGACAAAGTTGCTTCATTGGCTGACACAATGACTGGTAAATCTGTGGAACATATGGTTTACAAGCAAGAATAACCATTTGTTTTTATATGAAAAAGACCCTGGTTTATACAGACTTTTTTTTTTCAGAGACTGCCCTGCGTGGAAATGAATGGCGCTTGGATCATCCAAGCTTTCCTCCCAACAATGCCTGATGTATTCCAGTAGATTGATGACGGGGCCAGACCTACACTAAAGAAAGATGGATCGTGCAAAACAGATTTAAGGCGCTGCTCTCCAGTTACAGACATTCCTCCGCATCGGACCACAAGTAAGTATTGATAAAAAATCCTTTCCGTTACTCTTACTTTTTATTAATATTCTTCGGATAAGACGGATCAGACATGATTCCAGATTAAAAATTCCAAGAATTTTTGAGGGCTAATTAGTCAGAGGCAATGATACCTTCTTGTTTCTGATTTAATTAAAAGGTGGAAACACACCCTCAAACAAAACTTCACTTTGGCAATACTTTTGCATTTGTTTATTCATAATTTTATGTAGATATTACTAACTAAGCTACTTTTTCTCCACATGACTCTCCACAGGGTGTGATTCATCCAATTTTTGGGCTCCTGAAGCCAACCCCAGTGTCTCTTTAAAGTAATATTTGGGCTCCTGCTGCTGCCAACTCCAGGGTGTGATTCATCAAATTTTTGGGCTCCTGAAGCCAACCCCAGTGTCTCTTTATAGTAATATTTGGGCTCCTGCTGCTGCTGCTGCCAACTTCTGCCAACTCCAGGGTGTGATTCATCCAATTTTTGGGCTCCTGAAGCCAACTCCAGTGTATATTTGGGCTCCTGCTGCTGCTGCTGCCAACTTCTGCCAACTCCAGGGTGTGATTCATCCAATTTTTGGGCTCCTGAAGCCAACTCCAGTGTATATTTGGGCTCCTGCTGCTGCTGCTGCCAACTTCTGCCAACTCCAGGGTGTGATTCATCCAATTTTTGGGCTCCTGAGGCCAACTCCAGTGTATATTTGGGCTCCTGCTGCTGCTGCTGCCAACTTCTGCCAACTCCAGGGTGTGATTCATCCAATTTTTGGGCTCCTGAGGCCAACTCCAGTGTATATTTGGGCTCCTGCTGCTGCTACTGTCAACTCCTGCCAACTCCAGGGTGTGATTCATCCAATTTTTGGGCTCCTGAAGCCAACTCCAGTGTATATTTGGGCTCCTGCTGCTGCTGCTGCTGCCAACTTCTGCCAACTCCAGGGTGTGATTCATCCAATTTTTGGGCTCCTGAAGCCAACTCCAGTGTATATTTGGGCTCCTGCTGCTGCTACTGTCAACTCCTGCCAACTCCAGGGTGTGATTCATCCAATTTTTGGGCTCCTGAGGCCAACTCCAGTGTATATTTGGGCTCCTGCTGCTGCTACTGTCAACTCCTGCCAACTCCAGGGTGTGATTCATCCAATTTTTGGGCTCCTGAAGCCAACTCCAGTGTATATTTGGGCTCCTGCTGCTGCTACTGCCAACTTCTGCCAACTCCAGGGTGTGATTCATCCAATTTTTGGGCTCCTGAAGCCAACTCCAGTGTATATTTGGGCTCCTGCTGCTACTACTGCCAACTTCTGCCAACTCCAGGGTGTGATTCATCCAATTTTTGGGCTCCTGAGGCCAACTCCAGTGTATATTTGGGCTCCTGCTGCTACTACTGCCAACTTCTGCCAACTCCAGGGTGTGATTCATCCAATTTTTGGGCTCCTGAGGCCAACTCCAGTGTATATTTGGGCTCCTGCTGCTGCTGCTGCCAACTTCTGCCAACTCCAGGGTGTGATTCATCCAATTTTTGGGCTCCTGAAGCCAACTCCAGTGTATATTTGGGCTCCTGCTGCTACTACTGTCAACTCCTGCCAACTCCAGGGTGTGATTCATCCAATTTTTGGGCTCCTGAAGCCAACTCCAGTGTATATTTGGGCTCCTGCTGCTGCTGCTGCCAACTTCTGCCAACTCCAGGGTGTGATTCATCCAATTTTTGGGCTCCTGAAGCCAACTCCAGTGTATATTTGGGCTCCTGCTGCTACTACTGCCAACTTCTGCCAACTCCAGGGTGTGATTCATCCAATTTTTGGGCTCCTGAGGCCAACTCCAGTGTATATTTGGGCTCCTGCTGCTACTACTGCCAACTTCTGCCAACTCCAGGGTGTGATTCATCCAATTTTTGGGCTCCTGAGGCCAACTCCAGTGTATATTTGGGCTCCTGCTGCTGCTGCTGCCAACTTCTGCCAACTCCAGGGTGTGATTCATCCAATTTTTGGGCTCCTGAAGCCAACTCCAGTGTATATTTGGGCTCCTGCTGCTACTACTGTCAACTCCTGCCAACTCCAGGGTGTGATTCATCCAATTTTTGGGCTCCTGAGGCCAACTCCAGTGTATATTTGGGCTCCTGCTGCTGCTGCTGCCAACTTCTGCCAACTCCAGGGTGTGATTCATCCAATTTTTGGGCTCCTGAGGCCAACTCCAGTGTATATTTGGGCTCCTGCTGCTGCTACTGTCAACTCCTGCCAACTCCAGGGTGTGATTCATCCAATTTTTGGGCTCCTGAAGCCAACTCCAGTGTATATTTGGGCTCCTGCTGCTGCTGCTGCTGCCAACTTCTGCCAACTCCAGGGTGTGATTCATCCAATTTTTGGGCTCCTGAAGCCAACTCCAGTGTATATTTGGGCTCCTGCTGCTGCTACTGTCAACTCCTGCCAACTCCAGGGTGTGATTCATCCAATTTTTGGGCTCCTGAGGCCAACTCCAGTGTATATTTGGGCTCCTGCTGCTGCTACTGTCAACTCCTGCCAACTCCAGGGTGTGATTCATCCAATTTTTGGGCTCCTGAAGCCAACTCCAGTGTATATTTGGGCTCCTGCTGCTGCTACTGCCAACTTCTGCCAACTCCAGGGTGTGATTCATCCAATTTTTGGGCTCCTGAAGCCAACTCCAGTGTATATTTGGGCTCCTGCTGCTGCTGCCAACTTCTGCCAACTCCAGGGTGTGATTCATCCAATTTTTGGGCTCCTGAGGCCAACTCCAGTGTATATTTGGGCTCCTTCTGCCCCTCATAGTGATGCCACTTCAACTCTCTGCAATTGTGCCGCTCTGCGATTCTATTAGCGATGCCTCTGATCTGCATGTGATATTTCTTCAAAGTATTATTTAACAAACCCAGCACGCATCCTGTGCGTGTTACAGCAAGGCTGAATGGTTTACAACCCTATTGAGGCTGTAGGAGGCTCAGAAATAGCCGTTTTTAATAGCGATTCGTCGCGAATTTATTCGGGTCGAAACGATTTTTGTCGGAAAATTCGGCGAATCAGTCGAATCGAATTTTTCAAAAGTTCGCTCATCTCTAGTCACAACCGCTAGTAAACTTCGGTCTCAAATTAAAGCAACCCCAACAGGTGTATACAAACCCCCCAAAGTTAGACAACATCTTGTAAGAAACAAACCCAGAGTAACAGTGTAATAATGACCCAAAATTAGGCACAAAAGTATCCTCGAATGATCTCATGACAGGCCACTGCTCCAATGAAGCCACTAACATACAGGCCTCTCTATACAGCAAGATCCCAATGCGTTACATGGCAGTTACAGCCACTGCATCAGGGAGTATACCAATGGAGAATGAAGAATAAAACAAAATAATAAAAAATAAGTAAACAAAATACATAGCTGGACCTAGGCTTTAAAGCAGACCCATAGTTAAAAAAAAAGGGAAGGGGTAATGCATCCTGATTTAGTATAGTCTTGTATCCCCCACAGCAAGCACTTACCTTCTTTTGCAATCCCCCAATGCTGGCCACCAGGTCACTATCCCACATGTATGACACTGTGCAAGCCTTTCCTGCAACTCAGTTGGCCAACAGCAGTCATGCGGCAATGCATCGGAGGAGGAGTTAGCAGCGGGCGCTTGGGATCAGGTGATCAGGTAAGTTTGTCAGCCCTGGATTAGCAGCGATAGCCTGTGGAGGAATGATAGGTGAGTATAGTGTTTTTTCTTTTGTTTGACTGAAGTATGACTTTAATTTTTGGGTTAGGGTGAATAGGTTCAGGTGTGTGTGTGTGTGTGTGTGTGTGTGTGTGTGTGTGTGTGTGTGGGGGGGGGGGGGGGGGGTTGGTGTATCTGCTCATACTTGGTCCACTATTATTTGGGTACTAGAAGGGATGATCAGCTTGCTTCATGGCTAATTTGTGGCTCTTGCCTTTTATTGTTGTTATTTGGTGTGGGCTGCTTTTCTTTAGAGCCACAAATGCCTGAACAAATCCCATATATGTTTGTACCTGGCAGAAATAAACTGATTCTGTCAATAAGATCAGAGGGACTGAAATCTTGGCTTGGTGAAGATAGGGGAATAAGGGCAGATTTTTATCAATCCACTTGGCAAAGGTGAAATTCTTTGCAAAGTCTACCATACTTTTTTCGTAACACACCTTAAACCGGACCAACAGCCTGGCACAGTTGGAAAAGAAAGGAAGCGGCCGTTTTGGAGCTTCCACTCCCAACTGACAAATGACAATGCGCAGTAACAGGAAGACCAGTAGCACTTCCTGTTTGCAGGTGGCCTGCAAGTCCATAAGCCACCATCTTGTTTTTAAAATTTACCACAGCATGAGTTAGAAAATGGTAAATTAATTTTTATGTGCAGCAATCTAAATTGCCCTGGGGAGGGATGCATGTGAGCACTGTTTGTTGTGTTGGTCTGGTTTAAGTCATTTTTACCTGTTGGTCCAATTAACACTGGAGCCGGCCCTGGCAGTGGGAGTAGGTGGACTATGGTTCTTGTGCAGTTGCCATGGAAGGTTGAGGTCCGCACTAATGTTGTGTTTAATAAACTTAAATGTATGAGTTAGTATGCGTTGGTTGTTAGTCTGACATGAATAATAATGTCAGAAGTTCAGGGGGGTGCATGTGGCGGAGGATGAGGTAGCAAACAGTCATTTAGGTGCTGGCACAGCCAAGTCCCATGAGATCCACGCCTGGTTCATCTTAAACCGGACCTTCAGCATGATTTATTGAAAATCCTAAACCCTTAAAAATGATTTCCCAGCATCTAAAATTAATATATTTTATGTTTTTAGTCCCTAACTTATTATTCTTTCCGCCACTGGGCTGCATCTCTGTTAAGGACTTTAGGATACGGGAGCCGCCATCTTGACTCAGAAGCATCACACATCATGAGGAGAGGAGAGTGGGATAAAGTACAGGGGGCGGGTTATAGCTGTGCTTTGCTCAGACAGAGCAGAGCTGGGGTCAGGAAAAGTTCAGCAATCCCAGAATGCAGAGCAGCCCAGTCAGGAGGCACTTCCTGTTTGCAGGCTGCATGATGTTACATAAGCCGCCATCTTGGATGTTTAAATGCTCATAACATGCTGTAGTTGCAGGTAGGATGATTTTTAATGCGAGCAATCTGTATGTACAGGGTGTGGGAAACATATAAGATAGACTCTTATTCAGAGTGAAGGACCGCTTTAAGGAATGCTGCCAGAGCCCCTGCTGCATTGGCGACTTTCTCCTCCTCCTACTCCTCCTCATGCAGCCACTGAGCCCTTAAAGGCCTTCCTCCACCTCCTCCTCTGCTTCTTCCTCCTCCATTATGGCCTGAAGCATTTTCTCCAGCAGGCAGATAATGGGGATGGTAGCATTGATGATGGCGTCATCAGCGCTGACCATATTAGTGGCATACTGGAAGCATTGCAGCACCACACATATGTCCCTCATTTCCCCACTCACCACTTTGACTCGACTGTGCATTTTGAAGATGGAACTCCACTATAGTCTGCTGCTGCTCACACCCTTTCCATCATAATCAACATGGAATTCCACCTGGTGGCCAAGTAACATATGAGGCGGGGGATGGAAAGGCCAAAACTCCTCTGCAATGGAGGACAGCAGGGTCGAAATGCCAAATGTGCGAGCACACGCTATGCACTTTATGCAGCAGCTCTGCCATCCCTGGATAATGCCAGGAAGCTCTGCACCACCAAGTTGAGCACGTGCGTCAGGCCCGGGATGTGCGTCAACCCGTATCGGCCCAAGGCTGCTGCAAGGCTTGGCCTATTACACCACCTTGCCAGGCTTCAGGTCCAATGGCAGCAGCCACTCATCTGTCTGGTCTTGGATGTCGATCCACAGCTCCTGTGTAGGATCTTTCGGCCAGACAGATGAGGTTCAGCACTGCATGCTGCCATTTCCCCATGGCAGTGCTCAAATTGGTGGTGCAGGGGCTGCACTCACTGCTTGAGGGTAGCAGAATGGGAAGCAGAAGAGGAAGCAGAGGAGGAGGAGAAGGCTACAGGAGGCACCGACTGATATCCCACAATTCTGGGTGGTGGAAGGACCTGTGCCACAATGCTTCCTGTGTCAGTCCCAGCTGCCACTACTTTCACCCTGTGGGCAGTTGGAGAAATGTAAGGTCCATGTCTGTGGTAAGGTGGGCTCTGGAAGTAATGGCATTGTCCAGTGCACAATTTTTTTTCACAAGTTCTTGGCCTGCTGAGAAAAGTAGTGGCGGCATGATATCTTTAAAACTGTCCGTCTCCACTAGGCGGAATGAGGTGAGAGATGATTAGCAGCTTTCCCTTGCTTTAGTTGGCACAGCTTGCAAATGGCCTCTCTCTTGTCCGTTGTGGACTGCATGAAAAAATGCCATGCTGGCTGCTTGGGGCTGTGATCAGCATCTCTTCCTCAGAACTGTGATGGCCTTCAGTCCACGTAATGTCTAGGACCTCGTCATCCTCCCTGGCATCCTCTTCCACCCACTCCTCAATGCTAGCCCCCCTCTTAGCCTCAAAATTGCAGAAAGATGCAGCAGTCACCACTTGGGTCTCATCATCATCTATCAGGATGTCCTGTGATGGTCCGCTGGCCATGTCTTCATTCTCCCACATGGGCATCAGTAAACCTAGGCCTGCAACTGGAGCAGGGGCAGGCGAGGCGAATAGCCCCTGGTATCCCAGCCAGGTGTGACAGCATAGAGCATTATTGACTCAGTGAATTCTTCCTGGGACTGCCTTGCAGATTTTAGTGGTGGTGAGGTGGAGGGCTCTGCACTCTCGGCTGCAGTGGAATGGGTGGAAGAATATCCCCCGAAACTGGTAGCACCACATGCCATGTAATCTATGTTTTTCTCCATTAAGAACTGTTTAATATTTTTAGGCTTCGGGTGGGGTGTGCTCTTGCTGCTGCTCATCGCCTGCCACTTCTTCACCTAGGCTCTGACCGCTCCCGCTGGTCACTATAATCCATCCCCCAACATCTCAGGGGCTCGAGACCTTACAACAGAGATCAAGCTTTGTTGTTCAGCTTTAGACTTCAGCAGAACAATGCCCATTACTGTATTTGTTGGTGGTTTTTCTCTCTCTCTTTCTATATATTGTTCCCTCTATACTTGATCTCCTCCTCATCTGACTCACCCCTTCTCCCTTTTTCCCTTCCTCAGTTTTCCTCCCTTAGGAGCTCACTGACCACTAATTTTTTATCATGACAGAACTGGCCTCAATCAATGCCAAGGGACCTAACAAGACGTTCCACACTGCTGTTGGAGCTGTAGAGATTGCAGGCTCAGATTGCCTTCATACAGGAATCCCACAAAAGTAAGCACCCATCCCTGCAAAACCGCAGATTCCTTTTAAGTTTTCATAGCTGTTTGACAGACTGCAAATACAAAGGGGTTAGTATCCTACTAGTGCAGAACTTACCGTGGGTTACTGTAGACTCTAGGACAGACCAAGAGGGGTGATACATTCTCCTGAAGGGCAATTTAGCTGACCTCATGGTAACCCTGGTTAATGTATGCTTCCCCAACTCTGGTCAGATCACTTTCTTGGAAAAACTACAGCGAGTTCTGGATGAGTCCAAGATGGGGGCAATGATCAGTGGTGGTAACTTTAACTTTGTCCTTGATCGAACTCTGGATCCAACGCTGGATGCATGCAGATCCACTTGAAGTTTTAAAAACAAATTGTGCTCTGCGCAGTGAATAGATATATGGAGGATTCTGCACCCCTCAGATAAGAATTGTACCTTTTATTCTCACCCAAATGAGTCATACTCTCAGTTAGATATGTTCCGAATACTCCAATCACTTTTCCTATATGTCAAAAAACTGCCATTCTGGCTAATTATACATGTTGGCCCACAAATCAAATCTATGAGTCTGTGGAAGTTAAACGAATCTCTAATACACGACAAGCACATTAAGGCAGACATTATCAAGGAGCTATATAACTTTTTCAAGGAAAACAATACTCCAGATATGAATCTCCTAGTGGTGTGGAAAGCACACAGGTGTTTTATATGGGGTATTCTCACTAAGCATAGATCAAGGATCAAGAGAGAACACTCAGAATAGATCAACTCCCTTCTCGAGCAGATCCATGGCCTTGAGTGGAGACATAAATCCGCCTTGGACTTATCCATTCTTGCCGAACTGAATCAAAAAAGATAAACATTAAAAATGTAAATGAGTTTTCAATGAATCTGAAGGGAAGCCAATAGGCTCCTTTAAGAGCATCTTTACTAGCAATGCATTACCCAGAGACATATTGAGAGCTTCAATCACTGTTATACCTAGGGGAGACAAAGACCCCTTGGTATGCTCTAATTACCTATTTCATTACTTAACATAGGCTTTTCTCCAAAATTGTGGCCAAGATACACGAACCCTTCCTACAGTGCCTAATACATGTTGACCAAGCAGGTTTCATGTCATCCCACGGAGCAGAGGAATAGATGTGATCCACTTGGCCCAGTGGAGGGCCCTGCAGATGGCCTTACTTTCCACCGATGCAGAAAGGCCTTTGACCAGGGTGACAGGCAATTTATTGTGGGAACACTGTCTCACATAAATCTAGGTCGCAATATGTTGAAATGGATAAACAGCCTTCACCTCAACCCCCCCCCCCCCCCCCGCTTCAGTTACATTTCATGCACTGATTCCAGAACCTTTCTCCATTGCTCCCTGTATCCAATAATTTTTATTTTGATCCTTGAACCCTTCCTTAGGGCCATAAGGAATAACTCTGATATCTCAGGAATAAAAATTAGATCCCGCCAAACTGTTCAATGCTATCTTCACTCCACTACTTTCATCCATTAAAAGGGATTTTGACAGATGGGGTATGCAAACTTTCTCCTGGTTCTCAAGAATAAGCATACTTGAAATAAATATCTTACCTAGAAACATTTATTTGCTTCAGACCATTCCTATAGCAATCCCTGGCTCATTCTTTTGTAAATTAAAATCCTTTTTCATTCAGTCTATCACTCCCCAACTTTTTCGATGGGCTGGAAGCACCAGATTTGGAAAAGTATTACTGGCTACCCATTTGAACCGTATCATAGACTGGTGCAGACATAGACAGTTGAAGGCATGGATAGGCTTAGAGCTAAATTCCTCCCTGATTCGTTTGGAGGGGCTACCATGGGTTTGAAAGACAATACCAGAGACCATCAGAACACACCCCACTAAAGGAGCAACATGGCGTATTTTCCAGAAACTTTTAAGGAATAACATGGAGTTACAATTAACAATTGAGCAATGATTGATCTCTGGTTCACTAAAATACAGGAGCACATGAGAATGGAGAACCTGACTGCAATTCTCCAAGACTGCTTAAATAATTGGCAAGAGACGTGGCAACCATGGATGTGAGTCACATCAATACAAGGACTAACGGGGAGGCATGCAGGTCAGCGATCCTCCTTCACCTCCTTTCCTCTCTGCCTCCTCCCCCCCTCCTTATCTTCTCATCCTTTTCTTATTAAGTCCTTTTATCTATCTATTTACACAACATTATTTGAAATCATGATTAAGAGTGGTCTTGCATTATTTCTTTATAGCTGAAGGGTGGCCCCAGTGGCGATTTCCTTTAGTGAGCCCAAGAACTATTTCTTCTGTTGGGCCCCAAAAATTATTACTGGTTATTATTTTAGTGGGCCCAAGAATGATTTCTTCTAGTCGGCTCTGAGAATCATTTCCTCTGGTGGGGACCGAGAATCATTTCCTCTGGTGTCTAACAAGACTTGGTTAGCCAGGGTTAACACTAGATAGTGCTTTATTTACATCAAAATGCAGTAGTTACATTAGAATAAGTTCACCCAAAAGTTAATAGCTATAGATATAGTTGCAGGGGGGCTAATCCTTGAATGGTTGGATGCTTGACTGGTTAATTCTGCAAACTAGTACTCAAATTACCTTGTTAATTGTCAATTTCGCTATATTTTGTCCATTGATAAGATTTCTTAGGTGTAGTACTGTTAGTGGTGAAAAGGAATGCCTTAGAAACAAAGGAGGGGTGGCAGCCACTCAGACCATTTTATAACTAACCTGGGAGGTGCACGTTAGCAGGGCAATTAGGATACAAAAGTCTTAAAGGAGCCACAGCACTCAAACCAGTTAGCTTGCTGACCAACCTACAATCTGTCTCTAAACTTGGTTAAAAACAGAGGGCTCGGTCACACACATCTGCAGAAGTATGCTTAAGCTGCACCACCACCGCCAAGGTGCCCCTGTGAGGTGCAGTCCTAACTCTAATCTCTGAGAGCCCCATTTGGGACATACATTGCAATAGATAAATTGGGAGCAGGCTTACCTGAGGTTGCCCTAAACCTCAAGTGCAAGCCATGGGGTGGAAGGGTCAAAGACCTTGCAATACAGCCTAGACCCCACACACCATGTGCTTGCACAAATTCAAAAGAAACAAAGGAGGGGTGGCAGCCGCTCAGACCATTTTATAACTAACCTGGGAGGTGCACATTAGCAGGGCAATTAGGATACAAAAGTCTTAAAGGAGCCACATCACTCAAACCAGTTAGCTTGCTGACCAACCTACAATCTGTCTCTAAACTTGGTTAAAAACAGAGGGCTCGGTCACACACATCTGCAGAAGTATGCTTAAGCTGCACCACCAGCGCCAAGGTGCCCCTGTGAGGTGCAGTCCTAACTCTGAGAGGCCCATTTGGGACATACATTGCAATAGATAAAGATAAGGATAAAGAAAAGGAATGCCTTGACACATTCCCTTGGCCTCATACTCAGAAAACCCAATTGTATTAAGCAATACTAGAAGAGTTTATATCTGATTGCTGTTAAAAACTTCCAATGGGTAGGTGGTGCGCTGCTTCAGTGGGGGTGCATATACCCTTAGTAAGGCTTTTGTTTTTTTTAGTTCTAGGGTGAGCTTGAATGTCCAGAGCCAGTATTCAGTGTCCTAATGGGGGGGATGGGTAGCCTGGGAGATTCGATGGACATAATGCACCTCTCTTTGTGGATGTATGGCTGGTTTGGGTGGTCCCGGGCAGAGTGTGGGGACTGGCACCCTGCTGCTGTTTAATCATGAGTCAATCACCTTCCTGGTGGGCCCTGAGAATGATTTCCTCTGCTGTGCAATGCAAGAATGCCCTCTGGTGAGCCGTTGGGAATTATTTCCTCTGGTGGGTCCTGAGAATGATTTCCCCTGGTGGACACCTGAGAATGATTTCCTTTGGTGGGTACTTGAAAATGATTTTCTCTGGTGGCCCAGAGAATGATTTGCCTAGTGGGCACCTGAGAAGGGTTTTCTCTGGTGGTCCCAGAGAATGATTTGCCTAGTGGACACCTGAGAAGGGTTTTCTTTGGCGGCCCCCAAGAATGATTTCCTCTGTTGGGCACAAGATACTCTAGTACAACACTAGTTGTATACAAAATGCATGTTTGCCAGGGCTCTTGTGGCTATGTTAAGAATCACTGTCTAAATGCTTATATAAACCCATACTCATACCTCAACGTGTTTTTCAAATTTATTCAAAGAAGTGACTTATTTCATTAGCATGTTTTTTTCTGCTCTTGCGCTTTACACTGTCACTTGTCATTAACCTATAACGGCAATTTAGCCCAGTTAAAAAAGATCTTATTACCTGAGCTCAGTGAAAACCATTAGCATAGTGAAGTGATAGAATGGCCCATGGAGCTATCTCTGTTTATTCTGAACTGGTATCTAATCGCACTTTGCATGTTCCACGAACCTTACTGTATGAGGAACCACATGGCTATGTGTTACACTGCCCTATATTGTGATGCAGGCCTTTTACAGATAACATTTCGAGATAGCAGGTATGCACAGAAACAGCTCTGTACCTTTTTATGCAGCTTCGTTAAATTCTGAAGCTTTGGGGAGGGCAAGTAGCTGCTGAGCTGTTGCTTTGAAACTGGTATAGCAGACGGGCACTTTTTATCATCTGCAGTACTATGCCTTACATTACACTGTGCCTGCCCGGCACTCACCACCTCATCCCCAGGACGGAGATGATATTGTCAGCTAGTAATTGTATGAAGGTTGTTCAATGAGATTGTATCAGGTATGGGCGGCTTTCTGCAAATTTTTGACTATGTAATAGATAAACTTTTGCCTCCCACCAAATTCGAACTAATTTGCTGCACAGTGCAGCAGCCCGACCTGTAGTACTACTGGCAAACAAGATCTAGGGATTAGGATCAGCTTTTTACCTTTGGTCTTTTTTACTCAATACATTAATGTGGACCAAAACCCATACGGGGCCTCTGATTCCCTCTCAGCAGGACATCCTAACTCTTGATGCATTGCTATGTGAGACCCCAGTAAATCCTACCTGAACTCTGATGCAATAGCACATGAGCCGTGTCTGCACTACACTATACCCTTAGCCAGGCACGTGCCCATGGCCAATGTGGGCACGCCCACTGTTAGTGGCTAGCAGGAATGTGTCTGTCAACGCTCTCGGCTCCATTTGACCCTTAGCCGATTCCTAGCCGAACATGACAAATGGAGCTGAGGGCACAGATTGGCTGCACGCCTGCCCATATGCCATAGGAGTGGGGAAAGATGAGTTTTCACGATGGGAACCACACAAGTAGAAACCATATTCTTAGGCTACTTTCACATTGAAGTGATTACAGGGCAGTTATCATCTGCTTGCCGTCATAAGT
Organism: Gastrophryne carolinensis; assembly: GCA_027917425.1. NCBI lineage: Eukaryota > Metazoa > Chordata > Amphibia > Anura > Microhylidae > Gastrophryne > Gastrophryne carolinensis. The sequence goes on from CM051236.1 coordinate 378,770,688, forward strand.
GAAAACTTTATTACCCATATTAATCCATGGGTTCTCTCACACCACAGTGTTGCAATTACAGGGGGAATTGCAATAGCTCTGCAAAAGTCCTGCATATCCCATTTTTGCAGCGATAGGGCTTGTAATCGCACTCCATTAAATTGCGATCACAAGTACTATTGCTTGCAAATCGTGACTAAAACGTTATTGCATTTGCGCTAGCGATTTCCACATGCCCCAGTGTGAAAGTAGACTAGCCTTTTCTGTATCTCACACCTGCATCAAGATAACGATGGTTAAATCCAGAAATTTTACATTTAAGCCGAAAGAACAGATTTCCACTGGCCTACTATCCATTCTTTGTCTTTCTTGGTCTGAGAAATCCCTTCTTCTACTTCCTATTTCCTAGTAGTAATAGTAGTAGTAGTAGTATTGGTAGACGATAAAGTTCTGATTTTGCAGTCTCCTCTGAGCAGTTAATGTTGAGATGCATCTGCTACATGATCTCTGTGAACATTTAAATGGATTCTAACCTGAGGTGCTGTTGATTTATGGTTTCTGAAGCTGGTTATTATAATAAACCTATTTAATAGCAGCAGAGGTAACTCTTGGTTTTCTTTCTTAAGGTGGGCCTCAGGAGTCCCAGTTTCATCATAGTGCACTTTTTGTAGATGAAGGTTCCTGTGTACAGAGGCAGCCATTGTTCTCAAGGGCCTCACCCACCTCCCCAGAAGCTGTGCACTTCCCATATCGGGGTTACGGAAGACAAATTAGGTGGAAGGTAAGCAGTTAGTTTTTTACCATCTGGGAACCCCTGATATGACTTCTGGGACAAGTTCAAGGGTGGTCTTTTCCTCAGTTTTTTTTTAAATAGAGTTTAGTGGTTCTTGACCAATAACTGATTTTTGACAAGGCATGCCAAGAGTGTGCAAAACTGTCATCAAAGCAAAACAAGACTACTTTGATTAATCTAAATTATAAAGCAAGTTCTGATTAAACATACTCTACTACCTTATTCCATATGTTTTCCTTCATAGATTTCATGTCTTCACTATGTATCAACAATGGAGAAAAAAAATTGAAGGAAAAGGTTTTCCTCTCTCTCACTCTCCCTCTCTTCCTATGTCTCTCTCACTCACTCTCTCTCTCTCGCGATAGATAGATAAGCAGGTTAAGTATATTTCGCACAAATTGCTAAGCAATCCTTAATATGGCACCCATGGATCCTTAAAATGCGTTTTATTATCTCCTGCCAAAATGTTTATCTTTTTTTTCCTTATCCCTGAACATACCTCATTTGGTAAGCACGCACATACAGCACTGTTTATTCTTTACCCCCTTTTTGCAAATGTGTTCTCACAGCAGGAGATGAATGTGTGCGCAAAATGGATGACAAATTGCTCTACAGAATAATATTGGAAGTTTCTAAGAAATGAAAATAATGAAATTGAATACTTTGCTATTAATAATTTTCTCTATTGTAAACTAAACTATGAACATCAGCGCACACCAGTTTGTAGTAAAAATTACTCTAGTTGCTGTGTGGAAAAAACGATCCTTTATGGATATGCCCAAAAATTGAAAGTCTATGTATACTGAGAAGCCTCTGGCTTAGAGAAGAAGATACATTTTAAAGAAAATGTAGCTTTTTACTAAAGCATAGTAACAGGATCAGCGGTTTGGAGGTAAGGAAATTATACATGAATTGTACACATAGCCAAAAGATGATCTTCAAAGAGGATTGCAAAGCCGAGGAGATACATTTTTTTTCAAGCCATAAAGACATAAACACACTGTAATAAAATAATTGAATGCAATCATCAATAATCTCAATCACAGATCAAGAATTAACTATATACAGTACACCATAGTGATAAAATTACCCTTAAGAGGAAGGGGGACAAAGAGCATCACATTTGACCTGATCTGGAAGGCCTTTGACCAAACCCCATTCACAAGCACCTGGTTCCAGGTAACCTTCAATAAACCAGATGGTTTTAGGGTGTCCAAGCCTGATACTAGTCACTACTTCTGTGAATCCTCGATAGCAGCTGATGGAAATAATGCTGCCCCGCCATTCAGATTGGCTGCCTCTCTGACACGCCTGATTGTTCAGTGGTAGACATTTGTTCGCTAGAACTCAGAAGTGGTGTTATTGCTACAGGAAGCCCAAAGATAGTATTTTATTTACTTATAGCATTAAGGTTCTCTATATTTTTGCAAAACATCTTCACTTCAATTCCTTTGCCTCAAAGCAAACTTTAGTCAAAATTACAGCCAAGTGAGGAAAACTCCTTACTTTAGTAATAGATCATGTTAGTGTAATTGACACTGCTTAGTTCCTATGGACGTGTGCCTGAACTATCCTGTTTTATCACTGTATAGTAGCAAGCCACCATACTTTTAGGCAGCTTAATATAGTGGGCTAAAAAAGGCAGAAAAGGTCCCCACTCATAAACTGACCTCATATTCCACTTTTGGTGGAACAGTCCCACTTTGAGGCCCACTGACCCTCTGAAAACTCGAGAGAGAGAGACCAAAATGTTCCACTTTGCTAACATAATGGGAAAGACCAAATGCAGGTTGCGGTATGTCTGGGCTGTTTACAACTGCTCTGGATTTTTTGATTAATTGCAGTAGGGGAATGCATGGATTGGCTGAGCATTGGTTCAGTCATCAACATCTTTTAGGGACCAAAGATCCCTAAAGCATGTCACCAGGGGCGGGGCTCCACCTACTTATAAAGATGAGTAGCTTCGAATGCTGTGGATATTCGTTCCTAAAAAGCCAATTAATATGCCAAACCCTTAAACCACACCCAAATGCCACGATCATCACGCACAAACTTTTTTTAAGCTGTTCCTCTTTTTAGTCCCCCCAAAATGTCCTCAAATTAGTAAATGTTGTTTAAAATGTCTCAGGCATTTGATGCTATAGATCAGAATATAGGTATGATCTAAAATTAGGCATGACTACATAAATTGTTCATTCCGGGGGGGGGGGGGGTATAAGGATACAGTGACCAGAAAACTTCCTTTTCCTCTCTTTACTGATTCACGCCTTATTGTTTACCTCATGCCTTATTCTGAAATAAAGCAGGAAACTTAATTATGGCCAAAGTATTTACTTGTCACATGCTCACTAAGAATAACAGGTCTACCCATCACTCTTAGTGCAGAGAAATGCAAATAATCTTTTTTTGTCTCTTTGCTATCACAAAGTGCTCAAAACTGCTGAGGGGTCATTCTTGTAAATAGGTTTTACACACATCTATCAACACGTGTTTTGGGGCTTTTGTCCCTTATCACCACAAGGGCAAAAGTTAATGGATGTATGGGGGGGCAGTCCAATGTTCTGAATTTCTGTATGAATTGACACACTTACTCTAAGCTCACCTATAATGATCTATAGTCAACAATGAGAACAGTGGTTCTAAGATCACTCAACGTGAGTTACAGTATGTGAAGCAAAATGGGCTACAAAGGGCCTGCTGCAAGAAAATGGGCAGAAACATTGATTTTTGGGGGTTTTCAATGGTGCAGGTTTTTTATTGAGCAAGAGAGGACTAACTAAAAACTGTGGGACAGTCCTCAAGAGCCAGCAACAGCTCATGCTTTCTCCTCAAGAGCCACCAACAGCTCATGTGTCTCCATATAGCTGTATCTATAGCTTTACTGCTGCACTAATTGCTTCACCTGTGCATCTGGGTGGAGATCCAAGAAACCTGACCTGTTGGTGGCTCCTGAGTAGAGGGTTAGGGAGCACTGCCTTTAATAGTGAATGCAAGAGTCCCATTTATCCTTGCACCAACTAATGCCGCTGACTTTTCACTTCCAGTAGTCATGAATGTCAGATGAGATACATGTGTTCCATCAGGTAATATCCCTTTCAGTGGCCATTTAGGGTCTGGCATTGTGACTGGTGCCGGGCTCTGCTCTTCAGAACACACATTGCATTTTACTCACCAGTCAAGAGGTAAAAAGCAGGTCGGAGCCTATCCACTCACCGCGAAGCTGATGGGAGCATCTGCTCAACCTCCTGATAAAAAGCTGTTTGGAGCCTGCATGCCCATCGAGAAGCTGGACAGAGCCAGTCTGCTCCCTCACAAAGGGGCCACTTGAGGTTGCAGTTTAGAGATGAGGGATTCATAAAATTTTATTTGGACAAACCCACATTTTTGGGGAAAATCTGTCAAATTGTATTGAATTTTAAATGAATTTGCTAATCTCTAGTGAGCCATCTACCATTGTGCCCCCTGGGCTGAGAATGGGGAAGACTGATTAAGCTGCCTAGGATAATATGGGGCCTAATGTCTAAAAGCTTTAAAAAGCCCTGTTTGGTAATTGGGTGATGGGCATTTTGAAATAAGTGGTGTGTTGTATTTTTAGAAAACCACATTTTTCTTTTTTAGGAAACTTGTGCTTAAGTAATGAATAACTATTTATAAGACACATTTTAATTTCAATTATTCTTCTTATTGTTTTACCTGCATGCATTATTTAGAGTCTGATTTAAGACTTGTGCCACGTATTGCCATTTGTGCATCTATGTAGTGGGGCTTAGAGCATCTGCAAGAGTATGCTGCAAATGGGCACTTTAGTATCCTGTCCAGCATTGATAAATGTGATGTCTGGAGGGTGCTGTAGGAGCGCCCTGAGGGAAAGACACCCAAGGCGATGCTACTTATGCCTACTACTACAACAGAACAACACTGCAGCGAACAATAGGTAGCACCAGCTAAGTGTGTCCGATGCTCGCCGCTGAAGCCCATATTAAAGAAAACAAATCACAAAGCCAGCATCAGCGCTATAAAACTGGGCGCTCTAGCAGCAAGCGCCAGACGCAATCTAAAAAATGTCTGTTTCTGAACACATATACACCAGCACCAGCGCACAAACACATGGAATGACATTGTTTCAAAACTGTAACACTGACACGGAAATGGCAGATCTGCACATACAATTCTGACAAAAAAAAAAATGTATATATATATGACAGTATATATCTTTGGTTGGTGGCCAGGAGAGCCAACACAGTCATCATATGATAAAAAAGTGGGAAAAGTGGATCCAAACTATTTATACACAAACAAATGAAAGACCATTGTATTGTATGGGAGAACTCAACTGAGAGACAGGTACTACATGGCGCTGCTGAACATACAGCGTCAGCGCTTTACACTGAGCCGCCACTAGTGATACATATGATGCTACATGATGCTATTAGAGGTGCTCACAAGTTTGACTTATACCAGATATATGGTTTTCACACACTGCGCCCGGCGCCAGACCTGACACTACATAGAGCTATGTGGCATTAACACTTCTTAAATAAGTCCCTTATTAATTTTACAGGATGATCCTTGCTTCGTTTTAAAAATTTGACAGCCAATAGTTTTTTTTTCTATTCTTCTCAATTAAATTCAGACATTGTTGCCTAAATTAAGCCCACAGGTTTCCCAAATTCCATTCACCGACAGAGGCTTATATGTGGAATTCCTAAAACATGGCAGCTATAAATACTAAACTGCGGAACTGTAAGGCAAGATGTTTGCAGAAGTGACCCATGAATATAAAAAACCTGCCTTGTGGTGAAAGCATCTGACATTAATAACATGAACTAGAAACATGAGCAAACGCTATGTAAATTGGACACAGCTCGCTTAGCACAACGCATTTGCCATAAATGTCATTTTCTAGCACTTGAAATATAGGATGTCCAAATCTTTTGAAGACTGCTTAGGAAGTTTTCTGAGGTTTAGCCATTCGTCAATCAATGCTGAATTACCACATACATAGTTTCCCTTAGCTGAATTGCCACTAATAGATGCGCGGGATTCTCTAAGGAGGCGTCAACACCCAATGACAGGTTAATTTCTTCTACTGCCTTGTGGTCAGATTAATCTTTCTGTGAAAATGCCATGTCAGTGTGGATGGAAATTGCTGTTGTCACTCATTGCAGATTTTGGTTTACACATATTTATGAGTTTGGCTTAGTTATTGCTCATGATGGCAGTGGGCATTTAGGAATAAGAAGTACAGTATAAGGTGATTTATTTTGGTTTAACTTACTACTACTTTTATGAGAAGGTCATGCAGCAGTATCCCAGGTTTTAAATAATTGAGAATAAAATAATAATAAGAATAATAAAATAAATAATAGAAAAGGAACAGTCACCCTTAATCCCATGCAGCAGCTGGTACTTTATCCAGCTCTTGAAAATGGTTTTAAAGAGGAACAACACACCTGATTTTCACTTTTCGGGGTGCTGTTCCTTTCAGTGGGGGCATCCTGAATTGGCATGCCCCGCTGTGTGTACCCCCCCAGGACAGGGGGGGGCTCTCAGACATTAGAGTTAGGACTGCACCCCACAGAGGCACTTTGGCATAGTGGTGCAGCTTAAGCATACTTCTGCAGATGTGTGTGACCAAGCCTCTGTTTTTAACCAGTTTTAGAGACAGATTTAAGGTTGGTCTGCAAGCTAACAGGGTTAAGTGCTGTGGCTCCTTTAAAACTTTTGTATCCTAATTGCCCTGCTAACGTGCACCTTCCAGGTTAGTTATAAAATGGTCTGAGCAGGTTCTAGGCTGTACTGCAAGGTCTTTGACCCTTCCACCCCATGGGCTGCACACAAGGTTTTAGGGCAACCTCAGGTAAGCTGATCCCAATTCATCTATTGCATTGTATGTCCCAAATGGGGCTCTCAGAGATTAGAGTTAGGACTGCACCCCACAGAGGCACCTTGGCGCTGATGGTGCAGCTTAAGCATACTTCTGCAGATGTGTGTGACCAAGCCTCTGTTTTTAACCAGATTTAGAGACAGATTTAAGGTTGGTCTGCAAGCTAACAGGGTTGAGTGCTGTGGCTCCTTTAAGACTTTTGTATCCCTCCAGGTCACCCAATTCACTCACCATCCTGTTGCTCCCACAGAGCAGACTGGGGCAAGAATGAGCACGCTGATTGGCTGAGTGGCCCGCTCAATCAATCAGCATGCTTACTTTCACTAGGCTCCCTTCGACATTGCTGACTGCTACGCCTCCTGGACTCTAAGCAGCTGAGTGACACTAAAGGGAGCCAAGTGTGCCAAGTGCGCCACCAGCCACTCACCCCCGCTCACCTACTAGCCGCTGGGTGCTCGCACCGCCTATTCAGTAAGGCCGGGTGCAGGTGTGTGCACAGCTAGAAGTGGGCCCAAATGCTGCCGCAGCACAGAGTTTCGGCGAGGGCTCAGAGACAAAGCGAGTTGAACAGGGCTTCTGGGGGGTTTTACAAAGCCAGGCATCCCAATTCGGGCATCCCAAGTGGAATTCGGATGGCCCTGAAATCTTAGACTCCAGGACCTCTGATGTTCCTCTTTGAATATCAGGTCCTCTGCCATGCACGTGCATGTCAATCTTTCTGGAGGCAATCCAATGTTTGAAAACAAGGAGGTGGAATTGAATTCAGCACCCACCTTGGTCACAGTGAATAGAGCACACCGAAAGTACACTTCCATTGAAACCTAACTTGCATTTCTGGACTTTTTTCCGAACTCACATTTGCTCATGTGTATCTTATGACTTAACCATCCAGGATAGTGTTGCTATTCCGACTTACCTGTAATCACCTGAAGCCTGACCCATGGGCCTCTCCTTTATTCCCTTCAGCAGCTTATATATGCTGTAGCAGGTCTCCAAAGTTTGCCCCTCATTTCAGTTACATTTCTCTACTACCATGCTTCAAATGTGGTTAAATGCTGCCCCATTCCTTGGTACTTCCAGTGTGAGCAAGCCTAGCAAGCCACAGTGGTTGCATCGCCAGCACAGTCCATAGCAGTGCGTGTGCATGACTAATCAAGCACCACCACTCATGCTGCCTATCACTAGCCACACCCAGGAATTGAAGCAAAGACAGCAACACCTTGTTTATGAGACTCCAGGGCTGGCATATTCACTCCCCCCGGGTATCCTGAAGCTGTGTCAAACCTCCCAGGTTGCCCAAAAACTCACCTTCTTTGCAGGTCCAACGGCACACTGCATCTTGTTATTCATTTAGAAGGGTGTGTGCCCATGCTAGCCATTTCTGAATGGCAGGCACGCTCCCTGTAAAAAGGTAGCAGGGGATGCGGCCCTTAGCGTGCTCGGATCCGAGTGCGCTGACTTGAAGAGAGGTAGCGTATGTGCCGTAGGACTGAGGAAGGGTGTGTGAAATTGGGCGACCTGGGGGGGTTCACACAGTGGGGCATCCCCGCTCAAGGTGCCCGGGGGCAAAGACCAAAACCCAGGATAGTCAAATCCCTTGGTTTTGATCAACTTTAAATACATTACAAGCATGATTGTTGCTAGTTGCATAAAAGTTTAAAAAAAGGGCTGTAAAGTGTAAAAAACTGGTCCCTTCGTAATCCAACATTTAAATTCACCACTATTCACTAGAGAAACACTCATTGGTAGTGGCGGTAGGGACGACATTGATCACAAAAAAAAATCCAAATGAAATATCTATAGTGGAATGTTTTCTGCTTTTGAGATACTTTAAAAACTGAGCAGTACATTTCTAATGCTTGAAGACAAGTTAGGTAAGACTAAAGAGCCAAGGTCACCAGGAGAACCACCACTGTAACATAATCTAAGATCACTGCTAAGCTGGCCTGTCAAGCATTCACCTTAGATACTGTATAGATGTCACTCACTGAGGATTAGGATATTTAATATATGACAAGCATGTTCATTTCAGAAACAGATTTACCTTTCTAATGAAAAAGATGTGTAGAAAATGAATTTCTAGATAAAATATGAGATAACATGGTCCTCCAGGGAATCTGGCACACATGTGAATATGTAAAAAGTTAACTATTTCTGTGCTCCCAGTGCATATCCTTGACTCTACAAATGATATACTTATGTCTGCTTCCTCCATGATACACATCTATTATATATTGTATATATATGAATAGTTTTCAGCTTTGTATTTTATTTTTGGAAAGATCTTAAATACTATGTTATAGTAAACATATCCATGATAAGTATATTAATAACAAAGGGATAGCTCCAGGTAGTGCTTCCTAGCGGCAGACAGCATCTGGAGAACGCTGGACGCTGTACGAAAAAACACATTTATGAAGGCGATTCTGATGAGCGACTCTAATAGCGCCATGTGGCGTATGATTCATCATTACAGGTGGCTCAGCGTATAGCGCTGGCGCTCTAGCTTCCAGAGCACCAGGTATTACTCTCCCATACATTTCAATGGACGTTCCTTTTCTTCTGTTTAAAAAGGGTTTTTTTTTATTTATGTTTTTTTTTCTCAAATAATTGTGTCACCTCTCCTGGCCTATAATGAGTCATTTTTGAAAACTTTTTTTATTTTTTTGTCTTTTATGCAGAATTGTCATTACATGTCCTGCATTAAAGTGTTAATGTCACAATGTTACAACAATGTCATTCCATGTGTTTAAAAACAGACTTTAATCACACAGCGTCTGCTGCTCTATGCTATAGCGTCCTTTTTTGATAAGTATGGTGTGGCGCACCAAGAGTCGGTTGCACTTAGCTGGTGCTACCTTTCGCTCGCTACAGCTCTTTACTGGTGCTAGAGCGCCCAGCATACATCACATTCATCAATACGGCCAGGTTGCTCTAAGCGCCACTATACAGACGCTCATCTGCCGATACCTGGTGTTAGTAATGAATCAGCCTCCACATGTCCTAGAGCAGGGGTTCTCAACAGGTAGTACTAATACCACTGATGGTACTCAGTGGTACTTCACAAGGCTGCAGACTTACCTGTACAAAAAACTGATCTGGACTGTATTTTCCCCATAAACAAAATACTGCCCATTTTTTGTGTGATTCATTCCTTTTAAATATATGTTTTTTGTGCTTTGATTATGGTTTAAGGTGACTGACAATGCTCACACCGCGCTAGGGGTGTAACTATAGGGGAAGTGACTGCACCGAGGCCAAGACTAAGAGGCCCTATCAATGTTGCTCCACCACCTTATTCATTATATTTCTGCTCACTTGGCATCATTTAGATAAATGAGAAAAAATCTTTACATCTATGGGCCTTATTCATGAAGGTATAGCACCAGGTAGTGCCTGTACAGCGGCAGGCAGCACCAGGTAGCGGCAGGTGAACGCCGGAGACGGCACGCAATTACACATTTATGAAGCCGAATCTGGTGAGCGACTAGAACAACTCCATGTATTGTCCGATTCATCATTATCCCAGCCTCAGCATACAGCGCCGGCTTTCAGCCTTGCAGCACGCCACGTCTTACCTGTCGCTACCTGGCGCTCTCCAATACATTTCTAAAGACTATCCTTAAATCCCTTTCCTGATCCCAATCTTTTTTTTTTCTTAAAAAAAATCTCAAAACTTCTGACATGTATCCTAGGCAAGAAAATGACATTTTTTAAAACTTTTTGGATTAATAATATTTTTAAGCAGATTTGTCCTTAAATGTCTGGTATTAAAGTGTTCATGTTACAATGTTATAACAATGTAATTCCAGATGTTTTTGCTTTGTTACTAGTGGATATATGTTCAAAAACAGACTTAAACACACAGCCTCTGGCGCTATGGGCTACAAATACATGATTTTGAGCTCCGGCGCTGTTTGAGGCTGTTTTTTTAATGAATGTGGTGAGAGTCAGTCGCACTGAGCTGGCTTTACCATTCGGTCCCATACAGCTTAGTACTGCGACTCACACATCATATTCATCAATGCCGAACCGCGACTAAGGCGCTCTGAAACAATGATCTATGGCCAAGCACAGCGACTACTAGCGATCACTCTGAAATCCGCTCTACAGGCGCTCATCTGTCGCTACCTGGCATTAGTAATGAATCAGCCTGTATGTTTTATATATTTATGCTGCACTGGAAGTGCTTGAAATGGCGTTGTATCTGCTACGGGGCTGGAGCATCATACAAGTTTGCCAACCCTGTCAGGTGGCACAAATAATGTTGATTTAGACAGCTATTGTAATTGTGGCCGGCCCATGTACCTCAAATAACCTGGACAGAGATTCCTCCATTCATCACGCTGTCCGACCCATTTTTTGCACTTTTGTGTTGCGCTGCAAACTTGCAATTTGGGCCATGCAAAACCTGTGTCATGTTTTTCAAGTGTCCACAATGAAATTTTAATATGCGGCCATCACCCCCAAAACTGTTGATTTCCTGCACTCCCAGTTGGCGCTAGGGGTTGCTAGCACAAAGGCTTATTAAAGCCCTGTGCAGTGCCCACACCTGACCAGGAGACGCTCTTCTGGCGCCCGCATAAAAAAAAATAAAAAAATTAATAAGGCTGCCAATTAGGTTCTGATTCATTTGAAACTGCTATAAGAGTCATTCTATATCAATTCAGAATGAATTCTGACATTGTTTTAAAATATCTGTTTTTATAAATAAAAGCCATATAGGCCAGGCATATTGACTCTGATCGGCATAGCTCAGAAGATGTACAGCAGGCCTCTGGTCAAGCAGAATACCCGCCCATATGCCCTTAGGGATTAGCCCAATAGTACATTAGGGATACATTAAAAATGGCCATCCCTATGGTCCCTTTATAACTGCCACCAGGGGGTGGTATGGGAAGGGAAGGCATTGGCAAGCCACCTGCCTACCAGAGCAACTATTGTATGTACTATGGCTTGACTAACCACTTCTGTCTAAACTGTTATGGGCTTTTAAAAGTAACAATTTAAATAAATCCCGCTATCTAACCACTCACCATTTTCCTTTAACCTCATAAAGGCCTTTTTCAAATGCTGCTGATATTCCCTGTTGTTGTTTTTTTTCAAAAAGTATTTAAAAAGTGTATTTAAAAAGAGTATTAGAGCATTGGAGATGAAGAGAAAAAATGGGGAGAAACAGTGGGCGTGGCAACAATGATAGATTCCTCTAGTTATTACTGCCAGCACATAGTGTGATCCGAGAGGAGGGAGAAGGGTGGGGTTTCAGAGCTGCAGAGAGAGGCAGCTAATCAGGATGTCTGGGAAGGGAGATGGGGGGGGGGGTGTTCCACAAGTAGGAAGTGATGGTTGTAGAAATATTAGAAGATATACTCAAGCACAGTACAATCAGCCTTACTGGGTGCTATAGGCTATCTAGTATCCTTGAATAGGGGGCATTTAGTCACTTTTAGTCCACTATATAAAGCCTAAAATAGACCTCTTTTAAAGTGGCTTGGTACTCAAACACTGGCCTAAGCTGTTTTTCCCCCAGAAAATAGCTATTTTCGCAGCTACCATTCCCATTTCAGAAGGAGTAGTATGTTCAACTTATAGAGGATGTCCAGTAATGTATCGCTCTCCTTTGCCAAATTTGAGCATAAAAATAAAGATTTCACTTACCTAATTGTCGCAATCCTGATTCCAGTGGGCATGGGTGGATCTCTGCATGGAAGCTGTGAGCTGGGTAGTTGACTGGCAGGTCAGTCAGCCAATCCCTAGAGCATCATGCCCATTAGCACCATTCAATTCCATGGCATGCTGTCCTAAGCCCTGTCCCTCCCTTGCTGGAATTGACAGGGGATTGTAATGATCAGGTGAGTGGATATTTTGAGCCTTACTTAAGAAACTCTAACGCCACGTAGCGGGCACATAGAAGCAGGTGTTGTGAGCGCCACCAGCAAGTCATATTTATGACACTAAATATGTTTAGCGCCTTTCCTAGCACCATGTAACGTTCCATGTATCAAGAGCTCTGGGTGCTTTGTTAGCGCCAGCGCTGTGTTCCCGAGAGCACCACATGACATCAGACGCTCAGTATTGTTCTCCCATAGACTTCAATTAGCCATTCCAGTCCCATTTTTGGTGACTTCTGGTTAGCATATTTTAATTTTTTTGCGATCAGTTACGTTTTTTTCGTTCATTAATGTACTTAGGTTGCCTACGGCTAACTTGCGTTTTCATGCCTGCCAATCATGTGTCATGTCATTTGTATGTTGCCAATGTCATGCGCTGTTTGTAGTTGAGTATCGTGGTTTCCAAGCCCCCACGCTGGTGCTGTTCATTTACATGTTAAATACAAATGATTTTTGGCCCTCCCCACCAGAGCTACCTGTCACTATCTCCATCGAAAAAAAAACAAACAAAGAAGACACAGCGCCACGGGTAGCTTACAGCTCTGAATACTAACAGCGCTGTCTGCCTGTGGCCGGTGTTGCAGCTGAAGCGCTAATAGCGTCTCTCCGTAGACGCTCAAGTGGCACTAAGAGGCTCCAGTGATAAATTGGCCTCATAATTTAATGCACTAATAGGGTCTCTGCACTGAGAGGGAGGGCTGGCTGTATAATTGTTAAATTATTGTTCTTCCTCTTTAAAGAAAATAAAAGAAAAATAGCTAACCATACTTATACTTACATTATTATCTGTTAAACTAGCCATGCACGCATGAATTGCATGAAAGCCGAAATAAAAATTACTGAATAAGGTAACAGTACATATTACACGTCATGTTATATTACATAACATATTCTTTCTTGTATTAATTAGATTTTATCAGTTAGGGAAGCTTCTTTTCCTGACCTTTTCTGGGCACGTTTAAGACGTTTCTATAATAATAATGTTTTTATAGGAAAAAAGCTTGACGAATCAGTTACCCACTGAAACAGCTTAATTCTAACCCTTATAATGTGCAGTTAGTTACCATTTAATTTCCCTCATATTAGTATAAATGTTTTATCCTTTTCCCAGATAGTTAGATCAGTCTATTTTTCAAACAGGCTTTATTCATTATACAAGGTCAAAAGTCTGTAATATTTATTATACTGATGCCTGGTGAGCCCAGGTGGACTTTAAAGTAAAGGTTTTCAATAATATCCTATTATTATGCAATTCTTAACTCCCCCTAATGTTTCATCCGGTAGATTAACTGAACAGTCCTGATAAACCAACACAGATTAGACATATAGCTGTACTTATGATTATCACTTAAAGTGGGCCAACCACCCTGTTGGCTGGTACTAGAGTCTAAAAGACTGGCGGATCAGGCATAGGGAGCTGATTGGAGGAAAGGTGAGATTTGGAGAAGAACTGCAGGGGTTTCACACAGCCAGGCATCCCAAATAGGGATTAAGAGGCTAGGAAGTTTTGGTCCTATTTCAGGAAGAGCATTTAACCTCTAAATGCAAAATAGGTTTATTTAAGTTACTATAGATAGTTGTTATATCACTGTCCAGCATGTATGTGTAATTCAAGGCTGGATCAGACGAAAAAAATGCAATAGATAAAACTAAGGCCTTGATTCAGTACATTTTACTTAAAATATCTAATGATACTATGGTCATTTTATGCTTTTTTTCAAAATAAGGTGTATAAACAAATTACTGCTTGCTGAGGCGACATCCGGCTGCTTCAGGGCTCGATCCTCTACCCCCCCCAGCCGGCTTAGCTGTCTGTAAATGACAGCATGGCTTTAGCTCTTCAAAGTCTCATGGGATTTCAGGTGGTTCCATTGCATCCCAATGCAGTTGCGCGCAGTGCCTGATGGGATGCAAGATGGTGCTGTCTGTCGGGAGGTCATCCAGACCTAGAGACCCAGAAGATGGATGCCCTGACAAGGTGAATAAAAATTACCCAAAAGTAAAACCGAGGAGGCTGCAGTTCAGAGAGGTTTGGGGGAGGTAAAAACTCACCACCTATGATCCAATCCCACAGTGCATGCATTGGTTACCAGTCAATCAGCAGATCACTCTCAATTCAGTTATTACCTATCAGATTTGCTAAGTAAATTTAAAGGGCCAGTAAAGCCAGATGGCCCACTTTTTTTGCGTGATACTAGAGGAACAAAAATTGAAAGGAGGGTCAAAATTAGGAGCCCTTCTTACAGCTTCTACCCTACACTGCTGAAAATGGAGGGAAGGAACATGAGACAGGCATCAGGCAAGCCGCTTGCTGGCTTATTATTGCTGTTGGGTTTACAGTCCCTTTAAGCAAACTGTTAACTGACCGCTAATTGGTTGCTAGACACTTAGTTTTATTATTTTAGGGTTATTATTTGATTTTAGGTATGTAAGTATCTACATGTAAGTGGTGTAGAGTCAGATTTATTTCACATGTAGTGATTGGATTAAAATCATGTACATTCCATTTGTTTAGCCCAGGCTTGCTTGGTCGGGTAAGGCTTTGACGTGTGATAAGATCAGTAATGTTAGTGGACGTCTGTTCAGGTTTGAGTTGGGGCATGTTATTCCAGAGATAATGATCCTCAATGTCCAGCAAGACAAACTAAGCTTCTCAAAGAAAATGATAAATTGTTTTTTAAGGTTACCAGTGTGACCTGATTAAAGCAAGTATGATGACATAGGGATTATTAGGCAATGAAGGGTATGCTGTACATTATAATATATGTAATTATTGTTATACACATGGATTAGGATGTATTGAAAAAAATATTATTATTGTTGTTTATAAAGCGCCATCATGTTCCATGGTGCTGCACGCGGTAGAATTTGGAGTATGGTAAAACAAGTACAATACTTATAAAACAACAACGACAACAATGCATATAATCCTTACAGTATCCTTACAGTATTATAAGTCAGATGTAATAGAAGTGTAACTAAACTCATAGATGCAAGAATACATTAGGAAAGAGTGTCCTTACAATCTAAAGAAAAGGGGGGGGAAAAAAGAGTTCGGGTTACAAAGAGTGTGTATAAAGCATGGTGCTAAGAGTTCTGAGACTGTAAGATGGGAGGGTTATGTATTATATATTAACTTAATGCTTTCCTCTAAGTGACATAAACAAACTTGAAATCACACACATCCTTTATCCAAAAATATTCGACCCAGAAAAAGAGCCAGTCAATCTGGCCTTTCTTGTACTTTGCTTTACCCCAAAAACCGTTGTGACAGTTATCCAGAGGAAAGACTCTGTTTTCCAGCGAACAGGTGTGGGGCTGCATTGTGACTCGTTGGGGGGGGGGGCATCCAAATTGCTGATCCCCTGTGCAATACCCCTCGCAACACCCTCAAACCTGTACCTGGATTCACAGCCGAAACGCGCTCCCCCGATTGGCTGCCCGTGGTCACGTGGTGCGGCAGCTGGGAAAGACAGCCCACATGACCTCCGGCAGCCAATCGAAGGAGCACATTTCATCCAAGGAACGAGGTACAGGTAAGAATTTTGGGGGATTTCTCCAGCAATATGGAGGCACGATGCGGCCCTGCACCCGTTCCCTATTTACATACATTTTAAAATATATTTAAATAAAGGGTCTCTTTCTATCTACAAGCTCATTGAACACTGAGAAATGCCAAGCTTAAAGTGATCTTATATCCACAAAGGAAGTTTATGTTGTCACCCTCTATCCCCAGCCCAGTGCCTTAAAACAGCCTGTGTTTCTTTATTTTACTAAAGCCATTGCCCAGTATTATTAACAACACAAACCGGATGCAATTGGCCTTATTTCTCCTTTGCTGAGCAGCCCTGTCCCCTGGTGCTTTCCAGCAATTGTACATGGGGAGGCTGATTCACTACTGGCACCACGTATTGCCAGATGAGCATCTGTATAGCGGCGCTTAGAGCGACTGCTAGTAGACGCTGTAAGCGGGTATCGGGCAATGTAACCTAGCGTTGCGGTCGCTGTAGTAACCTGACTGGCATTGATGAATAAGATATATGTTAGGCGCTTTAACAACAGTATAGAGGCAGTGAGCGAACGATCAAGCGTCCGGCACTTGGCGCTCCACACCATATTTAAGAAAAAATTACACACACACACCGTTGGCGCTGTAAAGATAGAGTGCCAAACACTGTGTGATCAAAGTCTGTTTTTGAACACATATACACCAGTAACAAAGCTAAAATACAATTTCATTGTTTTAACACTGTGACAATAACACTTTAGTACCAGACCTGTAAATACAATTCTGCATAAAAATATAAAAAAGTCCAAAAAATTATGAAATAAATTTAAATAAAATAAAAGTGTTTGTTTGCAGTCAGGAGAGGTCGCACAATGATTTGAGCAAAAAAAAAAGATTTTAATTGCCAAACACGCTATTTAAACACAAACAAATGAAAGCCCATTGAAATATATGGGAGAGTGACACTGAGCAAAAGGTAATATGTGGTGCTTTTGAACCTAGAGCGGCAGCGCTATACGCTGAGCCGCCTGTAGTAATACATGTGACGCTACATGGCGCTGCTAGAGTCACTCACCAGATTTGCTTTCATAAATGCGGTTTTGCGTACAGCGCCCAGCGTTCACCAGACGCATCCTGCCGCTACGAAGCATTACCTGGCGCTATCCATTCTTAAATAACCCCCCTACAATGTAAACTGATGAATTGCAGACCCCTGAGTTGGATATTCGATCCATGACTAAAGCGAAATGCTTGAATCCCCTTCAAAACCTTTCTTACAAGGCATTGCTTGACCTCTGCTGACCCACTGTTATCTCTGTTGTATGAGGATAAAATATAAAGTTCTCAGACTTTCCATTATTCTTGGACCATAACTTCTGGTAAACTGTGTTGAGCTACAATTTTAGAAATTCCAGTGCTAGAAAAATCCCCAGCAGCTAACTGCAGTCATGGGCTAGAGGAAATGAGCTGTTATTTACAATTTGTGTTGCTTTTGTACTGTACTATATGTTTTACCTTGTCTGTAATCACACCTTGTAAAGCGCTACAGAAGATGATGGCGCTATGTAAATGAACATTAATTATAATAATAAGAATGGATATGCAGTCTGGAGCAGAGGCCACTAATGACAAGGTGGTACATGGTTTTTACTGTTTAATTGTAAATTGTAGGGGTCGATTCAGTAAGAGTTGTAAAAATTCTCATGATAGTAACAAATTCACTTGAGAAAAAAGCCTGAGAATTTCACTGTTGCTGAATCACCAGATAGGAAGACAATGAAAGTCAATGGCCCTTTTTTGCAAAAGTGTAAAATGAAGTAAAAAAGTCAACTCTTTTCCTAGGCATAAAAAATCGTAAGTGGATTTTTTACTACCTATTTTATTCAACTCAACTCTCAAGGCAGGGGGTCGGATTGACTCCTTAACTTTTCAACGTAGTAGTTAGTATGTAAGTGAATTCACCTGAGTTGGCCAGTGGGTAACAGTCGCATCACCACCCTTATTTCTACATAAAGAATTGTATGGCACATCATAGGAACTGCAATAGCAGTAAGCCATTATTACAGCACAACACGTGGCATCTGCTATCTAGAATATTTTGCAGACCATTTATCCCCTTTAAAAAGGAGCAACCACCCCTCTTTATGAAGCATCCTGAACTGGCCAGACCTTTCTGAATAGCCGGCACTGGTACGCCCACACTTCGAGATGAGCGGGGATTCAGCAGCACTGTTTTATACATTCTTCAATAAGTGGGTTTTTCAGTGATCCCAGGGGAAACTCACATCCTAAGTTGGGATGCTTGCCAGGTAGGAACAAAACCCAAGATTCTTAATCCTCTTTAACAAGGGCTGCGTCCATCTAAGTCATATTTGGTGACGGGGGTACTTATTGGCTTTCTTTGATTCTGGACCAAGATAAATATATATAACTCCTGAGTCCACTGGACCATTCTCATACAAATATAGATTGGAGACAGGCTTATATGAAGCCTATCTAGGGTAGGACAGAAGATTCTCTAAACTCCTACATTCTCTTAATCCTAGCTGTGCCCTTGGTTTTGATGACGCTTAAAATTACATGGATCGTACAGCTTACCAACCAGGAGGAAATATTCTTGCCTGTAAAATTCTGCTGAAGGAGTTAGTGAGAAATAAAAGCCCAAATAGGGGAAGAACTTTCTACTTTAAATCATATCCACATAAATGTCCTAAAAGTAAACTCACACTATTTGAATCACCTTGTTGACTATACGTTCTGGGAAGCAGATGACACATTTATCGTAATCCTGTTGTTCTGCATGATTGTTTTATTACTGTATATATATTGACCTCTTAGTGTCTTGCATTTGTATGTTTATAAAACCAGGAGGCATCTGAGGATATGTTTTTTTATAGCAAGGCATTTCTATTCTGCAACTTGACCCAAATATTTGAAGTCCCCCTCTTTCCTGTGCATTACATTACAAATCTTGGTAGGATTCAGCATAAATTCCTTTTAGAGCTACAAAGCTAACCCATGATCTGGCAAATACTGTCTTTTATGTATTAAAATTAACACTAATAACTATAGTATGCAACATCATGATTTAAAGAGGTAGGAAAGCTGAGAATTCATAGAATAGCTGAAATATGATAAAGCCTGACAACTATGCCAAGTGAAATGAGCTGAAGTTTATATTCCCCAAGCATCTCTATCCCACTGCTGGGAAGTGGTTTTCTCTTTGAATAGGTCTTGCAGGTTATTTCCTTGACTTCTGTACTGCAGATGTTTGTGGAACTTGGTCAATAAGAAATGAACATATATGGCTTGAAACCAAGCACACAAATCTTGCATTGGCATTCGGTCCATAGACTTTCAATAAAAGCTTTTACCAGATGCACAAAAGAATTCAACAGCAAAATTCACAGGAATCTTTCCCATATTTTTGTAAACCAAACAGAAAGGAAAATATTGTTCTAGATTTTGACAGCAGATTTCTTTGTTTTTTTGTTTTCTATTACCCTACTAAAAATGTAAGTTGTATTGTAGGCCTAGCAACACTCCCAAACACAACATTAATTGTATTTGCTTATTTACCTTTAATACTTTTGGTTTTGCCTTTTTGAACATAGTCTATGCACTAAAGTCTGCCGTAGGCACTCGTTTTTATTGGCAGAAGATTTTACATTATTCTTGGACTCAGATTTCTGGTAATCTGTGTTAACCACAAAGCTAGGAGTTCCAGTTCTAGCGAAAATACTCAGCACATAACAATGAGAACACATTACAAAAGCTTATCATGGGGCTTGAGTAAACTTGCTGTTATTTACAATTTTTATTGAGTTTGGGTGTACTCGAGATGCAGACTGGAGCAGAGACTACTCATGTCAAGGCGGATTGCTTTGCTCAGACTTTAAAATAGTGTGGGAAGTGTTTATAGTGTGGAGAGCTTCTCCACTTAGTTTATAAGGTTCTCTAATAAATGTGAAAAACATATTTATTTTAACTGTACTTTAGGTGTGAGGGATTTGATACCCACTGCGTATACAATTGCCTTATCGTTAGCTCCATTCTAAATTTCATAAACATGTCCATAAATGTAAAGCTTTTGTTTTAACATGTTAGTATTTAATAGCTATAAGACAAGGAGATGCCAAAATATCCACTTATTATTAACGTTTATTTACTGTATATAGTGGCATCTTCTTCTGTAGAGGTGTACAGGTAAACCACTATTACAAACAGAGATGATAGTTCAAAGTAAATACTAGACAAAATGCAATAGAAGAGCGAAAGTCTTACCCTTACGAGCCTACAGTCTAAAGGTTATGACATAGGGACAAAGCAAAAAGATCGCAAGTGGCCTGTATTAAAACTGTTCTTTGGGTGAATGGGTATCCCTGTACCATTCCTCATCTCTTCTCTCTAATAACATTCTTAAATATTATGTATACCTCAAGAAAATGGGGAGGGAATCCTCAGGTGTACCTTATGGAAAACTAATAAAACTGAATATAGGGTGAGGATACCTAGATTTCTTTTCCCAAAGTGAACTATATTTGTGAAGAAATAATTCAGTGCCAGAATCATTACTGTCATTGTTTTTAAATATAAATTAAAGTGAGCCAACACCCAGATTCCCGGGCCGATCAGATCCCTCCCCGCGGGGCATCCGAAATCGGGATGTCCCGCGGGGTGAAACCCCCCAGGAAGCCCAGAAACCTTACCTTAACCCCGTTCCAACGGCGCATGCGTGGGCCGCGGTCGCGTCTTGCACTTCCCTCTAGCAGGGCGCGCGCCTGCGCCGGCCGTTTTTGAATGGCCGGCGCGCTCCCTGTTAGAGGGAAGCGCGAGACGCGGCCTCCAGCGCTCAGAGCCGCTGTGGTTGGACACCGCTTGTACGCGCATACCACAGCGGCTCTGAGCGCTCCGATTGGATGAGCGCCCGCGTAGGAGCGTGGTGAGGTGAGTGTTTCACACAGCGGGGCACCCCCGATCGGGGTGCCCCACCGAAGTGGACCAAAGCCCAGGGTAGTGAAAATCCTAGGTGTTGGTCCACTTTAATAAATGTATGGTTGTTTTACTAATTGTGTGTGAGGTTGCAGTCAAAGGTGAAATCCTGAGGTTCTACCTAGGTATCTCCTCCCTCTGTTCAATTTCATTGATCTTTATTGAGTTTAGCAACATGTGCCCTGTGGTGTTAAAACTTCTAAGGAGAATTACTTAATCCAGGTTATATGTTTGTCTGAAGAGGTGTTTTTAAGGGCACTTTTAAAAGCAATTGGGCAATTGAGACATAAGAGATGGCAGGAATTTCAGAGAAGTAGAAGTCCCGGAGGCAGGATCGCAAGGAAGTGGACAGGAGAAGGTTAGAGGCAAAGTGGAGGTTACATCTACATGGTGATGGATTAATGATGTAATGTAAAGAGGAGTCTGAGTGGAGAGGGCTTTGATTTCAAACAGAACTCTCTGTGCAGCCAGTTGAGGGACTGACGAACAAGAGGCACAGAGCTGGAAGAGTGGGAGGGGAGGTCGATGTGAGAATAACAGAGAGGTCTGTTTGCTGGTAAATCAATGTAAACGTTTTTAGAGTTTTAAAAAGTTGTTCTGTGTTATTGTTAAAGGGGATGTATGAATCAAAAAATAAACTGGATACGTTTTTGTAACCCATTAGACCTGTTGGTCAATGTGGTCATGGTAATTGGAGCCTGCGACACCGCTGCCCACACTTCTGCTTTTTTCTGTTTTCCTCATTGTGCAAATTTTGCCAACCATCCTCCTTATGGACGCAGGCCGGGACCGCCGGTAGCAGAAGTGACAAATGGGTTGGCCTCTTCTGTACACACCCCGAGCAACGTCATGCATCCGCCTGGCCATAGGATTACTGGAGACAGTTTCTAAGCGTGGCAAGCGTGGTAGGCTCACTTGAGGAAGGGGAACCACCCCGAAATGTTGTATCTCAAGTCAATCTATGGGTAAACTTTGTTTGATAAAACTTTGTTGCTTTATTGCAAGCAAGAACACTACTTACCAAAACAGTAGATTTATCTTCACCTTCCTGATGCTTATGCGCTAATGCACATTTACTAGTATGGAGTGGGGGGGGGGGGGGTGAAACACGAAAGTGTGTATGTATGTATATATAAGCTAGGCATATTCCAGGGGGAATGTTAAAGGAAGGCCAAGCTCCAGCAAAACTGCAGAGGCCAGCAACAGCAGATGAGACAAACAAACTGTAAGTGAGGGCCGGACAGGGAGAACATACATAGAGCAATGGGACCAATGGACAGGAGGAACACAAAGCGATGAGCAGTGTTAATTACAATAGCCATACAATTGAGGTGCATTCAAAGATAGATAGATAGATTAGAGACACATAAACATAAATAAAACTAAATTAAAGTGGTCCAAAACCCGCTTTCTAGCAAATGGATGCTGGACCACACTGGGACAGGATTGGGGGGCATCCCCCATCATAGCCCCCTGCAACCAGTAGTTTAAGTCACTTGAACCACAATTCTCCAGAGAAATGCAGCCCCACAATTTGCTGCAGATGGTCGCATGGTCTGGAGTGGCC
This sequence comes from Gastrophryne carolinensis, assembly GCA_027917425.1. Taxonomy (NCBI): domain Eukaryota; kingdom Metazoa; phylum Chordata; class Amphibia; order Anura; family Microhylidae; genus Gastrophryne; species Gastrophryne carolinensis. The sequence continues at coordinate 378,793,305 of CM051236.1, forward strand.
CCCGTCTTTCAGGTCTGCCAGCTGAAACACGGGCCACACGACTGCCAGTGGCCAATCATGGGCCACATTTCCTGAAGATGATCTGAAACTGGGGGATGCAGAGGTTATACATGGGGGGTGAAATGCAGCAAATCTGGATGCCCTCAATGCCTGCCCAGTGCGATCCAATACACATTTGCGGGAAAATGGGTGTTGGATGACTTTTTAATAGTAATGAAACAAATAAGAATGCAAATTACACATAAATAGTTCAAATGTATTTAAAAAAAAGAAAAAGGGGGTTAAAAGAAAGACAGACACAACATACTGAATAAACAAATCTAAACATAGATAAATAGTTTTACTTTACGCATGCTTATAGATGCTTAGGTGGGAGAGAGCTGCTTAGATACAAAAGCATATATTTATTTACACCTATAATACTTTGTCTCACACGTGTCTTGCACTTTTGGATGCACATACCTGCACTTTTTCACATATAAGCACGCTTCAGCCATGCAAAAATGTGTAGGGGTTGGATTCAACTGAAGTTCTAAATAGTATATGTGTGCAGATTTATGGTCTGATTTATCAAGCAGTACAAGCGTACATGAACCTCAGCGCATTCAAAACTGACATTTACTAATCGGTCAGCATGCAGCAGCGCAGCACTTGCTAGTGCTCTGGTTTTTGAGGTTCAGGGCTCTCTATTCCAATAGTATATAATGGGAATTGAAAATTCTGGACCAGTAAGAATCCTGGACCAGGCAAGCGCACATTGTTACTTACATGGAAGAAAGTACTTTGATGCAGGAGCACAAATCTTATAACAGTGTTTCCCAACCCTATCACCAAGAACCACCAACAGGTCATCTTTTGTGGGTCTTCACACAGGCAGCTCTATAGCTCTGCCTGAGTATTAATTGCATCACCTATAAGCAAGGATGGGCTGGCTATATGGTACATTATTACATACTCATATAAATGGAGGATCTAGGTTTGTTCTTATAAATTAAAGGTAACATCAGAAAATAGAGAAGCTGCAAATGTAGTATATCTGTTAATATTATGGTAAAAATGAATAAAACAATCCAACTGTGAATGTTAATACACACAGGCTACATAGTTTCTTGAAAAAAAGAAAAACAATAGAATTCTTGAAAAAAAGAAAAACAATAGAATTCGATACTTTGCAATGCAGAAAAGATTTACACATGGTGACTGTAACAACCATATCACAAGGCTTCACAGGGCTATATTTTCATTTTTTATTGTGATACATTTTTAAGGCTGGTGTTGTGAAAATGAATACTTGACATTTTTACTGTCATTATTAGGACAATGGATTGATATTTATGTCTCTCCTGAGTAGTTTTCCCCATTAAATGACCATGCAATATGTTTGGTCAGAGCCTTTCCGCAGCTGTTACATATGGAGCATAGCAGAGGTTTATTTTTTGACCTGTAACATTGTATGAAGTGACTTAGTGTACACACCTTGTGAATTCAGAGTAGGAGGTAAAGTCTTCCTAAGCTAGTTTTAGAGTGAAATGTGAAGTATTGAATGATTACTTACACATAACTATGACTATTGTTTACAGATCTTAATTATGCCCAAAGTAGGTGCTTCGTCTACCTAACCATAGTTATGGCTCTGGATTCTGAGCAAAACAAGTTCAGTTTGCTTTTTTATGGCTAAGTTCCAGTTCTTCCTCAGAAGACGAATATGATTTTACAAAAATACTGGATAAGTAAGAGAAAATTCTCCCACTTTTAAAGCAGCGCTATTTTTTTAGAATAAAAACACAAATAATTACACAATTTAGTCTAAAACATTAGAGATTGAATACAATTAACAATCCTACGCAAGGAGTCAAAAAATGTGTCGTCCAGTCTCTATTGATACTAAAAGAAACTATGTATAAAAACATAGATAGACTCCACGGGATATAAAGGGTTAAATAGTCCTCTTTTTTTCCTGCTCAACAACACCTCCACTGTGTGCCCCGCCACCAATGATTTAAATTGCACGTACCAGATAGATTCTTTTAATCAAGCCCATCATATAAATAAAAGTGATGTAGTGATGTTTAATCAATCAATTCCCAATCACGTTATATAATTCTCCGCAGATATGACTGCAAACTCATTGTAAGGGAGAAACAGAGAAACCAAACATAGCGTAACACCGTTTGTGTCAAAGCCTTAAAAGGATTTATTGTGCTTACCATAAAAACTTTTTAAACACGCAGCTTCAATATCAAACACTGTCCCCAGTGCCAATAGACCTTGCCTTGTGTTCCCGCTAATACAGGAGTAATCCTTAGTGCCTCTAAGCCCCGGCCGTGGGCTGTGAAGCGAGATCAAAGGTGCGCAGCTGCCAAGATAGAGCATTCTGACAATGTGGTGAAGCCCAACCCAACGCGTTTCGTCTCTTCCGACTTACTCATTAGATTTGCTAATATAACAAATTAACGTTTTTTGCATTGGTTACATTTCACCAATTATCAGTGGAACATATTCATTAGGTCTTAAGTTTGTCACAAACATTTAGGGATTATTCAATTAAATTTGAGTTTTCTCCTATTATTGGAGAGCATCTCTAATTCATTTGGTCTGTATTCAATAAAAATTTGAAACCTTCTCCCCCTCAACACACACTTGTGTGAATATACATGATTATGATTGAAGGTGCAATGACTACAACAAGTTATTTGAATATTTCCTTTTTTTTTTTACAAAATCTGCAGTAACAAGAAAAATAAGAAAATGCATCTCATGTGTGATATTTGGTTTGTATGTATTGGAGATATATAATATATTTGCATTTGTAAGCTATATTTCTAGGGCCCATTTCACATCTTCTCATTTGCTCTGCAATGGGAGTAGAAGAAAACGCTGCATATAACATTACTTTTATAGGCCCTTTCACATATGTGCTCTGTATTTTGCAAATATCTGCATGCAGGGTTTTGCCCACAGAGAATCTACAATGCAGCCCATAGAGCTCTATAAGCATTGCAGCTAAAGGGCACATGCTGCACTTTACCTGCTCCGTTTTGCAATGCAGTAAAAGGGCCATACTCAAAGTCACCTCTTGGTAGTTGGTATTGGTATTGTTGCAGATTTCCTGTGGCTGTCTTGGGCCTATGTCCTTTGGTTCGATGCTTGCTGCAGCCACCTCCTTTGGGACCTCCTTTTGGTCCTTGTTGGAGTCCACCAGGTCCTTGCTGGAGCAGTGGACTGAAAGAAAGCTGGCTACAGCAAGCCCCAGGACAGCCCCAGGACAGGGCAGGATGCCAAGTCCTGTTGCCTCCTACTGCTGCCTGGAGCTCCTCCTCCTCCACCGCCCGATCCTTCTTTTGTTGCTTTCACCGATGCTGCCAAAACTTGGTGCCCATGAAACAATGGTTTCTGCAGAGCATCATGTAGTGCTGCTGCTGCACCCCACCACATTTGGATTCACAATTGTGTACTCCATGGTGTTTACACATTTACACCACAATGTGGAGGAAGTGCACATTGCAAAAAGAGCCTAACTCTTCAAAGTATCTTTTGATCTAACAGACAAACTCTCTCCCATCTTTGTTTGTAAAATAGACAATTGCAATATACATTGCTTGCAATAGTCTTTCTAAAACTTCTACAGAAATTCCAACAATGGTTTTTCACCTGTTTGTTGCTTTGCTTTTTATCTCATAAAACAGAAAAAAAAGAATTTTGAATTTTGATCCGGGGCATCACAAATTGCAATGCCCCACTGTGTGAAAACCCCCAGTTCGCCGTGCAAAACTCACCTCTCATTGGTCTAATGGCACATGCACAGGTTTTAGTCCAATCAGAGCCATTTGCCATGTTTACATCCTTCGGCAAAGAGCTCTCAATTATATCAATGGGGAGCGAGAGCAGCTGCATCCCTAGTGGTGCAAGAGCACTCCCGAGGATTTAGGGGATGTGGCCGTTTTTGCTCCCCATTGTAAACAATTAGAGCCTTTGGGGGCAAATGGCTCTGATTGTACAAGAGCCCCCACATGCACCATTGGACCAGTGAAAGGTGTGTGATTATCCGTACTCCAAGGGGTTTCACACAGCGATTCATAATGCCTCGGGTGAAGGCTATGGACTGGTCCATGAATCTTTTAGATTCCAGTGCCGGCCACACCGGGTTTTTCTATTATTTAAAACCAGCCTTAGATATTTCATGAGATGTAGATGTAAAGACAATTTTACATTTTTAAAAACTAGTGCTTCAAAATTAAAGTTATCTTACTTATTGTCCTCGTTTCAAGTTGTCCAGTGGGCAGGGGTAAGGCCACCTCCCCAGGAGTAGAGGTGGTTGTTGCTCTCACATTGGCACAGTGGTCGAGCTGGGAAAAAGAGAGAAAGGAAGTGGTTAGAAGCCGGGGAGGGGGGGGAGGGGGGGGGGGCAAAAGGCAGAGAATATGAATTGAGAGGCAGTCTGCCATCAAAGATGAAAGAAGAAAGAAAAAATAAACACAGCCATCAGGATTGCTACTGGCAAGGGACCCGTGTGGTAAGATTTAACACCACGTATACAATCACTGAGACTGTGCTAGTTATTTTGTGATTTGATTCCAGGGTAGTCCTCTGATCTAGCTTGGACATATTAGGGCTGACCAGCTAAATGTGCACAAAAGGATCTTGTATGGTCATTCAGCGTGCCAGTAAATGTACAGTACAAGTTATTGCCTATGGATCTAAAATAATCATAACCTTCTCCTTTTCTCATAAAAGGCTTATTTGTGGTGGTTCCAAGCCCAGGCCTTCTTATTTCCATCATTTACCATAGCAGTTTAACCTGTCGAACCTGCAGCTCAAACGTTTCTATTTGCAGTTAAAAGCCTCATTTTTTCCATTTAAAGAAAAGAAACTCTGTTTTTGATAGGTATAGTGGCCATTCTGACTTCCTTTTGTAAGATGCTCTTTTCTTACAGTGGTAGCAATCTACTACTTTATGTAGTCCACTATTTGCTCACAGTGTCCGACTGATCTACTAGAGCACCATTCTCTGGTGGGCCCCAGGTACTGGCCTAGGGCAACTCTCATCGTAGTAAAGCCCCCCCCCCCCCCCTTCACCTGAAATGTGTCTTATTAAAGAACAAACTACATCTACTGCTACTGCTTAGATATTTGCAACAATAATTTACACATCTTGCCACAATGATGAGATACAGGACTTTATTTAAATGGAGAGCAGAAAGAGGGGCACATTGTTTGCAGTGCAGGAGAAGGATGAGAAAGCAGCCACTGAATGATATGTCAGTTTGCAAACTTAACTCTAAGCTGTTAAATGTGTTGTAACATGTTGTTACTGCAGTCCCTGGCATAACAGAACATTCTAGTTAGTACTTTCACAAACCAGTAAAGATCCCAGTGACCCAGCAAATGATGGAAAGCTGCCCGTGCTTTTTAAATAAGACAGGGCTTGTATTTATGAACAGTTACCATATGCTAGTAGCTAGACTAAGCTTCAATCCCATATGTATGTTCTTTTCATCTTTAATCTAACAAAAGTTATCTGTCGAGCAAATGATCTAAAGTTCTGAGTGAAAGGACAAGGTCCTTCAAGAGAACCTGTGGATCATCATTCTATCACATTCACTACTGTATCTGTCCTTTTGATGGGATGTTGTTAGTCCATTAAGTCCTACTGCATTATCCCTGCACTGCTGTAAATAACAATACATTATACAGCTGTGCACTGCAATAAATCCTAACATGACATTTCCTGAATGTACCAAACATCTTTGTTATTTAAAGTATTATCTGTATTTCTTCTTCTAAGCTAACTTCAAAGATGTAACTTTATTACTATATTTACTGTTGGAATGTATAAAAACATATATAAAACACCGCCTGTCTCTTTCCAGCAGCCCTTCAACCAGTATTAGTGTATTGTGTCCAAATTTTGGCTTCTGTAGCCTTAAACCGGACAAACCGGACAAACCTTACAAGAAACAGTGCTCATATGCATCCCTCCCCAGGGCAATTCAGATTGCTGCACATAAAAAAATGACCTTTTTGGTGCTCCTGCCCTTGTCGACCCCCCACGATGTCCTATCTGATCTGCCAGTGACCTGACATGCAAAATGGAATTGCTGCTGGGTTTCCTGCCACTGTGAATTGAGGGTTATGTTGGTTAGATCCAGACAGATGCATGGCTGGAATGCTGGGAAAGGAAGAAGCCTCTGAGGTGCTCCAAGATGGCTGCAGCTAGGAGAAAATCTGTGAGCCAGCATTTCAACTTTGAGCAGATGCAGGAGCAAATGTAAGAGCTGACAATAAATCAGTAGCATGGCTGGGAATGTTAGTAAATGTGTGTTTTATAGACAATGTTTTTACTACCTGCAATCTGTTGCTATTGGCAATTGTACACCAAGTCTAAACACCCAGATCTGCAGAAAGATTAACTCTGTACACACAGAGTTTTGCAGCTTTCTGAGTGTACAGGGCTCACTTCTCTCTTCTTGCAGATTTTCCTGCTAAGACCAGCGAGTTAAGAGCTTCAACCACCCATCCCTCACCTGGAGCTAGAACAGATTTGGTTATTGAAATAAAAATAATAAAAATAACTCACCTGCACTGCTCTCATCTAAAGCAGTGCTTTTACTTTTCAAGCTGCCAGACTGATTGTGATTGACTGCTTAGTAAGCAAATTAGTGCTGTAACTGTGCCTCTGCAGCACAGTGTTTGGCTGACTGACCAGTCAATCTCTAGCACTGAGGAAGGGAGGGAGGGGTGGTGGTGGGGTCTTATCAGATTGGGCTGCCTTGTCAAAGAACAGGTTTAGACAAGAGCACAATGTGAAAGGAAATGGAAATGAATTGTTTTCCAATTCCTTATTACTAGAAATGTTTGTCATTCAAAAAAGAGAAAGCAAGTCAGATAACTAGCCACAGCAAATCCCATTGCCTTGATTTTTTCTACAGATATACTATAAACGTGGATGAATGAGAATTGTAACAGCCAACACACAGTGAAATATGAGAAATGCAATTCATACAAAGTAGTCATAATCATGGCCAGTTTTTGTATAAAGATCTTAATGACTTATTACCCAGAATCCCTTTGTACCCATGGGAAGACTAACAGCAGGACTATCAATGGGCTAAAGAGTCTCTTAGCTCAACAGGTAGAAATATTGTATTATCCAGTTCCTGACGGTACAGTTGGAGACAGACATCTGCTTCCTCTTCAATGCCAAAGTACTTGTAGTTCAATAGTTTGCGCCTTTCTTCTCTGTACACATAGCGTGTTTTCCTTTCAATTGAAATATCATTTGGAAATTGAAATAGTAATGTGAGTAAACAGATAAACAATAGCTCTCATGCAGCAGCTGTTAGGAATGGACGCAAGGTGCTGCTGATAAAACAAAGAAAGCAGTGAAACATACAAGCAATCTTTATTAACTCCTTATCTGTCAGTTCCTGTATGTAAGAAAAACACTCAAATGCACACGCTGCTTGAGAGTTCTTCAGGTAAGACTATATGGATCTAAAACTACGAACCCTACTGAGACAAGCAGGGCAGTTTCTAGGGTGATAGCACTGAATGTCAAAGCCATTTGTCTCTGCGGGGGCGTCTTTATGCCAACCATTCTCTGCATCCCTGTCAGTAATGTCAGCCAAATACTAGGTCACTTATACAATCATACTGGCATAAGAGAGTCAGCATGGCACATACCATTACGGCAGCACCACCATAAGATGGGTGAGGAGGGGGAGAATTGTATTCCTTCACACACTGAGAGCTATCGTGCCTAGATGCTTCTCTGTACACAGGATATCTATAAGAAGGAATTAAGGATAGTCAGTCTGACTACTGTAATGTGACACCTCCATATCATGGCTGGTAGGGTCTCTATAGGAAAGAATTAAGGATAGTCAGTCTGACTACTGTAATGTGACACCTCCATATCATGGCTGGTAGGGTCTCTATAAGAAGGAATTAAGGATAGTCAGTCTGACTATTGTAATGTGACACATCCATATCATGGCTGGTAGGGTCGCTATAAGAAGGAATTAAGGATAGTCAGTCTGACTATTGTAATGTGACACCTCCATATCATGGCTGGTAGGATCGCTATAAGAAGAAATTAAGGATAGTCAGTCTGACTACTGTAATGTGACACTTCCATATCATGGCTGGTAGAGTCTCTATAAGAAGGAATTAAGGATAGTCAGTCTGACTACTGTAATGTGACCGCTCCATATCATGGATGGTAGGGTCTCTATAAGAAGGAATTAAGGATAGTCAGTCTGACTACTGTAATGTGACACCTCCATATCATGGCTGGTAGGGTCTCTATAAGAAAGAATTAAGGATAGTCAGTCTGACTATTGTAATGTGACACCTCCATATCATGGCTGGTAGGGTCTCTATAAGAAGGAATTAAGGATAGTCAGTCTGACTATTGTAATGTGACACCTCCATATCATGGCTGGTAGGGTCTCTATAAGAAGGAATTAAGGATAGTCAGTCTGACTACTGTAATGTGACACCTCCATATCATGGCTGGTAGGGTCTCTATAAGAAGGAATTAAGGATAGTCAGTCTGACTACTGTAATGTGACACCTCCATATCATGGCTGGTAGGGTCTCTATAAGAAAAAATTAAGGATTGTCAGTCTGACTACTGTAATGTGACACCTCCATAACATGGCTGGTAGGGTCTCTATAAGAAGGAATTAAGGATAGTCAGTCTGACTACTGTAATGTGACACCTCCATATCATGGCTGGTAGGGTCTCTATAAGAAAAAATTAAGGATTGTCAGTCTGACTACTGTAATGTGACACCTCCATATCATGGCTGGCAGAGTCTCTATAAGAAGGAATTAAGGATAGTCAGTCTGACTATTGTAATGTGACACCTCCAAATCATGGCTCCAGGATACTGACACTACAATCTTGCCTCAGAAGCCACTCCTTGATCCTTCCCAGCATCATGTGTGGAGTGGAGGAGAGGGGGACAAGAGCATAACCCACTGAACTCGTGAAATACATTTGGCCCAAACCCCTGCTGATACTCCCTTCTTAGGGTATATAACTAGAAATGGATAGTTTTGTAAATTGCCCTGGTACCCTTTGTTTTGCTGTGTCTCTCTGTAAGATGGCAGGAGATCAGTCATTTCATAGACATGGCAATAACATAATTGCCACACACAACAGTGGCAATGAATGGAAGAGGCAGAGATTTACAGCTAAAACGTGGCATTATAATGTAATGGATTTCTGATTACACGTTGATGCACTGTTTGCTTATGTATGGTGGCATTATAAACTTTTTGCTTACCATAGTGTACATACAAAATTAAGATGTTTTTTTTTTTCTAAATAACTCTAATAAACTGAGGTTCTTCTAAGTGCCATCGGTCCTGGCCATTCATTTTTAATACTTGCTGGGATTGATTGTGGATAGTCAACTTCATCCTAACCCTTTACTCACTAGACTTCCCAAGAAACACCCTCTATTTCTGAATTTTTGAACATAAACCTTTTTTTTGCTATTAAATCAACTACATCACAAGAAGAAGAAACCAAGGAACTGGACTGTCAGGCAGCATACAACTTTCTGGAAGTGACCAAAAAACAGGCAGCAAACGCTCACAGTGTGCCCTATGTGTAGCAGCCTCACAGCCTGCTTCAGAGCTCACCAGCAGCCAATATTGTTTATGATACCAGTGTGCATGGTGCCACTCCATCCCATTGGTCACAAGGACAACTGGAGAAGAGAAATAGTTTGCGAAGGGAGGGGGTAATATTGCCCAATGCTAGGTATTTCCTTGGACATTTAAGGCAAAAGGCATCCCAAAGAAGGATATCCAGGGGGATGAGCTAGCAGGGGCCTCTGTTATGAGTATTTTGTATGTAGGTTTGTTTTATTTTGACTATAGTAACTATCCCCTTTGATTGCATTGTATTATTTATTTGAGACCTTCTCCCCTTTTCATAGCAAAGCTATGCTTTCTTTATCCTTCAGCTCCCTCTTTTTACTATTGGTTGCTAGTAAGACTCATTGCTATATTTTAGCTTACTTAGAGGCCGATTCATTAATAGCGGCAGGTAGCGACAGTTGAGCGACTGTAGCGGCATTTTCACAGCGCCCGCTAGTAGTCGCTGTGCTTGGCCGTTGTTCGGTAGTTGATAGCGACTCAGTCGGTTTGCCGTAATGTTGAATATTGGGTGAGGAGTCGCTATTTGACAGGTTCCGCGCTGTATGGGAGGGCATGATAGCGACTGGCCCTAGCGACCGGCTCCCACCATATTCATTAAAAAATCACGCTCAAAAAATTATTGCGCTGTAAAATGCATGTTTAAACCCCAGAGCACTGGCGGCGATGGGTTAAAAGTAGTTTTTTAACCCCCAAACAACCATATTTTTGGAAACCAAAAAAAATAAGTTTTTTAAATAATTTTGTAATATGAATACATTAATATCAGACCTGTAATATCAATTCTGTACAATTTTGTTTTTTATTTTTTTTCCCTTAAAAAATTATCTAAAATGGCAGAAGTGGTCACAAAATTTTTCACATTTAAAAAAAAAAAAAAAAAAACAATTAATTATTAATTATTTAAAGATTGTTCCATTGAAATGCATTGGAGAGCGCCAGGTAGCGAGAGGTCATACCTGTCGCTGTTCAAGGTCGGATGCTGGCGCTGTGGGCTGAGGCTGGAATAATGATGAATGAGTCGCTATATGGCGCTATCTCAGTCGCTAAGCAGGATTGGCTTGATAAAAGTGTGATTGTGGTGGGGAGCCGGCGTTCTCGTGGCGGGGCCCGTCATTACCGGCTGCTCACCAGTCGCTACCTGTCGCTATTCCTTCATAAATAAGGGCCTTAGGGTTGGTGTAAAAATAAGCATCTACTGTATTTCTTAAATAGTTAAAACTGTCCAGCGTTTTTTAACAATACCATACACTTCTCCATTTCTATTCAAACTTCATTGTAGGGGCTATACATCTTACTTGATTGTCAAAGGTGTCATTTTTATTACATGTGTACAATGTGTGCCTATGTGCATTTGCTAGTCAAATTATAACAAAATACCTGGAAGGGCAATGTTCTTTTGCCCTACTTCATAGAGATGCTTATAATAAATTTTACTCACACGTTTGATTTAGCCATGGTTTTTAATAATAATAATAATGTTGACTGACAGATTCAGATCCGTTTTAATTTGACTTTGCCAGTTCGGTTTGGTTTGACCAAAGAAGAATGTTGGTCAATTGCAGTCAAATTTTGCCAGCTATGTTTTTTTATAAATAACACCAGTATTTTTTCTGTAGATGATAGCATCTATTGTATTTGAATTTTGGAGAACATAAAAAAAAAACTTTATTTAAAAGTTCACTATAGATAAGTTATAAGATAGTTAAAAAAAATCCTATTTACCAGAATAATGATTTTTACAATGAAAGAATACTCCCTTTTTAACTTCTCCATGTTGGATCTGGGTGTGCTCCTAGCTGTGACTGACATGACGACAGATATACTGAACAAACAGACTTTTCAGGAACAGGTAGGTTTCTGGTCACCATATCAGGAGGAATCAGCTGTAGAGAAGAAAAGATAAGTATTCTATGTTTTTGTTTTTCACAGACCCTTTCAGTTTTAGAATTGTAGCTTTATAGAGAAAAATCCTTTGAGAGTTAGATAATGTTAAAGGTTACTAAAGCTCGCCTCTTTTCAAGCAAAAAATAGGTTGTTTGTGGATTGTTCTTTTTCATTTTTATTAAGCAGCACTCTATATGTTTTCAAAGAAGAACAAAGCCCAAGATGTGTGTGTGTCCCAGGATCACTGAAAAACTCACCTACTTCTGGTTCCCACATGGGCCAATCAGTGAATCTTGTTCCAATGAAGTGAGCACCGCCAGCCACACCCCCACTCACCTCCAGAAAGGCCTGGCATGGGTATGTGCCCCCGGTAGAGTTGTTCCGGTGATGCTGCCATTACAGAAAAATCCGGTGAGGGCTCTGAGAAGGGCTGAGTGAATTGGGGCGAGAAGTGGTTTTACACAGTGGATCATTCCAATTCGGGATGCCTCATAAAGAGAGAGACCACCATGCCTTTAGTCCTATATACTCAAGGGGGGTGGTTGCTGAAGTAAAGGGGCATTCTTCTTCAGTTCTAAAATTACACTATTTTGTCAAATGAAAATTCTAGCTTTACATACAAAGAATTGTAAAAATTTAAAGAGAGGGTAATCTTCAATTGCAATTCCGATGCTGTTTAAAAGAACTTTTTATATTTCAATAGGTTTTTATTGAAAGTCTTTAGCATAGGAAACATACTTTTTGCAAAACATGCCTGATAATAAAAGTTTAAACAAGAAAGGTCATCTTAGCTTGGGCTTTGCTTAATGTCCTAATATGTCAACTGCATCTTCCTATGGAGAAAAAAATACAATAATGAAGTAGAATAGTAAGAAAGAATAGTACATATATAGAGAAATAAGTGTAAGGCAAAAGAGAACAGGGAACCTAGCACCCCACTGACCTCCAGCTAATATACTTAGCAACCACCACTCACAGGACTATAAAAAGCAGCCCAGGGGCACCAGATGTCTGAAAATTGTGATTCCTTATCCAACATTGAGCTACTCATTGCTTATTGACCATAATCCAATTTAAATTAATGAAAAACAATGGAATTTTAATTTTCAAGACTTCCACTGTCTTGCTATGGCTAAAATGGTTTTATTAAGCAAGGCAAGTGCTGGTGACTTCAGCACTCACTGGTGTAGTGCTTTACTGACTGTCAAAATCCTGGTTCCAAAACGTAACCACCTTAGGACAGGTTCACCAAATATGTAACATATCCCCCATTTGTCTAAAGTCCCTAAAACATAGGGGAGACACCGGGGGATATATAGATGCCAATCCACTTGGAACCATATACCACTAATTTAATACTTTTCATTGGCTTCCATTTGCATAGCAGTTTTCAAATAACTCTTGCAGCTAATAGTGGCCAGGCAATGCCAACCCTATTCCCTACCTAAGACAGCATCAGACCCGACCAGGATTCTAGAAGTAATTTAGGAAATTTGGGATTATAGCTAGCTTTATATAATAAGGTCAGTTTTAGCCCCAAGCACGATAAGCTCTCTGATTGCCATATGAATTGAAATAAGTGCTTCAAGCTACAGATGCTTGATAGTCAGACAAGGAGATATTTTGTCCCTCAGATTTATTATGGTTTCATTTCAAGCCCGAAAAGTTAGTGAATGTTTTGAGAACCCAGAATAGATTGGGTAGTGAGGTGAGGGGGGGGGGGGGGGGAGAAATCATTATTAACACATCATCAGCAAAAAGCACAGTTATGCTCTCTCCCCCTTAACCTCACTGCTTGAATATCATCATTGCATCTAAAAACCCTAGCCAGGGACTACATTTCTCGAAGGCAGGATTATCTGTTTTCCTAACAGCTTGGCAGCCTGGAACACGGGTTGGGGTATTTCAATATAGCGAATATGCCCATGGGAGAGTGATCAACTGCATGCATGTGGTGCTGGTGCCTGGTGTGGCGCAGGAGTATGTGTATAGGTATGTTTACGGGCTTACCGACTCACCTGCTCTTTCTTGCCAAGTTGCTATGTTTTGAAAATCCCTTGTTACGCTCCATTAAACTAGCTAATGCTTGTGGCTCATGGGGCACACTGATACCTGTGTCCAAGCTGCCCTGATTGCTGTCCAAGCTGTTGCTGATTGCTCTTTACCTGCTACCAGAATGTTGCTAGTGCTGTAACCTGTGTCTGTTGTCATTTTCTTCCAGGAACCGGAAAATGGGACATTCAATCAATGTTCAGTGTGTGGCTGGTCCCGATCTCCATTTTTTTCGTGTTTTTGGCTGGCTTCCCTGGCTCTACCCATTATGCATTCATCTTACAGAGCTTCAGTCTGTATTCACTGGGTTGGGCAGGGGAGATGAGACACTGTGGCCACTCCAAAGCCTGGAAGGGGTGGCAAGAGAGCGAGCTACCCAGGCAGTTGCTCTGCTGCTTCGCACTGGGCTCTGCACTGGGCTCCTGTGTGATGACCAGTGACTAGAGAGTGAAGATGTGCAGCCCTGTGGTTATCTCTCCTGCTGCTGCTGGACTTGGTCAGAATGGGTTGAGTGCCTGGCAGTAGGGGAGTGTCTGCACCATGAGCGTGGTGTCTTGGGCTAGGGCTGTGATGTCTTGCTCAGGTGCTGCGTTCCCTTCTGCCATGCCCAGCTTCAGGGATCTGGGGGTGCGGTGGCCCCTAGTTCAGGGTATCCTCCTCCACACCTAGGATGTGCTTGAATGAAGCGCTGCCATCAAACTACAGGTGTAAGTTGTGTGTGCTTTTATACACAAGTAGGTGGGTACTTTGGCACCAACAGATGAGCACAGGCGTTTGCATCCGAGGGGCTACTAGATCATGGGCGTATGCACGCCGGCCAACACAACACTTCTGGGATCAGCTAGGGTGCCTTGACGCAGGGGGACATCATGCTGCTGGACCAAGGCGGAAGAGATGCTTTACCTCCGACAAACAGTACCCATGCTATGCCATGCAATGTCATGCTATGCATACACATGCTTGCCTCTTTATATCAGGCAAATGGGTAGACAGGTGACAAGGGTCAGTCGGAGCTATATGTCCTGTATGATTGTGTCATACAGGACATACGTTTCAGAGTCCCTGTTAAATCTTGATGGTGTCTATTTCTTGTCAGGAAAACAAAATTGGCACCACACTATATATAGTGGCAAACAGTATTGTCTTGTATCAAAACAATACAATCCATTAAGAATAGGGGTGGTGCGGTGGTGTGTTTAGAGAAACAAAGTCTTTTCCACAAACTGTACTTTTTTCTGTACAGTATATGTCAGCATTTCGTAATTTACCTCTTTTTCCTTTGCTGCAGTAAAAAATATATTGTCTATAAAACAGAAACCCTTAATATAACAGTACATGAAGTAAATTTGAAGACCGCCTTGGCACGTGGCATGGATAAGCAGAGAAACTGTATACACATGTACGCTTTCAAATGTATCCAAGACACAGAAAGTAATTGTATGCAAAAATAACTTCATTTCAAACTATAGAACATTAATGTATTTATTTAGCAATTCAATTATGTGTAAGACAAACATTCATCTTACTGTATAAGCAAATTAGAAAGCCTGAGAACACATAATGCAGTTCATAATTTCCTGTATTGCAGTAAACATCATTATAGAGGACTTGAATGAAACATATATTTACACTGAGCCCTGGGTTTGTATAGAAATACGTCTGGGTGTGTACACATTCTAAATATATGTCAAGCTTATTCTTGTAGCTGCAGCATGCCTTACTTAGTAATCCACGTGATTTAGTTACACTGAAAAAAAAAGCTGCTATAAAAACTTTACTTATTTCTATGCTTTACCTAGATAAAAAAAAAAAACATACAATCCAGTGATTTTATTATTGCTGTATTATGCTTTCCTGAAGAACATATACTGTATATATTGTAGCCATAAACAGACTGGGACACACATGGGGGCACTTATTCTTACCTATATGCCTACCCACAATAGAATTCTGCAATCAAGACCCATAAAGCTATGGCACCTATAGAATAGGGAAAACAGGGCCACTCATCTGTGTACGTCTTTGTTTAAAAAAAAAGGCCAGAAAAGAGCTGCAAGATTTTGACAAGATGATATAGATGTCCATTGATCTACAGTATATACATTTTGATGTAAACATTTCAAACACTCTTAAGATGTTTATTTTTTTAGCATTGGAACAGAAGTGCTTTAAATGGAAAGTATTTGCACAGTGCCCAACACAAGAAAAAAAAAACTACCCACTACTCCTTGCACTGGGCAGAGCTATACAAATAATTTCTTTATGTCTCAGAGCCATCCAACACACTTAGAAGCTGCTGAGTGTGGAATACCAAAGATTAGCTTTAAATGAACACAGCCAAACACCATCCAATAGTGGACACCTATTTCGAGATTTTGGCTCTCATCAGCACTAGGCCGGATGCATTTGTCTGAAGGGGTGGTGAGACTTGGTGTATACCAAAACAAGGTCACAAGCCACCATGTGAAGAGACACATGTTAGGTTTAACATAGGGGGCAAAAGAGACCAAAATACCCTCCACTCAAATGTAAAGGAAAAGAGGTGCTTATACATGTGGTGTCACAAAGATCCACTCCACTGTCCTTTGCTCCAGTGCTGTCTCTGAATGACACGCTGAGGCGACTGTCACCCCGCCAGTGCATCAGCCCCTGGAGCTGGCTCGTATGGCTTCAGCTTGAGTGGCTCCGCACCTTTCTCCCCCTTGCATTCCTGGCAGCCTCACACTTGCGCACACACATCCTCCTTATGTCCCCCACCGGTTCTGCAGGCAGCGCAGCTGCCGGAGGTCGATGCAAATGGGCCAGTGGGCCCCATCATTATTGTGGGACTGATAGCCCATCCTGGTACTCGGGCCAATCAGCCCTCAAGATGTTCCTGCACCAATGAGCCCGAAGCTGCCCCAGCCAATCCCCTGCACCCAAGCCCCATTTAAACATTCCCATATCACTAGCTCACTGTCTGTGATAGCGTTGTGCTGCGTGTTGTGCTCCCTTGTTGCTAACTCTGATATCTGTTGCAGACGCCTGTCTGACTCCTAGTTTGACTCACTCACCGACGCCTGCCTGACCTTGAGCTTTCTTAACCCATCTGTATCGCAAACCATCTGACTACCCGGCCTGACCCTTGGCTTGACCATTCGCTGTCTTATTTTCTGGAACCCCAAATTGGTAGGTCTGACATTCCCGTGTATGCCCTAGCCAGCCTGACTTCCACCCAGTCTTCTCCCTGATTTATCCGCCTTCGCCATGTAAGTCAGCATCCTTTGTGCTAACTAAGACCTGGGGGCAACCATGTCCGGTGAGGCATATCCAGCATCCAGTGAAAAAAGCAGCAGTAGAGATGGGGGGCCATGGGGCCTGACAGGTGGTATTTGCAGTGCTCAATAATTGAGTTACCCATCACTCCTTGCAGTGAGTGGAACTAAGCAAATCATGGCTTTATGTCTCAGAGCCATCCAAGGCATTAAGAAGTCACTGAGACACATTTATAGCATTCCAATGCAGAGATGAAAGTCTCATCTCATAGGTCATGAAATCAGTGGCAAACTGAATGGGTATGGGAATGGGTATAATTTCTGGACTTTTGCAGAAGCATATTCATAATCTGATTATAGTCTGATCTTAGTGCTAGTTGTAGGCTAGTAAACAAAATAAAATCATATTCACAATTTCAATTTAGTCTAATCTTAGTGGTGAGGCTGTAATTTCAGTATACATATATATATATATATATATATATATATATATATATATACTGCTGGGTTAAAGAAAACTCTGAAATTATGTACCCCCAGCTGTAAGACATCTGGGCAGTTAGAAAGTGAATGCTGTTTTACCTAAGCTCAGAATAGAAAATCTATTTTTAGCTATTTTAGTTCTTTCTAACTTTCCATATCGGCAGAATTTTTTTTTTTTTACGGTTTTGTGATGATAAAAAATCATCAGCCTTGAGCTTTCAGAAAACTTAATTACATTTCAAAAACCAAGATTTGAGTCTCGTGTCTTCTCCCTGTGCCCTGTAAAGCTGAAATTGGGGCTTGCTTTTTAAGAGGAGGGCTAATAATCCCTATACACAAGCTGAATGGCTGATGTTGCTGCACCCCAAGCATTTTGGAATTGTTTGCCAGCAAAAAGTTTACGGTTGATTTTGCACAGTTATTATTATAGTAAAGTAAGGTAATACTGATTCTTCACTAAATCCTATTGTTTGGTAAATAGAGTACTAGTTTAAAGTGTAGCTGTCACCATGGAGTGATGGAGTTGAAGGAATCATTGCACACAGCAGCAGGTAGGCCTCTATTGGAATCAATATGCTGGTCTGCCTTTCTGAACAAACAGGGACGTGTATGCAAATTTAGTGAGGAGTGGAGCCCCATGACAAAAATAAAAGCTTAGAAATTGTCTTTTGTATAAGATGAATTACCCTTTGAATTTTAGACACCATTTAGCTTTTTCGGGTAGGAGTTTATTAGCATGGCACTTCTTCGTTCCTGATTCAAAACCTCTCACCAGCGGGAATGACATTAAAGGACCATATCTGATCCCTTTTCCGTGTCAGGTAATTCTGAGCCTTGAGTTGTCCCTTTTTGTGGGAAATTGCGGTATGCGTATACGGTACAAACCGAGTGTTCGCGGTATGATTATGGCTCAAGGTGTCTGTGCATCCGTAATGTTTAGCATGTCCTTGCGCATGAGTCTGAGCCCTGTGTTTTCTGACCTATAAAAGCCATAGGTTTCCAGTTCAAACTTAAGCCATCTTTTTGTTAGCAGGAATACTTAACTGGCCTCTTTTTGCTAGTCAAAGTACAGCTCTGAAGAGTACAAGCATCTAGGGGCATTGTCAGTTGGCATGTGCCAGCCTTCGCTAAGCCATGCCCTGACTAAATTTCTTGATGACATGGCTGTCCTGCAGGAGAAATACCTGACAGCATGGCAGCCTGGTGAGGTTGGGATTTTTTCGAATAGTGTATATGCCAAGTGTCATGAGCACCATTAATTGTACTCATGTGGCCCTAGTTCCTTCAGTTGCTCAGGAGTATGGTTCAGTATGTTTAGGTCCACATTGCTCCTCCTTCTTGCCCACTCTCCTCTTTTGAGGCTTGCCTAACTTCATCTCTCCCCAAACAGCTTCCTTGCGTCACAGTCTGTTTAGGTCCACATTGCTCCTCCTTGTAGCCCACTCTCCTCTCTTTCCTATGCCCCATTTGGCACTTGTTTTATTTTTGCTGTTCATTTGTTGTTGCCAGTTTAGTGACCCTTTTTTATTTGTGCCTTCTTTTCAGCAACCGCAGGATGAGCCACTCTCTTAAAGTCCAATGTGTCATGGGGCCAGATCTTCACTTTTTCAGTGTTTTGGCCTGCTTCCCTGGTTCATTCCACAATGCATTCATCTTGAGGAGTCCCGAATTATACATCCGGTTTGAGAGTGGCAAGCTGATTGCTGGTTGGCTTGTGGGTAAGTCTGTTTTTTGAAATTGGTCCAAGTTTATTGCATTGACAATTGGTCTCCCTGCACTCCATCATTCGACTGTACTCATGCCCCTCTTTGAAATTCCCCTTCCCCCGTTGCAGTTGGAAATGCTTAGTCCGAGCATCCTGCTTTACCTTTTGCTTTTTTGGCCCTACTCTTTTGTAATACTTTTTGGTCAAAGGCTGTTTTGATGTTGTGTTGCCTGTTAGTAATTTAATTTCTGTTTTCATTTGTCTTTTAGGTGATTCTGGTTATTTGTTGCTGCTCTGACTCCCGATGCCCTTCTTAAGGCCCCAGGCACCTGTCCAGCAGACTTTGGCTCCCACCAGAGCCCCAAGCACCATCTCCATCTGCTGGTGGTGCTGCTGCTCCACAACCACTGCAGCCAGGTCTTCATGGAGCAAACTGGTGGTCTTTTGCACCATTTTAAAATATCTATTGGCATTTTGCCAAAAAGTCGTGCTGTTGGCCCGCTTTGCCTCTATGATTTGGTAATGCCTTACCAAAGACACACTCTGTGGAGCTGATGGGGCTGCTACTGTCAGAATGAAGCTGTAGCTGCAGGGAGGAGTGGTGATGGCCAGTGTCCGTGGTGCCAGTGGCTGGTGGAGGTGTCCAGATGATATTTGGGGTCTCATCCAGATGTTCAGAGTGCCCTTCCTCCAGCTCATTCATTTCAGCCAGGAGTATCGTCTGGGTGGAGAAAGGTCAACATTAGTGTTAGTGTTAGTTTTAGTGTTAGTTTTTCCCATTATTACCACACAGCCTCTAGGGCCCCAAACTGTACCCTGGGTTCACCCTCCTTCTCCAGCGTGTCCCTTGCCCTTTGCCTATTAAGCTCACTCATTTACCTCATCATTGTCTAGACTCCGCTCCAGGAATAGAGAGATTTAAGATCATAGGCCACCTTTTTAACCTGCTTCCATCGAGATGTAGGTACAAAGTCCCATCTGATAGGATTACTAGACATCAAAAGAACTTCTTTCTTATGGGCATCTGAATTCTAAATAGTTGGTAGGGTATTATCAGATCTTCTAGGACGGAGCGCTGTAAATTGTTGTGTTTCAGCAGTTCATTGCTATTCACTTACCTGTTGTATTTAGTCTGGTATACTCTGACACATAATATATACAGCGTAGGGTAGATTGTGTATAAACCTATTGTTCATGTATACATTGTATCCTTTTGTACCTATTCTTGTATTGTTGTTCAACAAACATAAGTATAACCCCCTTAGGCCTCAAGCCAAAGAAAATTCCTTGTATTGTGTATGCAATACACAACCATTACTTACCAGGAATTCCAGAAAATAACATCTACTTTTAATGTCATCACTGTGTTTCCTAATACCTAATACCTTAGATATAACAGGTATTAGATATAAGGTATTAGATATAATACTTTGCAAGCTTAGGTTAAGCGGGTTGATGGGCTGCTTTTTTGTGAACTCGAATACGGAATACGGAAAGTCCTTGTTCAGGTTTGGGAACCCAAACTTGCAAAGCTTGGTACGAACCCAAACTTTGCAGTTCCGGATCGCCCATCTCTAATTGTAAGCAGTTTATGGACCGTGTCAAGAAAAATACTGCAAGTAAAGTTGACATGTACTGGGTTTATCAAGATCATTTTAACCCTTTCTTTGCCAGCCTACCTAGAGTTTTTGCCACTATCTGTTGCCAGACCATTTTTCACTATTTTGTGCTACACATGTTCAATCATGATTTATGAAGAGATTTCCAGGGATTTTCCAGGAAAATTATATATTTTTTGTCAGCAGAGTCTGGGCTTTAACATGAAATTTCTTGTTTGTCATTTTTTTAAGTATATTCTCAATATTTTGGGGTGAAATATGTGCAAAAAAAATCAATTTTTTAGGATTTGTAGTGTTTTTTTGTAATAAAAAATGTGTTTGTTAATAAAATCTTATTGTATGTGAAATCCCCATTTCTCCCAGTTAAAACAGTACAAGGTATGTATTGTTAGACACCCTTTCCTGTCCGGGAGACTCCCCCTAACTGAAACAGCGCTTTAGGAGATTTTCAGATAAAATACAACTATGTTATGTGCTCTACACACCTTGCAGTTTTTCAAGAAAAACAACCCTTACATTTTAAATACTCCCAACAGTACCCACCACAAGCTTTCTAGACGTACCAGCTTGTTGACATGGGTGCAGTTTTCTGGAAGTAATCCCTCAGTAAATTCTTTGGTTACACAGACTTTACCTAAAAAAAGAATAAAAAAGCAGAATCAAAGCCACATTTTCCTAAAAAACTCTATTCCTGTAAAGCATGTGCGTAAAAATAATTTTACCTGAAAATGTCAACTCTGCAGACAAAGTGCACACCTTGTGCTTTTTCTACCAAAACAGCCCTTTACATTTGGAATACCCCCCTACAAACCCTGAAAGTACACACATTAAGTTTTCTAAGCGTATCCAGCTTGATATCATTTTTCTAAAATATCAATAGGCAAACAAGCAAAAACAAGATAAATCTGAAATTGCAAGGTCTCCCAAACAGAACAATACCCAACATGCATAGCCTACTTGAAATTTTGTCACCCTCTGTTGACAGGTCATTTTTTACCATTTTTAACTGTGATTTTTGCAGGAATTTCCAGGACAAATGTATATATTTTTAAATTGTCTCCATTATTTTTAATAAAACATTTGTTTTATTAAAGAAAACCATATTGCATGTGAAAGCTCAATTTCTCCCGATTACAACAGTACCACATATGTATTGGTAGCTTACCCATTCTCGCCCAGGAGACCCCCAAAACTGAATAGAGCACTTTATAACATTTACAAATAAAATAAAACTACTATCCACACAATAAAGGGTTAAATCAAAAAAGAAAATTGGCATAGGGCCCCCCCTTCCCGGGTTGGGAAGTTTTAAGGGTTAAATATCCACAAAAAAATGACATGGGGTCCCACCTACCCAGCATAACCAGCCCCCGGACCAGCTATACAGGTCTTGTAGAACATGGTGCAGGGGCCAGCCTTGTGGCTGCAGGCTACAAGCACCGGGCTTTGGGGAGACAGGTAATAGAGAGGCTGGGGGTTAATAGCAACTCACCCACAAGCCACAGATAACTTGCCAGCCCCTAAGCCTTGTGAACTGGTATAGGGGTCTCATGGACCCTTTACCAGTTCATGGTGGGTTAAATGTGAAAGAAAACCACACACACACACACAGAAAAAATATTTTAGTAGTTTTTTCTTTATATTTACCTCCCATCCATTGGAGCACTGTGTCCCTCACCAATCACTCTGGCTTCTGCTCTCCTGTTGCTGCTGGAAGCATTTTATACTTGCTGGGTGACAGAATATAAGGGGTTAATTAAAAAAAATGACATAGCATCACTCCTCCCAGCATAGCTAGCCCTGGACCAGCTATGCAGGGGTTGTAGGAACAGGGCACAGGGGACAGCTTTGGTGGCCCCTTGTCTTGCCAGATACAAACCAGCACAACCTAAATTAGCCTCAGACCCTTCTACCCTCTGGGCTTTGGAGAGGCAGGTAATACCCACCAGCCGCAGGTGACTTGCCAGCCCCCAGCCTTGTGAACTGGTATAGGGGTCTCATGGTTCCCTTACCAATCTCAACTCACCTCCAATCCTCTGTCCCATGCTGCTGTCCTATGCCGATGACAGCTGGGGGTGACAGATGCCGCTAGTGATCGGAGCAGGGTGGGTGGGGGCAGGAGATCAGAGCCCTTCGCCTCTCACCTGCTATGCCCTGGTACTATTGGCATCTGTCAAAGCCGGAATGGGGTGAGAAACTTCGAGTATGGCATCCCCCCCCCCACAAAAAGGCTTGGCTAGGGGCAGTGGCCAGCACCGTCAGAAGCATTGGGGAGGGACTATGTTCCGGGTCCTCACCTGAAGCCTGCAGCACAAGAGGGGGGGGGGTGAAGAGAAGACCTGGATGGATGGAGGAGGTGAGTGAATGTAATTTTATTTATTTACTTATTCTTTTACAGCCGCAAGTGTCAGTGACGGCAAGAGAAGGGGGGGCTGTTTCTGGCACCCTTCTGAAGCTGGGAGACCCCGGGGTAGGGATCGGATGTCCTCCAGAGGAAGAGGAGACCAGGCTAGAGGTGAGTTTTTTTTTGCATATTGACAGTAAAAGGGGAAAATGTCACTTAAAAAAATGGCACTTAACGGTCGGAGAAGCAAACACGTAGAAACTACGTGCTTGCCATTTAAAGGGTTAAATGGTGGCATCTACATTCTGACTGCTATTAAACAGGAGTTTATTGATTGGCTAATTCTGAACTCAACCACACCTTCAACTATAAGAGGGTGTTCACACTTATGCAGCCACATTATCTGAGTTTTGCTATATATTTTCTCCCTTTTTACATGACAACATCCTGGGGTGTGTTATATATCCAATGTACTGTATAACCTCCAATGTGACAGAAATGGAGGCTCATGGTAATAGAACAGCCACAGATCATTCTGCTATGATTTTATGCCACTTGACATATTATGACTGATCCAGCAACATATTTTTCTTTTGAAGAGAAAATGCTTTTTCTCATGATTTATTTCCTTGGTACAATCGCAGAGTGATCTTTATCCCAGTCATCCTGCTTTCTGTAGATGAGTCAGGGTCCCTATTAGTGGTACAGGCCATAAAACAGGCCCCCTCCCCCCCCTATATTTGACTTAGTCATGGGGAGGGGGCACTGTCTGCTGCTGTGGTAGAGACACAACATGGCACATACCTGTATGGGACAGCACCAAAGGATAGGTGAGATGGGGCAGATTTTTTCCTTCTTGCACTTGCTTTCTTTAAAAAAAATCATATGTAAAAAAATACTGAATCTTAAAATTCACAATGAAAAACATCCTTACAATAATTTATATTTATACAGTTGGAAGTGCTTTCCCACCAGCTCATCTCAGAGACCTTCATGCCTCCTTGCCCTGGAGAATGCTGCAAACCATATTTATTTCCTTAAGAACAAGCAGAAGATGAGAGCAAAACCAGTGGGAACAAAACAAGAATTTTGAATTCCTTCCAGCCAGCATTGGCCACAAATAGCACAAATGCTCCTATTCTGATCTGGTCTTTGCTATAAAATTTAGTGTCTCGTGTTAGGGCTCTTGTAGAAATTAAATACTGAGAAAACAGAAATATTCTCGTTCCCAGCCCACAGGTTAAACCTTATAGGCAGGTTTCTGTTGTGAATATCTCCAGACGCACATATGAAGGAAGGGTCACACTTGGCTGGCCCACAAAAGAGGGTGGGATACATTAGCATTCAAGCAACTCCTAATAAATGCTCTTCTGTTGGCCTGTCACATATGAAGTACATTTTTGTTTCCTGGATACTCTTGACTTCTCAGAAAGTCTTCTTAATCTTGGCACAAGCACTGATGTGACTTAGAGAAGTCAACTAAGATTTAAGGGTCAGTTTGTGTTTTGGTTCAGTGAAAAAAGTAAATTGTATCAAGTAAAATGTGTATATGCCAATACTATTTTCCATTCAGGTCTACTTCTTAAGAGATGAGGGTAATAATGTAACTATTGATCACATCGGCTCAAGGTATTTAAACCTTTTTGTTTCTTTACTTTTGACTATACCTTTTTTGTTCATTTATGTTTTGCAATGATTATAGTTAATTTTATTTTTCATCAAAAAGAGCTGCTTTTCCAAACCCATGGCAACTATTATTTCCATCAAGAAGAATTCCTATGACTTCTTCCATTGTAACCCAAAGAGCATTCATATTTATTATGGATAATGCTTGTGTTGTGCCCTAATGAGTCCTAATGCGTTTCTTAGTCCTAAACCATCTTATCATAAACTCTTTTCAGCTTTACTTGATTTAAATAAAATTCTTAAAAAATGAAACTAGTTTAATCTGCCTTGGTTCAGTAGACAGAAAATGAAATACAAAATTATAATAGACATAATAGGGTTGATTCAGAGAGACAAAAAAAGACTTTCGTTTTTGTGTAGATCTGTTTTTTTTTTTTAAATGTTCCCGCTCTAGTATTAGTGTACGAGCGATTCTATGCATGCATTGCAAGCTTTCTGTAAAGTCTTCGTCCGCTCGTATGCCAGAGTACGAGTACAAGAATGTCATTTTCCAACGTTAGTTTTTCGGTTTCTTTTCTCATGTTACGACGTCGGCTTTCATTTTTGCCCTTTTCCCATTAATCCTTTACGTTTCCCGCTAGATTCTGTTTTCCTTTTTCAATAAATAATCCAGTCCAGACGAAAATCCTTACGATCTTACGCCTGTGCAATACAAACTTAACTCATTAAAGTGCTCGCCTACATATTTGCTTCACTCACTTCTGCTACAATGCTTAGCTAAATCACTTTGCGCTTTCCTTCTTCTTCCATTTATGACCCCTAAAACTCACCTAAATCATTTTGCGCTTTCCTTCTTCTTCCATTTATGACCCCTAAAACTCACCTAAATCCCTTTGCCCTTTCCTTCTTCTTCAATTTATGACCCCTAAAACTCACCTAAATCACTTTGCGCTTTCCTTCTTCTTCCATTTTTCACCACTAAAACTTACCCAAACCACTTCGCGGTTAGGTTCTTCTTCTATTTTTCACCCCTAACACTTACACAAACCACTTCGCGGTTAGGTTCTTCTTCCATTTTTCACCCCTAAAACGTACCCAAACCACTTCACGTTCATGTGAATCTTCATCTATAAATATTTCTCGGCCCATTCGTTTTGTGTTAATGTATTTTGTAAATGAAATGACACTGAAACAGTTTTTTTTTTTTTTTTTTAA
Organism: Gastrophryne carolinensis; assembly: GCA_027917425.1. Lineage (NCBI taxonomy): Eukaryota > Metazoa > Chordata > Amphibia > Anura > Microhylidae > Gastrophryne > Gastrophryne carolinensis. Next base: position 378,819,162 of record CM051236.1, read on the forward strand.
TTCACAAATGCCATTTTTTGGTGGCTTTTTTTAAAAATAGTATTTATAAAAAGTTATAAACTTTTTTTTTAATTAAAAAAAATACCACATTTAACATTTTTAAAAAATGTAAAACATTTAACAATAAAAAACTATATACATAGCAATGGCAGGACCCAGAACATTAGTCTTCATCTGTGGTCCCCAACGAGTCACGCAGCTCCTGCATGTTGGCCACCAACTGAAGGACCCTTTCACTCATTGCTGCCACTCTGGCACGTGTGGTCCCTGTATAAAAAAGAAACAAACATTATTTGTTGCAAATACAAGTTTCTCACCTGTGGATGTTTTTTTTTTTAGGTGGGAAGCTAACTAATGACGTCTTTGTCATTATGCTAAGTAATTAATCTAAGAAAGTGGGCATATGTCATTATGCTAATGCCATTGACTATGGCTTTAGGTATCTTAGTGATCATGTCAATTACCACATAGTCAAAAGAACGACATTACAACTTACTTTGTTGGTGGCCGACGTGTGCGTCGGGGACCACCCTGGGTTCTGGGCCCTGCCACTACTGGGAAGTTGAGGCTGTAGAGACATGTCAAATAGGGTCACTTCTAATGTCTTAGTCAGCAGTAAGCAAATTACAATTTCAATGTGTGTGTGACATCACCCACCTTCTCCATGTGCCTCCTGGGCCTGATCTGCTGCAGACTCTTCCACAGATCCATCACCCACTACATTAACATCTAGAAAAAGAGATTAAGGGAATCAGCTTTGTTTCAAATAGCATGTATGTGTGTGCGGTTACATGAAGACTCACATACCAGAGGCTACTGGCTGCGTCGCTGGGGACAACTGCCTGCCCACGCCGTGATGCCCCTCCTCTGTTGAAAGGTCCAGGGGCTGGTCGGAGGCCCCTACAGAGGAGGGGTAGGAACGTCACCCTGGAGATCCACCACCTTCCCTTTGTGCTGCAGAATCATGCAGCACTGGTCGGCCTGTGCATCTCCGGGTGTGTCGGATTTGGTACCCCATTTCCAGCACTAGAAAAGAAAAGCATTTATAAATAAAGGCCTACCTTCTGTATTAGTTACATCTAGCATGCAATCGCTAAGTACTTAGTAGGTAGTCGTCCAGGAAGCATCGTCTAAAAAACACAAAATAAACATATTTTTTAGATCAAACTGCATACAAATATCTGTCACAAATCGATAAGTTGACTAAATGACATTATCAGACACATTTCGAGCCTAATCAGCTCCTCTTGTTGGCGGGTGAAGATCGTGGACGCTATCTTTCTTTTTGTCTGCAGCAGATAAGTAATGCCCCAGTGGTTCCCGGGTTCCGCACGGCCGGACGAACGAATGGCCGGACGCACGCGTACGCGTGTAGTATTTAAAGGGTCCTGGACCCACAGCTCATTCTCTTTCAGAGTCTCAACATTATGGCACCCAAAAAAGCAGTCGGGAAGGCAAAAGCAGGCAAGGAGGGCAGCAGCAAAATGCAAGAGCGGCGTGAGGAGGCTTCTTTAGGGCCGACCACTTGCTCCAAAATTCCAAGGCCGAAGGTGCGGGAAACCCGCAGTGGGCAGGCCAAGGCGACAATACCAACAAAGTCTGCTAAGGCACCAACAACCAGCAAACCAAAGGAGGCAGCGGCGAAGAAGAAGCCCCAGGCCACCAAGCAGACAGGTACGCCTGCAAAAAAGGCCACTAAGAGGGTGAGAAGCCCCAGCCCACAAAAAACCCCATCCCCTCCTCCCCGGACGTCCACGTCCGTTCTCCAAGAACACTCCGCTGGCAAGGCCAGTAAAAGCCACAGGGCCAGAAGCCCCAGCCCCCAAAGCTCTGCATCTCCACATACACGTGGAAAAAGGGGGCATGGAAAGAGTAAAAGCCACATTGCTCCTGATCTTCCCCCCGACTAGCTTCAGGTTGTGCCCCCTTGTTCTATCATTAAGCTTCTTCTTAAAAACACTTCCCTCCTGAACCTTATTCAATCCTTTCACATATTTAAAGGTCTCAATCATGTCCCCCCTCTCCCTTCTTTCCTCCAGACTGTACAAATTAAGTTCTTTAAGTCTCTCCTGATAAGTTTTAAGTTTAAGTCCTTCCACCATTTCCGTTGCCCGCCTTTGGACACGTTCTATTTGAATAATGTCTTTTTGCAGGTAAGGTCTCCAGAACTGCACACAGTATTCTAGCTGTGGCCTTACCAGGGCTCTATACAGCGGCATCACAACCTCCCTCTTCCTACTGGTGATGCCTCAAGCTATGCAGCCGAGCATCCTGCTTGCTTTTCCCACTGCCTGGCTACACTGTCCACTCATCTTGCAGCTATCAGTAATCAGTACCCCTAAATCTCTCTCCTCCGTGGTCCTGGATAGCACAGTGCTGCCCATACGGTACTCAGAGCAGGGATTCCTTCTACCCAAGTGCATGATTTTACATTTAGAGACATTAAACTCTAGTTTCCACAGTTTTGGCCATCTATCCAGTAAAGCTAAATCATTTTCCATGTTGCAGACACCTCCAGGAATATCCACCCTATTACTCAACTTTTCCTACCAAGCCTTCTCCTATGTCACTTACAAATATATTAAAAAGAAATGGAAAAAGCGGGCATGGAAAGAGTAAAAGCCACTGGGCCAGAAGCCCCAGCCCCCAAAGCTCAGCATATCCACATACACATGGAAAAAGCGGGCATGGAAAAAGGAAAAGCCACCGGGCCAGAAGCCCCAGCCCACCAGGCTCAGCATCACCCCAGACACGTGCAACTACCTCCCAGGGGCATGCAAGCACAAGTCTCAAAGGCCCACAGAGGCACAGGGCAAGAAGCCCAACAACATCAAGCACACCCTCTCCTCAGCCACATTTGCCACCGGCACAGGTGGCAAGGCACTCTCCATATGCTACATCGACGCCTGCAAGTTCAGTGGCCACCCAGGCAAGGACCCCAAGTCCATTTCCAAGTCCAGTACATTCTTTATCCAGCCACCTGTCCAACATTTCTACCCAACACAGCCAGCCCAGAATGTCCCCTGAATTGCCTGCAACCACAGATGAGCCTGAACATCAAGCAATAGGGCGGACATTGCACCAAGGCCAGTTGAGTGGCAGGTTTGGGGAGGCCCAAACTCTGGCATTGGCTAGTGGGCTGACCTTACATTATGATGAACTATATGGGCGAAAATCCAAAGCAACCAGCAAATTGCACAAAACAGAAATTTTAGAGGAGCTCACCAGACAGGTCAATGCAGCGGGGGAGGAGCTCAAGGATGTGGAGCAGAATCAACGCAAAATACCGGACCTGAAGTATGCCGCACGGAAGAAAGAAAATAAACGGCGCAATTACAGGTACATATATGATTTGTGCATTTGTCTGCTTCTTGTATTGTCAACATTTTCCTACATTTGCCAAACTATATTTTTCAGCTTACAAACTGGCGGAGGCTTCCCCACTAAATTACAATTTACCAGGGCTGAGGAGATGGTGCTGGGCCTGATACATCCCGTGGCCTTAGAGGGCCACTCGGGGCGACGGGACACGGACATCCCTACTATTCCAGCAGGTTAGTAATGTTAGTGTGTATGTGAAAGGTTTTAAACGTGTAAAATGAGGCTCACAGGCATATATGAACACATGCCCCTAGGGTGTGTCTTGTAGGGGAGGTTACAGTTTTAGCAGGGTGTGTAATGTCTGTGGAATGTTCATTTTCTAATTTGCTAGGCCATACATGACCTTGGACAGTATTTATGGTCACTATTAAAGTTTTAATATTAGCAAAGGACTGCCTGTTATGCGATTCTACTCAATCATATCTAACACTTCCTTCTTTGTCTTTAGGCCACTTGGGTTTGAGCTGTGCTTTGGTCTCAAATACTTGATCTGGGGTCAGGGAAAGGTCTACATAGTAAGAATGCCCACCAGCATACTCCTAAGCAAAATGCTCTTTGCAAGCTGAGTGTGGGTCCCTAGTGGCCCTTTAGGGATGTGTGAAGCCTCATAACATGCAGTACATGCATGTTTGTATTATTTAAGGTGACCAATGTGTATGTACAGGGTGAGGAATACATATAGCAGATAATGACATTCATAGTGAAGGTCAACTTGGACTGTTGGGGGAGTTGAAATTCCTGCTTGCCCACGTGTTTTATAGAAGCATATGTAGTAATACAAATCATCAAAGCATATTTGGGTGTTTACGTGCCTTTTTTTTTACAATGCAGCCTAGCATCAACCTTCAGCTAGTGTGGAAGCCTCATCCAGTTGGACCACGGCGTCAACTTCCGTGCTGCCTAGGAGCCAGGACCCAGATATACGGTAAGTGTATTTTGCTGAATCTGCTGATGCATGTGAATGAACATGACTAATTGGCATAACAAATATATTTGAGGCCCAAACTGAACCTTTTTTTCACATGTCCCAACAGACCCACACACTGATGGAGGAAATCCAGGAGATGGAGGAGGATGTCACCTTGATGGGACCTTCACAACAGACCCCCCGGAACATAATCTGCTACTGTTTCTTCACCAAATCCTCTGCAGCAGAGTGAAGCTGGCCGCATGCTGCCAGGCCATCGTGGGAAGCATGCAGAGACTGAGCCTACAGTCCCCAGTGGTAGGTCTGCTGCAGAGGATTCAGCAAGCACATCTGTGGCTGTTGGTCGGCCTAGACGTCCACCATCTGCAGGCGCTCCAACCCGGGGAATTGGGAGGCGTAGTCAGCTACGTCGCCCAGTTTCCCAGGGGAGGCGCGTGCCGATCATGGAGTCAGCATGGCACCATGAGAGGCGCTTATTTCGCCAACTAACTGAAAGAACCACAGAGCAGCATCATGCATAATTAGAGACCTTAAACAATACATTAAACACCATGCTGGCAGAATTTCGGTCGACCAACAGCCACATGGCCACCTTATCTACTAATTTCACAGCCATGCTTGAGGAAGTTCGAATTAGCAACACCCACATGGCCACCTTAACTAGTAATTTCAGTGACATGTTGGATGATGTTTGAACAACCAATAGACACATGTTGGAACAGTTACAGATTATGAATGCCACACATGCCCAGGTGATGGGCCACCTCCAAGGCTCATCACCAGGGTTTTATGGGCATCAATCATTTTAACACCTATTTGCCCTGTATCTGCTCCACATCTTTCCTCTACATCTCTACTGGTAAAACGCTACCAATATAGCCTTTTTGTATGGCTTTGCTTGTATGCTTTGGATTTTTGCCCATATAGCTCATTAGAGTGCTGCGATACCCCACTAGCCAATGCCTGAGCTCAAGCCTCACTTAACATGCCACTCAAGCTGTTGCGCTGCAGGCTTTGGCCTAATTACATTGCTTCTGGCTCATTCTGTTTGTAGGCATGATTGGGCATTCTGGGCTGGCAAACTACTACCTTGAACCCTGGCAGAGATTGTACTGGACTTGGATTTGGATTTGGGCTTCTTGTTTGGGTGGGCCACTGACTTACAGGCGTGGATGTGGCATAGGTATGGCTGCTTTCCACCTGTGCCTGTGGCAAATGTGGCCAAGCAGGAGAGGGTGTGTATGTGGCCTATTTATTACAGGGCAAATATTGACATGCAAATGCTTGCTCCCTATGTCTGTGTATTTTATTTAGGATTTAAACTTCGGCCTGGATTGCATTACTTTAAAACTCCTGGATGTGGCCAATTGCTAGGTGCCATGATTTGCCACAAATGTATTTTAATGTTGTACTATGTATGTACATGAAGTATGCGAGTGCCCTTCAACTCCAAATTTTCATATTTCACTAAAAAATATTGAATGTGACTTGACCTGTTGTTGACGGGGAGGCCGATTCATTAATAGCGCCAGGTAGCGACAGATGAGCCGCAGTAGCGTGATTTTCACAGCGCCAGCTAGTATTCGCTGTGCTTGGCCGGGGTTTGCTTGTTGACAGTGACTCAGTCGGTGTGCGGTAATGTTGAATACGGGGTTAGGGGTCGATGTTTCATAGGTTCTGCGTTGTATGGGTGCGCCTGACAGCGAATGGCCAGAGCGAACGGCTTGCTGCAGATTCATTAACAAATCACGCAACAATCAAAAATTTCTCGCGCTGTGAATTCCTTGTTTAAGCCCAGAGCGCTGGCGGCGATGTGTGTAAAGTAGTTTTTAACCCCCAAACAACCATTTTTTTTTATTATGTATAAATTATACAAGTTTTTCTAAACATTTTGTAATATGAATACATTAATATCAGACCTGTAATATCAATTCTGCGCAATTTTTATTTATTTTATTTTTTTACTTAAAAAGAAATCCTAACATTGCAGAAGTGGTCACAGAATTTTTGACATAAAAAAAAAATAAAAAGCAATTAATTAGGAATATTTAAAGATTGCTCCATTGAAATGCATTGGACAACGCCAGGGAGCGCCAGGTCATACCTGTCGCTGTGATGGGATTATCAGCGGCGCTGTTCGTTGCAGTCGGCTACATGATGAATCCCGCGCTAGCTGACGCTCTCGCCGGCGCTAGCCTCATTTAGCGTGATAAATGCGTCATTGTGACCGCCGCCGGGCGTACTTGAGTCGGTAGCCGCCGTTAGATGGCGGTACCTGGCGCTCGTCAGACACTACCTGGCGCTAGCCCTTGATAAATAAACCCCTAAGTTGATGCATTAATGTTTTGGTTATTTTTAGATTACTTAAGGTTTTCCTAAACAAACAGGGCAAAAAAAATGCATGAGTCTCAGATCATGTGTGAATATTTTAGTAATTAACTCATTACTAGTTGATACACCAAAAAATAATAAAAGATTTACAAGGCAAAATTAGAGGAGCAAATAATAATTACAGGCACAAAACAAACACAGGCAACAAAAATTATGCAAAATGTGTCTGAATCAAATTGGCCCGAACTGCTTGGCCAGAGGCACTAGGTGTGCCACGGTAGTGGTCTTCTGGGTCCTGGTTGGGTGGAGAGGGGGGCAGATCCAAATACCGGGGGACATGCTGCATGATGGCATAGTTATGTTAGACACAGCAGGCCAGTATGATGTCTATGACCTTTTTGGGGTCATACTGGAGTGCCCCCCCCCCAGTATGGTCCAAACACCGGAAGCATGTTTTAAAACAGGCCAAAGGCCCTCTCCACAACGGCCCGGGTCTTCCGGTGCGCCCGATTGTAGGCGTACTGTGCGACATTCTGTGGCCGAAGGGCGGGCGTCAGCAGCCAGGGAAGTAGTGGATAGCCGGAATCCCCTGAAAGAATAAGAAAATACTAACATAAATTACACATGACACAAAAAATTATTAAAAAAAAGGTTGTTCACACTGAATAAGAGCCTATCTTATATTTTAGACACACCCTGAACATACAGATTGCTCTGCTAAAGAAACAGCCTAACACCATCTACTGCATGTTCTGACCCTTTAAACATCCAAAATGGCGGATGAGGGCAAATCAGGCAGACTGCTAACAGGTATTGGCTTAGGACTGTGCTGCTCAGCATTCTTGGATGTCTTACCTTTTCAGGACACCAGATGGCGCAGACCCTATCATAAAGTCAAGAACAGAATTGCAGCCGAGTGTGGGGAAGAATAATAAGTAATTTACTAGAAAGTATATATTATTTACTAATTGTGGAAACTCATTTTGTAAGGGTTTGTGCTTTGCTAAAGATCATGGTTAAGGTCCGGTTTCACCTGTCATCAAGGGGTAAAAACAGCCATAGCTTCAGACATGGGTCCGAAACTATATTCATAGGCATACATTGAAAAGTGAATGACGTTATTTGCGTCAACTTACCAAGGAGCCATCCGCCAGAGAATTCTCCAAACTCAAACCGACGGTACAATCCAGATCGTCGCAAGATGTTCGCATCATGGAATGAGCCTGGAAACCCGGCGAGGACGCTAAGGAACCGCATGTCCGGGGCCACCACTGCTTGGACATTCAGTGAGTGGCCCATTTTGCGGTTCCTGTGAAAAAAGAAAAAAAAAAGTTAGCAAGGCAAGGTAAACTACTCAAACACTAACTCCTAACACCCTCCCAAAAACATGTTGGCCAATACAAATAACACGAACTAAGTACCTAACTATTTTTTAGGCCTACAAAGGATATGTATGTTGGATCAACTAAATATTAACTTTCACATGACAAATTAAGGTCCACATGCAAATGTTTGGCCTTGGGCTACATGAAAAACATTGATGACGCTAAATCCGGCCAAATATATCACATGAACAATTTACAAGGAGGGATTAACAGATATACAGTGTAAGCTATTTCACAGAGACTATTTACAAGGAGGGATTAACAGATATACAGTGTAAGCTATTTCACAGGGACTATTTACAAGGAGGGATAAACAGATATACAATGTAAGCTATTTTACAGGGACTATTTACAAGGAAGGATTAACAGATATACAGTGTAAGCTATTTCACAGGGACTATTTACAAGGAGGGATTAACAGATATACAGTGTAAGATATTTCACAGGGACTATTTACAAGGAGGGATTTAGAGATATTTAAAATACCATTTATGTCAACTATATAAAAAAATGACTGATTGAACTTGCCTATAGATGTACTCGTCGGCTGGCGGAGGGACTAAGGCAACATGGGTGCAATCAATGGCACCCATGACGTTGGGCATGTCGGCGATATTATAAAATGCCAGCTTAAGCGCGTTCCAGGCTACCATGTCGGCAGGAAAAAGAATATATTTCTGACTAATGGTAGCCATGCCTTCCAAAAACTTGGATAGCGTGCGGCTCAGCGTAGGCTGGAAGATCCCCACGGAGAGGGCACCCAGCCTCTGGAACGAGCCGTTCGCCAAAAATTGCAGGCAGCCAAGCATCTTGGTCATACCTGAAATTGCTTGCCCCTTCCTTGTGGTGCAGGCTAACCATGGCCGCAGCTCACTATACAACTTATGGAGGGAAGCGTGATTAAGTCTGGTCAGCTCGAACAGCTCAACGTCATGCATGCCATCGATATGCATGCGTCGCCAGTGCAATCTGGTCTCGGCCCTGCTGACACATTCAATTCCCATTAGCTAGAGCTCGTGATGCTCCTCCACAAAGGCACACAACTGGTTCACTACCACTCTGGGGGACGGTGAGGACCGGCGCATGGATCAATTGGCCTCCCATGCTTTTTCCTGTGTGGGGGTTTTCCCAGAGGGGGACGTGGCTCCCTCCTCTCTAGTGGGCGCAGATATTCTTGGGGCCATGGCAGACCCCGGGGTCGTCCCGGCCTCTCCTGGAATCCTAAGCCCAAATCTTCTCCCAAGCCCCCTCAGGCATGAAGGGGCGCCCTCACCCATCCGGGTGGGGGGACAGCTTCGGCTCTTTGCTCACGTCTGGAGGCTTCATGTCTCAGACCGGTGGATTCATCAGCCTGCCCCCCCCCCAAGATTCATCAGATCCCAGATGTCTTTAAACCCCCTGTATGCTCAAGGGTTGCTTCTGGCAGTTCATTGCCTGTTAGCGTTCAGTGTCATTTGTTTGGTGCCCCCTCATGAAAGGGGTCAGGGGTACTTTTCCAATCTTTCTACGGTTCCCAAAGAGGACGGCTCTCTGAGACCCATTCTGGATCTGAAGGGTCTCAACAAATTTGTCAGATTCAAGCATTTTTGCATGGGGACGCTGCGCTCTGCTGTCAGTACCCTTCGCCCGGACGACTTCATGACCACTGTGGACATCAAGGACGCTTATCTTCATGTGTCTATCTTCCCAGGCTCTGCCAAGGAACCAGGGCGTCCGCATCATTCCTTACCTGGACGACATCCTGATTGTGACACTCAAATGGTGACATCCACTCTGGAGTCTTTCAGCTGGGTGATCAACTATCCCAAGTCTTCTCTGTCCCAGTCCTTGGTGATGTCCTTTCTGGGCATGACTCTGGATACCTCTCAGGTCAAGGTGCTCCTTCCTCAGCAGAAGGTGGAGGGTCTTCGGCTGCAGGCTCTGCTGTTGTGTCCTCATCCCTCCATCCATCTGGGGATGCAGTTGGTGGGTCTGATGGTGTCCTGCTTCGAGGCAGTCCCCTTTGCTCAGTTTTACATGTGACCTCTTCAGTTGCACCTCTTGTCAGTTTGGGATCAGGACCCTGTGTCTCTGGATCAGGAATTTGTTCTGTCTCCCCTGGCCGGACAGTCCCTCTTGTGGTGGCTGGTCTCAAGGAACCTTCTGGGGGGCGGGACCTTCCTGCCCCCGTGCTGGGTAACGGTCACCACGGATGCCAGTCTGAGTGGCTGGGGAGGCTTCTGGGAGTCCCTGAGGTTCCAGGGTCAGTGGAGCCCACAAGAAGCCCATGCTTCCATCAACGACCTGGAACTGTGGACGATCAGGTTGGTTCGTTCTCGCCTATCCACTCACCTTCTGGGTCGGGCTGTTCAGATCCGCTCAGACAACCAGACGAGGGTGGCCTACATCAATCGTCAGGGAGGGACTCGGAGCAAGTGAGCCTTCAAGGAAGTGTCCATCATTCTGTCTTGGGCGGAACAACATGTTCCCTGCATTTCAACGGTCTACATCCCAGGGGTGGAGAACCGGGTGGCGGACTCCCTGAGCAGGGGGACGTCTTTTCTGGGGGAATGGCCCCTCAACAACCAGGTGTTTCTATCCCTCTGTCACCGCTGGGGTCAGCCGGATGTGGATCTATTTGCGTCCCGTAACAATCACAAACTTCCAAGATTTGTCTCTCTGTCTCAGGATCCTCTGGCCTTCGCCACGGATGCACTGGCAATACCTTGAATGGAGTTTCAGCTTCTCTATGTGTTCCCTCCGTTTCCTCTCCTGGTCAGGGTCATGCGCAAGATAGCCCAGGAGCGGGTACCAGCCATCCTGGTGGCTCCTTGTTGGCCAAGAAGAGTTTGGTTCGCAGACGTCGTGCAGTTGGCAGTAGACCGGTACGTCTTGCCCAAGGATCCAGATCTCCTCACTCAGGGGCAGCTACGCCATCCCAATTTACAAACGCTGGCTTTGACAGCTTGGCTGCTGAAACCTCCATCTTGATGGAAAAAGGGTTGCCTGCTTCTGTTGTTGACACCATGATTAGGGCTGGGAAGAAGTCCTCGTCTTCCATCTTCCATCTATTACAGGGTCTGGCATACTCACATTGACTAGTGTGAGTCCAAGTCTCTTCCCTGTAGGGTGTTTTCGATTCCCAGAATTCTGGAATTGTTACAACATGGTTTGGATCTGGGCCTTCAGCTTAGTACTCTAAAAGGTCATGTTTCAGCTCTGGCAATTTTTTTCCAAAGATCTTTTGCCAATTACCGGTTGGTTAAAACCTTTTTCCAGGGTGTTTCTCATGTGCGTCCACCTCGTAAACCTTTGCTACCAGTCTGGGATTTGAATCTGGTCTTGTCTGTTCTGCAAGGGCCTCCCTTTGAGCCTATCTGTGAGGCTGCCTTGCCCATTCTGACTCTTAAGGTTGCCTTTTGGTGGCTATTGCTTCTGTTAGGCAAGTTTCTGAGCTAACGGCGCTTTCCATCAAACCTCCTAATTTTGAGCGGCATCAGGATAAGGTTGTGTTCCGGCTTAAGTCGGATTTCTTGCCTAAGGTTGTGTCTGCCTTTCATCTCAATCAGGACATTATCTTGCCTTCCTTGTGTACTAATCCTGCTTATTCTAAGGAGCGGACACTGCATACTCTGGATGTGGTCAGGGCTCTGAAGTTTTATTTGGTCGTTACAGAGACTTTCAGGAAGTCTGATGCTCTGTTTGTTCTCTCTTCTGGACCAAGGAAGGGTTTGCCTCCGGCTAAATCTACTATACGTTTGTGGATCCGTCAGGCGGTGATTCAAGCCTATTCTGCTAAGGGAGAGGAACCTCCCTTTAGGATTACTGCTCTTTCTACTCGTGCTATTGGTGCCTCTTGGGCCTTTCAACACCAAGCTTATGTTGAACAGTGTCCAGAATAGAGTGGGATCCCCAAAGAGCAACGGCCAAAAGCAGCATCGGCTGAGGCCTTAACATCAACTTTGTAAAACTCAGAAAAAGTATTAACAGAAGACCAAGAAGCGGCCTTGCAAACTTGTTCAAAAAAGCAATTCTGTGAGTACTCACCTGTAGAATTGTTTTTGTTCTTGCATGGCACGGCCCGCTTTGCCCCACCCTTGTTATAGTTATTCTTGGTCGCCTCTTTGTGGTGATTGTTCCAAGTTAATTGGGGTTTTTTTTACCTTTTTTACATTCTTTACCTTATTCTCCTCCTGGTTCTTGTCTCACTGCTTGTCTACGGTGGGGAATTTGTCGGTTAATCCCATTTTTATAGGGAGCCGGGACGTGTCACAGCTTTCTGCAGTATCACTGCGCTACCTAGTGGCAGAATAACCCAACTGTAATGAATCCTGAAGAGGGCCGTGCCATGCAAGAACAAAAACAATTCTACAGGTGAGTACTCATAGAATTGCTTTTCTTTCCATCTTTTGACTTGCTAATCACTTTAACTTCTAAAAACCTAGGGCCTGATTTATCAAGCAATTTTGCCAAACAATGGCATTTCAGTGCAAGTTAAAGTAGTGCAAATATGATTTATACTTTTTTCAGCATGTTGCTGCACCGCTATTGTTTTAGGAAATGTTGTTTCTTCATGTGCAAGTGAGAAAAGAATATATAAATTATATTTTTCACTACTTATTTGCACCGATGTGTCTGGTAGATGTGCTTGAAGAATCAGGCTCCCAAAATTCACACTTATCCTTAAAGTGACACTATAAACAAGTTAGACAATTTCCTTATTAATTGTATAGCTGCCAATCACGTAACTGTTAGTGATCAATTCGCTTCGCTGAGTGGACTTGCACACATAATCTGAATGGCTGCTGGTGGTCACATGACTGGCTGCCATTAGCTGCCCAACATGTGAATGAGGAAGTGATGACTTGACTATAGTGTTGATTTAAATGTGTCCTAATTTAAAGATTAGCTTCAAAAACTGCCTCTTTCAAATACTGTCACCTATGTGCCCACTTGTTTGCCCACCTGACAAGCCAATAAAATACTTCTCTTAGAAGTTCTGGCATTGGATTTTCAGGGGGCATTAACCCAATGTCCGAAGCCAAAGCAGTAAGAGAATAGAAAGAGTGAGTTTCAAAGTAGATAGTGCATGGAGGGGCCGGGAGGGGCCAGGGCTGTGAGCTTCTTAAAGTGGACCAGTAACCCTTGTGGCCAGCCTGGAATCTAAAATATTCCTGGACCAGCCGCTAGCCTGTCCCCGTGGCATCCAATATAGAATGCCCCCCAAGTGTAAACCCCCCCTCCCCCCCCCCCCCGGGGCAGCTGTGCACACTCCCTGCATCCAGCCAATCAGATAGGCCAGGCGTGCAGGATAACACACTCCACAGGGGAGTCAGGGATGTGACTGTGCGTTATTATGCGGATGCCCACAAGGCAAGGACCAATTACCAGGATAGTGAAATCTGCAGGAATTGTATAAACATAGCCCAGTTAATGGCAATATATTGTACTTTATTTTACTTAATTTGCTTTAAAGTAGTCTGCTCAGCCACTCCAAGAAATGTTTCAATTGTGCAACCGAACATTTCATTAGAGTATTATTTATACTTTACAATTCCATTTTGTGTATAGAAAAGTGCCAAACACAACATCCTTTGCAAGAAAATATTCAGATGTCGCTCAGGTAAACTATTTGTTTTTTAAACAGAACTAGCTTACACTTGGTAATACATTTAATACATTTTTCTTAACAAAAGAGGAAACCACCTTAGAGAGAGACACATGTTAGGCTCAATATATAGGGCTAAGCAAAGAGCGCTTTCTTAAAGAGGAGCACACTGACAGCCTAAAAATACAGCCATCATAGTGTTACAGTCCCCCGGGGGAGTGCTACAGTGGGGAAGCCTGATCTGGGATTTCCTGGGGGAAGGCCAGTGGCCGTCCCTGGAAAACGTTTAGATTCCAGGACCATGCCTCAAGAGTTTTGTTCTGCTTTAAAGCAGAAAGTATTTACATTGCACCTACAAAGAATAATAGGATTTACTCAAAATTCTTAGTGAGTAGGCAGAGCCATACAACTCGTTCTTTTTTTTGTCTCAATGCTATCCTAAGAATTTGTTTCAGGTTTTTGGCCCTAATAGGCATACAGCTGGAAATTAATGTCTCTATGTGGGACTTAAAGGATCTGCAAAATCTAAATAGACATATGCTTTTTTTTTCTCCCGGGCGTGAGCCTTTTACAAGGGTGATTTTTCACTGGTCCCCTGACCCAGCCTGTGGGGAGCAGAAGCATTAACCAGTCTAAATATTTGCGCAAACTATTGCGTGATGAGTAAAAGCATCTACACATATCAGAAGAATTGTAATAGAGATATGCATAATTATTTGGATTTGTGTTATTGGACCATTTCTGGTTGTGGCAGACCTGATGCAAGGAGCTCCTGCTATTCCTTCTATCTCTGCTCTTTTTAATTTAATTTGCGTCTGCTGGAATTGTTAGATTTTAGCCCCCCTATCTGTTTTATCCCGGTAGCCTTCCTGCCACAACAAATTCCTTATGCATATGGCAAAATAAATTTGATTCTGATGACACACACAGACCAAGAGTAACAGGCTTTTTTCTTTTTACCCATTTTTCTTAGCAGGTAGGCAGAGCCATACAATCATCTCTTTTATTTACTACCCCAAGTGTGCAGTGCTCCATGCACCCCATGGACCTTTGATCTGAATCAGCGCAGTATCCTCTTTTTTAATGATCTTCATATATTTTTGGGGTTTCTATTGCAGAAACTTGGGTTTAATGTGATCCTATATAAAGGGACATTATGAAGAAACAGAGTGTGTGAAGGGTTATGCTTCTTTGGGAGTGTGTTGCTGACTGTTAGTTAATTCAAGTCGGTTGTTTATTCATGCACATTGTTTTGGATACCTTATCCATTTGAATAGCATATATTAGTATTTATTTCTGTCTACACAAATCATATTTTATTTATATATTTGATACATATTTATTAATCTTGGATACCCTTTAGCACCATCAATTGGACAATATCTATTACCATTTATTTACACAATTTCTATTTATATATGTATTGCACCGGTCACTTTATTCTATTTTTTATCCAAGACCAAAAAAGGTTGCTGCTGTAAGAGGCTGTTGTTACTTAATTGTAAACATTGGATGTATTAGCATTAGGTCCAGGTGCGGTGTTGTTGTTTTTAACAGTGTCGTGTGATGTTTGTGTTTTATGTTTTTTTATTTCTTGCATATTGATCAATACATTTTGGTAATTATATCAAGGAGAGGGTCCCCCATTTCTAGACAGGGAAGCTGATTTAAGACTAGTGCCACGTATTGCCATGTGAGTGCCTGTGTAGCGGCGCTTAGAGCGACTGCTAGTAGACAGTGCAAGTGGGTGTTGGGCTCTGTGACCTAACTTAGTGGGCTGACAAGTAGCGCTGTACTATCCTGTCCAACATTGATAAATGTGATGTCTGCAGGGCGCTGTAGAAGCGCTCTCCCTAATTCACTGCAGAGCCAATAGTGAACGCTAGGTGGTGTCCCGAGGTCAAAGCAGCCAAGACCACACCACATCTAACAACAGGACAAAGCTGCAGCGAGCGAAAAGTAGCACCAGTTAAGTGCATCCAGTACACGGTGCTGAAGCTCATATTCAAGAAAAAACTACAAATAGCCAGCATCGGTGCCAGAAACTATGTGATAAAAGTCTGTTTCTCAGCACCAAAGCGAAAACACATGGAATAACATTGTTTTAACACTATGACAATGACACTGCAGTGTCAGACCTGCTCATACAATTCTGCATAAAAAAATAAAAACAAAAAAAAACAATAAAAGTGTTTGCTGTATTTGAGCCAAAAATGTTAAAGTTTATTTTAGCAACACAATATTTAAACACAACCAAATGAAACACCGCTGAAATGTATGGGAGAGCGCTACTGAGCAACAGGTAATACATGGCGCTGCTGAACCTAGAGCGCTAGCTCTATGCACTGAGCCACCGCAAGTGATACATGTGACGCTACATGACGCTGTTAGAGGCGCTCACCAAATTGACTTTCTTAAAGTGGACCAACACCCAGGATTTTGACTATCCTGGGTCTTGGTCCACTTCGGTGGGGCACCCCCGATCGGGGTGCCCCGCTGTGTGAAACCCCCCCGATCACCCTAAAAACTCACCCCTCCCAGCTCCCAGCGCCGACGGACAAGCGATTTGACAGCCGCTTGTCCGTGGCTCCTCCGCCGCCGCCTCGTGCGCCCGCCTAGAGGGGCGCGAGGGAGGCGGCGGCGGCCGGCCGCCGCCGAAGCTGAGGTAATGGGGTTTGGGGGTTTTGGGGGGGTTTCACCCCGCGGGACATCCCGATCTCGGATGTCCCGCGGGGAGGGAGGTGATCGGCCCGGGAATCTTATAGATCACCCGAGGGTGTTGGTCCACTTTAATGTGGTTTTCCCATACAGCGCCCATATATATGTACAGTATGACCAAAGAAGCTGATTGTAAGTGACAGATGGATAATATTTACAGACCACTACAGTCACACACCTGTACAGGAATGGGTGACCGACCTATTATTCAAGGTCCCAGGTTCAGCTTGTATGTTTTTTTATGTCATTATCCAAACTTGGCTTAGCACAGGGAGAGGAAGGGATGGGTTGTTTTATGCTGGCTAAAATAAATTATTATGAAAATATCTACAAAGCGCCTCCCCCTAAAGCAACACCCACAACCCAATGTGAAACGGTGTTCACTCTCAGATCTCAGAACATATATGAGGAGAAGAAGGTTGTAGTAAACTATTACCTGGAGCTTGCCTTTATTAATAAGTGTAAAACCGTGAATCAAGAACTCAACCATTTGGGTTAAAAAATGTTACCAGACAGAAATAGTGCTGTAATTTTTCTAGAGCAGCTCAACTTCTGTTTCAGCAGAGAATACCAATAGGCCCAGGGATGAAAAAACATATAACCACACAAGGCCAAAATCTTAAACAACTAACTTTTTAACAAATTCAGCCCCCTACTTTGTCCCCAGCCATCTCCTACCATCTTCCAAATCACAGCAAACTGATTTATCTAATTCTTCAAAGATAAAACCTGACAATATTTAAGCTGGCTTGGTTCTTCTAATCTCATCACCCCACAATACCTATTCTCCTGACTACTTCCCTAAAACATTTTACCCTTCATTTTAGCAAAAAAAGTTTAATCACATTTCCAAGGTTAACCTTGACATTTTCTCCATTGACCCTGTTCCATCCCATCTAATATCACAGCTCTTTGCATCCCCCTCTGCACTATTCAAACATGAAGTCATAACCCCCCCCCCAATACTCAAATAATCCTCCCTGGACTCCTCTGCCCTCACCAGTTACTGATCCATCTCACTGCTCCTTTTTTCATCCTAACTTCTGAAACAGCATGTTCACTTTCGATTCTATCATCTTTTCCCTCCTACACTAGATCGTTCATTTGCATGGTTCCCTTGCTACCTCTCAGGCCCATATCTCTCTTCCCTTCTATCTCTTGTCGCAGACTGTCTAACATCTGTCTTCTCTTATTTATGTCATCTCATTCCTAAAACCGAACATGGAAAAACGGAGCACTTCTTCACACCATCCAATTCTGCTGCTGTCTCCAATATCTGTCAACCACATCTGTCTTGGTGTTATGGACTTTCTCATTTGCATCTCACATTCAGGCACTAACTACTGCTTGTCATCTTAAACTCCAAAACACCTTCCTCACACACAACACCACTAAAAATATAGCCAATTCTATGATGGTTTACCACCTAGACTACTGCAACACACTTTTCTACCAACAAATAGACTAATGACCATTTTCCATGAAAAGGTAAATCGTCCCTTTGTTAAGCAAGAAAACAAACACACAACTCATTAAAGTGATCGTTTATGAGATCCCTTGTATTGTGTGCCCTATGTCTTATTTGTGACCAATTTCTGTTTCCACATGCCAACGACTGTGCGCTGCATGAGAAAATGGATGTTATCTCTCAATCACAGTAGGCATTACTAGGAATCCATTCTCTTCTGGGGTTCGGTTTTATTTTGTTTGTAAATCAATTTACAGAAATGAACCATAACCCTTTATTCTCAGCTCTGCTACTTTCCTCATTCACCTCTCCTCTCACTTCTCTAGTGCTATTCCCATTTTTCAGTCCTTTCATTGGCTTTCAATATCCAAGAGAATTCAGTTCTAGAAAAATCTGGACCCACAAAGCTATCTTTGCCTAATCCACTCATCCATCCACACATTTCACTACACATGATACCTCTAACTTACCTCTCATCTTCAAACCCTTATTGTTTAAATTGTTGTACTCCTGCAAGGGCAGGGCTGTCTTTCCTTACATATTCCATTATCAATGCGTTTTTGTTGCATCTGCAGTTTATAAGTACTATACTTGTTTTAAAGCGTCAGAGAACATTATGGTGCTAAATTAAAAAAAAAGTGAAAATATATTCACTCTATTTTATACATCAGTAGTAGCCATGCTCCCAATGTTATGAATAAGCTGCTTGTTTCCAAGTCTTTTGCAGATCCAGAGCTACAGGTTGGAGACCCCTGAAAAGAACCATCAAGAAAAAGAAGACAACTATTAAACTGTCATGTTTAGTTTTATTTATTCAAAAGCATTTTTTGAAGCTAAACATTGACATCTAATCAATAATAATCAATGTATGGCATTGTTACAAAGCCAGATGTAGATGCAGTCATTCATCTGCTAGGGTGAGACAAGTTGGCCTTTGCTAAGACACTGCTTAAATTTAAGATTTAAACATCCAGTACCAGGAAAATTATGTCATTAATTTTGTTACACTCAACTTCCCAGAACAAAACATTGCTTTAGGCAAGCGTTCCACTAAGGCTTTGTATCAGGCTCATTTTAGAGAATAAATTGTTTTCAACAGGATTACCAATTGATTAGGCTTTGTTAAGTTACTTAAAATGTAATTTAAGCTAATGCAGCAGTATAAGTCATTTCCTTTTTTCAGTTTAGGAAATTGTTGTTTTTGGTAACCAAGCCTGAGACCTTACCCACCCACTGGACAGGATTTTTTTTATTGTTTGGGCTCAATGAGGCATACAATACAGTATGTAGCATATAACAAATGAAGGGACCTTAAACAACTTGGTAATACAGGCTACGTAATAATTTAACTTAGGTTGTTTACAATGTTAACATTTAAACCTTCACAACAACACAGCAAGAATAAATCATAAGAAGGTATTTGAAACAGTCAAATTGGAATGTCTGTATTGCTTCCTAATTTCAACTGAGCATAGCTGAGCATCTCAGAACCACCAGGACAAAGAGGATCTATGGTGTGCCAAAAGCAAATAGGACATCTGGTGAATGTTTATTTTGCTTGAAAGTGGCTCCAAAAAGGACTTATTCTTTCCCTTATTTTCTCGGTATTTCACATATTTTTAGTAAAGTAAAAGGCTGATCATATAGCTTATGTCTGCTAGGAAAACAAGAGGCAACAATTAAGAATTTAATGGACAATATGTTTTTAGAGAAGGCAAAGAAGCAAAGGTGAATTACAATAAGAGCATCTGTCAGTGTTGGACCACCAGGGAACATGAATAAGTAGACCTATTCTTCAATCTAAACCAAAAAAGTATAAATGCTAAATAATGAAGAGAACGTTTTTTTATGCACAATGTGTAAAATATATTTGAAGATGATAGCCAAATTATTTATTATATTCATACTTTGAATGCCAAATGCATTTAGGCTATATACTAAATATAGTAAAATTGCTGATAGGTGAGCAATTTACGGTACAGTACAGTACAGTACAGCCCAGACACCACGGATGGGGGTGCTACAAACTACAAACACTATACACTGCTTTTTTAAGGGCAGGGGCCCATCGTTTATCTGTGATAGGTCGAGCTATGTTTCCTAAAGAGGATTGAAACCCACCCTGGAATCTATGAGACTCCAGTGCAGGCATACTCGCTGTTCCCGCTGTGTGAATCCCCCCAGGTCACCTTCATTCCTGGCCCAAGGGCGCACGTGCGAGCAGCCGCCCACAATAGACATTTGTGAATGGCTGGCACAGGCTCGCTCCCAAATAGAGGGTAGCGGGGGATGTGGCCATCAGCGTGTTCAGAACGTCTCGCATTAGACAAGTTCCTGGACGAAGTGGCTCGAGCGCATCCGAGCGTGCTGATTGGATGAGCTGCCACACATGCATCGTAGGACAGGGAAGAGGTGAGTTTGTTTGGGCCACCTGGGAGGTTTCACACAGCGGGGCACCCCAGATCAGGGTGCCCCAGGGACAAGGACCAGAACCCAGATTAGTCAAAATCCTGGGTGTTGGTCCACTTTAAGGGGCTCTGATGAACAGAGAGTAGCTGTGCCCAGTGAGGAAGTGGAGCGGGTCCGCGGAATGTGCTTCACAGGCATGGATTAAACCTTTATCATTATATTGCTTATCTGCTGGGATATAGGAGAATGTTTGGACTAATAACATAAAAATTGTTACAAAGAGTGATTGTTCCATCCTTTCATTATTATTGATTAATTTCCCTTGGAGGAGAGGTTATGATATATATAAAATCATCCTATATCTGAGATCTGTGCATTTGTATATATGTGTATATGGATATTGCAAGTCTTTATTGTTGCCCAGAACTTGCTGTCTCTGGCTTGTGTTTTTAATTGCTTTTAAATAATTTGTAAATAATAAACGTAAATATATTTTTGCTTAAAATCTTTTGAGCTTGTGTGACTTTCATGAATTACAATACATATGTATCAGTAAACACCGTTCCTGCCATTCTTGCCCAGGAGACACCACAAACTGAATGAGTTCTTTATGAGATTTTCAAATAGAATGCAACTAACTGCACTTTGCAGTTAAAGTGGACCAACAGTCAAAAATTACTTAAACCAGACCAACACATCAAAGGGGGCTCATATGCATCCCTCCCCAGGGCAATTTAGATTGCTGCACATAAAAAATGCATTTACCTTTTTCTAATTACTGCTGGACTTCCTGTGCATTACTGTGCATTGTCAGTTATGTCAGTTAAATACAGGTAGCTGGCTGAGATCCTGGGCAGGAAGTTCCAAAATGGACGCTACCTTTTTTCCAAATGTGCCAGACTGTTGGTCCAGTTTAACTATCAAGGGTTAAACCCATAAATATTATGGGCACCAGCTATAGGTGCTGTTAGAGCAGGGTGCGGAGGCCTAGCGGCTGGCCCCCAGCCCTGAAACTACCATACCACATTGCCCACACAGGCACTGTTTTTTTGCACCTCTCTGGCCTTTTGGAATGCAGGTAATGGGGCAGAGAAAGAAGAAAAAATTACGCACTCGGCTTACCCAACGATATTAAAGGCAAGGAGTCAGAAGCAGATGCATGGGGCAGAGAATTGCTGTTCTGTACCCCACTGAAGACCCTGGAACCAGGATTGGCGACCCCCTTGCATCAATTTATGATATCCATCCATGCCTATGATCTGTCAGTGTAATTCAATAGCCTCGGTCGTAAAGCACACTCGTTGGCCAGCCTGGAAGCACATTGTGGGGGGGGGGGGGGGGGATCAGCAGGCATGTCACAGGTTGGACATGGGCTGGGCAGCAACTAGTAAAATCCTGGGCTGGTTTTGTCCACCCCTGGTCTGTAATTATCTGTAAGTTTAAAAAAAAGGATTATCTTTAGTTGGCCCAAACTATATGAATAGATTTTTAGTTGCCCAATATATTGCCTCCAAATTCTCAGAGCATCGATAAAAACATTGACTGTTAAATTTCCCCTGAAACAGATACAAAAACAAAATATATTAGTTTCACACATGAAATAATCATTGAAACAAATTATTCATAAGAAGCACAGGTTCCACAGTATGTACACAGCATTTATTTTTAAAGAACACTAAAGTGATCATTGCATGTAGTTTTAATAAAGGGTGATGATGACGATCAATGGACAGTCTGCACTGGCAACAAAGGAAAGTCATGTCCCCTGATGAAAGCCACATCCATCCATTCAGCACTGTGCAAACAATTCATTTCAGTAAAAGTCTGGTGACTCACTGTTCTGTCAGAGCCTACAAGCTGCCACTGTGACTCCAGAAAATGTGGCTATATGCATCAGGAGCGTTGCCCATTTTACCGTGTTGGCTGTATTCAAGTTGACTGGTGCATAACGAAACTCAAACTACAGTAAACATATTTGTTTGAATTGTCTTACTTCAGGCCAGCGATCTGAAGCTTGTTGTTTCCTAAATACAAAATGTAATTCCTTGCAATCATAGTCTATAAGTCAGTAGTAACTAAATATCATAAGGGTTTTTATGTACTGTACATCACTGCCCTAAATTTTTTTTCATTTATATAAATTTTAAATCTCTTTAAAAAGGGATGCAAAATGAAATGTTATCTAAAGTGAATTTGGAAGGTGAGATTACTTGTGATGGAACATTTCTACTGGTGAGGGGGCAGAACATTCCTATGGGCTATATAGAAAAATGTGGAGGATGTTTCTGCATAGCCCAAAGGGTAATGATATAGTGTTGGGCGAACCTCTGTAACTTCGGGTTTGGCAAGTTCGGACAAACTTTGAACAAAAGTTTGGTTCAGTGCTCGAACTTGACCTGAACGTGAAACCGGTTCTCGAGCTCCTCACCCACCTGCTGTCAGAGTTTATTCATTTAAAATTACAGGCAGGTGGGTGGGGAGTGGGGAGGAGGAGGGGGTTCCCTATTGCAGAGTGTGTAAAAATAGGAAATGGCGGTACACTTACCTGAGCCCCGCATTCTTTCCACGCTCAAAACAGCTATAGCAGGGATTCAAAAAGAAGGCTGCCCGTGAGGGAGGACTGAGGAATGAGTGCCTACTATCAGTGTCCTCATGGGACGGTCAACTTTTGAAGCCCTGGCAGTAGCCATTGTGAGCGAGGAAAGAATGGCCACAGGATCACGGGGCTGAGGTAAGTGCTGCTTCCTGCTGAAGCAAATTCTGTATTTGTTTAAGCTGGTTGATAAGCTGCTCAGCTTTTCTGGGTTCAAGACGAGCACGAACTTCTGGCTGAAGTTCGCATTCAGGTTTTGAGGACCCAAACTTGCAAAGTTTGGTACGAACGCTAACTTTGCAGTTCAGGTTCACCCAAAACTAATGAGGACCTAATTCTTTTTGCCCGGCCCTAGAGTCTAAAAGACTACCGGGCCAGACGTTTCCCAGTCCTAGGGACATCCTGATTTAGAAAGGCTTGTACTGTGAAAATGATTGATTTATTGATATACTGACTCCACAGCATGAACACATCTCTACAGTGGTATTATTATTCTACGTGCCACCACACCTGGCTAAAGCGGTGGTGCCACAAAGCCCCCTTTATCTCACATGAAATTTTTGAGCCACAGACTATGTAGGTTATCCAAGTGATTTTTAGAGCCTTTAAGAGGCTTTCCCACTAAATTCTGCCACGGGAACGTTTCACAGCATTACAGGTACATCACTTTTACAGTGTGGTAGATATTTTATTTCTATGAAAAGCTCTCGAATTTAAAAAATCATTTGGATTATGTTTTGGGCAACAATGGATAAAAATGTCCACAATCCAGATTGAGCCATATTAAACTGATAGACAACTTCATGCAGCTCCTCAAACACATTTTACAGAATAAATTATAAAGCCTTAAAGCAGGTGTATCGTTAAATAATGTCACTTATACACCTGAACTGAAGAAAACTTCTGCCAAGCGTGTGGGTTGTGAACCTGTCACTAGAGATGAGCGAAGCGATTCTGACGAACCCAAATTCGTTACGAATTTCATGAAATTTCTTCCTTAAAACTCCATTTACTGCTATACAGCCCGTCTAAAATGGTGGATCCACATGTCAGGACATGTCCCATGGGGCAAGGAATGCTGGGTAGGTGTCACATGCTACCTATCAGCAGACAGGCTTACTGATGATGTCGCAGCCCCATATAAACGGCGGCCATCTTGCGGAAGATCATTCTGACACTGTAATGCGGCCAGAGCAGATCAGGCAGGGATAGAGCGAGGGGACAGATAGACAGACAGACGGACAGACAGATAGGCAGATAGACACAGCAAGGGAGAGATAGATAGATAGATAGATAGATAGATAGATAGATAGATAGAACAAAGAACAGAAGAAGCCACGGACAGATAGAGAAGGAGAGTACCTGTGACACTGACAGATAAAGACAGGGACAATTTAAAGTGTTTGCTTTAGCTTTTAAGCCTATTTAGTGTTAATAACACTCCTGCCTCTTTAGCTTTTCCTTTACCTGGTGTCATTCTTTAAAAAGCGTGCTAGCATTAATATTTCAAGACAAACTGCTTGCATTTTATAATCAACGTCACTTTTCCACAATCAAAGGAGGCCACCTCTGTATGTGAGCAGGGGGCATCCCAAACGCTAGCATTAATATTTCAAGACTACCTGTCTAATAACTGGTTGCATTTTTTAAGCAATGTCACTTTTCCACAATCAAAGGAGGCCACCTCTGTATGTGAGCAGGGGGCATCCCAAACACTAGCATTAATATTTCAAGACTACCTGTCTAATAACTGGTTGCATTTTGTAAGCAAAGTCACTTTTCCACAATCAAAGGAGGCCACCTCTGTATGTCAGCAGGGGGCATCCCAAACACTAGAATTAATATTTCAAGACTACCTGTTTAATAACTGGTTGCATTTTGTAAGCAAAGTCACTTTTCCACAATCAAAGGGGCCACCTCTGTATGTGAGCAGGGGGCATCCCAAACACTAGCATTAATATTTCAAGACTACCTGTCTAATACCTGGTTGCATTTTTTAAGCAAAGTCACTTTTCCACAATCAAAGGAGGCCACCTCTGTATGTGAGCAGGGGCATCCCAAACACTAGCATTAATATTTCAAGACTACCTGTGTACTAACTGTTTGCATTTTATAATCAACGTCACCTTTTCACAATCAAAGGAGGCCACCTCTGTATGTGAGCAGGGGGCATCCCAAACACTAGCATTAATATTTCAAGACTACCTGTCTAATAACTGGTTGCATTTTTTAAGCAACATCACTTTTCCACAATCAAAGGCGGCCACCTCTGTATGTGAGTAGGAGGCATCTCAAACACTAGAATTAATATTTCAAGACTACCTGTCTAATAACTGCTTGCATTTTGTAAGCAAAGTCACGTTTCCACAATCAAAGGGGCCACCTCTGTATGTGAACAGGGGGCATCCCAAACACTAGCATTAATATTTCAAGACTACCTGTGTACTAACTGCTTGCATTTTGTAATCAACGTCACTTTTCCACAATCAAATGAGGCCACCTCTTTATATCAGCAGGGGGCATCCCAAATACTAGCATTAATATTTCAAGACTACCTGTCTAATAACTGGTTGCATTTTATAATCAATGTCACTTTTCCACAATCAAAGGAGGCCACCTTTGTATGTGAGCAGGGGGCATCCCAAACACTAGCATTAATATTTCAAGACTACCTGTCTAATAACTGGTTGCATTTTGTATGCAAAGTCACTTTTCCACAATCGAAGGAGGCCACCTCTGTATGTGAGCAGGGGGCATCCCAAACACTAGCATTAATATTTCAAGACTACCTGTCTAATAACTGGTTGCATTTTTTAAGCAACATCACTTTTCCACAATCAAAGGATGCCACCTCCTTATGTGAGCAGGGGGCTTCCCAAACACTAGCATTAATATTTCAAGACTACCTGTCTAATAACTGGTTGCATTTTGTATGCAAAGTCACTTTTCCACAATCGAAGGAGGCCACCTCTGTATGTGAGCAGGGGGCATCCCAAACACTAGCATTAATATTTCAAGACTACCTGTCAAATAACTGGTTGCATTTTTTAAGCAACATCACTTTTCCACAATCAAAGGAGGCCACCTCTGTATGTGAGCAGGGGGCATCCCAAACACTAGCATTAATATTTCAAGACTACCTGTCTAATAACTGGTTGCATTTTTTAAGCAACATCACTTTTCCACAATCAAAGGAGGCCACCTCTGTATGTGAGCAGGGGCATCCCAAACACTAGCATTAATATTTCAAGACTACCTGTGTACTAACTGCTTGCATTTTGTAAGCAAAGTCACTTTTCCACAATCAAAGGAGGCCACCTCTGTATGTGAGCAGGGGGTATCCCAAACACTAGCATTAATATTTCAAGACTACCTGTCTAATAACTGGTTGCATTTTGTAAGCAAAGTCACTTTTCCACAATTAAAGGAGGCCACCTCTGTATGTGAGCAGGGGGCATCCCAAATACTAGCACGTGTCTTTTAAGAGTACCTGCTTACTAACCTTTTGCCTTTTGTATAAAAAAAGTCTGGTTTTCAAGTTTAAAGCACCCATTGCCTTTCACCGGGGGCCATTGTCAGTGCTACCAATTATCTTTTAAGAGTACCTGCCTATTTAGCAGCTACTGCCCAGCCAAGAAATGGAGGAGACATCCGCCGCTTCTTTCTCTAGGCAGACAAACACTGAGGAGGAGAGTATCGTGGGAGGTGGTGTGGCGAGCGTTCCGTCTCCTGCAGCACACACTCTTGTGGAAACCGAGGAGGACATCAGTGACGTGCAGACACAATTCGATAATGATGATGATGAAGCCGATCGCACTTGGGAGCCCGGTGCAGAAGGGGCTTCTTCATCATCAGGAGAAGAGGGTCCCAGGTTGGGAGCTGAGGCAGCAAGGTGGGTTGGCAGTCAGCATGGTGGCAGTAGGGTTGGTAGTCAGCATGGTGGCAGAATTGGGATGTCTGGAGCTACACGTGGCCAGGGTAGACCACTTGCTGTGCGGCAGGCTGCCTTCCCGGGAGGTAGTGGAGCAGGGGTTCCTGGAGTTGGCAGCAGTAGCAGTGAATTAGTGCAGACTGTTGGAGGGAAAATTAGCTACTTGGCAGTGTGGCACTTTTTCATCAAGCATCCACAGGAGGGTAACCTGGCCACATGCAAGATGTGTAGACAGAAGGTGAGGCGTGGCCAGGGCCCCAATGTTGGTACCACGGGCCTGTGGCAACACATGCAGCGTCACCATAAAGCGGCCTAGGACAACCGAGGCTCCGAAGTGGGGGTCCAGCCTGCTGCGTCAGCCAGTGCCACACCACTTCCAATTTCACCCAGCCAAGGCTCCAGCACCTCAGCTGTGCATCATACCCATCCTCTGCCGCTCCAGAACCTCCTGCTCCTCCTACTATAAGTCACTCATCCCACCAGCAATCCATCAGCGAGGCCATGTCCAAGAGACAACAGTATGCGCCCACTCATCCTATGGTTCAGAAGCTTCTGTCCAAGTTGCTGGTGCTGCAGTCCCTCTCTTTTTAGTTTGGTCTCTGCAAGGTGCAGAGTCCCAAGCCGTCATTTCTTTGCAAAAAAGGCAGTACCAGCGCTGCACAAACTTGTTAAGCAGAAGGTGGGCTAGTCCTTGAGCCTGTCGGTGTGCACCAAAGTGCAAGGCAGCGCTGACATCTGGAGCTGTAACTACGGTCATGGACAATACATCTTCTTTACAGCCCACTGGATGAATGTGGTTTCTGCTCAGCAACTTGGACAGGTCACACCGCTTCGGCCTCCACGCTCCCAGGCTGTTTTGCCTGTCACAGTGTGCGACTCTGCCTCCTCATCCTCCGCCGTCTCCTCAGCCTCCACTGTACGGTCAATTATCAATGCCCCTTCAGCTTACCATGTGTGTAGGGCAAGGCGGTGTCACGCTGTGCTTTAAATGGTTTGCCTTGGCGAACGGAGTCATATAGGGGAGGAGCTCCTGAAATTCATTCATCAAGAAATCAAAACATGGCTTACTCCACGAAAAATGGAAATGGGTACCATGGTGACTGACAATGGGAGTAACATCTTGTCTGAGCTGCTACAAGGAAGCCTGAGCCATGCGCCCTGTATGGCACACATGTTCAACCTAGTTGTCAAGCGTTTTCTGAAGTCTTCCACCCATCGGCAAGACATCCTAAAAACGGGAAGGAAACTTTGTATGCACTTCAGCCACTCCTACACCGCCAAGCACACCCTTCTTGAGCTACAGCGTCAGAACGGTATCCCCCAACATAGTCTGATTTGCGATGTTCCCACCTGTTGGAATTCCACCCTACACATGTTAGATCGACTATATGAACAGAGAAAAGCCATCACCTGATTTCTTGATGATCCAAGCAGATAGGGGGACTCCCCTGTGTAACTTTAATGTGAACCAGTGGCAGCTCATACATGACACCTGCCATTTGCTCAAGCCCTTTGAGGAAGCCACTTTATTTGTCAGTCACCAGGATTACAGCATGAACGGCGTGATTCCGCTGCTTCATGTAATACAACACATGTTGGAAACCATGGCTGGTCAGGGCACTGGAGACATGGCGCATACATTTCACGGCCGCATAAACCCCGTGGGAGCTGAGGAGAAGCACAGTGAAGCGCAGCTTAGTTTTGGCAAAATGGGCGGTTTATCTAGTCATCTGACAGGAGAGGATGAGCAGGAGCAGCCAGTGGAGCTAGAGGGTTGTGAGGAAGGCGAGACAGAGGACCCAGACACACACCGTGGCAGTATGCAGTGGAGATGGAGACAGGTAGTCCCTCCGAGTCACTTGCACAAATGGCATGATGCATGCTCACGTGCTTGCGTAGTGACCGCAGAATTGTCTCCATTTTTCTGCGGGATGACTACTGGTTCTCCACCTTATTGGACCCTCGCTTCTGGCACAAAATGGGGGCATTTTTTACACCCGCTAAGAGGGAGGACAAACTGACCTACTACAAAGACATTCTACGTAGTCAGTTGGCCGATGCCTATCTGCGCCATGGTCCATACTCTCGCAGGTCTGACTCGGGGGGACCTCTGCGCTCACCTTCCACTGCCATGGCTGCCGGGGGGGGGGGGGGGTGGCAGGAGCAGCAGCAGCAGCTCCATCAGCAGCAGCCTCAGTCTTCAGTCGTTAATGAGTAGCTTTCTGCACCCGCATAATGAGGCTACTCATGAGCAGCAGGAAGACCTGGAGCAGGGCCTGAACCAGCAGGTCGTGTCATACCTTAAAATGACCATGTCAACGCACCTTGAGGATCCGCTGGACTTCTGGGCAGCCAAACTTGACTTGTGGCCGCAACTGGCAGAGTTTGCCCTGGGAAAGCTGTCCTGCCCGGCCAGTAGTGTGCCATCTGAGCGGGTCTTTAGTGCTGCGGGGGCCATAGTAACGCCAAGGAGAACTCGTCTGTCCACGAAAAATGTGGAGAGACTCACCTTTGTGAAGATGAATCCGGCATGGATCAGCCAGGATTTCCACCCACCAATAGCTGATGCATGCGAGTAGCTGATGCATGGTAGCTCCTTCTGCTGCTGCCAACTCCTGGGGGTGTGTCTTTCAAGCAATATATGAGCTCCTTCTGCTGCTGCCAATTCCTGGGTGTGTCTTTCAGGCAATATATGAGCTCCCTATGCTGCTGCCAACTCCAATGTGTTTTTCAGGCAATTTATGGGCTCCCTATGCTGCTGCCAACTCCAATGTGTTTTTCAGGCAACATATTGGCTCCTGCTGCTGCCAACTCCTGGGTGTGTCTTTCAGGCAATATATGAGCTCCCTATGCTGCTGCCAACTCCAATGTGTTTTTCAGGTAATATATGAGCTTCCTATGCTGCTGCCAACTCCTGAGTGTGTTTTTCAGGCAATATATGAGCTCCCTATGCTGCTGCAAACTCCAGTGTGTTTTTCAGGCAATATATGGGCTCCTAATGCTGCTGCTGCCAACTCCTGGGTGTGTCTTTCAGGCAATATATGAGCTCCCAATGCTGCTGCCAAGTCCAATGTGTTTTTCAGGCAATATATGTGCTCCTTATGCTGCTGCCAAGTCCAGAGTGTGTCTTTCAGGCAATATATAGGCTCCTAAAGCTGCTGCTGCCAACTCATGGGTGTGTCTTTCAGGCAATATATGGGCTCCTAATGCTGCTGCCAACTCCAATGTGTGTCTTTCAGGCAATATATGTGTCCTAATGCTGCTGCCAACTCCAATGTGTTTTTCAGGCAATATATGAGCTCCATATGCTGCTGCCAACTCCAATGTGTTTTTCAGGCAATATATGGACTCCTAATGCTGCTGCCAACTCCTGGGCGTGTCTTTCAGGCAATATATGGGCTCCTAATGCTGCTGCCAACTCCTGGGTGTGTTGTTCAGGCAATATATGAGCTCCTATGCTGCTGCAAACTCTAATGTGTTTTTCAGGCAATATATGTGTAAGGACTGTACCGGACACCAGTCTGTCTTGAGCTGATAATCCCCAATCTCCACCGCCTCTTCTGCCTATAGACAAGTCCCCGCTTGTAGGAGACGCGGGTTATGCCTCTCCTACTCGGTTACCCCCAGGACTTATAGGGCGCAAAGATTACCAGCTTAAGGTGGAGACTGATGAACGGTAGGGAGTCCCAAGTGAGGATGCCGGATGGCGGAAGTCCGATTACAAGCCGAGGTCAGAGCCGGGAGGTCATGGGGTGAGGTATCCAATGGGAGGTACAGAGAGTAGTCAAACAAGCCGAGGTCAAATCCAGAAGGTCACAGTGCGAGGTATCAGAGGGGTCAGGCGGTATCGTGGTCAGGCAGGCAAAAGGTCGGTTCAATCACTAGAGACAAGCTAGACAACTAAGTACTAGGCGCTATAACAGGCAATGACACACTGCAGTGGAAATCCCTTTATAGTGGGAAAGCCGGCAGGATTGGACAGGGAGACAGTGGCTGGGATTGGTGCACTTAGGATCTGACGGCAGATTGGAGCACTGGCCCTGTGGTCTGATTGGTGAGCTCTGGGCTGATTGCTCCAGCTGAGCTTCCCAGGCAAACTGCTCAGAGCTGCACCTTCTAGACTTCGTTCTTTTAAACAGCCTCCGGTGGCCATTCTGAGTATTGCACCACCGGAGGACATGAGCTGATTGTATAGGCCAGCAAGCACAAGCTGAATGACAATGGGCAAGGGGGGAGGACTTACTCGGCGACACACGCGCCGCTGGGGATGGCACCGGAGGCAGAGGCGGCTGCTGGGCAGGAGAAACCCTGGCCAGTTGCCTAGGGACACCACGGGCACGGACTGAAGGCAAGTCATTCATGACAGTACCCTCCCCTTCACGAGTGGCCTCAGGACCCTCACCAGACTTAACAGGATTATCACCCTGAATGGTTCCGGCGGACTTCAATAAAGATACATGAGGTACCCTCATGGATGGAGAGGCAGACGGACAAATAAGCTCTGAGACTTGGGTTGCTCCAACAGTGATACTACAGCAATGTTCTGCACAGTGCGGGCTCCATCCTGTCAATTCCCCAGTTTCCCAATTAAAGGTAGGGTTGTGCACCTTTAACCAGGGGAACCCTAAGACAACCGGGGCTTCAGGGCTGTCTAAGACAAAAAATTCAAGGTTCTCAGAATGGGAAGGTCCCACAACTAGGTTAATTAAAGGGGTTTTGGAGGTGACAGTTCCTCTAGGAACAGGAGTATTGTTTACTGCCAAAATCTGAAGGGGCTTCCCAAGGGGGATTAAGGGAATGCCTAAGGCGGCTACTATGGATTTATCCAAGAAGTTGCCAACTGCTCCGCTATCGACAAAAGCAGAGACGGATTTCCTGGACAACTCCCAACCCACAGTAGCAGGTAACAACATTTTATTCCTATGAAGGGAAGTTACCTGACCGTCCTGACAAACTTTCTCTATCTTGTCAGGACGTTGCAATCCCGCCAAAGGTCTTTTATTGGGGCAGGTCCTAACCAGGTGACCTGAAACCCCGCAGTACATGCATAGGCCTAAGGTGCGACGTCTACTCTTTTCAGCCGGGGAAAGGTGAGTAGCACCAAGTTGCATAGGCTCTTCTGGGGGCGAAGATGAGACAACACCCATAGAGGATGACTCCTGGTGGGAAGATTCCCAGAAGTGAGAGTGATTCTTCTCTATATGTCTCTCCCGTAGCCGTCTGTCAATTTTAATGGCCATAAGCATGAGTTCATCCAGGCTTTTAGGGTAAGGAAAATTTGTTAGAACATCCTTAACACCTTCTGAAAGACCAATTCTATACTGACTACAGAGAGCAGGATCATTCCAACGGGATTCAATCGCCCAGCGGCGGAATTTGGCACTATATTCCTCTGCTGAGCGTTTCCCCTGTTTCAGGCTTCGAAGCCTGGCATCAGCGGTCGAAGTCCTGTCAGGGTCCGAATATAGGATCTCCATAGCGGAGAAAAAGGCTGAGACAGATTGCAAGGCCTCATCTGTGGGCGCTAAGCCAAATGCCCAGGACTGTGGATCACCCTGGAGCAGAGAGATAACCAGGCCCACCCTCTGCATTTCTGTGCCTGAAGAGTAGGGCCGTAGTCTGAAATAAAGTTCACAGGAGTTCTTGAAGTTGGAGAATCTTGTACGATCCCCATCAAATTTCTCAGGAAGGGGAACCTTTGGCTCAACAGGAGGTGAGGATACAGGTGGTGCAGGCAGCTGGCGATTTTCTTGATCAGCCACACGTTGGGCCAGCTGGTTAATGGCGGTAGCCATGGCCTGCACTTGTTGTACAAGTTCTTCCATATCAATTTTTTGGGCCTGTTATAATGTAAGGACTGTACCGGACACCAGTCTGCCTTGAGCTGATAATCCCCAATCTCCACCGCCTCTTCTGCCTATAGACAAGTCCCCGCTTGTAGGAGACGCGGGTTATGCCTCTCCTACTCGGTTACCCCCAGGACTTATAGGGCGCAAAGATTACCAGCTTAAGGTGGAGACTGATGAACGGCAGGGAGTCCCAAGTGAGGATGCCGGATGGCGGAAGTCCGATTACAAGCCGAGGTCGGAGCCGGGAGGTCACGGGGCGAGGTATCCAATGGGAGGTACAGAGAGTAGTCAAACAAGCCGAGGTCAAATCCAGAAGGTCACAGTGCAAGGTATCAGAGGGGTCAGGCGGTATCGTGGTCAGGCAGGAAAAAGGTCGGTTCAATCACTAGAGACAAGCTAGACAACTAAGTACTAGGCGCTATAACAGGCAATGACACACTGCAGTGGAAATCCCTTTATAGTGGGAAAGCCGGCAGGATTGGACAGGGAGACAGTGGCTGGGATTGGTGCACTTAGGATCTGACGGCAGATTGGAGCACTGGCCCTGTGGTCTGATTGGTGAGCTCTGGGCTGATTGCTCCAGCTGAGCTTCCCAGGCAAACTGCTCAGAGCTGCACCTTCTAGACTTCGTTCTTTTAAACAGCCTCCGGTGGCCATTCTGAGTATTGCACCACCGGAGGACATGAGCTGATTGTATAGGCCAGCAAGCACAAGCTGAATGACAATGGGCAAGGGGGGAGGACTTACTCGGCGACACACGCGCCGCTGGGGATGGCACCGGAGGCAGAGGCGGCTGCTGGGCAGGAGAAACCCTGGCCAGTTGCCTAGGGACACCACGGGCACGGACTGAAGGCAAGTCATTCATGACAATATGGGCTCCTAATGCTGCTGCTGCCAACTCCTGGGTGTGTCTTTCAGGCAATATATGAGCTCCCTTTGCGGCTTCCAAGTCCAATGTGTTTTTCATGCAATATATATGCTCCCTATGCTGCTGCCAACTCGAATGTGTTTTTCAGGCAATATATGAGCTCCCTATGCTGCTGCCAACTCCTGGGTGTGTTTTTCAGGCAATATATGTGCTCCCTATGATGCTGCTAGGTCCAGAGTGTGTCTTTCAAGCAATATATGGGCTCCTAATGCTGCTGCTGCTGCTGCCAACTCCTGGGTGTGTCTTTCAGGCAATATATTATTATTATTATTATTATTATTATTATTATTATTATTATTATTTATATAGCACTATCATCTTCCGTAGCGCTTTACAAAGTAGTAATTACAGACAGGGTAGAAACATACGGTACATATACTATTTCAAATGCAGTTTTACAGAGTTGACAATGGATATTCTGAGTACAAGATACAATAGGGGAGAGAGCCCTGCCCTTGCAAGCTTACAGTCTAAAGGATGAGGGGTGAAGACGAGGGGGAAGGATCACAAACAGTCAGTATTGAGCGTTGTGCCATGTGCCCTTTAGAAGATTGGTTAGGCCAGATTATATGCTTGTCTGAATAAGTGAGTTTTAAGGGCGCCTTTGAAGGTTTTGAGGGTTGTGGAGTGGCGGATTGGGTGCGGGAGGGCATTCCAGAAGATTGAAGTTGCACGTGAGAGGAGGTGACCAGGGTGGAGGACAGGAGAAGGTCGGCAGAAGAGCAGAGGCTGCGTCTAGGTTGATACTGTTTTATTAGAGATGAGATGTAGGCAGGGGCCTGGTTGGAGAGAGCTTTGTATGCGAGAGTTAGAGTTTTGAACAGGATTCGCTGTGGGACTGGCAGCCAGTGTAGGGATTGGCAGAGAGGCGCAGAACTGGAGGAGCGAGAGGAGAGATGGATGAGGCGAGCAGCAGAGTTCAGGATAGATTGGAGGGGTGCCAGTCTGTTAGTTGGTAAGCCACAAAGAAGGATGTTGCAGTAATCCAGACGGGATATGACCAGGGCATGCACTAGTATTTTAGTGGTGTCAGGTGAGAGGAAAGGACGGATGCGGGAGATGTTTTTAAGTTGGATGCGACAGGAGGTGGCCAGGGAGTGAATATGTGGTTTGAAAGAGAGGGCAGAGTCCAGAATGACTCCCAGGCACCGAGCTTGGGGAGTTGCTGGTATTGTGTATGAACAGTTTCTAAGTGCCTGTGATTAGCTCACGCACAACATTTGGGCCTAAAGGGTGGGGCTAAGTCAGTCCTAAAAGTTTGGTCAGGGAGGGCACATAAGGTAATAAAACATCAAATGGAATGTTGCTAGATGTTATGGTTCAGTGAACACACAAGGGGCAATATTGGTCAGTTTAAATTTAGGAGATAGTAACAGATGATAGTATCACAAATATAGATATGGGCAGGGGAACCAGATGGGGCATTCAAAATAACTACATAACTCTTAAATAAGGCATATGCACAATTAAGATGACAAGGGAAAAATCAAATTTTAAATAGTGAATCTGATGAGAGAATGGCAGCAGGTATTACACAGGCAGGAAAGGGTTAAAAGTTGCTGGTGAGATCAAGATGCGTAATAGGATGAGAGAATGGCAGCAGGTATTACACAGGCAGGAAAGGGTTAAAAGTTGCTGGTGAGATCAAGATGCGTACCAGGATGAGAGAATGACAGCAGGTATTACACAGGCAGGAAAGGGTTAAAAGTTGCTGGTGAGATCAAGATGCGTACCAGGAAGAGAGAATGGCAGCAGGTATTACACAGGCAGGAAAGGGTTAAAAGTTGCTGGTGAGATCAAGATTAGAGATGAGCGAAGTTTTGAAAAATTCAATTCGACTGATTCGCCGAATTTTCCGACAAAAATCGCTTCGACTCAAATGTATTTGCTACAAATCGCTATTAAAAACGACTATTTCTGAGCCTCCTAGAGCCTCAATAGGGTTGTAAACCATTCTGCCTTGCTGTAACACGCATAGGATGCGTGCTGGGTTAGTTAAATAATACTTTATATAAATATCACATGCAGATCAGAGGCATCGCTAATAGAATCGCAGAGCGGCACAATTGCAGAGAGTTGAAGTGGCATCACTATGAGCGGCAGGAGCCCAGACATTGCTTTAAAGAGACACTGGAGTTGGCAGCAGCAGGAGCCCAAAAATTGGATGAATCACACCCTGGAGTTGCAAGCAGCAGCAGGAGCCCAAACATTGGCTGAAAGAGACACTGGAGTTGGCAGCAGCAGGAGCCCAAAAATTGACTGACATGCTCTGGAGTTTCAAGCAGCAGCAGCAGGAGCCCAAACATAGCTTGAAAGAGACACTGGAGTTGGCTGCAGGAGCCCAAAGATTGGATGAATCACACCCTGGAGTTGCAAGCAGCAGCAGCAGCAGGAGCCCAAATATAACTTTAAAGAGACACTGGATTTGGCAGCAGGAGCCCAAAATTGGATGAATCACACCCTGGAGTTGGCAGCAGCAGCAGCAGCAGCAGGAGCCCAAACATTACTTTAAAGAGACACTGGGGTTGGCTTCAGGAGCCCAAAAATTGGATGAATCACACCCTGGAGTTGGCAGCAGCAGCAGCAGGAGCCCAAACATTACTTTAAAGAGACACTGGGGTTGGCTTCAGGAGTCCAAAAATTGGATGAATCATACCCTGGAGTTGGCAGCAGCAGCAGGAGCCCAAACATTACTTTAAAGAGACACTGGGGTTGGCTTCAGGAGCCCAAAAATTGGATGAATCACACCCTGGAGTTGGCAGCAGCAGCAGGAGCCCAAACATAACTTTAAAGAGACACTGGAGTTGGCAGCAGGAGCCCAAAAATTGGATGAATCACACCCTGGAGTTGGCAGCAGCAGCAGCAGGAGCCCAAACATTACTTTAAAGAGACACTGAGGTTGGCTTCAGGAGCCCAAAAATTGGATGAATCACACCCTGGAGTTGGCAGCAGCAGCAGCAGGAGCCCAAACATTACTTTAAAGAGACACTGGGGTTGGCTTCAGGAGCCCAAAAATTGGATGAATCACACCCTGGAGTTGGCAGCAGAAGCAGCAGCAGGAGCCCAAACATAACTTTATAGAGACTCTGGGGTTGGCTTCAGGAGCCCAAAAATAGGATGAATCACACCCTGGAGTTGGCAGCAGCAGCAGCAGGAGCCCAAACATTACTTTAACGAGACACTGGGGTTGGCTTCAGGAGCTCAAAAATTGGATGAATCACACCCTGAAGTTGGCAGCAGCAGGAGCCCAAACATAACTTTAAAGAGACACTGGAGTTGGCAGCAGGAGCCCAAAATTGGATGAATCACACCCTGGAGTTGGCAGCAGCAGCAGCAGCAGGAGCCCAAACATTACTTTAAAGAGACACTGGGGTTGGCTTCAGGAGCCCAAAAATTGGATGAATCACACCCTGGAGTTGGCAGCAGTAGCAGGAGCCCAAACATTACTTTAAAGAGACACTGGGGTTGGCTTCAGGAGCCCAAAAATTGGATGAATCACACCCTGGAGTCGGCAGCAGCAGCAGCACCAGGAGCCCAAACATTACTTTAAAGAGACACTGGGGTTGGCTTCAGGAGCCCAAAAATTGGATGAATCACACCCTGGAGTTGGCAGCAGCAGCAGCAGGAGCCCAAACATAACTTTAAAGAGACACTGGAGTTGGCAGCAGGAGCCCAAAAATTGGATGAATCACACCCTGGAGTTGGCAGCAGCAGGAGCCCAAACATTACTTTAAAGAGACACTGGAGTTGGCAGCAGGAGCCCAAAAATTGGATGAATCACACCCTGGAGTTGGCAGCAGCAGCAGCAGCAGGAGCCCAAACATTACTTTAAAGAGACACTGGGGTTGGCTTCAGGAGCCCAAAAATTGGATGAATCACACCCTGGAGTTGGCAGCAGTAGCAGGAGCCCAAACATTACTTTAAAGAGACACTGGGGTTGGCTTCAGGAGCCCAAAAATTGGATGAATCACACCCTGGAGTCGGCAGCAGCAGCAGCACCAGGAGCCCAAACATTACTTTAAAGAGACACTGGGGTTGGCTTCAGGAGCCCAAAAATTGGATGAATCACACCCTGGAGTTGGCAGCAGCAGCAGCAGGAGCCCAAACATAACTTTAAAGAGACACTGGAGTTGGCAGCAGGAGCCCAAAAATTGGATGAATCACACCCTGGAGTTGGCAGCAGCAGGAGCCCAAACATTACTTTAAAGAGACACTGGAGTTGGCAGCAGGAGCCCCAAAATTGGATGAATCACACCCTGGAGTTGGCAGCAGCAGCAGCAGCAGGAGCCCAAACATTACTTTAAAGAGACACTGGGGTTGGCTTCAGGAGCTCAAAAATTGGATGGATCACACCCTGGAGTTGGCAGCAGCAGCAGCAGGAGCCCAAACATTACTTCAAAGAGACACTGGAGTTGGCAGCAGGAGCCCAAAAATTGGATGAATCACACCCTGGAGTTGGCAGCAGCAGCAACAG
The DNA here is from genome assembly GCA_027917425.1 of Gastrophryne carolinensis. Lineage (NCBI taxonomy): Eukaryota > Metazoa > Chordata > Amphibia > Anura > Microhylidae > Gastrophryne > Gastrophryne carolinensis. Next base: position 378,857,144 of record CM051236.1, read on the forward strand.
CAGCAGGAGCCCAAACATTACTTTAAAGAGACACTGGGGTTGGCAGCAGGAGCCCAAAAATTAGATGAATCACACCCTGGAGTTGGCAGCAGCAGCAGCAGGAGCCCAAACATTACTTTAAAGAGACACTGGAGTTGGCAGCAGGAGCCCAAAAATTGGATGAGTCACACCCTGGAGTTGGCAGCAGCAGCAGGAGCCCAAACATAACTTTAAAGAGACACTGGAGTTGGCAGCAGGAGCCCAAAAATTGGATGGATCACACCCTGGAGTTGGCAGCAACAGCAGCAGGAGCCCAAACATTACTTCAAAGAGACACTGGAGTTGGCAGCAGGAGCCCAAAAATTGGATGAATCACACCCTGGAGTTGGCAGCAGCAGCAACAGCAGCAGGAGCCCAAACATTACTTTAAAGAGACACTGGGGTTGGCAGCAGGAGCCCAAAAATTGGATGAATCACACCCTGGAGTTGGCAGCAGCAGCAGCAGGAGCCCAAACATTACTTCAAAGAGACACTGGAGTTGGCAGCAGGAGCCCAAAAATTGGATGAATCACACCCTGGAGTTGGCAGCAGCAGCAACAGCAGCAGGAGCCCAAACATTACTTTAAAGAGACACTGGGGTTGGCAGCAGGAGCCCAAAAATTAGATGAATCACACCCTGGAGTTGGCAGCAGCAGCAGCAGGAGCCCAAACATTACTTTAAAGAGACACTGGAGTTGGCAGCAGGAGCCCAAAAATTGGATGAGTCACACCCTGGAGTTGGCAGCAGCAGCAGGAGCCCAAACATAACTTTAAAGAGACACTGGAGTTGGCAGCAGGAGCCCAAAAATTGGATGGATCACACCCTGGAGTTGGCAGCAACAGCAGCAGGAGCCCAAACATTACTTCAAAGAGACACTGGAGTTGGCAGCAGGAGCCCAAAAATTGGATGAATCACACCCTGGAGTTGGCAGCAGCAGCAACAGCAGCAGGAGCCCAAACATTACTTTAAAGAGACACTGGGGTTGGCAGCAGGAGCCCAAAAATTGGATGAATCACACCCTGGAGTTGGCAGCAGCAGCAGCAGGAGCCCAAACATTACTTTAAAGAGACACTGGGGTTGGCTTCAGGAGCCCAAAAATTGGATGAATCACACCCTGGAGTTGGCAGCAGCAGCAGCAGGAACCCAAACATAACTTTAAAGAGACACTGGAGTTGGCAGCAGGAGCCCAAAAATTGGATGAGTCACACCCTGGAGTTGGCAGCAGCAGCAGGAGCCCAAACATAACTTTAAAGAGACACTGGAGTTGGCAGCAGGAGCCCAAAAATTGGATGAATCACACCCTGGAGTTGGCAGCAGCAGCAGCAGGAGCCCAAACATTACTTTAAAGAGACACTGGGGTTGGCTTCAGGAGCCCAAAAATTGGATGAATCACACCCTGGAGTTGGCAGCAGCGGCAGCAGCAGCAGGAGCCCAAACATTACTTTAAAGAGACACTGGGGTTGGCTTCAGGAGCCCAAAAATTGGATGAATCATACCCTGGAGTTGGCAGCAGCAGCAGGAGCCCAAACATTACTTTAAAGAGACACTGGGGTTGGCTTCAGGAGCCCAAAAATTGGATGAATCACACCCTGGAGTTGGCAGCAGCAGCAGGAGCCCAAACATTACTTTAAAGAGACACTGGGGTTGGCTTCAGGAGCCCAAAAATTGGATGAATCACACCCTGGAGTTGGCAGCAGCAGCAGGAGCCCAAACATTACTTTAAAGAGACACTGGGGTTGGCTTCAGGAGCCCAAAAATTGGATGAATCACACCCTGGAGTTGGCAGCAGCAGCAGCAGCAGGAGCCCAAACATTACTTTAAAGAGACACTGGAGTTGGCAGCAGGAGCCCAAAAATTGGATGAATCACACCCTGGAGTTGGCAGCAGCAGCAGCAGGAGCCCAAACATTACTTTAAAGAGACACTGGGGTTGGCAGCAGGAGCCCAAAAATTGGATGAATCACACCCTGGAGTTGGCAGCAGCAGCAGGAGCCCAAACATAACTTTAAAGAGACACTGGAGTTGGCTTCAGGAGCCCAAAAATTGGATGAATCACACCCTGGAGTTGGCAGCAGCAGCAGCAGGAGCCCAAACATTACTTTAAAGAGACACTGGGGTTGGCTTCAGGAGCCCAAAAATTGGATGAATCACACCCTGGAGTTGGTAGCAGCGGCAGCAGCAGCAGGAGCCCAAACATTACTTTAAAGAGACACTGGGGTTGGCTTCAGGAGCCCAAAAATTGGATGAATCACACCCTGGAGTTGGCAGCAGTAGCAGGAGCCCAAACATTACTTTAAAGAGACACTGGGGTTGGCTTCAGGAGCCCAAAAATTGGATGAATCACAACCTGGAGTTGGCGGCAGCAGCAGCAGGAGCCCAAACATTACTTTAAAGAGACACTGGGGTTGGCTTCAGGAGCCCAAAAATTGGATGAATCACACCCTGGAGTTGACAGCAGCAGCAGCAGGAGCCCAAACATTACTTTAACCCTTTGAGTGCCGGCCTACCGAGATTTTTTGTCACAATCTGTTGCCAGACGACTTTTCACGTTTTTGCGCTACACGTGTGCAACCTTGATTTTTGAAGGGATTTCCAGGGATTTCGATGAAAATTATATATTGTTTTTTTCAGCAGAGTCTGGGCTTCAACATGTAATGTCTTGTTTGGCCTTTTTTAGTGTATTCTCAATACTTTTGGGTGAAATATGTGCAAAAAAATGAAAAAAACCTATTTTTTACAATTTGTAGTGTTTTTTTTGTAATAAAAAATGTAAGTTTGTTAATAAAATATTATTGCGTGTGAAAGCCCTATTTCTCCCGGTTACAATGGTACCACATATGTATAGGTATACCCCCTTTCCTGAAACAGCATTTTAGGAGATTCCAGATAGGATACAACTATGCAATATGATTGCATAGTTGTAAGGGGTTAATAAAAAAAAAAAAATGACATAGGGTTCCCCCTCCCAGGGGGGGGGGGGGGGGGGTCCTCATTTCTTTTTTGGAATTCTAAGGGTTTAAAACCCTTAAAATCCCCCCCAAAAAATGACATAGGGTCCCCCTTACCCAGCATTACTGACCCGGACCAGCTATGGGGGCTTGTAGAACAGGGCGCAGGGGCCAGCGTTAGTGGCCCCTGGCCCTGCAGGCTACTAGCCCACATAGCCACGTGGCCCGGGCCCTTCTGCCCCCCCTGGCCGTTGGGGAGGCAGGTAATGGGGGGCTGGGGGTTATGGCAAGTCACCCGCTTGCCGCAGGTGACCTGCCATACCCAGAGCCTTGTGAACTGGTATAAGGGGTCTCATGGACCCCTTACCAGTTCACAAAGGGTTAAGTTAAAAAAAAGACACCAGACAAGTTCTTTATTATTCTATTTTCACTTATACTTACCTCCCATCCAGTGTCCCACGCTGCTGCAGATGACAGTTGTCGGTAGTGATCAGAGCAGGGAGGGTGGCAGGCAGGGAGATCAGAGCCACCCTGCCTGCCACCCTCCCTGCTCCGATCGCTGCTGACAACTGACAGATCGGAGCCCGGGTGCCAGTAACCCGAGGAGCGGGATGACGTCATCAAGTGGGCGGAGTTAGGGGCGGGGCGGGGCCAGCGCCGGTCGAAGACAATGGTGATGGCCCGTTTCTGGGTCCTCACAAGCAGCGTGGAAAGCCCAGGGGGGGATCGGAGCCCCCCCTGGTGAAGAGAAGACCCGGGGAGAGCCATCGCGCTGCCAGGTGAGTAAATGTCATTTACTGTTTTTTTTTTTTTCAGATGTCGGCGCCGGCGGGGGGGCCTATTCCGGGCCCCCTCCTGAAGATCAGAGGCCTGGGGGCAGAAATCTAACCCCCCTTTCAAATGAGGGGTAAGGTAAGTCTGTATGTTTTTTACTTTTTGTTTTATGGGCCTCTAAAGTCAGCTACGTGACTCTCACGTAGCTGGCACTTAACGGTTGGAGAGGCAGCTACGTGAGAGTCACGTAGCTGGCACTAGAAGGGTTAAAGAGACACTGGGGTTGGCTTCAGGAGCCCAAAAATTGGATGAATCACACCCTGGAGTTGGCAGCAGCAGCAGCAGCAGGAGCCCAAACATTACTTTAAAGAGACACTGGGGTTGGCTTCAGGAGCCCAAAAATTGGATGAATCACACCCTGGAGTTGGCAGCAGCAGCAGCAGCAGGAGGAGCCCAAACATTACTTTAAAGAGACACTGGATTTGGCTTCAGGAGCCCAAAAATTGGATGAATCACACCCTGGAGTTGGCAGCAGCAGCAGCAGGAGCCCAAACATTACTTTAAAGAGACACTGGGGTTGGCTTCAGGAGCCCAAAAATTGGATGAATTACACTCTGGAGTTGCAAGCAGCAGCAGGAGGCCAAACATTGGCTGAAAGGCACACCCTGAAGTTGGCATCAGCAGGAGGCCAAAAATTGGTTGGAAGGCACACCCTGAAATTGGCATCAGCAGGAGCCTAAAAATTGGCCTAAAGACATAAATGTTTTGCACCATTTGGAAAGTGTTAAACGTGGCACCATGCTGAATCTAGTCGCATGCATCAGGCATTGGTGGGTGGAAATCCTGGCTGATCCATCCCTGATTCATTTTGACAAAGGTGAGTCTCTCCACATTTTTAGTTGACAGACGAGTTCTCCTCGCCGTAACTATGGCCCCCGCCGCACTAAACACCCGCTCAGATGGCATGCTACTTGCCGGGCAGGACAGCTTTTCCAGGGCAAACTCTGCTAGTTGCGGCCACAAATCAAGTTTGGCTGCCCAGAAGTCCAGCGGATCCTCAAGGTGTGTTGGCATGGTCATGTCAAGGTATGACATGACCTGCTGGTTCAGGTCCTGCTCCAGGTCTTCCTGCTGCTCATGAGTAGCCTCACTATGCGGGTGTAGAAAGCTACTCATTAGCGACTGAAGACTGAGGCTGCTGCTGATGGAGCTGCTGCTGCTGCTCCTGCCAACCCCCCCAGCAGCCATGGCAGTGGAAGGTGAGCGCAGAGGTCCCCTCGAGTCAGACCTGCGAGAGTATGGACCATGGCGCAGATAGGCATCGGCCAACTGACTACGTAGAATGTCTTTGTAGTAGTTCAGTTTGTCCTCCCTCTCGGCGGGTTTAAAAAATGCCCCCATTTTGTGCCAGAAGCGAGGGTCCAATAAGGTGGAGAGCCAGAAGTCATCCCGCTGACAAATGGAAACAATTCTGGGGTCACTACGCAAGCACGTGAGCATGCTTCCTGCCATTTGCGCAAGTGACTCGGAGGGAATATCTGTCTCCATCTCCACTGCATACTGCCACGGTGTGTCCGGGTCCTCTGTCTCGCCTTCCTCAAAACCCTCTAGCTCCTCTGGCTGCTCCTGCTCCTCCTCTCCTGTCCGCTGACTAGATAAACCAGCCATTTCGCCAAGCCTAAACTGTGCTTCACTGTGCCCCTCCTCCTCCTCTTCCTCCTCCTCCAGTTCAGCTCCTCCAGTTCAGCTCCAACGGTTCATGTGGCCGTAAGATGTAGACGCCATGTCTCCAGTGCCCTGACCAGCCATGGTTTCCAACATGTGCTGTAGTACATGAAGCAGTGGAATCACGTCGTTCATCCCGTAATCCTGCCGACTGACAAATAAAGTGGCTTCCTCAAAGGGCCTGAGCAAACGGCAGGTGTCACGTATGAGCTGCCACTGGTTGACATTGAAGTTACACAGGGGAGTCCCCCTATCCGCTTGGATCATCAGGAAATCCGTGATGGCTTTTCTCTGTTCATATAATCGGTCCAACATGTGAAGGGTAGAATTCCAATGGGTGGAAACATCGCAAATCAGACTATGTTGGGGGATACCGTTCTGACGCTGTAGCTCAAGAAGGGAGTGTTTGGCGGTGTATGAGTGGCTGAAGTGCATGCAAAGTTTCCTTGAAGTTGTTAGGATGTCTTGCAGATGGGGGGAACACTTCAGAAACCGCTTGACAACCATATTGAAGACGTGAGCCATGCAGGGGGCATGGGTCAGGCTTCCTTGGCGCAGCGCAGACAAAATGTTCTTCCCATTATCGGTAACCATGATTCCCATTTTAAGTTTTCTTGGAGTAAGCCATGTTTGGATTTCCTGATGAATACATTTAAGCAGTTCCTCCCCTGTGTGACTCCGTTCGCCAAGACAAACCATGTGAAGCACTGCGTGACACCTCCGTGCCCTGCACACATGGTAGACTGGAGGGGCACTGAGACTTGAGCCTACAGTGGAGGGTGAGGAGATGGCGGAGGATGAGGAGGCCGAGTCGCACAGTGTCACAGGCCCAGCGGGCAGGGAACGCGGAGGCCGAAGCAGCGTGACCTGTCCAAGTTGCTGCTGCAAAGGGACCACATTTACCCAGTGGGACGTAAACGACATGTACTGTCCCTGACCGTAGTTACAGCTCCAGACGTCGCACATTGCTACACACCGACAGGCTCAAGGACTGGCCCATCTTCTGTTCAACAAAAGTGTGCAGCGCTGGTACTGCCTTCTTGGCAAAGAAATGACGGCTTGGGACTCTCCACCTCGGCTCGGCACAAGCCATCAGTTCTCTGAAAGGTGCAGAGTCCACCACCTGAAAAGGGAGCGACTGCAGCACCAGCAACTTGAACAGGAGCACATTCAGCTCCTGTGCCGTAGGATGAGTGGGCGCATACTGCTGTCTCTTGGACATGGCTTCGCTGATGGATTGCTGGCGGGATGCATGACTTGGAGGAGGAGGAGGAGGAGCAGGAGCGACAGAGGATGGGTATGATGCACAGCTGCCTTCGGCTGAGGTGCTGGAGCCTTGGCTGGCAGAAATTGGGAGCGGCGTGCCACTTGGTGAGGAAGCAGACTGGACCACCCCTTGGGAGCCTCGGTTCTCCCAGGTCGCTTTATGGTGACGCATCATATGTTGACGCAGGGCAGTGGTGCCAACATTTGGGCCCTGGCCACGCTTCACCTTCTGCCTACATATCTTGCATGTGGCCATGTTACCCTCCTGCGGATGCTTCAGGAAAAACTGCCACACTGCCGAGTAGCTACTTTCCCCACCAACAGGCCTCACTGATTCGCTGCTATTGTCGCCAGCTCCAGGAACCCCTGCCCCACTACCTCCCGATAAGGTAGCCTGACACGCAGCAGGCAACCTGCGTCCCTCTTCTCCTGATGATGACGATGAAGCCCCTTCATCACCCGGCTCCCAAGTGCGATCGGCTTCACCGTCATCATCATTATCACCGAGTTGTGGCTGTACGTCACTGATGTTCGTGGATTCGTCCACAGTGTCTGGCACAGGAGCTGGAACGCTCGCAGCACCCACGACACTGTCCACATCACTATTTGTCTGCCTAGCTAAAGAAGCCACCTCCATTTCTTGGCTGGGCAGTAGCTGCTGACTGTCCTCTATCTGATCGTCCTCCTCACTAAAGATTGGAGCTGAACCCAAAGCATAGGATACGTCGCTGGGGGAGGGAATGGCGTAGGACAGAGGCGATGGGAGGATATATGCACAGCAACAGTGTCTAAGCAGGCTCCAACAGGCCAAATTACTTTAAATAACTGTGCAGCTTAGAGTAAATACAGAGGCTAATGGGATGTTACAGAATGGGATGCCCCACAGCAGACTTGAGATCAGTATATATGCACAGCAACAGTGTCTAATCAGGCTCAAACAGGCCAAATTACTTTAAATAACTGTGCAGCTTACAGTAAATACAGAGGCTAATGTGATGTTACAGAATGGGATGCCCCACAGCAGACTTGAGATCAGTATATATGCACAGCAACAGTGTCTAAGCAGGTTCAAACAGACCAAATTACTTTAAATAAGTTTGCTGCTTAGAGTAAATACAGAGGCTAATGTGATGTTACAGAATGGGATGCCCCACAGCAGACTTGAGATCAGTATATATGCACAGCAACAGTGTCTAAGCTGGCTCAAACAGTCCAAATTACTTTAAATAAGTGTGCAGCTTAGAGTAAATACAGAGGCTAATGGGATGTTACAGAATGGGATGCCCCACAGCAGACTTGAGATCAGTATATATGCACAGCAACAGTGTCTAAGCAGGCTCAAACAGGCCAAATTACTTTAAATAACTGTGCAGCTTACTGTAAATACAGAGGCTAATGTGATGTTACAGAATGGGATGCCCCACAGCAGACTTGAGATCAGTATATATGCACAGCAACAGTGTCTAAGCAGCCTCAAACAGGCCAAATTACTTTAACCCCCTTAGCGGTGATCCCGAGCGTGACTCGGGGTTAATTTGTGCTGTAAGTAGCGGTATCCCCGAGTCACGCTCGGGATCGATTTGGGAGCAAGAGCAGGCGGCGCAGCCTCCTTACCTTCTCCCTGCGATCCAGCGATGTCCCCGCCGCGATCACAGGTGAGAGCCGCGGCTGCGGCGTCCGTCTCCACTTCCGGGTTCCGTCTCTGTGAGCCGCAGAGGCTCATGGGGGCGGAGCCGTGTGTCAGAGACAAATGCAATGGTAACGCTTTCGTTACCATTACATTTGTCTATTTCAAAACGCCAGGGAGGTTAAATAAGTTTGCTGCTTAGAGTAAATACAGAGGCTAATGGGATGTTACAGAATAGGGTTCCCCACAGCAGACTTGAGATCAGTATATATGCACAGCAACAGTGTCTAAGCAGGCTCAAACAGGCCAAATTACTTTAAATAAGTGTGCAGCTTAGAGTAAATACAGAGGCTAATGGGATGTTACAGAATGGGATGCCCCACAGCAGACTTGAGATCAGTATATATGCACAGCAACAGTGTCTAAGCAGGCTCAAACAGGCCAAATTACTTTAAATAAGTTTGCTGCTTAGAGTAAATACAGAGGCTAATGGGATGTTACAGAATGGGATGCCCCACAGCAGACTTGAGATCAGTATATATGCACAGCAACAGTGTCTAAGCAGGCTCAAACAGGCCAAATTACTTTAAATAACTGTGCATCTTACAGTAAATACAGAGGCTAATGTGATGTTACAGAATGGGATACCCCACAGCAGACTTGAGATCAGTATATATGCACAGCAACAGTGTCTAAGCAGGCTCAAACAGGCCAAATTACTTTAAATAAGTTTGCTGCTTAGAGTAAATACAGAGGCTAATGTGATGTTACAGAATGGGATGCCCCACAGCAGACTTGAGATCAGTATATATGCACAGCAACAGTGTCTAAGAAGGCTCAAACAGGCCAAATTACATTAAATAACTGTGCAGCTTACAGTAAATACAGAGGCTAATGGGATGTTACAGAATGGGATGCCCCACAGCAGACTTGAGATCAGTATATATACACAGCAACAGTGTCTAAGCAGGCTCAAACAGGCCAAATTACTTTAAATAAGTGTGCAGCTTAGAGTAAATACAGAGGCTAATGGGATGTTACAGAATGGGATGCCCCACAGCAGACTTGAGATCAGTATATATGCACAGCAACAGTGTCTGAGCAGGCTCAAACAGGCCAAATTACTTTAAATAAGTTTGCTGCTTAGAGAAAATACAGAGGCTAATGGGATGTTACAGAATGGGATGCCCCACAGCAGACTTGAGATTAGTATATATGCACAGCAACAGTGTCTAAGCAGGCTCAAACAGGCCAAATTACTTTAAATAAGTGTGCAGCTTAGAGTAAATACAGAGGCTAATGGTATGTTACAGAATGGGATGCCCCACAGCAGACTTAAGATCAGTATATATGCACAGCAACAGTGTCTAAGCAGGCTCAAACAGGCCCAATTGCTCTAAATAAGTGTGCAGCCTAGAGTAAATACAGAGGCTAATGGGATGTTACAGAATGGGATGCCCCACAGCAGACTTGAGATCAGTATATATGCACAGCAACAGTGTCTAAGCAGGCTCAAACAGGCCAAATTACTTTAAATAAGTTTGCTGCTTAGAGTAAATACAGAGGCTAATGGGATGTTACAGAATGGGATGTCCCACAGCAGACTTGAGATCAGTATATATGCACAGCAACAGTGTCTAAGCAGGCTCAAACAGGCCAAATTACTTTAAATAAGTTTTCTGCTTAGAGTAAATACAGAGGCTAATGGGATGTTACAGAATGGGATGCCCCACAGCAGACTTGAGATCAGTATATATGCACAGCAACAGTGTCTAAGCAGGCTCAAACAGGCCAAATTACTTTAAATAACTGTGCAGCTTAGAGTAAATACAGAGGCTAATGGGGTGTTACAGAATGGGATGCCCCACAGCAGACTTGAGATCAGTATATATGCACAGCAACTGTGTCTAAGCAGGCTCAAACAGGACAAATTACTTTAAATAACTGTGCAGCTTAGAGTAAATACAGAGGCTAATGTGATGTTACAGAATGGGATGTCCCACAGCAGACTTGAGATCAGTATATATGCACAGCAACAGTGTCTAAGCAGGCTCAAACAGGCCAAATTACTTTAAATAACTGTGCAGCTTACAGTAAATACAGAGGCTAATGTGATGTTAAAGAATGGGATGCCCCACAGCAGACTTGATATCAGTATATATGCACAGCAACAGTGTCTAAGCAGGCTCAAACAGGCCAAATTACTTTAAATAAGTATGCAGCTTAGAGTAAATACAGAGGCTAATGAGATTTTATAAAATGGTAATGTTCCCACAGCAGACTTGAGATCAGTTCAGTATATATGCACAACATCAAAAATGTATAAGCAGCCTGAAACCGCTAAAAAAGCCAGTCAGCCTGCCAGTAACACTCAGGCTGGATGAAAAAAAAAAAAATCTCCCTGTGACTGCCTCCGGTTTTTCCTAACTTTCCCTGCTTCTCGCTGACTTCCTGCCTGTCTCCTGCCTGTCTCCTGCCTGTCTCCTGCCTGTCCCTGTCTGTCCCTGGCTCTCTAACTGTCTCTCCCTGACTACAGCAGCGTCCTGTCTCTCACGAATGCAATAGAGAAATGAGGAAAAGTAAGATGGCCGCCGCCTTAAATAGCGCTGTGACGTCACCGGGCTTGCTGGCTGCTGATAGGCCGCATGTGACTGCCCCAGCATGCACTGGAGCGGGGTAGATGTCTGGACATGTCCCGTCCGCCATCTTAGAATGCCTGTAATGTAAATGAATGGATGTTAAAGGAAAACTTCGAGCGATTGAAGCACGGGGAAATTCGAATTCGATCCGAATCGAATTTTTCATGAAATTCGGATCGAATCCGGGCTCCCAATATGGAGCTCCGAATATGGGCTCCTAATGCTGCTGCCAACTCCTGGGTGTGTCTTTCAGGCAATATATGGGCTTCTAATGCTGCTGCCAACTCCTGGGTGTGTTTTTCAGGCAATATATGAGCTCCCTATGCTGCTGCAAACTCCAATGTGTTTTTCAGGCAATATATGGGCTCCTAATGGTGCTGCTGCTGCCAACTCCTGGTTGTGTCTTTCAGGCAATATTTGAGCTCCCTATGCTGCTGCCAACTCCAATGTGTTTTTCAGGCAATATATGGGTTCCTAATGCTGCTGCCACTGCCAACTCCTGGGTTTGTCTTTCAGGCAATATATGGGCTCCTAATGCTGCTGCTGCTGCTGCCAACTCCTCGGTGTGTCTTTCAGGCAATATACGGGCTCCTAATGCTGCTGCCAACTCCAATGTGTGTCTTTCAAGCAATAGATGGGCTCCCAATGCTGCTGCCAACTCCAATGTGTTTTTCAGGCAATATATGAGCTGCCTATGCTGCTGCCAACTCCAATGTGTTTTTCAGGCAATATATGGGCTCCTACTGCTGCTGCCAACTCCTGGGTGTGTCTTTTAGGCAATATATGGGCTCCTAATGCTGCTGCCAACTCCTTGGTGTGTTTTTCAGGCAATATATGAGCTCCCTATGCTGCTGCCAACCCCAGTGTGTTTTTCAGGCAATATATGGGTTCCTAATGCTGCTGCCGCTGCCAACTCCTGGGTTTGTCTTTCAGGCAATATATGGGCTCCTAATGCTGCTGCTGCTGCCAACTCCTGGGTGTGTCTTTCAAGCAATATATGGGCTCCTAATGCTGCTGCCAACTCCAATGTGTGTCTTTCAGGCAATATATGGGCTCCTAATGCTGCTGCCAACTCCAATGTGTTTTTCAGGCAATATATGAGCTCCCTATGCTGCTGCCAACTCCAATGTGTTTTTCAGGCAATATATGAGCTCCCTATGCTGCTGCCAACTCCAATGTGTTTTTCAGGCCATTTATGAGCTCCCTATGCTGCCAACTTCTGGGTGTGTTTTACAGGCAATATATGTGCTCCCTATGCTGCTATCAAGTCCAGAGTGTGTCTTTCAGGCAATATATGGGCTCCTAATGCTGCGGCCAACTCCAATGTGTTTTTCAGGCAATATATGGGCTCCTAATGCTGCTGCCAACTCCTGGGTGTATCTTTCAGGCAATATATGGGCTCCCTATGCTGCTGCTCACTCCAATGTGTTTTTCAGACAATATATGGGCCCCTGCTGCTGCTGCTGCCAACTCCTGTGTGTGTCTTTCAGGCAATATATGGGCTCCTAATGCTGCTGCCAACTCCTGGGTGTGTCTTTCAGGCAATATATGAGCTCCTAATGCTGCTGCCAACTCCAATGTGTTTTTCAGGCAATATATGGGCTCCTAATGCTGCTGCCAGCTCCTGGGTGTGTCTTTCAGGCAATATATGAGCTCCCTATGCTGCTGCCAACTCCAATGTGTTTTTCAGGCAATATATGAGCTCCCCATGCTGCTGCCAACTCCAATGTGTTTTTCAGGCAATATATGAGCTCCCTATGTTGCTGTCAACTTCTGGGTGTGTCTTTCAGGCAATATATGGGCTCCCTATGCTGCTGTCAACTCCAATGTGTTTTTCAGGCAATATATGAGCTCCCCATGCTGCTGCCAACTCCAATGTGTTTTTCAGGCAATATATGAGCTCCCTATGCTGCTGCCAACTCCACTGTGTTTTTCAGGGTGTGTTTTTTAGGAAATATATGGGTTCCTTATGCTGCTTCCAAGTCCGGAGTGGGTCTTTCAGGGAATATATGGGCTCCTAATGCTGCTGCCATCTCCTGGGTGTGTCTTTCATGCAAAATATGGGCTCCCTATGCTGCTGCCAACTCCAATGTGTTTTTCAGGCAATATATGGGCTCCCTATGCTGCTGACAACTCCTGGGTGTGTCTTTCAGGCAATATATGAGCTCCCTATGCTGCTGACAACTCCTGGGCGTGTCTTTCAGGCAATATATGAGCTCCCTATGCTGCTGCCAAGTCCAGAGTGTGTCTTTCAGGCAATATATGGTCTCCCTGTGCTGCTGCCAACTCCTGGGTGTGTTTTTCAGGCAATATATGGGCTCCCTATGCTGCTGCCGAATTCAGGGTATGTTTTTCAGGCAATATATGTGCTCATTATGCTGATGCCACCTCAAGGCTCTGTAATTGTGCCGCTCTGTGACAGCGAATCTAATAGCGACGCCTCTGATCTGCATGTCATACTTCTTTACAATAGTATTTCACTAACCCAGCATGCATCCTATGCATGTTACAGCCAAGCAAAATGTTCTGCAACCCTATGGAGGCTCTCAGACTCCCAGAAATAGCCATTTTTAATAGCGATTTGTCGCGATTAAATTCGGACCTAAACAATTTTTCCCCTGAAAATTTGGCGAATCAGCCAAATTTCATCTCTACCTGTCACCACTGATTTCCTCTACCTTCCATTAAAAGAAAGAAACAAGCCTGTTGGGATATTTCTTGATGCCAGTTGTATACGTGACCCCTTCTCCCACAGCGGGGCATCCCGAATAGGAATGCCCCAGTGGGTTTGTTCCATACTCCATACTTCAAAGTGAAGAGCATTGAGGGCGATGTGAGGAGTGCGTGCCAGGAGCCAGTCCCCTGCCTGCCCACACAGTGCATGAGAGCAGGAAAGCTGATCTGCTCAGCGCTCACCCTGCTGGCCTGCTCAGTCTCTCCCTGCTCTGATCAACTAGTGCTGCCTGAGCAAGAGCATCGCTCTGCAGGGGGAGGCGGCGGAGGAGGGGGACGATTGTGCTGCCCAGCTTGGTGAAGGTAAGTACATTTATATGTTTGTGACCCAGGTGCACCCGGCGTATAAGACGACCCCCCCACTTGGAGGCATGTTTTACAGGGGGAAAAAGTAGTCTTATACGGCGGCAAATACGGTATGTCCCAATTCAGAAAGGGTGCAGGAGAGGAAAGCCACCAATTTGATCAGTGGAATAAAGGATCACAGGGAATTATGTTTATTTATTCTTGAGTGGAGATCCTGGGGTGGCATTATTAACTCGTATAAGTATATAAATGGCCCATATGAAATATATAGGGAAAATCTTTTCAAAAGTCAAGAAGGGACTCCCTCAATCTGGGTAAAAAAAAGATTCAATCTCCTGAGGCAACAATCGTTCTTTACCATAAGAACTATAAATCTGTGAGATAGACTGCTACAGGAGCTTGCTACAGCATCAACAGCATTGCTTAAAAATGCTTTCTTATAGTAATACAACTATACTGTTAGTTATAGATATAAATATCTGTAAATATTAAAAAATACATTTTCTCAATCCTGTCCCTTGGTTGAACTTGATCAACATTTTTCAACTATATTAACGATGCAACTATCTGAAATTATATAAGCAACATTACTTTAGGAAAGTAATTTTCCCTTTTTTTTTGTCTTTTTAAAACCAGAATTGTTGTACGGAACTGAAAACCTAAATGCCAGACTATTATTCCGCCATCACCAGACTTAACAGTTAGAACTAAGCACAGTACATGGGCAGTTTGTTCTTCTAGAAGAGGCCAAACCCAAATAGAAATGTAAATATAATTCTCATAGCGCTGTGTTTTACACCTCTTCTCCAGCCAACAGTTCAAATTGTTCATGGTGTTCTTGGACTTGTTTGCATCTCAGTCACAGGAAATCAGTTTCTGATCTTTGTGCTAAACAGCTCTTGTGCTCATCCTGATTCAAAAGGATGTTTAGAACTAGTTCAATTTTGTTTGTCTCAAGGACCTCTTACAGAGAGTTCACAGAGAGTTAAAGGAAATAAAAAGAAAACATCACACCATAAAAAGTCCTTTATTAAACTATAATTTCACTCCAATACTTACTTGGTATCCACCACTGGGTGGCGTCCTCATCTGTCCTATTCCATATGTCGCTATCCACTGAAGACACTGGGGTATAGGACACAGATCCTCTGCCCTGCCCTGGCCTCCTGCCCCCTCACTCCCCACCACAGGAAGAAGCTATTTATATGTGAGCAGTGAGATGGGATGGGAAAGCTCTCGCTCCCTGCTCCTAGCCCCTCCCTTCTGTGGGGAGCAAAGTGGCAGGAGCCCAGCGCAGGGCATTGGATCTCTGTCCTACACCATGCTGTCTTCAGCATAGAGCAGTGCAGGGCAAAGAGGAAGCAAGTGAGTTTTTGCTTTTTTTATTTAAGGATTTGGATTTAAGGAAAAAATTGGTTGGCGTGAATCCCAAGAAGATTTAGATTAGTTCCAAAACTATTTTCCCTGAAATTTTGAGCGAATTTTGATTTGGACAAATCTTTTTGCTTATCTCTAGTTACAATCATGGATACCACCTAGAATGGCACCACGAATGGCTGCCAATGGCTGTAAAAATGTCTGCTATGCGAAGAGCTTGTCCCCCTTCCTGGTTAACTTACTTCTGCCCAATGTTTAAATTTAGCACAGCCTCCATGCCATAAGGAATTTCTTGAATGTGTCTATCGTATATACTTGCCCACAATAAATCTGGTCCTGAATAGCATATTCCCTCCTTCTGTTTGATATCGTATTATTTGTTTCAGTTCCTTTTTATCTGTACAAGACTAATGTTGTAGCATTCTGTCTCATGGAGGAGAGTAGATGTATGGCTAGATAACTCTGAAAATCAGCCAGGTGTTAGTAATGTCTATCAAAACAAAACATAAACCATTATTACTATGTCTTAGTTATGTTAGCATAGCATAATCTTCTAGGTATAATACATAATAGAATCTGTTATTTGAAGGCTTATTGTTGCCTTTATTTACCAAGATATCAATTAAAATGAAAATATTTGGATTTAACTGGTTTATACAGTTACCTAGAGTATATGCTCATTGTATTGTGCTGCACTGTGTTAGCCATTGCGAATAGTAGAAAAGTAAAGAAATAAGATGAAACCTTTTGTAGGCTATTTTAAGGTGAACTTTTGAGAAACCTAGTTCTCTTTGTCAGACACGATGTTATACAATGGAACCATAAGCAGACATTTATATACACAAAACCACATCAAAAGATATTAAAAAAAAAACCTTTAAAAGCATCAGGAGATAAGAGTGTCATTTAGAGCAAGTCACTGTGTGGCTAAAGAGTACAAAAACCTTCTACTCAAAGGCAACTAGTGGACATGGATTTGGAGCTTTAGACTCTCATCAGCACTACGGCAGATGTTTTTAGCTGTATGGGGAGTGAGACTTGGTGAGTACCAAAACAGAGTCGCAAGCCAAGTTATTTACAAACATCCAGGACATAAATTTCAGATTAGCCAGGTGTGAAGAGTCCACACTAAACCTTGATGATATCTGTTTCTTTTCAGGAAAAAACAAGAAATGGCACCACACTTAATTCTAGCAAACAGTATTGTCTTGTACTATTGAGAATAGTAGAAAAGTGAAGAAATAAGGCAATACCCTCTTTAGGCCCACCAAGCACACCCCAAGGTGAGCTCCTGAGAACACACATCTTTAACCCTTTTAGTGTCAGCTATGTGAGTCTCATGTAGCTTCCTCTCCTACTGTTAAGTGCCAGCTATGTGAGACTCAAATAGCTGACTTTAAACTCTTTTATTACAGTTAACCCTTTGTGAACTGGTAAGGGATCCATGAGACCCCTATACCAGTTCACAAGGCTCGGGGGCTGGTAAATCCCCTGTGGCTAGCGGGTGACTTGCCATTAACTCCACCCCCGGAATTACCTGCCTCCCGAAAGCCTGGGGGTCAGAGGAGCCTAGGGACATTTAGGCTTTGCAGGCTTGTAGCCAAGGCTGGCCCTTTTGCCCTGTTCTACAAGCCCTGCATAGCTGGTCCACGGGCTGGTTATGCTGGGTAGGAGGAACCCCATGTCATTTTTTGGGGTGATTTTTAAAGGTTTTTAACCCTTAAAGTTTCCTCAAAAATGGGGTCCCCCATGCCCCATTTTATAGTGTGGATAGTAGTGGCATTTTATTTGTAAATGTTATAACGTGTTCTTTTTAGTTTGGCGGGTCTCCTGGGCAGGAATGGGAACGGGGGGCTACCGATACATATGTGGTAACATTGCAATTGGGAGAAATGGGGCTTTGACATGCAATATGGTTTTCTTTAACAAAACAAATGTTTTAATTAAAAATATTTAAAAAACAAAGAAAAAAAAAAAGAAAAAATGCCGGCATGGTGGGAGCGGGCCGGCCGGCTTTACCGGCCCGCCGGCCGGTTCCGCTGTCAGCGCGGAACCGGCCGGCCCGCTCCCACCATACCGGCATTCTTTCTTTTTTTTTTTTCTTTGTCTTTTAAATGCCGGCATGGTGGGAGCGGGCCGGCCGGCTTTACCAGCCCGCCGGCCGGCTCCGCTGTCAGCGGGCCGGCTTTGCCCGCTCCCACCATTTTTTTTTTTCCTTTGTTTTTTAAATGCCGGCATGGTGGGAGCGGGCCGGCCGGCTCCGCTGTCAGCGGAACCGGTCGGCCCGCTCCCACCATGCCGGCATTTTTTTTTTTAAATTTCAGGAAAAATTCGATCGGCACGAACCACAAAATATTCGGGTTCGTGCCGAATCGAATATTTCCTGAAATTCGGAGCGAATTCCGGTTCGTCCGAACCGGTTCGCTCATCTCTACCTGGGAGCTTCAGAAACTGTTTATTCAATAGGAATGTGGCTGCTCTGCTTTTGGAAAGTTGTCAAACTTAGGGTAGACTTTTCACTGTGGGGCACCAGGATCACACTGCAAGCAAGGCGGGCACAGGAGACCACTAACTAAAACCCAAGACTCGATCTGGCAGTCTGTAATCTAAGGACAACCCCAGTGTTCACTGCAGATCCCCACAAGTGAGGATAGGCTAGGCTGTATAACCTGAAATCAATTGACCTGTCCAGGTCCACTATTTTAAAACTTAGGAGATGTCTCCAAAACTCCAGAGATCAGGTGGAGCTTGCCCGTAGGCTATGGCTTGACATAAATAGGTACTTTCTTTTAATGCAGATCAAAACCGGGGATTTTGGTAATCCGTAATTTTGTTCCTTACTCCCAGCATCCTGATTTCTGATTCCTCGCTGTGTGAAACCCCCTATATCAGCCATGGCGCCGGTGTTGGTCCCCGCTGCTATATGACAGGCTGGGGGGGACATCCAGAATTCTGGAGCCCACCCTCCACATAACCCCCCAGAATGCCCATAAATCTCACCTTAACCTCACTCACCTACCAGAAAGCCATTGCATCGGAGAGCAATGTCAGCTGGAACAATGTCAGCGCTGGCTGCCCCCATGTGCACCGTGTGGCCAATCGCCGTGCAGGATTCCCGGTGGGGGAACAGTGTTAAGGTGAGATTTATGGGCATTCTGGGGAGGGGGGGTTATGTGCAGGGGGGCTCCAGTGAACCCAGCCTGTCACATAGCAGCGGGGACCAACACCCTTGCCACTTTAATGTTCAGCAAACAGCTCTGTTTACGAACATCGGGAGCAAGAGGTGTCCCATCCCTTGGATCACACGCACTCCCGCTCCCAGCACATCTGAAAGTCTGAGGATGGGAGTGTGCACCCAGCCCAAATATGCTGAGGATGAGGTTGCCCATTGTTTACATTGGCGAGGGAGCCAGGAAGTAGGTGAGTTCGGCAGTGTCCCAAGGGGAGGTTCCCACAGCAGGGCAGCAGGGAAAGTCTAGTGGATCCCAGAACTAGCCATGTTGGGTTTTGTTCTGTTTTAAGAATGCGTCTCACCTGCAAGGGAGATGTGGTGAGTATACAGATGCTGCCATAGCTGCCATTGGCGTAGCTGCATTTGAAGTATAAAGCTTGTTCAGCTTATAAATGCTAACCAAGACCAGTCTTCCTTTGTGAAATTCGTGTTCTTTTGACGTTCATAATTAATGGATTAGAAGTGCCTTGCACTTCACAAATATGGCATCCTGTGCGTTAACACTTGTGGTGGCTTCTGTATGCAGTAAATCGCTCAGAGGTTTGCTTTACAATAGCAGCTACCAGTCCAGACACACACTATAATGGTCTATTATTTTACACAATGGAAAAATGGATAGGACATTCAATATGGCAATTAAAATACCAAGGACAAGCCATGAGGCAAAAGGCCATGTTAAAAATTCCCATAAAATAGGAGGGACAAAGTCTCCTTTACTTCCAAAAACATTCTTTAAGAAAACTGACAGCCTGTATTGCCAGGATATAACATATAACTCAGCGCATACATTTTTTTAAATGTACATTCATATAAATGTATGCAATTCTAAGTTTATAGGTTTATGATGTAAAATAGTAGTACATAAAACATTTTATCATTATACAGTTTTAAATAAGCCATATAATGATAAAATGCTGTAGCCCAGAGCGCCGGAGGCTGTGTTTTTTAACATGTATCCACCAGTAAAAAAGCGAAAACATATGGCATTATATTGTAATAACATTGTGACATTTCTGTATATGCAATTCTGCATAAATATATAAAAAATGAAAAATATTTTCAGAAATGGCTTTTTCTAGGCCAGGAGAGGTCACAACATTATTTGAGAATAAAAAAAAATTAATAAAACCCCCTGTTTTAAGAGAAAGAACGTCCATTGAAATGTATGGGAGAGCGACAGGTAGCGAGAGGTAATACGTGACACTCTGCAAGGCTGAACGCTGGCGCTGTATGCTGAGGCTGGGATAATGATGAATCTGATGCTACATGGCGTTATCCCAGTCACTCAACAGATTCTGCTTGATAAATGTGCAATTGCGTGCCGTGTCCGGCGTTCACCTGACGCTACCTGTCGCTCAACAGATTCTGCTTGATAAATGTGCAATTGCGTGCCGTGTCCGGCGTTCACCTGACGCTACCTGTCGCTACCTCTCATTTACAAGGCACTACCTGATGCTATTCCTTCATGAATAAGGGCCTAAGTGAAACAAGGCTAATAAAGAAAGGAAAAATAGTTTTTGTCTATTAAAAATATAAATCTCCTGTAACTGTGAGTGATGGGACTGTTATATTTATATATATATATATATATATATATATATAATTATTTCAAATTGGGATTTTTGATATGCTGTTATTTTGTATATTCTAACATAAAATATTTAACCCATTAAAAAGAAGTTACATCTCATACTAATTAAGTAGATATATTATTTTACAAGAAATACCAGCAGTCTATGGGGAATTCAAACACACTAAAAAAAGGCCCTCCTCAAATTTGTATTTATTCCCTACTGCTGTTATTTTTTCCAGACAAAATAAAAAAAAAATATTCTTATTTTAAAAATTCTTAAACTCATCTGTAGAACTTCACTGTCAGAGATGCAGGGGATTTTCCTAAAATATTTTTCACAATCTCCAAAATTTACATTAGCTCCATCCTAGGTTTAGAGCTAAAAGGTTAATGTTCACTTTATTGTGCATTGAATGCGATTTCACGCAAAACTCCCAAAACTGCCAAAATAATTTTGATAATCCTTCATGTATAACATTTAAAAGGACAAAAGATTGAAAATTGATACCTTTTAATTATTTAATCTGCAACTACATTCCAGCTCCATAAAGAACTCCAGAAATTCCTTACTGCTATAAGCATTTGCAAACAACCAAAATAATCAATTTGTTCTGGTGATGTTGCTGCTTGTTTGTTCTTGAGAAGACAAAGCACATTTTAAAGATCTTTTCCTTGTTATTAGCAAAACAAGTTTCACTTTTAATGGATGCCTATTAACACAATTACCCCCTTTAGCTATGTAACAATACAGTTGCAATGTGTTAATCTTCATGAGGCATCTCTCGTGACCTATGGACAGGTCAAAAGTCTTGCCTTCCCAAAGATAGAGATGTTTTGTGATGCATCTATTTATTGTTACATATCACACATTTGATGGTATATAGATTAGGAGAATATGCAAAGCAAGTTGGGGGATAAACCAAAGTGGAAGTCTAAACCTTTTGGTAGTTTCCGATTTGTATGTTATCCAAATAATAATCTAAAAAATAAAAGGTAAGAAAAGGTCAAAGACAGTAAAGATAATGACTACAGCAGAATGGGCCACAATATAGATCCACTGCATGAGCAAACTGGTGGAGCTATCTTTCAGTTATACAGTAATACATACAGCTTACCTAGGGCTCTGGAGGTCTGGTACCCAATTGTGTGCCTGTCTCTTCTTGAGACTGTCCCCTGATGGCGAGGAGGCACAGGCCCTGGTCAGGAAACAGGAAATTTACAGTTTCACAGACTTATAGAAACACAGGCAGCCAAAGAACCTACACTGCAGGACAGGTAAAATCATCTGCACACATAAGAAGATTTGCAATAAACTGTTATTTCATCACAGGCTGCTTTAGGGGTCAGCACTTGAGGAGTTCTCCCCAAAAAAGCAGAATGGTACTTTTAAAACCTGTCCTCTTCCTTCGAGGA
This sequence comes from Gastrophryne carolinensis, assembly GCA_027917425.1. Lineage (NCBI taxonomy): Eukaryota > Metazoa > Chordata > Amphibia > Anura > Microhylidae > Gastrophryne > Gastrophryne carolinensis. The sequence goes on from CM051236.1 coordinate 378,878,775, forward strand.
AAATAAATAAGCAGGACGTATAAGTATCCCCATCCTCTTGCCATCTAGCATTATTAGACCTTTTTTTTTTCTTTTTGTATTTCTATGCAATGCTTGTGTGCAATGTGGCAAAGATGGAATGCTTTAGATGCCAGTGGCTGTTCCTCCCGCCAAGCTTTGCTATCCCAGCTTCTCCACCACATGCAGTATGCCACATCTATGCCTCTCTTTTCTCACCACTTCAGCAGCCATCTTCATGTGCTCCACCATTACACACAGCCTTCCCATGTCTTATCCTTTAATGCCTCAGCTTGATCCAGGCTTTTTCTATTGCAGCTCAGCTTTTCTCCTGCTGGTAGCTTGTGTCCCCCCCCCCCCCCCCCCCCCAGTCATTGGGAGTGCACCCAATGACTGGGAACCCCTGTTATAAAGATTCAAAAAGCACAATTTTTGATCAGTATCCTTATCATTATGGACTCAACTAGTAAAGATATGGAAAGTTTGGAAGCTCCAGGGCTTTTGGTATGTCAGGGGTGTTATATAGTATTATTATAGCTTTTATGCAGTAACTTTAATATACATTACTTCAAACTGAATACTTTTAACTTCAAAAATTCACCTGGTGTGCAATGAAATCCTCTGTAAACAAAAGTGACACTCCCTTTCACTAGTTTCCAAAAGCTGCACATGAAAGGACTGGCTCAGTAAAGAAATCTTTGTTTGCACACAGAATCTTCAGAAGGCTTTTATAGGAAACATATATTCATTATTAAATTATATTTATGAAAAATGTAAGTGATCTATTAAAGGTGGGAAACTACTCTCCTAGTTCTTGTGAGTTTGTACTGCAAAATTCTTTAGAACCATAAATGTATAAAAAGATGACTTTTGCTGAAAAGGGGCTTATTGTGGGTCGTTTTAAAGCATGGTGTTTGTACTGTAGTATTTGTTTAAAGAGAACTATGTTGTGTACCTAAGCTTTTCTTTGGGGGATTAGCAGTCAGCTTCATGAGTTTGTCTGCTCACTATGTATAGAATAAACGAACTGAAATGGATGGAACAAAATGATACGGCACAATGTAGAAAAGAAATTATGTGAACTTTTACAAATGCAAATATTTGCATATATCTTTGATATATATATATATATATATATATATATATATATATATATATATATAATGCAGTCCAGAAAACCGAAAATGTCTCTAGATTATTAGAAAACATCTACAGCTCATTGGTAGAAATTGTCCACCCTCCAACCCGATGAGGTGTAGGAGATTAAACAATTATATTTCAATTTTATGTTGAGGTGGACAGCATTCCAAGCATTCACATACACTTCTAATCCGGGCCAAGCTTTTAGGGAACTACTAAGGATACCCAGCTGTGACACTGTCTACTATTCTCTTCAACCCAATATCATTCCGCAGTACTCCAGAGACATTTGAGCCATGACAGTCAAATTAAATGGTTCATGTCTCTGGTAGTATTAGCCTCAACAGGTGTCTGTTTAGTAAATGTTGTCTCTAGACCAATGCCTTTGGGAGGGCGGGGGGGGGGGGCATGCTGCAAGGTGGGGAGGGTTTCACACAGCATTTTATCCAAGGCCAGCCACTGGTCTCCCCCTCCGGGCATCCCAAATCAGAATGCTCCACTTTTTTAAACCCTTTTTACTCAGTAGCAACGTGAAATAAGGCTCCTTCTCTGAAAGCAGAACAAAGCTCAGAGCGGCCACTGGTCTTCCCCCTGGGTATCTCAGATCAGTATGCCTCACTGTGTGAAACCCTTGTTACTTTGTAGCAACTTGACAAACTTGACAAATGGTGGATTCCCCCTTAAAGTAGAAATGAACCCAGAGCGGCCACTGGTCTTCCACCTGGGCATCCCGGATCGGGGCTTTGTTTCGCTTTAAGGGAGGAAGTTTGCCATTTTTCATGGTGCTAATGAGTAAAAAGGGTTTCATACAGTGGGGCATCCCGATCTGGGATTTCCAGGGGGAAGACCAGTGGCCGCTCTGGGTTTTTTTCTGCTTTATGTGAGGAAATCCGCAATTTTTCACATTGCTACTGAGTAAAAAGCGTGAGCAGCGCTGTGTTTAATAATAATGTAAAGGAGGGGGGTTATTCCATCCTAACCTGATTTGGTCATGATGTTTTGAAGCAGACCAAAACCCATGTAACCCAGCCCTTTGGAGTGTGAAGGAATCCAGGGCTGGGTTACTGGCATCATGCCACTGGGGCATCCCAATTTGTGTGAGACCTCACTGGATACACAAAATGTGGTTTATTTAGTAAATTACATTTTTTTGTAAGGTAACCTCACTTTTTCATTGTTTAACTATACCCATATACTCGTACCAGCTTGTCACAACAATGCTATTTACTGCTTTTTTATAAAGAAATACATTTATATTATGCAGAATTGAGTTCAGCCTTTTGGCCCGGCCTTCCACAATATTTTTAGTTTCTCATGTGGCCCCATGGGCTGTTGTTATTTCTTAACTTGTAAAAGTTCTAATTTTTCACCCTTTGCCATCCATTTCTCATGTCCTATGGGTGTTACTGATTTGTATTTTTAGATTTACATTTGTATTCAGTTTTGTGTTGTTATTCAATGTATTTTTTTAATTCAACAAAAAAGACATGTGTATATTAAGCTAGAAAAGTGTACTAGCTATAGTTTATTTAACCTCACAGCTAGTCGAACATGTACAGGTGTCCTTAGAATCAGTACCACCCTGTCCTTTGACCTTCAGTATTTAGAAAAGATCAAAATGTCATGACCTCATAAATATCATAAATAACAAATGCTATGGTCATTTCGCTAGTCATTTAACCAAAGGAATTGCCACCTGTGATCTTGCATAAAACATTTCTGCTAGAGGGAGACCATATAGGACACTGTGTTATGGCCTTTGACATGTATAGGATCATGTCCAACCTTACCACAATTAAGAATTAAGTTGAAGACATTTTTTTTTTTGTAATGCCTGCCCTGAAGATACAGCTTGACCTTTTAGCAGTAAATCAATACACAGACTTTGTCAGGTCCTTTTCCTTAACTTAAGTGTTTGGCTAAGTAACAAGTTTTAAAATGCATGCTACTGTACAGTACACACAGCTTAGTGGTGCTAAGTGACAGTTACCAAGAAAAAGGTTTCGTTTTTCCCTCATTGTATTGGGCGAATGTTAACTGTAATAGAATTTTTACAGTTGAAGTATTTTTGTTTTAGTTTCTGAGTTGTGGTGTGCATGATATACAGTAGATTATGAGGCCGATTTATTAATAGCGCCAGGTAGCGACAGATGAGCGCCAGTAGCGTGATTTTCACAGCGCCCGCTAGTATTCGCTGTGCTTGGCCGTTGTTCGGTTGTTGACAGCGACTCAGTCGGTGTGCGGTAATGTTGAATACGGGGTTAGGAGTCGCTGTTTGACAGGTTCCGCGCTGTATGCCTGACAGCGAATGGTCATAGCAAACGGCTCCCAGCATATTCATTAACAAATCACGCTCAAAAAATTCTCGCGCTGTGAAAAGCTTGTTTAAACCCCAGAGCGCTGGAGGCGATGGCTTAAAAGTAGTTTTTAACCCCCAAACATCCCTATTTTTTTATTTAAAAATTAAACAAGTTTTTCTAAACATTTTGTAATATGAATACATTAATATCAGACCTGTAATATCAATTCTGCACAAATTTTTTATTTTTTATTTTTTTACCTAATATCTAACATTGCCGAAGTGGTCACAGAATTTTTGACATTTAAAAAAAAAACAAAAACATTAATATCAATTAAATATGAAGATTTAAAGATTGCTCCATTGAAATGCATTGGAGAGCGCCAGGTAGCGAGAGGTCATACCTGGCACTGTGATGGGATTAGCAGCGGCGCTGTTCGTTGCAGTCCGCTACATGATGAATCCCGCGCTAGCTGACGCTCTCGCCGGCGCTAGCCTCATTTAGCGTGATAAATGCGTGATTGTGTCCGCCACCTGGCGTTCTGGAGTCGGTAGCCGCCGATAGCTGGCGCTACCTGGCACTAGTGAGACACTACCTGGCGCTATCCCTTGATAAATTAGGCCCTATGACTATGTCATGTGGAGCACACACACCCTTGCAGCCGGTGATACCCAAAGATCAACAATACTGAAATAAAAGCCCTTGGTGCGACCACCTTCCCCCAATCAGCACGGAAGCCTGCTCCTCCATGACAGGGGAAGTATTGTATGCCTGAGCCAGAAGGCAGCTGATTTTAGAAGAATGAGATGAATGAATAAATTTGTCTGTACTTTTGCATACAGATGTATGTAAAGGTACTGTAGACCCAATAGCAATTATCAAAGGAATGTAGCATACCTGATGCCTGTCCCATGTGCCTCTCCTCTATTTCCTGCAGCATCGGGTAGAAGCTGTAGCAGGCCGCTAAACGTTGCCCTACTTTTAGTTCCATTTCTCTGAGACCATGCAATGTGGTCTAATAACAGCTCTGTCCCTTAGAGCTTTAAGCAGAACTGAGCATGGCAAGTCATAATGGCCCCACAGCAGTCTTTTACCACAGCAGAGCATGCTCATGTCTCATAAACTGCACCATGAAATGCCCTTTCCAGATCAGCTACAGCCTAGGAATGTAAGTGAAGAAAGCTATTTACATATAATCCGAAATTTGGATATACTTTGAAATGGCTTATTTTGCATTGACCCCATTTGAAATAAGGTGGGAGGAAGTTAGCGTGTGTCTGTTCAAGGACTTTAGGCTTCTATTTTAACAATTTTTCTAACAAACATGTTTTTATAGAAATCTTTAATAGACTTGTTTATGAAGTGTGCAGTTTAGCATTGTTTTTGCAGGCATATGTGTTCACCTTAGTGTCCCATATATATTATTCATTTGGTGATGTTACGCACAGAATGGCGCTGCAATTCACAACTCACAATGTTAAATAATCAGCTTTGATTGGCGCACTAAGTATTGGCCAGCCTGTGTCAGCGCCTGTTGAACCCTTATGTCTGTTAGAACATCGCTAGTGAACACCACTTTGTGCCGCCAACTTTTAGGCGCTGCACATCACATTTATACATTTTAGGTACGCTGAAAAGATTGGCATTACTATATGTAATAGGCGCTGGTCAACACCTCTTCATTACAGTTACAAGATATCACTGGTGTAGACAAAGGGGACAAACTTCATAGTGCGTTTAGGATGCGTTTTAGTTGTGCACCATATTGTACACATTGATAAGAAAAAAAAAACAATTTAACAAGAAAGTAATAAAATTGCATTTGTCAACGTCTAAGTCCTGCATTTATATTATTGACAAGTCACCAATACAAGTTCTCTACAAATAATTGTGTTTAATATTAATTATCAGCAAGGAACACTTGCTAATAAAACTTGCTGATAAATTAGACGCAGGCTAACGGACACATTGGCATGTGTTTTTTTATGCTAAATATTAGCACTGAGTGGCATTGACTGGCACTGATGCTTGAAAATGAGACTCTAAGAGTTCTTGAGACCTGAAACGTATTGGTGCAGCCTGATATATGCTTTTTCCAAAGCATGCTTTATTTATGTTGTTGGGGGAATGCTGACTTAAAGGTTTGTATCAATACTTTCATAGGCCATCTTGATCATTCCAAAAAATACTGCTTGTAAGTGAGAAAAGTGGGAACAGTTTTAAAGAGACTGCTCCTTGAAATGCAATTTTTGAGCACCATACATGGATACTACTTTGATTGTGTCTTCCCCTGGTGCTTTGAGCCCCTCAAGTTCATTCACATTAACTGCACTGTTATCATAAGTAGACACAGCAGCCCATGAAAAGAAAAGGCTCCATTATTACCACTTTGTATGATCTCTCAAACACCCAGGAGATGTGACACAGACTATCTGCACATGCTACATATATACGGCCTCAGTCTGGACTTCATAGGGCGCTTCATAGGGAGATGTTTGTCAGCAACCTGTCTGGATCAGTATTTTACACATTTCCCCCATGGTGCATGAGTAGAAAGTGACAGGAGAAGAAAAGCATCAAGTATTGGACTGTATATATATGCTCCTGAATGCAGCTGTTTACAAATGGGTCACTATCAGCAGAAGATTCATTTGTCAATAGTTTAGTATCCTGAGAAGAAAGACTAATTACACAGCAACACTTCTGTATGTCACCTACGGCAGCTCCATCCAGCCAAATTGAGTGATTAGGGCACTGGTCCCTAAGACTATTCCTGGTTACCAGTATATAGACATGTGTCTGCTTCCTGGCTAGCCTAACCTAAAATAGAGAAGCATCTGTCCAGATAAGGGGGGGGGGGTGGATTAATAACCCAATTATTCATATTATTTTTTTGTGGTTAGCAGCTGGCAGCTAAGGCTTCTTCCAGGCCCTTTCACATATTTCCAATTGTCTCACAATAGACTAGACTTTACCTACAGAATTCATATAAGAGCAGCCAGAGGGACGTAAGCACCACCCATGATCTCCTGTGGTAGAGAAGTCTAGAGGACACAGGTTTAGACTGTAGAAATTGCTCCTGCTGGGAACCAGGTAAATATATTTTGTTTTGTTACAGATTTACATAGTTAATACAACTGAAAAAAAAGACCTGCACATACATTTCATCCAAGAAATACAAAACAGCTAATTATAACAGTTTATGTTATTTTTTATAAAAAGGCATCTATTCAGTTTTTGAAGCTGTCATCGGGTGATGATGTAACAAGCTTCTTTTGGGAGATTATTCCACACATTTATAGTTCTTATGGTAAAATAGGATTGTTGCATCTGGCGATTGAATCTTTTTTTTTTTCAGACCCTGAAGGCCTCATTTATTTTTCCAATAAGAGGTACAGTCTCTCTCAAACCTCTCTGCCCAGGTTTCTGCTTACCTCTTTATAGAAGCCGGAGAACACCTAGAGCCATTTTTTAAAATGGGCACAACATTTGCCTTGTGGCAATCCGCTACTATACTATACTAGTTGTTAGTGAGTCTTTAAAGGGTCATTCCACTTTCGATGGTATTTTTAAAAGTTACCATTATTGTGTGCCAATATCATGTCCTCAAGGTGCTGAGCTTATCTGTTATTTTTTCTATTTGTTTGCAACTTAGTGCTATAAAGGAAAACTGTTCTCTAGCAACAATGTGTTTATGCTAGAAACATACACCAAAGTGTTGCATTTGGTGTACCTGGCAGAGACTTCTTGACTCTGGCTTGCTAATCATCTGATTGACAGATACAATGGGTTTAACCCCTTCTGCTCTAATTCAGCCTCTTTAGATGGGAGATTACAATCATGTTCCAGATGCTAAAGCGATACTGGCAGCATTCTCTCTGGGTGGGTCAGCACTGCAGCTTTATTTAGCAAACGCTGCTGATGAGCTCCCCTGTTACAGTGGAAGTATTTTAGTAATCAGTAGTTTTTACTCAAGGCCAGGAAAGCTGCTCCCACTTTAGCAACAAAAATCCACAGGACTATAAGATATTGAAAACAGCATGTTGATAAGTAAATCACAGGTATGGGGGGCACAATCCTAACACAGATGTTTATTTTATGTTCCAAAAGAGGAAAGCAATAAAGCAGAATATTAAAAACCTTATTAAAAAGTGTTAAAAATAGGGGTGATGAAATAACTGAGTTATTTAAGAACCATTGGTTAAAGTCCATTTGGTCCTGGAGTCTTATTTGCATTGCTTCAAATTGAATTTTTTAAAGTGTGTATTTATTTGTACCAAAAGGATGTCCTCAAGTTGCTGCACATTTTTTCCCATGTTATTTAATGTATGATTTATGGAAGCAGTTTTCAATCAGTTGCTATTGGCAACATACACCAAGAAGAAAGAAGTGAGTACAGTACACACAGAACACTACTGCTATGGCCACTGCTGAGGTGAGAGAGATCACTCTACCTTACGCAACTATCTATCTATCTATCTATCTATCTATCTATCTATCTATCTATCTATCACAGTAGCTTACATTGGAAAAAAAATAAAATGCTAGATCAGCTCAGCCCCTTTAAGACATAATTTGCCACTGAAAAATATACACTTTCCAAATTTCATTCGAAAGTGGACTTACTGTACCCTATGCTTAGGGCTTACCAGCAGTTGCATTGCTTCAGTCCCTTGCTCCTATTTTGTGAATACAGGGCTAAAATAACATTTATCAGCTCCACCAGATTTAAATTAGGGCACCTACATTTTATAAATTTTGATTTCTTTGAATCAATATATTTAAAGAAACCTTTAGAGTTGGTTTTGCTTTCTTTAGTCACCAAAGTTTTGCTTTTGGCTGGTTTATTTTCTTTGCATACTTATAAATGCTTTATAATTTTCAAACGTTACTGTTGAGAGCCCAGATTTGGCCAGATTTGTAATTTTTAAATACCTTATTTTGTTCAGCCAGTAAGATTTTATTTTAGTAGCTTATACTTCTTTCTTTAATCAATTAAGGGCTAGTTAGGGGGAAAAATGTGTATAGCAGTACATTAAAAAAAAGTATTTTCCTTGCCACAGCTCTATTAATGCCTAAGAATAATGCCTACCTTTTGTGATCATTTACCTTTAAACAAGAATAAAGATTTTTTTTATCATATAGCTTTTACACACAGGTTTCTTTGGAAGAGGCTTATTCTGACTCTGATTTTAATATATCTGATAAAAAATGCTTCCAAGATTTGTATAGTGTAGAGTGTCCCATTAATAAAACCTTAGCACTAATTTAGAAAAGTTAATTTAGCAATTACTGTTTCCTTATAAGAGTCTTAACATCAAATCTCTGGTGAGTAAAGGGTTACACAAAGAAGTAGTTATTTTTTTTTGACAGGGCACCCGATATGCCCCAAAGGCCATGTGATCCCGACAACTGAATAACTGTGATCTGTGACCAAACAAAGCCTTACAATATGGTGTATATTGCATAGCAACCAAAGGGCAGAACAGAGTCTTTTGGGAGGAAGTAATTTAATACTGATCAGTTGCCTGTCTAATAAGAGACATATCTTTCATAGAGGACAATAATAAGGGCAACAATGCCGCTTAGCAAACAAGAACCACTTAAATAAAAACATACAACAGGAGAGTTGTGTATTCATTAACAAGTGTATTTCAGGTAACCTTTGACTTGTAATATGTTCTATTGTTTGACTTCTGTCTAGACTTTGTTTTATCTTATGAAAAAATGTGGTAATATCAGGAGAAATAAAGGACTGGATTAAATATATCTATCCTAGGAAGCAAAATATTGAACAACAAAAAAGAAAAAAAAATCTGGGAAACTTCTAGTTTGAAATCGCAAACTGTTACTTCTAAACCCAAACTTAAATCATATATGGCAAAATAGAAAAGAAAGGAAACTAGTTATTGCAGAAAATTATATGAAAGTACAATTAAAATGTAATTTGAATAAAAAAAGGTGAATTTATATTTAGCCATTTTGCAGAATAATGCCCAGTATTTGGCATTGGGCTCTGACTAGTGCAGAATATTATAAAGTCTAAAAATTTCATATCAATATTTTGTCAGTATTTTTACTTTTTTCTTGTTTAAAAAAGTGACCACCTTCCCAGCCCAGTGCACCAGACATATGGGCCAAAAATTTGAGGCCTCCGGTAGTGGTGCATACTGGACCAAATAAGATAAGCATCAAATTTGCTCCAAAATACCCAAAATGTTTGACTAAAACCAAATCAAAAACTTTGAGAAATATTTTTGCCAATCAACATCAATAAGTAAGAGCTTAAGTGGTGCCATAAAGTCCTCAAAGACCTCTGTCTGCCATACATTGCTTTCCATTGCAATTGGAGCAATTTCAAAAAAGGACAATTCAAATGGGACAAAAATCTTAGAAGAAGAATCTTATAACATCAGTGTCTGAATCAGCAACTAAATGGAAGTGATTTGTTCATCCCTTCCCCCCAAATTTTAGTTCCTTACACTTGAAAAGGCTGGTGGGTTAGATGTTTGGTTCAGTAATTATGTGACAATGCAGCACTTTCAAAATGGAAGAATCCTTTCAGACACAAAGAGGCCGATTCATTAATAGCGGCAGGTAGCGACAGTTGAGCGACTGTAGCGGCATTTTCAGAGCGCCCGCTAGTAGTCGCTGTGCTTGGCCGTTGTTCGGTAGTAGATAGCGACTCAGTCGGTTTGCCGTAATGTTGAATATTGGGTGAGGAGTCGCTATTTGACAGGTTCCGCGCTGTATGGGAGTGCATGATAGCGACTGGCCATAGCGACCGGCTCCCACCATATTCATTAACAAATCACGCTAAAAAAATTCTCGAGCTGTAAAATGCATGTTTAAACCCCAGAGCGCTGGCGGCGATGGGTTAAAAGTAGTTTTTTAACCCCCAAACAACCATATTTTTGGAAACAAAAAAAAACAATTTTTTTAAATAATTTTGTAATATGAATACATTAATATCAGACCTGTAATATCAATTCTGTACATTTTTTTTATTACTTTTTTTTAACTTAAAAAAATTACTTAAAATGGCAGAAGTGGTCACAGAATTTTTCACATTAAAAAAAAATAATAAATTAATTATGAATATTTAATGATTGTTCCATTGAAATGCATTGGAGAGCGCCAGGTAGCGAAAGGTCATACCTGTCGCTGTTCAAGGTCGGACGCTGGCGCTGTGGGCTGAGGCTGGAATAATGATGAATGAGTCGCTATAAAGCGCTATCTCAGTCGCTAAGCAGGATTGCCTTGATAAATGTGTGATTGTGGTGGGGAGCCGGCATTCTCATGGCGGGGCCCGTCATTAGCTGCCGCTCACCAGTCGCTACCTGTCGCTATCCCTTGTTAAATAAGGGCCTAAAATAATCTTACGACCTAAATGTTTGAATCAGCAACAAAACACATCACTACCTCTAAATGGTAAGACATAACATTCAGACCGAAGATTAATAACATAATCCTACAAGCTGTAGTGACTAGTAACCTCATGTCTACAAACCCGAGCACGGACTTTAGCAAAAAGTCTGTGCTCAAGTTCAGCCCTCGGCTGGATAGGGAAGGTCATAAAGCTGTTTGATTGGCAGTTGAGCAGCCAGTCAACCAGCTTTTCACATCTAGAAATCACAGCTATGCCCATGCTAGGCATGGCTGTGATTGGCCAGGTGGGACATGTGACCCTGTGGTATAAGAGGCAGGTCACATGTCCTACGCCATACGAGCACTCAGTTAGTTAGGGTGAGGTTGCTGCTGCTGCCAAGTGAGGGACAGATAGGCCATTTAAGGAAAGCTTAAAAACACAATTATCCTTTTCAGGACACAAAGGGGAAGCTGGACAAAGGTGGGGAAACCGGGCTGCTGGGCATATATTGATGGGCATAGCAGGCTGCTGGACATATATTGGTGGACAGATGAGGCTGCTTGGGTCCATGGGCAAGTATACAGAATTTGATCAGTGGAATTTGTGTACCACTTTTGATATACAGTCTATAGTCAGTAGGAATTTTAAACCACATTTGACCTACATTGTATAGTCAGTGAGATATGTATACCACATTTGTACATTGTACAATCAGTGGGAATTGTATACAAAATGTGATCTACATTCTACAGTTAGTGTGAATTGTATACCACATTTGATCTACATCATACAATAAGTGGGGACTGTATACCACATTTGATCTACATTGTACAATCAGTAGGAATTGTATACCACATTTGATCTACATCCTACAGTTAGTGGGAATTGTATACCGCATTTGATCTACATTCTACAGTCAGTGGAAATTGCATTCCACAATTGACCTACAGTGTACAATCAGTGGGAATTTGATCTACATTGTTTAATCATTGGGAATCGTATAACACATTTTATCTACATACTACAGTTACTAGGAAATGTATGCCGCATTTGATCTACATTCTACAGTTAGTGGGAACTTTAGACCAAATTTGTTTTATATTGTACAATCATTGGGAATTGTATACCACATTTTATCTACATTCTACTGTCAGTTGTAATTGTATGCCACATTTGATCTACATTGTATAATCAGTGGGAATTGTATACCACATTTGATCTACATTCTTCCGACTGGAAGAAGATCCCAGGAGTGATGATGAAGTCCTAGAGCCAGCACAGACTGAAGGCCATCAGAGTTTGAAGGAAGAGGTGGTGGTCACACAGCCCCAGGCAGTCAGTAGAAGAGGGAGAAGGGTGCCAGTGGTCAACCCATTGCTACAACTGCCCACCATGTACAGGAATTGAGAATGCCAAAGCTGGTGCAAAGGATGTTCCCAGTGTGGCATTTTTTCAAGCAGTGCTCAGATGACAAGAAACGGTCAATCCAAACACAAGCTGCAGTGGCAGAAACACCTAAAAAATGTGAAAACAACTAAGGCTCCCTCTGCTGCTTCAGTTGACTCAGCCTCTACCACCGCCTCCCCAATGACAAGTCCACCTGTCTCAACCCAAAGGGAGACTATGAGAGCACCACCACAACAACCACCACCACCATTACCAAGCCTGTCTACGCAATCCCATTTAGCTGTCCATCCCTCAAACTTTGGAGAGAAAGCAGAAGTTGGGCCCATCTTACCAGTGAGCCCTGCTCCCATTAGTGTGCAACAATGGGCATAACCTTGTAGCAGCCTTGGGCCAACCCGGGTTAAAGCACATCCCTTGCCTGGGTCATGGGCTGAACTTGGTGGTGCAGAGCTTCCTGGACCATTATCCAGAAGTTCCTGAGTTGCTGCACAAAGTGTGCAGCGTGTGCATGCAGTTTTGGCATTCCCACTCTCTTGCTTCTTGCCCCTTCCCACTAACTGCCTCATATGTGACCAGGTGGAATTACACTTTGCATATGCTGGAAAGGGTGTGTGAGCAGAAGCAGCAGGCAATAATGTTGTTCCAGTTCACAAATGCCAGTCGCAGTGCAGACCAACAGCACTTAACCACCAATGAGTGGGCCTCCATGAGGGACATTTGTGCCATGCTGCAGTGCTTCCAGTACGCTTCCAATATGGTAGCCATGATACAATGCCATTGTCAACGCTACCTTCCTCATCCTTTGCATGCTCAATTTCTGGGTTGCCAAATTGGTCACGTGGCCAGAGCTTGCCCTCTATGCCTTGAAGGTGCTGCCCTGTCCTGCCATCACTGACAGGAGGATCCGCCTATCACAGGCCAGTGTGGATATCCTTATGTTCCTTAAGATGAACCAGGTGTGGATCCCATGAGACATGGCTATGCAAGTGGTTTCAGTGTATTTGACCTCCTCACCCACCGTCTGTTCCACCTACACCATCACATCCACCTCTTCTGCTTCCTCCTCCTTCCCTGGACCTCTGACAGCTGTGAAAAAAATGAATATTTTATTTTTTATGTATTTGTAATTTATGTATGTATTTGTATAATTTTTTGTTTTCTGTTTTGAGTACTTTCCCTATCCCATTTTGTGCAGGGCAAGCACCCTGGTGTTCCTTCCGATTTGCTACCCCCATTTTACAGCCATTTTTGCCCCCCCCCCCCCAAGTTCAGGCCCTCATTGCCTTCAATAGGGTTCTGGGTTGGGTCGAGTCCAGTGACCCAAACCAAACATTTGAGGCAAGATTTGCTGAACTTTCTTACCCCAAACCTCCACGAACTCGCTTATCATGATATATTAGAAAGATGTCACACAGACTGCCAAAGCATTAGTTTTTCCTGCAGTGCTAGGTAGAAGCCGTAGCAGGGCTTCAAAGTTTTTCCTCCTTTCAATTTCATAATTTCATTACTGCCAGGCCACACAAAGAAAGTATCTCTCTTTAGCTGGTAGGGCTGATCATGAGGAAGTTCCCAGCTTGACTGCAGTGTCTGTGTTCTAGAAAAAGCCCCCCCCCCCCCCAATAATGCTTATATGTAATCAGGACTCTCAGGTGTGATTTAAGATGGCCGCCCCCATGTAATTTTGAGAGTGCAGCTATTCCATAACATCTGCATGAGTTTAACCCCTCTCAAGCAGCATATGTCACTGTTCATCAAAGGGGAGGACTTAGGGGGGCGAATTACTAAATTTTACTTTCTTAACTAGAGGTCCGCTCTAAAGCAGACCAAAACCCACTGAACTTGTGAAATACATTTGGCCAAAGCCCCTGTGAATACTCCACTATTAGGGTGTTGAGCTAGAAATGGATATTTTCACTTTTTGAATCATCCTGGAACACTGTTTTTTTCTGTTCCTCTCTATAAGATGGCAGGCGATCAGTCATTATATCATTGTTGCAATTACATCATTGCCACACACAACATTGGCATTAAAGGGAGGAGGCAGAGCTTTACAGCTAAAACCTGCACCATAATCTGGGAGTAGAGTGAAGTGAAGCAGGGGCAATGAAAATTAGCAAAAGGTATTCCTCATGGGAGGAGCAATTTAGGGGATGCTAGTTAAAAATTTGGATTTTGGTCCTCTTTAAGAAATGCCCCTGTCCCTGGAAAGTGGCAGGTTTTTTCTCTGCCGTGAAATGACTGAATTGTTCTTGAGCAAGGCACCGGACACCCTGAATATTTGCTAGCGTAAGCCACTGCCCTGGGAATTTGTACACTCGCTGATTGCGTTTATCTCACTGCATGAATGAGTTTTTTTGCCAAGAAAAACTGCTTATGTGTGTGCAAGCTTTCAATGGCAATCTATGTCCAAAATACCCCAAAACATTTGAAATAAATTAATTCATAAATATGTAATATTTCCTTCCTCACTCAGGAGATTATTCCCAAACTCAGCAGGTAGCTATTATAAAGTGCATATGTGCATACGATAAGTTAGTAGCTTTAAATTAATGAAATGTATTGCCCTATATGGGTCCAACTGCTTAGACAGTCGATAGCAATATGACTGTCCTTTGGGGGATGAACACATTAAAGGAGAACTATTGCGAAGTTGTGTAATATTAAAAATCCATGTCATGTCGACTAATGAGAGGAGGGGTCACTTATACACCTGAATAAAACTCCCCCCAAGCTTGTGGTTTATTCTCTCATGGTAGGAATAAAATCCAGGGGTGACAGGTTTAGTCTATCAGGGGTGGCGGAGCATGTCACCCCGGATGTCCTTTACCTGTCATTAAAATAAAGAAATACAAGAAAGACTGGATATTTCTTGATGGCGTATGTATAAGTGACCCCTCCCTCCGCCATCCAGCATATTTATATGGATTTTTATCATTTTTCACAATAGTGCTCCTTTTAAGTTAATGGTGTTGTGAATCCTCTGAACAAACTGTTTTTATTCAGTCATCCTAATAATGTGTGCTTTCTCTTATTTTCTCTGGTGCTTTCTCTTTGGTTAATAAAAGTGTAAACAGGTAGACAGATTCCAATTTGATAACATAATAATGACAAAATCAGAGGACAAAGAAAAAGAAAGCTCTAAGGGAATAGTAATCAGACAAGGCCACAGAGAAGTTTTCAGTTATCAGACGGCTACTGCATGCTCACTTTCTTTCACCCACAACTTTCTTGCCATCCAGTTCTCTAACCAAGTGGTGCTCAACCCTCCTTCTCAAGTCTCAACAACAGGTCAGGTTTTTAAGATTTCTATATAGCTGCCTCTGTAGCTCTGTCTGATCACTTATTATGTCAACTGTGCATCTGTGTGAAGTTCGACAAAGCTAAATTGCTTATTGGGGGGCCTTAAAGAGAGGGTTGGGGAACAATGTTCTAAACCATAATGGTTTTACAATAGGGTTCCTGGAAATTATTTGCGCCTCCCCACCACCTCATACATGCCTAAATTGCCTCTTCTGATCCTTCTGAATGGAGCTCATGCTGCACAACACTACCAAGAAAGCAGCAGTTTGCAAATAGTGGATGGCCTCTTAAAGACATGAAAGTGCTGCGGTAACCATTGGTGCATATTTTAAAATACTGGACGAGAAGAAACCGCTGCATGGGGATATTCTCATTTTTCTTTTATTTACCCATACATTCCATTTAATATTGCAGCAAATAACATTACAGCATTTCATGCAGCAAAACCAGAAACATCCATTTACTGGTCTCCTACATTATGGCAAGGGCAGTTCTTTTCATCCTAATTGCAAACAAAACTGGAGGTTTGCAATCTTTCAGATTTTATCTCTTCAACATAGTCGCAAGCCAGTATGTGGAGAGACCCATGTTAGGCTTAATATAGGGGGATTAAAGAGACAAAAAAAAACTCTACTTAGGTAAAGGAAAAGAGTGGCTTTCCTAGAACAGAAAGTATTTGCACAGTACCCAGTCCAAGGACACATAGCATAGCCCATCTACCCTTGCAGTAGGCAGAGGTAGGCAGAGCTATGCAAATCATCTCTTTACATCTCTGTGCTATCCAAGTCCATTAGAACCACTAAGGGTGCAATGCCAAGGATTAGCTTTAAATTGTATACATCCAACTAGTGGATACATGTTTCAAGCTTTAGGCTCTCATCAGCACTAGGGCAGATGCCTCTTGCTGTATGATTTGCATAGCTCCGCCTACTGCAAGGGTACATGGGTAATGCTTTCTGTCCTTGGACTGGGTACTGTGCAAATACTTTCCGTTCTAGGAAAGCCACTCTTTTCCTTTACCTAAGTAGAGGGTTTTTTTGGTCTCTTTAGCCCCCCTATATTAAGCCTAACATGGGTCTCTCCACATACTGGCTTGCAACTATGTTTTGGTACTCACCAAGTCTCACTCCCCATACAGCAAGAGGCATCTGTCCTAGTGCTGATGAGAGCCTTGAAACATGTGTTCACTAGTTGGATGTGTCTGGTTGTATAAACTTTAAAGCTAATCCTTGGCATTGCACCCTTAGTGGTTCTAAGGGCTTTGGATGGCACAGAGATGTAAAGAGATGATTTGCATAGCTCTGCTTACTGAAAGGGTAGATGGGTAATGCTATCTGTCCTTGGACTGGGTACTGTGCAAATACTTTCCGTTCTAGGAAAGCCACTCTTTTCCTTTTTAGATTTTATCTCTTAAATCCAAGAAACATGTTGGACACTCTGGGTAAGTTTTCCAATATTGTTCCAGGATTATTTGAACCAGCTGGGAGATCTAGCTATGTTTTTTATATGTTTCAGAAAACATTCTAATGAAGCATTAGCAAAGATGTAGAGGAAATGTAAAAAGACAATTCATCAGCCCAATGATAATGTCATGAAAAAACATTGTATTGAATATAACTGTTTCACTATAGAACCAAGTAAACTTCGGGATCAGCAAGAGAATGTAAACTGTATATACTAAGATGATTACAGTTTTTCAGATGGATAATATTTACATTTATTGTTACGTTTCCTGCTTATTAGAACCTCAAATAACTTTAGTCTTGGCTCTAATCATTCTGGTGAAAACGACTGAGAAAATGATTCCAGAGTTTTCTGACAATATGGACCACCATGGGTCAGGATAGATATGTTTCCGTAGGGATTTTACATACTTCCTATGTTTGGCATGCTAGGATTATAATATTAGCAAAGGGACATATATACAATATCAAAACAAGAAAAAAAATCTGGCATCTGAAAACATTAACATTTATGCAAAATAAACAGCTCCACCGCTGGTATTGGGGTATTGTTGGTTTAATAAACCTGTTCTCCTATCCCACAACAATCTTTAATTGTTGCACATATATGTTGAGTTTGAGAAATTCTTCAGTAAGCTTTCCACATTTTTATCTAAGAGACTGTCAGGTCTGGAGTTCCTCTGCAGCTGTTCAGTACTGTTGGCTGGCTCCTTTCTCTAGACTTTCTCTCTGCTTTATCCTGCTCCACCAGCAGATGGCCTCTCATGCAAAGGTATTGGCAATTAGCCAGCACCTGAGTGACTTCCTGGGCTATTTAAGCTGATCTGCCCATTCAGTTAATGGATCAGCATTGATGTGAGTTGATGTGTCTTTGTCTGTCTGTACCTGGAATCCTGTATCTAGACCTGAACTCTGTACCTTGGACTTTGAATCTTGAAGCCTGGAACCCTGAACCTTGAAACACTGAACCCTGAAACCTGGACTCCTGCCATAGCCCTTGTGTCTACTTTTCCTGTTCAGCTCATTTTCTGCCTTTGGACTTTTCCTTGAATTCCTATGTATGTATATTTCCTGGCTTCACAGGAATCTGAGTGGTTCATGTTTTCCAGTTTATCTGCACAGCCGTGATTACCTTGATTCTTGTATAGTCACCGTAGTAGATTTATGTTCCATGTAAATATATACATTTATATTAGTCTGATTGGTGTGTCACTGTTCACTGTCACGATTAAACACAGTTTGCCGCATCTCAGTCTGTTTCTCAGCCTCTTTACTACTAAAGGAATCTCTCTGTTGAGAGATTCATGACAGAGACATCAATTACATCATTACTTTAATGCTGGTTAAGTTTTGTATGCTAAAGTAGTTTTAAAATAATAAAGAAGTTAAAGAAGACCCTGTTGACATCTGCCTGGTGAAGCTCTACAGCTATGCTTAGTCTCTATGAGTAGGTTTAAGACTAGAGATGAGCGAGTAGTATTCGACCGAGCCGGTATTCGATCGAATACTACGCTGTTCGTCATACTCGATTTCGATCGAGTACAGCGGCGATGGCGCACTCACAATTCGTTTCCCCTCCCACCTTCCCTGGCGCGTTTTTTACACCAATCACCATGCAGGGGGGGTGGGACAGGTCCTGGGAGGACGCTGGCATCGCGAAAACGGCGTCTACACGCATTGGCTGGAAAAACCATGTGACCTCGAATATACAAAACTCAGCACTTCCTCTTCGTCAGCATTAGCAGCTTGAACTTAGTGAGGGACAGACGCTCACAGCAGGGAAAGACAGGCTGTCGCTGGCAGGGCCCCAGAAGCTCGGAATATCGCATTTACCACCATCTATACCAGCTACCAGAAGACAAGAGAGTCATTAAGAGCCCTTATTAGGGCTACTACGCTGAACGGTATATGGCTCATATGTAGGCAGGCAGGGCCCTAGAAGCTCAGAATCTCGCATTTACCACCATATATACCAGCTACCAGAAGACAAGAGAGTCATTAAGAGCCCTTATTAGGGCTACTACGCTGAACAGTATATAGCTCATATCCTATGTAGGCAGGCAGGGCCCCAGAAGCTCAGAATATCGCTTTTACCACCATATATACCAGCTACCAGAAGACAAGAGAGTCATTAAGAGCCCTTATTAGGGCTACTACGCTGAACAGTATATAGCTCATATTCTATGTAGTCAGGCAGGGCCCCAGAAGCTCAGAATATCGCTTTTACCACCATATATACCAGCTACCAGAAGACAAGAGAGTCATTAAGAGCCCTTATTAGGGCTACTACGCTGAACAGTATATAGCTCATATCCTATGTAAGCAGGCAGGGCCCCAGAAGCTCAGAATATCGCTTTTACCACCATATATACCAGCTACCAGAAGACAAGAGAGTCCTTAATCCCTTATTAGTGCTGCTATGTTGAACAGTATATAGCTCATATCCTATGTAGGCAGGCAGGGCCCCAGAAGCTCAGAATATCGCTTTTACCACCATATATACCAGCTACCAGAAGACAAGAGAGTCATTAAGAGCCCTTATTAGGGCTACTACGCTGAACAGTATATAGCTCATATCCTATGTAGTCAGGCAGGGCCCTAGAAGCTCAGAATATCGCTTTTACCACCATATATACCAGCTACCAGAAGACAAGAGAGTCATTAAGAGCCCTTATTAGGGCTACTACGCTGAACAGTATATAGCTCATATCCTATGTAGTCAGGCAGGGCCCCAGAAGCTCAGAATATCGCTTTTACCACCATATATACCAGCTACCAGAAGACAAGAGAGTCATTAAGAGCCCTTATTAGGGCTACTGCGCTGAACAGTATATAGCTCATATCCTATGTAGGCAGGCAGGGCCCCAGAAGCTCAGAATATCGCTTTTACCACCATATATACCAGCTACCAGAAGACAAGAGAGTCCTTAATCCCTTATTAGTGCTGCTATGTTGAACAGTATATAGCTCATATCCTATGTAGTCAGGCAGGGCCCTAGAAGCTCAGAATATCGCTTTTACCACCATATATACCAGCTACCAGAAGACAAGAGAGTCATTAAGAGCCCTTATTAGGGCTACTACGCTGAACAGTATATAGCTCATATCCTATGTAGGCAGGCAGGGCCCCAGAAACTCAGAATATCGCTTTTACCACCATATATACCAGCTACCAGAAGACAAGAGAGTCCTTAATCCCTTATTAGTGCTGCTATGTTGAACAGTATATAGCTCATATCCTATGTAGTCAGGCAGGGCCCTAGAAGCTCAGAATATCGCTTTTACCACCATATATACCAGCTACCAGAAGACAAGAGAGTCATTAAGAGCCCTTATTAGGGCTACTACGCTGAACAGTATATAGCTCATATCCTATGTAGTCAGGCAGGGCCCCAGAAGCTCAGAATATCGCTTTTACCACCATATATACCAGCTACCAGAAGACAAGAGAGTCATTAAGAGCCCTTATTAGGGCTACTACGCTGAACAGTATATAGCTGATATCCTATGTAGTCAGGCAGGGCCCCAGAAGCTCAGAATATCGCTTTTACCACCATATATACCAGCTACCAGAAGACAAGAGAGTCATTAAGAGCCCTTATTAGGGCTACTACGCTGAACAGTATATAGCTCATATCCTATGTAGTCAGGCAGGGCCCCAGAAGCTCAGAATATCGCTTTTACCACCATATATACCAGCTACCAGAAGACAAGAGAGTCCTTAATCCCTTATTACTGCTGCTATGTTGAACAGTATATAGCTCATATCCTATGTAGTCAGGCAGGGCCCTAGAAGCTCAGAATATCGCTTTTACCACCATATATACCAGCTACCAGAAGACAAGAGAGTCATTAAGAGCCCTTATTAAGGCTACTACGCTGAACAGTATATAGCTCATATCCTATGTAGTCAGGCAGGGCCCCAGAAGCTCAGAATATCGCTTTTACCACCATATATACCAGCTACCAGAAGACAAGAGAGTCATTAAGAGCCCTTATTAGGGCTACTACGCTGAACAGTATATAGCTCATATTCTATGTAGTCAGGCAGGGCCCCAGAAGCTCAGATTATCGCTTTTACCACCATATATACCAGCTACCAGAAGACAAGAGAGTCATTAAGAGCCCTTATTAGTGCTACTACGCTGAACAGTATATAGCTCATATCCTATGTAGTCAGGCAGGGCCCTAGAAGCTCAGAATATCGCTTTTACCACCATATATACCAGCTACCAGAAGACAAGAGAGTCATTAAGAGCCCTTATTAGGGCTACTACGCTGAACAGTATATAGCTCATATCCTATGTAGTCAGGCAGGGCCCTAGAAGCTCAGAATATCGCTTTTACCACCATATATACCAGCTACCAGAAGACAAGAGAGTCATTAAGAGCCCTTATTAGGGCTACTACGCTGAACAGTATATAGCTCATATCCTATGTAGTCAGGCAGGGCCCTAGAAGCTCAGAATATCGCTTTTACCACCATATATACCAGCTACCAGAAGACAAGAGAGTCCTTAATCCCTTATTAGGGCTGCTATGTTGAACAGTATATAGCTCATATCCTATGTAGTCAGGCAGGGCCCCAGAAGCTCAGAATATCGCTTTACCACCATATATACCAGCTACCAGAAGACAAGAGAGTCATTAAGAGCCCTTATTAGGGCTACTACGCTGAACAGTATATAGCTCATATTCTATGTAGTCAGGCAGGGCCCCAGAAGCTCAGAATATCGCTTTTACCACCATATATACCAGCTACCAGAAGACAAGAGAGTCCTTAATCCCTTATTAGGGCTGCTATGTTGAACAGTATATAGCTCATATCCTATGTAGTCAGGCAGGGCCCTAGAAGCTCAGAATATCGCTTTTACCACCATATATACCAGCTACCAGAAGACAAGAGAGTCATTAAGAGCCCTTATTAGGGCTACTACGCTGAACAGTATATAGCTCATATCCTATGTAGTCAGGCAGGGCCCCAGAAGCTCAGAATATCGCTTTTACCACCATATATACCAGCTACCAGAAGACAAGAGAGTCATTAAGAGCCCTTATTAGGGCTACTACGCTGAACAGTATATAGCTCATATCCTATGTAGTCAGGCAGGGCCCCAGAAGCTCAGAATATCGCTTTTACCACCATATATACCAGCTACCAGAAGACAAGAGAGTCATTAAGAGCCCTTATTAGGGCTACTGCGCTGAACAGTATATAGCTCATATCCTATGTAGTCAGGCAGGGCCCTAGAAGCTCAGAATATCGCTTTTACCACCATATATACCAGCTACCAGAAGACAAGAGAGTCATTAAGAGCCCTTATTAGGGCTACTACGCTGAACAGTATATAGCTCATATCCTATGTAGTCAGGCAGGGCCCTAGAAGCTCAGAATATCGCTTTTACCACCATATATACCAGCTACCAGAAAACAAGAGAGTCATTAAGAGCCCTTATTAGGGCTACTACGCTGAACAGTATATAGCTCATATCCTATGTAGTCAGGCAGGGCCCCAGAAGCTCAGAATATCGCTTTTACCACCATATATACCAGCTACCAGAAGACAAGAGAGTCATTAAGAGCCCATATTAGGACTACTATGCTGAACAGTATATAGCTCATATCCTATGTAGTCAGGCAGGGCCCCAGAAGCTCAGAATATCGCTTTTACCACCATATATACCAGCTACCAGAAGACAAGAGAGTCATTAAGAGCCCTTATTAGGGCTACTACGCTGAACAGTATATAGCTCATATCCTATGTAGGCAGGCAGGGCCCCAGAAGCTCAGAATATCGCTTTTACCACCATATATACCAGCTACCAGAAGACAAGAGAGTCCTTAATCCCTTATTAGTGCTGCTATGTTGAACAGTATATAGCTCATATCCTATGTAGTCAGGCAGGGCCCTAGAAGCTCAGAATATCGCTTTTACCACCATATATACCAGCTACCAGAAGACAAGAGAGTCATTAAGAGCCCTTATTAGGGCTACTACGCCGAACAGTATATAGCTCATATCCTATGTAGGCAGGCAGGGCCCCAGAAGCTCAGAATATCGCTTTTACCACCATATATACCAGCTACCAGAAGACAAGAGAGTCCTTAATCCCTTATTAGTGCTGCTATGTTGAACAGTATATAGCTCATATCCTATGTAGTCAGGCAGGGCCCTAGAAGCTCAGAATATCGCTTTTACCACCATATATACCAGCTACCAGAAGACAAGAGAGTCATTAAGAGCCCTTATTAGGGCTACTACGCTGAACAGTATATAGCTCATATCCTATGTAGGCAGGCAGGGCCCCAGAAGCTCAGAATATCGCTTTTACCACCATATATACCAGCTACCAGAAGACAAGAGAGTCCTTAATCCCTTATTAGTGCTGCTATGTTGAACAGTACATAGCTCATATCCTATGTAGTCAGGCAGGGCCCCAGAAGCTCGGAATATCGCTTTTACCACCATATATACCAGCTACCAGAAGACAAGAGAGTCATTAAGAGCCCTTATTAGGGCTACTACGCTGAACAGTATATAGCTCATATCCTATGTAGTCAGGCAGGGCCCCAGAAGCTCAGAATATCGCTTTTACCACCATATATACCAGCTACCAGAAGACAAGAGAGTCATTAAGAGCCCTTATTAGGGCTACTACGCTGAACAGTATATAGCTCATATCCTATGTAGTCAGGCAGGGCCCCAGAAGCTCAGAATATCGCTTTTACCACCATATATACCAGCTACCAGAAGACAAGAGAGTCATTAAGAGCCCTTATTAGGGCTACTACGCTGAACAGTATATAGCTCATATCCTATGTAGTCAGGCAGGGCCCCAGAAGCTCAGAATATCGCTTTTACCACCATATATACCAGCTACCAGAAGACAAGAGAGTCCTTAATCCCTTATTAGTGCTGCTATGTTGAACAGTATATAGCTCATATCCTATGTAGTCAGGCAGGGCCCTAGAAGCTCAGAATATCGCTTTTACCACCATATATACCAGCTACCAGAAGACAAGAGAGTCATTAAGAGCCCTTATTAGGGCTACTACGCTGAACAGTATATAGCTCATATCCTATGTAGTCAGGCAGGGCCCCAGAAGCTCAGAATATCGCTTTTACCACCATATATACCAGCTACCAGAAGACAAGAGAGTCATTAAGAGCCCTTATTAGGGCTACTACGCTGAACAGTATATAGCTCATATCCTATGTAGTCAGGCAGGGCCCCAGAAGCTCAGAATATCGCTTTTACCACCATATATACCAGCTACCAGAAGACAAGAGAGTCATTAAGAGCCCTTATTAGGGCTACTACGCTGAACAGTATATAGCTCATATCCTATGTAGTCAGGCAGGGCCCCAGAAGCTCAGAATATCGCTTTTACCACCATATATACCAGCTACCAGAAGACAAGAGAGTCATTAAGAGCCCTTATTAGGGCTACTACGCTGAACAGTATATAGCTCATATCCTATGTAGTCAGGCAGGGCCCCAGAAGCTCAGAATATCGCTTTTACCACCATATATATACCAGCTACCAGAAGACAAGAGAGTCATTAAGAGCCCTTATTAGGGCTACTACGCTGAACAGTATATAGCTCATATCCTATGTAGTCAGGCAGGGCCCCAGAAGCTCAGAATATCGCTTTTACCACCATATATACCAGCTACCAGAAGACAAGAGAGTCCTTAATCCCTTATTAGTGCTGCTATGTTGAACAGTATATAGCTCATATCCTATGTAGTCAGGCAGGGCCCTAGAAGCTCAGAATATCGCTTTTACCACCATATATACCAGCTACCAGAAGACAAGAGAGTCATTAAGAGCCCTTATTAGGGCTACTACGCTGAACAGTATATAGCTCATATCCTATGTAGTCAGGCAGGGCCCCAGAAGCTCAGAATATCGCTTTTACCACCATATATACCAGCTACCAGAAGACAAGAGAGTCATTAAGAGCCCTTATTGAGGCTACTACGCTGAACAGTATATAGCTCATATCCTATGTAGTCAGGCAGGGCCCCAGAAGCTCAGAATATCGCTTTTACCACCATATATACCAGCTACCAGAAGACAAGAGAGTCATTAAGAGCCCTTATTAGGGCTACTACGCTGAACAGTATATAGCTCATATCCTATGTAGGCAGGCAGGGCCCCAGAAGCTCAGAATATCGCTTTTACCACCATATATACCAGCTACCAGAAGACAAGAGAGTCCTTAATCCCTTATTAGTGCTGCTATGTTGAACAGTATATGGCTCATATCCTATGTAGGCAGGCAGGGCCCCAGAAGCTCAGAATATCGCTTTTACCACCATATATACCAGCTACCAGAAGACAAGAGAGTCATTAAGAGCCCTTATTAGGGCTACTACGCTGAACAGTATATAGCTCATATCCTATGTAGGCAGGCAGGGCCCCAGAAGCTCAGAATATCGCTTTTACCACCATATATACCAGCTACCAGAAGACACGAGAGTCATTAAGAGCCCTTATTAGTTCTGCTATGCTGAATAGTATATAGCTCATATCCTATGTAGTCAGGCAGGGCCCCAGAAGCTCAGAATATCGCTTTTACCACCATATATACCAGCTACCAGAAGACAAGAGAGTCATTAAGAGCCCTTATTAGGGCTACTACGCTGAACAGTATATAGCTCATATCCTATGTAGTCAGGCAGGGGCCTAGAAGCTCAGAATCTCGCATTTACCACCATATATACCAGCTACCAGAAGACAAGAGAGTCATTAAGAGCCCTTATTAGGGCTACTATGCTGAACAGTATATAGCTCATTCTAGCTATATACACACTGCACACAACGGCTGCTTTAGTGAGGGGTAGCTGCTGCTGCTGGAATAGGGATAGAAAGACTTCAGTGGTGTATTACCACCTATATACAAAACTATATACACTCTGCTCAAAACGGCTGCTTTAGTGAGGGGTAGCTGCTGATGCTGGAATAGGGACAGAAAGACTTCAGTGGTGTATTAGCACCTATATACAAAACTATATTTTGCACTACTGTTTTGTGTCCTCTGTGCCAACAAAACCTTGTTATATACCCGGTGCGTATAGGCACCATTTCACCTTCTGGCAGTATACGGCTGTATAGCCAGGTGTTTTTCTTAAAAATATTTTTATATTTGGCACTACTGTTTTGTGTCCTCTTTACCAACAAAACCTTGTTATATACCCGGTGCGTATAGGCACCATTTCACCTTCTGGCAGTATACGGCTGTATAGCCAGGTGTTTTTCTTAAAAATATTTTTATATTTGGCACTACTGTTTTGTGTCCTCTTTACCAACAAAACCTTTTTATATACCCGGTGCGTATAGGCACCATTTCACCTTCTGGCAGTATACGGCTGTATAGCCAGGTGTTTTTCTTAAAAATATTTTTATATTTGGCACTACTGTTTTGTGTCCTCTTTGCCAACAAAACCTTGTTATATACCCGGTGCGTATAGGCACCATTTCACCTTCTGGCAGTATACGGCTGTATAGCCAGGTGTTTTTCTTAAAAATATTTTTATATTTGGCACTATTGTTTTGTGTCCTCTTTACCAACAAAACCTTGTTATATACCCGGTGCGTATAGGCACCATTTCACCTTCTGGCAGTATACGGCTGTATAGCCAGGTGTTTTTCTTAAAAATATTTTTATATTTGGCACTACTGTTTTGTGTCCTCTTTGCCAACAAAACCTTGTTATATACCCGGTGCGTATAGGCACCATTTCACCTTCTGGCAGTATACGGCTGTATAGCCAGGTGTTTTTCTTAAAAATATTTTTATATTTGGCACTACTGTTTTGTGTCCTCTTTGCCAACAAAACCTTGTTATATACCCGGTGCGTATAGGCACCATTTCACCTTCTGGCAGTATACGGCTGTATAGCCAGGTGTTCTTCTTAAAAATATTTTTATATTTGGCACTACTGTTTTGTGTCCTCTGTGCCAACAAAACACTGTTTTATACACGGTGCGTATAGGCACCATTTCACCTTCTGGCAGTATACGGCTGTATAGCCAGGTGTTCTTCTTAAAAATATTTTTATATTTGGCATAACGCGTGGCCAAAAAAGTAAAACGTCTGAAATGCGGAGGGCTAGCGCAAAGGGACGTGGACGAGGACGGGGGTGCGGAAATGCTGGTGGGGGCACAAACCGCGTTGAAGCCAGTGGGGATACAATGCGTGCTGGTGAGGGGCAGCCAGCATTACGCTCATCCAGCTTCCCTGCCTTTATGGGACAGTTATGCGGGGGGCGGGGTACACCTCTGTTAAGGCCTGAGCAGCGTGAACAGGTGGTGCAATGGATGGCCGATAACGCTTCCAGTCACTTGTCCACCACCCAGTCATCCACACAGTCTCACTCTGACCCTCCTTCCTCCCAACCTGGCCAACAGAGTCAGCCCACCCTTGACCCCTCCCAGGACCTCTTTTCGGGTCCTTTTCCAGATGTGCTGCAAGAATCCCAGGAACTAGCAGAGGAATTTGTTTGTAGTGATGCCCAAACACTTGAGTATCCGCCATCTGCTAGTGATGTGGACCCGGAACCAGCATCTGCTATCATGAGCGATGATGATGAGACGCAGTTGCCATCAAGGGAGGCTGTTGGAATGTCCAGTGGGCAGGAGGAGGAGCAGAGAGAGGAAGTGAAAGAGGAGGTGGTGGACGACGAAATGACCGACCCCACTTGGACAGGGGTGATGTCCAGCGGGGAAAGCAGTGGAGATGCGGTCTGCGCATCACCGAATAAGGCAGCAAGAGGCAGAGGACAGTCCAGAGGCAGAGGACAGTCCAGACAGAGAAGGCAGGCCACAGCCAGCAGGGCCGAAGCTCTTCCCGGCAGCAGGCAGTCGCGCGAAGCTCCCCCATCGAGGCCTCGTACTTCTGTGGTGTGGAGATTTTTTAATGTTTGCGCGGATGACAAACTGAGCGCGGTTTGCGCAATCTGCCACTCAAAACTGAGTAGGGGCTCTGAGAAGAGCAATCTGACCACCTCAGGCATGCGCCGTCACTTGGAATTCAAGCACTGGGCTGAGTGGGAGAGAGCAAACGCAATACAACCTGCGCCCCGTCTTGCTGCCACTGCCTCTTCCCCTTTGTTGTGTGCTGCCACTGCGGTCCAGACCTCCAGCCAGGACACCTCCACATCTGCCTCTGCCTCGGCTATTTTGGGGCCTTCTCCTTCAGCCCCCCCTTCCCCCGCATCTTCGTCTGCACCTTCCATCTCCTCGTCCCATCAACTGTCCATCTCGCAGGCGTTCAACCGCAGGCGGAAGTACGCCTCCAGTCACCCCCAAGCCCAAGCCTTAACCTGCCTCATCTCCAAACTGCTGTCCCTGGAGATGTTGCCATTTAGGCTTGTGGAGACGCAGGCCTTCCGCGACCTGATGGCGGCTGCCGCACCTCGCTATTCCGTCCCTAGCCGCCACTATTTTTCCCGGTGTAGCGTCCCCGCCCTGCACCAGCACGTGTCGCGTAACATCAGGCGGGCCCTGAGGTACGCAGTCAGCGCAAAGGTCCACTTGACCACCGACTCGTGGACAAGCGCTTGCGGCCAAGGACGCTACATCTCTTTGACGGCACACTGGGTGAATGTTGTGGAAGCGGGGACGGGGTCGCAAACAGGGACGGCCTACATACCACCCCCGCCCAAGATTGCCAGCACGGGTTCTGATAGACCCCCCTCCTCTTCCTCCTCCTCCTCCTCCTCCTCCTCTGCCTTAACATCGCCCTCAGCCCCTAGCTGGAAGCGTTGCAGCACTGGCGCGGGGAGACATCAGCAGGCGGTGCTTAAGCTCATCAGCTTGGGCGACAGGAAGCACAGCGCCGCAGAGGTGAGGCACGCCATATTGCAGCAGACAGAGATGTGGCTGTCGCCGCTGCAGCTAGGACCAGGCATGGTCGTGTGCGATAACGGCCGTAACCTGGTGGCGGCTCTGGAGCTTGCAGAACTCAATCACGTACCATGCCTGGCCCACGTTTTTAATTTGGTAGTACAAAAGTTTCTAAAGACTTACCCCAACCTGGCAGAGCTACTGGTCAAAGTGCGGCGCTTGTGCGCTCACTTTCGGAAGTCAACTGTAGCTGCTGCTAGCTTAAAAAAAATCCAGCAACGCCTCCATTTGCCTCAACATCGGCTGTTGTGCGACCTGCCCACTCGCTGGAATTCCACCTATTGCATGTTGGCCAGGGTGTGTGAGCAGCAGAAAGTATTGATGGAGTACCAGATGATGCATCCACGCGTGCCTCCAACTCAGCTCCCTCAGTTTGCCAACCACGAGTGGCCATGGATGTCAGACATATGCGATGTATTGCGTATCTTTGAGGAGTCCACTAAGAAGGTCAGCAGCGAGGACGCTATAGTGAGCGTAACCATCCCGCTCCTATGCGTCCTTAAAGAATCGCTCATCGCAATAAGGGAGAACACATTGCACACAGAGGAGATGGGGGTAGGAGGAGACGCAACGCAGGTAGACAGTCAGACCACACTTTTGTCTGCTGCTCGGTGGCAGTTGCAGGAGGAGGAGGATGAGGAGGAGGAGGACAACGTGGAGGTGGCTGTGGAAGAGGATGCTGGCGGCGAGGGTAGCAGTCAGGCTGTGTGCGTCCCATTGGTTCAGCGCGGATGGGGCGGAGAGGAGGAGGAAGAGGAGGAAATGGAAAATGATCCTTCTGGTGGGGGCAGTGACGTCATGCCTACTCAGAGTCTGGCACACATGGCTGACTTCATGCTGGGCTGCTTTTCCCGGGACATACGTGTTGTCCGGATATTGGAGAACAAACTATACTGGGTCTTCGCACTCCTGGACCCCCGGTATAAAGATAACTTCTCCTCTTTTATTCCGGTAGAGGAGAGGACGAATCGATTACTGGAATACCAGAGGGAACTCTTGCAGAACATGATGCAGATTTTCCCACCCAGCATCGCTGGCGGCAGAGAGGAGAGTGTCTCCCAGAGTCTGACAACATTGATCAGGCCCACAGCCACCAGGGGAACACTCTCCAAGGTGTGGGACACGTTCATGTCACCCCCTCGTGCAACTTCCATCACTGCGGGGCCCGCTATCAGCAGGAGGGACAAGTATCGGCGGATGTTGCGGGACTACCTGGCAGAACACACCCCTGTCCTCCCCGATCCCTCGGCGACCTAGACTTACTGGGTCTCCAAGTTGGACACGTGGCTGGAACTGTCCCTGTACGCCTTGGAGGTGCTTGCCTGCCCTGCCGCCAGCGTGCTATCAGAAAGGGTGTTCAGCGCAGCCGGGGGCATTATAACCGATAAGCGCAGCCGCCTGTCAACCGACAGTGCCGACAGGCTGACGCTAATCAAAATGAACAGCAAGTGGATTGACCCGGACTTTGCTTGTACAACAGTGGAAAGCAGCCAAGAGTGAAGTGCCATCTGTATGAAGTGCCATTTCCTCCTCCTCCTCCTCCTCCTTAACCGCCGTAGAATTGCTGTATTAATAAAAAAAAATTATGGCTCACCTCTTGGGCTTAATACAATCAATTTTTAAGAGGTCTCAGCTCTTGGGCCTCCACACAATTTTTAAAAGGTCTCAGCTCTTGGGCCTCCACACAATTTTTAAAAGGTCTCAGCTCTTGGGCCTCCACACAATTTTTAAAAGGTCTCAGCTCTTGGGCCTCCACACAATTTTTAAAAGGTCTCAGCTCTTGGGCCTCCACACAATTTTTAAAAGGTCTCAGCTCGTGGGACTCCACACAATTTTTAAAAGGTCTCAGCTCTTGGGCCTCCACACAATTTTTAAAAGGTCTCAGCTCTTGGGCCTCCACACAATTTTTAAAAGGTCTCAGCTCTTGGGCCTCCACACAATTTTTAAGAGGTCTCAGCTCGTGGGACTCCACACAATTTTTAAAAGGTCTCAGCTCTTGGGCCTCCACACAATTTTTAAGAGGTCTCAGCTCTTGGGCCTCCACACAATTTTTAAGAGGTCTCAGCTCTTGGGCCTCCACACAATTTTTAAGAGGTCTCAGCTCTTGGGCCTCCACACAATTTTTAAGAGGTCTCAGCTCTTGGGCCTCCACACAATTTTTAAAAGGTCTCAGCTCTTGGGACTCCACACAATGTTTGAGAGGTCTCAGCTCTTGGGCCTCCACACAATTTTTAAGAGGTCTCAGCTCTTGGGCCTCCACACAATTTTTAAAAGGTCTCAGCTCTTGGGCCTCCACACAATTTTTAAAAGGTCTCAGCTCTTGGGACTCCACACAATGTTTGAGAGGTCTCAGCTCTTGGGCCTCCACACAATTTTTAAAAGGTCTCAGCTCTTGGGCCTCCACACAATTTTTAAAAGGTCTCAGCTCTTGGGCCTCCACACAATTTTTAAAAGGTCTCAGCTCGTGGGACTCCACACAATTTTTAAAAGGTCTCAGCTCTTGGGCCTCCACACAATTTTTAAAAGGTCTCAGCTCTTGGGACTCCACACAATGTTTGAGAGGTCTCAGCTCTTGGGCCTCCACACAATTTTTAAAAGGTCTCAGCTCTTGGGCCTCCACACAATTTTTAAGAGGTCTCAGCTCGTGGGACTCCACACAATGTTTGAGAGGTCTCAGCTCTTGGGCCTCCACACAATTTTTAAAAGGTCTCAGCTCTTGGGCCTCCACACAATTTTTAAAAGGTCTCAGCTCTTGGGACTCCACACAATGTTTGAGAGGTCTCAGCTCTTGGGCCTCCACACAATTTTTAAAAGGTCTCAGCTCTTGGGCCTCCACACAATTTTTAAAAGGTCTCAGCTCTTGGGCCTCCACACAATTTTTAAAAGGTCTCAGCTCGTGGGACTCCACACAATTTTTAAAAGGTCTCAGCTCTTGGGCCTCCACACAATTTTTAAAAGGTCTCAGCTCTTGGGACTCCACACAATGTTTGAGAGGTCCCAGCTCTTGGGCCTCCACACAATTTTTAAAAGGTCTCAGCTCTTGGGCCTCCACACAATTTTTAAAAGGTCTCAGCTCTTGGGACTCCACACAATTTTTAAAAGGTCTCAGCTCTAAGCTTCCCTTACTGCTGGGGTGACACACTGTAACAAACCTCCTCCTGTAAGCTTCCCTGACTGCTGGGGTGACACACTGTAACAAACCTCCTCCTGTAAGCTTCCCTGACTGCTGGGGTGACACACTGTAACAAACCTCCTCCTGTAAGCTTCCCTTACTGCTGGGGTGACACACTGTAACAAACCTCCTCCTGTAAGCTTCCCTGACTGCTGGGGTGACACACTGTAACAAACCTCCTCCTGTAAGCTTCCCTTACTGCTGGGGTAACACACTGTAACAAACCTCCTCCTTTAAGCTTCCCTTACTGCTGGGGTGACACAATGACACAAGAGGACATGTCTGACCACATCTCACACACACACACACACACACACACACACACACACACAATGACAATTAGGGGTGGGGTCTATTTATTTTCCCCCTTGCCTATGCTATCTGTGGTTGTCATTAGGCAACGTGATTTTAAGGGGTGCAGAATTTTGTTCTTCTTTTTTGTACAGTTTGGCTTGGGGTCCATGGCAATGTAGAGGAAAGAAGGTTTCCTTGTCTTGTCTCACTTTACGTAGAAGTTATATTGTGTTTGGAGTGTATTGTTGAGTGGCTGTGATAGTGGCGTAATAGTGCGACTTGGGCACGTTATATGCACCCAGACATGCTTCCCCTGCTGTCCCAGTTGCATTCCAGCAGTGTTGGCATCATTTTCTGATGTTTCAGGGTGGACTTGGTGACCTCCAAGTGGTCGAATTGAGATTTCCAAGTGTCGAGCATTTTTTTCCCATAGACTATAATGGGATTCGATATTCGGTCGAGTAGTCGAGTAACGCGGTCTATTCGAATCGAAATTCGAAATTTCGAATATTTCACTACTCGCTCATCTCTATTTAAGACCTAAAAGTAGATTTAAATTGCAATTTAGTTAAATAAGACCTGAATATTTAGTGGAAATGTGTAACTATCCCATTGTAAATTGAGCAAGGCCCACATATAGTGGCATTCAGCCCCACTGGGGTAGAAAAAAAGGTAATAGCAAGCTAGGAGATTTTGAGGGAGGAGGGAAAAACTCATTTATATTGGAGCAGGGTGGGGGAGTGTTATGACTTTTTTCATAGTTTGCCAATCATTTATCTGAGGAGGTTGTTACCACTTAGCACCAATATTTCCTCTTCAGCCTCACTCACGCACAATTTAACAAACAAAAAACAGCACCACTGAGTCAGCCAGCCTGCCTCGAATTTATCATAGGCGCCATTTAGTTTGCAGTGAGCAGAGCTCTTTTTAAAGCTGTGTCGCTTCATAGTGGGGCTGTATATTAAGATCCCATAGACCACAATGGGCAGATCTGTACTGAAGCTTTTCTTTGCTGTTAAATAATTTAATTTGTACAGAATTTGCTTTGGTGACTTGAAAATAATGTAAATGCAGGACTTATAAGTTGCCAAATGTCATGTTGTCATGTTATTTTCCTGTAAAATTGTTTTTTAAGGTTTTTATTTTTACCAATGTGTATTTTGGAGGACAGCAACTAAAACACAGCCAAAAGCACAGCAGAATGTGTCCCGTTTGTTCACAGCAGTGATATTCTGTGACTGTAACAATGAAATGCTGACCAGCACCTGTGGCGAGTGGCACTTACTGGCACTGTTATAATCAGCATACGGGTGCAACAGACACTGAAACAGGCCGCCCAATACCTAGTGCACCAATCCAAGCTGATTATTTAGCATCAGGTGTTTGGACTTGCAGCACCAACATATAAAAAGCTGCGGTCGCTCCAAGTCACTAATGTATGTCAACCAAAAATACGCTAAATTGCACTCTTCAAAAATAAGGCTCTTAAGAGCATCATTACCCCAAAACACTTTTAAACCTTATTTTGGAGAACAAATTGCTTATGGAAAAGACCCCAAAGCATTGTCAAATAAAGTTTTTTTTTTATTCAATTATCTGTGATGGTCCAATACTTTTAACATGATTTATTGGTTTTTCTATTTTCCTCTGGGATTCTGAAATATAAAAATGTTTTAATGTTGACAACTGCTATTATTTAACATTTCAGTGAGATCAAAAACTCATGCTGAAATGAAAGAAGGTCTTAAACAAATGACATTGAATAAATAAGCTGATGAGGCTCCTTCTAAGATCTGGGGATAGGTTTATGTTTGCTATCTGGGAAAGTAATATTAATAATGGAGTCTAGTTCCCATTAGATTTATTTTGGCAAGCATAAAGTCCTAATTAGTTGATCAGATGGTCACATGAATTTACTCATGCAAATAATAAAACAATCACAAGGCAGTCATTTAATAAAGCAACTTTAGATCTGTAATCCAAAAAGTCAGAACTGATAATATGAGCGATAACAAGGACAAAGTAAGTATTCATAGTATAATACATTAAACTCTGCCTAAACACAGAGAAAACGTCCCAAAAAAGCAGAACATTCTTACTTGGCTAGCTCCCAATTAAGGACCGGAAATTAGGAAAATGGTTATTTGTTCTGTACAGAACTTGATGCTTAATAAATAGCCAATAACACAGGCCAAAAAGAGAGGTAGCACAGGCTAAAAAAGCGTGGGTGGGTCACACATTGTCTCAAAGAGATCTTTCAGACCATAATACTGTTATTTCCCAAACTGATTTTTTTGTATCATGATTAACAAAAAAGATTGCTAGCCCATGGTTCTTTATATCTGGGACTACTGAACTTCTGCAAATGTCAAATGCTAATTAGAGTCAGTGAGGGAAGGGCAGCCATTTTTTGTAAACCCTATCTGAGGGGTCTACTATTTTGTGGAAAATGTTTAAACCTTTTTGGAAATACTCAAAACCCAATAGTGGTGAGAGTCACTTGATCATGTGTTAAAAAATGCTCACAACTTAATTATCTAATGGCCAACCGAGGCAGAGAGGTTATTTAGACTCCTGGTCTATTAGGCTGGGCATATGTCAAAAAAGATTTAAAAAGCTACACACACACACACACACACACACACACACACACACACACACACACTAGCTAGATCTGGGTTAGTGTTAAATCTGACCCCATCTATTATCTGTCCAGAATAGGATAGTAGCAATCCAATACAAATGGGGATCTAAGTGAAAAATTTATTGAAGATACTATATACACAATAAAAAAACAAATACACACATATGAAGACAAGACTATAATTATTTGTGGATACGTATAAATTTTGAGATTTAATATTGGTATTTAATTATACTTATTTATATACCGGCTTGACATTTAGTGGATCCTGGGGACCCACCCACTTGTTTTTAACTTTGTCTTGTCTTCATATGTGTGTATTTGTTTTTTATTGTGTATATAGTATCTTCAATAAATTTTTCATATTTTTCATATATTATCAGTGTGAGTGCCCATACTTAGATCCCCATTTGTATTGGATTGCTTATGTCGTTTTTGGGACCTATGGGAGCACCCACTGCTTCAGATAGTCCTTTGATATTATGGTAGTGCCCTTACAGTAGTGTATTTGCGTTACAGAATAGGATAGTGGCACGATCCATGGCACACATCAGCCATGGTTTAAGGCTCTCTGGACTAGTAGTGAACCAGTGGTCTTTCATAACTTTGTAAAAAACATTGTCATTGTTGTGTACAAAAACCTAATATTTTCTCAGCCCGTGCAGTAACACTGGCCAAATGCTTGATCAGTTCTCCAGTTTTCTGTTCTCCCAGTTCATAAAACATGTCTTCTGTCTGCATGGTCTAGCTGTGGATAAGGTTTCTGACTGAGGGGCTTTAGTTTGTGTTGAGGTTCGGGAGGGATTTTTGCTCTTGGCTTGACTTCTTGTTTTTGTTCTTTTATGCTTTGTACAATAAAACTGAACTGTGCCTCCTTGTGCTCTAACCATTGTGGTAAATTGTATCAAAATGTCTGTTTCTTCCCTGCTTGGTTGTATAAAGCACAATCCGGCCCGGGTTTTCAGGACCCGAGTCACTTCCCCAATTCCATAACGGGTTGTTACATGTTCTAAGGCCTCCACAAGTGTGCACGCTGATTACAGGGGAAGCCTGTATAAGGAGAGAGCACACGGCTATGCCTTTGTTGATGACCAGCCTGTTGGAGTGAGCCCAGGCTGAGCTGCACCGTGGTGAAGGACAGCACTGGACATTGAGCAGAGGGCTAATACGCCCTGTAAAGTGGACTTGAACTTATCAGCTTGCTGGAGTACCCAGCCCAGGACTATTTGGTTGGTGAAGTAACCCTTTTTGCTTACTGCATTTATGCTGCAATCTTTGGACTATATACTGAACTTTGCTGAATAAAAGCCGCTTTGCCATTCAAATCCGTTGTCCGTCACTGCTGATTGTTTGCCCGCTTACACCATCTTAAGTTTGGTCACTACTCACTGTGACTGGCGGGCAATTGCGGGACGCCTTTTCTGGCGCTGGCTCGTAATGAAGGTGAGTATTACGAGCATTGTGTGCGATTAGGTGCGAGGGGGCACCAGCATTCTCGATGTCCCCCGAGCTTCTTCTAATCAGCAGACAGCAGGACCAACACCCATTAAAGTAAAAACAGGTATTGGTCCGGTTTAATATCTCAATATGAATCTATGACATTGAGCGTAAATCTTATCTCGATAGCCACCCAGCGATTAACAACCAACATCCTGCACTGGTCTGAATGTCTTTCCTTTTAGCTATAGTCTACCTAATGGCTGTTAATATATATATATATAAATTTAGCATATAAATGCTTTTGGGTAATAGAAAGAAGCTTAGCAAAACCATACAAGGAGATAGTTTGACAATGAACCCAGTTTAACTAGCTGTACAGTTGCACCCCAAAATATCCAGGTGTGTTGAAACTCTCTTTGTTAGTACCCTCTGAGTGTCTGGTGAATTAAAATTCAGCAGAGTTTAATTACTGTATCTCATGACTTTACAACTGAGACCAGTAAAGCATATCCACTTAGCTTATATATACAGAGCACTCCAGAATAAAATATTTCATGCTTATTAAAGGATTTAAGATTGACTTTGTATTCAGAGGTTTGAAAACTATTTCTGTGGTAACAAAGCTGTTAAAGGGTTTATGAATTTCCTTTCTTTCTCAATACTTGAAAAAAATATGGCTTATGAAGCACTTGCTCAGACAGATATCTCTGGCAGCAAAACAATTAATCCCAATGTTAGTTTGTCACTGTTTATGTTTTTACTAGTAGGAATTTCAAGAATCTATTTGACTTGCTAATTAATAAGCAATGCTGCTTTGTCCCACATAGAAACGGCTGTTGTAAAAAGAAAATGAAGAGATGAATAAGGAGGGTTTTAATTATTGCTCTTAATTTATTAGCTGTGAACATTACAGTTTGTGTTTAGGCCTTCTAATATTTTACATTCTTAATAGGAAAGCAGTGTTTAAAGGACATCTAAGAAAAAACTCGGGACATCAAAAAAACTCGGGACCATTCACTGTAGCAATGAGCGGAAAGCAAAATAGATATGCCTTCCTTTATCATTTGAACATTTGTATTTTGCCAGGCCAGCCTGAGCATGCATTTCTGCCTCAGTCAAGATGGGGTAGCTTCCTTTGCTGGTTGAGGGCTAGGGACAAAGAATAGAAAACTCTGCTATCAGCTTATGCCAGTAGTTAACTGAACACATGTCCCACTTTAATTGGCATTTTGTTCTGTGGTCCTCCTAAAAACTCTGGTGGCGCCTAACTATTCTATTTTGCTGATATTATGGGAAAGGCTGTCCCACCAGATGTAGTATATAGGATGCATAGTCAGTTTACATTTGCTCTACCTCTGAATGGCAGTAGTTAAATGCATGTGAAATAGGTTTATAAACTGCTCACTTTAATTTCATCCAATTCTTAAAAATGAGCCTTACAGGTGGCAGATTTCAATTCAAAAGATACATGCTACGCGTTTCAGAGTCTCCACTCCTTAATCATGCATGTTTTCATTAATACAGCATGTCACAGATAAAAAAAAGATGAATGAATGACTGGAGCAGTGGCTGCACCATATGTTACTGCCACTAGTACTGCACCTCTCGGGCTTCATTAGGGATTTCAAGAATGTGATCTCACAATTACTATCTGTGTCTTGGCCGAGTGGTGGGATGTGGTGCACATTGGATGTGTCTTCTCTCTACTCCTCCATGCCTCATGCTCAGGCCCTCAGGGCTATCCAATTCCAATTAAGTATTTTAATTATGGGGAAGATCTTAAGTTGTTTATAAATAGGGTGATGGATTTTTTTTTATGTTTGATGGGGGTTTCTATCTCCAGAAATGTAGGGCCTCTATGGGGGGCCCCATTTTCTCCTTCTCTTGCCAATCTTTATATGGGTTGGTGGGAGGTCTTACTGTATCCTTCGTTACTACCACCTCTGGCAGTGAGTTCCAAAGTCTCACTGCTCTTACAGAGAAGAATCCCCTCCTATGTTGATGGAGAATGCACATTTCCTCTAATCTTAGTGGATCTTCTTTTATGGACCAAAGATTCCTGGAGCATATGACCAGGGGGCCATGCTACAGCTCCTTACACACATGAGTAGAATGCTGTTGTTTTGTTCCTCAAAAGCCTGTAAATAAGCCTCCCAAACCACACCCCCATCACATTCATTACCCACAAATGGGTTTAAATTATTTATCTGTGAGGTCCTGGAATTAGGACAATGTATGATTTTATTTAGCTACAGTGTGTAAAACAAATAGCACACGCCAGAAATAGGGGTGCAGACCAGGATTGGATCATACCAGGAGTGGACTGGGAACACAAACCTGACCCATAACAAGGAACACATTTGACTTCAAAATCAGAATCCAGACTGTACATCTCTGCTTTAAAGGAAAACTCCCTTGTTGCTAGTTATTTGGTGTTCAGCATTATTGGTTTCCCCTTCTGGGATGTAAAATAAACACTTGTGCCTGAATACCTGTCATTTATTTATCAGCATGCTGTTTCCATGTTTCTTACATTCCTCTGACTCTCTCTTAATACTCTTGTCTCTGCCTCAGCCAATCAGATGATTAGCAAGCTAAAGTCAGGAAGTCTCTGATCTGTACTTTTAACACACCTCTTTGATGTACATTGCTAAGTTAAACACATTGTTACTAGGGAGAACTATTTTCTTTTATAACACAGAAATTGCAACCAAATAGGAAACAAAAAAAATAACAGGTAAACACATTGATTACATCATATAGTCGCACAATAAACCTTTAAAAATGGCATCAAAAATGGAATTACCCTTTAAGCATCGGCGATGGGGACCCTTATGGGCTTCCATAGCTATGCATAGCAAGTACAAATCTAGCTAATAGTGCCTTATGACCAGTAGTAACCAAGCACTGCTTTTTTCTTTCTATTTCTTTGGCCGGAATGCTCTATTGTCTAAAGAATTATGCCTTCATAAAGCATCATCACACTTATCATCCTTAGACAGGCTTATACTTGCATAATTAAAATGTGCCTTTCTGTTGTGATTGTAACTAGTTCTCACTTGTGCTCGGGATGCACCATCTCCGTACATCTATACGCAGATATGTATGTGCCCTTGCCAGCTATATCTGCCTTTACAGTTTCAAACGTTGGGTCCCCCAATAGTTGCAGTGATATATTATAGAGCCTTGGAAAATTACAACTGATAGCTCTACAGAGCACCTTTTGACCATAGCACAGGTCATCTGACCATAGCACAGGTCATCTGACCATAGCAAGGTCAGACGGGCGAAACTGATGGGCAGGCAAGACATCAAGACTGGAAGCAGTTGACATGGTAGACAAGCAGGGGGTGAGGGCAGACAGCAGAGGTTCGGTGGCCGAGAGTCAAGCCGGGGTTACAACAGAGATCAAGCCGAGAGCTAGCAAGAGCGCTGATATCAGAATCCTTTTAAGGATGGCGCATCCGGTTCAGGTGAAGACTTGATGACATCACCTCTGGTTCAAATGTTGACACTTCTAGGGTAAACAGTGGAAAGCATGCTGAGATGCAAAGACATGCTTACTGAGGCAGAGGTGTGCATATAAGCAGTAAGTCCCGGGGGACACACCGACCACAATTCCTGACAGCCCTTTCTCACTTTCCTTTAGTTTCGTCATTGGACCCTGAAAGGAAGCCCGGAGACAGTTTGAGCACATCAAGTCAATCCGTTTTTTTATTGGAAGATCATCTTTGATCGGTTTACCCCTTCTTCTAGTCAATTTGGTGTCTCTTCCAGACAGACAGAAGTATTTGAGAAATCTAGCATCTTACTCATGCTCTTTCATTTATTCGCTGCTGCTGGAGATGACCTCTCTACCCCCCATTTTTGTAAGTGAAAGGAAGGCTTAGAAGTTTCATTGCAAGTTTTGGGAACAGAGCTTTAACTTCAGTTCCTGATGGTATTGTGTTCCTAGTTTACTTAACAGAATTTTTCCCTTAGTGTCAAAGATGCAATTCTAGGGTGACCAACCTACTGTACATCTTCTAATTTGGTCCATGTCTCAAGGGTTTCTGCTCTAAGATCTCTGCAATTGAGGAAATTATCATGGTTTGCTTGTCCTTGGCTTGCCTTCTCTATGTTGTTTCCCTCACAAGGACATGCATTATTTATTGATCATCCTAACTGTAGCTTGTACATGCATTCTCTAACTTAATCTACAGCCTCCCTCTAAAGTCTGTCGTTTTGTCCTGTTTCCTTACCACCATTTGTGCCACTTCAAAACTTTTATTTTAGAGTATGAAGAGGCTTCTTTTTTTCTCCCTGTGAGCCTTGGGTGGGGTTTTCGCCAAGTCTCCCGACTTCAGCTAATAAGCATTATTTTATGCAAATTAAAACAGCAGATTTACTGCAACAACTTAAATAGAGAGTTTTTATGTACAGTGGATATTTTCCCTTTAATTATGTATTCCACAATTCACATTTTTGTAGGCTTACTATTAGAACATATGATATGGAGTTCAATGGAAATGCCTGTTTGCTGAAAAGCAGAGAGATTTAAAAGCCAGTGGATGTTTTGGCACAATCAATCTGAAGGTCTTGGACAGAACAACCGTAAACAAATTCTCTTCATCAAAGATCTTCACATAAAAGCTAATTAAGATAGATAAACTATTCAAATATACTGGAAGTCACCTAGTACTTTGAAATTTTAAATGTTACACATGCAATCTAATCATAAGCCTTTAATAACTTGGTTGAACTTGTAGTTGAGGGTTTGCTGGATAAACGAACCTTGAAATGAAAATAACTATAATCTCAGAATACACAGACTTTTTCAGAACAATGTGTGTGAGCCTTTTTAAATTATGAAATGTTTTATTCATGAGGCAGTACCATTTAGTTATCAAACAAAACAGCAGCTTCAGCAACAAGCTGATCCATCTGTTGTTTCATTATTGTTTGTGAATACGCAAAAGTAACTATGTACAGAAGGGGTGTATTGGCCATAAGGAGAATTCCTGGTGAGCTGCAATGCTTTAGGGGCTGGTTGGGCCAGATCTCTCCCAAGCCCCATCAGTGGTACCTGGTCCCACTGTATCCCCAGCCAAGATACCCAAGTCCATATTTAGCTCCAGCAATGCTAAAACCTCAGCATCATGACTGTGGGGGCCATATCCACCCCTGCCCCAGTGTCTGCCCCGACAATACTAAAACTATAGTACCAATGAGTTGCCATATCTACCTCTACTCATGCCCCTGAAATGCTAAAGCCTCAGTTGATGAACACAATCCATTATGATTCCATAATGACTAAGGGCTCTGTACACAGACCGAAACACAAAATGTTGTGATAAGGAGCAAGCAAGTTGCTTTTATACACATGTTGTTTTAATCTGTAAAAATAAAAGTTTTGGATTTTAACTACACAGCAAAAAATGGTTTGAGCTGGCCATAGACACTATTGACCACAATCAATTGCTGGCTTGGAAACACAATGGAGGGTGGCTCAGCAGCTCATGGGCTGGTGATGGGCTGACCAGGATCATTAAAAGTCTTAAGAGTCTTTCCCAGTTAGTTCACCCCTGTTGTACTCTAAAAGTGTTTTCTCTGGGAGTGATGGGAAATCTAGGATATTAAGTTACATTACTAACAGATTTGGGTGAATATGTTCAGTTTAAATACTGATTATCCCTTTTCTTTCGGTTGAAAAAAGTATTCTGTTTTTTATTTATTAATTTTCTGTGCTTTTTCAGTAAATTTGGAAATGTTTTGAATGCAATCCAATATATGTTTCAAAGTAAAGCTTTGACAGGTTGAAAAAAGCAGCATGAAAGCATTTAAAAGCCATAAGTAGAGATGAGCGAACTTCTTGAAAGTTCGATTCGGGCGATTCGCCGAATTTCCCCAAGAAATTTGGGTTCGCCCGAATCAAACTTTCACGAATTGCTCATCTGAAAAAAAAAAATGCTGGCATGGTGGGAGCGGGCAGGCCGGCTAGACCTGTCAGCGGGCCGCCGCTCTCAACCGCCCTCTGATGACGCCCCCTCTGATGACAGCTGAGAGCGGCGCCGGCCTCCACGCTCCGACCATGCAGGTAAGTGTTTGCTTAAAAAAAAAATGCCGGCATGGTGGCAGCGGGCAGGCCGGCTGCGCTGTCAGCGGGCCAGCGGCGGCCCACTGACAGCGTAGCCGGCCTGCCCGCTCCCACCATGCTGGCAAAAATGCCAGCATGGTGGCAGCAGGCAAGCCGGCTACGCTGTCAGCGGGCCGCCGCTGGCCCGCTGACAGCGCAGCCGGCCTGCCCGCTGCCACCATGCCGGCATTTTTTTTTTAAGCAAACACTTACCTGCATGGTCGGAGCGTGGAGGCCGGCGCCGCTCTCAGCTGTCATCAGAGGGGGCGTCATCAGAGGGCGCCTGAGAGCAGCGCCAGCGCCGCTCTCAGCTGTCATCAGAGGACGCGTCATCAGAGGGCGTGTCATCAGAGGGCGCCTGAGAGCGGCGCCGGCCTCCACGCTCCGACCATGCAGGTAAGTGTTTGGTTTTTAAAAAAATGCCGGCATGGTGGGAGCGGGCAGGCTGGCTGCGCTGTCAGCGGGCCGGCTTCCGCCGCCCGCTGACAGCGTAGCCGGCCTGCCCGCTCCCACCATGCCGGCATTTTTTTTTTTTTATTTCAGGGAAAATTCGATCGGCACGAACCAAAAATAATTCGGGTTCGTGCCGAATCGAATTTTCCCTGAAATTCGGAGCGAATTCCGGTTCGTCCGAACCGGTTCGCTCATCCCTCGCCATAAGTATACAAACCTTGTATATATAAAACAATAATTAAAAAAATAATAACAATAAAAAGCTGACATATCAAAAAAGAGCATTCATGCTCAACTTTAGCACTTTTGCTAGCTTTAGGTAGAGTAATTGGGCAACTTAAGTCTACTTGTTTATCCTGTGACCCCCATCAATAAAAATTAAAGAGGGTTATCCAAATGATTTTGCTTTTGAGAGGCAGTGAGAACTTTTCTCACTCAGTGCACAATTAAGCTTTTTCTTTTTATTCAAAAATCCAAATCCTTAGTACCTGTGATAGTGCAGTTCTACAGGGTAGATATTTTATTTTGGAAATCACAGCAACCTATAGGGAGTCCAAACAAATTTCAATTTCCTGCTTCTAAAATACACCTGCCCACAAGACACACTTTGGAGAAGAAAAATAAGAAAAAAATATTCGGAACCAAATGGTGTGCTAAAATACCTCCCTCCGAATCACCCCATTACAGACAGTCAGCAGAATCCCCCTCCATCATCCCATAACAGACCTCACATTACAGACAGTAATGTGGGGCATTCCATATTACAGGCAGTGAGGGGCATCCCACATTACAGGCATGGAGGGGCATGCCACATTACAGGCATGGAGGGGTATCCCACATTACAGGCAGTGAGGGGCATCCCACATTACAGGCATGGAGGGGTATCCCACATTACAGGCA
The DNA here is from genome assembly GCA_027917425.1 of Gastrophryne carolinensis. Classification (NCBI taxonomy): domain Eukaryota; kingdom Metazoa; phylum Chordata; class Amphibia; order Anura; family Microhylidae; genus Gastrophryne; species Gastrophryne carolinensis. Next base: position 378,922,685 of record CM051236.1, read on the forward strand.
GTGAGGGGCATCCCACATTACAGGCATGGAGGAGTATGCCACATTACAGGCAGTGAGGGGCATCCCACATTAAAAGGCAGTAAGGTGGGCATCCCAATTACAGGCATTGTGCGTGGCATCCCAATTACAGGCAGTGTGCGTAGCATCCCAATTACAGGCAGTGTGCATGGCATTCCATTTAGAGGCAGTGTGAGGGCATCCCAAATATAGGCAGTGTGCAGCATGTCTTCATCATTGGTTGCCGGAACCGGCTCCCTTGGACCTTGCAGAAGTGGGTGGCGGGCATGGGGAGGTGGTGGCTACTGTGAAGGTGACAGTCAAGTCAGTGGCCAGTGGAGGCAGCAGGAGGCGATGACACTGGTCATGTGTCTGTCTGTCTGTCTCTCTCACTGTCACCAGGAGACGCTGCGTGGGAGCAGGGGGAATGTAAGTTTGTATTTGTTTTGTTTGTTACAATAACCCGATAGGACACACTGACACTTCCCACCACATTTTGGGGAAAATAACTTAGCGTCTTATAGGGGGAAAAATACAGTAACTTCTAATATAAAATATCTACCCTATTAAAAAAATATCTCATTGCATATACAGGGGATTTTGAATTTGAAATAGAAGAAACCTATTTATGGATATTATTGTTTGCTACCCATTGTCACAGGCACTTCATGTCTATAGTGATCCATAAGGAAACTAATCTTTTAAAACTAAAATATTTTTTTCTGGAGTCCAAGTTTAGGCTTGGCAGCCGTCTATACATCTGTAAGTGATTCTGGTTGTATTCATTTGGCAGGCCTATTTTTTATTACAATGTACAGTAAGCACAATAACATTGTAGTTTTGCAAGGCGATAAACAAAACACTTTTTTTGCTCCTTCGAGCAAACCAACAATATATTTTATGGGATCCTTGCTCTTGCTATGTTTAATCCCTCGACATTAGTGAAGGTTTATGAGCAACATATTTTAACAGAGAACTTCCTTACTGCAGTGCAGACCTTCTTTGGAGGTGGTCTGGCCCTTGGCTGTGATGTTAATTTCCTGTTATCTTAGGTAAAGTAAAAATGATTTACAAACTCTTCTTGGGAACAATAGATCATTCATCAATGTGTTCAGAATGTTATAAGCATTTCCTATTAAAAAATAAATTATTATATATGGCATACTGATTTGCCTGAACATGGCTGACTTGCTGGAGGCGGATATATAATCTACTGCATGGGAGTACAGTAGTAAATAATTCACTGACAATTTTAGTAGCTGAAGAATTGTTTTATGAGATCAGATCATGATGATATTTCCAAATCTGTCATTTTCCCTACAGGTGTGTCTGCCGCACTCCAATGTTACCTGATTGTGTCTTGACCTAACTCTTTAAAGGGTAATTCCACTTTCCATGCAATTTTTACAAGTTTCCATATTCCATATTGTGTGCCAAAATGATGTTCTTTAGATGCTGAGCATATCTGTGATTTCTTTCTTTTTTATTTGTTTGCAACTCTGTATTATATAAAAAAAACAGTTTTCTCTAGCAACAATGTGTTGCAACATACACCAGCTAGTGTGTTTTGTCTACATAGCAGAGACTTCCTGACTCTAACTAGCTAATCATCTTATTGGCTGAGGCTCCACATTTCTAAGCTCACAAGTTTAACCCTTCCTGCTTTCATTAAGCATCTTTAGATGAGTGAATCACAATCTTGTGTTCCAGTAGCTAAAGGGTTACTGTCAGCATTCTCAGCTGAGGAGTTCATTACTGCTGCTTGGTTTACAGTCAATCATTTTTAGTCAAGGTCATGAAAGGCGCTTCCACTTTAGCAACACAGAGCCACATGAATATAAGAAACTTGGAAACAGCATGCTGAGAAGTAAGTTACAGCTCTGAAGGCAAAATCCTATCACAAATGCAAAACAATATCGCAGAACACCAAAAACTTGACAAAACGTTTTTCCTTGAATACAGGCCGAGTGCTAGACTCACTTAACTGACGCTACCTTTTGCTCACTGCAACGTTGTCCTGTTGTAAGATGTAACGTAGTCTTGGGCGCTTTGACCTCGAGACACCACCTAGCGTTTGCCATTGGCTCTGCAGTGAATCAGGAAGAGCACTTCTACAGCGCCCTCCAGACATCACATTCATCAATGCTGGACAGGATAGTACAGCATCACTTGTCCGCCAGATACCCAATTGCAGCGTCTTCTAGTGGTCGCTCTAAGCACCGCTACACAGACGATCACATGGCTAGTCTTAAATTAGCCTCTAAGTGTGATTCAGTGTGCGCATTGTCACCCATTTTTTTGTTCTCATGCGGCTGGCTTAGTTGTTAAGCCAGCCGGGCGAAGTTGTTAAAAATCATGCCGCCTAAGATGGCATGATTTAAACATTTCCAAATAATTTTTACAGTAATCATTTAAATTTCATTTGTTAGATACAATGTTTATCTAACAACAAATTGTTTGGCTGAATATTTATTTTTATATTTTTGACACTTATCCTTGTTTAAAAGAATGCCGCTTAACCGACATTCATTTACGCAGGGAAAGTAACAGCGGGGCATTTTTATTCTTTCTTTTTGTTTTTATTCTTAGTTTTATTTTATTTTTTTTTATGTGTAACCCCCCCCCCCCCCCCCCCCAAAAAAAAAGGGAAACTAGCCCAGGCACCAGGCATAAGGACTTGTAACCCAGGGCGAAGAGGCCCTTGGAAGAACCCCATGGCCACACCAATGGGCACCAGGCTCTCAAGTGAAAAAAGACACCAAAGAAATCTTTGTATTATTCTTCTTTCTAATTTCCCTGCCGGGCGCCGTCTTCATCCTATCCGGCGGGACTTCTTGTGTCCCCTAGCGGGTCTCCTCCATTCTTCAGAGCTCTTCGGAGTATTTTCAGGTGGTGGCGCCAGCCATCAGAAGTTGACAGAATATAGATTTCCCCTTCTTTCATCCTCGCTTTACAGTGAGGGACTGAAGTTTGGGGCAGGGGTGCCGGCTTTTAAACTTGGCAGGCATGGCCTCCATGGAATCTCCTCTATGTCATAGATGACATTACAGAAGGGGCAGGGCCTAGAATGAATTTTCCTGTGCAACCCCTCTAGGCCCCCCTTTGTGATTTCAGAAGTTACATGAGGGAGATTCTAAAGAGGTCTTGTATCTTAGTATAAAAGCCGCTCCATGGTGGCTGATCATGGATCTGGCTGGAAGCAAACCAAGCATAGGGGCTTGTAATTCCAGGGTTCAAGGGTCACCCAGCCAGCCCCTTGCCCTGACCATTACAAGCCTTTATTCCCTATAGCACAGGTCCGGTACCCAGCACCAGCCGATGCTATGGGTCACCGGGCTCATCCGCAGCACCATACTCATTGGTGCTGCCAGGGCTGGATTAAATGTGGCGGAGGTCCCTGGGCAGAAATGATGGTGGAGACCCCTGATGTAGTATTTTCTTTCTATTCAAGAAAATGTCCAATGTCTTCATAACCCCACAAACTGACTCCCTGGTGCTGAGGCAGGATAGGGGAGTTACAAAAAAAAAAGCCAGGATGCAGTACCATTCCCCAGATGTCTCAGGCCATGGGCACAGCAGGTATGTGGGTAGGCCAGTAGGCAGCTGGATAGGCAGGTGGGTGGGTCAGTATGCAGGTTCATAGGTAGGAGGGTGAGTGGGTAGGTTGGTAAATTGTTCAGTGGGTCAGTAGGTAGGTAGATGGGTAGGTAGATAGGTAGGTGAATGAGGTGGCAGGTAGGTAGTTCAGGGGTGGGTCTGTAGGAAAGTAGATAAGTGGGTGTGTGGGTCAGTAGACAGGTAGTTACGTATGTAGGTGGGTAAGTGGTCAGGTAGAGATATGGGTGGGTCAGTAGACAGGTAGATATGTGGGTAGGTCAGTTAGTCAGTCAGGATGTGAACATCAACACAAGACACCCTGGAAGGATTCCAATCCCATACCAAGAGGCGTAAAGGCTTGTAACTTTCACGGCCAGGGGCTTACACATGGCGTGGCCTCCTGGTCCTGGTTTCCAAGCCCTTATGCTTGGTGCCTAGGCTCGTTGGCTTTTAGGGGTGAGTAGTTTTTCTTTTTAAATAAAAATGATAAAACATCAAACATAAAGAAATAAAAATGCCCCGCTGTCACTTTCCCTGCTTAAATAAATGGCAGGTAACCAGCATTTATTTAAACAACGATTAGAGACTAAAAAAAACATTCGACCAAACATTTGTTTGTACCGAAAAATGCCCCCAAAAATTAAAAAAAGTATAAAAATAAAAAAACTGCTGTCAGTTTCAATGTTAAATTGAATGTCGGTAAAAGTGGCATTCAATTTAAAACTGAAAAAATGTAATAAAAAAATAACAATTGTATCTAATGAAAAATACCCCCAAAATACCTCAGTTACCCACAGCGAGAATGAATTCAAAACAGGAAAAGCTTGCCTTAAGACGCACTATAGCAGACCAAATTCGAGGTTAATGTCAAGCAATTTTGGTGACGTAAGCACGAGCGAAATAATTTCGCAGACGGATTTGAATAACACGAGCAATTACCCGCCTGCAGGTTTGCTTTCGCTTGAAAACGAGCCTTTATGCCAAGGCTCTGGATCAACCTTATTGCAGTTATTATTTGTTAACGTAAACCATGCAAGTAAACCATGAAAAGTCATTGAATCCCAATTTAGTATGCCAATGCTTTTAACATTTTTAGGAAGGCCATAAATAGGCTTTAATACCCTTTCATGACCCTCTGATGCTGCAACCACAGCCAGCACCCCACATGTCATCTTTTGACCAGTTGATTTCTTGCTAAATTTTTTAACTGTAAGAATAGTTTCTTAAATAGCTGCATTAGCTCTATTCCTAGAGACCCTTTTACTGTAACCCCTTTAGGTATCTCATCCCTTTTATTATAATATATTATTTTGAAAGTTATTTTTTAAACCTAATGTAAAAATAAAATTAGGGTCAGCATAAAGTTTTTTTGTAATAGTGTGTAACATTTCTGTACCCTACCACTGGGAAACAGTTGCTGGGGGGTTAAGTACATACTTCGAATAGACTATGTAATTTTTGGAAATTCTGAGATTTGTGACTATATTGATTTTTCTTCTATTCAACAATGTTCCCCTGTTGTGGCATTTGGCTGACAATGTCTGGTGGCATTTGGCTGCTCTAGTTGCTCGCAGAGGCTCTAAAACACATACTGGGATTATGATTTGGGATATACAGGACCAGAACAATACAAATGATTAGGCAGAACTGCACCAGAACAGAATATAAGAGCGTGTTGAGTCACGTGTGCAGCATGTGGAGGGCGTTCAGCAATAGCACTCTCCACTCACATGGCGGGAGATCGCTAGAGCTGCACACTCAGAACGCTGCTGGCAGGGATTTTGAGGAGTGCTCCGCTAACACACTATTTACATGTAAAAGCACCCCTAGAATACTATGGGAAGCTTTTTACTAGGGGATGCGGGGCACTCACCCGAAAGCACGAGTGCTCCGCATTCACACTGGTGTGAATGAGTTCAAAACAGGAAAAACTTGCCTTAAGATGCACTCTAGCAGACCAAAATCATAGAGGCTTACGCCAATCACTTTCGCTGGCGTGTGCACAAGCGAGATAATCTCGCAGGTGGCTTTGAATAACACCAGCAATTCCCTGCTGGTGAGTTTGCTCTTGCTTGAAAACGAGCCTTTATTCCAAAGCTCTGGAATAACTTTTGTGGAGTGTTCCGCAAATGATTTACATGTGAAAGCGCACATAGAATACTATGGGCAGCTTTTTATAGGCGGATGCGGGGCACTCCCCCGAAAGCACATGCATCACGCACTGTATCCGCACTGGTGTGAAACCAGCCTTAGAGTACAGGTTCCTACAGAGCTGTAGCTAGCTTCTTTTGCGCCCGAGGCAAGCCCAGAAAATCGCGCCCCCCCCGCAAAAAAAAAGAGAATGTTATATATATATATATATATATATATATATATATATATACACACACATATATACACACATATATATATATATATATACACACACACACACTCCCTCCCTCTAAAAAAATCATCTCACGAGTCTCATCAGGTGGGTGGAGCCTAACAGCCTCTCTCGCATGTCCCGCGCCAGCATTGCTTCCTGGAGGCGGGCGGCAAAGCAGCTGACAGCTGATTGGGGGGCGGGGGGCACTTCTTGGTCGCACTGGCGACCCCGCAGGCACGCACGCGGGAGCACCGCGGGCATGCGCGCCTGTTAGTTAAGTTAAAAATGAAACTGACAGATAATCGGGGGGGGGGGGGGGCGGGCTGGAGATGGTATATGCGCTGGTGTAGATCGGATCTGCTTGGCAACCTGCGGACGCGCCCCTTTGCATCAGAGCTGTAGCTGCGCCCGAGGCCAGTGCCTCATTCGCCTCATGGCTGCTACGGCTCTGGGTTCCTATCAAAGTGACACCACCTAAAAGCTGTGGCCTTTGCTTGTTTAGAGTCTGTTCTCTGACAGTTAATAGCTTATATGGCAGGTCATTTTTAATTAAAAAATAAATAAATCATAGCAGGAATAGGTAGCTGCCTAATATACAGTTCATTTTCTGAGCTAAGATAAATGTATTCCTTTATAAAAGGAATACATTTATCTTAGGATTAGTATTTACTATTTAGTGAGAAATGCAATTCTATGGTCGTGTCTTTAACCTTTATGTGCTTCTTTTTTTTATAAAATAAACCAATATCAACTCTTATTATTAGAGTTCCAACTTTCCTGCATTATTGTGACCTTGTTTAGGCCACACATGTTTCTCCTGTATTCCCCCTGTCTGGACGTGCCACAAATGTGTCATTGCCCTTCAGATCTGTGTGATATGTTACCTTTTACAAGAGTAATTAACATCCCATGAAATATGTCTGGAATCTTTTTAAAATGTGACAACAGGCTTAGTGAACTCCTGACACAGTCTTTCATCCTTACAATGTGTTACTATGATAAACTACTACCCTGATAAAGCCAGAATTATTTCTCTTTATTAGTAAAGAAAATCCTTAATAATTAACACCTAAAGGAATTAATTCTAAGATAATAATTCATACATGTAGCAAAGTTATGCAGTGAATAGTAAATTAGCAGTAATAATAAAATGGTGATCAGGAGAGACTTAAAGAACTTAATTTGTACAGTCTGGAGGAAAGAAGGGAGAGGGGGGACATGATTGAGACCTTTAAATATGTGAAAGGATTGAATAAGGTTCAGGAGGGAAGTGTTTTTATGAAGAAACTTATTGAAAGAACAAGGGGGCACAACCTGAAGCTAGTCGGGGGGAAGATCAGGAGCAATCTTAGAAAATATTATTTTACAGAAAGAGTAGTAGATGCTTGGAACAAGCTTTCAGCAGATGTAGTTGAAAAATCAACAGTCACTGAATTTAAAGAGGACCAACACCCAGGGGTGATCGGCCCGGAAATCTATAAGATTCCCGGGCCGATCACCTCCCACCCCGCGGGACATCCGAGATCGGGATGTCCCGCGGGGTGAAACCCCCCAGAAACCCCAAAAACACCTTACCTGATCCGCCGCCGCTTCCGCCGCCGCCGCCTCCCGCGCGCCCCTCCAGACGTGCGCGCGCCCGCGCCGGCCCTCTGTGAATGGCCGGCGGGGGCGCGCGCGCGCCGAGAGTGACGCGCGGGAGGCGGCGGCGGCGGAAGCGTCTTGGACGTTCCTGATCCCCGCCTGGACGTTGGCGGGGATTGGCTGCGGCGCTCACGTGGGAGCGCTGAGAGGTGAGTTTTTTGGGGTTTCTGGGGGGTTTCACACAGCGGGGCACCCCCGATCGGGGTGCCCCGCCGAAGTGGACCAAAACCCAGGATAGTCAAAATCCTGGGTGTTGGTCCACTTTAAACATGCCTGGGATAATCACACATTTATCCTAAGATAAAGAGAACATACAGTATACACATAAGGGCAGACTAAATGGACCGTATGGTCTCCTTCTGCCGTCAAGCTTCAATGTTTCTATGTTTCTATCATTTTTAGTCACAGAAAAAGCAGTGGAAAGGCGAGTAAATAAGGGGATACCATTTAATGTCTGAGGTAGGTATGCTAGATCTCTGTATATTTCTTTGTCAGGCAGTATAGTGGAAACATAAGCATCACAAACTGATATACACACAAACCAATAAATCTTTAAGAACATACTTTAAGAAAAGCACATATTAACTTGAAACTTGCATTCAAATTGAGGTTATATTGTGCTCTTGAAGTTTCCTGTCAGAATTGGGAACCTCAATTGCTTAACGTGGTACTGGAGTAGTATTGGAAAGTTTGCTCTGCCGTTATTAATGCTTAATTTTTGCAAGTACCTTCACTTATTAAATGATTAATCGATTCTCGGGTTTGGCCCACATAAAGGCCCAGAAAGGGATAATGATCACATACACAACATTAGAAGGCCTGCAGGAGATGTCATATGTTTTGTGTGTACACTGTCAGATGTCTGAATGTTTTCATGCACCTGATTTGCGAGTGATGTGCCATTTCAACCACAGACAGAGATTTGCCTCTAGTTAGGTGTTTGCCAAAAGGAAAAGAAAATGGGGACTTGAATCTTTTCCCCTGTGTGGCACTTAGGCTTTACTCATCAAGGGATAGCAACAGGTAGTGCCTTGTAAGCGTCAGGTAGCGGCACATAATACCACATTTATGAAGGCAATTCTGGTAAGCGTCACTTACAGCGTCACGTAGTGACCGATTCATCATCACAGACGGCTCAGCGGATCCCGGCATCGCTCTGGCTTTCAGAGCACCTGATATTACCTGTTGCTACCTGACGCTCTCCCATACACTTCAATGGACGTTATTTTTCTTCTCTTTAAACAGGGTTTTCTTTTAATGTGTGAGGCTGTTTTTTTGATGAATATGGTTTGAGTCGCTCACACTAACCAGTCGCTACCATTCTCTTCCATATAGCTCTGTACTGGTGTTAAAGCAACTAGAGATGTGCGAACTTTTGAAAAATTTGATTCACCCAATTTGCCGAATTTTCCGGGAAAAATCGATTTGGTCCGAATATATTTGCGACGAATTAAAAACGGCTATTTCTGGGCATCCGAGAGCCTCCATAGGGTTGCAGAACGTTTTGCTTGGCTTTAACATGCATAGGATGCATGCTGGGTTAGTGAAATACTATTGTAAAGAAGTATGACATGCAGATCAGAGGCTTCGCTATTTGATTCGCTTTCACAGAGCGGCACAATTACAGAGCCTTGAGGTGGCATCAGCATGATGAGCCCATATATTGCCTGAAAGACACATTCTGGACTTTGCAGCAGCACAGGGAGCCCATATATTGCCTGAAAGACACACCCAGGAGTTGGCAGCAGCATAGGGAGCCCATATATTGCCTGAAAAACACATTGGAGTTGGAAGCAGCATTAGGAGCCCATATATTGCCTGAAAGACACACACAGGAGTTGGCAGCAGCATAGGGAGCTCATATATTGTCTGAAAGACACACTCTGGACTTGGCAGCAGCAGTAGGAGCCCATATATTGTCTGAAAGACACACTCTGGACTTGGCAGCAGCATAGGAAGCCCATATATTGCCTGAAAGACACACCCAGGAGTTGGCAGCATCAACAGCATTAGGAGCCCATATATTGCCTGAAAGACACACCCATGACTTGGCAGCAGCATAGGGAGCTCATATATTGCCTGAAAAACACATTGGAGTTGGCAGCAGCATAGAGAGCTCATATATTGCCTGAAAGACACACCCAGGAGTTGGCAGCAGCATAGGGAGCTCATATATTGCCTGTATTGCCTGAAAGACACACCCAGGAGTTGGCAGCAGCATTAGGAGCCCATATATTGCCTGAAAAACACATTGGAGTTGGCAGCAGCATAGGGAGCTCATATATTACCTCAAAAACACACTCTGGACTTGGCAGCGGCATAGGGAGCCCATATATTGCCTGAAAGACACACCCAGGAGTTGGCAGCAGCATTAGGAGCCCATATATTGCCTGAAAGACACACCCAGGACTTGGCAGCAGCATAGGGAGCCCATATATTGTCTGAAAAACACATTGGAGTTGGCAGCAGCATTAGGAGCCCATATATTACCTGAAAGACACACCCAGGAGTTGGCAGCAGCATAGGGAGCTCAAATATTGCCTGAAAGACACCCCCAGGAGTTGGCAGCAGCAGAAGGAGCTACCATGCATCAGCTACTCGCATGCATCAGCTATTGGTGGGTGGAAATCCTGGCTGATCCATGCCTGATACATCTTCACAAAGGTAAGTCTCTCCACATTTTTTGTGGACAGATGAGTTCTCCTTGGCGTTACTATGGCTCCCGCAGCACTAAAGACCCGCTCAGATGGCACACTACTGGCCGGGCAGGACAGCTTTCCCAGGGAAAACTCTGCCAGTTGCGGCCACAAGTTTCAAGGTATGACACGACCTGCTGGTTCAGGCCCTGCTCCAGGTCTTCCTGCTGCTCATGAGTAGCCTCACTATGCGGGTGCAAAAGGCTACTCATTAGCGACTGAAGACTGAGACTGCTGCTGCTGCTCCTGCCACCCCCCCGGCAGCCATGGCAGTGGAAGGTGAGAGGTCCCCCCGAGTCAGACCTGCGAGAGTATGGACCATGGCGCAGATAGGCATCGGCCAACTGACTACGTAGAATGTTTTTGTAGTAGGTCAGTTTGTCCTCCCTCTCAGCGGGTGAAAAAATGCACCCATTTTGTGCCGGTAGCGAGGGTCCAATAAGGTGGAGAGGCAGTAGTCATCCTGCAGAAAAATGGAGACAATTCTGTGGTCACTACGCAAGCATGTGAGCATGCATCGTGCCATTTGTGCAAGTGACTCGGGGGGACTACCTGTCTCCATCTCCACTGCATACTGCCATGGTGTGTCTGGGTCCTCTGTCTCGCCTTCCTCACAACCCTCTAGCTCCACTGGCTGCTCCTGCTCCTCCTCTCCTGTCAGATGACTAGATGAACCGCCCATTTCGTCAAAACTAAACTGTGCTTCACTGTGCTGCTCCTACTCCTCCTCCTCCGCTCCCACGGGGTTTAAGTTGCCGTGAAATGTATGCACCATGTCTCCAGTGCCCTGACCAGCCATGGTTTCCAACATGTGTTGTATTACATGAAACAGCGGAATCACGTCGTTCATGCCGTAATCCTGGCGACTGACAAATAAAGTGGCTTCCTCAAAGGGCCTGAGCAAACGGCAGGTGTGACGTATGAGCTGCCACTGGTTCACATTAAAGTTACACAGGGGAGTCCCCCTATCTGCTTGGATCATCAAGAAATCAGTGATGGCTTTTCTCTGTTCGTATAGGCGATCTAACATATGTAGAGTGGAATTCCAACGGGTGGGAACATCGCAAATCAGACTATGTTGGGGGATACTGTTCTGACGCTGTAGCTCAAGAAGGGTGTGCTTGGCGGTGTAGGAGTGGCTGAAGTGCATACAAAGTTTCCTTCCCGTTGTTAGGATGTCTTGCAGATGGGGGGAAGACTTCAGAAAACACTTTACAACTAGGTTGAACATGTGTGCCATACAGGGCGCATGGCTCAGGCTTCCTTGTCGCAGTGCAGACAAGATGTTACTCCCATTGTCAGTCACCATGGTACCCATTTCCAATTTTCGCGGAGTAAGCCATGTTTTGATTTCTTGATGAATGAATGGTGAAAGGCAATGGGTGCTTTAAACTTGTAAAACCAGACTTTTTTATACAAAAGGCAAAAGTTTAGTAGGCAGGCACTCTTAAAAGATAAGTGGTAGCACTGCCAATGGCCCCCGGTGAAAGGCAATGGGTGCTTTAAACTTTAAAACCAGACCTTTTTATACAAAAGGCAAAAGGTTAGTAGGCAGGTACTCTAAAAAGATAAGTGCTAGCACTGCCAATGGCCCCCGGTGAAAGGCAATGGGCGCTTTAAACTTGTAAACCAGACTTTTTCATACAAAAGGCAAAAGGTTAGTAGGCAGGTACTCTTAAAAGATAAGTGGTAGCACTGCCAATGGCCCCCGGTGAAAGGCAATGGGTGCTTTAAACTTGTAAACCAGACCTTTTTATACAAAAGGTTAGTAGGCAGGTACTCTTAAAAGACAAGTGGTAGCACTGCCAATGGCCCCCAGTGAAAGGCAATGGGTGCTTTAAACTTTAAATCCAGACTTTTTTATACAAAAGGCAAAAGGTTAGTAGGCAGGTACTCTTAAAAGATAAGTGCTAGCACTGACAATGGCCCCCAGTGAAAAGCAATGGGTGCTTTAAACCTGTAAACCAGACTTTTTTATACAAAAGGCAAAAGGTTAGTAGGCAGGTACTCTTAAAAGATAAGTGGTAGCACTGCCAATGGCCCCCCGTGAAAGGCAATGGGTGCTTTAAACTTGTAAACCAGACTTTTTTATACAAAAGGCAAAAGGTTAGTAGGCAGGTACTCTTAAAAGATAAGTAGTAGCACTGCCAATGCCCCCGGTGAAAGGCAATGGGTACTTTAAAACCAGACTTTTTTTATACAAAAGGCAAAAGGTTAGTAGGCAGGTACTCTTAAAAGATAAGTGCTAGCACTGACAATGGCCCCCAGTGAAAGGCAATGGGTGCTTTAAACTTGTAAACCAGACTTTTTTATACAAAAGGTTAGTAGGCAGGTACTCTTAAACGATAAGTGGTAGCACTGCCAATGGCCACCGGTGAAAGGCAATGGGTGCTTTAAACTTGTAAAACAGACTTTTTTTTATACAAAAGGCAAAAGGTTAGTAGACAGGTACTAACATGCTAGTATTTGGGATGCCCTCCCCCCGGCGAAAGGCAAAGTTTGCTTAAAAAGTGACTTTGCTTACAAAATGCAACCAGTTAGTAGACAGGTACTCTTGAAATATTTATGCTAGTGTTTGGGATGACCCCTCTTTACATACAGAGGTGGGCTCCTTTGATTGTGGAAAAGTGACTTTGCTTACAAAATGCAACCAGTTAGTACACAGGTAGTCTTGAAATATTAATGCTAGTGTTTGGGATGCCCCCTCCTCACATACAAAGGTTGGTTCCTTTGATTGTGGTAAAGTGACTTTGCTTACAAAATGCAACCAGTTAGTACACAGGTACTCTTGAAATATTAATGCTAGTGTTTGGGATGCCCCCTCCTCACATACAGAGGTTGGCTCCTTTGATTGTGGTAAAGTGATGTTGATTTTAAAATGCAAGCAATTATTAGACAGGTACTCTTGAAATATTTATGCTAGTATTTGTGATGCCCCCTCCTCACATACATAGGTTGGCTCCTTTGATTGTAGTAAAATGACTTTGCTTACAAAATGCAAGCAGTTATTAGACAGGTACTCTTGAAATATTAATTCTAGTGTTTGGGAGGCCCCCTCTTCACATACAGAGGTGGGCTCCTTCGATTGTGGTAAAGTGACGTTGATTACAAAATCCAACCAGTTATTACACAGGTAGTCTTGAAATATTTATGCTAGCGTTTGGGATGCCCCCTCCTCACATACAGAGGTGGGCTCCTTTGATTGTGGTAAAGTGACTTTGCCTACAAAATGCAAGCAGTTATTAGACAGGTAGTCTTGAAATAATAATGCTAGTGTTTGGGATGCCCCCTCCTCACATACAGAGGTGGCCTCCTTTGATTGTGGAAAAGTGACTTTGCTTACAAAATGCAACCAGTTAGTACACAGGTAGTCTTGAAATATTAATGCTAGTGTTTGGGATGCCCCCTCCTCACATACAGAGGTGGACTCCTTTTATTGTGGAAAAGTGACATTGATTATAAAATGCAAGCAGTTATTAGACAGGTAGTCTTGAAATAATAATGCTAGTGTTTGGGATGCCCCCTCCTCATATACAGAGGTGGCCTCCTTTGATTGTGGAAAAGTGACTTTGCTTACAGAATGCAACCAGTTAGTACACAGGTAGTCTTGAAATATTTTACTGTCTGTTAGCTGAGTTGCACTAGATTCTTTTATTTTATATTTTTTATGTGTGGGTGCGCAATACTCCCTAACTCTTTGAATGCGGAAGCCTTAATGTGTTGAAAGAAACGGTGAATTATTTATGGAATCTGCAACTGGATGTACTTGGATGATTTATCTAAAAGAGTATCGGTATCACTGGGTGTCAAAAGCGTTTTTCTTACCTACATCTGGTAAGCCTTTTAACATTAGGTGGTGGATTGTGCACTAAATCTGTCTAGGATCACCTGGTGATGAGTCATCTGTGAAGAGGAAGTTGTTTCACTTTATAAGATTGTCAAAGGACTTTTTTTTATGAGCTCTGTGCTTTTATCTTTTATTGTTTGTTAGAGTCTTGAAATATTAATGCTAGTGTTTGGGATGCCCCCTCCTCACATACAGAGGTTGGCTCCTTTGATTGTGCTAAATTGATGTTGTTTTTAAAATGCAAGCAATTATTAGACAGGTACTCTTGAAATATTTATGCTAGTATTTGTGATGCCCCCTCCTCACATACAGAGGTTGGCTCCTTTGATTGTGGTAAAATGACCTTGCTTACAAAATGCAAGCAGTTATTAGACAGGTACTCTTGAAATATTAATTCTAGTGTTTCGGATGCCCCCTCTTCACATACAGAGGTGGGCTCCTTTGATTGTGGTAAAGTGACGTTGATTACAAAATCCAACCAGTTATTACACAGGTAGTCTTGAAATATTTATGCTAGTGTTTGGGATGCCCCCTCCTCACATACAGAGGTGGGCTCCTTTGATTGTGGTAAAGTGACTTTGCCTACAAAATGCAAGCAGTTATTAGACAGCTAGTCTTGAAATAATAATGTTAGTGTTTGGGATGACCCCTCCTCACATACAGAGGTGGCCTCCTTTGATTGTGGAAAAGTGACTTTGCTTACAAAATGCAACCAGTTAGTACACAGGTAGTCTTGAAATATTAATGCTAGTGTTTGGGATGCCCCCTCCTCACATACAGAGGTGGACTCCTTTGATTGTGGAAAAGTGACTTTGATTATAAAATGCAACTAGTTATTAGACAGGTAGTCTTGAAATATTAATGCTAGTGTTTGGGATGCCCCCTCCTCACATACAGAGGTGGCCTCCTTCGATTGTGGTAAAGTGACGTTGATTACAAAATGCAACCAGTTAATAGACAGGTAGTCTTGAAATATTAATGCTAGCATGCTTTTTAAAGAATGACACCAGGTAAAGGAAAAGCTAAATAGGCAGGTGTGTTATTAACACTAAATAGGCTTGGAAGCTAAAGCAAACACTTTAAACTGTCCCTGTCTTTATCTGCCACTGTCACAGCCTCTCTCCTTCTCTATCTGTCCCTCGCTTCTTCTGTTCCATCAATCTATCTATCTATATCTCCCTCACTGTGTCTATCTATCTACGTATCTGTCTGTCTGTCTATCTGTCCCTCGCTCTCTCCCTGCCTGATCTGCTCTGGCCGCAATACAGTGTCAGAATGAGCTTCCGCAAGATGGCCACCGCTTATATGGGGCTGTGACATCATCGGTAAGCCTGTCTGCTAATAGGTAGCATGTGACGCCTACCCAGGATTCCTTGCTCCATGGGACATGTCCTGACATGTGGATCCACTATTTTAGATAGGCTGTATAGAAGCAAATGGAGTTTTAAGGAAGCGATTTGAGCGATTGAATTCCGGCGATATTCGGAATCGTAACAAATCAAATATTTCATGAAATTCGTAATGAATTGGGTTCGTCAGAATCGATTCGCTCATCTCTAATAGCGACTCACACATCAAATTCATCAATGTTACTGCAGCGACTGAGGCGATCTGTAATAGCGACTCACTGACGATCAGAGCGACTATTAGCGGTCGCTCTTAGCGCCTCTGTACAAACGCTTATCTGCTGTTACCTGGCGCAAGTAATGAATCAGCCTGATAGTAGATAAGAGTTACCCTGGGAATAACAATGAACATCCAGTTGTGGATCGTAGTTCCAAACGTAGGCCTGGTCTCTGATCTGTTCATATATCTAAACATGCTGTCCCCCATTATTGTATGCTGCTTTTGTCTATTTGGGCCTTTTCCAGGTCTGCTTTGTCAGAGCAGATACAGTAGTGTGACAATATATGATGGATTGTTTTGTGTATTTATGGAAGAAGCTTTAAAGTGGGTCAAAACACACACACAAAACACGCACGGGCCCTGGAAAGATTCCAGACTTGGCTGCTAGACTACCCTCGGGCATCCTGCATTGGTTGCTCTGCTGTGTGAACCACCCCCCAAGGTGCCAGTGATCTTACCTGATCTTACATCGCGATTCCTCCAAAAGCCACATCCCCAGCTCCCCTGTGGTCGTGCACACTCCCGCACCCAGCCTGTCTCAGTGTTCTTAGAAGGGTACCCTGTGCTCCTCTAGAAGAGACTCTGACCTTTGCTAGCGGGGTTGTGCCAGGGGTGGTGAGAGTAATTAGGCCACCTGCCCTGCATGCAGCAAGTGGCTGCCCGATGCTCCTGCCAAATTACCTCACCTGGGCATTAGGGGGGAAAAAGTCAGATGCCCTGTTTATCCAGGGAGGACTCGGGCCCTCTGGAAGGGCACCAGACCTGTGCAGATGGGGCCCACATCAATCTGGAGCCTGTCCTCCATAAAGAGTCCCAAGGTCAGCTGCCATTATCAAGCTGCTCTCATCTATTCAACACCTGATAGACCACCCCGCTCAATTCCACAGGAACTATGGCAGGCCCCAGGAGTTGCTGTGACAAATGGCACAGGACGGCCCATCAGGTGTTGAATGGATGCTGATGAAGATGGCAGTGGAGGCACAGGTACTGGAGAAGGCAAGTCCATGTAACTGTCTGCAGAGTGTCTTTTATTCCAGGCATAGGGTTAAATTAGCCTGCTTTCTGCTCTCCCCATGCTGGCTGTCAGGACCTGCACCATTCATTCAGCTTGTATTCTTCCTGCTTTATATTACTCAAAGACTTCCAGTGAACACTATCTCCTCTGCAGGGCCTCCTCAGCAGCACATGATGACTCATACATGCATTTTAATGTGAGGGTTCCTTCAGAAGGCAGTTGATTTCAGGGACCCAATGAGTCAGCAGAAGGAAGCAAGTTATCTGGAATTGCAAAGTGCTGAGGAAAGATGCCGCCCGTGACAGCCAGCATGGGGCAATAGGCTAATTTACAGAGGAACAATGGTCAGAAATGAGTTGCTCTTTATTATGCAGCAGTGGGGCAGCCCAGGTCAGGCTGCCCCACTGTGCATTGCTGTTAAAACAATGAACCGCCCGTCCCAGATACTCACCTGTTTTGGGTTGTGCGTTCCACGTGACAGAGAGCAGCCTATCAGCACAGAATGGCATGGCACTGACCATGTAAGCTGATAGCCATGCTGCTCCATGGCAGCCATAAATGGATCTCGGAATAGGTGATTACCCGGCTGCCCCAGTTCTTTTTTTTTAGCTGCACAATGCACAGTGGGCTGCCCAGCTGCTGCATATTAAAGAGGGACTCTGATCTTTTCTTTATTTTATACTTTTCTAATGAAGAGATACATATTTCAGAACATAACAAAAAATTACCAGCACTAATACACAATCTGAAGTATAGGTATCAGTGAATAATATTGATGCAATGCTGGAGTGCCTGTTGGCGTATCAGAGTATCCAGTGTTGAGTGTTGGCATAGACCATAAGCAATTAATATGTAGTCTGCTAGATGGTTTTCAAGAGGTGTAATGACAATAAAAATAGAGAAGAGGGGGTGTGGCCGAGACAAGGCGGCGTGAGGTCGCAAGTGGCTGAGGCTCCTGACTTCACCCGGCCCAGAAAGCGGCATAACACAGGGCAAAGCACCTAACACAGCGTTAAGAGCAATGGGAAGGCGCAGAGGCAAACAAAGTGCCACCAGAGGAGGAGAGAGAACCGGCGGCAGTGGGGAGCCAGCTGCACTACAATCCAAGATGGCAACAGCACATCGGGAGAGGAGAACAGCGTGAAGCGGCGCTGAATGGCAGAAGCTCCCCGACACACAGGACCGGCAGGAGTGGCCGGTGGATCGGGCACGCCTCACCAACATGCAGAGCGCACAGCGGCAGAGAAAGGAAGAGGAGGACTCGTGTGGGGGCAAGATAGCTCTGGACGGGAGCCTGCACGAGGCAGAAAGAAAGGCCTGGGACGGCCTGGTGGCCCCTATGGACGCCTCCCGGATGGAGCCTCTGGTGAATAGGGAGGCGCTCGCTCACCCGGGGAGCAGAGGGAAACCGATGTGTGTTGATTGGAGGCCCCTGTTTTTAATGGGGAGGCTCTGGAGCCTGCCCCCCTTGGGCTTAGAGCTGTACTACTCGACCCCCCTGGGGGGGCTTCCCATTCGGAGCTCCCTAATCATGACGGGCCCTGGGGGGGTGGCACGACCGGTTCGCGGGGGCACCTTGGAGATGCCGTTACTCCGGCAGAGCCGGCAGCGAGGGTAATGGAAGGCCCATGATGGGACAGGCCCGGGCCGGGGCAGGGGGGAGAGTGACGGGACAGTAGAACACGAGGATGTTACCCTGCTTGTTTGTTGTTTCACGTGCAATGTTTAGATGTGCTTTTTGTAGTGTTTATTTGTTTTCTCCACTCACGGTAGAGTGGCCATTGGCCCCCTACTTGATGTATCGGGAAAAGACTCCCACCTATCATGCTCCTCACTTAAGAAACTAAAGAGCGCCCGTAGAGTATACAAAATCCTAGTGTATGGGACTACACCTTTTTCTCTCCCCCCCCTCCTTTCTCTCTCCCCCCCCCCCTCCTATTCAAATATAGACTACCTCTTTATAGAACACAGGCACCTTCAGCTGGAGGGAAAAACTTTAATCAACCCCATCAAAATCTCGGCCCGTGCCCTGATCTCCATGACCGTAGATCTCCCAGAAGCTCTGACCAGACCAAATATATGGATCCTCAAAAAAGTCACTTCTGCAGGAACAGGTCATAAAGGAGGAGGTCATAGGGAGCTGAGAGCGTCCTTTGACTTAAACACTGGACCGGAGATGTCCCCTCTGAACGTATTGGCCGCTTATATGTGCTAAATTCGAGGGATAATCCTACTGAAGAGGATTGCTAGCCTAGAGGCAGAACGTAAAAAGAAGCAGGCAATAAGGGTTGGGCATAAGCTGGCTGCAGCTCGGGATAAATTGAAGGATGTCTTGATGGTCCGGGTCAAAGCCACCCTCCTGAGAACCAGACACTCTTTTTATGAATATAGGAATAAATGTGGCTGCACACTGGCGAAGGCACTTAGGAAACAGAGGGCCAGGAACTTTATACCACAGATACGAAGTCAAGATGGCCAACAGATATATACCCCAGAGGGCATAGCAAGGGCATTCAGAGACTTTTACCACAAACTGTATAATCTGGAGGAGGAAGGGAACAACAGGGCGGATGTGTTCTCAGGAGCGCGGAGATATGTCGCATCATCTGGCCTCCTGGTGTTAAACAGAGAGCTGGTGGAGGCACTGGAGGCGCCTATATTGGAGATGGACTGGACTCAAGCAGTCAAATCCTCTGAGCCAGGTATATCACCAGGCCTGGATGGGTTTACCCCGTCTTACTACAAGTGGCTAGGAGATATTTTAACCCCACATGCAGTGGCAGCCTTCAACTTCCTCTCTACGGAAAGGGTATCCCGCCGGACATGCTGAGAGCCCAGGTCACGGTTATCCACAAGCATGGTAAGGACCCGCTCCTCTGCTCCAATTACAGGCTGATCTCGCTCCTAAATGTAGACCTGGAGTTTTTACAAAAATATTGGCTTCTAAGCTCGCACCCAGCCTTTGCTCGTTAATACATAATGACTAGGAGGGATTTGTCCCAGAGGTCAGGAACAATGTGACCAGAATAATCAATCTGATCCACCAGATCCACACGGAAGACGTACCAGCCATGCTACTATCTACGGATGCAGAGAAAGCGTTTGATAGGGTACACTGGGACTTCATTTGAGCCACCCTTGAACATATAGGGTTGCAAGAGTGTCCCTCTACTCCTCACTCCCTGCCTGCATTAAGGTTAACGGGGTGCTTTCGGGCCCCCTGGCCATAAAAAATAAAATGGCACATGGCAGGGTTGTCTGCTCTCCCCTATTATCTTGATTTTATTGTTGGAGCCTTTTCTCAGGCGAATTATGGCAAATCCAGACATAAAAGGCATAAGTCGCGGGAGCACAGAGCACAAGGTAGCACCCTTTGCGGATGGCCTCCTTTTCTGCATTTCTCAGCCAGTGATGACTATACCCAACCTGTTTAAAGAATATGCTCTCCTCTTGAATTTTAAAATCAACACCCAGAAGCCGGAGGCACTAAACATTTCCATATCACAGAAGAACCTAGACAGAGTAAATGTAGCTTTCCTTTTCGCTGGGCCATTAACTCAGTTAAATATTAAGGAGTCCTGCTGACACCTCAGGTGAAGGACTTGTATGTGGCCAACTTCCCACCTTTGCTGGCTACGATTAAGAGGGACTAGATGGAGGGACAAAACATTGTCTTGATTCGGTAGATGTAATGTTCTCAAAATGAACTTCCTACCATGTCTTTATCCAATCCAAGTACTGCTGATTCAAGTGCCGGCGACATTCTTCAGAGCAGTGAGGTCTGAGTTCATAGGGTTTGTGGGGGGGAAGGCCCCTGAATCTCGCAGGACATACTCTTGCTCCCCAAAAATAGGGGGGGAGCGGAACTTCCGGACATTAAGAAATACTATGCAGCGGAGCACTTAAACAGAATAGTGGACTGGAACCGGCACGGGAACCAGAAACTATGGATCCAATTGGAATAGCAGTGGGTCCTCGTTCCACTGGCAGGCCTCCCATGGTTCGAGGGAGATATCCCTTGTGCACTTAGGTCGCATCCAACGATTGGCCTGATGCTTAGAGTATGGGCAAGAGTATGGGCATAGAGGACAGGACAGGAATGTGAGGGATGGGAATGAGAATTGGAGTCTATCTCTGAAAGTATTGCATGGTTTGCAAATGGTTAGAAGTTGGAGAGAATGAGGAATAAGGCAGATTGAAAGTTCTTGGGTGCCTTTAAATTCAATCCAATCTCTTGAAGTCTGGATGAATTTGTTATTTTTGTTATGGAGAGAGGATGATAGGTCTTCCATAGGTTGTTTTTATTCTGGTGAACCATAAAGAGATCGGTGGTGGGGAGGACTGTTTCCATTGAGCAGGGACTATGATGCAATTGCGATAATAATTTGTATAATGCATATTCACACTCCCTCTCAATAAAAGAACTCTACACATATTGAATTTCCAATTTCACTCACATTAAGCACCGAAACATGACAGAATAAGCAACTGAAATAAACTGTGTACAGCTGCATTCTAGACTACTTACACAATAACACTCCAAGAAAGTTTTTTTATTATTTAAAACATTTAATATTGGCTATTTTTTCAGCTGTTTCTTCATTCCCAAAGCATTCTGTTAAATGTAAAAAACCCAACTGAATCCTATGATGTCATTCAGTAGTTATTGGCGCTACATCTGTTAGTCCCAGAGCGAGGTGCACTATGCTAATCCTTATGGCTCACAAATCAAGGTAAATTGCCCTTGAATGTCTCGCTGACAATATGACACCTCAGCTGTCTTCTTGTGCTTTTTTTTCACACCTATGAAAATAAGAGATTTAGAATAGCTGTAGCCTTCAAGAAAGGAACAATAATTACATTTAAATAATAACCTATGTAATAAATATATTTTTTTTTCTTACAAAACTGAAATATCTCCATATACAATATATGGGAGACTGATTTATCAAGCATCAGCGCCAGTCAATGGCACTCAGCGCCAATATTGTGTGTGCGATTTAACAAACAATAAACATGCAAGACCAGCCTGCGCCAAATTTTTTACTAGTGCCATATAGAGGCTGATTCATTACTAGCACCAGGTATCGGTAGATAAGCATCTATATAGCAGCGCTAGTAGACACGGTGATCAGCTATCGAGTGCTGTAACAGATCGCCTCAATTGCTGTAGTAACCTGGCCGGCATTGATGAATGTAATGTATGTTGGGCGTTCTAACACCAGTACAGCGGTGCAGCGAGCGAAAGGTAGTGCCAGCTCATTGCGACTGACTCTCAGCGACTCACACCATATTCAACAAAAAAACAGACAACAGAACGTAGGCGCTCTGGATCTGGCCGCTATAGCATAGAGCGGCAGACCCCGTGTGATTAAAGTCTGTTTTTGAACACATATCCACCAGTAATAAAGCGAAAACACATGGAATTACATTGTTGTAACATTGTGACATACTTTAATGCCAGACCTGTAATGAAAATTCTGCATAAAAATATAAAAAATCTAAAAAAATTCAAAAATGACTTTTCTAGGCCAGGAGAGGTGACACAATTATTTGAGAGAAAAAAAAATTACAAACAAAAAACCCTGTTTAAGCAGAAGAATGTCCATTGAAATGTATGAGAGAGCAACAGGTAGCTAGAGCGCCAGCGCTATATGCTGAGCTGGCTGTAATGATGAATCGTACTCTACATGGTGCTGTTAGAGTCGCTCACCAGAATCGCCTTCATAAATGTAATATTGCTTACAGCGCCCAGCGTTCACCAGACGCTGCCTGCCACTACGAGGCACTACCTGCCGCTATCCCTTGATGAATAAACCCTGTTTTTAATTTTTGGTGACCAGGGCTTTTGTTCAAGCTGCTCCAGTTTATAGTGGCATAGTAGGTTCAGATCCCATAGAGCACATTAGGCTCGATTCAGAGACACATTCGCCTGGACTTTCATAGCTGTCTGTGTATGTTTTTGTGTGTTTGTAATTTTTTTTGTTCTTTCAGTTCTATTTTCCATTCGTACGTTCGTTCCCACTAATGCGTGTATGCGCTTTCGATGAACGAAACTAAATCGGATCATTTGCGTTAGTTCGGATCATTTTCCCATCAAAATCTGATATTTTCCGTTCGTTCAGATAAATTACGTTATTGGGATGAGCTTGCATCTGATTCAGAGAGCAGATTGCTATAAAACCGTTTCACTTGCGATACACTTACGGGACCATTTTGCACTCGGCTTGCTTGCTTTTGACCATGTTTTGCGGCTTTGTAGAGGAATATGAGCGCCTCTTGCTTTTATTAATTCCTTAGCATAATGACATATATGGCCTCACGAGTTAGCTTGCAACCTAATAAACATTCCATCCACAGCTGTTAAACATGTATTTGCCGACAAATAATTTTTTAACAAAAATTTTATACAGGGACCACACTTGCCAGAGCGGCACAACTCAGTGCCAGGGTCCTTCAGTTGGTGGCTGAGATGCAGGAGCTGCGTGACTTGTTGGGGACCACAGATGAAGAATAATGTTCTGGGGCCTGCCATTGCAGTGTATATATTTTAAAACATGTAAATTTGTATTTTTTAAATTGTAAAATTTTTATATTTACAGTTTTGTAAAAAAAAAGAAAAAAAAAATATCTTCAAAGTTGTTCCATTTTTAAAAAATACGTTTTTTGAAAAAAAGGCAATATAAAAATGCCAGTTCAAATTAAACAAAAAAAAAAAAAACTTGTTTCTGTGTCATTTCCTTTTCTAAATACATTCATTAAGGATTGGTTACCACAAAACGAATGCAAAAAACAACATTCAGATATGAATATTCGCCTGACCGCGAAGTGATTTAGGTACGTTTTAGGGGTGGGAAATGCAAGAATATACTGAACGCAAAGTGATTTAGGTAAGTTTTAGGGGTGGGAAATGTAAGAAGAATGAGACCGCGAAGTGATTGTTAGCTAAGCTTAAGCTAAGCATTGTAGCAAAATTGAGTGAACCATATGTAGGCGAGCACATTAATGAGTTAAGTTTGTAGTGCGCAGGCGTAAGGTCGTAAGGATTTTCGTCTGGATGATTACTTATTGTAAAAGGAAATCTGAATCTAACAGGAAACGTAAATGATTCGTGGGAGGAGACGATGGAAAAAGGGCAAAAACAGAAGCCTACGTTGTAACTAGGAATGAGCGAACCGGTTCGGACGAACCGGAATTCGCTCCGAATTTCAGGGAAAATTCGATTCGGCACGAACCCGCCCGCTGACAGCGTAGCCGGCCTGCCCGCTCCCACCATGCCGGCATTTTATTTTTTTATTTCAGGGAAAATTCGATCGGCACGAACCAAAAAAAATTCGGGTTCGTGCCGAATCGAACTTTCAAGAAGTTCGCTCATCTCTAGTTGTAACATGAGTAACATAGACAGAAATCGAAAGCTGGAAAATGACATTCTCGTTGGCATACGAACGGACGAAGACTTTACTGAAGGCTTGCGATGCGTGCTTAGAATCACTCGTACACTCATACGAGAGCAGGAAAATTAAAAAAAAAAACAGAACAGCACAAAAACTTTTTTTGTCTCTCTGAATCAACCCTAATGGGCAGAACTGTATTGAAATGTTTTATGCTTATAAATAATAGCACACCTATTAATTTCAACAGAACTTGTATTGTGACGTATTAATAATGTTACGAAATGTCTCTTTTTCTTGTAAAGTATATTATCTCTGCTAATTTGCATTACCAGTATGTATTTTGGAGCTCAACAAAATGCAGCCTAAATACACTGTAATGTTTGCCCCTTTGTCCTAGTAATGCTATCCTATTACTGTAATGATGAAATGCCGACCAGTGTCTATTATATACAGCGCCAATTTTTTTAGCGCAAATTAAAAAATATCACTGGCACTGATATATTGGTATAAGGGTCCAACAGGCACAGGCCGGCCAATGCCTATAACATCTGTTATAGTGACTTGCAGCGTCATTCTGTCTCGAAATATAAGTGGAGGCTGATTCACTACTAACGCGAGGTATTGCCAGATGAGCGTCTTTATAGCGGCGCTTAGAGCGACCTCTAGTAGACGCTGTAAGGGGATATCGGGCGCTGTAACAGAGTGTCTCAGTCGCTGTAGTAACTTGGCCGGCATTGATGAATGTGATGTGTCTTGGACGCTGCAACAACAGTATAGAGCTGCAGCGAGAGGTAGTGCCAGCTTAGTGCATCCGGAACTCGGCGCTCCACACCACGTTTAACAAAACACTAGACACAAAACGTCAGCGCTCTAAAGCTGGGCACTATAGCACAGAGCGCCAGAAGCTGTGTGATTATAGTCTGTTTTAGAACACATATCCATCAGTAACAAGGCAGTAACACTGTGACATTAACACTTTAGTGCCAGACCTGTAATGACAATTCTGCATAAAAATATTTAAAGTCAAGAAAAGTTCTAAAAGTGTTTGTTTGCAGCCAGGAGAGGTCACACAATAGGGCTGATTCAAGCCTCTTTCACATGCACTTTTGCATGTGTTTGTGTAAGTTTTGTGAGTTTTTCATATACAAAAAGAAGGACACCCTGTTAAGCACCACAATAAATAATCCAGATTAGGGGGAAAGGAGTGTGCCAATTCTGTAACTTAAATTGCTACTACAATGAACAAAGACTCTTCTGTGGTTCCAGCCATCCACAGACAAAACACAGTTACTCAGAAGGCACCACTCTTACCCAAAATAAATTAATCAATAATACCGACTGATCTTAGTATCCATTTTAATTAATCAATTCATCAATAATTTAAAAACACACATCAAGACTATACAACACTATTACATACATTTAAAAACATATATACAAAACATATCTACAAAACATAGCCTCAGCAGGAGTGACCTATATAATCTATACCAACCATGCCCCTAAATATAAATCTCTATCCCTAGATTAAAGTGCCA
Organism: Gastrophryne carolinensis; assembly: GCA_027917425.1. Lineage (NCBI taxonomy): Eukaryota > Metazoa > Chordata > Amphibia > Anura > Microhylidae > Gastrophryne > Gastrophryne carolinensis. The sequence goes on from CM051236.1 coordinate 378,948,404, forward strand.
ATCTCCAAAGTGACCAGTGCAAAATATGATCCTTAAATATATAAAAAAAACAAAACCTTAATCAATAAAAATTCACCTCAGTGTAAATAGCGATCATCTCCTGCTGGGGCAGATATGCAAAACACCCACGCGTTCCGTGGCTCTGTGCCACTTTCTCAAGGTGCCATCAATTTCATTTCATTTTATGAGTTTTTCCATGTATTTTCGTTACTTTTTTCATGCGTATATGCGTTTCCGTTAACGCGAATACACACTTTCGATGATTTCAAAAATGTTGTTATGTCGGGAAAGTTACGTTATTGATATGGGCTTGCACATGATTCAGAGCCTTGATTGTTGATTAGAACCCGGCCAATAAAACAAGATTGTTTTCGTTAAACTTACGGAGTCGTTTTGTAGGAGAAAGTTAGCTGTTGAGATCGGAGATGATGTTTGCTGAGTACGTGGAGGAATATGAGTGATTGCAGCTATGCGGTATGCTATGCATCAGCATGGCAGAATCCAGGTTGCATTGAGCTATTCAAGCTCACCCGACTTAACCATGTTTCTCTCCATAACCTGTATAGTGAGCTGCGGCCATGGTTGGCCCCCATCACAAGGAAGGGGCCTGCAATTGCAGGTATGACCAAAATGGTTGGATGCCTGCAATTTTTAGCGAATGGCTCCTTCCAGAGGTTGGGTGCCCTCTCTGTGGGGATGTCCCAGCCTACGCTGAGCCGCAAGCTAAACAAGTTTTTGGATGGCATTGCTACCATGTGCCAAAAATACATCTTTTTTTCCTGACAACATGGTAGCCTGGAATGCAGTTAAGTTGGGCTTTTATGATATAGCCGATATGCCTAACGCCATGGGTGCGATCGACTGTACGCACGTAGCGCTGGTGCCTCCGGCTGCAGACAAATATCTCTATCGGTATGTGGTTTATGTGAACATCCTGACTAATATTAAATCATTGTAGCACTGTATGTTTTAATGTAGATCTAAATCAAACATTTTAATGTAGACCTTTATCAAGAGTTACAAACTAATAATTAGTTGTTTTATTGCTATTTATAATTTCTTAACACCCAATAAGAAAGAATAATGGTCCCTTAACCCTTTAAGTGCCAAGCACGTAACACCTACGTGCTGGCTTGGCTGGGCATTAAGTGCCAAGCCCGTAGGTGTTACGTGCTTGACTTTCCCCCCTGCTAGTAAAAAAAATAAAAGTCAAAAATACTCACCTGACCCCTCGTTGGATCCGTCCTTAAGTGCCAAGCCCGTAGGTTTTACGTGCTTGACTTTCCCCCCTGCTAGTAAAAAAAATAAAAGTCAAAAATACTCACCTGACCCCTCGTTGGATCCATTAACCCCGGCACCCCCATTACCTGCCTCCCCAAAGCCCGGGGGGGGGGGCAGAAGAGCCCGGGCCCACACAGGCTATGTGGGCTCGTAGGCTGCAGGGTGGGGGGGGCCACAAAAGCTGGCCCCCCCCACTCTGTTCCTACAAGCCCCCATAGCTGGTCCCGGGCTGGTAATGCTGGGTAAGGAGGACCCCATTTAAATTTTTTAGGGATTTTTAAGGGTTTTTAACCCTTAAAATTCCCCAAAAAATGGGGTCCCCCCCCCTGGGAGGGGGGACCTTATGTCATTTTTTTTAAATTAACCCCTTATGTTTATAGTGTGGATAGTAGTAGTATTTTATTTGTAAATGTTATAAAGTGCTATTTTCAGTTTGGGGGGTCTCTTGGGCAAGAATGGGGGGGCTACCAATACATATGTGGTACCGTTGTAATCGGAAGAAATTGGGCTTTCACACGCAATATGTTTTTCTCTAATAAATTAAATGTTTTATTTACAATAAAGGAGACAATTGTCTAAAAAATATTTATTTATTTATTTTTACACAAAAATATTAAAAAAAACAGTAGAAAAAATACAAACAAGACATTTCATGCTCAAGCCTAAACTCTGCTGCAAAATATATATCTATAATTTTCCTGAAAATTCCAGCAAAAATCACGGTTAAACATGGCACAGAATGGGGAAAAATGACCTGTCAACAGAGGGTGACAAAACTTCAAGTAGGTTGGCAATTAAAAGGGTTAATAGTACCTATGCATGTTGGGTATTGTTCTGCTCGGGGGACCTTGCTCTTTCAGATTTAGCTTGTTTTTTCTTGTTTGCATATTTATATTTTAGGAAACATGTTATTTATTCAGTTTTTTTATTCATTTTTTTAGGGAAACCCTGTGCAACCTAAGAATTCTTTGAGGGATCACTTCCAGAAAGGTGAGCCTACTACAACAAGCTGGGTACTCTTAGAAAGCTAACATGTGTACTTTCAGGGAATATATGGTTTAGAGGGGATATTCCAAATGCAAAGGGTTGTTTTGGATGAAAAATTGCAAGGTGCGCATTTTGTCTGCAGAGCTGAAAATTTCAAGTAAAATTACTGTATGCGCACGCTTTACTTTGTGGTGTTTGCCAACTCTTCCCTTGACACTACCTATGCATGTTGGGTATCATTCTGTTCGGGGCATGTTGCTTTTTGAGATTTTACTTGACTTTTCTTGTTTGCATATAGTTTTTTTTAGGAAAATGTGGCTTGATTCTTCCTTTTTATTCTTTTTTAGGGAAACTTTGTGAAACCAAAAAATACATTGAGGGATTACTTCCAGAAAACTAAGCCCACATAAACAAGCTTGGTACGTCTAGAAAGCTTGAGGCGTGTACTTACAGAGAATATATAGTTTGTGGGGGGTATTTTAAATGTAAATGGTTGTTTTTCTGGAAAAACTCCTAAAGCTCTGTTTCAGTTTGGGGGAGTCTCCTGGGCAGGAAAGGGTGTCTACCTATACATATGTGGTATCGCTGTGACTGGGAGAAATTAGGGTTTTACACGTTATAAAATTTTATTGACAAACTTTTTTTTATTACAAAAAAACACTACAAATTGCAATAAATAGATTTTTTTTATTTTTTTTGCACATATTTCACCAAAAAGTATAGAGAATACACCTAAAAAATGACAAACAAGAGATTTCATGTTGAAGCCCCGACTATCTTGAAAAAAACAATATATAATTTTCCTGAGAAATCCCTGGAAATCCTTTCAAAAATTACAGTTGAACATGGGGAGCGCAAAATAGTGAAACATGGTCTGGCAACAGAGGGCGACAAAAGCTGCAGGTAGGCTGGCAGCAAAAGGGTTAAGGTGTTTTTTTTTGGGGGTGGTTATTTTGGCATTTTTTTCGGTTACTAAAATCCTTTTTTTCTCCTATTACAGGAACCAGGAGATGGGACACTCCATTAATGTTCAAGCAGTCGTTTGTCCTGACCTTCGGTTCCTGAGTGTCATGGCAGGTTTTCCCGGATCCACCCACAATGTCTACATCCTGAGGAATTCCAGCCTCTATGGCCGTTTTGAATCTGGCCACTTGTCTGATGGTTGGCTACTAGGTGTTACAAAATAGCTTAATTAGGGTTTCAATGTATAACTAGGAATGTTTTTTGATAGCCCTGTCTCAACATATGATTTTCTTTCCCTCTCATTAAATGATATACAATGTAACTATGAAGTTGAGACTAATTTTGCGTTTTATTATTTTAAGGGGATTCAGGTTATCCACTGCTGCCGTGGCTGATGACCCTCATCCTGCGGCCTCAGACGCAGCCACAGGAGGGCTATAATTGTGCCCATCGGAAGACCCGGGCTGTGATTGAGAGGGCATTTGGGCTTCTGAAGAGTCGATTCTGATGCCTGGACCATACGGGGGGGGGCCTGCAATATGACCCAAGCAAGGTTATTAAGATCATAATGGTGTGCTGTGTCTTGCATAATTTTGACATTATGCAGAATATCCTGCAATACATTGATGTGTCCCCCTCTCCAGCAGTTATGGACATTCCAGACCAATTATATGATGACACCCAGAGTGCTTCTGGCCAGTCAGTCCAGGAGCACTTAATTTCTAATCATTTTAAGCTTTATTTTTACTTTATTATACATTTTGCATTTGGCATTTGTTGTGTTTTTTTGTGTTAAATGTTTCTGTTGTTCAATTAAAATTTTGTGATTCAAACTCCCTTAATCCCTAATCATTTTTAACTTTTTTAGTTATGTAGTTTTTGCCAAAAGCAAAGTAATGTAGAAAGCATATTAAATTGTGTCACAATGAATTTTTGTAATTAATGGCAAAAAGGCAATTATTGAAATGGTGGATTTCCATAGTAAGGATGTTGTTGTGCTTTTAGGATGCCCACCAACTGGGCATGGGTGGCATTCAGCATCTGCCACAGCTCCAGTATAGCCTCCCTCTGCCTGTTGCTAGTCCTAAATTCATCCAGCATGGAGTGTAGACTGGTATTGATGTTACTTAATTGTGCAGCCATTTCTTCATTTAAGCGTTGAGTAGTTTCCCTTAAGTAGCGGCTGTCATTTCTCCATGCTGACTCCATCAGCTGCACACGCCTCACTTGGGTTACATGGCGACGTTGCTGAGAGCGTCCTCCTCTTCCCCGGGTTTGGTCGCGTGCAGCTGATGAAGGTCCTGGACTAGCAACAGTAGCAGATGTTGTTGCCAAATCCTCTGCAGCATAGCTAGCATATGGGACTGTTGGTTGTGTCTTGTGCTGCTGGGCATGCTGGTGCTGTTGTTGCTCTGCCAGCAGAGGGCGTAATTGACTATGCTGCAGAGGATTTGTGGTCGGCTGCTGCTGGAGCAGTGGCAGATGATGATGTTGTGTTTCCATTTGGGGGGGGCTGCAAAATGTTCTCCTCCTCCTCCAGATGGTGGATATCTTCCATAATGGGTGGTGTCTGTAGGGACAGAAAAAAATGTTTGAGAAAGTTGCTCAAATATATGTTGTGCCAATTAGTCAGACAATTAGGGTTGGCCACTAGTAGTAGTAGTTTGATGTGCTGAAATGTAAAAGTAAAGTAAGGTTTCCACATACACATACCTTGTGTACCTAAGCTTTTAATCTACATTTTTATAAGCCAAAGCAAAAGAACCATTCATTTAAATACTAACCTACTGGCATGACATTAGTGTCAGTGTCCATGGCCCCGGCCAATCCCTGAAGTGTAGCCGGGTGTATGAGGCCCAGAACCAGCTCCTCTGCTGTGCTAAACTGCAGTTTGGAGGGGTAGCCACCTCCTGTTTGCAACCTTTAAACCAATGAAAAAACAGTACTTTTAAGGTCAAACACAACAACAACCTGCCCAACCCAAACACCCATCTGTACCCATGCTGCCTGCGCTTATTTCGCTTCTGCCGAACGGCATACTTGAAGTCTGAGAATTTGCATTGTATTTGCTCAACATTTTTCTCTCCGTCCCAGCACAATTCACCTGTCTGGTGATCTCCTCCATGGGCCAAACCATATTGACAAGGGTCATAAGAAAGGGGCACAACTCCACCAATACCATAACATAATAATATTTTATTAAATGTTACACTATAGCAAAAATAAAAACACACATGCAACACAAAGACACTGTTAAAATCAATTCATCCACTATTCCTGTGATGCTAAAATACTTAGCAATCCATATTATAGAAGACCACAAGGTATCAAAAAGTACAAATAGAAGTCAGTATTAAATTACTCCACAAATTGCCCAAGAAAAAAAAATTATGTATATATTTTCTATATATTTCTAATTACTCAAGTGAGTGTTCAATTACTCCACTTTGTGCAAAAAAATATAAGTATAAAAAGGTAACTACTACAAATAATTCATCAAGACCATAAACCTGTGCAGTCAATCAAATCTAAAGTGCAAATGCTAGATAAGGAGGCTAATTCATCAAATAACACTCACTTGAGTAATTAGAAATATATTAAAAAAATATACATAATTTTTTTTTTCTTGGGCAATTTGTGGAGCTATTTAATACTGACTTCTATTTGTACTTTTTGATACCTTGTGGTCTTCTATAATATGGATTGCTAAGTATTTTAGCATCACAGAAATAGTGGATGAATTGATTTTAACAGTGTCTTTGTGTTGCATGTGTGTTTTTATTTTTGCTATAGTGTAACATTTAATAAAATATTATTATGTTATGGTATTTGTGGAGTTGTGCCCCCCTTGTCAATTTGGTTTGGCCTATGTTCTAGTAGCTTGACAGGTCGGGCAGCACGCTCAGTTATCAATATTAAAAGCTGTGCCTGCTATTTTGTATAAGTAGTACTGTGGTGATCTCCTCCCATATTTGTGTTTTTCTAACTTTGCTGGTGGCTTTAGAATTGCGACCATATAACTTGTTATAGTGGTCAGAAACCCCACTTGCCAAAGCCATAGTTTGGGGCTCAGTAGAGCGCCCACTCAAGCTCCCATGCCGCAGGTTTCTGGCTAATGATGTCCTGGCTGGCTCATCCTGGGTCGGTGGCATAGTGGGTGATATTCTAGCCAGACTTTCAGCCGACGAATAGCGAGATCTTTCGCTATGAATGGATTGTGCTGGACTTGCTTGGGGGCTGGGTGTCATAGGCTGGCTGGAAAAAGAAGTTGCAGCCGTTGAGCTGCCCACTGACTCAAGGCTCTCAACATTGTAATGCTCAAATTGGCCATGAGCAGGAGAGGGTGTTGTTGGGGGGCTATGGATTCTTGCCCTAGTCTTCCCCTTGCCTTTAACAGTAGTGATGGTGCTGGAGTCAGGCCCAATGGATCCTTCCTTTGGCGAGTGGATGTCCTCGTAGGCTGTGAGTGGCCACTGGTTTTGTGGGACCTAGTTGCAGGCCTGCCACTATGTTGCCTTGAAGTTGCTTCCTGGCATACGCCACGCCGTTCATGGGGGTTGGGGGTCTGGCGGCTACCTCTCTTGACAGGCATATCGATATCTGTAAAGACACTCAGCTGTGTGTACAGGTACCATTTAAATAGTTATGACTGTGTATGAGGTTGACGTCGTGCGTACGGCCATGCGCATCCCAGAAACCGCTGGGGCGCAACACATTTATTCTAATATCTGAAAAAGATGGCACCCACCCTGTTTACCCGCGAGTAACAGGAGACAATTATGCTAGTAAGTGTATGTGTAGGCGTTTATTTGCAGGCGAAATGCATGCATATGTGATTAGGCAGTGCAGGCAAAAAAAAGTTGGGACCAAACTTGCTTATAAACGCAGCGACAAGCAAAAGTTAGTGTGCACATGTGCGTAACCCTAAAATGGCATGTAGAAGGATAGGTAAAGCCTTGAAAAGGGGGAATGATAATTATAAAGCTGCTATCATTAACATTGTGATTTGTATGATGTTTTAATGAATGACATCTGTTTTTCTTTCACCTTTTAGATTATGCTCACCAATCGCTATGGCTATCTGGCGAGCAGCTTTGAAAAGAAGACCTTGGCACTGGAAAAAGTAGCCAAAATAGAGGAGGATACTGACACCACCTTCACTTATACCCCGATAATTCAGCACTGGTCGGACCTGAAACGCAGGAAGAGGCCCCGGGTGAGGAGATTCTTCCTCAAACATTTCCCAAGTAAGTACATTACTATTACATGTTAGAAATACACTGCCCTTAGGCAGACCTGTGTTTATGAATGCTATTCTCGTCTAGTGAGGGAATGGAACTATAGAATTCGACCCACCCGGAGGCTAGCAGTCCGGCCAGTGCTGGAGAGATCTGGGCGTAGTGATGGTGGTGGTAGTCCAGTGCCGAGGTCTTCCCCCTCCTCTGCGAATCCCGATGAGCAGCCGCTGGACCTGTCAGCAGAAGAGGGGCATCAGCTGCTCGCCAGCCAACCGGGACAGATGCCGGACCAGCAGCACTCCAGTATGATTATCACATAGAAGCACACACAGGTACATGCACTGTAAACACACACTCATTTCTTGTTTATATACTTTTAGATGCTGATGTTGCGGGTGAAGAGGCTGGAGTGGAGAGGCCACAAGGCAAAGCACCTGAGGTGCAAGGAGAAGGTGGGTGATGTCACACACACATTCTAATTTAAATGTCTTCATTAACAAATATGACATTATAACTAACCATATTTTTGCTTTCTCAACAGACTCAGACCAGGAGGAGTGGCAGGCCCCAGAGAGGAGGGTGGTCCCCCAGGATCATGTCATCCACCAGCCTAGTAAGTTTTTAGTTGTTACATAGTTTTACATTAACATGCCTTAACCCTTCTATTGCCAGCCACGTAAATTTTACGTGGCTGCCTCTCCAACCGTTAAACGCCAGCCACGTAAAATTTACGTGCCTGATTTCCCCATTAATAAAATAAAAAGTATTAAAAAAAAATCACTTACCTGACCCCTTGTTTGATTCGGCCGGGTCTCCTCTTCAGCCAGAGGGGCTCCGATCGCTGATTGGGGCTCCTCCGGCTGCAGGGGAGGGCCTGGAATAGGGTGCCCCCCTCGTTTCAGCAGCCGCCGGGATTTGCCTGGAAAAATAAAAAAATAAAAAAATGACAGTTACCTCCACTCCCGCCGCCTCTCCTCTTCATGGGGGGGGCTCCGATCACCCCCCCGGCTCTTCCGTCTTCTGGAGGGGGGCATAACAGCCCTCCTCCCTTTACATCTTCCGATGGCGGCCGCCATCTTGGATTCTGGCCCCGCCCCTTCGGTGTCATCGGGGCACCCGGCAGTTCAGCTCTCAGATGCCGGTGACGGCTGGACAGAGGAGGGAGGTAGGCGATCCTCCAATCGCCTGCCTCCCCCCTCCTCTGCCCAGCCGTCACTGACATCAGATCGCCGCGGGACACAGGAGATGAAGATCGGAGGTGAGTAAAGTAAAATTTTTTTTTTTTTTTTTTTTTATAAAGTAATTTAAAAAAAGTGTATTTGTCTTTTTTTTTTTTACTTTTAACCCTTTGTGAACTGGTAAGGGGTCCATGTGACCCCTATACCAGTTCACAGGGCTCAGGGGTCTGGCAAGTCACCTGCGGCTAGCTGGTGACTTGCCATTAACCCCTGGCCCCCCAAATTACCTGCCTCCCCAAAGCCAGGGGGGGGGCAGAAGAGACGTGGCCCTAGGCTATGACGGCTTGTAGCCGCAGGGCCAGGGGCCACTAAAGCTGGACCCTGCGCCCTGTTCTACAAGCCCCCATAGCTGGTCACAGGCTGGTTACGCTGGGTAGGGGGGACCTCACGCCATTTTTCTTTTGGATTTTTAAGGGTTTTAACCCTTAAAAATCCCCCCCAAAAATGGGGTCCCCCTCCCTGGGGGGTCCATGTGACCCCTATACCAGTTCACAAGGCTCAGTGGGTCTGGCAAGTCACCTGCGGCTAGCGGGTGACTTGCCATTAACCCCTGAGCCCCCCAAATTACCTGCCTCCCCAAAGCCCAGGGGGGGGGCAGAAGAGCCGTGGCCCTAGGCTATGGCGACTTGCAGCCTTCAGGGCCAGGGACCACTAAAGCTGGCCCCTGCGCCCTGTTCTACAAGCCCCCATAGCTGGTCACAGGCTGGTTACGCTGGGTAGGGGGGACCTCACGCCATTTTTGGGGGGATTTTTAAGGGTTATGGCGTGAGTTCCCCCCCCCCCCCCCCCGGAGGGGGGACCCTATGTCATTTTTATTTTAAATTAACCCTATGTTACCTGTAACTCAGTAGGTATAAAAGGCTTCCAGCAGCAGCAGCAGAGCAGAAGCCTAAGTGATCAGCGTGGGACACAGGGATGGATGGGAGGTAAGTATTAAAAAAAAATAATTAAAAAAATGTATTTTTTAATAAAGTTATTTTTAAAGTGTGTCTCTGTGTGTTTTTTTTTTTTTTTTACTTTTAACCCTTTGTGAACTGGTAAGGGATCTACGAGACCCCTATACCAGCTCACAAGGCTCTGGGTCTGGCAAGTCACCTGCGGCTAGTGGGTGACTTGCCATTAACCCCGAGACCCCCCATTACCTGCCTCCCCAAAAAAACCTTAAAATTCCCCCAAGAAATGGTGTCCCCCCCGTGCAGGGGGGCCCCACACCAATTTTTTTTTATTTAACCCTTTATTATGTGGATAGTAGTTGTATTTTATTTCGCAAATGTTATAAAGTGCTCTTTTCAGTTTAGGGGATCACCTGGACAGGAACGGGGGGCTACCGATACATATGTGGTATCATTGTAATCGGGAGCAATGGGGCATTCACATGCAATATGGTTTTCTTTAATAAGATAAATGTTTTTGTTAAAATAAAGGAGACAATTTAAAAAATATATATATTTTTTTATTTTTTTTACTTATTTACTTAACAATATATAAAAAAAGTAGAAAAGATACAAACAAGACATTTCATGTTAAAGCCTAAACTCTGCCACAAAAAGAAAATACGCCATGTTCTTGGAAATTACTGCAAAAATCACAGTTAAACATCACGCAAAATGGTGAAAAATATCCTGTCAGCAGAGGGTGACAAAATCTCAAGTAGGCTGGCAAGTAGGCTGGCAGTTAAAAGGTTACAGGTACCTATGCATGTTGGGTATTGTTCAGCTCGGGGGACTTTGCGACTTCAGATTTACCTTGTTTTTTCTTATTTGCATATTGATATTTTAGGAAAAGGTGTTTTTTATACATTTTTGTGAAACCCTGTGCAACCTAAGAATTCTTCGAGATATTACTTCCAGAAAGATGAGCCCACTACAACAAGCTGGGTATGCTTGGAAAGCTTAACATGTGTACTTTCAGGGAATATATGGTTTATTGGGGATATTCCAAATGTAAAGGGTTGTTTTGGTAGAAAAAGCACAAGGTGCGCACTTTGTCTGCAGAGCTGAAATTTTGAAGTAAAACTACCGCTATGCGCATGCTTTACTTTGGTGTGTTTGGCAACTCTTTCCTTGACAGAACCTATGCATGTTGGGTATTGTTCTGTTCGGGGCATGTTGCTTTTTCAGATGTTCTGGTTTGCATATAGTTTTTTTCAGGAGAATGTGGTTTTCATTCTGCTTTTTTATTCATTTTTAAGGAAACCCTGTGCAACCAAAGAATACATTGAGGGATTACTTCCAGAAAACTGCACCCATGTCAACAAGCCTGGTACGCCTAGAAAGCCTTAGGTGTGTACTTCTAGGGAATATATAGTTTGCAGGGGGTATTTCAAATGTAAAGGGTTGTTTTTCTTGAAAAACTGCAAGGTGCGCATATTGCATAGCATAGTTGTATTTTTATCTGAAAATCTCCTAAAGCATTGTTTCAGTTTGGGGGAGTCTCCTGGGCAGGAAAGGGTGTCTACCTATACATATGTGGTACCGCTGTAACCGGGAGAAATTGGGGTTTCACATGCAATAAGATTTTATTGACAAACTTACATTTTTTGTTACAAAAACACTACAAATTGTAAAAAATAGTTTTTTTTTTATTTTTTTGTACAATTTTCACCCAAAAATATTGAGAATACACTTAGAAAATGACAAACAAGACATTTCATGTTAACGCCCAGGCTCTGCTGAAAAAAACAATATATTACTTTCCTGGGAAATCCCTGGAAATCCCTTCAAAAATCACAGTTGAACATGGGGAGCACAAAATAGTGCAAAATGGTCTGGCAACAAAGGGTGACAAAATCTCAAGGTAGGCTGGCGGTTAAAGGGTTAATCAACAGGTATTCCCAATCCCTAGCCTACAAACGTATATTCATTTATGGCCCAATCCCTAGGCTAGAAAATTAATAATATTTCATTCAACAGGTTTTCAAAATACATATACTAGAAATTATTTTTTGATTTGTTTTCACAGACAGAACACAGCAGAGAATCCAATCTCTGGCCGCTACTGTACATAGGCTGGTGGGCGACATAGAGGAGCTGTAAACAAAATTGAATAAAATTACCACGCTAGACCTTATCTTCCGATTGCTGGTTCAAAAAACTACACCTTACACAGTGCAACTGCTCTACGTGCTCTAGCCTGAATATCCAACAGGTTCACATAAATGTATAGTTGAATAGCGCAGAGCGGTTATAAAGAATATTACAAGCTGAGAAGTCCTATAGCTTAAAAACCAGCAATCGGAAGATAAGGTCTAGCGCAGTAATTTTATTCAATTTTGTGGACATAGAGGAGCTGGCAGCTTCACTGGGGACCACCGAGTAATAGTATCCTGGGAGCCTGCCCCTTTTTTGTAAAAAGTTTAATATTGTTATTTTTTATATTAAAATTTTTTTTAGAATTTTAAAAATATATTTTTTTTAAATACCTATTTTAAATAAAAAAAAAAAAAAATTAATACATTTTATGCAACCTAAAACGCTTTCGGATGTCTTTCATTTATACAAAAATACTAATAATATCATGCTTGCACACATCCACTTATGCACAGAAATCATACAACATCTAGAAGGAAATGAAAAATATATATAGAAGGCAGAAAATTAAGGTAAGCATAAAAAAATGGGGATGGAGAACACAAAACAGTGCTACAGGAGTTAAGGTAAGCATGAATAGAGTGGGTCAAAGAAAACAACAACAACGGCAAGTGAGTTAAGGTAAGCATGAATAGAGTGGGACAAAGAACAAAACAACAACGGCAAGTGAGTTAAGGTAAGCATGAAAAGAGTGAGGTAAAGAAAAAAACAACAACCACAAGTGAGTTAAGGTAAGCATGAATAGAGTGGGACAAAGAAAAAAACAACAACCGCAAGTGAGTTAAGGTAAGCATGGGAGCAGAAGTGAGTGAGAGAATCGTTGACACGGGGGACATGAATGAGTTAATTAGCTGCACGCATGTACACATAGCAGCTTGTACAACTAATTTCTGTTAGGACGTATATTTTGAGAAAGATGCATGCTGAATATCGCGGGACACTGAAAATCTACATTGGAAGCTACGTTGAAAAACGCTAGTATACGAGGATTACTAAGCAACGCAAACGGAAACCTCGTCCTCTCAAGGACGCAACGAGAGCCGGAAAATGGCATTCTCGATGGCGTACGCAGCTACGAACAGTAAACGGAAGGCTCCCGATGGCGGCTCTGCATCATATGTATGCACTTATACATACGGGAAAAAAGGGAAAAATACACATTACGAGATAAAAACAGGATGGTTTTGAGAAGGCTCTGAATCAACCCTATTGATTTGAGCAAAAAAAAAAATTATATTGCCAAACACGTTATTTATACATATAGTATATAGTTTATACATATAGTATAGTATATATATATATACTAATGAAAGCCCATTGAAATGTATGGGAGAGCACTACAGAGTGACAGGTACTACATGGCTCTCTGGAACCTAGAGCACCGGCGATATACGCTGTAATAATGCATGTGACGCTACATGGAGCTGTTAGAGGCACTCACCAGATTCGCTTTCTTAAATGTGGTTTTGCGTACAGCGCCCGGCGTTGACCAAGCACTGCCTGCCGCTACCAGGCACTACCTGCCGCTATCAGTTCTTAAATATCCGTGTTTATGCTCTAAATACGACAGTATGCCAGTTAAATAGCGCTAAATGGCGCACTTCTTAAGGTTTATTAGAAAAAAAGATTTCTAAATTTTAGAAATCAAATATACAGTGTTCATGTTTTAAGGATTGGTGGGAGAACACGTGTATACCTGGATTGCTCATCATGCACTCCTAAGCCCCTCTCTTGAACCTTGTATTCATACTCCAAGACTTCCTAATTTTATTTAATTGTGTATCCTGGTGTCACACAGAAAGCCATCTTAAAATCATACGGATTGTTTTCACAATCTATTCACTTTGTAGTTTTCAACGTGTTAGCAGTCAACAAGGAACCTGCATGGGTTCAGCTAACCTGAACTTTTCATTAGCTCACTATTGTCAGAGGAACAGGAAATCTTCCCACACATCTTCCCAAACAAGAAGGTCGATTCACAGTCTCTTTTTTTTCCTACACTTGCAAAAAAAGTGTGTGTATGTGTAAAGTTTCCATCCATTTTTGAGTTTCTCATGTTTTTTTTTTCTTCGTATTAGCGTTTTTGTGTGTAAGCCTTTTCGTTAGCATCTCTAAGTGTAATTGCTTTGTATTGTTTTCATGTTCATGTGTAAAAGTTGGGATGAGTGAGGGCTTTCACATGATTCGGAGCCCTGATTAAGTGTGTGAGAGAGGGCTATAAAATGGGAAATTTCCGTCTACACTTACAGGCACTTTTTCTTGGTGGCAAAAGTCTTAAAGGATCCACAGCACTCAACCCTGTTAGCTTGCAGACCAACCTAAAATCTGTCTCTAAATCTGGTTAAAAACAGAGGCTCGGTCACACACATCTGCAGAAGTATGCTTAAGCTGCACCACCAAGCGCCAAGGTGCCTCTGTGGGGTGCAGTCCTAACTCTAGTCTCCGAGAGCCCCATTTGGAACATAAAAGGGAATAGATAATTTGGGAGCAGGCTTACCTGAGTTTGCCCTAAAACCTCAAATGCAGCTGATGGGGTGGAAGAGTTTAAAGACCTCACAGTACAGCCTAGACCCCACACCCCATGTGCGTGCACACATTCAAAAGAAACAAAGCAGGGGTGGCAGCCACTCAGACCATTTTATAGCTAACCTGGGAGGTGCACGTTAGCAGGGCAATTAGGATACAAGTCTTAAAGGAGCCACAGCACTCAAACCAGTTAGCTTGCAGACCAATCTAAAATCTATCCCTAAATCTGGATCTGGAACAGAGAATCTGGAAACAGAGGACTCAGTCACACACATCTGCAGAAGTATGTTTAAGCTGCACCACCAAGCACTTTTTCTTGGTGGGTTTGTGCTTTCATGGTGTGTGGGAAAATGGAATGTAGTCCTTAAGGCACTGGGAGGTTGCCACCTTCTTTTAAACACCCCCCAAAAAACATTTCTAAATATTTTATAATAACATTTTACCTATTTTTTTGTTTTTGTGTTCTTTTTGTTACTTTTATATTTTATTATTAAAAAAAAAATTAACAATAAAAAAAAATAAAAATAAATAAATTACGAAAACAGTACTCACAATGTTCCCGATGGCTTACACAGCTATGGAAACAGCTATGGAGGCTTTGATGCATGTAAATGCACATATACTGAACAAAAGCTATGTGTAATGTTTACACTTAGAGACAAAAATGAGATGGAATATAGAAAGCTCTGAATCAACCTTACTGACTGAGAAGCAGCCACTGAGGGGGTTAAAGATGTTGTGTCAGTAGTCTATTATCTAATGTGCTTTAAAATACAGTATGATCAGTAACATATAAACTGCCTACAAATAGGGGGACAATAGATTCTGTTGCTGTTTTATCATAGTTTTAGGATTTCTTTACATAGGTTAACACAGAAGCCTTCTTAACCCTTTCGCTGCCAGCCTACCTGCTGCTTTTGTCGCCCTCTGTTGCCAGACCATGTTTCACTATTTTGCGCTACACATGTTCAACTGTGATTTTCAAAGGATTTCCAGGGATTTCCCAGGAAAATTATATATTGCTTTTTTCAAAAGAGTCTGGGCTTCAACATGAAATATCTTGTCTGCCCTTTTTTAGTGTATTCTCAATACTTTTTGGTGAAATATGTGCAAAAAAAATATACCGTATTTTTCGTCCTATAAGACGCACCTGCCCATAAGACGCACCTAGGATTTGGGGGAAGAAAATAAGAAAAAAAAATTTTAAACCAAAAACGCACCATTACAGACAGTGTGGCATTCCCCTATCCAATTCCCATAGGCCGTGTGGGATGCCCCCATTCCATAGACAGTGTAGCATGCCCCCATCCCATTCCCCGTATATGCAGTGTGGCATCCCCCCTCCCATTCCCCATATACCCATTGGCTGTGTGGCATCCCCCTCTCCCCCCATTAGTATAGGCTGTGTGGCATCCCTCTCCCCACATTCCCATTGGCTGTGTGGCTTTCCCCCTCCCCCCATTAGTATAGGCTGTGTGGCATCCCTCTCTCCCCATTCCCATAGGCAGTGTGGCATCCCCCTCTCCCCATTAGCATGGGCTGTGTGGCATCCCCCTCCCCCCATTAGCATGGGCTGTGTGGCATCCCCCTCTCCCCATTAGCATGGGCTGTGTGGCATCCCCCTCTCCCCATTCCCATAGGCTGTGTGGCATCCCCCTCCCCCCATTCCCATAGGCTGTGTGGCATCCCCCATTCCCATAGGCTGTGTGACATCCCCATCCCCCCATTCCCATAGGCTGTGTGGCATACCCATCCCCCCATTCCCATAGGCTGTGTGGCATCCCCCTCCCCCCATTAGCATGGGCTGTGTGGCATCCCCCTCTCCCCATTAGCATGGGCTGTGTGGCATCCCCCTCTCCCCATTCCCATAGGCTGTGTGGCATCCCCCTCCCCCCATTCCCATAGGCTGTGTGGCATCCCCCATTCCCATAGCCTGTGTGGCATCCCCATCCCCCCATTCCCATAGGCTGTGTGGCATACCCCTCCCCCCATTCCCATAGGCTGTGTGGCATCCCCATCCCCCCATTCCCATAGGCTGTGTGGCATACCCCTCCCCCCATTCCCATAGGCTGTGTGGCATACCCCTCCCCCCATTCCCAAAGGCTGTGTGGCATCCCCATCCCCCCATTCCCATAGGCTGTGTGGCATCCCCCTCCCCCCACTCCCAAAGGCTGTGTGGCATCCCCATCCCCCCATTCCCATAGGCTGTGTGGCATCCCCCTCCCCCCATTCCCATAGGCTGTGTGGCATCCCCATCCCCCCATTCCCATAGGCTGTGTGGCATACCCCTCCCCCCATTCCCATAGGCTGTGTGGCATCCCCATCCCCCCATTCCCAAAGGCTGTGTGGCATCCCCATCCCCCCATTCCCATAGGCTGTGTGGCATCCCCCTCCCCCCATTCCCATAGGCTGTGTGGCATCCCCATCCCCCCATTCCCAAAGGCTGTGTGGCATCCCCATCCCCCCATTCCCATAGGCTGTGTGGCATCCCCATCCCCCCATTCCCATAGGCTGTGTGGCATCCCCATCCCCCCATTCCCAAAGGCTGTGTGGCATCCCCATCCCCCCATTCCCATAGGCTGTGTGGCATCCCCATCCCCCCATTCCCATAGGCTGTGTGGCATCCCCTCTCCCCCCATTCCCATAGGCTGTGTGGCATCCCCCTCCCCCCATTACCACCCCCCTCCCCCCATTAGTATAGGCAGTCGCCATAGTAAAAAAAAAAAAAAAAAGTTAAACTCACCTGTCCGCTGACACCACTGCGCTGAGCGGCCGGCTCCGTGAATGGGGTGGGCGTGGGCTGTTTTACATTCGCCCGATAAGGCGCACTGACATTTTCCCCCCACTTTTGGGGAAAAATAAGTGCGTCTTATAGGGCGAAAAATACGGTATATATATTTTTTGCAATTTGTAGTGTTTTTTTGCAATAAAAAAATATAAGTTTGTCAATAAAATTTTATTGCGTGCGAAACCCTAATTTTTCCCAGTCACAGTGGTACCACATATGTATTGATAGACACCCTTTCCTGCCCAGGAGACTCCCCCAAACTGAAACAGAGCTTTAGGAGATTTTCAGATAAAATACAACTGCGCTATGCGCACCTCAATTCAATTCAATTCAATTTATTGTTCGCCAAGTACATCGTGAGATGAACAAGGAATTCTTTTCGGCATATACACAGTGCAAAAAGAAAACAGTACAGATAACTGCAGTTAAAGTTACAAAGGAACACTTTGCAGTTTTTCCAGAAAAGCAACCATTTACATTTAAAATACCCCCCACAAACTATATATTCTCTGTAAGTACACGCCTCAAGCTTTCTAGACGTACCAAGCTTGTTTATGTGGGCTTAGTTTTCTGGAAGTAATCCCTCAATGTATTTTTTGGTTTCACAAAGTTTCTCTAAAAAAGAATAAAAAGGAAGAATCAAGCCACATTTTCCTAAAAAAAACTATATGCAAACAAGAAAAATCAAGTAAAATCTCAAAAAGCAACATGCCCCGAACAGAATGATACCCAACATGCATAGGTAGTGTCAAGGGAAGAGTTGGCAAACACCACAAAGTAAAGCGTGCGCATAACAGTAATTTTACTTGAAATTTTCAGCTCTGCAGACAAAATGCGCACCTTGCAATTTTTCAACCAAAACAACCCTTTACATTTGGAATATCCCCTCTAAACCATATATTCCCTGAAAGTACACATGTTAGCTTTCTAAGAGTACCCAGCTTGTTGTAGTAGGCTCACCTTTCTGGAAGTGATCCCTCAAAGAATTCTTAGGTTGCACAGGGTTTCCCTAAAAAAATGAATAAAAAAACGGAATAAATAACATGTTTCCTAAAATATAAATATGCAAACAAGAAAAAACAAGCTAAATCTGAAAGAGCAAGGTCCCCCGAGCAGAACAATACCCAACATGCATAGGTACTATTAACCCTTTTAATTGCTTACCTACTTGAAGTTTTGTCACCCTCTGTTGACAGGCCATTTTTCCCCATTCTGCGCCATGTTTAACCGTGATTTTTGCCGGAATTTTCTGGAAAATTATAGATATATATTTTGCAGCAGAGTTTAGGCTTGAACATGAAATGTCTTGTTTGTAATTTTTCTACTGTTTTTTTTATATTTTTGTGTAAAAATACAATTGTCTCCTTTATTTTAAATAAAACATTTACTTTATTAGAGAAAAACATATTGCATGTGAATGCCCAATTTCTACGATTTAGATTCTATGTGCTTGGCACTTAAGTGGAGTGGAAGCGAGCACGTAGAATCTACGTGCTTGGCACTGAAAGGGTTAAAAAGGCACTATAGTCAAGTCAGCCAACTTCCTCAATCCTTGTGGACCACCAATCCCATGACTACCAGTAATCGATTGGGTTTGCCATATGGGCTTGCATATCAAAACTGAAAGGTTTCTGGTGATCATGTGATTGGCTGCCATTTGCAGCAATTGATAACTTTATTACAGTGTCTCCTAGGATTCCCAAGACCACGAGGATCAGTTTACACAAAAAGGTTTACACAATTTGGTGACCAATTAGTTTCAACAATTTACTTTTTCTTTCAAATACTTCAGTAACCCAGATCAACATAGTTATTTCCACAGCTGCACAAAGGCCTTATTTAGAAAGTGCTAACACTATGTAGTACCACAAAGCGCCAGGTGAACGCCGGACACAGTATGTGAAAACCATATATATGAAAATCAAAGTGGTGAGTGATTCTAAAAGTGTCATGTAGCATCACATGTATCACTAGGGGCAGCTCAGTGTATAGCACCGGCGCTGTATGTTCTGCAGAGCCACGTAGCACCTGTCACTCAGTTGCACCCTCCCATACAATTCAATGGTGTATATTTTGGTTGTGTAGAAATCACGTTTGGATTACATTTTTCTGTATTTTATCACATAAAATGAGCGTGTTGGCTCCTGGGCAGCAACAAATGACCTTAGCGCTGTTCCTCGCACTTTATGTTTAGGCTGCAGAATTGTATTTTGTGTTCTGCCATTACAGTGCCAGTGCTCCAGTGTGTTAACAATAACTCATTCCATGTGTTTTCACTCTGTGGCTGGGGTTTTTATTGTGAGAAACAGACTTTTTTTTAATAGCGTCCTGCACTCAGTGCCAGAGTGTCCGGTTTTACAGCGCCACCGCTGCCATTGTTTTTTGTGTTCTTAAATATAGGCTTCAGTGCCAAGCATTGGCTGCTTTTCACTGGTGCTACCTATCGTTCGCTGCAGCATTGTCCTGCTATATGTGGCGTCACCTTGGCCTGCTTTCCCTCGGTTCACTACATGAAACAATAGCTGCATTGGTGCGCTCAGGCTCTGTAGTGAATCAGGGAGAGCACTTCTACAGCGCCCTTTAGACATCGCATTTATCAGAGCTGGACCGGATGCTACAGCATCACTTGTCCAGCAGCAAAACTAGGTCACAGCGCCAGGGCCCTGTTTGCAGCGTCCACTTCCGGACGCTCTGAGCACAGCTAAATAGACACACAAATGGCAATACATGGTGCTAGTCTTAAATCAGCCTCTAAATTTGGTCATCTACTGGTGGCACAGTTTAACCCTGACTTTACGGATGCGCTTACTGGCTGCAACCAGCAGGTATCTCTATTTGGCCTTCCCCGCTGGATTATTTCTCATCATCTAACCTCATTAAAAACACGATTTTCAATAGCACAGGCTAAACTATTTAATCCTATGTATCTCTGTGTGGTGTAATAGCTGGTTTCAGAATCTATAATCAACCACTGTGAAATTTCTTAGGAAACTTTTTTTTAAGGAGGGAGTCAGAGGAGAGTAGGAACAGATAGTTAGTGATAAATAGCTGGCCCATAGGTATTCCAAAGTTAAATTAGATTAAATTGAAGTAGGGTACCCCAATTATATTTTGAGAGCCTCTATCACCTTTAAGTAAATACCAGTGCACTCTGTACCTGATCTGGCATTGTGATGGAGAAGATCTACATTGTGATGGAGAAGATTTTTTTTATAGTATGCCCTATTAGCACCCTGATAGGTTGTCAAACACATTTAAAATATTTTTCCTTTTTGGAAAGATTAGGCAGATTGTCCCAAAATACAATTTAGTTTAAATGTAGGACTTACTTATTCTCATTTAGGACATTCCACCACTTTGTGTTCAGTGGTGCCCCAGTGGCTAACAACTTTCTTACTAGTTCAGCTTATTGCAGAAAGCAGGTACCACAGAGGTGAAGACAAAGATATACATGAGCAAAGGTTTGGGACAGGAAGGGGAGGGTGTAATCAAGATGATGGATGAAATATTAATAGTAAATGAATGACAAATGGGGTACTGCCAACAAGAATAATCATTATAATAATAGTCAAAAAATTAAGAAGTTGTATCAACTGCCTGGTCTTATGCTTGCCATGCAGGGTTGTGCCATAGGGAATCCCAAATCAGGAAGCCCCCATGATGTCTATGAAGCAGATTCTTAAAATGGTATTTCCTCTTTAAAGTCCAACAACAAACAAAATATTTATTTTAGATCTATAAAATATTGATTTCAGAGTTTTACAATCTGTGGTATCATGAACGACCATCTTACTTTGATATGCCAATATAGTAACTAGCAATATTTAATAACGTCTTTGTTATTGTTGTTGTTAAAACCTGTATACTGATCCATTTGAATGGTCACACATAAATACAGCTAAATTAGAAATAGTCCAATAATGCAGAATTTTTTTTTCTCTTTATGACAGTTTTCACTAAGGATATCACTTTTTCATTTTTGTTGAAAGCTTCCAAATCTGTAAAAGTATTTAGCCACTTTTCAATCACTAAATAGATGTCTATGAAGCAGAAAAAAACGTTAAAGTGAACTTTCCCCATTAGGTTCAGCTAAAGTGAAAAAAGCCAGAAATGCGATACCCCAGTTAGCTTGACTTGATCCGATTGCATTGCAGATGGCCTCTTTTGTCCCTAATATAACTTTTTAGCTTTGAATTTCTTGTACCAAATGCCACTGTTTATATAAATGCAGGGGCAAGACAAATGTTCTTTGTTCACTGATATGGGTTTTAGAACACCACTCTTTTTACCGGAATCTTAAATCTTTTGTTGAATATTTGTTTTTTTATAGTTATTCAGCTGCTTAGGGTCAGTGCAGATTGTGAAACCAGCAGCAATCATAATCAAGATTTGAATGGACACTTAACATTCCTAAGACTACTTTGCCTTACTATTCCTTCAAAATGTGTTATTTAAAAAAAAATGTAAAGTTAAATAATTTTTTGAAAGAAATGGGGTTTAATCAAAGAGAAATTATTTAGAAAATTTGGGATCCTTATAAGCCATTGGTGATATTCAACCTATAACTATTTATTGTTTAATACAGTGCTCTTTTACTTAGAGCCTAGAAATATATACATTCATTCAATCAATATATTAATAGTATATAATTGTATAATAACTGTATATGCTTGTACACACTATGGTTAAATATCAACTAATTGTGGAAAATGCAAATACTCATAAAGGGAGAAGTTCAAAACACCATTCTGATACTAAAGCTTGGTATAAGGCAATAGTTTTGTGTGTTTATTTACGCAAAGCCACAATTAACATATTCACATTGATCAGAAATGAATCCTGAATGTCTCCTGCGATTATGAGTAACCACGATCATAAATAATAATGACTGAAGATTAATTTTGGTTCAATTTCAGTTGATAAAGGGTCTTATATTAGAAGTGCTAACGCCACGTAGTACCACGTAGTGTCAGGTGGACGCTGGACGCAGAATGTGAAAACAATATATATGAAACCTGGTAAGCACCTCTAATGGCGCCATGTAGCATGTATCACATGCGTTCACTAGCAGTAGCTCAGTGTAAAGCACCCATGCTGCAGTGCCACGTAGCACCTGTCCCTCAGTTGCACTCTTCCATACACTTCAATGGTTTATATTTTGGTTGTGTAGAAATCACATTTGGATTACATTTTTCTGTATTTTATCACATAAAATGAGTGTTGTGGCTCTCCTGGGCAGCAACAAAAGACTTTAGTGTTGTTCCTCGCACTTTAGGTTTAGGTTGCAGAATTGTATTTTGTGTTCTGCACCTGCAGTGAAAGTGCTCCAGTGTGTTAACAATGTCATTCCATGTGGTTTCGCTCTGTGGCAGGGTCTTTATTAGAGATGAGCGAACTTTTGAAAAATTTGATTTGGCTGATTCACAGAATTTTCCGACAAAATTCGTTTCAACCCGAATTTATTCACGACGAATTGCTATTAAAAATGGCTATTTCTGAGCTTCCTAGAGCCTCAATAGGGATGTAAACCATTCTGCCTTGCTGTTACACGCATAGGATGCGTGCTGGGTTAGTAAAATAATACTGTAAATAATTATGACATGCAGATCAGAGCGGCACAATTGCAGAGAGTTGAGGTGGCATCACAATGAGGAGCCCCTATATTTCCTTTAAAACACACCCCGGAGCTGGCAGCAGCAGGAGCCCAAATATTGGCTGAAAGACATCCTGGAGTTGGCAGCAGGAGCCCAAATATTGGCCTGAAGACACACACTGGAGTTGGCAGCAGGAGCCCAAAACTTGGCCGAAAGAGACAGTGGAGTTGCTAGCAGCAGCAGGAGCCCAAACATTGGTGGAAAGAGACACTGAAGTTTGGCAGCAGGAGCCCAAAAATTGGCATAAAGACACACTGGAGTTGGCAGCAGCAGGAGCCCAAACATTAGCTGAAAGAGACACTGGAGTTGGCAGCAGCAGCAGGAGCCCAAACCTTGCTTGAAAGACACAACCTGGAGTAGCAAGCAGCAGCAGCAGGAGCCCAAACATTGCTTAAAAGAGACACTGGAGTTGGCAGCAGGAGCAGCAGGAGCCCAAGCATTGGCTCAAAGTGACACTGGAGTTGGCAGCAGCAGCAGCAGGAGGCCAGAAATTGGCTGAATGACACCCTGGAGTTGCAAGCAGCAGTAGCAGGAGCCCAAACATTGCTTGAAAGACACACTGGAGTTGACAGCAGCAGCAGCAGGGGCCCAAACATTACTTGAAAGAGACACTGCATTTGGCAGCAGGAGCCCAAAAATTGGCCGAATGACACCCTGGAGTTGGCAGTAGCAGCAGCAGGAGCCCAAACATTGCTTAAAAGAGATACTGGAGTTGGCAGCAGGAGCAGCAGGAGGCCAAAAATTGGCTGAATGACACCCTGGAGTTGCAAGCAGCAGCAGCAGGAGCCCAAACATTGCTTGAAAGAGACACTGGAGTTGGCAGCAGGAGGCCAAAAATTGGCCTAAAGACACACCCTGGAGTTGCAAGCAGCAGCAGCAGGAGCCCAAACATTGCTTGAAAGACACACTGAATTTGGCAGCAGGAGCAGCAGGAGCCCAAACATTGATTGAAAGAGACACTGGATTTGGCAGCAGGAGCAGTAGAAGCCCAAACATTGCTTGAAAGAGACACTGGAGTTGGCAGCAGGAGGCCAAAAATTGGACTAAAGACACACTGGAGTTGCAAGCAGCAGCAGCAGGAGCCCGAACATTGCTTGAAAGAGACATTGGAGTTGGCAGCAGGAGCCCAAACAATGGCTGAATGACACCCTGGAGTTGCACGCAGCAGCAGGAGCCCAAACATTGCTTGAAAGAGACACTGCACTTGGCAGCAGGAGCCCAAAAATTGGCCGAATGACACCTTGGAGTTGGCAGCAGCAGGAGCAGGAGCCCAAACATTGCTTGAAAGAGACACTGGATTTGGCAGCAGGAGCAGTAGGAGCCCAAACATTGCTTGAAAGAGACACTGGAGTTGGCAGCAGGAGGCCAAAAATTGGACTAAAGACACACTGGAGTTGCAAGCAGCAGCAGCAGGAGCCCGAACATTGCTTGAAAGAGACATTGGAGTTGGCAGCAGGAGCCCAAACAATGGCTGAATGACACCCTGGAGTTGCACGCAGCAGCAGGAGCCCAAACATTGCTTGAAAGAGACACTGCACTTGGCAGCAGGAGCCCAAGAATTGGCCGAATGACACCTTGGAGTTGGCAGCAGCAGGAGCAGGAGCCCAAACATTGCTTGAAAGAGACACTGGATTTGGCAGCAGGAGCAGTAGGAGCCCAAACATTGCTTGAAAGAGACACTGGAGTTGGCAGCAGGAGGCCAAAAATTGGACTAAAGACACACTGGAGTTGCAAGCAGCAGCAGCAGCAGGAGCCCGAACATTGCTTGAAAGAGACACTGGAGTTGGCAGCAGGAGCCCAAACATTGGCTGAATGACACCCTGGAGTTGCAAGCAGCAGCAGCAGGAGCCCAAACATTGCTTGAAAGAGACACTGGAGTTGGCAGCAGGAGCCCAAACAATGGCTGAATGACACCCTGGAGTTGCAAGCAGCAGCAGGAGCCCAAACATTGCTTGAAAGAGACACTGCATTTGGCAGCAAGAGCCCAAAAATTGGCCGAATTACACCTTGGAGTTGGCAGCTGCAGGAGCAGGACCCCCAACATTGCTTGAAAGAGACAATGGAGTTTGCAGCAGGAGCAGCAGGAGCCCAAACATTGTCTCAAAGAGACACTGGAGTTGGCAGCAGGAGCAGGACCCCAAAGATTGCTTGAAAAAGACACTGGAGTTGGCAGCAGGAGCCCAAAAATTGGACTAAAGACACACTGGAGTTGCAAACAGCAGCAGCAGCAAGAGCCCAAACATTGCTTGAAAGAGACACTGGAGTTGGCAGCAGGAGCCCAAATATTGGCGGAATGACACCCTGGAGTTGCAAGCAGCAGGAGCCCAAACATTGCTTGAAAGACATACTGGAGTTGGCAGCAGGAGCAGCAGGAGCCAAACATTGGCTCAAAGAGACACTGGAGTTGGCAGCAGCAGGAGCCCAAACATTGCTTGAAAGACACACTGCATTTGGCAGCAGGAGCCCAAAAATTGGCCGAATGAGACCCTGGAGTTGGCAGCAGCAGCAGCAGGAGCCCAAACATTGCTTGAACGAGACACTGGAGTTGGCAGCAGAATCCCAAACATTGGCTCAAAGAGACACTGGAGTTGGCAGCAGCAGCAGCAGGAGGCCAAAAATTGGCTGAAAGGCACACCCTGAAGTTGGCATCAGCAGGAGCCCAAAAATTGGCCTAAAGACATAAATATGTTGTGCACCATTTGGAAAGTGTAAAACGTGGCACCATGCTGAATCTAGACGCATGCA
Source organism: Gastrophryne carolinensis (assembly GCA_027917425.1). Taxonomy (NCBI): domain Eukaryota; kingdom Metazoa; phylum Chordata; class Amphibia; order Anura; family Microhylidae; genus Gastrophryne; species Gastrophryne carolinensis. The sequence goes on from CM051236.1 coordinate 378,973,913, forward strand.
TCAGCCATTGGTGGGTGGAAATCCTGGCTGATCCATCCCTGATTCATTTTCACAAAGGTGAGTCTCTCCACATTTTTAGTTGACAGACAAGTTCTCCTTGCCATAACTATGGCCCCTGCCGCACTAAACACCCGCTCAGATGGCACGCTACTTGCCGGGCAGGACAGCTTTTCCAGGGCAAACTCAGCTAGTTGTGGCAACAAGTCAAGTTTGGCTGCCCAGAAGTTCAGCGGATCCTCAAGGTGTGTTGACATGGTCATGTCAAGGTATGACAAGACCTGCTGGTTCAGGTCCTACTCCAGGTCTTCCTGCTGCTCATGAGTAGCCTCACTATGCGGGTGCAGAAAGCTACTCATTAGCGACTGAAGACTGAGGCTGCTGCTGCTGATGGAGCTGCTGCTGCTGCTCCTGCCAACCCCCCCAGCAGCCATGGCAGTGGAAGGTGAGCACAGAGGTCCCCCTGAGTCAGACCTGCGAGAGTATGGACCATGGCGCAGATAGGCATCGGGCAACTGACTATGTAGAATGTCTTTGTAGTAGTTCAGTTTGTCCTCCCTCTCGGTGGGTTTAAAAAATGCCCCCATTTTGTGCCAGAAGCGAGGGTCCAATAAGGTGGAGAGCCAGAAGTCATCCCGCTGACAAATGGAAACAATTCTGGGGTCACTACGCAAGCACGTGAGCATGCTTCCTGCCATTTGCGCAAGTGACTCGGAGGGACTGCCTGTCTCCATCTCCACTGCATACTGCCACGGTGTGCCTGGGTCCTCTGTCTCGCCTTCCTCACAACCCTCTAGCTCCTCTGGCTGCTCCTGCTCCTCCTCTCCTGTCAGCTGACTAGATAAACCAGCCATTTCTCCAAGCCTAAACTGTGCACTGTGCCACTCCTCCTCCTCCAGTTCAGCTCCAACGGGGTTCATGTGGCCGTAAGATGTAGACAGCATGTCTCCAGTGCCCTGACCAGCCATGGTTTCCAACATGTGCTGTAGTACATGAAGCAGTGGAATCACTTCGTTCATCCTGTAATCCTGGCGACTCACAAATAAAGTGGCTTCCTCAAAGGGCCTGAGCAAACAGCAGGTGTCACGTATGAGCTGCCACTGTTTGACATTGAAGTTACACAGGGGAGTCCCCCTATCCACTTGGATCATCAAGAAATCCATGATGGCTTTTCTCTGTTCGTATAGTCTGTCCAACATATGCAGGGTGGCTACCGTTCTGATGCTGTAGCTCAAGAAGGGTGTGCTTGGTGGTGTATGAGTGGCTGAAGTGCATGCAACGTTTCCTTGAAGTTGTTAGGATGTCTTGCAGATGGGGGGAAGACTTCAGAAACCGCTTCACAACCAGATTGAAGACGTGAGCCATGCAGGGCGCATGGGTCAGCCTTCCTTGTCGCAGCGCAGACAAAATGTTCTTCCCATTGTCGGTAACCAAGGTTCCTATTTTCAGTTTTCTTGGAGTTAGTCATGTTTGGATTTCTTGATGAATAAATTTAAGCAGTTCCTTCCCTGTGTGACTCCGTTTGCCAAGACAAACCATGTGAAGCACAGCGCGACAACTCTGCACACATGGTAGACTGGAGGGGCACTGAGACTTGAGCCTACAGTGGAGGGTGAGGAGAAGGCGGAGGATGAGGAGGCCGAGTCGCACAGTGTCACAGGCACAATGGCCTGGGAGTGCGGAGGCCGAAGCGGCGTGACCTGTCCAAGTTGCTGCTGCTGCAAAGGGACCACATTCACCCAGTGGGCTGTAAACGACATGTACTGTCCCTGACCGTAGTTACAGCTCCAGACGTCGGCGTTGCCATGCACTTTGCTACACATCGACAGGCTCAAGGACTGGCCCATCTTCTGTTCACCAAAATTGTGCAGCGCTGGTACTGCCTTCTTAGCAAAGAAATGACGGGTTGGCACTCTCCACCTCGGCTCGGCACAAGCCATCAGTTCTCTGAAAGGTGCAGAGTCCACCACCTGAAAAGTGAGTGACTGCAGCACCAGCAACTTGGACAGAAGCACATTCAGCTTCTGCGTCGTAGGATGAGTACGCGCATACTGCTGTCTCTTGGACATGGCTTCGCTGATGGATTGCTGACGGGATGCATGACTTGGAGGAGGAGGAGTAGGAGCATCAGGAGGAGCGACAGAGGATGGGTATGACGCACAGCTACTTTTGGCTGAGGTGCTGGAGCCTTGGCTGGCAGAAATTGGGAGCGGCGTGCCACTCGGTGAGGAAGCAGCCTGGACCACCTCTTCGGAACCTCGGTTCTCCCAGGCCGCTTTATGGTGACACATTATATGTTGACGCAGGGCTGTGGTGAGTTGTGGCTGCAAGTCACTGATGTTCTCAGTTTCCTCAACAGTGTCTGGCACAGGAGCTGGAACGCTCGCAACACCCATGCCACTCTCCACATCACTATTTGTCTGCCTAGTGAAAGAAGCCGCTTCCATTTCTTGGCTGGGCTAGCTGACTGTCCACTATCTGATCGTCCTCCTCACTAAAGAGTGGAGCTGAACCCAAAGCATAGGATACGTCTCTGGGGGAGGGAACGGCGTAGGACAGAGGCAATGGGAGGATAGGGACTGCTCTCGGGCCATGCCAACTCAAGGTTGTGTCAGAGGAACCTACCGACCTTAGACTGGGGGTGTCAGATGTAACTTGTAAAGATGTGGATGACCGCGTTAACCAATCTACCACGGCAGATGCGTTACTGGTGGAGACGCGACCGGTAGCAGATACTGGCTGATCAGGTCTCTCACCGCGACTCCTGCTGCCACTCGACCCTAGTCTGCTGCGACCTCTGCCTGCTGAATCTTGGCCTCTGCCACTACTCTGTGAACATCCAGGCATTTGTCTGCCTGACATTTTTATGTATTTGAAATGCGCATCCAACAACCAAGGAGGGGAGTCCCACTTCTCCCCAAACCACCCAAGTAAACTCGTGGCACCACCAACTAGCTTCATATACCAATGTTTATTACAATAAGTAGTACATAACACACAAACATTTTAAAAAACATATCCATTAAAAACATATACACTACATAAATTCTCTCCAAGGAACAAGGGAAGGGGCGGGGTGGGCCAACCACCGGTCAATGTAACCCTTAATGTTGTGGACCTGGAGGTTAAAAATTCTCCTATATAGGTTTAAGTCCGCCTTAATCCTGACTGTGTCTCACCAATCCTATGTCCATGTGAATACCTACGTGCAAACTGCACTGACTTTATATATCTTACTCCTCTGTAAACCTCTATCTATACATAAAGTGCTAAGTGCCTATTCATAAACATGCCTCTATCTATACATGAAGTGCTGAGTGCCTATTCAAGAACATAATTAATGTGCAATACCTAAATCTAAACCATTATTTACATCAAGAGAGCAAGCCTGGGTGAACAAACAGAGAGACAGACCGATCACAACAATAAGACCTCACGTGTCCACTGGTGTATAAGTCGCCGATGGGGGTCCCCCCACCCCAGCCAACGCGTTTCGTGACGAGCCACGCGTCACTTCCTCAAGGCAGATCTGTTCCTAACAGTCACCCCGCTCTTTTATAGTCCACATGTCAGGTAAACAGGTGTCCCGCGCCGCCGGCCACTTCCGCATTACTGACACGCTCCGGCCGGAAGCGCGTCAGAATGCGTCACCCCGGCGCCGCTAGCCCGGAAACGCGTCATCAGTCCAGGTGCGTTCCAATTACCGGAAGCGCTCCATCCGGGGTTTTTTTTACTATAAGGCAACAATGCCTTATACTGTAATATACATAACGCAAAAATAGTATAGCAGCGGTTCTTAAAATCAGTCCCGGTGCGCACCCGGATACCTGGCAGGTAAACATTGAGAGCGGGCGTGACTTGAGCGGCACCCCACGGCAATCAAGCATAACCTGGGAGCCTGGAAAGGTAAGTAATAGGAACAAGATAAAACCCTATTTGAAGTGAAGAGAAATTAAACAACATACCACTCCATGTATTAAACAATCTACTACCTATATTATCCTACACTTAATAAGCCTATACATAACTATGCACATATAAAACCATGCCATGTAATCTATCACGGACAAGCACAGGGTATGCCAATATAAGTGATTAGCATAACACACATATATACAGCAGGATACTCCTCATAAGGCCTCCCTAAATAATTATTTTAATAAACAGGAATCTCTCTCTCTATTGATCCAATCTATATGATATCCATACAGGGAACCATATATATAGAGGGGGCCCTCCCGCATGGGTCCAGTGAATATCCATTTTAGTCACCATATAGGATACCCCTTCTCAACAGGAGAATTCCAGATGGCAAATCAATCACATGTAAATGGGGACACATTTGTTCACGAGATTCTCCAGAAGATCTTCCAGTTCTGATCTTTATTCTATTCCTCATGTGTTGCTGTTGAGCCAATTCTTTTCTCATTCAGGCCTCAAGGCAGATGTATACAATCAGATTAGGGCTGATAGATGACCTCGTCATTTCCAAACACTGAAAACTAATGTGACAGTATTAGTGACACACCTCAGTGATGCTCCCAAAAAATGCTCAGACCCAACCCCCCCCCACACCCCTCCTATTACCCTCATAACAGATCACAAAACCCAATAACCTTGATAACACTACCCCACACGTAAATAAACTGTGAATATAATTTTATAATACTCCATACCAACCAGTGCCGTGAAAACTATACTAGTGATAAATATGTCACCCCTAAAAAGAAAAATGCAAAATACAAACATAGCTTCTACTCCATAAAGTGACCCATCATTCCCCCAAAAATGGTGTGAAGGCAAGGTCTTCATTAAGCCCTATTGGAGCCTGGGAACCTAAATTATAGATCCAGCGCAGCTCCTTCTTTTGTAAAGCACGCTTCAAGTTGCCCCCCCGGAGGCCCAAGTTCACCCTTTCAATACCAATGACCCTAAGGTCACTGTAATCACTCTGATGTACCTGCAAATAATGCAGTGCCACGGGGGGAACTACTTTACCCTGTTGTACATTCCTAGCTGCAAGATGGATACTCGACACATGAGCTTGTATTCTCGCTTTGAGGCTATTTTTAGTTTCCCCCACATACATTTTGGGGCAATTGCAAACCAATGCATATACAACCCCCGTAGATCTGCAATTAATGAATTGCCGAATCTGAAACTCTTTGTGTGTTTGCAAATTCTTAATCACTTTCTCTTTCTTCATATGAATACATATTGAACAGTCCCCACAAGGAAAACTACCAAATATTCCACCATGGTCATGTAACCAATTCCGGGACATCTCAAAGTGGCTGGAGCATACCCTGTCACGAATACTTGGGGCCCGTTGTGCCGTCATTCGGGGTCCCCCCCTGACCCATTTGCTCAAATACGGGTCAGCCTGTAGAATGTCCCAATGATCCCTGAATATACGTTTTAGATTGTACCAATCCTCATTGTAACGAGAAATAAATCTTACCTGGGAAGTGTCATCTGATCTTTTTTTGGGTTTTAGTAGATTGGCTCTTGGGGTCTTGACTGCCCGCTCCAGAGCATTTTCCACTACATGTTTGGGATACCCCCTTTGTTTGAACCGACCAGCAAGATTTTTGGCTTGGTCCACAAATTCCTCATTGTTGGAACAATTTCTACGGATACGAAGAAATTGCCCCATAGGGATTCCTTTTTTGAGACTTGCAGGGTGGAAACTCTTGTAGTGTAGTAGAGAATTAACTGAGGTCTCCTTACGGAACGTGCTTGTACACAACGAACCATCATCCATAATCGAAATCGTTAGATCCATGAATGTCACCTGTTTCGGAGACGTCTGTGCAGTAAGAAAAATGTTGAGATCATTGCTATTCAACGCATTATGAAAGTCATTAAATTGTGCCAATGTGCCCTGCCAAATGACCAGTATATCGTCTATATAACGATGCCACCCCAACACGTGCCGGTGATGGTGTGAATATCTCTCGCTGAAAACTACCTCCCTCTCCCACCATCCCAGGAACAAATTCGCCACTGAGGGCGCACATCGCGCCCCCATGGCTACTCCACAGGTTTGAAGATAGAAATCACCATCAAATGTAAAGAAGTTATGTGCCAATACAAACTTCAAAAGTTCTATTACAAATTCCTGGACGGGGGGAGAGGTACGGCCATCCATGCCGAGGAAATACCGGCACGTGTGGGAGGCTAATGTGTGCGAAATACTAGTATACAGGGCTTCTACGTCCATGGTAATTAGTATTGTACCCTCTGGTACCCAGACAGAATTCAAAACATTAAGAAGGTCCATAGAGTCACGGATGTAAGAATTTAACGAGGTTACAAAGGGCTGTAATGCTTTATCAATATATACACATGCCTTCTCCGTTAGTCCTCCTATTCCTGCCACAATCGGTCTCCCTGGTGGACATCGGGGATTCTTGTGTATTTTAGGCAGTATGTAGAAGGATGGTACTGCGGGAAATTCTACTAATAAGAAATCACGCGTTCTGCGATTGATCGTACCCTCTATCCATGCTTTCTCAATCAAGGAATCAAATTCCACCTTATATCGCATCACCGGGTTGCCTGGTAACCTCTCATAGTTGGCAGCATTCTGAAGCTGCCTCAGAACCTCCGCGCGATAGAACTCCCGTGACATCACTACAATATTTCCGCCTTTATCGGCTTCCTTGATTATGATGTCACTACGGGCACGGAGGTCCGAGACAGCTGCTACTTCCCCCCGTGTGAGGTTACCAGTCACCTTCCTCTCTGGGAGTTTTTGAATTTTATCACTCACCACCTTGAAAAACATGTGTACTGCCAGGCTTAAGGACCATGCGCACACCAGTAATTGCTATACAGCTGGTGCGGTCCCAGTAGTGTTCACTATTTGAAATGCGCAATAGGCATTTTAAAAAATGTGTTTACTTTAAAAACCAGAAGCTAAATAAACTGAGGAAATGTTTCTCTGTAACAGATACTATGAAAATTGGCAATATGGGATGCCCTGTGGGCAGGGCTGTTTACAGCAGACACAGAATCAATTGAAACTGCAATATATTTATAAGAAATAACCCTTTAAAAGCTGCTTGTAACAGATAGGGTCAAATGTGCAGGTTTGGGATAACCTGCGGCCTGGTGTTTTACAGCACACACAAAAACAATTCAAACTGCAATATATTTATGAGAAATTGCCTTTAAAAGCTGCTTTAGTGTAACAGATAGGACCAAATGTGCTGCTTTGGGTTACCCTGAGGCCTGTTTTTTTTTTACAGCAGACACAAAAACAATTCAAACTGCAATATACTTATGATAAATAGCCTTTAAAAGCTGCTTTAGTGTAACATATAGGGTCAAATGTGCAGGTTTGGGATACTCTTAGGCCTGGTGTTTTTACAGCACACACAAAAACAATTCAAACTGCAATATATTTATGAGAAATAGCCTTTAAAAGCTGCTTTAGTGTAACAGATAGGGTCAAATCTGCAGTTTTGGGATACCGTGCGGCCTGGTGTTTTTACAGCACACACAAAAACAATTCAAACTGCAATATATTTATGAGAAATAGCCTTTAAAAGCTGGTTTAGTGTAACAGATAGGGTCAAATGTGCAGGTTTGGGATACCGCGCGGCCTGGTGTTTTTACAGCACACACAAAAACAATTCAAACTGCAATATATTTATGAGAAATAGCCTTTACAAGCTGCTTTAGTGTAACAGATAGGGTCAAATGTGCAGGTTTGGGATACCCTGCGGCCTGGTGTTTTTACAGCACACACAAAAACATTTCAAACTGCAATATATTTATGAGAAATAGCCTTTAAAAGCTGCTTTAGTGTAACAGATAGGGTCAAATGTGCAGGTTTGGGATACCCTACTCTTAAAACTGATCTGGCAAATGAAGTGAAATGAAAATGAAAAAAAAAGTTTCCCTGTCACTTTCTCTGCTGTCCCTGCCTGGATCCTTCCAGATTTTTCCCTATCTTTCCCTAGCTCTCCCTGGCACTCTGTGGGTCTCTGTGGGTTTCCCTGCCTCTCCCTGCCTCTCTGTTAGTCTCTCCCTGTCTGTAGCAAGCTCCATTCTGGCCGCAATACAACGTTGAAATGCGCACAAGCAAGATGGCCGCCGTTTATATAGCACTGTGACGTCACCGGGCTTCCTGGCTGCTGGTAGGCTGCATGTGAACTTCCCATGATAACTTGCCCCAGGGGATATGTCCGGACATGTCCATCCACCATTTTACAATGGCTGTAATTAAAATAAATGGAGTTTAAAGGAAAACTTCAATCGATCGAATCGCGGGAAAATTCGGATTCAATCAGAATCGAATTTTTCCTGAATTTCGGAACGAATTCGGGTTCGTCCGGATCGATTCGCTCATCCCTAGTCTTTATTGTGAGAAACATACTTCTTTTGAATAGCGTCTGGTGCTCAGCGCTATAATGTTTAGTCTTAGAGCGCAACGCTGGCTGTGTGTTCTGTGTTCTTAAATATGGGCTTCAGCGATGAGCGTTGGCCGCACTTCATTGGCACTATCTATCGTTTGCTGCATCATTGTCCTGTTGGTATATGTGGCGTTGCCTTGGCCTGCTTTCCCTCGGGGCACATTAAACAATAGCTGCATTGGTGCGCTCAGGCGTTGCAGTGAATCAGGGAGAGCACTTCTACAGCGCCCTCCAGACATCACATTTTTCAATGCTGGACAGGATACTACAGCGCCACTTGTCCAGCGGCAAAGCCAGGTCACAGAGCCAGAGCTTCCACTTTCAGACGCCCTGAGTGCAGCTACATAGACGCACAAATGGCAATACATGCCGCTAGTCTTAACCCTTTAAGTGCCAGCCTTCCTAGAATTTTTGTCACCCCCTGTTGCCAGACCACGTTTCACTTTTTTTAGTGTATTCTCAATACTTTTGGGTGAAATATGTGCAAATATTTTTTTTAAAAACTATTTTTTGCAATTTGTAGTGCTTTTTGTAATAAAAATGTAAATTTGTCAATAAAATCTTATTGCGTGTGAAACCCCAATTTCTCCCGGTTACAGTGGTACCTCATATGTATAGGTAGACAGCATTTCCTGCCCAGGAGACTCCCCCAAACTGTAACAGAGCTTTAGGAGATTTTCAGATAAAATACAACTGTGATATGTGCTATGCGCACCTTGCAGTTTTTCCAGAAATACAACCCTTTACATTTGAAATACCCCCCACAAACTATATATTCTCTGGAAGTAAACGCCTCAAGCTTTCTAGGCGTACCAGGCTTGTTTACATGGGCTTAGTTTTCTGGAAGTAATCCCTCAATCAGTTCTTTGGTTGCACAGACAAAAGCCTCGATTCAGAGACACATTCGTCTGGACTTTCGTAGCTGTCTGTGTATGTTTTTGTGTGTGTTTTTCGTTTTTTTGGGTTTTTCTGTTCCATTTTCCATTCGTTCGTTTTCGCTAATGCATATATGCGCTTTGAATGTACGGATCGAAATCAGATAATTTGCGTTAGTTTTGACCATTTTCGCATCCCAATCTGTTTTTTTGCGTTCGTTCAGATAACTTACGTTATTGGGATGGGTTTGCGTCTTATTCAGAGAGCTGATTGTCGAGGGACCACCGTCCTATAAAACGGTTTCCTTTGCGATCCACTTACGGGACCATTTTGACCTCGGCTAACTTGCTTTTGACCATGTTTTGCGGCTTTGTGGAGGAATATGAGCGCCTTCAGCTTCAGGGCATTGCATGTGTCAGCAGGGCCAAGGCCAAATTGCATCAGCGACGCATGCATATCGAGCGCATGCATGATGTTGAGTTGTTTGAGCTGACCCGACTTAACCGCGCTTTACTCCATAAATTGTATAGCGAGCTGCGGCCATGGTTAGCCCGCACCACAAGGAAGGGGCATGCAACTTCAGTTATGACCAAGATGCTTGGCCGCCTGCAATTTTTGGCGAACAACTCGTTCCAGAGGCTGGGGCCTATGCTGAGCAGCGCCCTATCCAAGTTTTTGGATGGCATGGCTACCATTAGTCAAAAATATATTTATTTTCCTGACGACATGGTAGCCTGGAACGCGCTTAAGTTGTGTTTTTTTAATATCGACGACATGCCCAACGTCATGGGTGCGATCGATTGCACCCACGTTGCATTGGTCCCTCCGGCAGCCGACGAGTACATCTATAGGTAAGTTCATTTATGCCATTTTGTTATCTATTGTAGACAAACTGTATTGTAAATATCAATGAAACACTCACAAAATTGTCCCTGTGCCCCATTTGACCGTGTATAGCTTAATCCCTCCTTCTCAAGTGTCCCTGTGCCACATTTTACCGTGTATAGCTTAATCCCTCCTTGTAAATTGTACCTGTGCCCCATTTGACCGTGAATAGCTTAATCCCTCCTTCTCAAGTGTCCCTGTGCCCCATTTGACCGTGTATAGCTTAATCCCTCCTTGTAAATTGTCCCTGTGCCCCATTTGACCGTGTATAGCTTAATCCCTCCTTGTAAATTGTCCCTGTTATCCATTTGACCGTGTATACCTTCAGCAATGTTTTTAATGTCAGCCTTAGCCAAACATTTTAATGTGGATCTTAATTAGTCATTTGAATGTTAATCATTATTTTATCCAACATACATATACCTTTTGGTTTTAAAACTACTTATATACTTAGTTAGTGTTATTTGTATTGTCCAACATGTTTTTTGGAGGGTGTTAGGAGTTAGTGTTTGAGTAGTTTACCTTGCCTTGCTAATATATTTTTTTCTTTTTTCCCAGGAACCACAAAATGGACCACTCACTGAACGTGCAAGTAGTGGTGGCCCCGGAAATGCGGTTCCTTAGCGTGCTCGCCGGGTATCCAGGCTCATCCCATGACGCGTACATCTTGCGGAGATCAGGATTATACCGTCGGTTTGAGTCTGGAGAATTATCAGGTGGATGGCTCCCTGGTAAGTTGACGCAAATGACGTCATTCCCTTTTCATTGTATGCCTATGAATTAGAGATGAGCAAACTTTTGAAAAATTCGATTCGACTGATTCGCCGAATTTTCCGACAAAAATCGGTTCGACCCGAATAAATTCGCGACGAATCGCTATTAAAAACGGCTATTTCTGAGCATCCTAGAGCCTCAATAGGGTTGTAAATCATTCAGCCTTGCTGTAACACGCACAGGATGCATGCTGGGTTAGTTAAATAATACTTTGAAGAAATATCACATGCAGATCAGAGGCATCGCTAATAGAATCGCAGAGCGGCACAATTGCAGAGAGTTGAAGTGGCATCACTATGAGGGGCAGAAGGAGCCCAAATATACACTGGAGTTGGCCTCAGGAGCCCAAAAATTGGATGAATCACACCCTGGAGTTGGCAGAAGTTGGCAGCAGCAGCAGGAGCCCAAATATACACTGGAGTTGGCCTCAGGAGCCCAAAAATTGGATGAATCACACCCTGGAGTTGGCAGAAGTTGGCAGCAGCAGCAGCAGGAGCCCAAAAATTGGATGAATCACACCCTGGAGTTGGCAGAAGTTGGCAGCAGCAGCAGCAGGAGCCCAAATATACACTGGAGTTGGCCTCAGGAGCCCAAAAATTGGATGAATCACACCCTGGAGTTGGCAGGAGTTGACAGTAGCAGCAGCAGGAGCCCAAATATACACTGGAGTTGGCTTCAGGAGCCCAAAAATTGGATGAATCACACCCTGGAGTTGGCAGGAGTTGACAGTAGCAGCAGCAGGAGCCCAAATATACACTGGAGTTGGCTTCAGGAGCCCAAAAATTGGATGAATCACACCCTGGAGTTGGCAGAAGTTGGCAGCAGCAGCAGCAGGAGCCCAAAAATTGGATGAATCACACCCTGGAGTTGGCAGAAGTTGGCAGCAGCAGCAGCAGGAGCCCAAATATATACTGGAGTTGGCTTCAGGAGCCCAAAAATTGGATGAATCACACCCTGGAGTTGGCAGGAGTTGACAGTAGCAGCAGCAGGAGCCCAAATATACACTGGAGTTGGCTTCAGGAGCCCACAAATTGGATGAATCACACCCTGGAGTTGGCAGAAGTTGGCAGCAGCAGCAGCAGCAGGAGCCCAAATATACACTGGAGTTGGCCTCAGGAGCCCAAAAATTGGATGAATCACACCCTGGAGTTGGCAGGAGTTGACAGTAGCAGCAGCAGGAGCCCAAATATACACTGGAGTTGGCTTCAGGAGCCCAAAAATTGGATGAATCACACCCTGGAGTTGGCAGGAGTTGACAGTAGCAGCAGCAGGAGCCCAAATATACACTGGAGTTGGCCTCAGGAGCCCAAAAATTGGATGAATCACACCCTGGAGTTGGCAGGAGTTGACAGTAGCAGCAGCAGGAGCCCAAATATACACTGGAGTTGGCTTCAGGAGCCCAAAAATTGGATGAATCACACCCTGGAGTTGGCAGGAGTTGACAGTAGCAGCAGCAGGAGCCCAAATATACACTGGAGTTGGCTTCAGGAGCCCAAAAATTGGATGAATCACACCCTGGAGTTGGCAGAAGTTGGCAGCAGCAGCAGCAGGAGCCCAAATATACACTGGAGTTGGCCTCAGGAGCCCAAAAATTGGATGAATCACACCCTGGAGTTGGCAGGAGTTGACAGTAGCAGCAGCAGGAGCCCAAATATACACTGGAGTTGGCTTCAGGAGCCCAAAAATTGGATGAATCACACCCTGGAGTTGGCAGGAGTTGACAGTAGCAGCAGCAGGAGCCCAAATATACACTGGAGTTGGCTTCAGGAGCCCAAAAATTGGATAAATCACACCCTGGAGTTGGCAGAAGTTGGCAGCAGCAGCAGCAGGAGCCCAAAAATTGGATGAATCACACCCTGGAGTTGGCAGAAGTTGGCAGCAGCAGGAGCCCAAATATATACTGGAGTTGGCTTCAGGAGCCCAAAAATTGGATGAATCACACCCTGGAGTTGGCAGGAGTTGACAGTAGCAGCAGCAGGAGCCCAAATATACACTGGAGTTGGCTTCAGGAGCCCAAAAATTGGATGAATCACACCCTGGAGTTGGCAGAAGTTGGCAGCAGCAGCAGCAGGAGCCCAAATATACACTGGAGTTGGCCTCAGGAGCCCAAAAATTGGATGAATCACACCCTGGAGTTGGCAGGAGTTGACAGTAGCAGCAGCAGGAGCCCAAATATACACTGGAGTTGGCTTCAGGAGCCCAAAAATTGGATGAATCACACCCTGGAGTTGGCAGGAGTTGACAGTAGCAGCAGCAGGAGCCCAAATATACACTGGAGTTGGCTTCAGGAGCCCAAAAATTGGATGAATCACACCCTGGAGTTGGCAGGAGTTGACAGTAGCAGCAGCAGGAGCCCAAATATACACTGGAGTTGGCTTCAGGAGCCCAAAAATTGGATGAATCACACCCTGGAGTTGGCAGGAGTTGACAGTAGCAGCAGCAGGAGCCCAAATATACACTGGAGTTGGCTTCAGGAGCCCAAAAATTGGATGAATCACACCCTGGAGTTGGCAGGAGTTGACAGTAGCAGCAGCAGGAGCCCAAATATACACTGGAGTTGGCTTCAGGAGCCCAAAAATTGGATGAATCACACCCTGGAGTTGGCAGAAGTTGGCAGCAGCAGCAGGAGCCCAAAAATTGGATGAATCACACCCTGGAGTTGGCAGAAGTTGGCAGCAGCAGCAGCAGGAGCCCAAATATACACTGGAGTTGGCCTCAGGAGCCCAAAAATTGGATGAATCACACCCTGGAGTTGGCAGGAGTTGACAGTAGCAGCAGCAGGAGCCCAAATATACACTGGAGTTGGCTTCAGGAGCCCAAAAATTGGATGAATCACACCCTGGAGTTGGCAGGAGTTGACAGTAGCAGCAGCAGGAGCCCAAATATACACTGGAGTTGGCTTCAGGAGCCCAAAAATTGGATGAATCACACCCTGGAGTTGGCAGAAGTTGGCAGCAGCAGCAGCAGGAGCCCAAATATACACTGGAGTTGGCCTCAGGAGCCCAAAAATTGGATGAATCACACCCTGGAGTTGGCAGGAGTTGACAGTAGCAGCAGCAGGAGCCCAAATATACACTGGAGTTGGCTTCAGGAGCCCAAAAATTGGATGAATCACACCCTGGAGTTGGCAGGAGTTGACAGTAGCAGCAGCAGGAGCCCAAATATACACTGGAGTTGGCTTCAGGAGCCCAAAAATTGGATGAATCACACCCTGGAGTTGGCAGAAGTTGGCAGCAGCAGCAGCAGGAGCCCAAATATACACTGGAGTTGGCTTCAGGAGCCCAAAAATTGGATGAATCACACCCTGGAGTTGGCAGGAGTTGACAGTAGCAGCAGCAGGAGCCCAAATATACACTGGAGTTGGCTTCAGGAGCCCAAAAATTGGATGAATCACACCCTGGAGTTGGCAGAAGTTGGCAGCAGCAGCAGCAGGAGCCCAAAAATTGGATGAATCACACCCTGGAGTTGGCAGAAGTTGGCAGCAGCAGCAGCAGGAGCCCAAATATACACTGGAGTTGGCTTCAGGAGCCCAAAAATTGGATGAATCACACCCTGGAGTTGGCAGGAGTTGACAGTAGCAGCAGCAGGAGCCCAAATATACACTGGAGTTGGCTTCAGGAGCCCAAAAATTGGATGAATCACACCCTGGAGTTGGCAGAAGTTGGCAGCAGCAGCAGCAGGAGCCCAAATATACACTGGAGTTGGCCTCAGGAGCCCAAAAATTGGATGAATCACACCCTGGAGTTGGCAGGAGTTGACAGTAGCAGCAGCAGGAGCCCAAATATACACTGGAGTTGGCTTCAGGAGCCCAAAAATTGGATGAATCACACCCTGGAGTTGGCAGGAGTTGACAGTAGCAGCAGCAGGAGCCCAAATATACACTGGAGTTGGCCTCAGGAGCCCAAAAATTGGATGAATCACACCCTGGAGTTGGCAGGAGTTGACAGTAGCAGCAGCAGGAGCCCAAATATACACTGGAGTTGGCTTCAGGAGCCCAAAAATTGGATGAATCACACCCTGGAGTTGGCAGGAGTTGACAGTAGCAGCAGCAGGAGCCCAAATATACACTGGAGTTGGCTTCAGGAGCCCAAAAATTGGATGAATCACACCCTGGAGTTGGCAGAAGTTGGCAGCAGCAGCAGCAGGAGCCCAAAAATTGGATGAATCACACCCTGGAGTTGGCAGAAGTTGGCAGCAGCAGGAGCCCAAATATATACTGGAGTTGGCTTCAGGAGCCCAAAAATTGGATGAATCACACCCTGGAGTTGGCAGGAGTTGACAGTAGCAGCAGCAGGAGCCCAAATATACACTGGAGTTGGCTTCAGGAGCCCAAAAATTGGATGAATCACACCCTGGAGTTGGCAGAAGTTGGCAGCAGCAGCAGCAGGAGCCCAAATATACACTGGAGTTGGCCTCAGGAGCCCAAAAATTGGATGAATCACACCCTGGAGTTGGCAGGAGTTGACAGTAGCAGCAGCAGGAGCCCAAATATACACTGGAGTTGGCTTCAGGAGCCCAAAAATTGGATGAATCACACCCTGGAGTTGGCAGGAGTTGACAGTAGCAGCAGCAGGAGCCCAAATATACACTGGAGTTGGCTTCAGGAGCCCAAAAATTGGATGAATCACACCCTGGAGTTGGCAGAAGTTGGCAGCAGCAGCAGCAGCAGGAGCCCAAATATACACTGGAGTTGGCCTCAGGAGCCCAAAAATTGGATGAATCACACCCTGGAGTTGGCAGGAGTTGACAGTAGCAGCAGCAGGAGCCCAAATATACACTGGAGTTGGCTTCAGGAGCCCAAAAATTGGATGAATCACACCCTGGAGTTGGCAGGAGTTGACAGTAGCAGCAGCAGGAGCCCAAATATACACTGGAGTTGGCTTCAGGAGCCCAAAAATTGGATGAATCACACCCTGGAGTTGGCAGAAGTTGGCAGCAGCAGCAGCAGGAGCCCAAAAATTGGATGAATCACACCCTGGAGTTGGCAGAAGTTGGCAGCAGCAGCAGCAGGAGCCCAAATATACACTGGAGTTGGCCTCAGGAGCCCAAAAATTGGATGAATCACACCCTGGAGTTGGCAGGAGTTGACAGTAGCAGCAGCAGGAGCCCAAATATACACTGGAGTTGGCTTCAGGAGCCCAAAAATTGGATGAATCACACCCTGGAGTTGGCAGGAGTTGACAGTAGCAGCAGCAGGAGCCCAAATATACACTGGAGTTGGCTTCAGGAGCCCAAAAATTGGATGAATCACACCCTGGAGTTGGCAGAAGTTGGCAGCAGCAGCAGCAGGAGCCCAAATATACACTGGAGTTGGCTTCAGGAGCCCAAAAATTGGATGAATCACACCCTGGAGTTGGCAGGAGTTGACAGTAGCAGCAGCAGGAGCCCAAATATACACTGGAGTTGGCTTCAGGAGCCCAAAAATTGGATGAATCACACCCTGGAGTTGGCAGGAGTTGACAGTAGCAGCAGCAGGAGCCCAAATATACACTGGAGTTGGCTTCAGGAGCCCAAAAATTGGATGAATCACACCCTGGAGTTGGCAGAAGTTGGCAGCAGCAGCAGCAGGAGCCCAAATATACACTGGAGTTGGCTTCAGGAGCCCAAAAATTGGATGAATCACACCCTGGAGTTGGCAGGAGTTGACAGTAGCAGCAGCAGGAGCCCAAATATACACTGGAGTTGGCTTCAGGAGCCCAAAAATTGGATGAATCACACCCTGGAGTTGGCAGAAGTTGGCAGCAGCAGCAGCAGGAGCCCAAAAATTGGATGAATCACACCCTGGAGTTGGCAGAAGTTGGCAGCAGCAGCAGCAGGAGCCCAAATATACACTGGAGTTGGCTTCAGGAGCCCAAAAAATGGATGAATCACACCCTGGAGTTGGCAGGAGTTGACAGTAGCAGCAGCAGGAGCCCAAATATACACTGGAGTTGGCCTCAGGAGCCCAAAAATTGGATGAATCACACCCTGGAGTTGGCAGGAGTTGACAGTAGCAGCAGCAGGAGCCCAAATATACACTGGAGTTGGCTTCAGGAGCCCAAAAATTGGATGAATCACACCCTGGAGTTGGCAGGAGTTGACAGTAGCAGCAGCAGGAGCCCAAATATACACTGGAGTTGGCTTCAGGAGCCCAAAAATTGGATGAATCACACCCTGGAGTTGGCAGAAGTTGGCAGCAGCAGCAGCAGGAGCCCAAATATACACTGGAGTTGGCTTCAGGAGCCCAAAAATTGGATGAATCACGCCCTGGAGTTGGCAGGAGTTGACAGTAGCAGCAGCAGGAGCCCAAAAAATGACCTAAAGACATAAATATGTTTTGCACCATTTGGAAAGTGTAAAACGTGGCACCATGCTGAATCTAGTCGCATGCATCAGGCATTGGTGGGTGGAAATCCTGGCTGATCCATCCCTGATTAATTTTGACAGATGGGAGGTGAGTCTCTCCACATTTTTAGTTGACAGACGAGTTCTCCTCGCCGTAACTATGGCCCCCGCCGCACTAAACACCCGCTCAGATGGCACGCTACTTGCCGGGCAGGACAGCTTTTCCAGGGCAAACTCTGCTAGTTGCGGCCACAAATCAAGTTTGGCTGCCCAGAAGTCCAGCGGATCCTCAAGGTGTGTTGGCATGGTCATGTCAAAGTATGACATGACCTGCTGGTTCAGGTCCTGCTCCAGGTCTTCCTGCTGCTCATGAGTAGCCTCACTATGCGGGTGTAGAAAGCTACTCATTAGCGACTGAAGACTGAGGCTGCTGCTGCTGATGGAGCTTCTGCTGCTGCTGCTGCCAACCCCCCCAGCGGCCATGGCAGTGGAAGGTGAGCGCAGAGGTCCCCTCGAGTCAGACCTGCAAGAGTATGGACCATGGCGCAGATAGGCATCGGCCAACTGCCTACGTAGAATGTCTTTGTAGTAGTTGAGTTTGTCCTCCCTCTCGGTGGGTTTAAAAAATGCCCCCATTTTGTGCCAATAAGGTGGACAGCCAGAAGTCATCCCGCCGACAGATGGAAACAATTCTGGGGTCACTACGCAAGCACGTGAGCATGCTTCGTGCCATTTGCGCAAGTGACTCGGATGGACTACCTGTCTCCATCTCCACTGCATACTGCCACGGTGTGCCCGGGTCCTCTGTCTCGCCTTCCTCAAAAACCTCTAGCTCCTCTGGCTGCTCCTGCTCCTCCTCTCCTGTCCGCTGACTAGATAAACCAGCCATTTCGCCAAGCCTAAACTGTGTTTCGCTGGGCAACTCCTCCTCCTCCTCTTCCTCCTCCTCCAGTTCAGCTCCAGCGGGGTTCATGTGGCCGTAAGATGTAAACGCCATGTCTCCAGTGCCCTGACCAGCCATGGTTTCCAACATGTGCTGTAGTACATGAAGCAGTGGAATCACGTCGTTCATCCCGTAATCCTGCCGACTGACAAATAAAGTGGCATCCTCAAAGGGCCTGAGCAAACGGCAGGTGTCACGTATGAGCTGCCACTGGTTGACATTGAAGTTACACAGGGGAGTCCCCCTATCTGCTTGGATCATCAGGAAATCCGTGATGGCTTTTCTCTGTTCATATAATCGGTCCAACATGTGAAGGGTGGAATTCCAACGGGTGGAAACATCGCAAATCAGACTATGTTGGGGGGTACCATTCTGACGCTGTAGCTCAAGAAGGGTGTGTTTGGCGGTGTAGGAGTGGCTGAAGTGCATGCAAAGTTTCCTTGAAGTTGTTAGGATGTCTTGCAGATGGGGGGAACACTTCAGAAACCGCTTGACAACCAGATTGAAGACGTGAGCCATGCAGGGGGCATGGGTCAGGCTTCCTTGGCGCAGCGCAGACAAAATGTTCTTCCCATTGTCGGTAACCATGATTCCCATTTTAAGTTTTCTCGGAGTAAGCCATGTTTGGATTTCCTGATGAATACATTTAAGCAGTTCCTCCCCTGTGTGACTCCGTTCGCCAAGACAAACCATGGGAAGCACTGCGTGACACCTCCGTGCCCTGCACACATGGTAGACTGGAGGGGCACTGAGACTTGAGCCTACAGTGGAGGGTGAGGAGATGGCGGAGGATGAGGAGGCCGAGTCGCACGGTGTCACAGGCCCAATGGGCAGAGAGCGCGGAGGCCGAAGCGGCGTGACCTGTCCAAGTTGCTGCTGCAAAGGGACCACATTCACCCAGTGGGCCGTAAACGACATGTACTGCCCCTGACCGTAGTTACAGCTCCAGATGTCGGCGCTGCCATGTATTTTGCTACACACCGACAGGCTCAAGGACTGGCCCACCTTCTGTTCAACAAAAGTGTGCAGCGCTGGTACTGCCTTCTTGGCAAAGAAATGACGGCTTGGGACTCTCCACCTCGGCTCGGCACAAGCCATCAGTTCTCTGAAAGGTGCAGATTCCACCACCTGAAAAGGGAGCGACTGCAGCACCAGCAACTTGGACAGGAGCACATTCAGCTTCTGCGCCGTAGGATGAGTGGGCGCATACTGCTGTCTCTTGGACATGGCTTCGCTGATGGATTGCTGGCGGGATGCATGACTTGGAGGAGGAGGAGGAGGAGCAGGAGCGACAGAGGATGGGTATGACGCACAGCTGCCTTCGGCTGAGGTGCTGGAGCCTTGGCTGGCAGAAATTGGGAGCTCACTTGGTGAGGAAGCAGACTGGACCACCCCTTGGGAGCCTCGGTTCTCCCAGGTCGTTTTATGGTGACGCATCATATGTTGACGCAGGGCCGTGGTGCCAACATTTGGACCCTGGCCACGCTTCACCTTTTGCCTACATATCTTGCATGTGGCCATGTTACCCTCCTGCGGATGCCTCAGGAAAAACTGCCACACTGCCGAGTAGCTACTTTTCCCACCCCCTGGCCTCACTGATTCACTGCTGCTGTTGCCAACTCCAGGAACCCCTGCTCCACTACCTCCCGATAAGGTAGACTGCCGCACAGCAGGTGCTCTACCCCGGCCCCGGCCCCGGCCGGCTCCAGCCTTTGGAATTGTGCCCCCATGCTGACTGCTACCACCTTGCTGCCTCAGCTGCTGACTCCGGGGCAACCTGCGCCCCTCTTCTCCTGATGATGACGATGAAGCCCCTTCATCACCCGGCTCCCAAGTGCGATCGGCTTCATCGTCATCATCATCATCATCACCGAGTTGTGGCTGTACGTCACTGATGTTCGTGGATTCGTCAACAGTGTCTGGCGCAGGAGCTGGAACGCTCGCAGCACCCACGACACTGTCCACATCACTATTTGTCTGCCTAGCTAAAGAAGCCACCTCCATTTCTTGGCTGGGCAGTAGCTGCTGACTGTCCTCCTGTATCTGATCGTCCTCCTCACTAAAGAGTGGAGCTGAACCCAAAGCATAGGATACGTTGCTGGGGGAGGGAACGGCGTAGGACAGAGGCAATGGGAGGACAGGGACTGCTCTCGGGGCATGCCAACTCAGGGTTGTGTCAGAGGAACCTACCGACCCTAGACTGGGGGTCTCAGATGTAAGTTGTGATGATGTTGTTGATGAGCGCGTCAGCCAATCTACCACGGCAGATGCGTTACTGGTGGAGACCCGACCGCTAGCAGATACTGGCAGATTAGGTCTCTCAGCGTGACTCCTGCTGCTACTGGCCCCCAGTCTGATGCGAGCTCTGCCTGCGGAATCTTGGCCTCTGCCACTCCTCTTTTCACTTCCAGGCACTTGTCTGCCCGACATAGTCTAACTGGCGTGGTAGTAGGTGATATTTAAAAAAACCCCGGGCAGCGGTGGGTCTATATGAAACCGAATATAATGCACACCAAAAGTGAGCAGTAACACTCAGCCTCCAACAGGCCTGCTTAGTGTAAATAAGAGAGCTGCTTAGTGTAAATAAAGAGGGGTATGCTATGTTACAGAATGGGATGCCTCAACAGAAGTGCACCTGGCAGGCAGCAGTAAGCCTATGCCCAGCAAAAGTGTCTTATAATATAAATATAATAAGAGCAAATGCTTATATGGTCTTAAACAGAGGCTGCTTTAGTCACAGAATGGGATGCCCCAACAGAAGTGGACCTGGCAGGGTCCAGTAGTGCTATGCCCAGCAAAAGTGTCTTTATCAGGCCTAATTTCAAATATGATAAGAGCAAATGCTTATATGGTCTTAAACAGAGGCTGCTTTAGTCACAGAATGGGATGCCCTGGGCAGGAATGGACCTGGCAGGGTCCAGTAGTGCTTTGCCCAGCAAAAGTGTCTTTATCAGGCTAATTTCAAATATGATAAGAGCAAATGCTTATATGGTCTTAAACAGAGGCTGCTGTAGTCACAGAATGGGATGCCCCAACAGGAATCGACCTGGCAGGGTCCAGTAGTGCTTTGCCCAGCAAAAGTGTCTTTATCAGGCTAATTTCAAATATGATAAGAGCAAATGCTTATATGGTCTTAAACAGAGGCTGCTGTAGTCACAGAATGGGATGCCCTGGGCAGGAATGGACCTGGCAGGGTCCAGTAGTGCTTTGCCCAGCAAAAGTGTCTTTATCAGGCTAATTTCAAATATGATAAGAGCAAATGCTTATATGGTCTTAAACAGAGGCTGCTGTAGTCACAGAATGGGATGCCCTGGGCAGGAATGGACCTGGCAGGGTCCAGTAGTGCTTTGCCCAGCAAAAGTGTCTTTATCAGGCTAATTTCAAATATGATAAGAGCAAATGCTTATATGGTCTTAAACAGAGGCTGCTGTAGTCACAGAATGGGATGCCCCAACAGGAATCGACCTGGCAGGGTCCAGTAGTGCTTTGCCCAGCAAAAGTGTCTTTATCAGGCTAATTTCAAATATGATAAGAGCAAATGCTTATATGGTCTTAAACAGAGGCTGCTTTAGTCACAGAATGGGATGCCCTGGGCAGGAATGGACCTGGCAGGGTCCAGTAGTGCTTTGCCCAGCAAAAGTGTCTTTATCAGGCTAATTTCAAATATGATAAGAGCAAATGCTTATATGGTCTTAAACAGAGGCTGCTGTAGTCACAGAATGGGATGCCCTGGGCAGGAATGGACCTGGCAGGGTCCAGTAGTGCTTTGCCCAGCAAAAGTGTCTTTATCAGGCTAATTTCAAATATGATAAGAGCAAATGCTTATATGGTCTTAAACAGAGGCTGCTGTAGTCACAGAATGGGATGCCCTGGGCAGGAATGGACCTGGCAGGGTCCAGTAGTGCTTTGCCCAGCAAAAGTGTCTTTATCAGGCCTAATTTCAAATATGATAAGAGCAAATGCTTATATGGTCTTAAACAGAGGCTGCTTTAGTCACAGAATGGGATGCCCTGGGCAGGAATGGACCTGGCAGGGTCCAGTAGTGCTTTGCCCAGCAAAAGTGTCTTTATCAGGCTAATTTCAAATATGATAAGAGCAAATGCTTATATGGTCTTAAACAGAGGCTGCTGTAGTCACAGAATGGGATGCCCTGGGCAGGAATGGACCTGGCAGGGTCCAGTAGTGCTTTGCCCAGCAAAAGTGTCTTTATCAGGCTAATTTCAAATATAAGAGCAAATGCTTATATGGTCTTAAACAGAGGCTGCTTTAGTCACAGAATGGGATGCCCTGGGCAGGAATGGACCTGGCAGGGTCCAGTAGTGCTTTGCCCAGCAAAAGTGTCTTTATCAGGCTAATTTCAAATATGATAAGAGCAAATGCTTATATGGTCTTAAACAGAGGCTGCTGTAGTCACAGAATGGGATGCCCCAACAGGAATCGACCTGGCAGGGTCCAGTAGTGCTTTGCCCAGCAAAAGTGTCTTTATCAGGCTAATTTCAAATATGATAAGAGCAAATGCTTATATGGTCTTAAACAGAGGCTGCTGTAGTCACAGAATGGGATGCCCCAACAGGAATCGACCTGGCAGGGTCCAGTAGTGCTTTGCCCAGCAAAAGTGTCTTTATCAGGCTAATTTCAAATATAAGAGCAAATGCTTATATGGTCTTAAACAGAGGCTGCTTTAGTCACAGAATGGGATGCCCTGGGCAGGAATGGACCTGGCAGGGTCCAGTAGTGCTTTGCCCAGCAAAAGTGTCTTTATCAGGCTAATTTCAAATATGATAAGAGCAAATGCTTATATGGTCTTAAACAGAGGCTGCTTTAGTCACAGAATGGGATGCCCTGGGCAGGAATGGACCTGGCAGGGTCCAGTAGTGCTTTGCCCAGCAAAAGTGTCTTTATCAGGCTAATTTCAAATATGATAAGAGCAAATGCTTATATGGTCTTAAACAGAGGCTGCTGTAGTCACAGAATGGGATGCCCTGGGCAGGAATGGACCTGGCAGGGTCCAGTAGTGCTTTGCCCAGCAAAAGTGTCTTTATCAGGCTAATTTCAAATATGATAAGAGCAAATGCTTATATGGTCTTAAACAGAGGCTGCTGTAGTCACAGAATGGGATGCCCCAACAGGAATCGACCTGGCAGGGTCCAGTAGTGCTTTGCCCAGCAAAAGTGTCTTTATCAGGCTAATTTCAAATATAAGAGCAAATGCTTATATGGTCTTAAACAGAGGCTGCTTTAGTCACAGAATGGGATGCCCTGGGCAGGAATGGACCTGGCAGGGTCCAGTAGTGCTTTGCCCAGCAAAAATGTCTTTATCAGGCTAATTTCAAATATGATAAGAGCAAATGCTTATATGGTCTTAAACAGAGGCTGCTTTAGTCACAGAATGGGATGCCCTGGGCAGGAATGGACCTGGCAGGGTCCAGTAGTGCTTTGCCCAGCAAAAGTGTCTTTATCAGGCTAATTTCAAATATGATAAGAGCAAATGCTTATATGGTCTTAAACAGAGGCTGCTGTAGTCACAGAATGGGATGCCCTGGGCAGGAATGGACCTGGCAGGGTCCAGTAGTGCTTTGCCCAGCAAAAGTGTCTTTATCAGGCTAATTTCAAATATGATAAGAGCAAATGCTTATATGGTCTTAAACAGAGGCTGCTGTAGTCACAGAATGGGATGCCCTGGGCAGGAATGGACCTGGCAGGGTCCAGTAGTGCTTTGCCCAGCAAAAGTGTCTTTATCAGGCTAATTTCAAATATGATAAGAGCAAATGCTTATATGGTCTTAAACAGAGGCTGCTGTAGTCACAGAATGGGATGCCCTGGGCAGGAATGGACCTGGCAGGGTCCAGTAGTGCTTTGCCCAGCAAAAGTGTCTTTATCAGGCTAATTTCAAATATGATAAGAGCAAATGCTTATATGGTCTTAAACAGAGGCTGCTGTAGTCACAGAATGGGATGCCCCAACAGGAATCGACCTGGCAGGGTCCAGTAGTGCTTTGCCCAGCAAAAGTGTCTTTATCAGGCTAATTTCAAATATGATAAGAGCAAATGCTTATATGGTCTTAAACAGAGGCTGCTTTAGTCACAGAATGGGATGCCCTGGGCAGGAATGGACCTGGCAGGGTCCAGTAGTGCTTTGCCCAGCAAAAGTGTCTTTATCAGGCCTAATTTCAAATATGATAAGAGCAAATGCTTATATGGTCTTAAACAGAGGCTGCTTTAGTCACAGAATGAGATGCCCTGGGCAGGAATGGGCCTGGCAGGGTCCAGTAGTGCTTTGCCCAGCAAAAGTGTCTTTATCAGGCTAATTTCAAATATGATAAGAGCAAATGCTTATATGGTCTTAAACAGAGGCTGCTTTAGTCACAGAATGGGATGCCCTGGGCAGGAATGGACCTGGCAGGGTCCAGTAGTGCTTTGCCCAGCAAAAGTGTCTTTATCAGGCTAATTTCAAATATGATAAGAGCAAATGCTTATATGGTCTTAAACAGAGGCTGCTGTAGTCACAGAATGGGATGCCCTTGGCAGGAATGGACCTGGCAGGGTCCAGTAGTGCTTTGCCCAGCAAAAGTGTCTTTATCAGGCTAATTTCAAATATGATAAGAGCAAATGCTTATATGGTCTTAAACAGAGGCTGCTGTAGTCACAGAATGGGATGCCCCAACAGGAATCGACCTGGCAGGGTCCAGTAGTGCTTTGCCCAGCAAAAGTGTCTTTATCAGGCTAATTTCAAATATAAGAGCAAATGCTTATATGGTCTTAAACAGAGGCTGCTTTAGTCACAGAATGGGATGCCCTGGGCAGGAATGGACCTGGCAGGGTCCAGTAGTGCTTTGCCCAGCAAAAGTGTCTTTATCAGGCTAATTTCAAATATGATAAGAGCAAATGCTTATATGGTCTTAAACAGAGGCTGCTGTAGTCACAGAATGGGATGCCCTGGGCAGGAATGGACCTGGCAGGGTCCAGTAGTGCTTTGCCCAGCAAAAGTGTCTTTATCAGGCTAATTTCAAATATGATAAGAGCAAATGCTTATATGGTCTTAAACAGAGGCTGCTGTAGTCACAGAATGGGATGCCCTGGGCAGGAATGGACCTGGCAGGGTCCAGTAGTGCTTTGCCCAGCAAAAGTGTCTTTATCAGGCTAATTTCAAATATGATAAGAGCAAATGCTTATATGGTCTTAAACAGAGGCTGCTGTAGTCACAAAATGGGATGCCCCAACAGGAATCGACCTGGCAGGGTCCAGTAGTGCTTTGCCCAGCAAAAGTGTCTTTATCAGGCTAATTTCAAATATGATAAGAGCAAATGCTTATATGGTCTTAAACAGAGGCTGCTTTAGTCACAGAATGGGATGCCCTGGGCAGGAATGGACCTGGCAGGGTCCAGTAGTGCTTTGCCCAGCAAAAGTGTCTTTATCAGGCCTAATTTCAAATATGATAAGAGCAAATGCTTATATGGTCTTAAACAGAGGCTGCTTTAGTCACAGAATGGGATGCCCTGGGCAGGAATGGACCTGGCAGGGTCCAGTAGTGCTTTGCCCAGCAAAAGTGTCTTTATCAGGCTAATTTCAAATATGATAAGAGCAAATGCTTATATGGTCTTAAACAGAGGCTGCTGTAGTCACAGAATGGGATGCCCTGGGCAGGAATGGACCTGGCAGGGTCCAGTAGTGCTTTGCCCAGCAAAAGTGTCTTTATCAGGCTAATTTCAAATATGATAAAAGCAAATGCTTATATGGTCTTAAACAGAGGCTGCTGTAGTCACAGAATGGGATGCCCCAACAGGAATCGACCTGGCAGGGTCCAGTAGTGCTTTGCCCAGCAAAAGTGTCTTTATCAGGCTAATTTCAAATATGATAAGAGCAAATGCTTATATGGTCTTAAACAGAGGCTGCTTTAGTCACAGAATGGGATGCCCTGGGCAGGAATGGACCTGGCAGGGTCCAGTAGTGCTTTGCCCAGCAAAAGTGTCTTTATCAGGCCTAATTTCAAATATGATAAGAGCAAATGCTTATATGGTCTTAAACAGAGGCTGCTTTAGTCACAGAATGGGATGCCCTGGGCAGGAATGGACCTGGCAGGGTCCAGTAGTGCTTTGCCCAGCAAAAGTGTCTTTATCAGGCTAATTTCAAATATGATAAGAGCAAATGCTTATATGGTCTTAAACAGAGGCTGCTGTAGTCACAGAATGGGATGCCCTGGGCAGGAATGGACCTGGCAGGGTCCAGTAGTGCTTTGCCCAGCAAAAGTGTCTTTATCAGGCCTAATTTCAAATATGATAAGAGCAAATGCTTATATGGTCTTAAACAGAGGCTGCTTTAGTCACAGAATGGGATGCCCTGGGCAGGAATGGACCTGGCAGGGTCCAGTAGTGCTTTGCCCAGCAAAAGTGTCTTTATCAGGCCTAATTTCAAATATGATAAGAGCAAATGCTTATATGGTCTTAAACAGAGGCTGCTTTAGTCACGGAATGGGATGCCCTGGGCAGGAATGGACCTGGCAGGGTCCAGTAGTGCTTTGCCCAGCAAAAGTGTCTTTATCAGGCTAATTTCAAATATGATAAGAGCAAATGCTTATATGGTCTTAAACAGAGGCTGCTGTAGTCACAGAATGGGATGCCCTGGGCAGGAATGGACCTGGCAGGGTCCAGTAGTGCTTTGCCCAGCAAAAGTGTCTTTATCAGGCTAATTTCAAATATGATAAGAGCAAATGCTTATATGGTCTTAAACAGAGGCTGCTGTAGTCACAGAATGGGATGCCCCAACAGGAATCGACCTGGCAGGGTCCAGTAGTGCTTTGCCCAGCAAAAGTGTCTTTATCAGGCTAATTTCAAATATGATAAGAGCAAATGCTTATATGGTCTTAAACAGAGGCTGCTTTAGTCACAGAATGGGATGCCCTGGGCAGGAATGGACCTGGCAGGGTCCAGTAGTGCTTTGCCCAGCAAAAGTGTCTTTATCAGGCCTAATTTCAAATATGATAAGAGCAAATGCTTATATGGTCTTAAACAGAGGCTGCTTTAGTCACAGAATGGGATGCCCTGGGCAGGAATGGACCTGGCAGGGTCCAGTAGTGCTTTGCCCAGCAAAAGTGTCTTTATCAGGCTAATTTCAAATATGATAAGAGCAAATGCTTATATGGTCTTAAACAGAGGCTGCTGTAGTCACAGAATGGGATGCCCTGGGCAGGAATGGACCTGGCAGGGTCCAGTAGTGCTTTGCCCAGCAAAAGTGTCTTTATCAGGCCTAATTTCAAATATGATAAGAGCAAATGCTTATATGGTCTTAAACAGAGGCTGCTTTAGTCACAGAATGGGATGCCCTGGGCAGGAATGGACCTGGCAGGGTCCAGTAGTGCTTTGCCCAGCAAAAGTGTCTTTATCAGGCTAATTTCAAATATGATAAGAGCAAATGCTTATATGGTCTTAAACAGAGGCTGCTTTAGTCACAGAATGGGATGCCCTGGGCAGGAATGGACCTGGCAGGGTCCAGTAGTGCTTTGCCCAGCAAAAGTGTCTTTATCAGGCTAATTTCAAATATGATAAGAGCAAATGCTTATATGGTCTTAAACAGAGGCTGCTTTAGTCACAGAATGGGATGCCTCACAGCAGACTTAAGATCAGTTCAGTATATATGCACAGTTAGTTACTATAAGCAGCCTGAAAACGCTAACAAAGCCTGTCAGCCAGCTAGTAACACTCAGGCTGGATGAAAAAAAAAAAAAATCTCCTTGTGACAGCCTCCGTTTTTCCTACCTTTCCCTGGCTTTCTGTCTGTCTCCTGTCTGTCTCCTGCCTGTCTCCTGCCTGTCTCCAGCCTGTCCCTGTCTGTCCCTGCCTGTCTAACTGCCTCAGCTACACAGCGTTCTGTCTGTCACGAATGCAATAGAGAAATGAGGAAAAGCAAGATGGCCGCCGTTAAATACCGCTGTGTGACGTCACCGGGCTTGCTGGCTGCTGATAGGCTGCATGTGACTTCCCCAGCTTGCACTGGCGCGGGATAGATGTCCAGACATGTCCCGTCCGCCATCTTAGAATGCCTGTAAATGTGAATGAATGGATGTTAAAGGAAAACGAGTGATCGAATCGCGGGGAAATTCGGATTCGATCCGAATCGAATTTTTCCTGAAATTCGGATCGAATCCGGGTTCGTCCGGATCGATTCGCTCATCCCTACTATGAATATAGTTGATGACCCATGTCTTAACCTATGGCTGTTTTTACTCCTTGATGACATGTTAAACCGGACCTTAACCATGATCTTTAGCAACGCACAAACCCTTGCATTTCCAAATAAGATATTTCTAGTTTCTACAAACTAACTTATTATTCTTTCCCTCACTCGGCTGCAATTCTGTTCTTGACTTTATGATAGGGTTGGCGCCATCTTTGCTCAGATGCATGAGACTTACTGAGGAGAGGGGAGCGGGATAAAGTGCAGAGGGCGGGTTAAAGCTGTGCTTTGCTCAGACAAAGCAGAGCTGGGGTCCTGAAAATGTCAGACATCCCAGAATGCTAAGTCATAAGCCACTTCCTGTTTGCAGCCTGCCTGATTTGTCCTGAGCCACCATCTTTGATGTTTAAAGGCTCATAACATGCAGTAGATGCTGGTAGGATGTTTTTTTAGGTGAGCAATCTGTATGTACAGGGTGTGGCTAAAATATAAGATAGGCTCTTAGTCAGCGTGAACGACCGCTTGTCAAAAACAATTTGTTTGGAATGTGTCATTTATGTAAGTATTTTCTTATTCTTCCACGGGATTCCGGCTATCCGCTACATCCCTGGCTGATGACGCCCATCCTTCGGCCACAGAATTGGGCGCACCTCAAGACCCGGGCCGTTGTGAGGAGGGCCTTTGGCCTTTTAAAAACACGCTTCCGGTGTTTGGACCATACCGGGGGGCACTCCAGTATGACCCCAACAAGGTCACAGACATCATACTGGCCTGCTGTGTCCTCCATAACTTTGCCACAATGCAGTGTGTCTCCCGGTATGTGGATCTGCCCCCCTCTCCACCCAGCCAGGACCCAGCTGAGAACTACCCTGGCACACCTAGTGCCTCTGGCCAAGCCGTGCGGGCCAACTTGATCACCACCCATTTTGCATAATTTTTTAAGGATTGGTTTGCTTGCTGAATTTACTTGTTTCTTCTGACTTTGATTTGTCTTTTTGAAGGCTTTTTTTAGTTGTTTCAAAAAATGTTTTAAAAAATTAGTAATGCAGCAATTACTAAAACATTGACACATGATCTGACCCTCATGCATTTTATTTTCGCATGTTTGTTTTGAAAAACCTTCAGTAATCTCAAAATAACCCAAACATTAATGCATCAACTTAGTCAACAACAGCTAAAGTCACATTCAATATATTTTATTGAAATATGAAAATTTGGAGTTGAAGGGCACTCGCAGACTTCATGTACATACATAGTACAACAGAAATATACATTGGTGCAGACTCATGGCACCTAGCAATTGGCCACATCCAGGAGTTGTAAATTAACGCACTCCAGGCCAAAGTTTCAACAACCAATAACATAAACATACATAGGGAGCAACCATTTGCAGGCGAATATTTGGCCAGTAATACATAGGGCCACATACACACCCTCCCCTACTTGCCCACATTTGCCACAGGCACAGGTGGAAAGCAGCCATACCTATGCCACATCCATGCCTGGAAGTTAGTGGCCCACCCAAACAATAACCCCCAGTCCTAATGCCGGTCCAGTCAAATCTTTGCCATGTCCAAATGTAGTTGTCTCACAGTCAAGAATGTCCCCCAATCTTGCCCACAAACAGGATGAGGCAGCCACAATTTCATTAGGTCCAAGCCTGCAGCTTGGCAGCTTGAGTGGCCGCTTCAGTGAGCCTTTAGCTCAGGCATTGGCTAGTGGGGTATGTCAGCACTCTAATGAGCTATATGGGCAACCTTCTAAATCAAACAAGCAAAGCCATAAAAAAGGCAATCTTGGTAGCGGTCACCAGACAGGTCAATACAGTGGGCATGTAGAGGAAAGATGTGAAGATACAGGTGAAATAGGTGTTAATATGAATGTTGGCCATAAAACCCTGGTGGTGGGCCTTGGAGGTGGCCCAACACCTGGCCATGTGTGGCATTTACAATCTGCCACTGTTCGAGCATCTGTCTATTGCTTGTTCTAACTTCCTCGAACATGGCAGTGAAATTATTATTTAAGGTGGCCATGTGGCTGTTGCTCGTCCTAAATTCAGTAAGCATGGTGGTGAATGTATTATTAAATGTCTCTAATTGTGCAGTAAGCTGCTCTGTGGTTCTTTGAGTCACCTGCCGAAAGTAACGGCTGTCATGGCGCCATGCTAACTCCAGGATCGGCACGCGCCTCCCCTGGGAAACGGGTCTACGTTGTTGACTACGTCTACCAATTCCCCGGGTTTGAGCGCCTGCAGATGCTGGACCTCTAGTGCGAGCAAGAGTCCCAGATGTGTTCGGCAAAACCTCTGCAGAAGTGCCACCACTGGGGAATGTAGGCTCAGTTTCAGCCTGCTGACCACAATGGTCTGACAGCATGCGTCCAGCTTCACTCTGCTGCAGAGGATTTGTTGCAGTAGCATGCTGGGACTGTGGCAGATTAGGTTCCAGGGGGGTCAGTTCTGAAGGTCCCATCAAGCTGCCATCCTCCTCCTCCTCCATCTCCTGGATTTTATCTATCAGTGTGTGGGTCTGTTGGGACATGTGAAAAAAAAGTTCCAGTTTGTGCCCTAAATATATCTGTTATGCAAATTATTAATGTACATTCACATTCATCAGCAGTTTCATCCAAGTCCACTTATACTATATATCTGTTCCTGGGTCCTAGGCAGCAGGGAAGTAGATGGCGTGCTCAAACTGGAGGAGGCTTCCACACTTCCAGAGGCTGGATGCTGGGCTGGGTTTAAAATTAAAATGCACGTAAACACACAAAAATGCTTTGTTGATCTGGATTACTACATATGCTTTAATAAACACATGGCCAAGCAGGAATGCAAACTCACCCAACGGTCCAAGGTGACCTTCACTATGAATGTCAGTATCTCTCATATGTATGCCTCACCCTGTACATACACATTGGTCACCTTAAATACTACAAACATGCATGTACTGCATGTTATGAGGCTTACCACATCCCAAATGGGCCATTAGGGGCCCACACTCAGCTTGAAAATAGCATTTGGCAAGTAAGTGTTGTCTATGATTGACTTGATTAACATAACAGGCAGTGCTTTGCTAAGATAAAGAGTTTAATAGTGACCATAAATAGTGTCCAATGTCGTGTATGGGCTGGCAACCTTTAAAATAAACATTCCTCAGACATTAAATACCCAGCTAAAACAGTAAACTCCCCTCCAAGCCACTCCCTAGGGGCATGTGTTCATATCTGCCTGTGAGCGTCATTTCACATGTTTACAACATTTCACATTCAAACAAACATTACTAACCTGCAGGAATGGTATGGATGTCCGTGTCCCGTCTGCCAGAGAGGCCCTCTAATGCGACGGGGTGTATTATCACCAGCACCATCTCCTCAGCTCGTGAATACTGTAATTTAGTGGGAAGCCTCTGCCAGTTTGTAAGCTGAAAAATAGAGGGTAACAAATTTTGGGCATTGTGGTCAATACAATAAGCAGCAAAATGCACAACTCAAATATGTACCTGTGATTGTGCCGTTTATTCTGTTTCTTCCATGCTGCATACTTCAGGTCAGATATTTTGCGCTGTATCTGCTCCACATCTTTAAGCTCCTTCCCCTCTGCATTGACCTGTCTGGTGAGCTCCTCCACGATTTGGGTCTTTCTCATTTTGCTTGTAGATTTTCGCCCATATAGCTCGTCATAATGGAGTGTGAGGCCACTTGCCAATGCGAGAGTTTGGGCCTCACCAAACCTGCCACTCAACTGGCCGCGATGCAATGTTCGGCCTATTGCTTGCTCTTCTGGCTCATCTATGTTTGTTGGCAATTCAGGGGACATTCTGGGCTGGCTCTGTGGTGATGAAATGTGCGACATGTGGCTTGAGAATGACTGGACTTGCAATCGGACTAGGGGTCCTTGCCTGGGTGGCCACCGAACTTCCAGGCGTGGATGTGGCATATGTATCGGTGGTTGCCACCTGTGCCGGTGACAAATGTGGCAGAGGAGGAGAGGGTGTGCTTGGGTGGGTGGGACTTTGGGCCCTGTGGCTCTTTGTGGCCTTTGAAGTGGTGCTCCTTTGGCCATGCGAGGTACTGGCATGTAGAGCAGGAGAGGCAGTGCAGGCTGGGCTGGGGCTTCTGGCACGCTGGCTCTTACTGGCCTTGCCACTGGTGCTACTTTGGCCATGTGATGTTCTGCCGTGGGGAGCAGGAGAGGCAGTGCTGGCTGGGCTGGGGCTTCTGGCATGCTGGCTCTTACTGGGCTTGCCACTGGTGCTCCATTTATGATGCAATGTACTGGCACATGGAGCAGAAGAGGCAGTGCTTGCTGGGCTGGGGATTGTGGCATGCTGGCTCTTACTGCCCTTGCCCCTGGTGCTACTTTGGCCATGTGATGTTCTGCCACGTGGAGCAGGAGAGGCAATGCTGGCTGGGCTGGGGCTTCGGGCCCGCTGGCTCTTAGTGGCCTTGCCACTGGTGCTCCGTTTATGATGGGATGTGCTACGGCGGGGAGGAGGAGAGGGTGTTCTTTGTGGCCTGCGGCTTCTCACCCTCTGCTTCTTAGTAGCCTTGTACGTCGTCGTACCTGCCTGCTTTGATGTTGGTGCCTTCTTCTTTGCTGCTCCATCCTTGGTTTTGGTGGTTGGTTTAGCTGTTGAGGCCTTGGTGGCCAATGTTGCCTTGTGTTGCCCAATTTGGCTGTGCGTTTCACGCACCTTGGGAGTAGCTTGGTGTGACCGAGTGGTCGGACGTGCGGAAGAAGGCTCCTCATGCAGCTGGGCCCTTCTGCTGGTGGCCACCTTGGCTGGTGTGGCCTTAGCTCTGGCTTGTTTCTGTGCCATGGTGACAATCTCAAAGAGAATGAGCTGTGTGTCTAGGACCCTTTAAATCCTAATGACTGGGCATGACGCTTACGCGTTCGCTTACGTGTGCGTACGGCCGTTCGTCCGGCCGGGTGGAACCCGGAAACCGCTGGGGCATTACTTATCTGCTGCGGACAAGAAGAAAGATGGCGCCCACGATCTTCACCCGCCAACAACAGGAGCTGATTATGCTCGTAAGTGTATTGTAAGGACTTTGATTTGCCATCTAAATGCATGCCTAGGCCTTAAGGAAGCGCAGGAAGAAACAGTTGTTTTAAAAAGTTTTTTAAACTCTGTGTCAAACATAAGTCAGTGCGCACATTTGCGAACCAAGTTACTTGCATCTAGAAGGATATTTGGAGGCTAGAAATGTGTCTGGGAATGTCATTTAGCCAACTGATTGAATTGTGACAGATATTTGTATGCTGTTTGATCTAACAGCTATTTTTATTTTATGTTTTTTAGACGATGCTTCAGCGCAGCTACGACTACCTGCCCAGCGCATTCGAGAAGAGGAACGTTGCCCTGGAGATCGTTTCCCGGATGCAGCAGAAGGACACCACCTTCACCCATACGCAGATCATGCAGCATTGGTCGGACCTGAAGCGACTGCACATGCCCCGGGTGCGGCGATTTTTCAGGCTCCATTTACCAAGTAAGTACATAGCGATTGCATGCTAGATGTAACTAACACGGAAGGTAGGCCTTTATTTATAAATGCTTTTCTTTTCTAGTGCTGGAAATGGAGAACCGAATCCGACGCACCCGGAGGCGCACAGGCCGGCCAGTGCTGCATGAATCTGCAGCAGAAAGTGAAGGTGGTGGATCTCCAGGGCGACGTTCCTACCCCTCCTCTGTAGCGACCTTCGACCAGCCCCTGGACCTATCCACAGAGGAAGGGCATGGGCAGGGAGTCGTACCAAGTGACGGAGCCATTAGCCTCTGGTATGTGACTCTTAATGTAAACGCACACACTTACATGCTATTAAAAGCAAATCTGATTCCCTTAATCTATTTTTATAGATGATTATGTAGCGGGTGAACGATCTGGTGCAGGGACTGCAGCAGATCAGGCCCAGGAGGCACATGGAGAAGGTGGGTGATATAACACACACATTGAAATTGACATTTGCTTACTGTAGACATTAGAAGTGACCCTATTTTACATGTCTCTACAGCCTCAACTTCCCAGCAGTGGCAGGTCCCAGAACGGAGGGTCGTCCCCGAAGCCGTGCTCGCCCACCAACGAAGTAAGTTGTAATGTAATTATTTGGAGTATGTGGGAATTGACATGATCACCAAGATACCTAAAGCCATAGTCAATGGCATTAGCAACATGACATATGGCCTCTTCCTTGGATTAATTCCTTAGCATAATGACATATGGCCTCATGAGTTAGCTTGCAACCTAATAAACATTCCCTCCACAGCTGTTAAACACGTATTTGCTGACAAATAATTTTGAATTCTTTTTTATACAGGGACCACACGTGCCAGAGTGGCACAAATGAGTGCCAGGGTCCTTCAGTTGGTGGGCGAGATGCAGGAGCTGCGTGACTCGTTGGGGACCACAGATGAAGAATAATCTTCTGGGGCCTGCCATTGCTGTGTATATAGTTTTAAATGTTTTAATAATTTTTAAATGTTTTTAAAAAATGTATAACGACATTTTAAACCACAAAAAAATAAACAAAGTTGTTCAATTTTTATATAAAAACATTTTAAAAAAAATAAGGCCAACGAAAATGGCCATTTCAGATTAAAACAAAAAAAAAAAAAACATGTCTCTGTGTCATTTTCTTTTATAAATACATTCATTAAGGGTTGGTGAACACAAAAGGAATGGGGCCAAAAAAGGTTTTAGGGGTGGGAAATGCAAGAAGAACATGACCGCTAAGTGATTTAGGTAAGTTTTAGGGGTGGGAAATGCAAGAAGAATGAGACCTGCAATAATAACTGTATCAATCAGTAGTATATGGCATGTTGTAAAGCCTGTGTATATATAGTTTT
Source organism: Gastrophryne carolinensis (assembly GCA_027917425.1). Taxonomy (NCBI): domain Eukaryota; kingdom Metazoa; phylum Chordata; class Amphibia; order Anura; family Microhylidae; genus Gastrophryne; species Gastrophryne carolinensis. The sequence goes on from CM051236.1 coordinate 379,009,151, forward strand.
TGTAGACATATTTTTTGCACCTTGATATCACCATCCCTCCTCCCTCCCTCCTGCCTTTTCCCCTGAGCGCCGCTGCACGTGAGTGGCGGCCCCGGGCTCCCAGGCGGGTAGGTGGCTCCTACAGCAGGGGAGTGCGCCTGCGCTTTGGGGGCCGGGATCACGCATTTGTGCACTCGCGCACGTCGGGGTCCCCGGTGGGTGGGCGGCTCCCACTGCAGGGGAGTGCGCCGGGGCCGCACATTCGTGCGCATCGGCGTTTTAACATTACATGGTCCAGCCTATGTAATTTTTGGGCGGACGTGATGTGCCCAGCAGGTGTCTAATCAGAATCCCCCAGCCGGGGGAGGGGACACCACCACATGTTTGGTTGCACTCATTTCATTGGCATTATACACAGCATAAAAGGGAGTGAGAAGGTAGCCCCTGACACGTCCTGACGAAGGGCTGGGTGACCCCGCACGCAACGCGTTGACGGTCTATGAGGCTGTTTGGTGAGGGGACTTGGCTCCATTTCCATTGACCTGGTGATACAATTTTTATCCTTATTTTTAGCAGTCATATCACAATGTATGTTGTATAGCACTTGGTATCTATATAGCACTTGACACTTTACTTGGTTGCACCTTAGATAGAACTATTTGCACTTTACCGTGCACACACCAGAGAATATTTTTTTCTTTTTTTTTGTGTCTTTACTTGCACTTTAATTGACTGCATTCATCATGATATTTGCATTTGTTGTATTAGAGCCATAAAATTTAGCCCCACCCTTTCCAACACCTTTTTTAATGTTTTTTAACCCTTTCGCTGCCAGCCTACCTGCAGCATTTGCCACTCCCTGTTGCCAGACGATGTTTCACCATTTTGCGCTACACATATTCAACTGTCATTTTTGAAGGGATTTCCAGGGATTTCCCAGGAAAATTATATATTGTTTTTTTCAACAGAGTCTGGGCTTTAACATGAAATGTCTTGTTTGTATTTTTTAGGTGTATTCTCAATTTTTTTGGGTGAAATGTGTGAAAAAAAATAAAAAAAAAACATTTTTTTACAATTTGTAGAGTTTTTTTGTAATAAAAAATGTAAGTTTGTCAATAAAATCTTATTGCGTGAGAAACCTCAATTTCTCCCGGTTACAGCGATACCACATATGTATAGGTAGACACCCTTTCCTGCCCAGAAGCCTTTTATAGCTGCTGGATGACAAATGGTTAATTAAGAAAAAAAATGACATAGGGTCCCCCTTCCCGGGGAGGGGGACCCCATTTTTTTTTGGATTTTGAAGGGTTAAAAACCCTTCAAAATCCAAAAAAAAAAATTACGTGGGGTCCCCCTTACCCAAAGTAACCAGCCCGGGACCAGCTATGGGGGCTTGTAGGCACAGAGTGGGGGGGCCAGCTTTGGTGGCCCCCCCACCCTGCAGCCTACGAGCCCACATAGCCTATGTGGGCCCGGGCTCTTCTGCCCCCCCCTGGCCTTTGGGGAGGCAGGTAATGGGGGTGCGGGGGTTAATGGCAAGCCACCCGCTAGGGCAGGTGACTTGCCACCCCCCCAGCCTTGTGAACTGGTATAAGGGGTCTCATGGACCCCTTACCAGCTCACAAAGAGTTAATGTGAAAAAAAAACACCACACAATAATAAAAAGTATTTTATTAGAAAAAAAAAAAATTTTTTTTTACTGTACTTACCTTCGATTGCAAGCTCTTGTCCCTCGCCGCTCAGCTGACAGATGCCGGTGATCGGCATCCAGAGAAGGAGAAGGCAGGAGATCAGAGGATCTCCTGCCACCTCCTTCCAGGGCACCGATCACCGGCATCTGAGAAGCTGAGAAGGCTGAAGCCTGAGATCGGGGCCGGGATGACTTCATAAGCCCCGCCCCCAAGGGGGCGGGGCTTAGAGGCATGATGGCGGCCGCCATCGTGAAGAAGAGAGGAGAGAGCCTCCCAGGCTCTCTCCTGAAGATCGGTAAGTCCTGGGGGGGGGATCGGAGGCCCCCCAGGTGAAGAGGAGGGACAGCGGGAGCCAGCGCACACACAGGTAAGTGAATGTCATTTTTATTTTTTTTTTTTTTTACAGTTAGAAGCTGCTGCTGCAGAAGCAGGGGGGGGGGCGGCCTATTCCGGGGGCTCTCCTGGAGCCATCCGACCCCCCACGGGGGATCGGATGGCACCAAATTAAAGAGGAGACCCGGCCGGATCCAACAAGGGGTCAGGTGAGTATTTGTTGTTTTTACTTTTTAAACTACAAGCGAGGAAAGTCAATCACGTAACACCTACGGGCTTGGCACTTAAGGCCCAGCCAAGCCAGCACGTAGGTGTTACGTGCTTGGCAGCAAAAGGGTTAAACTTTTGTCAGTCTTGTATATGTATATGTTTTCAATAAAGTCATGGTATATCAATTTTTAAACAACTGAGTGCAGCCTGGCAGCCCCACCACCTTTTCTGTTCCTTTTATAAATACATTCATTAAGGGTTGGTGAACACAAAAGGAATGGGGCCCAAAAAATTTAGAGATGAAGATTTGCATGACCGCTAAGTGATTTAGGTAAGTTTTAGGGGTGGGAAATGCAAGAAGAACATGACCGCTAAGTGATTTAGGTAAGTTTTAGGTGTGGGAAATGCAAGAAGAATGAGACCGCAAAGTAATTTAGGTATGTTTTAGGGGTGGGGAAATGCAAGAAGAATGGGACCGCGAAGTGTTTAGGTAAGTTTTAGGGTGGGAAATGCAAGAAGAATGAGACCGCAAAGTGATTTAGGTAAGTTTTAGGGGTGGGGAAATGCAAGAAGAATGAGACCGCTAAGTGATTTAGGTAAGTTTTAGGGGTGGGAAATGCAAGAAGAATGAGACCGCTAAGTGATTTAGGTAAGTTTTAGGGGTGGGAAATGCAAGAAGAACATGACCGCTAAGTGATTTAGGTAAGTTTTAGAGGTGGGAAGTGCAAGAAGAATGAGACCGCAAAGTGATTTAGGTAAGTTTTAGGGGTGGGAAATGCAAGAAGAATGTGACCGCGAAGTGATTTAGGTAAGTTTTAGGGGTGGCAAATGCAAGAAGAATGAGACCGCGAAGTGATTTAGCTAAGCATTGTAGCAAAACTGAGTGAACCAAATATGTAGGTGAGCACATTAATGAGTTAAGTTTGTAGTGCGCAGGCGTAAGGTCGCAAGGAATTTTGTCTGGACTATTTATAGAAAAAGGAAATCTGAATCTAATGGAAAACGTCAATGATTCGTGGGAGGAGACGATGGAAAAAGGGCCAAAACGAGAGCCTACGTTGTTTCAGGAGTAACATAAATGGAAAACGAAAGCTTGAAAATGACATACTCGTTGACATACGAACGGAAGACTTTACTGAAGGCTTGTGATGCATGCTTAGAATCGCGCGTACACTCATACGCGAGCTGGAAAATTAAAAAAAAAAACAGATCGACACAAAAACGAAAGTCTTTTTTTGTCTCTCTGAATCAACCCTAAAGTGCGCACTTTTTCTACGAAAATAACCCTTTACATTTGGAATATCCCCCATAAACCATACATTCCCTGAAGGTACACATGTTAAAATTTCTAAGCATACCCAGCTTGTTGTAGTGAGCTCATCTTTCTGGAAGTAATCCCTCGAAGAATTCTTAGGTTGCACAGGGTTTCCCTAAAAAAATGGATAAAAAAGCTGGATAAAAATACGTTTCCCTAAAATACCAATAGGCAAACAAGAAAAAACAAGGTAAATCTGAAAGCACAAGGCCCCCTGAGCAGAACAATATCCAACATGCATAGATACTATTAACCCTTTTAATTGCCAGCCTACTTGAAGTCTTGTCACCCTCTGTTGACAGGTCATTTTTCCCCATTTTGTGCCATTTTACCCGTGATTTTTGCCGGAATTTCCAGGAAAATTATATATATATTTTTTGCAGCAAAGTTTAGGCTTTAACATGAAATGTCTTGTTTGTCATTTTTCTACTGTTTTTTAAAATATTTTTTAAACAATTGTCTCCTTTATTTTAAATAAAACATTTGTTTTAATAATGAAAACCATATTGCATGTGAAAGCCCCACTTCTCCCGATTACAACAGTACCCCATATGTATCGGTAGCCCCCCCATTCTTGCCCAGGAGACCCCCCAAACGGAAAAGAGCACTTTATAACATTTACAAATAAAATACAACTACTATCCACACTATAAACATATTGGGCTAATTTAAAATAAAACGACATAGGGTCCCCCCTCCTAGGGGGGAACCCCTTTTTTGGGGAATTTTAAGGGTTGAAAACCCTTAAATAAATATATTTTATAAATATATTTTTATTTATTTTTTAATACTTACCTTCCATCCATCCTCGGCCACTGTGTCCCACGCTGATCACTCTGGCTTCTGCTCTCCTGCTGCTGCTGGAAGCCTTTTATAGCTGCTGGGCAACAGAGCATCAGGGGTTAATTAAAAAAAAGCGACATAGGGTCCCCCCTCCTGGGGGGGAACCCCATCTTTTGGGGGAATTTTAAGGGTTAAAAACCATTAAAAATCCTCCAAAAAAATGACATGGGGTCCCCCTTACCCATCATAACCAGCCCGGGACCAGCTATGGGGGCTTGTAGGACAGGGCGCAAGCTTCATGGTCGTAATGGCAAGTCACCCACTCCGCGCAGGTGACTTGCCAGCCCCCAGCCTTGTGAACTGGTATAGGGATCTCATGGAAAAACTCTTTTCTTTTAGACAGAGTTGCAAACAAACTGAAAAAATAAAAGATAAACTTAGCACATTTAAGACATCATTTTGGCACACAATATTGGATACTTTAAAATGACATTACCTTTAAATTAAAACTTAGTTTTGCTAATTTGACCAAACTAGAATATTGGCAAAATGTGGGACAAACTTGAGCAGCTTTGTTATTTTGTTTAAAGGACAAGAATTTGTCTGTAGATGATAGAAATGGTCATCATTAACCAACTTATATTTCTGAAAGAGGAAAAAGAAAAAAACCTTCAGAATTCCTTCGGAATGTCAGTTCTGGAGTTCCTCCACAGCTTCGCAGCATGCCTCTGTTTAGTACTGCTCTCAGCTGGGAACTTTCTAGGACTTTCCCCTGCTATATGCTGCTCAACCAGCAGATGGCTCTGTCCTACAGAGGTGCTTGGTAATCAGCCAGCACTCTCTGAACCCAGATCTCTGAACCTCGGGTCACAGCCACGGTCAGAGACACAGCCACAGCCACTGTGTTTCCTTCCCTGTCTAAGCCTTGTATTCATCTTTGGACTTTTGACTTTCCTTGGACTCCTATGGATGTATGTTTTCTGACTTCATATATATATATATATATATATATATATATATATATATATATATATAGCAATCTGAGTGTGTTTCATGATTTTCGGTTTATCTATGTATCTGCACAGCCATGATCACCTGTATTCTTGTTTAGTCATTGCAGTATACTTAGGTTTCCATGTGTATATATGTATATAGCAGCTTGGTTGGTGTGTACTCTGTTCACTGTTTGTTACTATTAAACACGGTTTGCCTCATATCCACCTCTGTCTCTCATCTCAATTTCTGGTCACTTACTACAATCGTGATTTCACAGTTGAGAAATCCTTGACAATGAATTAATGTTCAACAGAATTATGTATTTTTGCAGTTCAAACATGTGAGGATATTTTACTCACAGCTTTCATGTTGTTGAGCTTCTCGCCATCACCGTATTCAGACCAGAGCCGTAGCAGCCATGAGGCGAATGAGGCACTGGCCTCGGGCGCAGCCAGGGCCGGATTATGGGCGGGGCTCGAGGGGCGCGTGCCCCGAGGCATGGGACCTGCTTTGCGCCACCCATGAGGCCAGCGCCTTCTGAATAAATAGTTGCCGGCGCGAAGAGACTTCCCGGCATGCGGGTGAGTGCGCGGGGGAGGGGGGAGTGATGAAAAAACTCCCAGCATGCAGGGGTGATGGCAGCCGACATTGCCGGAGGAGCTGCTGTCAATCTGTGAGCAGGGGGAGGGCCAGTAGTCCTTATGGGCGCCGGCTGGAACTAAAGCACTGTTGCTGTGTTCCCGGGGGGCCTCAATAGGAGTGCACAGAGTGCTGGGTTTGACAGACTCCCCAGGCTCATAAGTCTTTGCACGGAGTGACAGAGGCCAGTAGCTGAGAGAAATGTGCTGCCTCTCAGTGCCTGACACTCAGACTGATAAGAAGAAGTGGCATTTCCTGTCCAGGCTGCCCTGTGCCATGTCAGCTGTGTGTGCAGAAAATGGCTCCCTCACCCACACAAGGCAACATGTTCAGGATGTTCTAGGTGAGATGATTTTTCTTTCAATGGATCATTGCCCAGCTCCCCAACATCCCCACTCAGCCACTGCCAAGGCTTACAGGGAACATTGGTGGTAAGAGCGGGGGCCAGGGAGGGGCGGACCTATGTGCGCATGTGTCTGTGTGTGTGTCTGCCTGTGTGTGTGTGCTTGCATGTATGTGTGTTTGACTTTGTGTGGGGGCTTGCATGCATGTGTGTGTGTGGAGGGGGCTTGCATGCATGATGCGTGTGTGTGTCTGCATGTATGTGTGTGTGTGTGTGTGTGTGTGTGTGTGTGTGTCTGCATGTATGTGTGTGTGGAGGGGGCTTGCATGCATGATGCGTGTGTGTGTCTGCATGCATGCAGTGTGTGTTTGCATGTATGTGTGTGCCTCCAGGTATGTGTGTGCCTATGTATGGGGGGCTTGCATGCATGCAGTGTGTGTGTGCCTCCATGTATACGTGTGCCTATGTATGGGGGCTTGCATGCATGTGTGTGGAGGGGGCTTGCATGCATGCAGTTTGTGTGTGTGTGTGTGTGTGCCTCCATGTATGTGTGTGCCTATGTATGGGGGCTTGCATGCATGTGTGTGTGGAGGGGGCTTGCATGCATGCAGTGTGTGTTTGCGTGTGTGTGCCTCCATGTATGTGTGTGCCTATGTATGGGGGCTTGCATGCATGTGTGTGTGTGGAGGGGGCTTGCATGCATGCATGCAGGGTGTATGTTTGCCTGCACATATGTGTTTGCCTGAACCAGGGGGCCCCCACCAAAAACCTCTGGGTCGCCTGTGAACAGTGGCAGCGGCTCGCACCTGTGTTTTTAATGCCTGCATGATTGTTAGCCTGCGATGCGGGCATTAAAAACATGGGTGCGCGCCACCGCCAATGCTCACAGGCGCAGGCCGCGCAGCCAAGTCCTCCTCCAATCAACAGCCTCATTTCCACCCCCGCGACGCGTACCCCCCCCCCCCTTCTCCAAGCAGCAGCCTTGTTTCTGCCCCCGAACCCAGCCCCCCGGAGCCGACCTCGTAGCACAGCTTCCGCTTCCGCATTTGACAGTGCGGAGCGGAGCCGGAGGACTGAGACTGCGACAGCCAGGCGGGGAAGAATCTGAGAGGCGGCGGTGGCGGTAAGTGATGGCGGCGCCGAGTAAAAATGATTAGTTAGGTTTAGGTGAGGTTTTTCATGTGGACAGTGGAGAAGAGGCCCTTCTGTTAGGTGAGTATTTCATACCTCCCAAGTGTCCCTGATTTGGAGGGACTGTCCCTCTTTTGGGTCCATGTCCCCCTGTCCCTCGTTGTTCTCTTTTGTCCCTCTGTGAGGTGTAACATGCAGATCTGCACCAATAAATGATTCTTTTTCCTATTCAAAGTGTTTAGATTGTTTTAAAGTGGACCAACACCCAGAATTTTCACTATCCTGGGTTTTGGTCCACTCCCGCGGGGCACCACGATCGGGGATGCCCCGCTGTGTGAAACCCCCTAGAACTCCCGATAAAACTCACCTCACCCGCTCCTACGGCGCATGCGCAACCGCTCGTCCAATCAGTGCGCTCGGAGCCCCTGTGGTATGCACGTCCAAGGGACGTACAACCACAGCGTCTCCGAGCACGCTGAAGGCCGCATCTCACGCTTCTCTGTAACAGGGAGCACGCCTGCGCCGGCCATTCACAAATGGCACCCTGCTAGAGAGAAGAGCGAGATGCGGCCGCGGCCCACGCATGCGCTGTTGGACCAGGAGTAAGGTAATGTGAATGGGGCGTCCTGGGGGGTTTCACACAGCGGGGCATCCCTATTTTGGATGCTCCACGGGGAGGGATCTGGTCGGTGTTCGGGATGCCCCACTGTGTGAAACCCCCAGGTCGCCCTCTACACTTACCTTACATCCCAGTCCAACAGCGCATGTGCGGGCCGTGGCTGCATCCCCGCTGTACCTCTAGCATGGTGCTGGTAGTTCTGTGCACAGATAAAAGTATTTTCTTTTTTATTGATATGTATTATATGTGTGTTTTTAAGGATGTTTAGGTGTACTTTCTATCCTAGGGTTAAGGTTAGCGGGTAACCCTAATCGATCGATTCCCTCCCCCGGGGTACCCAAAATCGGGATGCCCCACTGTGTGAAACCCCCAGGTCACCCTCTATACTTACCTTAGATCCCAGTCCAACGGCGCATGAAGCTTTGGTGCATGAGCTCCAGTTACTTATCGCAATTGTTCAGCTAAGAAACATAACAAAAAGAAAAGATATATATATATATATTCTTTTTTTTTGCGGGGGGGGCGCGATTTTCTGGCCTTGCCTCGGGCGCAAAAGAAGCTAGCTACAGCTCTGATTCAGACTCACCTCTTCCGGGTCTAAAGGTGTCTGTGCGGGCTCCTGTCCAATCAGAGCGATCCGCTGAAGTAATTTAATTTAATGAGCAGCTCTGATTAGAGTGAATGGGGATTGAGAGCAGCTGCATCCCCTGCTGATTGACTAGGATGGGCGAACATGTACAGCACAGAGATTTGCATGCTCTCGCTCCCTTTAGTAAACAATCAGAGCCACCTTGGCAAATTATGTCAGTTCAATGGGCGACTCTAGATGGACGAGAGTCCACACATGCTCTGTTGGCCAGGGGAAAGGTGAGTGATTATCAATGCCCTGGGGGTTTCACACAGCGAGGCATCCTGATTTGGGATGCCCTGTGGTAAAGCCAGCGGCATCTAAAAGATTCCAGGCTGGCCGCTGGTGGGTTTTGTTTCTCTTTATGCTCAAGGTATTTTGAATGGCCACCATCACTATTGCCTCTATTCTATCCTCCCCTACTTACTTATTCTGCCCATCTAACCTAAGCTCACTTCTGTCCATCTCTACCCACTGTAGCATTCAGTAGTGCAATGCAGTACACTTGTAGCCCCATAGGAAGTACCCCAATTGGTGTACCTTAGCAGCATGGATGTACTGGAGACAAAAGAGGATGTGGCAGGAACAACAGCAGAAGGATCAGTGGAAGCCAGAGGCAGAGGGACTTGGAGGAAAAAGGAGGAGGGGCCCATCTATGTCAGAGGTCAACAGAAATTAAGTCTTGGAGATGCCAGCAGGCACCTATGATCACAGTGGGGACCAGCAATGGGGAGTGCCAAATAATCACACAGCACAGTGCACAGTCCATGCACTATACCCGTGCTCCCCATGATCCTTCAGCACATAGGGCTGTGATGTGAAAGGTTCTTATGCCTGCTTTCATTGCACTGGAGTATATCTGCTCCTGTGCAATGAAGACAGGCAGGTTTGATGGGCATTTAAAAAAAAAAGCCCACTTGTTTGGCATTTGCACCCATTATAAGGGCCGGGGTAGGGTGTGGAGAAACTTTATATATATATATATATATATATATATATATATATATATATATATATATTTATTTATTGTGGTAAAGTGTATTGGAAAGTGCTGGATGGTGTCTATTTCTCCCTTGCTTTTCTCAATCAGGCACGATCCATGCCGGGTTTACAGGATCCCAGTCCTCTACAGGTTTTTCCCCTACTCCCAGTTCTCACACAGGTGATGATGCTAATTGCAAGGAAGCCTAATAAAAGGAGCCACTGAGGTTTTCAGTTTGCTTTTGGACAGTCTGGGATGAGGAGCCCGGGCCTTGCTGCTCCCAATAATGAATTGCAGCCGAAGGACTTTTTTTTAGTGTCAACCGATCTTGGAACTTGTGGATTAACAGCCTGGACTTGTATGCCCTGAATGAGGACCTGTTACAACAAGGACTTGCAGTACACTGTATTATCCTACCCTGGACATTGCTAGAGCTGGTGAGGTAACCGCTTGCTGTACTGCATTGTATGCTGCAACCTTCTCTGAAGTTAAGAGATATTGGCTGTTGGAATTTTATTTTCAATAAAACGCTTATCATTTGAATAAGAACTGTTGTCTGAGTCATTGACGTTGACCCCAGATCCTGACATATATATATATTATACTGGGCACAGAACATAAGTGGTCAAAAATGGCCGGAGTCAACGCCATGCGGCCCCTGCCCTTCACCTATTTGTAACATTCTACCCTCTAGCCCTAGTCTTTACCATATGGTCAAACATGCTAAACAGCTAAATATAGAGATAAACTATGTTAATAAACAGGGATATAGGTCCAAAATTTGTCATTTTGCAGAACTGTGTCATACCACAGGAAAGGGGAGGGCAGGGGAATGGATCAGTATTAGTGGTAGTCCGTTAAAGTGAACCTACATTTTCCCTGTCAGTTCTATGTCAGGGAGGGTCTTAGGTCACAGGGACACTAAAAACCTAACCTACCACCTCATGCCATCGGGAGCCTATCAGAGAGACAAAAAGTCAAAAAGGCAGCACAGGGGCATCCTCACTTCCTTGAATACAAGACATACTTCACTGCAGTGCGTAGCTATTTCCTGTCTGATATCTGTGTTTGGCTTCCTAAGGATCTTTAACTGTAGGGGCTTCCCAAATCAGGATCCTTAGAGGCAACTGGTAAAGGTGTTAAAGTCAGAGATCTTCTTAATCAAGGTCATGGTAAATCTTTAGTAAAATGTAATTTTGGACAAGTATTTTTCTTGTGTTCCTTGTGTTTCTGGATTCAGATTAAAATTTCTATGACGTTGTATGAGCAGAGGAATGTTTGTTGGAAATATTGTTTCTGGCCAGATGCTTCTAAAGCTAATTGTATGGCAGATATTTTTTATTATCTAAATACTGTAAAATACTCTGAGTATAAAGAGATCCCACAATACAACTCTGCTTTACCTCAGAGTGCAATATTTGTTGATAAGAGCTCCACTTGGACGGAATAAACAACAGTTTGCATGGAAATGGATAAGCTGTTAGAGCTTATATAACCATGTTCAATGTGTCATAACTTCTTTGAATCATCACGGAATGACGCCTCACAAGAGACTTGTAAACTTTCTGGATGTCTGCAAGAAAATTCATGTTACCGCAAGTATTTAAAGGTCAGCCTAGTTACAGGTCTCTTGCTCTATGACTCTATGTCATTTGCTTCCTGTTTAATGATTACTAACTGCAAGTGAAATCATGTGTTATAATGTAAAATATCAATATGGTATGACCAAAGAAGTTTCCAATTTTAGAGCTTTTAGCCAGAAATCCAGGCTCTTTACAATCTAATGAATCAAGGGACTGCATTAGTTAGAGGTTTGGTTAAGGAGGCATGGCAACAATCAGGGTAGTAATGGCATAATCCATTTTGGTGATTCTATGACACACATTAATGGTGATTGGTGAAGAGCATCCACGTGCACTTTGGGACCAAAGAGATCCTGGTGGTGGCAATGAAGGTGGGGAGGAGTTCAAGTCTGGCAGTGGCAGCGAAGAAAGTGAGGCAAAACTGGAAACCAAGGCAGAGGCTGGCAGATAGAACCCTGAAGACCAGAAAAGGAGCAGGGAAATGGTAGACCCATGCTGGTGCTCAACACAGCAGAAGCAGATGGATGACTATGGAATGGGAGGGACAAGTGCCTACTAACTACAATTTAAATACAGCATACGTAAAGCACAATACATGTGCTTTACCTACTCTATGCATATGTATTTTCACTAACGCAAAGCATGTGTGAGGATGCACTCACCCCCCGTTCGGTCCTGCGGCGTTAACAGGGTCATCAGCCCTTAAGTTGTTCAGGGACCAATGAGCCCAAAGCACTTCAGCCAATCCCCAGCACTTCAGCCCTATAAAGCTATTCCCTGCCATTCTGTCATTGCCCGTGTTACCGTGCTGCCGACCAAGCTTGCCTGAGCATTCCGTGACCACTGCCTGAACTCTGACTATGAACCCGTTTTATCCCTTGTACTGCATACCCTCTAACCCCATGGCTTGACCCCTTGGCTTGACCTTTGACGTTTCTCTTACTTCTCCCTTGGTGCTGCTTATCGTGAGGATAGATCACCTGTGTCTGACTCCAATTTACACAACATTGTCCAGTCTTGCCCCTGGTTCATCCACCTTCACCCCTGTAAGTTCACAACCTTTGTGCTATTAAGTCCTGGGGGCAACCGTGTCCGGTGAGGTGTTTAAAGCATCCCAGCAAATGGGGGCTTGACTATAAGGGGTTATGGACTTACCTAGAAGGCGGGTGTCCCACAGAGCTTGACAGCATGAATGTATTAATGGGTATGGTTTTCTGTCTGCTGACTGGTGTGAAAGAGATACAGTGTCAGGCATACAGCGAATATAAGTCTACAATTCCCAGATCAGCTAGCCTGATATTGGTAAGTGTCACACTCCCCTGCACCACTATATCTGTGGGAGCCGCTGCTGGGCCTCATCTGGATTATGCCCACAGACCTTCATTTTGTTTATTTTTTTATTTTTCAGCCAATCAGAATTGTGTGTACTTTGCTATTATATTTATATTATATATTTATTGGCTATGCATTTTTGTAACTAGATTCTCAGTTTGCCCTGTTGTTTTTAGATGTTTCAGCTATTGCCCTTATGTGACTTTACATTAATTAAATGGGTATTAGTATTGAGATTATGGGGTTTATTCATCAAGGGATAGTGGCAGGTAGTGCCTCGTAGCGTCAGGTAGCGAACGGTGAACGCCGGGTGCTGTACGCAATACCACATTTATCAAAGCAATTCCGGTGAGCGACTCTAACAGTGCCATGTAGCGTCTGATTCATCATCACAGACGGATCAGTGTATACCCCCGGCGCTCTTGCGCTATTACCTGACGCTATTACCATGCGCTATTACATGTCACTCTCCCATACATTTCAATAGATGTTACTTTTCTTCTCTTTAAACAGGGTTTTCTTTTAATATATATATATATATATATATATATATATATATATATATATATATATATATATATATATATATATTATATATATATATTATATATATTTTTTTTTTTTTTTAATGAAATCATTGTGTGACCTCTCCTGGCCTGTTTTTTTAAATCTTTATGCAGAATTGTTATTACAGGTCTGGTATTAAAGTGTTAATGTTACAATGTAATAGCAATGTAATTCCATATGTTTTTGCTTTATTACTAGTAGATACGTGTTCAAAAACAGACTTTAATCACACAGCTCCTAGAGCTCTGGGCTACAGTCACCCAATTTTGAGCGCCGACGATTTGTGAGGCTGTTTTTTTTTATTTTATGAATATGGTTTGAGTCGCTCACCCTGACTAATCGCTACCGCTCGCTCCCATATAGCCCTGTACTGGTGTTATAGCGACTCACACATCAAATTCATGAATGCCGCCCAGCAACTGAGGCTCTCGTTAACAGCGACCCATAGCTGATCACAGCGACTACTAGCAGTCGCTCTGAGTGCCTCGCTACAGACGCTCATCTACCGGTACCTGGCGCTAGTAATGAATCAGCCTGCCCGTTGAATATATAGCTTAATTGTGCAGTACCCTATTGTGGCGCGCACCATTATCACAATAGGGTACTGCTGGGACATTAATCTAACATTATTGTCTTGCTGGAACTGAATGGGGAATTGTATATTTGCAATAGGTTTGGGGAAGCAGGCTCATTATTTCACTAGTAGTGCAAGATCCATTTTGTATTGCGCATATAAGATTACACACAATGCAGTCAAATAGGAAGTGACAAAGTTTCTGTAGCAGCAATTCTGTTCTGAGGCTATCCAATCACTGGAGGCACAGTGGAAAAAGGCCCTTATTTAACAAGGGATAGCGGCAGGTAGCGAATGGTGAGCGAACGGTAAAGACGGTCACCGCCACGAGAATGCCGGCTCCCCTCCGAAATCACACATTTATCAAGCCGATCCTGCTTAGCGACTGACAGAGCGCCAGATAGCGAATCATTCATCATTATTCCAGCCTCACCCCACAGCGCCAGCGAGCGACCTTGAACAGCGACAGGTATGAGCTCTCGCTACCTGGCGCTCTCCAATGCATTTCAATGGAACAATCTTTAAATATTCTTAACTAAATTGCTATTAATGTTTTTTTTTTTTTTTTCTGCAATGTTAGATATTTTTTTTAAGGTAAAAAAAAAAAATAAAAAATTTGTGCAGAATTGATATTACAGGTCTGATATTAATGTATTCATATTACAAAATGTTTTTAAAAACTTTTTTTTTTTTTTTTCAAAAATATGGTTGTTTGGGGGTTAAAAAACTACTTTTAACCCATCGCCGCCAGCGCTCTGGGGTTTAAACAAGCATTTCACAGCGCGAGAATTTTTTAAGCGTGATTTGTTAATGAATATGCTGGGAGCCGTTCGCTATGGCCATTCGCTGTCATGCGCTCCCATACAGCGCGGAACCTGTCAAACAGCGACTCCTAACCCCGTATTCAACATTACCGCACACCGACTGAGTCGCTGTCAACAACCGAACAACAGCCAAGCACAGCGAATACTAGCGGGCGCTGTGAAAATACCGCTACTGTCGCTCATCTGTCGCTACCTGATGCTATTAATGAATCGGCCTCTAAGTGTTTTGAAATTAATGGGGGTTAAATTGAAAAAAAAAAAAATTCTCTCCAAAAATGTTGTTTTCATAATCAACTTATTGAACACCCCTCGTATGTCTGTTAGAAACAGGCTTCCTTTCTATGTATGATGTGGTTTCACTTTAAAAACTAGAGTCCACTTGCAACAACATTTTTAAAAGCATATCATTTTTGTGCCAAAGGGCTGTATTCAATGTGCTGAGCTGATCTAGATCTTTTTCTCTTATGTTAGCAAATGTACACACAGAACACTGCTGTTATGGTCGCTGCTAAGGCAAGAAAGCTCACTCAGCCTTGCTCATGCCCAGCAGCAGCATTCTGTGTGTACAGAGCACACTGTATGTCACACACCCCGCTTCAAGAAATTCATAACGTGTGGGTAATACTGACCTGTAGAGGGCGATATTCAGAGATGCCAGGAAAAAAGAGAGCCCCTCCCAGTCCACAAATACCTGGGACCTCCCACTCATTACCCAGTCTTCATCTCTGCAGTCGGCGAGCAAGTCAGAAGATGTGGTCTCCTCCTTGCACAGGGGGATTTCAGGTAGCCGGGATAACTCCCTGCCCCTTTAGTTATCTATTTCCGCCTGGATCTTTTACCTCATGCCTCCCAGCCTAGGCTGACGGTCCGGGTGAGGGTAGAAAAGCACCCTTTGGGCTTAAGAGCAAATGCTCTCCTGTGAGACCCTATATAAGAGGGTAGGCGGTCATCCGGAACGGTGACCCCGGTTTGGGATGCCCCATCCCTTGGCCTTAAACTTTGGGTGGCCCCCCCCTTTGGGTAATGCCCCACTCTCTAGCGGGATAGCGGAAGGTAGGAGCAGGGCCCCTTATTCGGTGTTAGGTCCAAATTTTGTAATCATTAATTCTTAATAATGTTTTAATGTATTAATTTATTAAATTATCCTCCCAATAATTAACTTATTTATTATTTCATAACAGCGTGTATTTCTCTGTCAAAACGGCGCTGTGGCCGCCAATTTTATGCAGGCTTTCTCCCTGAGGTAAAAGGGGCGGGGCCAGGCGTCAGGGTCAAAGCCACGGCCCGCTCCCCTCCTTCTGTCTCTTCTGAGACCGGCGCCGCGGCCGCACATGGCTGCGGTGCCGGCCTTTTTGCATTGTCATGGCGGAGGGGAGCTTCTCCCCTCACGCTTTCACTCTTGGGGGCGGGGCCGGGCTTTCCAGCGCTGCGGCCCGCCCCTGTGTCACAGGCACCGCTGAGGTGCTTTTCTCTGTGCCTGTTTCCTCAGAAGGAGCTGGCCACGCCCCCTTCTCTCCTCAGAGCTGCTCTTTACCTCACGGAGAGAGGTAGCTGTCTTCAGGACCACAGTGAGTGGCCCTGTGGGCCCCCTTCTGTCCCATCACCTATAATTATATATTTTTATGTCATATATATATATATATATTTTATACTCCATTTTTCTTATTGGCCTTTTTTATTTTGTCTTTCAGATATAACCTACGGTGGTGTTAGGGGGTTTCTCCCGGTCCTAGGGTCCCTGGGTTCTTAATTGGCTTATTGCAAATCCTCCCACTTGGGACATTAAAGGGGCATCCCGGGTTGCTTATATGCGTAATTCCCTCGGTCATTGCAACCAACTATAAGTTCACCTTATGGAGGCATCCCCGGATACTGGGCTCGGGCTCCCCTCGGGGCAATCCCGGAAGTGTATGGGGTGTGGGTTATCCCTTACTGGCGATGATGTATTTCTGTGTATACCATGCGCACAGCAGACTATTACGCGGCAGTCCGGACCCCAGGCATCTGGTTCAGCGCCGCCGGTCTCTCCTCCCCCCCTCCCAGTTTGATCCGTGCCCAGACTGACGTTGTCATGCCATCGGAGATGTGTGCCCGATTGGCCAATCTTGAAAAATTATTCTCCAGCACGGTCACCAGAAAGCTCCGGCTAAGAGAAAGCACTTGTCGCCGTCTTCACCGGCGGCCGACTTGGATGATCTTGATAATCTGGACTGGTCTGATTACTCCCAACTTGAGGAAGGGGAGGCAATGAAGAATCAGATAATTCAGACGATCAGCAGTTTGTGGGTGCTGATACCGAGCGGGGCTTGGGGAGGTCTTCGGATACTCCTAATGTTCTGGCTCAGATGTTTGAGGTTTTGGCTATTTCTCCTCCTGAGGCGGTTCCACAGCAAAAGGGGGAATTTTTCGAAGAATCCAGGCCGCGCTTGGAATTTCCTAATCAAAAGCATTTTGATGGGATTATTGCTAAGGAATGGGAGAGGCCTGCCCGGCTCCCAGGTGTCCCTCAGGGTTGGGACAAAAAAAAAAAAAAAAATATCCCTTTCCCTTGGATACGGTTAAGCGTTGGGCGTCCCCTCCCGAGGTGGATGCACAGATTCTGGGTTTATCTAACACTACTGTTTTAAATTCTCCTGATTGCTCGACGCTTAAAGATGGTGAGGATAAACGCATTGACCAAATGGCTTTTCATGGTTTTGCCAGTGTTGGGTCAGCCATGAGGCCGGTTTGTGCTTCAGCGCTGCTGGTGGTGGCTAGCAGGTCAGTGGTCAGGGACCTGTTGACTTCTAGCGGGTTAGATCCGGATAGTGACGAGTCCTTGGCCTTAAAAGGTTTGAATTGTTTTTGTCATTTGTACTAGCCACCTTGGATGACACACTGATGATGTGTGGCAGAACGTCGGCTCTATGGGTGACTATTCGGCGTTCGGTTTGGTTGCGCCAGTGGGCGGCTGATTTTGTGTCTAAAAAGTCGCTGACCGCTCTTCCCTTTGTGGGATTATGGCTCTTTGGTGAGAAGTTGGATTTAGTTGCCAAGGGTGGTAAGTTACCTCAACGCAAAAAACAGCGTCGTCCCTTTCGGGGGGCGGGTTCCTTTGCTCCTTTCTTTCGTGGGGCTAGAGCTGGCAGAGGAATTGTTTTCCCCGCAGCCAGAGGAGATTTCTGGAACAGGGGCAGAGGACGTGCCCGCCCAGGATACAGCTGGGGCTCTATGCACAAACCCGCTGCCAAGCCAGCTCAGCAATGAGGGGGCGCCCTCACCCATGTGGGTGGGGGGACCGCTGCAACACTTCTCCCAGGTCTGGGACTGGGAGGTCTCAGACAGATGGATCCGGGAAGTGGTGACTTCTGGCTACAAGCTGGAGTTCGAGCTCCGGCCCCCTCCCAGATTCCTCAGGTCTCGGGTGCCTTTGGACCTTCTGGCCGCGCAGGAGCTCCAGGCGGCAGTAAAGAGTCTGTTGGATATGGCAGTAATTTGACCAGTGACCCCCTCAGACAGGGGTTGGGGCTTTTATTCCAATCTGTTCACGGTGCCCAAGAAGGATGGCTCGGTTCGACCCATTCTGGATCTAAAGATCCTCAACAGGTTCGTCCGTCCGCGGAAATTTCGCATGGAAACGCTGCGTTCAGCTATCCATTCTCTTCGGCAGGGGGACTTTCTGACGTCCGTAGACATCAAGGACGCCTATCTGCATGTGCCGATTTTTCCAGCGCACCAGAGATTTCTCAGGTTCGTGGTGGAGGATCGGCATTTTCAGTTTGTGGCACTTCCTTTCGGTCTTACCTCGGCTCCAAGGGTTTTCACCAAGGTGCTGGCCGGGGTGATGGCTCTCCTCAGAGCCCAGGGTATTCGCATTGTCTCTTATCTGGACGACCTTCTCATTATGGCATCTTCCTTCAGCCAAGCGGTATTGGACACCAGAACTGTGGTGTCCACTCTGGAGAGATTCGGGTGGGTGATCAACTACCCCAAGTCCTCCCTTTCTCCGTCCAGGTTAGTGTCTTTTCTGGGAATGTCCCTGGATACTTCCCAGGCCAGGGTGTTTCTTCCTCAGTCCAACGTTCTCTTGATTCAGGAGTTGGTTCGACTCCTCCTGTCTATCCCTCGTCCGGCCATCAGACTGGGGATAAGGTTGGTGGGATTGATGGTAGCCGCCTTCGAAGCGGTTCCCTTTGCTCAGTTCCACACAAGGACACTCCAGCTCCATCTGTTGGCGGCCTGGGACGGGTCGCCACTGTCGTTGGATCAGTCCTTCCTGATGACCCCCCCGAGTTCGGTGCTCCCTTCAGTGGTGGCTGGATCCAATCAATCTGTCGAGGGGCAGATCCTTTCTGGCCCCTTGTTGGGATGCCAGTCTTTCAGGATGGGGGGGGGTTCTGGAAGGATCGTCAGTTTCAGGGACTGTGGGGGCCTCAGGAGGCTCACAAGTCCATCAATGTTCTGGAATTGAGGGCCACCAGGATGGTTCTGTTTCGCTTGACTCATCAGTTGCAAGGATTGCCGGTTCAAGTCCGGTCGGACAATCGGACGGCGGTCGCCTACATTAATCACCAGGGAGGGACTCGCAGCAGGAGTGCCCTCAAGGAAGTGTCTTTGATTCTGGCCTGGGCGGAGACCCACGTCCCGTGCATTTCAGCAGTTTACATTCCGGGAGTGGAGAACACGGAGGCGGACTCTCTGAGCAGGTTCTCAGCTCGCCAGGGGGAATGGTCTCTCAGCCCCAAAGTGTTTCGCTTGATTTGTCTCAGGTGGGGGTCCCCGGTGGTGGACCTCTTTGCCTCTCGTCACAATCACAAACTTCCGACATTTGTGTTTCTCTCACCGGATCCACTGGCTCTGGCAGTGGATGTCATGTCTCTGTACTGGAGGGATCTGGGGTTTCTGTATCTGTTCCCTCCGTTTCCCTTGGTGGCCAGAGTGGTGCGCAAGCTGGCCCTGGAGGGTGCGTCAGCAATTCTGGTGGCTCCAAGGTGGCCAAGACAGGTTTGGTTCGCAGATGTGGTAAGGTTAGCAGAGGATCAGTTCGTTGTGCCCCTGCTGCCAGATCTGCTCACCCAGGGTCAACTACATTATCCCAATTTACCAACGCTGGCTTTGACGGCGTGGCTGCTGAAACCTCCATCTTGAAGGAGGAAGGTCTTTCCGATGCTGTGATTCGAACTCTCATTAGTGCTAGGAAGCGGTCTTCCTCTAATATCTACTATAGGACTTGGAGGTCTTATATTGATTGGTGTGAGATCAGGGCGTTGCCTTGTAGGGAATTTTCCAATCCTGGAGTTTCTTCAACATGGTCTGGACCTGGGGCTCCAGCTTAGTACTCTGAAGGGGCAGGTTTCTGCCCTGTCGGTGTTCTTTCAAAGGTCATTTGCCCTACATCCTTTGGTTAAGACTTTTTTCCAGGGAGTCACGCACGTGCGGCCTCCTAGAAAACCTTTGCTCCCTGTTTGGGATTTGAATTTGGTTCTTTCTGCTCTTCAGGATTCTCCTTTTGAGCCCTTGAATGATATTGCCTTGTCTTCACTTACGCAGAAGGTGGCCTTTTTGGTAGCCATCACTTCGGTTAGGCGTGTCTCTGAGTTGGCGGCTTTGTCCATTCAAGCCCCGTACTTTGAGGGGCATCAGGACAAGGTGGTTTTTCGTTTCAAGTCCGATTTCCTTCCTAAGGTTGTTTCTGCCTTTCACCTAAACCAAGACATTGTTCTGCCCTCTCTGTGTCCTAATCCCAGCAATGACAAGGAGAGGGCTCTGCATTCTTTGGATGTGGTTCGTGTTGTGAAGTATTATTTGGAGGTAACGTCTTCCTTTCGTAAGACGGATGCCTTTTTTGTGGTGCCCTCCGGGCCCCCGAAAAGGCTTGGCGCCTGCCAAATCTTCCATTAGTAAATGGATCCGTCAGACCATAGTTGGGGCCTATTCTGCCAAAGGGAAGGTACCCCCTTTTCGTGTTACTGCTCATTCTACTCGTGTGGTTGGGGCGTCCTGGGCTTTTCAGCACCAGGCCTCTGTTGAGCAAGTTTGTAAGGCTGCTACTTGGTTTTCTGTTCACACTTTTTCCAAGTTTTACAAGGTTGATGTTCGGGCCTCAGCGGATGCTGTGTTTGGCTGCAAAGTTCTGCAAACTGTAGTGGTTTAAGTTGTGCCTTGTTGCCTTGTTTTGGATCCCCGCCCTTTATGGACACTGCTGTTGGATGTCCCACACGTTATGAATTTCTTGAAGCGGGGTGTGTGACATACTTAGAATAATACCATTTTGTGAATACTCACCTGTAAAATGGGTATTATAAGTATGTCACACACCCCGTTTCACCCTGCCCTTTTGTATTCTGGATCCTTTATATGGTGAACTTTGCGTTGTTATGCTTTGTGTTGGGCTCTTCCTGGTCCCTTACCTTACTGCTGTTCTTATACTGGGTAATGAGTGGGAGGTCCCAGTTATTTGTGGACTGGGAGGGGCTCTCTTTTTTCCTGGCATCTCTGCATATCGCCCTCTACAGGTCAGTATTACCCACACATTATGAATTTCTTGAAGCGGGGTGTGTGACATACTTATAATACCCATTTTACAGGTGAGTATTTACAAAATGGTATTTTTCTCTTCTTGTGTGTACAGACTTGATTTAAAGTTGCCGATAGCAACAGACATTTGCTAGCATAAGAAAAAAAAAAAAGTTCTAGATCAGCTTAGCACCTTGAGGGTATACTTTTGACTCAAAAAAAAAAGTGGACTTTCCCTTTAGTTATGCACGGCACGCATAACAAACAGGATAAATCAGTCAATCGTATGTTTTTGGAAATTCTGAACTGTCTGAAAAATACTGATAAATACATTTTTGTATAATATTATAACAATGTATTGCTAATTAGTATTAATTAAAAAGTAGCCCAAAGTTGACTAAAGAATTATTGGATTTAGATTTATTAAACTTTAAAATCTTCTCTAATAGTATAAGATGGTCCTTTATGTTGTGTTAATAAATGGATTACTGTAAACATGGTTGAAGGAATGAAAAGTAAAATTTGTAGCAGAAAACAATATTTGTAGTAGAAAAATAAATATTTTTAGTAGTAGCATTAAATGTAGTAGTGTTAAGTAACATCATATCCTCCCCCCTCCTTACTCCTGGCATTTCAACTGGGATGTGTAGACATGTGTTTTATCTACACTGTAAGTCAGCGGTTCTTAACCTGTGGGTCGGGACCCCGGCGCGGTCGAATGACCAAAACAGAGGGTCACCTAAAGCCATCGGAAAATACATATTTCCAATGGCTTTAGCCGCTGAGAAGTCGCACTACCATTTGCAGCAGCGCTATTCAGCTGGAACACACGCCGTTATGGATGCGCGTTCCAAACCGAATGCCTGTGCGCATGCGCAGACATGATTGCATCACCCGTCCGGGGCCTAAGGGACTGGGGAAGTGGGGGGAACCTTCCACAGTCCATAGCAGCTCATTACGTGTGTCCAGCGCTTTCTGACGTCATCAGTGGGCGGATGCAGCAAGCGCCGGAGGACAGAAGCCTAGAAGGCGGAGAGGAAAGAGAGTCTGTGAGACAGCCTGCTGGTCTAAAAAAGGTTAATAATGTAAAAACAGTACACACACACCATACACACAATTTTTGTGTGTAATCATTGCACAGTACACAAAGCAGCTTACACTTACACAAAGCACCATACATTTACACAGTGTGAACTACATCGGTCTTATACTATAAGTAATGTTTAAATTATGTTTGATTTGTAGCAATGAGAATACATAATGCATATCAGGTATTTACATTCTTCTTCAAAATTACAGTTTTGAAGTAGCCACCAAAAGTATTTTTTTGTTTGGGGTCACCGTAACATGAGTAACTGTATTGCGGGGTCAAGGCATTAAAAAGGTTGAGAACCACTGCTGTAAGTGAAACCACCTATTACCTGGCCCTTTCAGACTAGTATGGCAACAGCAGCTTAAAAGCTGCAAGTATTGAAATATATTTTATTTGAAAATGTGAAATTTTTTGAAAATGTAAAATATTTTGCAGTTGCTGTTACCTGTAAATATCCATAAAACTCTTTTCATTAGCAAAGAGCATGCAGAGATGTAACGTGAGAGTGGTGAAAAAGCAAAATATGTGGTGCTTAAGAATTAAAGTAAATAATAATTTGTTTTCACATTCATAGTAACACATGTGTATGATGTCATTTAATTTGTGGCCAAAAATTGTTTCTGCTAAAAATGTTACTTTTCATCCCCTAACCATGGTAACAGTAATCCATTTGTTTACAAAACAGTTGGGTGGATTTTAATATCTAATAAATCTACTTTTTTTTTTTGTTTTTGTAGTCAGCTTTGGGCTACTTTTTAATAATAATAATTAGTAACAAACAGTTATGTTATACCAAAAATGTATTTAGGAATATATTTCAGACTCGAATTTCCAAGAACATAAAATTGGCCAGGGTTATTGCACATCTGGATGTCCCTATATTGGGAAAATGGTTTATCCTGTTTGTTACATGTGTATAGTTAAGTATTGGAGAACTAGTTATGATAAACTGCAGATTGTTGCTTAAAGCAAACCCACACCCACACATTTAAGAAAAGGAAGCCTGTTCCTAAAAGACGAACGAGAGGTTATTTACCAGAATATAAAAACCTTTTTGTGGAAAATTTTAATTTTTGTACTTTTCAATCTAATCCCCCTTAATTTCAACACACTTTTTCCCTTTTTCTGTGATCAGATGCCCTCAGAATAGGAGAATTCCTGCCTCTGAAGGAACCCTGCTACTGCCCCTTGACTGCATTATCATCACAATATATTTGCCCAAGCAGATTTTTTCAGGTTATGAAATACAAAGGTATCACTTGGAGCCAGGTCTGTGCTGTAGGATGGATGGTTACACTCCACAAAGCCGCTCCAGATAGCTTGTGATTTGTGTAACTTGTGAGCTGTTGAATTTTTATGATGCAGCAACACACCTGCTGACAACTTCCCATGGCTTTTCTCTTTGATTTCCCCATATAATTCCTTCATTATTAAAACTTAGGTGTCTCTAGTAATTGTTTTGTGGGGCATAAATTCTAGTCATAATCACCTTCTGTACCCCAAAAAACTGTTGCCATGACCTGTCCAGCTGACTTATGCACACAAAATCTCATTGGTGTTGTTGATAAATTGTGTCTTCGTTAAATTAGCTCTTGTGTGTTCATGGGGTAGACCCATGTTTCGTCCCCTGTGAATTTTCGAGAATAGAAGTCTTCTGGATTTTTTCTAACCATGTATAAAGTCTCTTGGCTAAATTTCTGGCAACATTTCTGGCACCCACCCACTGGGTATTGACCTTTGACATAATTAAAACATCATACTGTGATAGAAACTGTACCAACAGAAATGCCTAATTCATGAGCTTTACTCTGAAGATGCTTCAACAGGTCCTCCTGAACAGGGGTCATCTTCTATTGATTCACTACCCCATTTAAACTGCTTGGCCCATAACTTGATTGTAGGAAGCTGCATCATCACCATATACAGCAATCATCCTCTCCTGGATTTCTTTAGTCCTCTTTTCTTGCATTGTAAGGAAATGTAAGTTAAGCTCCAAATCTCTTGCTTTCTTTGTAGACCAGTACTGTGCTGCGCTGGCAATCCTGTTACTTAGTGTGTTGGATGTCCAGATGTGCCTCAAGCTGCACAGCTCTATAACTATATAGAACTATATAAGCTAACATAATTTATTAAACAGTCTTGATACTTTACCTTGGCACATAAAAGTCACCTCTCACAGCACTTCACATCTTGTCAACTGCCACGGAGGAGCATAGAAACAGTGGAGAGTGTTCCTTTTGCAACATGGAAACATGGGGCAAGCTTTAATTACTTCTAGGTAACTCCACTTCAGGTCTACTATAGCAAGGCTATAAACATTGAACAGTTGAACTTAATTGTAGGTGGACTAGGTACAAGAGTTAAAGTACCAAAGCCAAAATAACTCACAGGGAAATGTTCTTCCCCACTCCCCAGGCATCCATAAAACATTATGCCAATCTGCTAGCTGGCTGCATTGTGTGTGCCATGTGACCCCCA
Organism: Gastrophryne carolinensis; assembly: GCA_027917425.1. NCBI lineage: Eukaryota > Metazoa > Chordata > Amphibia > Anura > Microhylidae > Gastrophryne > Gastrophryne carolinensis. Next base: position 379,033,746 of record CM051236.1, read on the forward strand.
ACAGACTAACGTTTGCTGTGACCTCCACAAGATGATTCTGTCTCTACTGTGATCCTTCACTAATGTTTGGTAAAGACCTTTGCAGGGACCTTTTACCTGTACTAAAGCTGTGAAAACTGTTTAATTGGGATGGTGTTTATGTTGTTATTGAGCAAGCAAGCATTTTTGAACAAACTACTCATGAGATCATGCTGTACACACACATTCTTTCTGTGGTCCATTACTGTTTTCACATGTCATGCAACAAATCATTATTGTGTAAAAGTATGATTGATACAATCCTAAATCAAGGCAAATTACCAGTTATTTACTACATCATTTTTTATATCAGACTAGCTATCACACTTTCGTCATTCCATTCCTCATGTGAATAGAGTCATTTGAATTAGTGCTTACATGAGCATTTGAGAGAGATTTTGGATCCTGACAAGTAAGTTTCTGAATATATTTGATAACTGTACTTATCTGGGAACTGTTGTGATTGTCTTGAACATCCAGATTGCTTGAGAAAAGTCCCCTGATGAAGACATTCAAAAGGCGCTGGGACAACCAATTTTTTCATTTTTAAATACTGAACGATTAAAAATATTGCACTGAAAGGACTATGCGTATGTTAAAATGGCATGTATACTACCATGTGTAATAAGGAATTGTGGATTCGTTTTTGCTGAAGAGTTGAAATTTTAATTTTAAATCAAGCAATGTATTGTTTTTTCTTCTTTGCGAAAAACATATAAAGTATTCTTCAAGATACATGACCGTTTATCTAATTAACTAAGTGTGATCCCTAGAGAAATGGGCAACACTCCACCTTGGGTGGATTAAAACTTAAAAGATAGTCATAGGATGCCATGACTGCTCACTAAATTACATAGCTGGACCCAGGCTGACAAGGCTAGACGATACATGGCAAAGCTTGTCACTGGCCAGCATGGTTGAACAATGAGGACTTTAAAGCTGATTTGGGGGCTTTCCAAAGCCCAGAACACACCACCAGAATGTTCCCCTTCATAGACTTTTAAAATATTTGGGGGTGAATATGAGGCATAAGAAATCCTGAATATCTTGACTAGTTCCTCCTTCCTTCATTTGAACCAAAGAGAGCAATAATATTCACTAGCAGATAAGGTTAAGGTTGTATTGTACACCAAAAACATTTTTACCATACTACTGTTGGTAGTATCTTTTTAATTGAAGACAGAAACATTCCCCTATAAACCTGCAACAGCTAAATACATAGAAAAGGAGATGGAGCTGATCTTTTTTTAAATTTAACAATGCTGGGTGAGGGGTTGTTTATTAGGCATGTAGAACTTGGATGTCAACTTTAAATGGAAAATGGAAAAACCAGACTATGGGTAAGGTTGTGGGTAGAAACATATCAGGTAGGGCGAGGTCAAATTTATAATAAGGAGCCAAAGCAAGTACATTTATTGGGTTTTGAATATTTAGATTGAAATCTGATCTTTGGAAAATATGGACCACTCATTCTTTTAAGATTTTCAGACAGTAAATAATAATTCAGACAGTAAGAAAGCAGCCTTAAAATATTATATAATGATTAGCATTTACTGTTCACTGTTATCCAGTTAATAGATTTCCTGTAACAAGTTTAATAAAAAGTATGATGGCAGGCTCTGCTGTTCCCAGAAGTGGCTCCCTAATTGCCGGTTAGAATTACAGATCTACACGGTGCTTATTTAAGCAATATGCCACAAGTGTTTTGCCAACAGCTTCTGTACCAAACTCAGTATGTTTAAATGGCAGATCAGAGCTACTGCTGTTTAACAAATTATATACTGTATATGTACGCTCCCAAAATTATTCGGCAATGTGTAATGTTCTGGAAAGAAGGAGTGAGCAAGTGTTATGCAGTTAATTTTTCTGCTTTTACTTGTCTACTGTAGTTAAATGTCTGCATAAGTCATTACAACTCCAAGACAACTTCCCAATAATGACACTCAGCGTTTGTATGACACACAAGTAGTCTCACAGCAATATAAGGGTCGATTCAGCATGAGGAGTAAAAAACTTGGCCCAGTCAGAAAGTAAACTCACATGTGATTACTGAATCTTGCATGATTAATGGGAAAATCTCGTATGTGCGAAAGCAGTCATGAAAGCCACTCAAGAACTCACACTGTTTCCAAGATATGACAGGAAGCATTTCTATAAGTGAGATCTGAAAGCACTCATCTTATGCATTACAGAGCATGCTCACATGACTTTAGCTGCTTTAATTATTCTGCTTACTGCCCCTCCTTTCTCCTACCTACCATACTTTGGAGAATAGTTGTTTCCCATACTAATTTGCCTAACATGTATAATATGACTTGGTTTAAACCTTTCCCTTTTACCAAAAGTCAAATAGTACCATGACTGTTAATTACTGTGTAACTGGTTTGATGTGTAACTAACATGTTTGTTTGAGTTACTAAATAGCATAATAGCAACTGCTGTCACACTTTTGCTGACTGATTTTTCTTCCTCCTTCCTAGCATCAAACATACATGTTATTAATGGATGATATCATGTACTAATAATGGAAAGTCAGCTGTATATTGTAGATGTGTTTATACTCTTAACGTATTAGTCGCTAACATGTATGTTTGCTTCCGTATCACCTCTTAATTTGTTTATGCCGCTATGCACCTTTTACATGTCTGATGCATGCATGTTGATATTACGTGTCCTGCTATATAAGTTCCTTGAGCTTGCCAATTAAACTCAACAATTTGCTTTTCCAACTGAGCATACAGCATTGTAATTTTAGAAGAATGTATTTAACTGCCAATCTTTGGAGGAATCCAAATTGGGCCATGTGAAATGTTTATATCCCTGCTAATTTGTACCCAACCTAGTTGCTTATACTTAATTGTGGTGTTAACACTATAATCTTGTATTTGTTTATCTATACTTGCTTACTATGTTAATAATCACACAAAATCAAAAATTGGTTTCAGTTCAGTTAAATCAGTAAAATAAGTTTGGTTTACTCTTTTTTTTGGGTAAAGATTTTCTAAATAATCATAAACATGTTTATAATAAATATTCATTACATTACATAAAATAAACATTGGCACTTGTTGGCACTATGGTGGTGGTTGAGTTGGTCTGCAGCTCCCCAGGGCTTTCTGGAATACTTTCAGATCCACAATGAGCCTATAGACAATAGGGTCGATTCAAAGAAACATGTAACAGCTTGGATTTTGGTGCCGATCATCCTATTTTTCCCGTCCGCTCGTGCGTTCGTATGAGCTTGCGAGTGATTCTATAAGCAAATACGTTTCTATCCTAAAATGTACGTCCATTCGTATGTTATCTCCCGAACTTGCCTCAGTCAGTTGTCAATCGTAAAAAACAGGTTGATGTGACCACTTGTTGCGGCGGCAGCCTGTTTTTTCGGCCGCTTCCATCGTCCACCTCTTCCAATTACTTGCGTTTGCCTCTGGTTTTCAATGGTTTTTGGCCTCTTATATTCGTTCGTTCGTATGTATATAAGGTCTTGCGCATGCGCGATCCAAGCTACACTCCACAAACCAATGTGGGCCCTATCTGACACTACCAATCTCACCACTACTGCCTCGCGCCAGGCTACCACTTACCTTTAGGAACCATAAAACTTACCCAAACCCCTTAGCGCTTGCATCCTTCTTCATTTCTCGGACCCTAAAACTTACCCAAACCCCTTAGCGCTTGCATCCTTCTTCATTTGGACGACCCTCAAACTTACCCAAACCCCTTAGCGCTTGCATTCATCCTCCTTTTCTCGGATCCTCAAACTTACCCAAACCCCTTAGCGCTTGCATCCTTCTTCATTTCTCGGACCCTAAAACTTACCCAAACCCCTTAGTGCTTGCATCCTTCTTCATTTCTCGGACCCTAAAACTTACCCAAACCCCTTAGCGCTTGCATCCTTCTTCATTTGGACGACCCTCAAACTTACCCAAACCCCTTAGCGCTTGCATCCTTCTTCATTTGGACGACCCTCAAACTTACCCAAACCCCTTAGCGCTTGCATCCTTCTTCATTTCTCGGACCCTAAAACTTACCCAAACCCCTTAGCGCTTGCATCCTTCTTCATTTCTCGGACCCTAAAACTTACCCAAACCCCTTAGCGCTTGCATCCTTCTTCATTTCTCGGACCCTAAAACTTACCCAAACCCCTTAGCGCTTGCATCCTTCTTCATTTCTCGGACCCTAAAACTTACCCAAACCCCTTAGCGCTTGCATCCTTCTTCATTTCTCGGACCCTAAAACTTACCCAAACCCCTTAGCACTTGCATCCTTCTTCATTTCTCGGACCCTAAAACTTACCCAAACCCCTTAGCACTTGCATCCTTCTTCATTTCTCGGACCCTAAAACTTACCCAAACCCATTAGCGCTTGCATCCTTCTTCATTTGGACGACCCTAAAACTTACCCAAACCACATAATGTACATATGTCTATATGTTTATAACCATGTATTTTCGTGTTTGTGTAAATGTCTTTTTTGGCGCATATTAGAAATGACACATTTCTAAAGACTTAAAATATTATTTATTTGTATAAATTTTTTTGTTTTTTTTGCTTTGTGTTTGTTAAAATTTTGTTTGGTTTTCTTGTTGTTTTTAAAAAACTATAAAATTTTTTAACATTATAAAAACTTAAAAACTATTTTACAAAATTAGCCAGGACCAAGGGCACTAATCATCCTCCTCTTCTTTTTCTGTTGGCCCCAACGTCGCCTGTATGGCCAGCAGCTCGGCCACCAACTCCTGGATCCTTTTTTTTTTGGCCGCCAAGGTTTTGGGGATCATCCCTGTAACCAATAGAGAAATAAACATAAATAGTAGTACCAGACCGGTTTGTATGCTGGGAATAGATTTTGGGTTAATCAAATACATGTAAATGCATGACATATGTCATTCTTCCAAGGGATAAAGTAAATGCATTTCCCACAGGTAAGTATTGAAACTCCTTAAACCGGACCTTCAACATGATTTAATGAAAATCAAAAACTCTTTCCAAATGATTCTGCACCAGATAAAAGTACATTTTGGTGCATTTTTGATTACTGCGCTGCCATCTGGACTCAGAAGCATAACACTTAATGAGGAGAGGAGAGTGGGATAAAGTACAGGGGAGCAGGTTACAGTTGTGCTTTGGTAATACAGAGCATAGCTGGGTTCAGGGAAAGGTCAGCAGTCCCACAATGCATGGCAGCACCTTACTTTGTTAAATCTGGATGCCATGCTGCCTGTAAATATGGCGCATTCCATATGCCGCCATCTTGGATGTTTAAAGGCTCCTAACATGCAGTAGATGCCGGTAGCCTGTTTTTGAATGTTCGCAATCTGTATGTACAGTGTGTGGGATACTTATTAGCTAGGCTCTTAATACGAGTTAGGGTCCGCTTTAAGCTAACGAAGTGCCCACATGAAAATGTTAACTATACATTGGCTACGCCTTTAGTTATGTGTGTGTTATTAGCCAAAAACACATAAATCTGAATAATGGCCTGGCTACTTACTTTGTTGGTGGCCGACAGATGGCTGGTTGGGGCCAACAGGATGCCCTTGGTCCTGGCTATGCTGTGAAGAAGTCCCTGGAGAAACATGTGACATTTGGTTAGTAGTTGTATAGAGTCACTATTCCCAACATATCTGGCTCCCAGTCTGGCTGACATCACTCACCTTCGCCAGGATCAACTTCCAGCATCTCTGCTGCCTCCTCCTCCACTACCTCACCCGCTCCCGAAGCATCTAGAAATACATAATAAAGGAGCACTTAGTTTTTGGCCTTGCATGTATATCTTTGTGCATATACATGAAGAGTGACATACCAGAGCCTTCCCCATGCCTGGCCGGGCATGACTCCACGCCCACGCGGTTGGGCCCCTCCTCTGTGGTAAGGTCCGTCGCCCGGGAGATCCACCACCTTCACTCACAGATGCAGAAGCATGCAGCACTGGTCGGCCTGTGCGCCTCCGGGTGCGGCGAATTCTGAAATCCATTTCCAACACTAACAAAGAAAAGTCATTATAAATAAAGGCATAACTTATACATTTGGAACATATACCATGCAATCGCTTTGTACTTACTTGGGAAATGGATCCCAAAAAACCTCCGCACCCGGGGCACGTGCAGACGTTTCAGGTCCGACCAATGCTGCATTATCTGGGTGTGAGTGAAGGTGGTGCTGGTGACACGGTGTATTTCCGCGATGATCTCCCGGGCGATGTCCCTTTTTGCGCACACATTGGGCGCGAAGTCATACCGGCACTGAAGCATGATCTGAAAAACAGAATGGACACAGAGCTTTTACTTTTACACACAGAGCCATATGTGTTGCATCACAAGTTGCGAATGTCATGTCATTAACACACACATTTAGAGTGCCAGCCATTTTTGGGGAGTGCCTTAAAGCGGACGTTCACTCTGATTCAGAGTCTGGTCTTATGTTATATGTTTCACACACCCTGTACATACAGATTGCCAACATTACAAATCAGGCCACCTGCATCTATGGCATGTTATGATGGTTTGAACATCCAAGATGTCGGCTTATGTAAAATGCCTTCTTTGCAGGCAGCCTGCAAACAGGAAGTTCATGCAAACTGTAAGTGTGTGTGCTGCTCGGCATTCTTGGACTGATGACCTTCCCATGACCACAGCTCTGCTGTGTCTGAACAAAGCACAGCTATAACCCACCCCCCTGTACCTTATCCCACTCACCTCTCCTCAGTAAGTGTGATGCTTCTGAGTACAGATGGCTGCGCGCATCTCTTAAATTCTTGAGCAGAGTTTCAGGCCAGTGGAGGCAAGACTAATAAGTTATTGGCTTCAAATGGCCCATTTGGAAATGTCATAGGCTGTGTACTCGTTTTTTAGGTTTTATTGCTTTTTAGTCAATCACGCTGAAGGCCCGGTTTCTGTCTTTTTGCCCATGTGTGTGGCTTGCCGTTGTGTTTTGATGTCTTAGGCAAACAGTGGTCCTCAAACATCCGCATCAAGGTCCGAGACAGGCCAGGTTTGACAGCTAGCCACGCTACTCCACAGGTTAATTAACTGGTGCTAAGCCAGAGCAATTGCCCTAATTAGGACATCAGCATAGAGAGGTGAAAACGTGGCCTGTCTCGGCCCTTGAGGATGAAGTGTGAGGAGCCTGTTCTAAAAACATTAAGATCCCCAAAACTAGTTCCAACCGCATCATTTACATTTAGTACATCAGTCAGTATTAGCTTAAAAGGCAGAGCAAGGCACTTACCAGCATGAGGATCTCTTCCTGTTGACGGGTGAAGATAGTGGGCGCCATCTTTATGCTTCTTCAAGGCAGCAGATAAGTGAAACCCTAGCGGTTTCCTGGTTCCGCACGAACGTACGTCCATACGAGCGCGTAGTCGTGCGCATAGGCGTCAGACGCTGGGCGCATGATTTAAAGGTCCCTGCACCCAAAGCTCATTCTCTTTGAGCTTTTGGCGAAAATGGCACCCAAAAAGGCAGCAGCTAAACGCGCACAGCCAAGGCAGACCTCTGAGGGCCCAACCACCAGGTCCCAGCAAGGCCCCAAGAAGCTAAGGTCCCAGAAGGCAAGTACCACCTCGGCCCCACCAAGGGACACTGGACCCTCCCTTTCCCAAAAAAGTGCCCCAAAGGCACGTGCCCCTGCGGCCAAAAAACAGGCCACAGCAGCCACCACCACCTCTGCCCCCAGAAGAGGCCGCCCAAGGGAGCCCACACCACCCATGCTTTCAAGCCGGGCACTTAGCCAACCCAGGCCCCGCAGCAGGCCCAGAAGCCCATCCAGGCCCCGCAGCAGGGCCAGAAGCCCATCATGGCACCGCAGCAGGGCCCGAAGCCCATCAAGGCACCACAGCAGGGCCCGAAGCCCATCAAGGCCCCGCAGCAGGCCCAGAAGACCATCCAGGCCCCGCAGCAGGGCCACAAGCCCATCATGGCACCACAGCAGGGCCCGAAGCCCATCAAGGCACCACAGCAGGGCCTGAAGCCCATCAAGGCCCCGCAGCAGGCCCAGAAGACCATCCAGGCCCCGCAGCAGGGCCCCAAGCCCATCAAGGCCCCGCAGCAGGCCCAGAAGACCATCCAGGCCCCCCAGCAGGGCCACAAGCCCATCAAGGCACCACAGCAGGGCCCGAAGCCCATCAAGGCACCACAGCAGGGCCCGAAGCCCATCAAGGCCCCGCAGCAGGCCCAGAAGACCATCCAGGCCCCGCAGCAGGCCCAGAAGACCATCCAGGCCCCGCAGCAGGGCCACAAGCCCATCAAGGCACCACAGCAGGGCCCGAAGCCCATCAAGGCACCACAGCAGGGCCCGAAGCCCATCAAGGCCCCGCAGCAGGCCCAGAAGACCATCCAGGCCCCGCAGCAGGGCCCGAAGCCCATCAAGGCCGCGCAGCAGGGCCCGAAGCCCAAGACCTGGCACCAGCCGGGCACCTAGCCCCAGACCTGGCACCAGCCGGGCACATAGCCCCCGACCTGGCACCAGCCGGGCACATAGCCCCCCAAGAGGCCCAAGAATGGACATCATCCGGACCACATCTACACCTGGAAGTTCGGTGGCCAGCCACGCAAGAACACCCAGTCCCTTGGCCAGTCCAGTCCAGTCATTGGGAAGCCAGCAATCCTTCCATTCCCCTACACAGCCCCAGGCCATAATGTCACCACATGTGTCTGCACACATGGAGGAGCACCCAAGCCAACCATCTGTCCGCACATTGCGGCGCGGGCATTTGAGTGGGAGATTCTCCCATGACCAAAATATGGCATTGGCTAGTGGCCTTACATTATACTATGACGAGCTCTATGGGAGCAAATCAAAACACACCACTAAGCAGCGCAAGATGGAATTGTTCGAAACCATCCTACGACAAGTAAATGCAGCGGGGGAAGAGAGGAAAGATGTGGACCAAATCCAGAAGAAAATTTCGGATCTCAAATATGCTGTACGGCAAAAAGAAATTAAAAGGCATAATTACAGGTAAATAAATGATGTATCCAAATGTAATGATTAGGGCGTACTGTATGCACCTTTTCTGGGTACCAAACTATTTTTTCATTTCAGCATGAAAACTGGAGGTGGCTTTCCAACAAAACTGGAGTTTACACCTGCTGAGGAGATTGTGCTGGGCCTTCTCCATCCTGTCGCGGTCGGTGGCCATGCGGGTCTAAGGGACACAGACTCACCGACCCGTACACAAGGTGAGTACTCTTAATCTGCATGTTTGCCTGTTTGCAAAGTAAATTAAAGTTCACTAGTACCAAGATGACGGTATGGCCCTATGGTGTGGCTTGCTTGGCCTCGCACTACTGTGCCTGTTTGTGTCCTGTTTTGGTCCCTGTGAATCACACATTTCGGACCACATACATTATGTAAAATAACAATTAACACTAATTATGTGTGAAGTAACGAAGTTTATGAAGAAAAGTGATATATTTGGACTCAATCACAAAACACACATCATTAGGGATGTGTTGGCTATTTGTTGTGTGAGTTGTGTTTGAGGTAACAATTTAATTCAAGACCCCCAAACATATCTGACCTAGAGCAGCGATACTCAACTGGCGGACCGGGGTCCGAATGCGGACCTTGGCACCAGATTCCTGGACCCCTGCCCAGACAGCCCTGCACTCAGTTACTTCTGTGTTGACGTGCTCAGAGCTGCCCCCTTGATCGGCGATGTAGTGCTTAGTCTCCCGGCCAATGTCATGGCTCCCTGAAACCTAGCATTGCAATATGAAGTACTGCACAGGAAGTGGCATTGCAAGGTACACACTAACTTGGTGCATCATTCTCTTTGTCCAATCCTGTCCCGCTGCCCCAGCTCTGCCCCATCTGCCCCACCATCTCGCCCCCCCCAGATCAGCCCCATCCATTCCTAACAGATTTGCTCCATCCCATCACCATCCATTCCTGTCCTCCCAGCTTTATCCATCCAATCCCTGTCCCCTCAGCTCTGCCCCATCCAGCCCAGCAAGGGCAAGCAGCCTTTATTAGTTTGCACTTGCCAATCTATAGCCCCTCCCCCAGTGTGCTGATTTCTAACTAGACACCCCCTGCGACAGCCCCATGCCCGGACCTTCACCTCTCACCGGATACCTTTAAATGGACCTTTACAAGAAGTGGTTGAGTACCCCTGACCTAGAGAATGGTAGTCAAACTCAAAATAGTTGCTCTGCAAGTTGTATGCTGACTGGGTACACTTCCTGACTTCGAACTGAGGTCAGTTAGCAGTTTACTCGATCCATTGCACATATCTTAAATTGAGTGTATTTTACCAATCGTCCCCGTTGCTGTAGAGTTGCTTAAGATTCAAAATAGTGGCTTGTTTTATTAACTACCAAAACAATGCTTATGTGTGTGTTTACCTTGTTTTGTTTTCTCTTCTTCAGCCCAGCATGACCCCTCAGCAAGGGTAAACTCACCCCCCAGTTTGATTATGCCTACCAGGTCCGTACAGCATAGGAGCCCAGATCCGAGTTTTCCAGTAAGTTTATTTAGTACCAAAAATACTACCAAGTGCTTAAGCATGTGTTAAACTGATGTAATCCTAATTTGGGACGCCAACTTAAACATTTTTTTTTCTATGTCCCTACAGACCCACACACTCATGGAAGAGATCCAGGAAATGGAGGAAGATGATGTATCCCTGCTGGCCACGTCCGATGACCTCCCCCTGGGTCCCAATCTGCAACTGCTCCCTAATGTTTCTCTGGCCAATCCTCAGCAGCAGAGTGAATCTGCATCCGTTGTGCATGCACATGGGGAGACTGAGACAACAGTCCCCAGTGTTCACTCTGCTGCTGAGGATTTGCCAAGCATGCCTGTTGCTGTTGAGGGGACGAGACAACGCGGCAGGGCACGCCCAAGAGCCAGGGTAATTGTGCGGCGGACTCCATTACGCCACACAATTTCCCAGGGGAGGCACAGTGCCCTGCTTGATTTATGGAACCAGGAGAGGGACTCTTTTGAGGCACAGCTCCAAACTGAGCGGGAGGAAAGGCATGCCGATATGGTCAACCTAACTAACACCTTACAGGGCATCCTCGCAGAGTTTCGGACCCTCAACAGCAACATGGTCAATGCAAGTAATGGCATCCAGTCAGCCATGGCTGAGATGACCAATATGCAGAGAAACATTATGGAGCAGTTGCAAATTAACAATGCAACCATGGCCCAGGTTAGGTCCCATCCCCACGGACCTCCACCTGGGTTTTATGGGCAGCCACTCTATTAATCCATGAATGTGTGGGACATCTTTTCTCTTCCCCCCCACTGTATTTACTTGTCGTTTGATGTTTCGAACAATCCATTTTGTGTTTCACATGCAGGTTGTGTTTTGTATTTGCTCCCATAGAGCTCCTTAGAGTAATGATTAAGGCCACTAGCCAATGCCATAGGTCTATGTGCAGTCTAGTTGGCAACTATCATGTGCCAATTATGGCTTTTGACATTTGTTTGGTTTGTGCTCCTCCTGTTTGCAGACATGTTTGTGTGACATTATGGCCATGCCCAAATATCCCTTGGCACAGGCAATATTAATGACTGGACTAGGCTGGCCTTTGGACTGGGTGTCCTTGTTTGGTTGTGCCACTCACTTCCAGGTGTAGATGTGGTAGATTTAATGTAAATAACTTCTTGCTTTTGGTGCCACAGTTGGATGTGGATTTCTATTTGTTATGCACCACCAATCAAAGTGCAAAAAGTAAAAAAAATTCTGACTTACAATACTTGTTGCGTTTTGAGTTGAAACACATGTAACATCACCTTGGGCTAAAGCAGATACATTTTTGGTTAAGAGGTGTAAAAATGCAAAGATCAATCTAAGTAAACACCAGGAAAAACATTAGGCAACAATTAAGGGAAATTGTGTATTTATTTAAGGTAATGCCACATTACGGGCAAACAAATATTTGAAAAAAAAGGGAAATACACACACACAGAATGGGAAGCCAAAAAAAGGCTGTAACTAAAATGCTGCAAGATCAAATTCGCTCTCACTGATTGGCCAACATAATTGTCACCATCATCTTCTCGGGCTGTAGAGGGCAGAACATCCACATAACGGGGGACACGTTCTTCAATGGCAAAATTATGCAGAACAGCACATGCCATTATGATGTCTATCACTTTGTTAGGAGCATATTGCAGGGCGCCCCCGGTATGGTCCAAACAACGAAAACGTGTCTTCCACAGTCCAAATGCCCTCTCAACAACAGCCCTGGTCTTGCGGTGCGCACGATTGTAGGCTTCCTGAGAGGCATCCTGGGGCCGCAGCACAGGCGTCATGAGCCAGGGGAGAAGTGGGTAACCGGAATCACCTTAACAAGACAATTAAATACAAAAAATTAACACATTGCAAGACAACAAACACAAACAATTTGACATATATCAAAATGAGGTAAGCTAAAGGGCCAAAAAAGACACCCAGGGCACATTAGAAAAAACACTATTGGGCCAAATGTAGTACATAACTAAAAATGCAGCTTAAAGTGGACCAACACCCACGGGTGATCGGCCCGGGAATCTATAAGATTCCCGGGCCGATCACCCCCCACCCCGCGGGACATCCGAGATCGGGATGTCCCGCGGGGTGTAACCCCCCCAAAACCCCCGAAAAACCCTACCTGATCTTCGGCGGCGGCCGGCCGCCGCCGCCTCCCTCGCGCCCCTGCAGGCGTGCGCGCCCCCGCGCCGGCCGTCTGCGAATGGCCGGCGCGGGCGCGCGCGCGTCAAAAGGGACGCGCGGGAGGCGGCGGCGGCGGCAGCCGCTTAGACGTCCTTGTACGTTGGCGCTGGGAGCGCGGAGAGGTGAGTTTTTCGGGGGGTTGGGGGGGGTTTCACACAGCGGGGCACCCCGATCGGGGGTGCCCCATCGAAGTGGACCAAGACCCAGGATAGTCTGGGTGTTGGTCCACTTTAAATAAAGCCAAGAATGATAAAACATCTGCACGGACAAGGCTTTTTAGAAATATGTTTTTTTTTCGGGTTTCGCAAATGTTACAATTAGCATGCTGCTGAGGGGCCCACACCATTTCGATAAAGAATGCACTGTATGCAGTTTAAGTCCACTTTGGCCTTGCAAGACCTTGCAAGACCAATACTACAAAAGGACAAAAAACTAGCAGATACTTCGGGACAATCTGCTACCCAATATATTTTTGGACATGGAAGTTACAGACATCCTAACCAAAGTTAAAAAATTCTGAAGCACAAAGTGAGCCAAGCGTTTGGTTGAAAAACAAAATACAATCCACAAAAGCCCCCCCAAAAAAATGCTGGTTCGTGTTTCTGACAAGAATTATAAAGCAACAATACATATTCCTGGGAAATATCACTAACCAAAAATAGGACACACTTACCAAGCAGCCATGTACCCGAAAATTCCCCAGACTCAAATCGCCTAAACAAACCAGATCGTCTCAGGATATAGGAGTCGTGCGACGATCCAGGGTAGCCGGCAAGGACACTCAGGAAACGCATGTCCGGCCCCACCACGGCCTGGACATTAAGGGAGTGTCCCATTTTCGATTCCTTAAGGCAAAAACAAAAAAAAGGGTAAGTGATAAGGGCAAAAAACATTTAGAAAAAAAAACATGTCTGCACACAATTTCAAACAACAAATGAGAAGCCTAAATAAGGCATGTACACAAAAGGCCAAACAAAAATATGCTGCCGCCAAGGAAAATAGGTTACATTACACGTTGGGCCCCATAATAACCAAAACCAAAAATATATACCTATATATATATTCGTCGGATGCCCTAGGTACGAGTGCCACATGTGTGCAGTCAACAGCACCAATTACGTTGGGCATGTCGGCCACATTATAAAAACCAAGCTTAATGGCGTTTCTGGCTGCCATATCATCCGGGAAAAAAATATATTTGGGAGTTATGGCAGCCATGCCTTCCAAAAATTTAGAGAGTGCACGGCTCAGCGTAGGCTGGGACATCCCCACGGAGAGGGCACCCAGCCTCTGGAACGAGCCATTCGCCAAAAATTGCAGGCAGCCAAGCATCTTGGTCATACCTGAAATTGCATGCCCCTTCCTTGTGGTGCGGGCTAACCATGGCCGCAGCTCACTATATAATTTATGGAGGGAAGCGCGATTAAGCCTGGTCAGCTCAAACAGCTCAACATCATTCATGCTATCGATGTTCATGCGACGACGCAGGGGCAATCTGCTCTTAGACATCCGGATCAAATCGATGCCAAAAAGCATAAGCCCTTGATGTGCCACAAACTCGCTCCTCTCCATCCTACTCCCGAGGCCAAATAGCTGCCGGCAAACATTTCGGGAAGCAGCTCTTTAATGGCCTTCAAAACAATTAGCAATCACCTCTCTGAATTGGTCGCAAGCCCATGTGAAGCACGTAAAAAATAGGATCGGACCTAAAAAATACGATTTTGACGGGAAAAACACACAAACTAACGCAAAATATACGATTCACGTCCGAAAAGCGTATGTTCATATACGTCTATGCGCGAACAATCGTGCGAATACGAAATGGCCAAAAAAAAGGAAAAAATGACAAACACCCACCCAAACTTACGATTCTCAATCCGAAATCAATTAACTTTTGCTCTTTGAATCGAGGGGAATCTCTTGGTGATTGAGTTGGTTTGTAGCTTCACAGGAAGTCCGGGAAGATGCAGATCCACTATCGGCCTATACACAGTCACTTGGATTTTTACAATACATTAGGGTTGATTCAGAGAGACAAAAAAAGACTTTTGTTTTTTGCTGTTTTTTTTTTTAATTTTCCTGCTCACGTATGAGTGTACAAGTGATTCTAAGCATGCATCGCAAGCCTTCAGTAAAGTCTTCGTCCGTTCGTATGCCAATGAGAATGTCATTTTCCAGCTTTCATTTTCCGTTTATGTTACTCATGTTACAACGTAGGCTTTCGTTTCTGCCCGTTTTCCATCGTCTCCTCCCACTAATCATTTACGTTTCCTGTTAGATTCTGATTTCCTTTTTCTATAAATAATTGTCCAGATGAAAATCCTTACGTCCTTACGCCTGCGCACTACAAACTTAAATCATTAATGTGTTCTCCTACATAATTGGTTCACAAAATTCTGCTACAAAGCTTAGCTAAATCACTTCGCGGTCTCATTCTTCTTACATTTCCCACCCCTAAAACTTACCTAAATCCCTTCGCGGTCATGCAAATCTTCATCTCTAAATATTTTTTGCCCCATTCGTTTTGTGGTAACCAACCCTTAACCCTTGCATTTCCCGCCCCTAAAACTTACCTAAATCATTTCGCGGTCAGTATATTCTTGCATTTCCCACCCCTAAAACTTACCTAAATCCCTTCGCGGTCATGCAAATCTTCATCTCTAAATATTTTTTGCCCCATTCGTTTTGTGGTAACCAACCCTTAACCCTTCTAGTGCCAGCTATGTGACTCTCACGTAGCTGCCTCTCCAACCGTTAAGTGCCAGCTACGTGAGAGTCACGTAGCTGACTTTAGAGGCCCATAAAACAAAAAGTAAAAAACATACAGCCCCCCAGGCCTCTGATCTTCAGGAGGGGGCCCGGAATAGGCCCCCCCCCGCTGGCGCCGACATCTGAAAAAAAAAAAAACAGTAAATGACATTTACTCACCTGGCAGCGCGATGGCTCTCCCCGGGTCTTCTCTTCACCAGGGGGGGGCTCCGATCCCCCCCCCCCTGGGCTTTCCATGTTGCTTGTGAGGGCCAAGTAACGGGCCATCACCATCCTCTTCGGCCGGCGATGGCCCCGCCCCTAGCCCCGCCCCTAACTCCACCCACTCCTCTGGTTACTGGCACCCGGGCTCCGATCTGTCAGTTGTCAGCAGCGATCGGAGCAGGGAGGGTGGCAGGCAGGGTGGCTCTGATCTCCCTGCCTGCCACCCTCCCTGCTCTGATCACTACCGACAACTGTCATCTGCAGCAGCGTGGGACACTGGATGGGAGGTAAGTATAAGTGAAAATAGAATAATAAAGAACTTGTCTGGTGTCTTTTTTTTAACTTAACCCTTTGTGAACTGGTAAGGGGTCCATGAGACCCCTTATACCAGTTCACAAGGCTCTGGGTATGGCAAGCGGGTGACTTGCCATAACCCCCAGCCCCCCATTACCTGCCTCCCCAATGGCCAGGGGGGGGGGCAGAAGGGCCCGGGCCACGTGGCTATGTGGGCTAGTAGCCTGCAGGGCCAGAGGCCACCAACGCTGGCCCCTGCGCCCTGTTCTACAAGCCCCCATAGCTGGTCCGGGTCAGTAATGCTGGGTAAGGGGGACCCTATGTCATTTTTTGGGGGGGATTTTAAGGGTTTTTAACCCTTAGAATTCCAAAAAAGAAATGAGGTCCCCCCCCCCCCCCCCGGGAGGGGGAACCCTATGTCATTTTTTTTTTTATTAACCCCTTACAACTATGCAATCATATTGCATAGTTGTATCCTATCTGGAATCTCCTAAACTGCTGTTTCAGGAAAGGGGGTATACCTATACATATGTGGTACCATTGTAACCGGGAGAAATAGGGCTTTCACACGCAATAATATTTTATTAACAAACTTACATTTTTTATTACAAAAAAAACACTACAAAGCTGGCCCCTGCACCCTATTCTACAAGCCCCCATAGCTGGTCACAGGCTTGTTTCACTGGGTAGGGGGGAACTCACGCCATTTTTTGGGGGGGTTTAAGGGTTTTAACCCTTAAAAATCCCCCCAAAAAATGGGGTCCCCCTCCCTGGGAGGTGGGACCCTATGTAATTTTTTTTTTTTAAATTAACCCTATGTTACCTGTAACCCAGTAGGTATAAAAGGCTTCCAGCAGCAGCAGGTGAGCAGAAGCCTAAGTGATCAGCGTGGGACACAGGGATGGAAGGGAGGTAAGTATTAAAAGAAAACTATTTTTTTTTTTTTTTAATAAAGTTATTTTTAAAAAGTGTGTCTGTGTGTTTTTTTTTACTTTTAACCCTTTGTGAACTGGTAAGGGGTCCATGTGACCCCTATACCAGTTCACAAGGCTCGGGGATCTGGCAAGTCACCTGCGGCTAGTGGGTGACTTGCCATTAACACCTGGCCCCCCAAATTACCTGCCTCCCCAAAAACCCTTAAAATTCCCCCAAGAAATGGTGTCCCCCCCTGTGAAGGGGGACCCCACACCAATTTTTTATTTTTATTTAACCCTTTATTATGTAAATAGTAGTTGTATTTTATTTGTAAATGTTATAAAGTGCTCTTTTCAGTTTAGGGGATCACCTGGACAGGAACGGGGGCTACCGATGCATATGTGGTATCATTGTAATCGGGAGAAATGGGGCTTTCACATGCAATATGGTTCTCTTTAATAAAATAAATGTTTTTGTTAAAATAAAGGAGACAATTTAAAAACAAATATATATATATTTTTTTTATTTACTTGAAAATATATATAAAAAAAGTAGAAAAATACAAACAAGGCATTTCATGGTAAAGCCTTAACTCTGCCCCAAAAAGAAAATATGCCATTTTCTTGTAAATTCCTGCAAAAAATCACAGTTAAACATCACGCAAAATGGTGAAAAATATCCTGTCAGCAGAGGGTGACAAAATCTCAAGTTGGCTGGCAGTTAAAAGGTTACAGGTACCTATGCATGTTGGGTATTGTTCTGCTCGGGGGACCTTGCGCTTTCAGATTTAGCTTGTTTTTTCTTATTTGCATATTGATATTTTAGGAAAACTTGTTATTTATTCTGCTTTTTTATACTTTTTTTGTGAAACCCTGTGCACCCTAAGAATTCTTTGAGATATTTCTTCCAGAAAGATGAGCCCTCTACAACAAGCTGGGTACGCTTAGAAAGCTTAACATGTGTACTTTCAGAGAATATATGGTTTATTGGGGATATTCCATATGTAAAGGGTTGTTTTGGTAGAAAAAGCACAAGGTGCGTTATGTGCATGCTTTACTTTGGTGTGTTTGGCAACTCTTCCCTTGACATTACCTATGCATGTTGGGTATTGTTCTGCTTGGGAGATGTTGCTTTTTCAGATTTTTTTAGGAAAATGTGGTTTTGAGTCTGCTTTTTTATTCATTTTTAGGGAAACCCTGTGCAACCAAAGAATACATTGAGGGATTACTTCCAGAAAACTGCACCCATGTCAACAAGCCTGGTACGCCTAGAAAGCTTGAGGTGTGTACTTACAGAGAATATATAGTTTGTTGGGAGTATTTCAAATGTAAAGGGTTGTTTTTCTTGAAAAACTGCAAGGTGCGCATATTGCATAGCATAGTTGTATTTTATCTGAAAATCCCCTAAAACATTGTTTCAGTTGGGGGAGTCTCCTGGGCAGGAAAGGGTGTCTACCTATACATATGTGGTACCGCTGTAACCGGGAGAAATTGGGGTTTCACATGCAATAAGATTTTATTGACAAACTTACATTTTTTACTACAAAAAAAACTACAAATTGTTTTTGCACAATTTTCACCCAAAAATATTGAGAATACACTTAGAAAATGACAAACAAGACATTACATGTTAAAGCCCAGGCTCTGCTGAAAAAAACAATATATCACTTTCTTGGGAAATCTCTGGTAATCCCTTCAAAAATCACAGTTGAACATGGGGAGCGCAAAATAGTGCAAAATGGTCTGGCTACAAAGGGTGACAAAATCTCAAGGTAGGCTGGCGGTTAAAGGGTGTATGTATGTATGCATGTATGTAAAGCATGTATGTGTGTGCGGTTACATTAAGAGTCACATACCAGAGGCTAATGGCTCCGTTGCTTGGGCCTACTCCCTACCCACGCCGTGACGCCCCTCCTCTGTGGATAGGTCCAGGGGCTGGTCAGAGGCCGCTACAGAGGAGGGGTAGGAATGTCGCCCTGGAGATCCACCACCTTCACTTGGTGCTGCAGATTCATGCAGCACTTGCCGGCCTGTGCGCCTCCGGGTGCGTCAGATTCTGTACTCCATTTCCAGCACTAGAAAAGAAAAGCATTTATAAATAAAGGCCTACCTTCTGTATTAGTTACATATAGCATGAAATCGCTATGTACTTACTTGGGAAATGGAGCCCGAAAAATCGCTGCACCCGGGGCATGTGTAGTTGCTTCAGGTCCGACCAATGTTGCATGATCTGCGTATGGGTGAAGGTGGTGTCTGTCTCCTGCTGGATCCGGGAAACGATCTCCAGGGTGACGTTTCTCTTCGCAAACGAGTTGGGCAGGTAGTCGTACCTGCGCTGAAGCATCGCCTACAAAACACAAAATTTAAATAGTTGTTAGATCAAATATCTGTCACAATCCGATCAGTTGCCTAAATGACATTCCAAGACACCTTTCTAGCCTCAAACTATCCTTCTAGATGCAAGTGACTTGGTTCGCACATGTGCGCACTAACTTCTGTTTGGCACAGAGTTTTCCAAACTTTTTTAAACTACTGTTTCTTCCTGCGCTTCCTTAAGGCCTAGGCATGCATTTAGATGGCAAATCAAAGTTCTTACAATACACTTACGAGCATAATCAGCTCTTGTTGTTGGCGGGTGAAGATCGTGGGCGCCATCTTGTTTCCTGTAGCAGATAAGTAATGCCCCAGCGGTTTCTGGGTTCTGCACGGTCGGACGAACAGCCATACGCACGCGTATGCAAACGCGTAAGAAGTTACGCAGAAGCCCCAGCCCAGCCAGCACTGCCTCTCCAGCTCCACGTGGCCAAACCTCCCATGGGCATAGAAGCACAAGTGGCAAGGCCACAAAGAGCCACAGAGCCCGAAGCCCCAGCCCAGCCAGAACTGCCTCTCCAGCTCCACATGGCCAAACCTCCCATGGGCATAGAAGCACAAGTGGCAAGGCCACAAAGAGCCACAGGGCCCGAAGCCCATACCCTGCCAGCCCTGCCTCTCCAGCTCCACGTGGCCAAACCTCCCCTGGACCAAGCCCAGCCAGCACTGCCTCTCCTGATCCACGTGCCAGTACCTTGCATGGGCAAAGAAGCACAAGTGGCAAGGCCACAAAGAGCCACAGGGCCCGAAGCCCCGCCCCCCAAGCACACCCTCTCCTCCTCAGCCACATTTGCCACTGGCACAGGTGGCAACCACCTATACATATGCCACATCCACACCTGGAAGTTCGGTGGCCACCCAGGCAAGGACCCCCAGTCCAATTGCAAGTCCAGTCTATTCCTTCTCAAGCCACGTGTCGCACATCACCACAGAGCCAGCCCAGAATGTCCCCTGAATTGGCAACATACAGAGATGAGCCAGAACAGCAAGCAATAGGTCGAACATTGCGGCGAGGACAGTTGAGTGGCAGGTTTGGTGAAGCCCAAACTCTCGCATTGGCACACTCCAATATGACGAGCTATAGGGGTGACATTCAAAATCTACAAGCAAAATGAGAAAGAAACAAATCTTGGAGGAGCTCACCAGACAGGTCAATGCAGCGGGTGAGGAGCTTAAAGATGTGGAGCAGATACAGCGCAAAATATCTGACCTGAAGTATGCAGCACGGAAGAAACAGACTAAACAGCGCAATTACAGGTACATATTTGAGTTGTGCATTTTTCTGCTTGTTGTATTGACCACAATGCCCTAAATTTGGCAACCTCTATTTTTCAGCTTACAAACTGGCGGAGGCTTCCCCACAAAATTACAGTATACACGAGCTGAGGAGATGGTGCTGGCGTTGATACACCCTGTCGCATTAGAGGGGGCATCTGGCAGACGGGACACGGACATCCCTACCATTCCTGCAGGTTAGTAATGTTAGTTTGGATGTGAAATGTTTTAAACATGTGAAATGAGGCTCACAGGCAGATATGAACACATGCCCCTAGGGAGTGGCTTTGAGGGGACGTTACAGTTTTAGCTGGGTGTTTAATGTCTGCGGAATGGTCATTTGAAAGGTTTGCAGCCCATACACGACCTTGGACAGTATTTATGGTCACTATTAAAGTCTTTATCTTAGCAAAGCACTGCCTGCTATGTGAATCTAGTCAATCATAGACAACACTTCCTTCTTTGTCTTTATACCACTTGGGTTTTAGCTGTGCTTTGGTCCTAAATACTTGATCTGGGGTCAGGGAAAGGTCTACATAGGAAGAATGGCCACCAGCATACTCTGAAGACAAATGCTATTTGCAAGCAGTTTGAGTGTGGGCCCCTAATGGCCCTTTAGGGATGTGTTAAGTCTCATAACATGCAGTACATGCATGTTTGAACTATTTAAGGTGACCAATGTGTATGTACAGGGTGAGGCATACATATAACAGATACTGACATTCATAGTGAAGGACACCTGGTCCCGCTGTTGGAGTTTGCATTCCTGCTTGGCTACGTGTTTTAAAGCATATGTAGTAATCCAGATCATCAATGGATTTTTGTGTGTTTACGTGCCTTTTTCTTTTAAACACAGCCCAGCATCAAGCCTCTGCAAGTGCGGAAGCCTCATCCAGTTTGACCACGCCGTCTACTTCCGTGCTGCCTAGGACCCAGGAACAGATATATAGGGTAAGTGGATGAAACTGCTGATGCATGTGAATGCACATGACTAATTTGCATAACAAATATATTTAGGGCCCAAACTGAACCTTTTTTTGCACGTCCCAACAGACCCACACACTGATGGATGAAATCCAGGAGATGGAGGAAGAGGAGGATGCCGGCTTGATGGGACCTTCAGAACTTACCACCCTGGAACCTAATCTGCCACTGTCCTAGCATGCTACTGCACCAAATCCTCTGAGTGAAGCTGGACGCATGCTGCCAGACCATTATAAATTCACCACCATGCTGACTGAATTTAGGACGAGCAACAGCCACATAGCCACCTTAAATAATAATTTCATTGCCATGCTCGAGGAAGTTAGAACAAGCAATAGACACATGTTGGAACAGTGGCAGATTATGAATGCCACACATGCCCAGGTGTTGGGACAGGGTTTTATGCCCAACATCCATATTAACAGCTATTTGACCTGTATCTGCTTCACATCTTTCCTCTACATCCCCACTGTATTGACCTGTCTGGTGAGCGCTACCAAGATTTCCTTTTTTATGGCTTTGCTTGTATGATATTGAATGTCACCCATATAGCTCATTAGAGTGCTGACATACCCCACTAGCCAATGCCTGAGCTAAAGCCTCACTGAAGCTGCCAATCAAGCTGGCATGCTGCAGGGTTGGGCCTAATGAAATTGTGGCTGGCTCATCCTGTTTGTTGGCAAGATTGGGGGACATTCTTGGCTGGGAAACTACTACCTTGGACCTTGGCAAAGATTTGACTGGACTGTAATTTGGACTGGGGGTTATTGTTTGGGTGGCCCACCAACCTACAGGCGTGAATGTGGCATAGGTATGGCTGCTTTCCCCCTGTGCCTGTGGCAAATCTGGCCAAGCAGGAGAGGGTGTGTATGTGGCCCTATGTATTACTGGCCAAATATTCGCCTGCAAATGGTTGCTCCCTATGTATGTTTATGTTATTGGTTGTTGAAACTTCGGCCTGGAGTGCGTTACTTTACAACTCCTGGATGTGGCCAATTGCTAGGTGCCATGAGTCTGCACCAATGTATATTTCTGTTGTACTATGTATGTACATGAAGTCTGCAAGTGCCCTTCAACTCTAAATTTTCATATTTCAATAAAATATATTGAATGTGACTTTAGCTGTTGTTGACTAAGTTGATGCATTAATGTTTGGGTTATTTTGAGATTACTGAAGGTTTTTCAAAACAAACATGCGAAAATAAAATGCATGAGGCTCAGATCATGTGTCAATGTTTTAGTAACTACTGCATTACTAATTTTTTGAAACAAATTAAAAAAGCCTTCACAAAGGCAAATCAAAGTCAGAAGAAACAATTAAATTCAGCAAACAAACCAATCCTTAAAAAATTATGCAAAATGGGCGGTGATCAAGTTGGCCCCCAACGGCTTAGCCAGAGGCACTAGGTGTGCCAGGGTAGTTCTCAGCTGGGTCCTGGCAGGGTGGAGAGGGGGCAGATCCACATACCGGGGGACACGCTGCATGATGGCAAAGTTATGGAGGACACAGCAGGCCAGTATGATGTCTATGACCTTGTTGGGGTCATACTGGAGTTCCCCCCCGGTATGGTCCAAACACCAGAAGCGTGTTTTTAAAAGGCCAAAGGCCCTCTACACAATGGCCCGGGTCTTGCGGTGCGCCCGATTGTAGGCCTCCTGGGCCGCATTCTGTGGCCGAAGGACGGGCGTCATCAGCCAGGGAAGTAGCGGATAGCCGGAATCCCCTGAAAGAATAAGAAAAAACTTGCATCAATTACACATTCCAAACAAAAATTTTATTACAAGCGGTCGTTCACCCTGATCTTATATGTTAGCCACACCCTGTACATACAGATTGCTCACCTAAAAAAACATCCTAACACCATCTACTGCATGTTATGAGCCTTTAAACATCAAAGATGGTGGCTCAGGGCAAATCAGGCAGGCTGCAAACAGGAAGTGGCTTATGACTGTGCTGCTCTGCATTCTGGGATGTCTGACCTTTTCAGGACCCCATCTCTGCTTTGTCTGAGCAAAGCACAGCTCTAACCCGCCCCTGCACTTTATCCCGCTCTCCTCTCCTCAGTAAATGTCATGCATCTGAGCAAAGATGACGCCGACCCTATCATAAAGTCAAGAACAGAATTGCAGCCGAGTGGAGGAAAAAATAATAAGTAAGTTACTAGAAACTAAAAATATATTATTTGGAAATGCTGGGGAATCAGTTTTTAAGAGTTTGTGCTTTGCTAAAGATCATGGTTAAGGTCCAGTTTAACATGTCATCAAGGTGTAAAAACAGCCATAGGTTAAGACATGGGTCATCATCAACTATATTCATAGGCATACAGTGAAAATGGAATGACGTAATTTGCGGAAACTTACCAAGGAGCCATCCACCTGAGAATTCTCCAGACTCAAACCGACGGAACAATCCTGATCTCCGCAAGATGTACGCGTCATGGGATGAGCCTGGATACCCGGCGAGCACGCTAAGGAACCGCATGTCCGGGGCCACCACTGCTTGCACATTCAGTGAGTGGCCCAATTTGTGGTTCCTGGGATAAAAAGAAAATAAAACAATATTAGCAAGGCAAGGTAAACTACTCAAACACTAACTCCTAACACCCTCCAAAAAAAACATGTTGGACAATACAAATAACACTAAGTACATAAGTAGTTTTAAACCCAAAAAGTATATGTATGTTTGAGAAAATAAAGAATAACATTCGAATGGCAAATTATGGTCCACATTAAAATGTTTGGCTAAGGCCTACATTAAAAACATTGCTGAAGGTATACACGGTCAAATGGGGCACAGGGACAATTTACAAGGAGGGATTAAGGTATACACGGTCAAATGGGGCACCGGGACACTTTGCAAGGAGGGATTAAGCTATACACGGTCAAATGGGGCACAGGGACAATTTAAAAGGACTGTATAGCCAGTTGTGGGCGCAGCTTTCTGGAAGCAAACGTGTGAAGAACTCATTGGTTGCACAGCATTTCCCTGCAAAAATACTAAAAAAACACAATCCACACCACATTTTAATAAAAAAATAATATGCCAACAAGAAAAAACACACTAAATCTGAAAGCGCAAGGTCCCCTGAACAGAACAACAACAAACATGCATAGCTGCTTCGCAGGGTAGGGTTGCCAAACACCCAAACCTAAAGCATGCGCGTAAAGGTAATTTCACCTCATTATTTCAGCTCTGCTGACAAACTGCTCACCTTGCAATTTTTTTAACCAAAACGACCATTTACATATAAAATACCCCCCACAAACCACATATTCCCTGAAAGTACACATCTCAACCTTTCTAGGTGTACCAGGTTGGTAGTTGTGGGCGCAGCTTTCTGGACACAAACGTGTGAAGAATTCATTGGTTGCACAGCATTTCCCTACAAAAATACTAAAAAAACACAATCCACACCACATTTTAAGAAAAAAAGAATATGCCAGCAAGAAAAAACACACTAAATCTGAAAGCGCAAGGTCCCCTGAACAGAACAGCACCAAACATGAATAGCTACTTCGCAGGGTAGGGTTGCCAAACACCCAAACCTAAAGCATGCGCGTAAAGGTAATTTCACCTCATTTTTTCAGCTCTGCTGACAAAGTGCGCACCTTACACTTTTTTTACCAAAACGACCCTTTACATATAAAATACCCCCCACAAACCATATATCCTTTGAAAGTACATACCTCAAGCTTTGGAGTACCCCGGCTTAATTGTAGTGGGAGAAGTTTTCTTTCAAAACTCTTGCAGAATTCACAGGTGTCACGTGCGGGTACAGCATCTCCCTGCAAAAATACTAAAAAAGCACAATCCACACCACATTTAAATAAAAAAGCAATATGCAAAACTAGCTAAATCTGAAACTGCAAGGTCCACTGAACAGAACAATATCCAACATGCAAAGCTACTTCCAAGGTTAGGGTTGCCAAACACTCAAAAGTATAGCATGTGATATAAAAGACACACCAAACAACCCACATTTCTTGACGGTACTAAGAGGTGCAGTCAGGGTTAGCTGTGAGGTGCAATTAGGATACAGTAGCTGTGACATCAGATTATAAGATCAGTTATCAAGATCCTGAAACTGGGCCCACATTTTAATCATCATGTGTCTCAAATATCCAAGCTGCTCCTGCTCCAGTGCTTCCCTTTGCATCAGTAACGTAAGAAACTAAAAAAAAATAAAAAATAAAAAAAAAAAAAAAATATATATATATATATATATATATATATATATATACTGACCACACAGAAAACGTATACATTATAGTGGAGGTCCAGTCTCAGGCTAACCCTGCCACCCGCCCCTGGTGCTAAGGCGGGGAGTTACAGAGAAAAAAAACCCTTACAACGCCCACCGTTTAGTGCCGTTCTTCGGGGCCAGTATGACCTGCCTGTCCATTGAAGTGAATGGACGGGTGGGGCTATGTACAGAGCAGGGAAGCCACTCTGTTTTTTGCCCAAAATGGGGCCACCAAGTAGCTGGCACTTGCCTGCAGGCGAGGTAAGTGTTTTCTGCCTTTGTAACCTGTGTCCTGCTTCAGTTTCAGCGGAGCGTGGTAACCCCTCTAACTCAAAAATATAGTCTAAAATGAAAAGTATGCAGAAAAAAAAAAAAAAAAATCAAAAATCCAACTGAGTATGATAAACTTCAAAACAATCCTCAAAACACAGACCTGGTTGGCTGGGACATGGCTGGGACATGTCGGCACGCTTCCTACATACCTTGCAGGCCTTTTGGGAATACTTTTTTTATCGGTGGAGGGAATGCACTTTAGAAAGTGCTTTCCAATTAACCTGCACTCACTGTCATTACCAGCTAAGGCTGGTAGCTCCTCACCATACCCAAATAGCAAAGCAGGGAGTAACTGCTGCTGGTACTGGATAAATGTCAAATTGGAGCCTGGTACTGCTGCCTTGAAGACAATGAAGCTGTTAAAAGTTGCTTACTGGATCAAATGAATTGCAACTTTTTTGTACCAGGCTCGCGATTTTCGAGTGGCGTTGTAGTATGTGAGAATTTGGTCGGTCACCCATGAACTTGTTGCAATCTCTGATACAACATGGCTTTTGGGCAGGGGTTGGGGACCACGTTGCCTTATACTTGTTACTGACTGGTCGTGGATGGTAGTCAGCAAGAACACATTTTTTTATCCATAAATTTAACGGCCAGGAGCTCATTGCTTCTCAGGGTGTAAGACTCCCCACGCTTTAGTTCTTTATTCAGCAATGTCCTTGGCAAGCCTTTCCGGCTATGGTTGACTGTGCCACAGGCGGGACTGTCTAAGGTGTAAAGGGCTCTAAACAGGGGGACGCTGGAATAAGAATTATCCACATATAAGTGGTACCCCCTCCCTAGTAGTGGGGTGATGAGCTCCCAAACGATCCGGCCACTGACACTCAAATCAAGGGGACAGCCAGGTGGGTCTAGTTGCGTGTCCATTCCTTGATAGATTCTAAAATATTTTGTGTACCTGGTCGTACTTTCGCACAATTTATAAAACTTTATCCCATAGCGGGCATGCTTGCTAGGGATATATTGCAGAAATATAATGCGCCATTTAAAACGCAGAAGTGACTCATTGATAGTTACATTTTGGAAGGGGGTGTACACATCTGCATACCGGTTACCTGATACCGGTTTCTGGACATTATGGCCGGAAATAAGGATGTTGCCAATATAGATTGGGTATCCCAGTATGATGCTAGGCTAAATTTTCTGAGAAGACCCATTGCCAAAGTGAGCCCCCCAATTTTTTTCATCTCACTTATATAGGTGGGGTGCCATGCCTGAGTAAATTAAAATTACACAGTAGAAAAAACAAAACAGAACACAATGTTAAGGAAGAAAAACAAATGAATCAAAATGCAGTCAGTATATTGCAAAAAAAGTGTACCAAAATTGAAGAAAAAAAAAAGTGCAATGTGTAGCTAAAGTGGAAAAAAAACATAAATAACCTCTAGAAATTAAATGTGTATGTCCAATATGCTACAATGCGAAGCAAGGCAGTGAAGTCCGGAGCAGCTTCAAGTGGTCCGATTCATGGTGGGGGAGGGGAATAGGAGAAAAGAGGGGGACTGGGTACCAAAGGGGGAAAAGGAGGCTAGAAGGGTGGCGGCAGAGACGATTCAGTGGCTGCAGAGGCAACGATCAGTCGGTGGCGATCCACAGGCGGCGGCAAGGATCAACAGGCGGCGGCGAACCACAGGCGGCAACGGCGACGATCCACATGCGGCAACTGTGACGATCCACATGTGGCAATGGCGACGAACCACAGGCGGCAACGGTGATGAACCACAGGCGGCAACGGCGACGATCCACAGGCGGCAACGGCGACGATCCACAGGCGGCAACGGCGATGATCCACAGGCGGCAACAGCGACGATCCACAGGCGGCAACAGCGATGATCCACAGGCTCTGATTAAAGTGAACAGGAAGATTAGTTACAGGCAGTGGGGCAGCAACCCCCCATCACAGGCATGGCAGGATTACCCCCCCAAAATCAGTGGCAGCGGGTACAAACCCCCCAATCCATCACAGGCAGCATGGTGGATGGCGACGGCCCCTCACCCGAAGGCATCATCATGACAAGAGGACACCCTTAGCCAGCATGACAGGAGGACCCCCCCTCGCACACCAAGGTACCACCCCTTACGGTCGAGAACAACCCACACCAACAATGTATGCTGCTGCGATCGGAGGATCACACTGGAGCGGCGATCTAGCACACCCCCACCCCTAAGAAAAGCCTTCCGCAGCCTTCCTTTCCAAGATCAATCAATCGGGCAGGGCAGCAGCCCCCTCCAAGATCGATCGGGCGGCAGCCCCCTCCAAGGTCGATCGGGTGGCAGCCTCCTCCAAGATCGATCGGGCGGCAGCCCCCTCCAAGATCGATCGGGCGGCAGCCCCCTCCAAGATCGATCGGGCGGCAGCCCCCTCCAAGATCGATCGGGCAGCAGCCCCCTCCAAGATCGATCAGGCGGCAGCCCCCTCCAAGATCGATCGATCGGGCAGCAGCCCCCTCCAAGATCGATCGATCGGGCAGGGCAGCAGCTCCCTCCAAGATCGATCGATCAGGCAGGGCGGCAGCCCCCTCCAAGATTGATCGATCAGGAAGGGCGGCAGCCCCCTCCAAGATCGATCGATCGGGCAGGGCGGCAGCCCCCTCCAAGATACAGGTATATAGAGCTGGGGAAACAGGTGGATAGAGCAGGAAATACAGGTGGGCAGAGCTGAAGATACAGGTGGAAAGTGCTGGGCACACAGGTAGGCATAGCAGGGGATAAAGGTGGGTAGAACGGGGGACACAGGTGGATAGAACGGGGGACACAGGTGGATAGAACGGGCGACACAGGTAGGTAGAGCTGGGGACACAGGTGGGTAGAGCTGGGGACACAGGTGGGTAGAGCTGGGGACACAGGTGGATAGAACGGGGGACACAGGTGGATAGAACGGGGGACACAGGTGGGTAGAGCCGGGGGCACAGGTGGATAGAACGGGGACACAGGTGGATAGAACGGGGGACACGGGTGGGTAGAGCTGGGGACACAGGTGGGTAGAGCTGGGGACACAGGTTGGTAGAGCTGGGGACACAGGTGGGTAGAGCTGGGGACACAGGTGGGTAGAGCTGGGGACACAGGTGGGTAGAGCTGGGGACACAGGGGGATAGAACGGGGGACCCAGGTGGGTAGAGCCGGGGACACAGGTGGGTAGAACCGGGGACACAAGTGGATAGAACGGGGGACACGGGTGGATAGAATGGGGGACACAGGTGATAGAGCTAGAGATACAGGTGGATTGAGCTGGGGACACAGTTGGGTAGAGCTGGGAACACAGGTGGATAGAGCTGGGGACACAGGTGGGTAGAGCTGGGAATACAGGTGGATAGAGCTGGGGACACAAGTGGGCAGAGATGGGAATACAGGTGGATAGAAATGGGAATACAGGTGGATAGAGCTGGTGATGAAGGTGGGCAGAGCTGGGGAACAGGTAGGTAGAGCTGGGGATACAGGTGTATAGAGCTGAGGACGCAGGTGCGCAGAGCTGGGGACACAGGTAGGTAGAGCTGGAAATACAGGTGGGCAGAGCATACGGGTAACCCTCACCCCCCCCAGAACAACCGCTGGCAACCTCCTTACCTGTCATGCGGTCCAGGATGAGGAAACGTGGCGCCTGCACCAGCTATTTATACAGCTAGTGCAGGCGCCTGCTGATGACGAACCTGCTGCATCCTGATTGGTTGCTGAGAATCTGGGTCACAGAAGAGTCATTCCTGTGACCCGGACCTGAACCCAAGATGGAGCTGGACAGGATCTGCCCAGCAACTCAGCCTCCGGGGACCCCCGATGGCCAGAAGGTAGGTAAATGCCAAGAACGTAGTTTCTACGTGCTTGGCACTAAACAGTTTGAGAAGCAACCACGTAGAAACTACGTGCTTGGCATTTAAAGGGTTAAGCCTAGAAATGCAGGGGGGTTTGGGAGTGTCTCAGATCAAGGGATATTACCATCCCTTGATATTATCAGGCAGCCCAAATTGGCATAACCCCAGATTTCCGCTGGTGGATTGACCATAATTTTTTGGGAAATATGCCATCTTCTAAGTTGCTCAGGGATCGGGGGCTTTGATGGATGAATTTAGAGAAAAGCTCAATTTTCCTCAAACCAAGTTTTTTAGGTACTCTCAGCTAAGAAATTGGATTCGGTGACTACTGGAAAGGTGTGCTGATTTCTCCCTCTTTGCTGATTTTGAACGCTCTTGTGTCAAATCTATGTCCCAATTACCATGTTGTATAGTTTAGTAAATAAACCTCCTAAACATATTGGCTTACCATATGTTCAGACATGGGCTTTGGACCTGGGGGAGGGGCAAAAAGGACTGGGATACAAGTTGGCTAACTAACATGTAAATGAACAGAGATCCTTGGGCAGCTCTCCTACTCCAAGGAGTGGAGGACTTAACCAGAACAAAGAATACATTTTTTGTTTTCCTACTGCTGTCTGCTAAACAGGCTGGAAGCCTGAAAATACTGTTCAATCTTATTTATTGAAGTTAAGAAGAGAATTAGAGTCTAACAAGTGTTTTGGCAGACACACTCCCTACATTTCTGCTGGTCTGGTGACTATGGATTGCTTATGCCCATCCCAGCATAGACCAGTAAATGTTGACTTAATGGGCTCGGATGCCCTGGGAGGATCTGTTTGGCCTGTGGGGACAAAAGAGTGACATGATGCCTACCCCTTTTTTCTTCTGCCTCTAAAATCTTCTGAGGGACCTGTTCATTCCCAGACCCCTCCCCTCTATTCCCTTCTTATTCTTCTCTTCTTTCTTTTCTTTGTTTTTCTCTTATTTTCTCTCTTCAGAAGTATTTATTGGTTGAGTGCTTTATTAGTTTAATGTACGATTGACTAACACTCAATAACTACAACGGTATGTGGACTCATTTTGTATCCTCAACTAATTTGTGTGCTATCTGTATGGAGTCGCTTTTTAAAGTGATATGGCTACAGAATAACCAAACCCATTCTCCTTTTTGTAAACTTTATTGTAAATTTTGACAATAAAAAGTAATGTTGCTGTAAACCTCTTGGCACACTATAGGACCAATTGTCATTTTTTGAGGGACATCTAGTTTTTGGTAATGTTCCTGTTGTGTCAAATGTTATCCACTGTCAATGGGGGGGGGGGGGATAACTAACGATGACTAATGTTACTGAAATAAGTAGGTCACTGGTCTTGAAGCATTTGGTGCACCCTTGGACATTGCTGAGTACCCCCCCCCCCCCCCCGTAATACGTGTACCTCAGGTTGATAAACAGTGCTGTAGTGGATCTCCAAAAAAAGAGATTGCCATTTGCCATAATTAAGCACCTATACAAACATTTTTGGGACCTTACCTACTTGAATGTAACATTGATAAGATAACTGGGCTTTGGTTGAGATGGGTATTTAAGAATTATGGGTTCTTTTTAAATGTCTTTTAAGCAACAAAAATCTGTGTAAAATAATCAATGAATAAATCCAGAAGGCATTTCAGACTAGATGTGTTTTTTTGCAACTCTTGCTATTTTTTTAAGTGTATATGGTTATTATCTCTTGGTGAACTTGGTTTCTAAAATTAAGGAGAAAGTGTTACCACAAAGTGATGTTTTACTTGCATCATACTTCTATGATCACAATATGAACTTGTTGAACCATCTAAAATTAAATATATTTTTTTGTTAAAAAGAGACATGCAGCCTCCCAAGATTTAAAGTTATCTGGTCTTATGTTGCCAGTAATACTCCTCAAAATCCTACAGTATTTCAGCCATAGATTGATTTTTAGTTTAATTACTACAAACAAATCCCTTTAACTGACAACAAAACATACAACATTATGGCCTTGATGCAGCAAACAGTTTCACAAAAATAAGGACTATTTCAAGCTCTATCCCAAAATAAGGCATGAGATAAAATATGCTTGATAAGTTTATAAATGCTTAAAAAAGCACATATAGGATAGGATTAACACCTAAAATGTTCATTCCAAGGAGGAATCCAGAGGCTGTTAAGCCTAAAATTTACATAGGACATGATTTTCATGTAGAGCATAAGCATCATGAGCTGGCTGACAAACCAGGAGCCATTTTACTTAGCTATTTACAAAATGTATCCTATATCTGTAATTTGATTTGGTTTCAAAACCAAAGTTTGTAGATGGGATAATGGATACAGGGGGAAAGTGGGGGGAAATATTGGTGCGTCTTATGGAGCAGACATAGTGTAACATACTCAGACTCAGACTTACAGGCAGTGGCAGATCAAAAATGGCAGTGTCAGGACCCGGGCATGGGTGGATTGGTGATTCCACAAGCATGGAAATGACTGCAGAGGGACCCAACACCTTTGGGCTGCCCAATCATGAGAGGTAGTGGTGACCCAGCACAGGCAGAAATGGCTAGAGTGGGACCCAGTATGAGCAGAAATAGAGATAGCAGGACTTGGCACAGATTGGCAGCTGCAGGCCCAGCACAGCCAATAATCAGGCACATCCTGGAATGATGTGTGGACAGGCATCAATTGCATAAGGCTACGTACAAAAAGACAAGGACCTATCCAACCAAGCTTGCATTGGAGAATACGCCAGCTCAGTGCATCCGGCACTCGGCGCTCCACGCCATACTTCTCAAAAAAGTACACACACACACAAAGGAAAAGAAAAATGAAAAAATGTCAAACATGCTGTTTAAATAGCGTGTTTGACATTTTTAATTTTTTCTTTCCTCAAATCATTGTGTGACCTCTCCTGGCTGCAAACAAACACTTTTAGAAACTTTTTTGAATTTTAATATTTTTATGCAGAATTGTCATTACAGGTCTGGCACTAAAGTATTAATGTCACAATGTTACAACAATGTTATTCCATGTGTTTTTCCTTTGTTACTGGTGGATATGTGTTCAAAAGCAGACTTTAATCACACAGCGTCTGGCGCTCTATGCTATAGCGTCCAGATTTAGAGCGCCGACGTTGTGTGTGTGTGTACTTTTTTGAGAAGTATGGTGTGGAGCGCCGAGTGCCGAACGCACTGAGCTGGCGCTACTGAGCTGGCGTATTCTCCAATGCAAGCTTGGTTGGACAGGTCCTTGTGTTTTTGTACGTAGCCTTATGCAATTGATGCCTGTCCACACATCATTCCAGGATGTGCCTGATTCATGGCTGTGCTGGGCCTGCAGCTGCCAATCTGTGCCAAGTCCTGCTAGCTCTATTTCTGCTCATACTGGGTCCCACTCTAGCCATTTCTGCCTGTGCTGGGTCACCACTACCTCTCATGATTGGGCAGCCCAAGGGTGTTGGGTCCCTCTGCAGCCATTTCCATGCTTGTGGGATCACCAATCCACCCATGCCCGGGTCCTGACACTGCCATTTTTGTTCTGCCACTGCCTGTGAGTAAGTCTGAGTCTGAGTATTTTACGCTATGTCTGCTCCATAAGACGCACCAATATTTCCCCCCACTTTCCCCCTGTATCCATTATCCCATCTACAAACTTTGGTTTTGAAACCAAATCAAATTACAGATAGAGGATACATTTTGTAAATAGCTAAGTAAAATGGCTCCCGGTTTGTCAGCCAGCTCATGATGCTTATGCTCTACATGAAAATCATGTCCTATGTAAATTTTAGGTTTAACAGCCTCTGGATTCCTCCTCGGAATGAACATTTTAGGTGTTAATAATCCTATCCTATATGTGCTTTTTTAAGCATTTATAAACTTATCAAGCATATTTTATCTCATGCCTTATTTTGGGATAGAGCTTGAAATAGTCCTTATTTTTGTGAAACTGTTTGCTGCATCAAGGCCATAATGTTGCATGCTTTTTGTTGTCAATTAAAGGGATTTGTTTGTAGTAATTAAACTAAAAATCAATCTATGGCTGAAATACTGTAGGATTCTGAGGAGTATTACTGGCAACATAAGACCAGATAACTTTAAATCTTGGGAGGCTGCATTTCTCTTTTTAACAAAAAAATATATTTAATTTTAGATGGTTCAACAAGTTCATATTGTGATCATAGAAGTATGATGCAAGTAAAACATCACTTTGTGGTAACACTTTCTCCTTAATTTTAGAAACCAAGTTCACCAAGAGATAATAACCATATACACCTAAAAAAAATAACAGAGTTGCAAAAAACACATCTAGTCTGAAATGCCTTCTGGATTTATTCATTGATTATTTTGCACAGATTTTTGTTGCTTAAAATACTCATCAATGTTGCATTCAAGTAGGTAAGGTCCCAAAAATGTTTGTATAGGTGCTTAATTATGGCAAATGGCAATCTATTTTTCTGGAGATCCACTACAGCACTGTTTATCAACCTGAGGTACACGTATTACGGGGGGGGGGGGGGGGGGGGGCTACTCAGCAATGTCCAAGGGTGCACCAAATGCTTCAAGACCAGTGACTTACTTATTTCAGTAACATTAGTCATCGTTAGTTGTCCCCCCCCCCCCCCCCATTGACAGTGGATAACATTTGACACAACAGGAACATTACCAAAAACTAGATGTCCCTCAAAAAATGACAATTGGTCCCATAGTGTGGCAAGAGGTTTACAGCAACATTACTTTTTATTGTCAAAATTTACAATAAAGTTTACAAAAAGGAGAATGGCTTTGGTTATTCTGTAGCCATATCACTTTAAAAAGCAACTTCATACAGAGAGCACACAAATTAGTTGAGGATACAAAATGAGTCCACATACCGTCGTAGTTATTGAGTGTAAGTCAATCGTACATTAAACTAATAAAGCACTCAACTAATAAATACTTCTGAAGAGAGAAAATAAGAGAAAAACAAAGAAAAGAAAGAAGAGAAGAATAATAGAGGGGAGGGGGAGGGGTCTGGGAATGAACAGGTCCCTCAGAAGATTTTAGAGGCAGAAGAAAAATGGGGTAGGTATCATGTCACTCTTTTGTCCCCACAGGCCAAACAGATCCTCCCAGGGCCTCCAATCCCATTATGTCAACATTTACTGGTCTATGCTGGGATGGGCATAAGCAATCCATAGCCACCAGACCAGCAGAAATGTAGGGAGTGTGTCTGCCAAAACACTTGTTAGACTCTCATTCTCTTCTTAACTTCAATAAATAAGATTGAACAGTATTTTCAGGCTTCCAGCCTGTTTAGCAGACAGCAGTAGGAAGACAAAAAATGTATTCTTTGTTCTGGTTAAGTCCTCCACTCCTTGGAGTAGGAGAGCTGCCCAAGGATCTCTGTTCATTTACATGTTAGTTAGCCAACTTGTATCCCAGTCCTTTTTGCCCCTCCCCCAGGTCCAGAGCCCATGTCTGAACATATGGTAAGCCAATATGTTTAGGAGGTTTATTTACTAAACTATACAACATGGTAATTGGGGCATAGATTTGACACAAGAGCGTTCAAAATCAGCAAAGAGGGAGAAATCGGCACACATTTCCAGTAGTCACCGAATCCAATTTCTTAGCTGAGAGTACCTAAAAAACTCAGTTTGAGGAATATTGAGCTTTTCTCTAAATTCATCCATCAAAGCCCCCGATCCCTGAGCAACTTAGAAGATGGCATATTTCCCAAAAAATTATGGTCAATCCACCAGCGGAATGAGGGTAAATTGTCCACTCCTGGGGGAAATCTGGGGTTATGCCAATTTGGGCTGCCTGATAATATCAAGGGATGGTAATATCCCTTGATCTGAGACACTCCCAAACCCCCCCCCCCTGCATTTCTAGGCATATAGATACTTCCATGCTATTCTAGGAGCAGAGTTCCCCAATATGAATCGGAGAATTTTCTGTTGTGGACTCAGGGGTTTATTCATCAAAGTATAGCGGCAGGTAGTGCCTCGTAGCATCAGGTAGTGAACGGTGAACGCCTGGCGCTGTACGCAATACCACATTTATCAAAGCAATTCCGGTGAGCGACTCTAACAGCACCATGTAGTGTCCGATTCATCATCACAGACGGCTCAGCGTATACTGCCGGCGCTCTGCCTTCCACAGTGCCTGGTATTACCTGTCGCTACCTGTCGCTCTCTCATACATTTCAATGGACGCTACTATTCTTCTCCTTTTTAAACAGGGTTTATTTTTTCATTTTTTTCTTTATTAAATCATTGTGTGACCTCTCCTGGCCTATTTAAAGTCATTTTTGAAAACTTTTTAGATTTTTTCTATTTTTATGCAGAATTGTCATTACGGGTCTGGTATTTAGTGTTAATGTCACAATGTAATAACAATGTAATTCCATGTCTTTTCGTTTTGTTACTAGTGGATATGTGTTCAAAAATGGACTACAATCACACAGCTTCTGGCGCTCAGGGCTACAGCGACCCAATTCTGAGCGCCGGCGCTGTGTGAGGCTGTTTTTTTGATAAATATGGTTTGTGTCGCTCACACGGACCATTCGCTACCGTTCGTTCCCATATAGCTCTGTACTGGTGTTATAGCGACTCACACATCAAATTCATCAATGCCGGCCAGCAACTGAGGTGCTCGGTAACAGCGACCCATGGCCGATCACAGCCACTACTAGTGGTTGCTCTGAACGCCTCACTACAGACGCTCATCTTCCAGTACCTTGCGCTAGTAATGAATCAGCCTGCCCAATAATTAAAATTTGATGCAAGCTTAAACAGGAAGAACCCCCCTTTTTTTAAAAATGGGTGTTGTTCCGGGTCCAGTGAGGTATTCCAATTGCCTCTCTGCAAACTAACAGTCGCTAATGGAAGAATTAAGGGGCTGTTAGCGACTGTTAATGCACAGGGGGGCATCTGCAATTGGCAGTCTTTGGCAGTCTTTAAACTAGGCCATTTAATCCTCCTTTAAATAAGTATATATATATATATATATATATATATATATATATCTCACCTGCTCAGTATTTGTTTTCCTTACATAAATATTCTTGGTTTAACTTTCCACTAGGCTGTTTCCAGCTTTTACTTTCAAAATGAGTTATAGACCACTTAAACAAATTTCAGGCTACGGCCAATGTCTTTAATGTCTACATATTGCATTTTTCTGTTTTATCTTTTTTTGTGTTTTTATTGAGTTACACTACGCTACTTCTGTAGCTTAAAAGAAAACTGATATATAATCTTGCCAAATATTCTAAGGACCAGTTTTTCAAAAATGCATTTAAACATGTTTTTATGAGCTGTTATCTTTAGGAACAAATATGGAACTGCATTCAAAAGTAATGTACAAAGTTCAAATGAAACACTTGAAAGCGAACAATCTTCAGAATAAACACAGGCTCAGAGTTTCCATTCCAGCCTAAAATTCTGTAAGCTGTAAAAAAAATTGAAGCTATACACCTGCTGTATCGTAAGGCTGCCAGAACAGATGACTCCACCTTTTAGTTAAAAAAACAGTACAGAGATAACATGTCAGCAAAGAGTCACATTGATCTGTGCAGCATCTTGGAAGCCAAAAGTCTATCTGGTTTTTAAAATGTTATACTAAAGTTTCAAACTGATCAGACATTATTCCTCACATTTTTATAAATAATTTTCGACAAAACTTGAAATAGACCACCTTTTTATAAAACGATGTATAGACAGATTTTTAAATAAAAACATCTGGCTTGTTAACATATTTGGGTGTCTTTGTGATGTTGCCTTATACTTTGGTGCATATTTGAGTGGGTACCTGTTATGGAATGGAGGTGTGGACCCTCTGGTCTCTGACCAGATGATGTAGGCCTCCTAGGGTCTGAATCCTAAGGGGCAGTTTGGTCTTCAGGTTAGGTTTATGATACCAAAGATGGCTTTGAGTGTCAACTACCCCCTGAATTTAACGACAGAGGTCCAGGTTTTGACCTTCACTACTAATACTTGATCAGAGGTATACCAACCATGCAACCATGCAAACAGGTGTAAGGCACTAGATGCAGTTGTAGAACAGGGGGTTTCTTCAGGATATGGTGGGAAGGTCTCAGCGGGCTACATGGACCCTGCAAAGCAAATCATTCCTTGCAGATGATGGTGGATCACAGGAATCCTAAGCAGCACCAGTGTTGAACTGGTGTGTCTGGGATCTACCAGTAGAACTTACTTTGGGGGACCAACCCCACAGTCTGAACACATAAGGGAGCCTTTTAACAAGTATAATAATATCAGTTGTTTGAGAGACTGGCAAGACAGTAATTTAAAACTTGGATTGAGTGAGGGATAAATATCAGTTAATTATTCTTTGGTCTCACTGGGGAGATTAAGCAGCTGCTGATTTGGTTTATACACGGTTGCATACAAAAGGTAGTCAGAATGATTAATACTGTGAACAGTTAAGCCAGTTGAAGATGACGGACCTGATTTAAGAAACAGTCACAAGTAAGCCAGCTTCACAAATAAAGAAATATACAGTACCTGCTTTCCCTTCACCCTCGATTGTCATCACAATAAATCCAATTAGCCAACAGTACGTATAAAATTGTCATCACAATAAATCCAATTAGCCAACAGTACGTATAAAAGTCCATACGTATACGTATATACACCTGCTGTATCGTAAGGCTGCCAGAACAGATGACTCCACCTTTTAGTTAAAAAAACAGTACAGAGATAACATGTCAGCAAAGAGTCACATTGATCTGTGCAGCATCTTGGAAGCCAAAAGTCTATCTGGTTTTTAAAATGTTATACTAAAGTTTCAAACTGATCAGACATTATTCCTCACATTTTTATAAATAATTTTCGACAAAACTTGAAATAGACCACCTTTTTATAAAACGATGTATAGACAGATTTTTAAATAAAAACATCTGGCTTGTTAACATATTTGGGTGTCTTTGTGATGTTGCCTTATACTTTGGTGCATATTTGAGTGGGTACCTGTTATGGAATGGAGGTGTGGACCCTCTGGTCTCTGACCAGATGATGTAGGCCTCCTAGGGTCTGAATCCTAAGGGGCAGTTTGGTCTTCAGGTTAGGTTTATGATACCAAAGATGGCTTTGAGTGTCAACTACCCCCTGAATTTAACGACAGAGGTCCAGGTTTTGACCTTCACTACTAATACTTGATCAGAGGTATACCAACCATGCAACCATGCAAACAGGTGTAAGGCACTAGATGCAGTTGTAGAACAGGGGGTTTCTTCAGGATATGGTGGGAAGGTCTCAGCGGGCTACATGGACCCTGCAAAGCAAATCATTCCTTGCAGATGATGGTGGATCACAGGAATCCTAAGCAGCACCAGTGTTGAACTGGTGTGTCTGGGATCTACCAGTAGAACTTACTTTGGGGGACCAACCCCACAGTCTGAACACATAAGGGAGCCTTTTAACAAGTATAATAATATCAGTTGTTTGAGAGACTGGCAAGACAGTAATTTAAAACTTGGATTGAGTGAGGGATAAATATCAGTTAATTATTCTTTGGTCTCACTGGGGAGATTAAGCAGCTGCTGATTTGGTTTATACACGGTTGCATACAAAAGGTAGTCAGAATGATTAATACTGTGAACAGTTAAGCCAGTTGAAGATGACGGACCTGATTTAAGAAACAGTCACAAGTAAGCCAGCTTCACAAATAAAGAAATATACAGTACCTGCTTTCCCTTCACCCTCGATTGTCATCACAATAAATCCAATTAGCCAACAGTACGTATAAAAGTCCAATATTTATTCCTAAATTCCATAAAAGTGCAATCTATTAAAATCCATAGCACCGTCAGCAAGACAAAACAGTGATCCAAAGCATGACAGGAACAGTGTGACAGCCCCCTCCATGTCGAAGCGTTTCAGGCAACTTAATCATGACACCAAGGGCTGCCACACACCTCACTCTCTAAATAGCAATCAAGTGGACCCAAACCACACCCAGTTATGGACGAGCGGAGAGCACAACGATCGTGACCAGAACTATGAACTGATCTAAGGAGTTTCGCTACATTGGATATATTAGTAGCAAATTGTGAGTGAATACCAGTAACACGCTCCCCCATTCTCCTTTTGAGGTTTCTAGAGGTGCAACCTACATAATGGATATTTCATGTTACAAGTGTGACCAAATATATCACATAATTTGAATTGCAATTCCTAAAATCCTTAATACAATAATGAAGGATGAATTAAATTTCCCCCCTGTAAGTGGGTGCAAACCACATCTCTGGCTACCACATTTATGAAAACGTTTATGATGCAACCAGGTGTGGGAAACTTTAGACTCCCCAGGAATCATACTCAGAGCACATGCATGTGTGCACTCCCTCCCCCAGATGCTCACTCCCAAATATGCATGTGCGCACACTGGAACACAATCCTAAAAACGCAAGTGCGCATACTCTCAAAAGCGCATGCGGACACTTGCAGATTGGTAGATGAGTAGGTTGGTACCTGGTTCTGTGGGCAGGTAGGTGGGAGAGCAAGTAGGTGGGTGGGCGACTGGATGGCCACCAGTAGGTGGGTGACAGGGTGCTTAGGTAGGTGGGTGGGTGGGTAGTAAGAAAGGTCTGAACAGCTGTCAGCCTCACCCCCCTAGGCCCAGATCTCCTTCAGCAGCGGGCAGTGAAGTTGCGTGAAGCCTTTCCCCATCCCACCTGCTGATGGGGCTCAGATGTCTGGTGGTGGAGGCAGGGGGCCAGCTGGCTGCAAGGAACTCTCCCCCCTCGGCACTGGCTGGGGGTGAAATAGAATGGGGTGGGGAGGGATGGCAGTTCTGCTTTCTTTTCAGAGATTGTAGGGGGTGGTGGTGCTGTTCTCACTTCTGGCCGGGTAGAGAATGTAGGGGGAAGGGGGATGGTGCCGCTTTTCTCATTCCCGAATGGGGAGAGGGAATATGGAGGGGGGCATACCAGGGGGGAAGAATGGAGGGGGAGTGGGGCACAGCTCTCATTCCTGGCTGGGGAGAGCGAGAGAATTCAGGGGGGAGTATTTGCTTCCCACCGGGAGGCAGAGGTGGTGGGCGGCTTGCTGCAAGTACCTATGCCTCCCAGCACTAGCTGGGGGGGAAAAAGAATGGAGGGAGAAGGGTTGGAGGTGCTACTATTGCACCCAGCTGGGGGAGAGAGAAAGGAGGGGGTGAGCAACGGGTGAGGGAGGCAAGCAGCAGTGGGCACCTGCGCTTTGTTTCTTATGATGCCAAGACCAGCTGTCTGCTCTTCCCGCAGATTATTCTAGGAATGGGACAGACAGCAGGGAACATCTGAGTGCAGCACCAGCATCACATCGCCACTACTCACCTTGAGCACTCGCTGGCATCCAAAATCCATTATAAGGGCCTAATTTATGATGTGCACCATTTAGCATCTGTTTTGTGGCTATAGCGCCAGCATTTTTGTCTAATCTGGTCCTGTGGACTACATTGGCGCTAGCAGTCGCTGCACAGCTAACTAATTAGGTTTGATTGTTGCACTATGTATTGGGCGGCCTATGTGAGCACCTGTTGGACTCGGCTGCTGATTATTCCAGCTACATTGAGCGCCACTTTGAACCACCATTTTTCCAGCGCTCAAAAGCATATTTCAGCACAGGGACAAACTTTACAGTGAGTTTAGGCTGCGTTTTAGTTGGTGTTGTCCAAATTACACATTGTTAAGCAAAAGAAGCCATTAAAACCAATTGTAATGTAATGTAAAATACATTTTGTGACATTTAAGTCCTGTGTTTCAATTAGTCCCAATGCAAACAAATGTGTTTAATATTAATTATAGGCATAAAACACTTCAATCCAGTTCTGCCCATTGTGCTCTATGGGATCTTGACCTAAAGCTCCAGGTTTCATTTGGTGCTGCTTCAACCAGAACTCCCGGTGCTGCAACCTTTTCAGCGCTAATTTTAAATAATTTTTTTGGGTATTTTTTGTTAGATACAATTTGTATCTAATGAAAAAATGTTTGTCCAAATTATTTGGCACTTTTCCTTATGTGTATCAATTTGTATCTAACCAAAAATGCCCCAAAAAATTACCCAAAAATATAAAAAAAATGAACCCACGGGCAGTTTCAATGTTTTCAACTTTCAAAGCCAGAAAATGCTGAAAAAATGCCAAAAATTATTCAAAAAATAAACCCACAGGCCGTTTCCTGTAGCGAGAGTAATTTACTTATTTAGTTATATATTTACTTTTTGTTTTCTTTAATTATTCTGAGTATTTTCCCTACCCCATTTTGTGCAGGGCAATCTCCCTGGTGTTAACCCCTGATTTGCCCTCTGACACTTATAAAATATTAATATTTTTATTTTTTTTATTAATTTATGTATTTCTTATTTTTTTGGTTGTTTTTGTTTTCTGTTATTGTTGTGAGTACTTTCCCTATCCCATTTTGTGCAGGACAATCACCCTGGATTCCCCTCTCCCAATTTGCAGCCCTCTAGCTCTTGTTACTTCCACTTTTGGGCCCCCAAGTTGACTTCAATGGGGTTCGGGGAGCCAAAACGTACTTTTGTGGCAAGTTCGGCCAAACTTGTCGAACCCGGACTTCAGCGGGTTTGCCCAACCCTAGTCTTCAGTAAAACCCCATAGAAGTAACGCCTTGCATTCTATCCACTTCAATGCCCTAGCGCACATCCCAACCAGATCAGAGGCCCCCTTATAATGGCTCCCTGAAATGGTTAGTTTCCCACCGTACATTTTGTGTCCCTATTTTTATTCTCTATTGTAAATCCAATACCCATTGGATGAAGCCCTGCGATAGGATTTCCCTCATGTCTATTTATATATATATATATTCAGAGATGTGATCAGAGCAATATAGACAGGACTCCTGGGGAAGGCGTTTTACCCTGGGCACTGTGTTTTTCTGACCACAAAAAATGTCTGCATACATCGGTTTGATTGGCATCAGTGCTATGGCAGACAACTTTTCTCCTGGAAGTGTCCCCTGCAGTTCCTCATTGTCAAAACTATGGAAATCCATGTTGGAATAAGAAGGGAGCCTAGGGGAGGCATGCCATTAAGGTTGTATGGGCCCCCAAAACTTCTAATTGTAACCCTGTATATATGTATGTATTTGATATTGCTAAATCTGAGTCTGAAAATGGGAAAGCAGACCAGAGCAGCTGGAGAAAATCAGACCCTACCTTACTTAACACAGAACATTCCTTACACAATATTTTTTACCAGAAGATCTGCTTTCGAATTAGACAGCAATAAACTGACATTGTGAATAAAGCAAGGTCTTAAAAAGACTTGGAACCAAATAGAATTAACAGATGCAATTTCATGACTGATGGCAAAACACGCCCTTCCTCAAAGCCCAGCAGTGATTTCCTCATGGTCTCTTTAGGATAGTTTAATTTAGCATTATATGACCCTAATATTTGTAAATCGAGAATAAAATATGGACATACAGTAACAGATGTATCTATATACATTTTTACATACATTCTATTTATATATAGGTGTGTGTGTGTGTGTGTGTGTTGATGAGTTGAATGGAGCAGTTTATTTGTGAATGGAGCACAGTATACTGTAAGTAAACACAGATGTTCTACTGTGGTCGTTTTTAACATTTCTGGCAAATTTGTGTATTTCATAACATTCACATATCGGTTTATCTGTAATTTTAAAGGATAAGAAGAGCAATACTTGTTCACAATGACTTTCTTTTGGCAGTTTTCACCATTACATACAGTATACAGTGCACTGGAATACACGAGGAGAGACATTATATATATACTTTACATAGCACTGGGATTCAAGGTTTAGGGAAGTAGTAAAAGATTAAGTAGGTAATTGTTTTAGGGGGCTCTGCTAGTGGAGCAGTTCACATTTAGTAACCGGATGGCTGAGGGGTAGATGCCACTCTTAACTCTAGTGGTTCTACATGGTGGCATTCTGAAATACCTCCAGGGTGGAAGTGGGGCAAACTGACCATGGCCCAGATGGGATGATACTTTTGGCAAGTGGCATGACACTTCTTCCTTACAGATCAGATATTGATGTCAGGGGAGCATCTATAATCCTCTCTGAGGTTCTAAAATCCTTTGGATTCTTCTCTTGTCCTTCTTGCTTGACCCATCAAATCAGCAGAAGAGGGAGAAGCACAGGACTGAGCTGATGGTTACATTGTAGAAAGCGGTGAGAATCCTCTTAGAAAGGTCAGCCATCTTCGACTGATGCAGGAAGAACAATCTCTGCTGAGACATCTTTAATACTGTGGTGATTAACTTGCGTTTGTTCGATATGGTGATATCCAGGAGTTTTGTGTCCATAACCTTTTGTATCTCTTTTCCTCATACGGATAATGCTGTTGTGGTGGATTTTGAAGCCCACGATCATCTCTACTGTTTCGGTGGGGTTGATTACCAAATTTGATGCACATCGAGTTGTTGATTTTTGCGGCCTTGTTTATGTATGCATCCTCTGCTCCATTCCTGATCCGACCTATGAGTGTTGTATCATCAACAAACTTTAGGATTTTAACAGGGTCTGCAGAGGAGATACAGTCATTCGTACATAGCATGAAGAGAATTGATGACAGGACACAGTCCTGGGGTGCACTGACATTTGTGGTTAAGGGGCCCGAATTGACCTGTTGAAAACTGCCAATCTAAGCATATAGCTGGGAAGGGATGTCTAGCTTGGCCGTCTTTTTCGATCAGCAGATTCCAAATCTATAAAAAGGATTCTAGCATAAGACACCAGTTGATCCAGATGTTCATGTGTGAACTGTAGGACCATGTTGTCAGTATCTTCCGCTCTTCCTCTACTTTTTAGTTTTAGTGATGAGCTTTTTTTTAGGTTCCTATTTATTCATAGGATTTGATTTGTTATGTATAAATTCCCTCAAAAGTATTGTATTAATGTAAATATGGTTAAAGAATATGAAAAAAAACATTTTATAGGGAGCAACAAAAGATTTGGTGTTTGAAAAGTGCAATAAAATGTGGTTCTAGCCATCAAATAATTGTCCT
Source organism: Gastrophryne carolinensis (assembly GCA_027917425.1). Lineage (NCBI taxonomy): Eukaryota > Metazoa > Chordata > Amphibia > Anura > Microhylidae > Gastrophryne > Gastrophryne carolinensis. Next base: position 379,078,623 of record CM051236.1, read on the forward strand.
GCTGTTATATATTTTAGTCATTTTAGCTTTTTTAACATCCACATGTGTGTTTATCTGTAGTCTTCACTACTAAAGCAGATTCACAATGCTTTACTGTGTGAAACCTCACTATTAGCCTTGATTCAGAGACACATTCGTCTGGACTTTCGTAGCTGTCTGTGTATGTCTTTGTGTGTGTTTGTAATTTTTTTGGTTTTTCTGTACCATTTTTTATTCGTATGTTCGTTCTTGCTAATGCGTATATGCGATTTCGATAGATGGAACAAAATCGGATCATTCGCGTTAGTTCGGAGATATTTTGCGTTCGTTCAGATAACTTACGTTATTGGGATGGGCTTGTGTCTGATTCAGAGAGCTGATTGCCCAGGGACCACCGCCCTATAAAACTGTTTCATTTGCGATACACTTACGGGACCATTTTGCACTCGGCTTGCTTGCTTTTGACCATGTTTTGCGGCTTTGTGGAGGAATATGACCGCCTCTTCCTTTTATTAATTCCTTAGCATAATGACATATATGGCCTCATGAGTTAGCTTGCAACCTAATAAACATTCCATCCACAGCTGTTAAACATGTATTTGCTGACAAATAATTTTTTAAAAATTATTATACAGGGACCACACGTGCCAGAGTGGCACAACTCAGTGCCAGGGTCATTCAGTTGGTGGACGAGATGCAGGAGCTGCCGACTCATTGGGGACCACAGATGAAGAATAATGTTCTGGGGCCTGCCATTGCAGTGTATATATTTTAAAACATGTGAATTTTTATTTTTAAAATTGTAACATTTTTATATTTACAGTTTTGTAAAAAAAGAAAAAATAAAAAAAAATATCTTCAAAGTTGTTCCATTTTAAAAAAATAAGTTAAAAAAAAGGCAATATAAAAATGTCAGTACAAATAAAAAAAAAAAAAATTGTCATTTCCTTTTCTAAATACATTCATTAAGGGTTGGTTACCACAAAACGTGCAAAAACAACATTCAGATAAGATTTATTTAGGTAAGTTTTAGGGGTGGGAAATGCAAGAAGAATGAGACAGCGAAGTGATTTAGCTAAGCATTGTAGCAGAAGTGAGTGAACCAAATATGTAGGCGAGCACATTAATGAGTTAAGTTTGTAGTGCGCAGGCGTAAGGTCGTAAGGATTTTCGTCTGGACGATTATTTATAGAAAAAGGAAATTTGAATCTAACGGGAAACGTAAAGGATTCGTGGGAGGAGACTATGGAAAAAGGGCAAAAACGAAAGCCTACGTTGTAACATGAGTAACATAAGCTAGAAAATGCCATTCTCGTTGGCATATGAACGGACGAAGACTTTACTGAAGGCTTACAATGTATGCTTAGAATCGCGCGTACGCTCATACGCGAGCGGGAAAATTAAAAGAAAAACAGATCGACACAAAAACGAAAGTCTTTTTGTGTTTCTCTGAATCAACCCTATTGTCAGCAAGACTCACGGTGGACAGTGAGAGGGGGGAATTTTAGGGGGTTTGGAGGGACCTTTTTAGACTAATAACCCCCACATCCCTTACCCCTGAGGCAGTACCCTTTGGGTGGTTTCACCTTTCCCAGCAATAGATCCGTCAATTCCCCCGCCAAAGTCCCATCGTAGCAAGGGGTCTACAATGCCGGACCAGCGACTGCTGGGTTGCATCATGACACAGCACTGGCCATTTAAATATTTTGATGTTGTTGCCTTCATTAGCCATGAACATTTTCGTCAAAGATGAATCCCTAAAGTGTTGGTGCCAATCAAAAATGTAAAGGGACTATCCAGGCAAAAAAAAAATAAACTCACATCCCTGCCAGGCCGCAGGCTTGACCCCATTTCTGCATGCCACTGCCACTCCTGGATTCAGTACTATCAGACAGATTTAATGTGGTGGAGGCCCCTGGACAGAAAGTCTGCCTTGAGGGAACATGTGGTGTATGCAGGTATCAGAGTGGGGTGCCCTGGGCCCACCAGTAGAATGGACTCTTCTTTTGGCATGGCCTGCCACACAGAAAGCCAGAGACAACCAGGCAACCCATACCTGATACTTCTGCTTTATTTTGTAGATTTTATGCCTCACCTGACCACCAACTGCCCATTGGTTTTCTCAACTAGATCAGAGCTGAAGACCCCCAAATGGCGGGGGCCATGAGACAGGAGCAACTTGTTCCTAGTCAATAATCTAGTTCTGGCTCCTGCTGTCAATCATGTTGGAGCAGACTACTTTGTTTATTGGCAGCAGGGCATGTTCACTGCTGATTTGGCTTATTACAGTGACATTTTATGTGAACAAAGCCAGTCGAGAGTGTACTCTCAACTTTCGGGTTAAAAACTATGCAATATGACTATCTCAGAAGGGCTAATACATACCTATTCTCCCCTGCAGCAGCCTCTTCGTAATCCTGTTCTACTTTTACCATGCTAAACTGCCTGGTCATAAGTCATCCAGGAGGAAAGAATAGCAGTACCTTCTCTTATTTCTTTACAGAAGAAACAAAGGAGGGGTGGCAGCCGCTCAGACCATTTTATAACTAACCTGGGAGGTGTACTTTAGCAGGGCAATTAGGATACAAAAGTCTTAAAGGAGCCACAGCACTCAAACCAGTTAGCTTGCTGACCAACCTACAATCTGTCTCTAAACTTGGTTAAAAACAGAGGCTCGGTCACTCACATCTGCAGAAGTATGCTTAAGCTGCACCACCAGCGCCAAGGTGCCCCTGTGAGGTGCAGTCCTAACTCTAATCATTTGGGACATACAATGCAATAGATAAATTGGGAGCAGGCTTACCTGAGGTTGCCCTAAACCTCAAGTGCAAGCCATGGGGTGGAAGGGTCAAAGACCTTGCAATACAGCCTAGACCCCACACACCATGTGCTTGCACAAATTCAGAAGAAACAAAGGAGGGTTGGCAGCCGCTCAGACCATTTTATAACTAACCTGGGAGGTGCACGTTAGCAGGGCAATTAGGATACAAAAGTCTTAAAGGAGCCACAGCACTCAAACCAGTTAGCTTGCTGACCAACCTACAATCTGCAAGGTTAGCTATAAAATGGCCTGAGCGGCTGCCACCCCTCCTTTGTTTCTTCTGAATTTGTGCAAGCACATGGTGTGTGGGGTCTAGGCTGTATTGCAAGGTATTTAACCCTTCCACCCCATGGCTTACACTCGAGGTTTCGGGCAACCTCAGGTAAGCCTGCTCCCAATTTATCTATTGCATTGTATGTCCCAAATGGGGCTCTCAGAGATTAGAGTTGGGACTGCACCTCACAGGGGCACCTTGGCGCTGGTAGTGCAGCTTAAGCATACTTCTGCAGATGTGTGTGACCGAGCCCTCTGTTTTTAAACAAGTTTAGAGACAGATTGTAGGATGGTCAGCAAGCTAACTGGTTTGAGTGCTGTGGCTCCTTTAAGACTTTTATTTCTTTACAGAATAGTGAAGACATTCACAGATATCAGAAGAATTGCAGCAGTTATTGCCCATTATGTCAGATAATCAAACAATAATTTTTACGTGTATTCTTTTCAGTAAAAGTTATTTTTCATGAGAGATTCATATACAGATCTTTAATATTAGACCAATTTTAGTGGTGTCGTTCTCATTAAACTGTGATCATCAGCTATATAGTTGCTATACAGTCTATACAGTCACTTCTACACAGTCTATAAGCAAGTGGCAATGCTGAGCAAGCAACCAGGGATGACAGCCAATAACTACTGAGCAGAGCTGATCTGATGTGGAGAAGTCCCCAAACTTCTGCACATCAGTCTGCCTGGCACTGGACATGGTGCTGAACAAGGCAAAGACATGTTTGGACAGGGCAGAGGTCAGCACCCAACTTGGCACAGAATAAGTGGCTGTACGGCAACTGGAAAATGACAGCCCATCGGACCAGGACCAGATGAAGAGAGACACGGCAACCTGAGTCCTTTTATTTAAAGGTGTATTTTTTACTTTGTGGTGGCATGAGCTATTGTTTCTACTGGAGCAGTGCTCACAGCTAGGGTCAGTGCCTATCTGTCAGACCCTTTAAGATAATAAAAATTGTTAATCCAAGTCTTGAATCCAAATCTTCTCCTGGCAGAGCCTAATATTCAAATCCAAACTAAATCCAAACAAATCCAAATAAAGATGATGTGCTGTAACATCTTTGAAAAATGTAGATGGTCCAGGAAGCCATGCTTTCTGTGCATCTGTTGCTGGTACCCAAGCTGCCGGCTACTGAGAGAAAGTCTATTAAGATGTTTTGCATCCTTTAATACTTGCTGATGTGTTACCTTATGTTTTCTGTTTCATATACAGTAATGAATTGAGTGCAAAAACAATGCCTGTGGCAACACAAATCAGCAATCTACTGGCAAATAACTAGAATTTGATTATTTGTTTAATGTCCATAAATTATTATTAAAAATGCACAGAAGCAGGGGCAGTGGAAATGAGCCTTAACAAAAGAAAAGAAAACCAATTCTCTTGAGCCAATATTTACAACCACACAAGACATATGGTGTCGATTATCTAAAGTACATCTGTCACCAAATCGGAGCTTCTGAAAAAAATGCAGCACATGTGTAGACCTCCTAACGCACAGTTAATGCACATGGTGGTATGCCAGTCATCACAATCGTGTGAATTTGTATGGGGTCCCTTGGTCCCCTTACCCATTCACAAGCAATTAAAAAAGGGAAAAAAACTGTTTAAATGATAAAAGAACTAATCATAGCGGCGTCATGTCATCACACATCATCACATGCCCCACACCAGGTGGCAGCCTCTCTGCAGGTCCACTGTCAGGGGGCCGCTTCCTTGTCTGACAGGCTATAAACTTCTTGATGCCAAGCAAATCACGCTCTAACTTCCCTCCTACACTGAATCACTTTATTCTTAAATAATAATTATAAATTGTCCTATAGCTTGAGATATTTTAAGGCAAGTTTACTGAATCAAGGTCTTTATGTTGAATTGGTCTGTTGATGTATAATATCCTTATCAATAAGGTCTTGATTAAAATGATATTTCAGGCATAGCCAAATGTTAGACCATTAGGCTCGATTCAGAGGCACATTCGTCTGGACTTTCGTAGCTGTCTTTGAAAGTTTTTGTGTGTGTTTGTCATTTTATTTGCTTTTTTCGTTAAGTTTTCAATCTTACGAACGTTCTCGCTCGTGCGTATATGCGCTTTCGAAGAACGAAAGCAAATCAGATAATTTGCGTTAGTTCGGATCATATTCCCATCAAAATCTGATATTTTGCGTTGTTCAGATAACCTACGTTATTGCTATGGGCTTGCGTCTCATTCAGAGAGCTGATTACCGAGGGACCACCACCCTATAAAACTGTTTCATTTGCGATCCCCTTACGGGACCATTTTGACCTCGGATATCCTTGCAATGAACCAGTCTAGTGCCTTTGTGGAGGAGCATCACGAGCTCCAGTTAATGGGAATTGAATGTGTCAGCAGGGCCGAGACCAGATTGCACTGGCGATGCACGCACATCCATGGCATGCATGACGTTGAGCTGGTCGAGCTGATCGCGCTTCCCTCCATAAATTGTATAGTGAGCTTCGGCCATGGTTAGCCCGCACCACAAGGAAGGGGCAAGCAATTTCAGGTATGACCAAGATGCTTGGCTGCCTGCAATTTTTGGCGAACGGCTCGTCCAAGAGGCTGGGTGCCCTCTCCGTAGGGATCTTCCAGCCTACACTGAGCCGCGCGCTATCCAAGTTTTTGAAAGGCATGGCTACCATTGTTCGTTCATTTTTATATATAGTTGACATAAATGGTATTTTAAATATCTCTTAATCCCTCCTTGTAAATAGTCCCTGTGAAATAGCTTACACTGTATATCTGTTAATCCCTCCTTGTAACTAGTCCCTGTGAAATAGCTTACACTGTATATCTGTTAATCCCTCCTTGTAAATAGTCCCTGTGAAATAGCTTACACTGTATATCTGTTAATCCCTCCTTGTAAATAGTCCCTGTGAATTAGCTTACACTGTATATCTGTTAATCCCTTTTTGTAAATTGTTCATGTGATATATTTGGCCGGATTTAGCGTGAGCAATGTTTTTCATGTAGCCCAAAGCCAAACATTTGCATGTGGACCTTAATTTGTCATGTGAATGTTAATATTTAGCTGATCCAACATACATATCCTTTGTAGGCCTAAAAAATAGTTAGGTACTTAGTGTTATTTGTATTGGCCAGCATGTTTTTGGAGGATGTTAGGAGTTATTGTTTAATTAATTTACCTAGCCTTGCTAATTTTTTTTTTTTCTTTTTTCCCAGGAACCGCAAAATGGGCCACTCACTGAATGTCCAAGCAGTGGTGGCCCTGGACATGCGGTTACTTAGTGTTCTCGCCGGGTTTCCAGGCTCATCCCATGACGCGTACATCTTGAGTGATCTGGATTGTACCGTCGGTTTGAGTCTGAAGAATTCTACGGTGGATGGCTCCTTGGTAAGTTGACGCAAATAACGTCATTCCCTTTTCACTGTATGCCTATGAATATAGTTTTGGACCCATGTCTGAAGCTATGACTGTTTTTACCCATTGATGACATGTTAAACCGGACCTTAACCATGATCTTTAGCAAAGCACAAACCTTTACAAAATGCGTTTCCACAATTAGTAAATAATATATTTATACTTTCTAGCAAATTACTTATTATTCTTCCCCACACTCGGCTGCAAATTTGTTCTTGACTTTATGATAGGGTCTGCGCCATCTTTGCTCAGAAGCATGACACTTACTGAGTAGAGGAGAGCGGGATAAAGTGCAGGGGGTGGGTAAGAGCTGTGCTTGGCTCAGACAAAGCAGATCTGGTGTCCTGAAAAGGTAAGACATCTAAGAATGCTGAGTAGCACACTCCTAAGCCAATACCTGTTAGCAGTCTGCCTGATTTGCCCTCATCCGCCAGCTTGGATGTTTAAAGGGTCAGAACATGCAGTAGATGGTGTTAGGCTGTTTCTTTAGCAGAGCAATCTGTATGTTCAGGGTGTGTCTAAAATATAAGATAGGCTCTTATTCAGGGTGAACAACCTTTTTTTTTAATACATTTTTGTGTCATGTGTTTTTTATGTTAGTATTTTCTTATTCTTTCAGGGGATTCCGGCTATCCGCTAGTTCCCTGGCTGCTGACACCCGTCCTTCGGCCACAGAATGCCGCACAGGATGCCTACAATCGGGCGCACCACAAGACCCGGGCCGTTGTGGAGAGGGCATTTGGCCTGTTAAAAACACGCTTCCGGTGTTTAGACCATACTGGGGGAGCACTCCAGTATGACCCCAAAAAGGTCATAGACATCATACTGGCCTGCTGTGTCTTACATAACTATGCCATCATGCAGCGTGTCCCCTGGTATTTGGATCTGCCCCCCTCTCCACCCAACCAGGACCCAGAAGACCACTACCGTGGCACACCTAGTGCCTCTGGCCAAGCAGTTCGGGCCAATTTGATTCAGACACATTTTGCATAATTTGTGTTGCCTGTGTTTGTTTTGTGCCTGTAATTATTATTTGCTTCTCTAATTTTGCCTTGTAAATCTTTTATTATTTTTTGGTGTATCAATTAGTAATGAGTTAATTACTAAAATATTCACACATTGTCTGCGTTTTTTTGCCCTGTTTGTTTAGGAAAACCTTAAGTAATCTATTTTTTATTGAAATATGAAAATTTGGAGTTGGGGGGCACTCGCATGCTTCATGTAAATACATAGTACAACATTTAAATACATTTGTGGCAAATCATGGCACCTAGCAATTGGCCACATCCAGGAGTTTTAAAGTAACGCACTCCAGGCCAAAGTTTTTATCCTAAATAAAATACACAGACATAGGAAGCAAGCATTTGCACCTAGCAATTGCCCTGTAATAAATAGGGCCACATACTCACCCTCTCCTGCTTGGCCACATTTGCCACAGACACAGGTGTAAAGCAGCCATACCTATTCCACATCCATCCCATCCAGTGGCCGACCCAAACAAGAAGCCCCAGTCCAAATCCAAGTCCAGTACAATCTCTGCCAGGGTTCAAGGTAGTAGTTAGCCAGCCCAGAATGTCCCTAATCATGCCTACAAACAGGATGAGCCAGAAGCAATGTAATTAGGCCAAAGCCTGCAGCGCAACAGCTTGAGTGGCAGATTCAGTGAGGCTTGAGCTCAGGCATTGGCTAGTGGGGTATCTCAGCACTCTAATGAGCCATATGGGCGAAAATCCAAAGCATACAAGCAAAGCCATACAAAAAGGCTATATTGGTAGCACTCACCAGACAGGTCAATACAGTAGAGATGTAGAGAAAAGATGTGGAGCAGATACAGGGCAAATAGGTGTTAAAATGGTTGATGCCCATAAAACTCTGGCGGTGGGCCTTGCAGGTGGCCCATCACCTGGGCATGTGTGGCATTCATAATCTGCAACTGTTCCAACATGTGTCTATTGGTTGTTCGAACTTCATCCAGCATGCCACTGAAATTACTAGTTAAGGTGGCCATGTGGGTGTTGCTAGTTCGAACTTCCTCAAGCATGGCTGTGAAATTAGTAGATAAGGAGGCCATGTGGTTGTTGGTTGACCTAAATTCTGCCAGCATGTGCTTGCCAAATCCTCTGCAGCAGACCTTCCCATGGGGACTGTAGGCTCAGTCTCTGCATGCTGCCCACGATGGCCTGGCAGCATGCGGCCAGCTTCACTCTGCTGCAGAGGATTTGGTGAAGAAACATGTTGGGACAGTTGCAGATTATGTTCCAGGGGGGTCTGTTGTGAAAGTTCCATCAAGGTGGCATCCTCCTCCATCTCCTGGATTTCCTCCATCAGTGTGTGGGTCTGTTGGGACATGTGAAAAAAAAGGTTCAGTTTGGGCCCTAAATATATTTGTTATGCCAATTAGTCATGTTCATTCACATGCATCAACAGATTCAGCAAAATACACTTACCGTATATATCTGGTCCTGGCTCCTAGGCAGCACGGAAGTTGACGGCGTGGTCCAACTGGATGAGGCTTCCACACTAGCTGAGGGTTGATGCTGGGCTGTATTGTAAAAACAAAAGGCACGTAAACACCCAAATATGCATTAATGATCTGTATTACTACATATGCTTCTATAAAACACGTGGGCAAGCAGGAATGGTAACTCCCCCAATGGTCCAAGTTGACCTTCACTATGCATGTCATTATCTGTTATATGTATGAGTCACCCTGTACATACACATTGGTCACCTTAAATAATACAAACATGCATGTACTGCATGTTATGAGGCTTTACACATCCCTAACGGGCCATTAGGGACCCACACTCAGCTTGCAAAGAGCATTTTGCTTTGGAGTATGCTGGTGGGCATTCTTATTATGTAGACCTTTCCCTGACCCCAGATCAATTATTTGAGACCAAAGTACAGCTCAAACCCAAGTGGCCTAAAGACAAAGAAGGAAGTGTTGGATATGATTGAGTAGAATCACATAACAGGCAGTCCTTTGCTAATATTAAGACTTTAATAGTGACCATAAATACTGTCCAAGGTCATGTATGGCCTAGAAAATTAGAAAATGAACATTCCACAGACATTACACACCCTGCTAAAACTGTAACCTCCCCTACATGACACTTCCTAGGGGCATATATGCCTGTGAGCCTCATTTTACAGGTTTAAAACATTTCACATACACACTAACATTACTAACCTGCTAAAATAGTTGGAATGTCCGTGTCCCATCGCCCCGAGTGGCCCTCTAAGGCCACAGGATGTATCAGGCCCACCACCATCTCCTCAGCTCTGGTAAATTGCAATTTAGTGGGGAAGACTCCGCCAGTTTGTAAGCTGAAAAATATAGTTTCACAAATGTAGGAAAATGTTGACAATACAAGAAGCAGACAAATGCAAAAATGATATATGCACTTGTAATTGAGCCGTTTATTTTGTTTCTTACGTGCTGCATAGGTCTGATATTTTGCGTTGAATCTGCTCCACATCTTTGAGCTCCTCCCCCCGCTTAATTGACCTGTCTGGTGAGCTCCTCTAAAATTTCTGCTTTGCGCAATTTGCTGGTTGCTTTGGATTTTCGCCCATATAGTTCATCATAATGTAAGGTCAGCCCACTAGCCAATGCCAGAGTTTGGGCCTCCCCAAACCTGCCACTCAACTGGCCTTGGCGCAATGTCCGCCCTATTGCTTGATGTTTGGGCTCATCTGTGGTTGCAGGCAATTCGGGGGACATTCTGGGCTGGCTATGTTGGGTAGAAATGTTGGACAGGTGGCTGGATAAAGAATGTACTGGACTTGGGAATGGACTTGGGGTCCTTGCCTGGGTGGCCACTGAACTTGCAGGCGTCGATGTGGCATATGGAGACTGCCTTGCCACCTGTGCCGGTGGCAAATGTGGCCGAGGGGGAGAGGGTGTGCTTGATGTTGTTGGGCTTCTTGCCCTGTGCCTCTGTGGGCCCTTGAGACTTGTGCTTGCATGCCCCTGGGAGGTAGTTGCACGTGTCTGTGGTGTTGCTGAGCTTGGTGGGCTGGGGCTTCTGGCCCGGTGGCTTTTACTCTTTCCATGGCTGCTTTTTCCATGTGTATGTGGAGATGCTGACCTTGGTGGGCTGGGGCTTCTGGCCCGGTGGCTTTTCCTCTTTCCATGGCCGCTTTTCCCCCGTGTATGTGGAGATGCTGAGTTTAGGGGGCTGGGGCTTCTGGCCCGGTGGCTTTTACTGGACATGCCAGCGGAGCATTCTTGGAGAACGGATGTGGTCGTCCGGGGAGGAGGGGATGGGGTTTTTTGTGGGCTGGGGCTTCTCACCCTCTTAGTGGCCTTTTTTGCAGGCGTACCTGTCTGCTTGGTGGCCTGGGGCTTCTTCTTTGCTGCTGCCTCCTTTGGTTTGCTGGTTGTTGGTGCCTTAGCAGACTTTGTTGGTATCGTCACCTTGGCCTGCCCACTGCGGGTTTCCCGCACCTTCGGCCTTGGAATTTTGGAGCGAGTGGTCGGCCCTGAAGAAGCCTCCTCACGCCGCTCTTGCATTTTGCTGCTGCCCTCCTTGCCTGCTTTTGCCTTCCCAACGGCTTTTTTGGGTGCCATAATGTTGAGACTCTGAAAGAGAATGAGCTGTGGGTCCAGGACTCTTTAAATACTAATGCCTGGGTATGACTGGGTCATACCGGCCAACAAGAAGAGCTGATTATGCTCGTAAGTGTATTTTAATGCCTTTGATTTGCCATCTAAATGCATGCCTAGGCCTTAAGGAAGCGCAGGAAGAAACGGTTTGGTTAAAAAGTGTGTAAAACTCTGTGCCAAACAGAAGTTAGGGCCCACATGTGCGAACCAAATCACTTCCATCTAGAAGGATAGTTTGAGGCTCAAAATGTGTCTGGTAATGTCATTTAGTCAACTGATCGATTTGTGACAAATATTGTATGCAGCTATGTTTATTTTGTGTTTTTTAGACGATGCTTCAGCGCAGGTACGACTACCTGCCCAACTCTTTGGAGAAGACCCGTTGCCCTGGAGATCGTTTCCAGGATCCAGCAGGAGACTGACACCACCTTCACCCACACGCAGATCATGCAGCATCGGTCGGACCTGAAACGGCTCCACATGCCCCGGATGTGGCAATTTTTCGGACTCCATTACCCAAGTAAGTACATAGCGATTGCATGCTAGATGTAAATAATACAGAAGGTAGGCCTTTAACTTTTTATAAATACTATTTTAAAAACAAAGCCACCAAAAAATGGCATTTGTGAATTAAAAAAAAAAAAAAAACTGTTTCAGTGTCATTTCATTTACAAAATACATTAACACAAAACAAATGGGCCGAGAAATATTTAGAGATGAAGATTCACATGACCGCAAAGTGGTTTGGGTAAGTTTTAGGGGTGAAAAATGGAAGAAGAACCTAACCGCAAAGTTGTTTAGGTAAGTTTTAGGGGAGAAAAATGGAAGAAGAACCTAACCGTGAAGTGGTTTGCGTACGCTTTAGGGGTGAAAAATGGAAGAAGAACCTAACCGTGAACTGGTTTGGGTAAGTTTTAGGGGTAAAAAATGGAAGAAGAACCTAACCGCAAAGTGGTTTGGGTAAGTTTTAGGGGAGAAAAATGGAAGAAGAACCTAACCGCGAATTGGTTTGTGTAAGTTTTAGGGGTGAAAAATGGAAGAAGAACCTAAACGCAAAGTGGTTTGTGTAAGTTTTAGGGGTGAAAAATGGAAGAAGAACCTAACCGCGAAATGGTTTGTGTAAGTTTTAGGGGAGAAAAATTAAAAAGTGATTTAGGTGAGTTTTAGGAGTCATAAATGGAAGAAGAAGGAAAGCGCAAAGTGATTTAGGTGAGTTTTAGGGGTCATACATGGAAGAAGAAGGAAAGCACAAAGTGATTTAGGTGAGTTTTAGGGGTCATAAGTGGAAGAAGAAGGAAAGCGCAAAGTGATTTAGCTAAGCATTGTAGCAGAAGTGAGTGAAGCAAATATGTAGGTGAGCACTTTAATGAGTTAAGTTTGTAGTGTGCAGGCGTAAGATCGTAAGGATTTTCGTCTGGACTGGATTATTTATTGAAAAAGGAAAACAGAATCTAACGGGAAACGTAAAGGATTTGTGGAAGGAGACGATGGAAAAAGGGCAAAAAACGAAAGCCGACATTGTAACATGAGAAAAAAAAAACGGAAAACTAACGATGGAAAATGCCATATTCCTAATCGTACTCTGTCATACGAACAAACTAAGACTTTAGAGAGGAAGCACGTTGGTTTAGGACCGCTTGGCAAGGTAAGATGCTATTTATAAATTTGTTAACCTTTTTCAATCAAGCCATTAAACATTTTTGAAATCCTCCAAATATTTAATGAATACCTAGAAGTGTCTCTAATTCACAAACAATGACATACAAGTATTTTTATAAATTCCCTGTACCTAAACTGAGAAGTTTTTAGTAGAGCAGTTAAGGGGAGATGTAGGTTTTTTTATATTTTAATATCATAATATTTATCCGGGAAAATGCTCTTCAATTTAGTATTATAAGGCCTGGGCAGACTAAATTAGCCCATAGAGAGCTGCAATTTGCACATTTTAAAAAAGAACCTCATTGGAACACTCCTGCATACACATTAGAGGAAATGCCCCATCTCATGGTCAAGTTAATTGCAAGAGATTATAATTCACCATTTTACCACTATCTATATATATATATAATATATTAACAACCAAACATTAGCAATGGCAAATGTTTAGAAAATCAAAGAAACATGAATTTTCAGAATGAAGAATTTTAAAAGATATAGATAAAGAAGAAAATGCCTTTATATTAAAACATAAAAATAATAAATCTTCTGTGTCGTCACTGGTATTTTAAACAAAACCCAATGAGGTTGCTAAATTGTTTGTCATAAATAATGAACTGTGGCAGTTTCGCTCCATTTCCAAATCTAAATAGACACAATCAAACTAAAGCCTTCAATCATTCTTACCAGTCATCTGCTTTACATTTGATTCAATTAGAATCAATTGTCTGCATTTTTATACCCCACTCTTCTATAGAGGACAATGTAATGTAATGTACAGGTATAAATGATCTCATGCTAAAAGCTTGTGGCTTTTGCAGAATTACAACACATACATACACTACATTACATACACGAATATGTAACTATCCATAATATTATAAGTGACAACCAACACGGTTTTACTAAGGACAGAAGTTGCCAGTCTAACCTGATTGGCTTCTATGAGGAGGTGAGTAGAAGCCTGGACAGAGGGGCTGCTGTGGATATAGTTTTTCTGGATTTTGCAAAAGCATTTGACACTGTCTCCCATAGACGCTTATTGGGGAAATTGAGATCTTCAGGATTAGAAAACGCAGTTTGTAACTGGATTGAGGACTGGCTGAAGGATCGTGTGCAGAGTTGTGGTTGTGGTTAATGATACCTACTCTGAATGGTTACGGTTGTAAGTGGCGTACCCCAGGGTTCAGTGCTGGGCCCTCTATTAGTCAACATGTTTATAAACGACATAGAAGATGGGATTAGAAGTCTCTATTTTTGCAGATGACACAAAGATATGTAGCACATATGTAGCGACCATGAGATGGGGCATTTCCTCTAATGTGTATGCAGGATTGTTCCAATGAGGTTCTTTTTTAAAATGTGCAAATTGCAGCTCTCTATGGGCTAATTTAGTCTGCCCAGGCCTTATAATTGAATATAATTGAAGATGTTCACAAGCTTCAGGCTGACTTGGACACATTCCCCTCGATTCAAAGAGCAAAAGTTAATTGATTTCGTATCGAGAATCGTAAGTTTGGGTGGGTGTTAGTCATTTTTTCCTGTTTTTTTGGCCATTTACGACTCGCACGAGCCTACGTACGAATGCGTATATGCTCTTACGATCAGCGGAAGTTCGTTCCTAAATTTTAGGATCAAAACGTAAAACTTAGGATCAAATCCTAAAACTTACGATCAAAACGTAAAACTTAGGTTAATTGGATGTGTTTAGGTGTGATTCAGAGAAACCTCTAAACGCGTTTTAAAAGAAAGCCACAGCCGACACCTTTTAGCAGCCGGATTGCTGTTCGTGAACAGGTTTTTTGGCTAAGTGGAGGAGTCTGCGCGTCTTGTGCTCCAATGAACTGCATGTATCAGCATGGCCGAGGCCATTAATTGTATGGCAATGCATACCTGATTCATGTATGCCTTATAAAAGCATTTTAATGTGGACCTTAATTAGTCCTTTGCATGTAAACCTTTATTTGGCAATATATTTGCGTTAATTAAAGAAACTTATGTCCTTTGTTATTTATTTTAAAATTGAGGTACTAGAATAATATTTTTAGATTGCATTTATTGGTGTAGTTGTTTACCTTTGCTTTGTTTAATTATTTAAGCACATCTTTGGTCAGATGCATCACACTTACTGAGGAGAGGAGAGCGGGATAAAGTGCAGGATGTGGGTTACTGCTGTATTTTGCACAGACAGAGCAGAGCTGGGGGCATGGAAAGGTCAGAAATCAAAGAATCCAGAGCAACACAGTCACAAGGCCCTTTCTGTTTGCAGGCTGCCCGATAATACCTGAGCCGCCATCTTGGCTGTTTCTAGGCTCATAACATGCAGAAGTTGCTGGGTGTTTTTTAATATTTGTGAGCAATCTGTATGTAGAGGGTGTGGGTAACCACACTAAAAATGTAAAGTTGTACCATTTGAAGCCTAAATATTAAAATTAAATCCACAAGTAAAAAATGCAAGTTAAGTAAAAATTAAACAAAGTAAGATTTACTTATGCAAATGCATTCATTAATGGTTGGTTACTACAAAATGAATGAAATAAAGAAAAATAAAAGACCAAATATTTAGAATGCACTTTAATGAGGTAAGTTTGTAGTGCGGAGCCGCAAGATCAGAAGGATTTACGTCCAGACAAAAAAGGAAAAAGGGCAAAACCAATGTTGCAACCTGAGAAATGAAACGGAAAATTCAGGATGGAAACTGACATAGGTCTGATTCCCGAACTGCCATACGAACGGACGTATATTTTAGGATAGAAACGTATTTGCTTATTGAATCACTCGCAAGTTCATACGAACGCACGAGCGTTCGGGAAAAATAGGATGATCGTGAGCCAAATCCAAGCTGTTACATGTTTCTTTGAATCAACCCAATTGAGTGTCTGGGCATCCACTTGGCAAATGAAGTTCAATGTGGAAAAATGTAAAGTCATGCACTTGGGGTCTAATAACCGGAAGTCCACATATATGCTCGGGGGAGTAAAATTAGGAGAGCCACTTGTTCAGAAGGAACTGGGGGTACTGGTAGACCACAGGCTAAATAACAGCATGCAATGTCAAGCAGCTGCTTCCAAGGCCACCACAATATTATCATGCATTAAAAGAGGCATGGAATCACGGGATAGGGATGTAATTTTGCCTCTTTACAAGGTACTTGTGCGCCGTCACCTGGAATATGCCATCCAGTTCTGGGCACCCATTCATAGATAGGACGCTTTGACAATGGAAAGGGTGCAGAGGAGAGCCACCAAACTAATAAGAGGAATGAAAGATCTTAGTTATGAGGAAAGATTACGAGAATTAAATCTGTTTAGTCTTGAAAGGAGGCGATTGAGGGGGGACATGATTAACTTGTATAAATATATAAATGGCCCATACAAAAAATATGGGGGGAACACTATTTCATGTAAAATCCTCTCTAAGGAAAAGGGGGCACTGCCTTCGATTGTAAAAAAAGAAATTTAGTCTGCAGTGGTTATTACTACTACAGCACTAAGGAAGATGATAGCACTTTATATATAAAAATAACAATAATAATAGTGGAAAGCAATACTTATTTACCTAGAAAATCGATGTGCATTCTCACATGGCCACCCTATCCTTCAATATCCCTTTTCAGGACACTCAGGAGTCTATGAGACTCTAGGGTAGCCTGATACCTCTCTCCCTCTCCCTGGGGCATTCTAATTTTGGATTTTTTTTTTAATTGTATTTCTTCAGGTTTTTTTTTACAAAATGTGGGTTTTTATAGGCATCCCATTTACCATTAAAACTACTTTGGCATATTTGGTTAGATACAGTTTTTATCTAATGAACAATAGCCTGACTTTTTATTTTTTAATTGCATATTTTTCAGGTTTTAACCCTGTGCAACCAAAGAATTCTTCAAGGGATTAGTTCCAGAAAGACAAGTCCACTACAACAAGCTGGGTATGCCTAGAAAGCGTAATGTGTGTACTTTCAGGGATTATATGGTTTGTGGGGGGTATTCCAAATGTAAGGGCTATTTTGGTTAAAAAAAATGCAAGTGCCCACTTTGTATGAAGAGCTGAAATTCTCAAATAAAATTACTCTTTCGTGTATGTTTTACTTTGGGGTGTTTGACAACTCTTTCCTTGACAATACCTTTGCATGTTGGGTATTGTTCTGATTTGTTTTTTTTGGGGGGGGGGGAAATGTTTCTTTGATCCTGCTTTTTTATTCTTTTTTTAGGGAAACCCTGTGTAACCAAAGAATTCATTGAGGGATTACTTCCAGAAAACTGCCCACATCAACAAGCCTGGTATGCCTAGAAAGCTTGAGGTATGTACTTCCAGAGAATATATAGTTGTGGTGAGTATTTCAAATGTAAAGGATTGTTTCTTGAAAATCTGCAAGCACTGTTCAGTTTGGGGGAGTCTCCTGGGTAAGAAAGAATGTCCACCAATACACATGTGGTACCGTTGTAATCGGGAGAAATAGGGCTTTTACATGCAGTGAGATTTTATTAAAAACTTTTATTACAAAAAAACACCAGAATTTGTAAAAAATAGATTTTTTTTTTTGCACATATTTCATCCAAAAATATTGAGAATACACAAAAAAATTGGAAACAAGACAGTTTATGTTAAACTTGGAAATCCATTAAAAAATCACAGTTGAACATGTGTAGCCCAAAATAGTGAGAAATGGTCTGGCAACAGAGGGTGACAAAAACTTTAGGTAGGCTGACACTAAAAGGGTTAAAAGCAACCAATTTAACATTAAAACTGCCTAGGGGTTTATTGTTTTAGATTTTTATCTAAAGAACAATAGCTTGATTTTTTCTTTTTTAATTGTATTTTTTCGAGTTTTAACTGTTTTACTAAATGTGGCTTTTGAAGGCATTCCATTTAGCATTAAAACAGCCTGGAGGTTTATTATTTTATATATTTTGGTATTTTTTGGCATTTTTGTGGCATTTTTAGAGGGTCCAGGGAGCCATCCACGGGAGACTCACCCCATCCGTCTCCCTGTACCCAGTGAGAGTTGTTCGTCTCCTGACCCCTCAATAGCCACGGCATGGTGCGGGACCGCAATATCTCACCTGGCGGCTTGTGTCACCTGCCTTCACCTGGCAAGGGCCGCCTTTCACGTCTGCAAATTACACACTCTGCGGCATATGTTACCTCAACACTAACAAAAGTAAAGAGAAAGGTACAACGAACGGGAAAAGGTGGGGGAGGGAAGGGAGTACTATACACTATGGCACACCGAGTAATGCTCTGCCCTCCAGAGATTCAGTGTATTCTACCCATCGGTGCCAGGTCGCCATAAACCTTTCATCTCTATAATCCGTGGAGAAAATGAGGTTCTCGAATCTCATTTATTCATTCACTTTCTAACCCAAAGTGTAATTGATGGGGGTTCCGAGGATTTCCACACTAGCAGAATACAGGCCTTGGCCGCATTGAGCAGATGACATAATAGGGATTTATGATATCTTTACAACAGCTGAAGGAGGCAAAGCGCCAGGTCATCAGGCACCTCTCCATCTGTTACCTTAACCGCTATTTGTCTAACCTTCTCCCAATACTCTTTAAGCTTCTGGCAAGCCCAAAATATGTGTAATTGATCCCCTGTTCCCCCATCACATCTCCAACATTCCGAGGGAGTTTCAGAGCACCATTTATTCAGTACCGTCGGTACCCTGTACCACCGTGTTAGCAGCTTGGTAGCTTGGCAACTACACTCTTGGTATTTAGTGCAAATTGGGGTCTTATGTGGCAGCAAAAGTATTTTTTTTCATTGTTCAGGCATTAAAACTATACTTAGATCCCTTTCCCACTTTGCTAGAAAGGGGAGGTCGCCGAAATCAGCGGGGGTCGCTAGTATTTTGTATGTACTCGAGAGGGTATGTCTTTGAGGGTGTTTACTTTGACAAACCTCCTCATACGGCATGAGCTCCTTCCGGCGCTCTCCCTGTACTTGAAGGGAGGTAAGAAAGTGCGTCAACTGGATACGTTGCCAATATGTCCACCGGGGACCTTCTTCATCTGCGCCATGTCCTCTAGGTCTACCCATCCTCCCTCTGATAAAAAGTGATGCACCCTATACAAGCCTGCCCTCCTCCATTCTCTAGCTGTCTACATTAGATCATCTGCATAGGCAGTGACCTTGTAGTGCCCAAAAGCATTTTCGAACCCCCTAATGTCTGGGTTCCCTCGCACTCTGCACTGGAGAGGCTCGAGTGTGAGTATGAAGATAAGCAGTGAAAGGGGGCACCCCTGCCTCATCCCATTAGAGATCTTGAAGGCGTCTGATAGTAGACTGTTCATTGGCACTGATGCAGAGGGGGCACTGTACAGGCTTTCAATCCACCTCAGCATATTCATATTGCTAGCTTAAATTGCCAGTTGACCCGATCAAAGGCCTTCTCTGCATCGGTCGCGAGGAGCAGGGTGGGTATGTTCCTCTGCTGTGCCATATGTAACACGTTTAACACTTTCGTGGTGTCATCTCTTGCTTCCCTATGGGGCATAAAACCAACTTAGTCCAGGCCTATTACCTGGTGTAAATATGGAGCTATCCTGGAGGCCAAGATTTTGGCAAACAACTTTACATCCGCGTTCAATAGCGATATTGGCCTATAGCTTGTGCTTAGGTTGGGGTCTTTGCCCTCTTTGGGTAGTACTGTGATGTCACTTTAAGAGTGTCACTGGGAAATGCGTCATCCTCTTTAATTGAATTTAGTACATCAAGGAGTTTTGGGGCCAGTAGAGGGAGCATTTTTTTTATAACATTGAAGATGAAAGCCATAAGGGCCCATTTCCTTCCTTGCGGCCGAGGCATCAATCGCACCCTGAAGCTTCTCCATCGAGATTGACTCTTCCATAGCTGCTATGGCCCTCTCAAAAAACTTGGGTATTCTCTAATATACTGTGCAACCTGTGGCTCCTGACCCTTACCCCCGGTCTCTGGGAGATTATATAAGTCTTCATAGAGTTTACAGAAGGCTTATGCTATATCTTTAGGACGATATTCTCCCTGGAGTCAGCTATTTTTGGAATGAATGGAATTTAACCATTTGAGCTTTGATTTTGTTCGCAACAAATCGTTTTTAATCTTTCCCTTAGGGAGGTCAGAGCCGACAGGTGACCAGCAGCCAGAGATTTTTTTGTGTAAGGTTTCCAGTTTCACTTGTGCACTTCCCATAGCATTCCTGGGCTGACTCCAGATGTGGAATTCAGCTCAAAAAAGCCCTTAATGTCTTTTTGGATTTCCGACACTTCCTCCAACAATGAGTTGTTTAACCTCTAGAACCAGCTCTTTGGGGTGGGGACCGTGCATGACAGGGTAAGTGTGATCAGAGCATGGTCCAAAAGCGTGATGTTGCCTATGAAGGTTGCAGATACCAAAGATAAATGGGGAACCAGGAACAGGTCTATCCTAGAGTACGTACCATGTGGAGGGAAGAAGAAAGTATAGTCGTGGGTACTTGGTTGTTGTATTCTCCAGGGGTCTACCAGCTAGTGCAAGGTGAGGACCCACCTGAGGCAATTCAGTTTGGCATATGAGATGAGTGGTCCCCCCCTGAAAGTATCCAGAACCTGCTCTATGGCAGCAGAGAGCAGCTCTCGCACTTGCTCCCGTCCGCCATATTGGTACACCCACCTCCACCTTGCCTCGCGACTTCTTCCACTCTCTCAGCTGTTCAGGGGCATCGGGGATGTGGGCCCCTCTCCACTAGAGTCCTCAGGAGAGGAGGAAGCTGACCGTCTCCAACACTCATCCTCGGGCGCTCCCTGCTGTGTTGGTCCAGGCGCCACCTTGCTTTTCAGCTCACTGCTCTCTCCAGACTCTGCTGACGCTCTTCTCGGGGGACCTCCTGGGTCTGTTCCCCTCTCCTCTCTGCCTGCTCCACCACTTCGACATGCCTCACAGGAACCGTATGCTGCTCTCAGAATGCACTGCTCTGACCAGGAATGCTGGAGCTTGCCTCACAGCCTGCTTACTTCTCAACTTCCAGGACACGCCCCCATACACTTTGTATCTAATATAAAAAAAGCAATACAGGGGATTGGAGTAGAGGGTCAGCTTGCAGAGGAATATTTTTTTCAATAAAGAGAAATAAGGTAGATGGTCGACTTGCAGCACCCACAAGTCAGACTGTAGTTGGGTTTCTGACAGTAAACAGTACAAATGCATAATTGTATTTGTTGCAAGGCAAATTGCTACCTATGGTTGATCAGCAACCACGTGACTGAGGTGGCCAATCGGAGCTCTCAATTTCCCCTGGGACCTGAGGAAAAATGTAAGAAGGCTCCTGTTTAATACCGTTAAAGCACATGGGGGCATCAGCAATCAGAATATGTTTTGGTCTGCTTTACTTTACTTTTGATTGGCAGACTCCAGAGTCTCAAGATGCTTCAACACTGCCCCTTGAGGATAATATAGAGCATGGGCAGGTTGCACCAAATCTCCCCTTACACTCTGCCAGGTGTTCAAGCCAGCTGTCTGTCTGAAGATCAGGGGTGCACTACTAGAGGAGTTCTGGGGTTGTGCCCCCTCTAGCAGTGCATGCCCAAGCTGGCCATTCAGATAGATGAGTGTGCCTTAATGTGGGGGGGAATGATGACGTTACAACCCGCACCTGCACCAAGAAATCGCCCACTAGGTGAGTATAATTTTTTTACAAAGTGCTGGGAAGGGTGGTTACAGAGGGGGTCACTCATCTTTGTGTGAGCAGGAGCAGTCCAAAGTTTGCTCTGGGGCACATATGATTGTTGTTACACCACTGATACCTGCTAGCTTGCCCTTTTGAAATGTATTAAAGAAAGTGTATTTACTGTACTGTGGATTTTGCCAATCTCTAACAATTAACATGCCATGCCTGAACTTAACAACACCCAAGCATGCTAGCTTCAAGCCAAAATACATTTCCTGTGGTCCAGAGTAGGGCAAGCTGAGGCATCATTCATATTTTAACTTTGTGCTTTCATCCTGGTAATCTGCTTCCTTATACAAACCGTAAAAGAGAGTTTTCTACAAATGTTAAAACAGGGGTTGTATACAAATGTAAAATCAGAGAGCAAAATTGTAATTACTATCATTGATCAACATGAAGTCTTTTCACAAGGCATTTCACATTCAGAAGCTAGACTGATTAATCTGTTGCTAGTCAGTTTCTAGCTTATGTCTCCGCAACGTACAACAGCCGCAACGTGCAACAACCGCAGCCACAGCATAGATGGAATGTTAAAACCTTTAATTATGCTAAGGAATGTTCCTAGTAAGATCTGTGTTACCACTCACTTTAAATCTGTATATTAAAACAATACATAAAAAGCTAATAATTGTAATCCTTGTTCTTTAAAACATGAGAAATTTGGAATGTGCAAAGTTGATAAAATAAGAGAAGACCCCAAATGAAAGAAAACAATATTGAATATTAAAGATGAACATTTTAGGTATTAGGAATAAATAAAAACTCCCCAAACCTGGCTTGCTTACCCTCCCTGCCCCTCCAGTTTCACAATTTACAACTTTAATTGTGCTCCAGCATCCCTCGGTCCCACGCCGGTCTCTGTCAGACAGCGCCATCTTGCCATTTTGCCATGCACTGCGCCACCCCCCAGATCTTGTGCATGCGCAGTGGCACTGCATAGGCTGCAATCATAGAGGAGCATGAAATCTGAGGAGGTAAGTGTGGCTAAGCCCGCTGCGATCAGTCAGCGACGGCTAAGGGGGGAGGGAGGTAGAAAGGGGCCAGGAATGCTGCCGAATGTCAGCGTTTTAGATAATGCCGACATTCAAAAGGCAGTGAGGGAAGGCAGAGGGATGTTTAAAGAGGAACATAAGAAAAGGTCTGATGTTTCTCTTTAAAACATGAATTTTGAATTAAGCTAACTGGAGGCATAGAAATGGGTCCCCAAATTTCTTTCATGCTGCCTAGTTTATCCAGGCCAATAACCGTGTATAAGGACAATGGGGCAACCTGGTGTGATGTGGGGTGCAGTTACACTTGCAGTTGACGAGTTCTTAAAGAGACACACATAAAGTAGAATAGTAGATGGATTTATTCTATATTAAAGCGGTACATGTGAAGTAATCGCTTTTTACGTGTTTCATCACAGGTTTCATACACAGGCTTCTCCCTCTTTGTCAGGTCACCTATGGACTTTGTCCCTCTGGTAGAGGGCTCAGAACCCTTTCCCAGTCCGAGTATTCCTGGGGCTGTCATGGGTTCTTCATATCTGCCAACACTTGAGCCTGCTATCTTACTTTCTAGCTCCTCTCCAACATGACTCTTTCCCCTCAGGTGAATAAAACATAGAATACTGGCTTTCTGTGTAGCCCATAAATAGTGTAAAGGCCACTCCCAGGAACACTCATAGCCAGATCCGGACACATACACCATACACGTGTTTATCAAATCCCCCAAGTACCCTGAGCTGGTTATGTTTTATAGCTCTCCACACAGATGCACAGGTGAAGTAATTAGACCTTCAGCAGAGCTACAGAGCTGCCTGCATGGAGATCGACAAAACAGGACCTGTTGGGGTACATTAAAAAAGGGTTGAAAAACATTGGTCTAGACCACATGCTGTACATAAGTCAAGGGACCCATGGTCATGGTCTGAAATGATTGGTATGATTATTGGTACCTTGTGGTGACATTGATCTTGGAAAAGTCTTTGTCTCTATTATATCATGGATTCTGTGCAGCTGTTAAAGAGGACCAAAAACATTTTTTGGCCGTCTCTCAAGTCTATTTCCTGCCCTGGGTCATTCCTAATAGGGCTTGTTTTTCAGTGTTAAAAACCCTAATTTTCCTCATCTTGATTCTCAGTCACACAACACATGTGTGGGTCTCTGGCAGCTTCCACACTCTGCATGCTTGTCATACTCATCAGACTTCAATGTGTGTCTGTGGGGGATGCTGTAGGGTGCTTGGGGTGCAGCAAATCCATAGCTGTCAATCAAGGTTTGAGGGGAGTTTACAGGGAAAGAAAGAGACATTGTATATGGGTTTTGTTATACTTCAATCTTAGCAGAAGTAGGTGCCCTGGAATCACTCAATGTTAAGAGTGGATACGGATATTTTTCTGTGAGATGGGCCCATGCTGCAGTCCTCATGTTTGCTGGCCTGTGCTTAGAACACATTACATTTACTTCCTTAAAAGAAAAAAATTAACAGACTCCTGACTGAGTGTTGAGAGGAAGCAGCTATGCAGGTTAGATGCAAAGAAGCCTTTAACAGCAGTCTAACGGGTCAGTTCAGTACCATTTGTAAAATATTTGTTTCATGCCTTATTCCCTGAGTGGAATAAGAATGCAGAATGCAGAAATTTTCAATTTAGAAAAAAATACTAGGCTTTGTGAGTGTAATAGTTTTGACAACTGATTTCCTATTTTGATTTCCTATTTTTGATGTGGGATAGAATCTGGTTGTGGTTGGTGCGGATTTATCCAGAACAGGATCTATGATGAGATTAGAGTCTCCAGCTATTGCCAATGAACCCTCCATTCTTGGGATAATGTCTCACCATAGATATTTAAAGAAGTTCATTTTATTAATATTAGGGACATAGTATGAAAGAATGGAGACTATAGTGTCTCCAATGTTCCCTTTGACCAGAAGTTACCTTCCCTCTTTGTCTCGAATACATTTGGTGAGAGAAAAGGGGATCCTTTTTGAGAAGCAATTGGTTAGTCCTCTTTTCTTTTCCCTAAAGCTGGCATGATAGAGAAGAACTATCTAGTCTTGTCTATAGCAGCTGCATTGTAGTGTCTGAGTTGAAACCTTGTACATTGTGTGTAGCTATTTCTTTTGTGTGTTTTTGATGGAATGGGTGGATTGTCCATATGTCAGTGGAGTTGAGATGACTCAGTAGGTAGTACAGTGGGGCCCCACCAATTGCGACATGAAAGAGGGAGAGGAGAGAAGGTGAAAGGGGGAAGAAGGGTAGAGAGATATAGAGGAGGTGGCCCAACAACATCCACTATCTGCATAGAAATACATGGTATTTTGTCATTTTAACTTTAACGTGTGGTGACAGAGGAGCTCAGTCTGTAATCCAATTTTGATAGGTCCAAAGGCAATGGCCCAAGACAACTGAAAAAGTGTAATGAGAGTAACATGCATTAACCAACCAGCATTCCAGTTAACGAACAACAATATGAGAATGCTTAGTTTTGTGAACCAAACTTAGTTTCAGACATGTATAACTAAACATTTGTGATCAGGATTGGAGTTAGATAGGTAAACTGGAGGGGGTCTGGGAGCGAACCCCGGGAGGAAGTGTCCTGGGGTCCTGAGGGTCCTTTTGGACAGGAGGATACCTGAGGGTGCTAAGGCTGTCCGGGTGGGGTTGGGGAAGAGGGAAAAAGGAGGAGAAGGGGGAATGTCATGATATTGGGATAGGGTATCATTATATTGAAGTATCATTATGAATTGTGTGAGGCCCAACCAAAAATAGAAGTGTCTTTAGAGTTTGTTAAATGACAGTAAGGGTTGGAACATAGGGCCAAAATGCAGTAATATAATGCCAATACCCTTGAATGATAGAAGGGTTCTGTAAGACAAGTGTTGGGTCAGACAAAGTTAAGGGATTTTTGTTTTGATCAAATTGACTATCTTTTCGGTGTCAAATAAGATGTTATTTGGGGAACCAGGATTTTTGGGTGAAGTCACCCTGTTCTCTTCACAGGGGGTTGCTATGGATGCCTCTAAGCCCATGAGTGAGGAAGGGGTCCAATACATCTTCTTAGGGAGAGGAAAAGCGTACGGTATACAAGTCCTAGGTTCAGCAAGTGTTCAGCAGGTTCTTCTGTGTGCTGCTCATGGGTGGCCCTCTGTGGGAAGAGGGTGGTCTTAGGGTTTTGCCTAGTGGAGCCAAGGTCCAGATAGAGGGGATGGGTCTGGAGGTATAAGGGAAAGATTTTTGGAGGGACCTGGAGTGTGGGCAATAAGTCCAAGCCTAATAAAAAGGTCTTCTCCTTGAAATGAGGAGAAGGAGTGTGATTTGAATGTGAAGTTGAGCCATAGGGGGAATGCCCAGAGATATTTAACACCTTGCTCTTGTAGGGGCAAGAGATGTGGTTTGAGGGCTCTTCTGCGTTGTATAGTGAGGGGGGGGGTGTCAGAAAAGATTTGCATTTTGGATCCTCTTAACTCTAGCTCAGGATTTTCCCTGGAGATCTTTAGAACTAGTTCTTTTATAAAGTAGAAGTGGAGTTTAACCATCACATCCCTGGGCAGTCCATCTTGTCTAATAGGGGTAAGGGCTCTGTGGCAGTGATCGAGTTCCAGGTGGAGGGAGTCCACTTCTGGAATTAGGGATTTGATAAGCTCTTTTATCGCTAAAAAAATATCAGTTTAAAACTTGAAGTTTTGGTGGCATCGTGCTCCGGCATCCTTCGCTCCCGCACCGTCTTCCGCCTAGCAGCACCATTTTGTTTATGCGTCATGCACTGTGCCGCCCCTCAGATCTCGTGCATGCGCAGGGTCATTGCATAGACTGCAATGACACTCGGCGCAGATCTCGCAAGATTTTATGAGCGGTATGGGACTTTTGAGGAGCAGTCGGCGAAGGGTGAGTCTGGCTAAGGCCACTGCCTTCACTCAGTGACAGCTAAGGGGGGATGGGGGTGGAAAGGGGCCAGGAATACTGCTGGATGTCAGCGTTTTAGATAACGCTGACATCCAAAAGGCAGTGAGGGAGGATGGAGGGATGTTTACAGATGAACATCAGAAAAGGTTTGATGTTCCTCGTTAAAGTTTATGGCCTTGATTAGGAAAAGCACGGCAATAGTGCACAGAGGATGAATGGCAGGCCATGGCAAGTGCGTCCGTTGGGCCAGGTCTGGTGCTCTTCCTGAGGTACTCCTGGAGGAACTCTAGCGCAAGCGCCATGGACCCAAGAAGGGCGGCATCTTCAAGCCATCCACCTCTGCTGGCAGGTGGCTTGTTTAACCCCGCCCCTTTTGAATATGTATTGTGCTTCATAGGCAGTTGTCAGCGTAACATGAAAAGCTAGCATGCAACTAATACAAATTCACTGACTGTTCACACAACAATGCAGATAATCCTATGGATCACCTGGGGTAAATTTTTAGCAACTCATTAAAAGTAATATTTAGGATGTTTTTTTTTGTGGGTCCCTGGAATGCAACTAAATCTGTCAATAGCCTTTGAATTGCATTGAGAGACCATCAAATGTTTAATGAGAATTGTGCAAATTTACACGGGATTTTTTAAAGAAGTTAAAGGGGGATTCTTTTTCCACTATAAAAAAATATCACACAGAACAAAGAAAATCAGAGTCGCTCACCATTTGAGAAAGAAGATAAGAAGTCCAC
The DNA here is from genome assembly GCA_027917425.1 of Gastrophryne carolinensis. Classification (NCBI taxonomy): domain Eukaryota; kingdom Metazoa; phylum Chordata; class Amphibia; order Anura; family Microhylidae; genus Gastrophryne; species Gastrophryne carolinensis. The sequence goes on from CM051236.1 coordinate 379,105,688, forward strand.
AGTGTGGAGCTGCTGGAGAAGGATAATTGCCAATCATCGATTGCAAACACGAGTAGAAACAAAAGCTGATCCTCACGCTTCACAGGCGATGAAAATAAACTGTTACAACTTAGCTTTTAATCCTGTTTATTAAAAAGTCAGTTGGTGCAACACATGTCACAGGTGGTGGGAGGGAGTGAGAAAAGTCGGTGACGCATTTTGGGAGACCCCTTTATCAAGCTGATACTAGCCAGCAGTGAGTGCAATAGTTATATACCCCAGATACAAGTCAGATGTCACCATGTAGCCAGTTGGGCATGTCACAAAAATCCCATCCACCGCATATCAAATTGAAAAGTCCTACCCACTCCCACCTACCATGGAGGACAAAGGACTATTAGAAACCAGATACGCTCGCCACCCGCCACCCAATAACACTGTTGCATTGACAGACCTAATTCAAGGGAGTAGGTAACAAGGGGGCAGCAGCTGCAAACTATGAAATACAGGCGCCCGGGACGGTAACGGTATCTGGCCATATGGTGAGCCATCAGATCGCTGCAGCTGATGTCGACAATAATAACAGAAATGCAAGCAAAAAAAAATAACTTTATTAAACTAGAAATGTTTTCACTCTCTGTAGCTATTTTATTTTGTGTTATATATTTATTACTGTGATTTTTTAAGGGATTTCTGAGGAAATAAAAAATTATTACATTGGAGTTTGTGCTTTGATGTGGTACAAAACCCACCAATGGCTGTTGGCTTTTCTCTTGGGCACCCCCGTTGTGTAAAATCCACCAATATGCCCATAAAAACGTACCTCTCCACGCTCCAGTGGCGCATGCCCGGGCTCTCATCCAATGACTACGTAATTTGGCATAACTCTCATTGTCCTCAGCGTCATGCCCACCAGCCCCAGCCCCAGCCATTTAGATGCCGCAGGTGACTTGCCAGCCCCTCAAGCCTTGCGAACTGGTATAGGAGTCTCATGGACCAAGCTATTGACAAACACATATATGGATAACATAGGATAAAGGGTTCCACTGAACTATCAGTTCACACAATCCAAGTCCATTACTCATATTTATTATCACACAGCAATTCTGTACTGATATAGCTTGAAATCAGGCTCATATATTTGTAACAATAATATATTTTATAGGTTTTTAGACTTAATATCCCTGTTTTGGTTGTTTTAATAGCGCATATGTTTACATGTTGATTTCATTTAATTTGATTTTACTGAAATTCAAAGAAAATTTAGGAGTATGCCAGTAAACCAAGTTTACCACATTCCTAGAATCTATAAGACTGTTGTACCATTGATCTTCCTCTTTATGGGACATCCCCAATTGGGATGTCCACTGTGTGAAGCCTTGGGAATTGCTCAGAACACTCACCTCACCAACGATCCCATGACACTATGCTGGACAGCATCCCATGCTATAACTTTGGCTGGGGCACCTACCCATGCCAGATATTTATGAATGGCAGCTGCAGGCACATCCATAGCTAGAGGCAAGGGAAGATGCGACCGGTGGTGCATGCCCCATTCAGCTTTCCTTGTCGCTGTGGGGTGCTCTGTAGAGTCAGTTGTATAAATAATTCTAACTAGAATACTAAAAAAATCAGTTCTAGAAAGAGACATCTACAAGTAACTGTCACCTAAATGTGAATGGGCTAAACTTGTGTATTAATTGGGTAAAAGAAGATTTAGGTTATGTATTTCATTTTGAGCCATGGGCAAGTAGCCAGAAAAGCATAACTCTAGTTTTCTAAGAACAAGATATTTTATGTTCTATAGCTTGGGGCATAATGGGAGAATAGATACTGCGTGTGTTTGTCCTACCAAAGAGACCATGGTGCTTACGTGGGACAGAGGGGAGGAAAAGGACAAATAACAGATTATCTGTCTCATGTTCACAATCATCCCTTGTTTAAAAGAAAATTATCCCCTCTAGCAAGACACATGACCCAGAATGCATTAATGTTTGTTGGCAGAGCATAAGTAGACTTGAGCCAAAAACCAAGTGTGTTTGCCTAAAAGGTCATTTTATTGTAATTGTGTCTTACAATGCATCTTGCATGAAGACCTTTTGCCCCACTGGGGATGTGTATAGTGTTCTGCCTCCTCATACTACGCTTCATATTGTCAATACGTGATGAACAAGAATGCTAATAATACAAACAATTCTGATAGGTAGTGTATTAGTTATGAGAAGTACATTTACATACAAATCGAACATGCACTTAATGCCCATTTTTACATCTTATAGTTGACAAAAATATAAAAGTCTTAAAGGAGCCACAGCACTCAACCCTGTTAGCATGCAGACCAACCTATAATCTGTCTCTAAACTTGGTTAAAAACAGAGGCTCTGTCACACACATCTGCAGAAGTATGCTTAAGCGGCACCACCAGTGCCAAGGTGCCTCTGTGAGAGCAGTACCTTGCAGTACAGCCTAGACCCCACACCCCATGTGCTTGCACAAATTCAAAAGAAATAAAGGAGGGGTGGCCGCCGCTCAGACCATTTTATAACTAACCTGGGAGGTGCACGTTAGCAGGGCAATTAGGATACAAAAGTCTTAAAGGAGCCACAGCACTCAACCCTGTTAGCTTGCAGACCAACCTACAATCTGTCTCTAAACTTGGTTAAAAACAGAGGGCTCGGTCACACACATCTGCAGAAGTATGCTTAAGCTGCACCACCAGCGCCAAGGTGCCCTGCTAACGTGCACCTCCCAGGTTAGTTATAAAATGGTCTGAGTGGCTGCCACCCCTCCTTTGTTTCTTTTGAATTTGTGCAAGCACATGGGGTGTGGGGTCTAGGCTGTACTGCAAGGTCTTTGACCCTTCCACCCCATGGCTTGCACTTGAGGTTTAGGGCAACCTCAGGTAAGCCTGCTCCCAATTTATCTATTGCATTGTATGCCCCAAATGGGGCTCTCAGAGATTAGAGTTAGGACTGCACCCCACAGAGGCACCTTGGCGCTGATGGTGCAGCTTAAGCATACTTCTGCAGACGTGTGTGACTGAACCCTCTGTTTTTAACCAAGTTTAGAGACAGATTGTAGGTCAAGCAGAAAACAGTTTCCTGCATTGAGCTGCCAGCGGCTGTGCTTGGTAGCTTATGTGGCTTATGTGCAGTGAGCAGCCGGGATGCACACCCCTTGCACTCCCCCCCTCATAATTCAGCCCTGTATGCGCGCACATACACATGAAAACACTTCAAAAAAGCGAACGCATGTACACATGTGAACACATAGTTGCACCGCAGCTGCTAGGTGAGCTTCTGCGGGTGCAAACACATGTGTGCATACTCACTGGCAGGTGCTGTCTTAGTACACAGCTGTGGGTATTTAGAGAGCATGGGAGCCCTCTGCTGGATGGCTGGCTGAACAGCCCTTCTTCTGCATGGTCTCTCTGGAGCCCTCTGCAGGCGAGCAGACATAACTGCTCGGCTATATTGACATTGCCCCCCTCTTAAATGAGGCTTCTGGACGACTCTTGAGGAAGATTACTCAGAGTGAGATCTGTGAAAGTACAAGATTTTATTAGATATTATCAACGAACATTCAAATTCTGCTCTACTTCATATTCATCAAAGTCATTCTCAATGATGGGGTCCGGGGTCAGCATTATCGGTGTAATTGGAAACAGCACATTTAGGAAGAGAGGCATGAAAAACTGGGTGAATCTGCAAGGAAGCTGGAAGATGGAGCTCCATGGCCACTGGATTAATGATTCTACATACAGTATTGGGAAAGGCCCCCTATGTTGGGGTCCAACTTCTTGGAGGAACAGCAGAGTTTCAGATTTCAGGTGGAAAGCCAGACTATATCTCCTACGGAAAATGAAGGAGCGGGTTGGCGACAAAGTGTACCCCTTGTCGTGAGGAGCTAGCAGGTTACAATCTCTTGGGATAACCAGCAGGACATTAGGATGGAACCTGATGTTGGCGAAAAACAGAGGTTTCGGCCGTGGAGCTGTGGCAAGCATAATTGTAAGTGAATTCAGCCTGTCCATTTGTTTGCATTTGGCAGGTAGATGAGAGCATTAGAGAAAACTGGAGAAATTCACAAAGCTGGTACCAGAATTGAGATGAAATATGTGAGTGATCAATTTAGCAACAATCTAGATGGGCAAACCATAAAGACGGATCACCTCCTTAATGAAGAGTCGAGCGAATATTGGTGCCCAATGGGATGCCTTCAAGAGCAATAAAATGTGCTATCTTGGAGAGTCGATCGACCACCTTTAGGATGGTGTTACAGCCTTTGGAGGGGGGAGGCTCAACAATAAAGTCCATAGATATATGGGACCAAGGTCTCTGGCAAAAGTACATGCAATCCCATCGGTTTGGAAGTTGACCCGTTATTACGGGCGCATGTCTGACATAATTCGATAAACTGTGCACAATCCTTACTCAAGGTGAGCCCCCAAAGATGACAGGTCGATCAGATCCAGGGTCTTAGGTATCATTAACGATATCAGGCTGAGGTAATATAGATAGAGCATCAGGCTGGCATTGACGCTTTCGGGCTGATATGTACAGATGTAACACTTTTTACCCAACACATCAAGGCTCAGCCCATGTGATATCTCACAAAGAAGCCATTGAAAAGCCTTTAAGATTTCAAGATTTCAATGCACCAGTGCACCAAGTTGAGTTTTTAAAACAGCTGCATCTGTAACATGAAAATTAAAACGAGAGAAAAATAAAGACCAATAGGCCTCGCGAGGTTTCATGCATTTGGCAGAGCGTAAATATTTTAGGTTCCTGTGATCAGGATTCAAATATGATGCATTGCTCCTTTAAGAAGCACCAACCTCCAGTACAAAAGGCAAAGTTGAGTCTCTCTTATTTGGATGAGATTGCATCCACCATGTAGGTCGAGTTTAGTGAAAATCGGACCCAATATGAGATGCTAGAAAAAATCAGAAATCAATGGTAGAGGTCACTTTTTTCAGCTCCCGATAGCCAATGCAGGGGCATATATTCCAGCCCCGGCATAAACCCTTTCTCGAGATTCTTATTAATGTATTCGCATAAGGTGGCCAACTCAGGGTCTGATAAGAGGTAAATCCTGCCAAAAGTAATAGAAGCACCAGGCAGAAGCTCGACAGAGCAATCATAAGGGCGATGTGGTGATAATTTATCAGCACCCTTTTTATCAAATACGTCCCAGTAGTCCCAATAGGCCTCGGGTATGCCTGATAGCTCTTCTTCCTTGACTTGAACTGGCATGGACAGTACGTGGCTGGCAGGCAAGCAGGACTGCGAAAGAGAGGGATGAAATCATGTCAAGACTGAGTAACTCAGAATGTTCTGGATCAATATATACCATCAAAGGTTCAGTCTGTAGAATAACCAGGCCTGTTCTTGGGGATGATCCATCAGCAACAGAGATGGCAAGTGAAGAGAACCACTGGGAGGGAGGTGGCATGGGAGGTGGCAAAACCAAGATCCCTAAAATAGTTGCAGGCAGTCAATAACAGCAGCAAATTCGATCCTTTTTCCGGTAGCTGTAGATGGAGAGGAACAGAGGCATGGTTAGCACTGGAAAGAAAAACAGAGCCCACAGAGAACCCTGAGAAGGATCTCTTACCAAGAGGTCAGGCCGGGCAATTGTTTAAATAGTCTCCGGACCCACCACAATAAAGGCACAGGTTAAGCTGTCCTCTACGGACACATTCTTTCTGGGTCAAGGAGGGACAAATCACCCCAATCTGCATGGGTTAAGGCCCACTACTGGAAGGAAGAGCCGGAGACAGGATCTGATGAGGAGGGCCCCAATGGAAGAGGTTAGGGAAAATCCTTCTCTAGGTATCTCTCTCTCTTTTGTTCTCCAGTCGATCTGGATCACACCCTCGAGGGTGTCAGGTGGATCGATGTGAGCAAGCTCATCTTTTACAGAGTCTGTCAAGCCCAAGCAGAAATGATGGCGAAGTGCGTGATCGTTTCAGAGTGTATCTGCATTCCAGCAGCAGACTCACAGGTCAGCGACCCTGGTTCAGGTTCTGAAGAGCAGCCATACATGGTGACCATGGCATCGAAAAATGTCTGCAAGGAGGAGAGGATTGGATCAGATTGTTCCAGAAGGTGGGCCCAGGTCTGAGGGTTACCTTTCCGTAACAAGATAACAGTCTTTATCCTTATTATCTCCGTAGGGTACATCAGAGGTTGGAGGTCAAACAGCAAATGGCAGCTACTCTTGAACAAGTGAAATTGAGAGTGATTCCCCCATTCAGGCATGGGGATATGGGGTACTGGATTGGCAGGTTCAGCAGCTGTAGTAGGGGAAGCCTGAGGAGGAGCTGGATTGACTGACGTAGGCAAGCTGACCTATAGGGTATCAAGCTGATTTTCTAGATGTAGAAATCCCCTATGGAGATTGATTTCCAATTGGGTGGTTAGCTGTTGAACCAAGACACCAAATAGAGATAAATCCCCCCAGTGCTTATATTGACTAGTTGGTACTGTCACAATGTCCAGAGGAGGATCCCTGGTGGCAGAGACTGTCAGAGTGACTCACCTCTCAAGCCAGAGGCCTGGAGTCTAAGGACCACCCTTGTCTCCACTAGAGCCCCTGATGGTGAGGATAGACTGGGCTGCAGGATGGCCCCAGGTCACGTGACTGAGGAGTGGGTATTGTTACACTGAGGACAAAGGACAGACAGGATTGGAGAACAGGTTGGAGGGTAAGCTGGAAAGCCGAGGCCATGTGCAGGCAGCGCAGGTTCAATGTTGTTAAACAGGCCAAGGTTGTGGGCAGGCAGCTCAGGATCAGAGTTAATATCTTGGTTGGCACACCAGAAAAAAGAAACGATATACAGATTGGGTGCTCCTTCCTTTGGGGTTTTCCTCAATATTCCCCCATATATAGTACAAATAAACAATAAGGAAAGTAGAAGCACACCACTATTTATGCTTGCAATGAGTTTATAAAGTATAAAATAGAAAGTGATACATATTTACAGTGTAATACACACAAACATTTCTTGCATGTTATAGGTACTGTACTGACGGTATACAAGGTAAAAAGTTACCTGGTGCTAAAGACATCTATAGTAAGGTATTCACAAAATGTTTCCTCAGATTGTATTCCTAGCATACAATATCTGAGCGAAATATGAGTTAAAGAGTATACATAGGACATAAGTATATACAGTTTAGAATAATGTCTGCATCAGTCCTGCACAGATCCATCATTCTACAGACTATAAAGCTCAACAAAGAAAACAGGATGCCTTAATCACGACGTCCCTGTCTTGGCATCAGTGCATATAACATGCATATTTCATCAGGGTAGCGATGGTGCTCTAATGCAAACCGCGCATTTTTATGTATGATGTTATCCCCCCTGGCCGGCCAGTGAGTGAGCGTCACCGACGGCGTGCTTCCTGCCGCCATCTGGAGCCAGCGTCCCGACCTGCTGCCAGTGTCTGGTTGGCGGAAGCGTCATCTCGCTGATCAGCGGTTGGCGGAAATGACGTAACGGCACTAGCGGACACCGCAGTCAGGTGCGCGGGGCGTCCGGTCTCCAGCACTTCTAGAAAATGGCTGCTGATAAGTGTAATATATGCAGGGAAAACATTTCCATAAATGAAGCCGGAGATAATGTGTTTCTTCTTGCTGACTTTTCATCTTGGGGGATTAACATTCCATCATGGGCCCAATTTTGTCTGCAGAATGGAGAAAATAAAAACAAATATTAAAAACAACATACATCGATCCTAATCGTTTAGATGAAGGATGTGAAGTCCTTATAATTGACCATATCTTTAACAGCAAAGTCATGATTTCAAGAAAGATGTTTTATTTTATTATCTTTACCTAGTCTCACGGCCCCTCTTAAAGGGGACAGCATCTAAATAAAGTAGAGTGTTTTGTGTTAATGCCAAGATCCGGCGGTTCTCTATGTTTGTAGATCCACTTAAAGGGACACTACCAAAGGGGCACTATTTAAAGCTATAATGTAAAGAGACTGTGCCTATGTTGTATAAATCAAGGGGCAATATGATCCTATCTATTACAAGATTACCGGTGTTAAGAAGTTCTCTTAAAGGGGACTGCATGAGGGGAAATGTCCTAAAGAGGAGATATTAGTTTGATAACTGGACAAAATTTAAATGGCGAAGCTGAAATATGCGTCCCGCTCAAAAGAAAGGATTTTAAAGAATTCAATTTCTAATGATTTAAATAAAGGGTGTATAGTCTATTTCTCCATTTAGACCTTTTGGTGCTAATGTTTCTAGCTTAAAAATCCAGTCCAATTCACGTCTCAGTAATAGTTTATTTCTATCTCCAACCCTACGGGTTTGGGGTTGGTGGTCTATAGCCATGAATCTGACTTGGGATACCTGATGGCCCCTTTCTAGGAAATGGCGAGCTACTGGGGAATCCATGTCCCCTCATCGTATGGAACTTCTGTGTTCACTGATCCTATTCTTCAGTGCTCGTGTGGTCTTGCCCACGTACATCATGCCACATGGGCACTTGAGAATGTACACTACGAATGTCGAGTTACAATTATAGAAACTGTTAATAGTGAATTTCTTCCCTGACAACGGGTGGTTGAAGGTGTCATTTTTTATTACTGCATTGCACTGGACACAATGGCCGCAACTATACATGCCCTTTATGGTAGTTCTTGTAGGTATCCAAGACTGAATAGTGTTATCATTCTTGGTGTCTATATAGTTGTCTGTTGTAATTAGGCTATTCCTCAGATTCCTGGGTCTTTTCCTGACAAACATGGTTTTTTCAATAAATATCTTAGTTAATTTTGGGTCACTCCCCAACACATGCCAATGTTTTCTGATGATTCTCTCCACCTTTGATGTTAGTGTGGAGAAGGTCAGAATAGCTGGAATACGGCTAGGTTTCTCTCTAGGAGTATGTCTCAACAACTGTCTCCTCTCTTTGGATTTTGCTTTATCCCGAGCAGCCTCAAGTTCCTCTATCAGATACCCACGGGTAATAAATTCATTTATGAGTTCCTGGGCCCGTGTCATGAAGGTGTTCTCATCTGTAATGATTCTACGCAATCTGATAAATTGACTATAAGGCAAGTTTTTTTTCAATGAGTCAGTGTGAAAGCTTTGATAATGTAAGAATGTGATCCGGTCTGTCGGTTTGTGATATAAGTCGGTCATTAGAGTATTGTTTTCTAAAATGACAGTCACATCAAGGAAATGTACCTGCTGGTCGCTGTATTCTAGTGTGAAACTAATGGTTGGAAGTTTGTAGTTGAGTCCTTCGGTGAACACCAGTAGGACGGTTTTTGAGCCCTGCCACAGAAAAAAATATGTCGTCAATAAATCGTAACCATAAAATGACATGAGATTGGAATAATGGGTCTGTATACACATGGAGTCATTCGAAGCGATCCATGAATAGGTTTGCGTATGAAGGAGCAACATTCAACCCCATTGTAGTTCCTTGCAGTTGGAGGTAGTATTCATCATTGTAAAAAAAATAGTTTTTGTAAATACAATGGATTTAGATCAGGAACCTTTCCACTACAGAAGGGGACAAGACAGGGTTGCCCTCTTTCCCCCCTCCTGTTTGCCCTGGCTATGGAACTCCTGGCGCTGAAAAATAGGGAATCAGTAGACATTACAGGTATTAAGATAGGGGATAACCAGTATAAGCTTTCTATGTTTGCAGATGATGTCCTTCTAACGATTTCGAACCCCCTCATATCTCTACCTAACCTACTGCAACTTATGGGTACTTTTGCCAGAGTCTCAGGGCTTCAAGTCAATACAGCTAAATCCAGAGCCCTTAATATTAATCTTGCCCCTGAAACAGCAAGGCAACTTCAACTTGATTACGATTTCCAGTGGGAAAATAGAGCTATCAAATACTTGGGGGTCTCTATCACTAATTTTTATGACTCCTTGTTTGCTGCTAATTTTTGGGGGACCTATGGCCTGTCATGGTTGGGTAGAGTTGCAGCGGTCAAGATGACGCTGCTACCTAAGTTTTTATACCTGGCCAGAGCCTTGCCAGTCAAGATACCGCTACAATACTTAAAGTTACTGCAAGATAAGATATTTAATTTTATTTGGTGCGGTAGGAAAGCCAGACTCGCAAAGTCAATCATGTATAAAGCTAAAGCCGATGGAGGCCTAGGCGTCCCTAATGTGTCTAGATATTATAAAGCAGCACAGTTGGCCCAGATATTAGCATATCATGAAAAATCTGATCCTCCTTGTTGGGTAGCAATAGAGGCGGAGCAATGTTTCCCTCAAAAAGTGGAGAATTTGTTATGGCTTGTTCCAAAGTTTAGGACGCTGAATCATAATTCTATTATGACTCATTCTTTACAGATATGGGATGACCACAAATTTTCCTCTCCACATTTACCACTTCTCCCCTTGTGGGATAATCCTATGTTTCCACCGGCGTGTCTAGACCCAGCAAGATTTCGAAATTGGAAAGAAGTGGGAATCAATAGGGTCCAGGATTGCTTTCAGGGGGCTAGTATAAGCACCTTTCAACAATTCAGGGATAAGTACAATTTATCAACCAAGGACTTCTTTGGATACTTACAACTAGCACATTTTTTGAAGGAAGTTACCAAGGGACTGGTAGGGCCGGTCTCGTTTACATCATTTGAGGAGAGATGCAAAAAAGATCCTAGAAGTAGGGGCGCGATTTCAGAATTGTACGTTAAATTAGGCAGTGGTTCACCGTCGGGCGATCCTCCATATAGAGCCAAATGGCATAGAGAAATGGAGTGTTGTTTTGACGACAAGGAGTGGAGTAAAATTTGGAAAGGAGCCTATGGTCCAGCAATGTCGGTAGCATCCATTGAGGTGAACATAAAATTAATAACGAGATGGTATTTGACTCCTGAGAAATTGGCTCATTATGCAGGATCGACTCAGAAACACTGTTTTAGGGGATGCTCGGGGGGAGGTTCTTACTGGCATGCATGGTGGGATTGCCCCTTGGTGCTTACCTTTTGGGTTAAAGTTTTCCATACAATTTCGACAATATTGGGTACATGTGTAAAACCTGATCCTGGGGTGGCTCTCCTTAACAGACCGATAACCGGGACGACTAAATCACAAAAAGTTCTTATTTACCATATTTTGACGGGAGCCAAGCTGATAATCGCGAAGGCTTGGAAGGCGTCAAGTTTGAGCTTTGCAGAGTTCAAAAATAAAGTGACCTATACAATGTCAATGGAAAAGTTATCAACAATACATGACGATGACTTGGATGGTTTCTGAGCAATTTGGGACCCATGGGCTTGTTATGCTATGCCCAAAGATTTTGACAAGGACCTCTTAGGGATCTGATTTCGCGTTTTTTTTTTTTCTTTTCTTTCCCTCTCCCTCTTCCCTCCCTCTTTCTTTCCCTTTTCTTTCTTACATTTTCTCTATTCTCCCTCCAACCTGGATACTGTCCTCTCAGGGTAATGCATCTTAGTCTTACTGGCTAAAGATAAGCCTTATAGAATGTTATCTATACTAAGTTAGAGGCCATCAGTTTACTGGTCCTAAGTGCGCACTATATCAGACACAGTTATTTACATATAGATTAGTAATTGTTTACTAATGATCTCAATGTTAATGTCCGCAAAAATACTATTGGAATATTGTACGAGACATATTGAATAGAGATGAGCGAGTAGTGAAATATTCGAAATTTCGAATTTCGATTCGAATAGACCGCGTTACTCGACTACTCGACCGAATATCGAATCCCATTATAGTCTATGGGAAAAAAATGCTCGACACTTGGAAATCTCAATTCGACCACTTGGAGGTCACCAAGTCCACCCTGAAACATCAGAAAATGATGCCAACACTGCTGGAATGCAACTGGGACAGCAGGGGAAGCATGTCTGGGTGCATATAACGCGCCCAAGTCGCACTATTACGCCACTATCACAGCCTCTCAACAATACACTCCAAACACAATATTACTTCTACGTAAAGTGAGACAAGACAAGGAAACCTTCTTTCCTCTACATTGCCATGGACCCCAAGCCAAACTGTACAAAAAAGAAGAACAGAATTCTGCACCCCTTAAAATCACGTTGCCTAATGACAACCACAGATGGCATGGACAAGGGGGAAAATAAATAGACCCCACCCCTAATTGTCATTGTGTGTGTGTGTGTGTGAGATGTGGTCAGACATGTCCTCTTGTGTCATTGTGTCACCCCAGCAGTAAGGGAAGCTTAAAGGAGGAGGTTTGTTACAGTGTGTTACCCCAGCAGTAGGGGAAGCTTACAGGAGGAGGTTTGTTACAGTGTGTCACCCCAGCAGTCAGGGAAGCTTACAGGAGGAGGTTTGTTACAGTGTGTTACCCCAGCAGTAGGGGAAGCTTACAGGAGGAGGTTTGTTACAGTGTGTCACCCCAGCAGTCAGGGAAGCTTACAGGAGGAGGTTTGTTACAGTGTGGCACCCCAGCAGTAAGGGAAGCTTACAGGAGGAGGTTTGTTACAGTGTGTCACCCCAGCAGTCAGGGAAGCTTACAGGAGGAGGTTTGTTACAGTGTGTTACCCCAGCAGTAAGGGAAGCTTACAGGAGGGGGTTTGTTACAGTGTGTCACCCCTGCAGTCAGGGAAGCTTACAGGAGGAGGTTTGTTACAGTGTGTCACCCCAGCAGTCAGGGAAGCTTACAGGAGGAGGTTTGTTACAGTGTGTCACCCCAGCAGTCAGGGAAGCTTACAGGAGGAGGTTTGTTACAGTGTGGCACCCCTGCAGTCAGGGAAGCTTACAGGAGGAGGTTTGTTACAGTGTGTCACCCCAGCAGTAGGGGAAGCTTACAGGAGGAGGTTTGTTACAGTGTGTCACCCCAGCAGTAGGGGAGGCCCAAGAGCTGAGACCTTTTAAAAATTGTGTGGAGGCCCAAGAGCTGAGACCTTTTAAAAATTGTGTGGAGGCCCAAGAGCTGAGACCTTTTAAAAATTGTGTGGAGGCCCAAGAGCTGAGACCTCTCAAACATTGTGTGGAGTCCCAAGAGCTGAGACCTTTTAAAAATTGTGTGGAGGCCCAAGAGCTGAGACCTCTCAAACATTGTGTGGAGTCCCGCGAGCTGAGACCTCTTAAAAATTGTGTGGAGTCCCACGAGCTGAGACCTCTTAAAAATTGTGTGGAGGCCCAAGAGCTGAGACCTCTTAAAAATTGATTGTATTAAGCCCAAGAGGTGAGCCATAATTTTTTTTTATTAATACAGCAATTCTACAGCGGTTAAGGAGGAGGAGGAGGAGGAGGAGGAGGAGGAAATGGCACTTCATACAGATGGCACTTCACTCTTGGCTGCTTTCCACTGTTGTACAAGCAAAGTCCGGGTCAATCCACTTGCTGTTCATTTTGATTAGCGTCAGCCTGTCGGCACTGTCGGTTGACAGGCGGCTGCGCTTATCGGTTATAATGCCCCCGGCTGCGCTGAACACCCTTTCTGATAGCACGCTGGCGGCAGGGCAGGCAAGCACCTCCAAGGCGTACAGGGACAGTTCCAGCCACGTGTCCAACTTGGAGACCCAGTAAGTGTAGGTCGCCGAGGGATCGGGGAGGACAGGGGTGTGGTCTGCCAGGTAGTCCCGCAACATCCGCCGATACTTGTCCCTCCTGCTGATAGCGGGCCCCGCAGTGATGGAAGTTGCACGAGGGGGTGACATGAACGTGTCCCACACCTTGGAGAGTGTTCCCCTGGTGGCTGTGGGCCTGATCGATGTTGTCAGACTCTGGGAGACACTCTCCTCTCTGCCGCCAGCGATGCTGGGTGGGAAAATCTGCATCATGTTCTGCAAGAGTTCCCTCTGGTATTCCAGTAATCGATTCGTCCTCTCCTCTACCGGAATAAAAGAGGAGAAGTTATCTTTATACCGGGGGTCCAGGAGTGCGAAGACCCAGTATAGTTTGTTCTCCAATATCCGGACAACACGTATGTCCCGGGAAAAGCAGCCCAGCATGAAGTCAGCCATGTGTGCCAGACTCTGAGTAGGCATGACCTCACTGCCCCCACCAGAAGGATCATTTTCCATTTCCTCCTCTTCCTCCTCCTCTCCGCCCCATCCGCGCTGAACCAATGGGACGCACACAGCCTGACTGCTACCCTCGCCGCCAGCATCCTCTTCCACAGCCACCTCCACGTTGTCCTCCTCCTCCTCATCCTCCTCCTCCTGCAACTGCCACCGAGCAGCAGACAAAAGTGTGGTCTGACTGTCTACCTGCGTTGCGTCTCCTCCTACCCCCGTCTCCTCTGTGTGCAATGCGTTCTCCCTTATTGCGATGAGCGATTCTTTAAGGACGCATAGGAGCGGGATGGTTACGCTCACTATAGCGTCCTCGCTGCTGACCTTCTTAGTGGACTCCTCAAAGATATGCAATACATCGCATATGTCTGCCATCCATGGCCACTCGTGGTTGGCAAACTGAGGGAGCTGAGTTGGAGGCACGCGTGGATGCATCATCTGGTACTCCATCAATGCTTTCTGCTGCTCACACACCCTGGCCAACATGCAATAGGTGGAATTCCAGCGAGTGGGCAGGTCGCACAACAGCCGATGTTGAGGCAAATGGAGGCGTTGCTGGATTTTTTTTAAGCTAGCAGCAGCTACAGTTGACTTCCGAAAGTGAGCGCACAAGCGCCGCACTTTGACCAGTAGCTCTGCCAGGTTGGGGTAAGTCTTTAGAAACTTTTGTACTACCAAATTAAAAACGTGGGCCAGGCATGGTACGTGATTGAGTTCTGCAAGCTCCAGAGCCGCCACCAGGTTACGGCCGTTATCGCACACGACCATGCCTGGTCCTAGCTGCAGCGGCGACAGCCACATCTCTGTCTGCTGCAATATGGCGTGCCTCACCTCTGCGGCGCTGTGCTTCCTGTCACCCAAGCTGATGAGCTTAAGCACCGCCTGCTGACGTCTCCCCGCGCCAGTGCTGCAACGCTTCCAGCTAGGGGCTGAGGGCGATGTTAAGGCAGAGGAGGAGGAGGAGGAGGAGGAGGAAGAGGAGGGGGGTCTATCAGAACCCGTGCTGGCAATCTTGGGCGGGGGTGGTATGTAGGCCGTCCCTGTTTGCGACCCCGTCCCCGCTTCCACAACATTCACCCAGTGTGCCGTCAAAGAGATGTAGCGTCCTTGGCCGCAAGCGCTTGTCCACGAGTCGGTGGTCAAGTGGACCTTTGCGCTGACTGCGTACCTCAGGGCCCGCCTGATGTTACGCGACACGTGCTGGTGCAGGGCGGGGACGCCACACCGGGAAAAATAGTGGCGGCTAGGGACGGAATAGCGAGGTGCGGCAGCCGCCATCAGGTCGCGGAAGGCCTGCGTCTCCACAAGCCTAAACGGCAACATCTCCAGGGCCAGCAGTTTGGAGATGAGGCAGGTTAAGGCTTGGGCTTGGGGGTGACTGGAGGCGTACTTCTGCCTGCGGTTGAACGCCTGCGAGATGGACAGTTGATGGGACGAGGAGATGGAAGGTGCAGACGAAGATGCGGGGGAAGGGGGGGTTGAAGGAGAAGGCCCCAAAGTAGCCGAGGCAGAGGCAGATGTGGAGGTGTCCTGGCTGGAGGTCTGGACCGCAGTGGCAGCACACAACAAAGGGGAAGAGGCAGTGGCAGCAAGACGGGGCGCAGGTTGTATTGCGTTTGCTCTCTCCCACTCAGCCCAGTGCTTGAATTCCAAGTGACGGCGCATGCCTGAGGTGGTCAGATTGCTCTTCTCAGAGCCCCTACTCAGTTTTGAGTGGCAGATTGCGCAAACCGCGCTCAGTTTGTCATCCGCGCAAACATTAAAAAATCTCCACACCACAGAAGTACGAGGCCTCGATGGGGGAGCTTCGCGCGACTGCCTGCTGCCGGGAAGAGCTTCGGCCCTGCTGGCTGTGGCCTGCCTTCTCTGTCTGGACTGTCCTCTGCCTCTGGACTGTCCTCTGCCTCTTGCTGCCTTATTCGGTGATGCGCAGACCGCATCTCCACTGCTTTCCCCGCTGGACATCACCCCTGTCCAAGTGGGGTCGGTCATTTCGTCGTCCACCACCTCCTCTTCCACTTCCTCTCTCTGCTCCTCCTCCTGCCCACTGGACATTCCAACAGCCTCCCTTGATGGCAACTGCGTCTCATCATCATCGCTCATGATAGCAGATGCTGGTTCCGGGTCCACATCACTAGCAGATGGCGGATACTCAAGTGTTTGGGCATCACTACAAACAAATTCCTCTGCTAGCCCCTGGGATTCTTGCAGCACATCTGGAAAAGGACCCGAAAAGAGGTCCTGGGAGGGGTCAAGGTTGGGCTGACTCTGTTGGCCAGGTTGGGAGGAAGGAGGGTCAGAGTGAGACTGTGTGGATGACTGGGTGGTGGACAAGTGACTGGAAGCGTTATCGGCCATCCATTGCACCACCTGTTCACGCTGCTCAGGCCTTAACAGAGGTGTACCCCGCCCCCCGCATAACTGTCCCATAAAGGCAGGGAAGCTGGATGAGCGTAATGCTGGCTGCCCCTCACCAGCACGCATTGTATCCCCACTGGCTTCAACGCGGTTTGTGCCCCCACCAGCATTTCCGCGCCCCCGTCCTCGTCCACGTCCCTTTGCGCTAGCCCTCCGCATTTCAGACGTTTTACTTTTTTGGCCACGCGTTATGCCAAATATAAAAATATTTTTAAGAAGAACACCTGGCTATACAGCCGTATACTGCCAGAAGGTGAAATGGTGCCTATACGCACCGTGTATAAAACAGTGATTTGTTGGCACAGAGGACACAAAACAGTAGTGCCAAATATAAATATATTTTTAAGAACACCTGGCTATACAGCCGTATACTGCCAGAAGGTGAAATGGTGCCTATATACGCACCGGGTATATAACAAGGTTTTGTTGGTAAAGAGGACACAAAACAGTAGTGCCAAATATAAAAATATTTTTAAGAAAAACACCTGGCTATACAGCCGTATACTGCCAGAAGGTGAAATGGTGCCTATATACGCACCGGGTATATAACAAGGTTTTGTTGGTAAAGAGGACACAAAACAGTAGTGCCAAATATAAAAATATTTTTAAGAAAAACACCTGGCTATACAGCCGTATACTGCCAGAAGGTGAAATGGTGCCTATATACGCACCGGGTATATAACAAGGTTTTGTTGGTAAAGAGGACACAAAACAGTAGTGCCAAATATAAAAATATTTTTAAGAAAAACACCTGGCTATACAGCCGTATACTGCCAGAAGGTGAAATGGTGCCTATATACGCACCGGGTATATAACAAGGTTTTGTTGGTAAAGAGGACACAAAACAGTAGTGCCAAATATAAATATATTTTTAAGAAAAACACCTGGCTATACAGCCGTATACTGCCAGAAGGTGAAATGGTGCCTATACGCACCGGGTATATAACAAGGTTTTGTTGGCACAGAGGACACAAAACAGTAGTGCAAAATATAGTTTTGTATATAGGTGCTAATACACCACTGAAGTCTTTCTGTCCCTATTCCAGCATCAGCAGCTACCCCTCACTAAAGCAGCCGTTTTGAGCAGAGTGTATATAGTTTTGTATATAGGTGCTAATACACCACTGAAGTCTTTCTGTCCCTATTCCAGCATCAGCAGCTACCCCTCACTAAAGCAGCCGTTTTGAGCAGAGTGTATATAGTTTTGTATATAGGTGCTAATACACCACTGAAGTCTTTCTGTCCCTATTCCAGCAGCAGCAGCTACCCCTCACTAAAGCAGCCGTTGTGTGCAGTGTGTATATAGCTAGAATGAGCTATATACTGTTCAGCATAGTAGCCCTAATAAGGGCTCTTAATGACTCTCTTGTCTTCTGGTAGCTGGTATATATGGTGGTAAAAGCTATATTCTGAGCTTCTGGGGCCCTGCCTGACTACATAGAATATGAGCTATATACTGTTCAGCGTAGTAGCCCTAATAAGGGCTCTTAAGGACTCTCTTGTCTTCTGGTAGCTGGTATATATGGTGGTAAAAGCTATATTCTGAGCTTCTGGGGCCCTGCCTGACTACATAGGATATGAGCTATATACTGTTCAACGTAGCAGCACTAATAAGGGCTCTTAAGGACTCTCTTGTCTTCTGGTAGCTGGTATATATGGTGGTAAAAGCTATATTCTGAGCTTCTGGGGCCCTGCCTGACTACATAGGATATGAGCTATATACTGTTCAACGTAGCAGCCCTAATAAGGGCTCTTAAGGACTCTCTTGTCTTCTGGTAGCTGGTATATATGGTGGTAAAAGCTATATTCTGAGCTTCTGGGGCCCTGCCTGACTACATAGGATATGAGCTATATACTGTTCAACGTAGCAGCACTAATAAGGGCTCTTAAGGACTCTCTTGTCTTCTGGTAGCTGGTATATATGGTGGTAAAAGCTATATTCTGAGCTTCTGGGGCCCTGCCTGACTACATAGGATATGAGCTATATACTTTTCAACGTAGCAGCCCTAATAAGGGCTCTTAAGGACTCTCTTGTCTTCTGGTAGCTGGTATATATGGTGGTAAAAGCTATATTCTGAGCTTCTGGGGCACTGCCTGACTACATAGGATATGACCTATATACTGTTCAACGTAGCAGCACTAATAAGGGCTCTTAAGGACTCTCTTGTCTTCTGGTAGCTGGTATATATGGTGGTAAAAGCTATATTCTGAGCTTCTGGGCCCTGCCTGACTACATAGAATATGAGCTATATACTGTTCAACGTAGCAGCACTAATAAGGGCTCTTAAGGACTCTCTTGTCTTCTGGTAGCTGGTATATATGGTGGTAAAAGCTATATTCTGAGCTTCTGGGGCCCTGCCTGACTACATAGGATATGAGCTATATACTGTTCAACGTAGCAGCCCTAATAAGGGCTCTTAAGGACTCTCTTGTCTTCTGGTAGCTGGTATATATGGTGGTAAAAGCTATATTCTGAGCTTCTGGGGCCCTGCCTGACTACATAGGATATGAGCTATATACTGTTCAACGTAGCAGCACTAATAAGGGCTCTTAAGGACTCTCTTGTCTTCTGGTAGCTGGTATATATGGTGGTAAAAGCTATATTCTGAGCTTCTGGGGCCCTGCCTGACTACATAGGATATGAGCTATATACTGTTCACTGTAGCAGCCCTAATAAGGGCTCTTAAGGACTCTCTTGTCTTCTGGTAGCTGGTATATATGGTGGTAAAAGCTATATTCTGAGCTTCTGGGGCCCTGCCTGACTACATAGGATATGAGCTATATACTGTTCAACGTAGCAGCACTAATAAGGGCTCTTAAGGACTCTCTTGTCTTCTGGTAGCTGGTATATATGGTGGTAAAAGCTATATTCTGAGCTTCTGGGGCCCTGCCTGACTACATAGGATATGAGCTATATACTGTTCAACGTAGCAGCCCTAATAAGGGCTCTTAAGGACTCTCTTGTCTTCTGGTAGCTGGTATATATGGTGGTAAAAGCTATATTCTGAGCTTCTGGGGCCCTGCCTGACTACATAGGATATGAGCTATATACTGTTCAACGTAGCAGCACTAATAAGGGCTCTTAAGGACTCTCTTGTCTTCTGGTAGCTGGTATATATGGTGGTAAAAGCTATATTCTGAGCTTCTGGGGCCCTGCCTGACTACATAGAATATGAGCTATATACTGTTCAACGTAGCAGCCCTAATAAGGGCTCTTAAGGACTCTCTTGTCTTCTGGTAGCTGGTATATATGGTGGTAAAAGCTATATTCTGAGCTTCTGGGGCCCTGCCTGACTACATAGGATATGAGCTATATACTGTTCAACGTAGCAGCCCTAATAAGGGCTCTTAAGGACTCTCTTGTCTTCTGGTAGCTGGTATATATGGTGGTAAAAGCTATATTCTGAGCTTCTGGGGCCCTGCCTGACTACATAGGATATGAGCTATATACTGTTCAACGTAGCAGCACTAATAAGGGCTCTTAAGGACTCTCTTGTCTTCTGGTAGCTGGTATATATGGTGGTAAAAGCTATATTCTGAGCTTCTGGGGCCCTGCCTGACTACATAGGATAAGAGCTATATACTGTTCAACGTAGCAGCCCTAATAAGGGCTCTTAAGGACTCTCTTGTCTTCTGGTAGCTGGTATATATGGTGGTAAAAGCTATATTCTGAGCTTCTGGGGCCCTGCCTGACTACATAGGATATGAGCTATATACTGTTCAACGTAGCAGCACTAATAAGGGCTCTTAAGGACTCTCTTGTCTTCTGGTAGCTGGTATATATGGTGGTAAAAGCTATATTCTGAGCTTCTGGGGCCCTGCCTGACTACATAGAATATGAGCTATATACTGTTCAACGTAGCAGCCCTAATAAGGGCTCTTAAGGACTCTCTTGTCTTCTGGTAGCTGGTATATATGGTGGTAAAAGCTATATTCTGAGCTTCTGGGGCCCTGCCTGACTACATAGGATATGAGCTATATACTGTTCAACGTAGCAGCCCTAATAAGGGCTCTTAAGGACTCTCTTGTCTTCTGGTAGCTGGTATATATGGTGGTAAAAGCTATATTCTGAGCTTCTGGGGCCCTGCCTGACTACATAGGATATGAGCTATATACTGTTCAACGTAGCAGCACTAATAAGGGCTCTTAAGGACTCTCTTGTCTTCTGGTAGCTGGTATATATGGTGGTAAAAGCTATATTCTGAGCTTCTGGGGCCCTGCCTGACTACATAGGATATGAGCTATATACTGTTCAACGTAGCAGCCCTAATAAGGGCTCTTAAGGACTCTCTTGTCTTCTGGTAGCTGGTATATATGGTGGTAAAAGCTATATTCTGAGCTTCTGGGGCCCTGCCTGACTACATAGGATATGAGCTATATACTGTTCAACGTAGCAGCACTAATAAGGGCTCTTAAGGACTCTCTTGTCTTCTGGTAGCTGGTATATATGGTGGTAAAAGCTATATTCTGAGCTTCTGGGGCCCTGCCTGACTACATAGGATATGAGCTATATACTGTTCAACGTAGCAGCCCTAATAAGGGCTCTTAAGGACTCTCTTGTCTTCTGGTAGCTGGTATATATGGTGGTAAAAGCTATATTCTGAGCTTCTGGGGCCCTGCCTGACTACATAGGATATGAGCTATATACTGTTCAACGTAGCAGCACTAATAAGGGCTCTTAAGGACTCTCTTGTCTTCTGGTAGCTGGTATATATGGTGGTAAAAGCTATATTCTGAGCTTCTGGGGCCCTGCCTGACTACATAGGATATGAGCTATATACTGTTCAACGTAGCAGCCCTAATAAGGGCTCTTAAGGACTCTCTTGTCTTCTGGTAGCTGGTATATATGGTGGTAAAAGCTATTTCCTGAGCTTCTGGGGCCCTGCCTGACTACATAGGATATGAGCTATATACTGTTCAACGTAGCAGCACTAATAAGGGCTCTTAAGGACTCTCTTGTCTTCTGGTAGCTGGTATATATGGTGGTAAAAGCTATATTCTGAGCTTCTGGGGCCCTGCCTGACTACATAGAATATGAGCTATATACTGTTCAGCGTAGTAGCCCTAATAAGGGCTCTTAAGGACTCTCTTGTCTTCTGGTAGCTGGTATATATGGTGGTAAAAGCTATATTCTGAGCTTCTGGGGCCCTGCCTGACTACATAGGATATGAGCTATATACTGTTCAACGTAGCAGCCCTAATAAGGGCTCTTAAGGACTCTCTTGTCTTCTGGTAGCTGGTATATATGGTGGTAAAAGCTATATTCTGAGCTTCTGGGGCCCTGCCTGACTACATAGGATATGAGCTATATACTGTTCAACGTAGCAGCACTAATAAGGGCTCTTAAGGACTCTCTTGTCTTCTGGTAGCTGGTATATATGGTGGTAAAAGCTATATTCTGAGCTTCTGGGGCCCTGCCTGACTACATAGGATATGAGCTATATACTGTTCAACGTAGCAGCCCTAATAAGGGCTCTTAAGGACTCTCTTGTCTTCTGGTAGCTGGTATATATGGTGGTAAAAGCTATATTCTGAGCTTCTGGGGCCCTGCCTGACTACATAGGATATGAGCTATATACTGTTCAACGTAGCAGCACTAATAAGGGCTCTTAAGGACTCTCTTGTCTTCTGGTAGCTGGTATATATGGTGGTAAAAGCTATATTCTGAGCTTCTGGGGCCCTGCCTGACTACATAGGATATGAGCTATATACTGTTCAACGTAGCAGCACTAATAAGGGCTCTTAAGGACTCTCTTGTCTTCTGGTAGCTGGTATATATGGTGGTAAAAGCTATATTCTGAGCTTCTGGGGCCCTGCCTGACTACATAGGATATGAGCTATATACTGTTCAACGTAGCAGCCCTAATAAGGGCTCTTAAGGACTCTCTTGTCTTCTGGTAGCTGGTATATATGGTGGTAAAAGCTATATTCTGAGCTTCTGGGGCCCTGCCTGACTACATAGGATATGAGCTATATACTGTTCAACGTAGCAGCACTAATAAGGGCTCTTAAGGACTCTCTTGTCTTCTGGTAGCTGGTATATATGGTGGTAAAAGCTATATTCTGAGCTTCTGGGGCCCTGCCTGACTACATAGGATATGAGCTATATACTGTTCAACGTAGCAGCCCTAATAAGGGCTCTTAAGGACTCTCTTGTCTTCTGGTAGCTGGTATATATGGTGGTAAAAGCTATATTCTGAGCTTCTGGGGCCCTGCCTGACTACATAGGATATGAGCTATATACTGTTCAACGTAGCAGCACTAATAAGGGCTCTTAAGGACTCTCTTGTCTTCTGGTAGCTGGTATATATGGTGGTAAAAGCTATATTCTGAGCTTCTGGGGCCCTGCCTGACTACATAGAATATGAGCTATATACTGTTCAGCGTAGTAGCCCTAATAAGGGCTCTTAAGGACTCTCTTGTCTTCTGGTAGCTGGTATATATGGTGGTAAAAGCTATATTCTGAGCTTCTGGGGCCCTGCCTGACTACATAGGATATGAGCTATATACTGTTCAACGTAGCAGCCCTAATAAGGGCTCTTAAGGACTCTCTTGTCTTCTGGTAGCTGGTATATATGGTGGTAAAAGCTATATTCTGAGCTTCTGGGGCCCTGCCTGACTACATAGGATATGAGCTATATACTGTTCAACGTAGCAGCCCTAATAAGGGCTCTTAAGGACTCTCTTGTCTTCTGGTAGCTGGTATATATGGTGGTAAAAGCTATATTCTGAGCTTCTGGGGCCCTGCCTGACTACATAGGATATGAGCTATATACTGTTCAACGTAGCAGCACTAATAAGGGCTCTTAAGGACTCTCTTGTCTTCTGGTAGCTGGTATATATGGTGGTAAAAGCTATATTCTGAGCTTCTGGGGCCCTGCCTGACTACATAGAATATGAGCTATATACTGTTCAGCGTAGTAGCCCTAATAAGGGCTCTTAAGGACTCTCTTGTCTTCTGGTAGCTGGTATATATGGTGGTAAAAGCTATATTCTGAGCTTCTGGGGCCCTGCCTGACTACATAGGATATGATGAGCTATATACTGTTCAGCGTAGTAGCCCTAATAAGGGCTCTTAAGGACTCTCTTGTCTTCTGGTAGCTGGTATATATGGTGGTAAAAGCTATATTCTGAGCTTCTGGGGCCCTGCCTGACTACATAGGATATGATGAGCTATATACTGTTCAGCGTAGTAGCCCTAATAAGGGCTCTTAAGGACTGTCTTGTCTTCTGGTAGCTGGTATATATGGTGGTAAAAGCTATATTCTGAGCTTCTGGGGCCCTGCCTGCCTACATATGAGCCAT
Source organism: Gastrophryne carolinensis (assembly GCA_027917425.1). NCBI lineage: Eukaryota > Metazoa > Chordata > Amphibia > Anura > Microhylidae > Gastrophryne > Gastrophryne carolinensis. The sequence continues at coordinate 379,129,403 of CM051236.1, forward strand.
ATACCGTTCAGCGTAGTAGCCCTAATAAGGGCTCTTAATGACTCTCTTGTCTTCTGGTAGCTGGTATAGATGGTGGTAAAAGCGATATCCCGAGCTTCTGGGGCCCTGCCAGCGACAGCCTGTCTTTCCCTGCTGTGAGCGTCTGTCCCTCACTAAGTTCAAGCTGCTAATGCTGACGAAGAGGAAGTGCTGAGTTTTGTATATTCGAGGTCACATGGTTTTTCCAGCCAATGCGTGTAGACGCCGTTTTCGCGATGCCAGCGTCCTCCCAGGACCTGTCCCACCCCCCCTGCATGGTGATTGGTGTAAAAAACGCGCCAGGGAAGGTGGGAGGGGAAACGAATTGTGAGTGCGCCATCGCCGCTGTACTCGATCGAAATCGAGTATGACGAACAGCGTAGTATTCGATCGAATACCGGCTCGGTCGAATACTACTCGCTCATCACTAATATTGAACAAAGTTTTTCTGATGAAAATGGATGTCTATATTTGTAAACTCTATGGTGTATTGTGTTGATCATCCCACAATAAAAATGTTTGAACAAGAAAATAGTTTTTGGACAGTACCACTGTTAATAGTTCAATGCATAGTGTGTTGAATTCATGTGTCGTCTCCATTGTGCTGAGAGCTTCCTCAACTGCAAGGATGCCAAGGTCATGGGGGATAGATGTATATAAGGAACTCACGTCCATGCTACACAAGAAAATGCAATTTGGTAAAGTGCCCAAGTTGGTAATCTTATTTAAGAAGTCTCCTGTATCTAGTATGTATGATCTAGTGGATGTTACCTTTGTTTGTAATACACGATCAAGGAATGTGGCCACATTCTGAAAGACGGAGTCCGTGCCCGCCACGATAGGTCGTCCAGGTAGATACACCGGGTCCTTGTGTACTTGAGGTAGAATGTATAATACGGGAGTTGTTGGATGTTCACAAATCATGAATGCATTCAAGTTCTTGTCTATCAGATTTTCAGTCAGGGTTCGATCTAGTATTGTGTCTAGTCCCCTCTTAATGCCCGGCAGTGGGTTCTCTGTGAGTGGCCGGTATACACTAGTGTCTGAAAGTTGCTCCATAATGGTTCGGTGGTAAAAATCTCGGTCCATAATTACTATCGCTCCGCCCTTATCGGCTGGTTTGATAATGATATTATGGTCCTTAGAAAGTGTCTGGAGAGCTAAACCTTCTTCCCTAGTAAGGTTATTATGACTGTATTGGTTCTTGTGTGAAGTTACATAGGTTTGCTGAACATTTTGTTCAACCAATCTAATGAAAGTCTCAACTGTAGGGTAAATAGTTGGGGGTGTCCACTTACTTCTTGGTTTACAGGAAGATATGTCAATACGTGGGGGAAGGCAAGATTTCTGGAGGGATCCTATTCCTTGGTTGTCTGAATGGAAATAAGCCTTTAATCTTAATGTCCTAAAAAATCTCTGGAGTTCAATGTTTGTATCTATATGATTACCTTGGTATGTCGGAGTGAAACCCAATCCTTTATTGAGTACCCTCCTTTCCACGTCCGTCAGGGTTCATCTGGAGAGGTTGATCATGAAGTCGTTGTTTGTGTGCGACTGCGTGTCTATATCTGTCGGTTTTATGCGCCTGCGGCCCCTTCTCGTTGGTTTCGATGACCTCGCTGACCTCTGGGCTTCCCTAAAAAATGTTGTTGTGTATTTTCAATACTGTTATTGCTGCTATCGCTGTCTGTGGAGGAGCCCCTGGGATCTCTTTGGTAAGGTCTTTCTCTCCTACTCTCCCTCCAAGTGTACACTCTGTCCTCCCTATAATCGGTGGCATCTCGCCTGTACTTATTTAACTTGAAATTAAGGGTATCTGTATGGTAGGTGTCTACTTTCACCTTAACCTCTTCCAGGTATTTTGTTAGATCAGCAGTAGATATGTAGGTTTCTAATTGAGTTTTTAGAGAGGATATAGAGTTTTCAATATCACAAAGCTGGCCTTGTATGCCTTCAATAGTTAATGCCATTAAGTCTAAACTACATTTATTTAAGATCTTGAACCAGTTGGCACAAAATCTTGGATCTTCCCTACAGAAAGTTGGACGTATAGCAAGCCGTAAATCCCTTGGTATGCGCTTAACCTTAAGTACTCCACTAGAGTCTGGGAGTGTAATTGATACTGGATCAATTTTTTACTTACTGTTTCAAACTGTCTTTTGAGTGAGATATGGTCATTGGAAAATGGGCTGGTGGTTTCTGAATAGCGTGCCACCAACCCATCCAACTCTGCTTGTGTGTATGCGAGTGTCTCTGCCCGCTTTGAGGTCAGTGCGTTCACATCTTCAAACATGATTATCTCTATTAAATAATGATAAAAGGGTGCACACACCTGAGGTAATAAAGCATACAAATAGTTAATATCTTGGTTGGCACACCAGAAAAAAGAAACGATATACAGATTGGGTGCTCCTTCCTTTGGGGTTTTCCTCAATATTCCCCCATATATAGTACAAATAAACAATAAGGAAAGTAGAAGCACACCACTATTTATGCTTGTAATGAGTTTATAAAGTATAAAATAGAAAGTGATACATATTTACAGTGTAATACACACAAACATTTCTTGCATGTTATAGGTACTGTACTGACGGTATACAAAATAGAAACTCAGAAAAAGGGATACAATTCTGTCCTATTTGAGAAATACTGTCAGGGCTGTGTATACCTTACTGTTGAAAGAATCATGACTTTGCTGTTAAAGATATGTTCAATTATTAGGACTTCACATCCTTCATCTAAACGATTAGGATCGCTGTATGTTGTTTTTAATATTTGTTTTTATTTTCTCCATTCTTCAGACAAAACTGGGCACATAATGGAATGTTAATCCCCCAAGATGAAAAGTCAGCAAGAAGAAACACATTATCCCCGACTTCATTTATGGAAATGTTTTCCCTGCATATATTACACTTATTAGCAGCCATTTTCTAGAAGTCCCGGAGACCGGACGCCCCGCGCGCCTGACTGCGGTGTCCGCTAGTGGCGTTACGTCATTTCCGCCAACCGCTGATCGGCGAGATGACGCTTCCGCCTACCAGACACTGGCAGCAGGTCAGGACGCTGGCTCCGGATGTGACGTCACAGACGGCGGCAGGAAGCACGCCGTCGGTGACGCTCACTCACTGGCCGGCCAGGGGGGATAACATCATACATAAAAACGCGCGGTTTGCATTAGATCACCATCGCTACCCTGATGAAACGGCCAGCACCCGTGAAACGTTGGTAACCCTTTGCGATCCTATACATTCACTGCTATGCATTTATTATTGTGATTCCTTTACTCTGCAAATATGCATGTTATTGTGTATGCACTGATGCCAAGACAGGGACGTCGTGATTAAGGCATCCTGTTTTATTTATAGTCTGTAGAATGACGGATCTGTGCAGGACTGAGGCAGACATTATTCTAAACTGTATATACTTATGTCCTATGTATACTCTTTAAAGTGGACCAACACCCAGGATTTTGACTATCCCGGGTTTTGGTCCACTTCGGTGGGGCACCCCGATCGGGGGTGCCCCGCTGTGTGAAACCCCCCAGAAAGCCCCGAAAACTCACCTCTCCCCGCTCCTAAGTAACCGCTGCAGCCAATCCCCGCCAGCGGACAAGCGAGAGGCAGCGCCTGACAAGCAGAGCGCGTCCGCCGCCGCCTCCCACGTGTCCCTCTTACAGGGAGCGCACCCGCGCCGGCCATTCACAAACGGCCGGCGCGGGAGCGCGCCCTGCTAGGGGGACGCGCGGGAGGCGGCGGCGGCGGACGCGCATGCGCCGCTGGAACGTGGAAAAGGTAGGATTGTGGGATTCCTGGGGGGATGTCCCGCGGGGAGGGATCTGATCGGCCCGGGAATCTTATAGATTCCCGGGCCGATCCCCCCTGGGTGTTGGTCCACTTTAACTCAATACCTCAATAACTTAAATATTTCGCTCAGATATTGTATGCTAGGAATACAATCTGAGGAAACATTTTGTGAATACCTTACTATAGATGTCTTTAGCACCAGGTAACTTTTTACCTATAAAACAATAATGATGCACAGAGCAATCTGTTGTGATGAGAAGAATCGCCTTCAGTAACGATGTAAGTGCTTGGAAATCCCCAAGAGCATGCACACTTCAACACGTGCCCTCCACCTCTCTTATATACTCTTACCAACAAGAAGGGATGATCATGCCATATAGCACATTACAAACTCCAACATGGATAACGAACGGATGATTGATCAGAAAGATTTCTCTTGAGATCACAAATGATTAGCATATAATCCTCACAGAATCCTCTCCTCATTCAGGGCATTGACTGATGCTCTCATTCATTCATATCCCAAAAGAGAGAAGGAAACAAATCTAGTGCAACTCCATAAAATCCAAAGGGTTTTAATATTATAGAAAAATTACTCACAAACCAAAAGCTGGTCTCAGCGCATAACAAGTAACAAATGATAAAACGATGTCTCCAAGCTTCCCCACCGCGGCCGCTAGTAAGGTGAAAGCTGAAAGTATCCTGAGCTTAAAAATGGCATGCCAAGCAAATCCCCCGTATCAGGTCGCCTGACGCGTTTCGTTGTTATAAACAACTTTTTCAAAGGCAAGGATGCGGGGATAATCAGACAATATAAAAGAAAAAAGGGAGGGAACTTACCCAACCACAACCGGGTCTCGAGCCCGACCCCCGGAACTAGAAGTGAGTTGTTAGCTGTACCGGAAGAGGTCTGGGCGGCGAGTGACGTCTGCTACGATCCCAGACGAAACCTAAACATCCCGCCCCTCAATTTTACGTAGCGGCATGTCCGGAAATTACCGAGACATGCCGAAGAGGTCCGGGTGGCATGAGTGACGGAACCCAAAAGTCCCACCCCTCCATACCAAGCAGCGGCATGTCCGGAAAATACCGAGACATGCCGAGGACGCAAACAAACCTGCCCCTCTCAAATGTTGGCAGGCAGGGCCAGGGACAACAATCTCTGACAGCCTACAAAGTGGCAAAAGCTAAAATAGCCGAAATGTGCCGGCAGGGTTAACAATAATCCACTACAATTCTTCAAGTGGCAAGGGGGAAGCCTCTGCTAAGTGGAACAAAATAAATAGTAATTATAAAGAATATGCAAAAATATATAGCCAGAAATATAAAAGGCTAACATAGTAAAAAAGAGATAATAATAACAATAATGATGAAGCCGTATAGGAAGGAAAAGCTTGCCCTCCTAACTGCCCTAAAAATTCACTATATAAAAATGCCCGCAGCTAGCGGGGAGGAAGCTCAGGGACGTATTAAGAACGCAGGGCTAAAAAGTATATACAACACAGCATCCTTAAGCAAGAACTATGCACACAGGATGAAGAATGAAAAGTAAATTCCAGAGCCCTCCCAATGAAAACTTACAAAATGTTAGATCTTACAGTAATTTTTTTAAAAAACTAGGAAGTGTCAATAAAACAATTAAGATCTAGGTCAATATTGAGCCCATTCGGAGATAGAGTGTCCAAATTAAAGATCCATTGGGTCTCTCTTTGGGAGAGGTCCCTAACCACATGAGAACCTCTCCAATGTTTTTCAAGCCTATCTATCCCAAAAAACGTCATAAACTTGGGGTCACTGTTATGTTTCTGCTTAAAATGTGCCGAGAGGCTATGTAATTCAAACCCCCTCTTAATGTTATAAATATGTTCCCTCATGCGGACTTTCAACTCTCTCGTGGTTCTTCCCACATAAAAGAGTTTACAGGGACATCCAATCAAATAAACAACATTAGTGGAAGTGCAAGAAATGAACTGCTTAATTCTGAAGGATTTTTTCTCATCCTTACCGATGAAGGACCTCGTGGGTTTCGGCAAAACAGTACAGACCCTACATCCCATACATGACCCACATCTATAAAAACCTTGAAGAGATCCCAACCTTCTCTCTGGTCTCTGTGGCGGGTCAACAAAACTTTTAGTCAAAAGATCTTTTAAGTTTGGTGCTTTCTTAAAAACCACCCTAGGATTCTCTGGTAATTCGGGTCCTAAAATGGGGTCATTTTTTAAAATATGCCAATGCTTAATCATAAGCTTTTTAACCATTTTGTGTTGAACATTAAACGAAGTAATAAATGCAAAATCAGATGAAGGGCCCTGCTTCCTAAGAGGGGACTTGTGCAACAAAAGAGAACGATCCAAATCCCTTATTCGGTTCTTCTCTAAATTGGTCAATTTAACATCATACCCCTTATCAGAAAAGCGTTGAGACAATAAGGATGATTGTAGATCGTAATCACCTAGGTTAGTACAATTACGCCTTAACCTGATAAACTGACTCTTAGGAATGGTCTCCAACCAACGCGGATGGTGACAACTAGTGCGTGGGACATAACCATTCCTGTCCGTTGGTTTGAAAAAAGTGACCATGTGGGAGCCTACTATTTTTAAAGTCAGATCCAAAAAATTCACAGCCTCAGTGCTGCTTTCCATTGTAAATTCAAGATTAAAATCATTCCTATTAACTTCATTAAAGAACAATTCTAGATCCACTTGTGACCCGTTCCAAACACAGAGGACGTCGTCTATATAGCGCCGCCATATAGTAAGATTGGGCCACGCACCCAGGCCAATAAACTGTGACTCCCACCAACCCACATATAGATTGGCCATACTGGGTGCAAATTTAGCACCCATCGCCACCCCCTTCTTCTGTAAATAAAAGGTACCCCCGAACCAAAAATAGTTATGCTTCAAAGCAAAAGCCAAGCACTCTATCAGGTAGTCAACCTGTGAGGCCGGCAAGGTGGCGTCGAGGCTGAGAAAATGGCGCACTGCGGTTATTCCTTTTTCATGAGGAATGACAGTGTATAAAGACGTCACATCCGCAGTGGCCAATATAGATTGTTCATTTACTACTAGATTTTCACACAAATTCAGCACTTGTCCCGAATCTTTCAAATAAGATGGCAAACTCACCACTAGTTCTTGGAGAAATGAATCTACATATTCTCCCAGCCTGCAGGTTAGGGAGCCCAACCCACTGACTATAGGACGGCCCGGTGGTCTAGTCAGGAATTTGTGGACTTTTGGTAAAAAATAAATAGTTGGAATTTTTGGGGCCTTGGGGGAGAGATAGTCAAATTCTTTCTTGGTGAGGATGCCACTGGTTAATCCTTTCTCTAGCAACTGGTCCAAAGCCAATTTGTATTCTAAAGTCGGATCCTTTGTTAGAATTTCATACGTCTCCACATCAGATAATAACCTTTGCATTTCCATCAGGTAATCAGTTTTATTCATTACCACTAACCCCCCCCCCCCCTTATCTGCTGGTTTGATGACCAGATCGCGCTTGCCCTCCAGCTCACGAAAACCCCTAAAAAGATTGCAAGGCCAGGACTTTCTTCTTACCTCAAGCTTCTTCAAATCCTTAATCATAGCTGTTTTAAACGTATCAACACTGGATGCCTGCCCACTAGGGGGGTTGAAAAGTGAACGATTCTTTAAATGTGTATGTTTAAAACCACTGGAGGTATCTCCTTGCGCTACGGGCTGTTGCGCCACCCCTTTAGATTGATTCAAAAAGAACCTTTTGACATTGAGCTTCCTCACATATTTATGTACATCTATAAAGGTTGAGAATTTATCTAGATTCTTTGGGGGTGCAAACTTGAGACCCCTATCTAAAAGCTCCAATTCATCCTGTGACAGTGAAACGGAACTAAGATTAAAGATCCCTGCACCTACAGCCACCTTGGCCTTCTGGTGCTTTGTTCCTCCCCGTTTTCCTCGTGCTCTTCTCCCTTTCTCTTTAATGTGGGTCTGATGTCCTGGTCTCCCAATCTCCCCTTGTTTCTGCTCAGAGGCCCCTCTTGCAAAAAAGGTGACCTCTCCCGCCTCACATGAAAAGGAGTTTGTGGAGTCTTAGGGGAACGCTCGGACAGAGGGTCAAAGCGATTGGAAGATCCATATTGCCCTCCTCTCGGTGTAAAATTCTGTGCACGCGGAAGCCTCCTTGGACTCCCACGCAACGGTTTTGGTCTGTACCCTTCCCTGTGTGCATGGACCCTACGTCTCTCATCATAGGGCTTGAAGTTCCTAAATTTCAATCCCATTGGAGTGGTGTTTAAACCATTTCCTTGATAACGTTTAGGACCCATGGTTGAAGTTCTTGGTGGGTGCAGTGGAATTTGTTCCTTTAGGTTTTGTGAACCCGCTGTGACAGAGAGAGCTCCTTCTGTCTGCCATTTAAATACTTTGTTATGGGTATAATCCCATTGATCCCTATAAAATTTCTTTACTTTCTTAACCCTAAGTGAGGCTTCATCCTTCCCCAATCTTTCCTTCAAGCCATCAGACCGTTGGATAAATTCCATCTCTCCGCTACGGGGAGAAACTTTTTACCTATACTATATAGTTCACATATGCATGGTTATTGATAAGGCTATAATGCACTTTGTTCTTTCAACAGTAAGGTATACACAGTATTTCTCAAATAGGACAGAATTGTATAGTTTTTTCTGAGTTTCTATTTTGTATACAGTCAGTACAGTACCTATAACATGCCAGAAATCTTTGTGTGTATTACACTGTAAATATGTATCACTTTCTATTTTATACTTTATAAACTTTTTGCAAGCATAAATAGTGGTGCGCTTCTACTTTCCTTATTGTTTATTAGCTCAGGATCAGAGTCAATAAGCAAGCTGGGTAAGAAAGGAAATCTGGACTGGTGTTGGAGGCAAGACATACACAGGAAATCAACCAACTGGTACTGAAGACTGGGGCTCCTGTGCACAAGTGAGTACAGTTATGTGTGCATGCAGTGTGCACACACACGCATGCAAACACTTAGAAGGAGCGAATGCATGTACGAACGCAGAGACACACTGCAACAGCTTGATGGGCTTCTGTGGGCACAGGCGCAGGAGCACACATTCACTGGCAGACGTTGTTCTGCAGCTGTGGGCATCTAGGGACCCTGGGAGCCTTCTGCTGGCGAGCAAGCTGAACAGACCTTCTTCTGCATGGTCTCTCTGGAGCCCTCTGCTAAACGATATGCTAGCAGCACACACGCCCCCCTGACCATGGTGCCATGTGCAATGAAACACCTTGCACACCCCAAAGGCAAACCCTATCTATTAGTGTAAAGCCAAAGTTGCTAATTTGGGTTGGCAAGAGTAACTTAAAGAATGAGAACATGAAGTCCAGAACTGAGGTTAACATGTTATGCATTGTTACAATGCAAAAGATTGAGAGAAGGAGAATCTAGGTTACATAGATTTCTGTGTAAGAGGCATGAGTTCTTTGCAGGAGCCCCCTTCAGGTAGCTTAGGATGAAGGCTCAACCAGTAATCTCCTGGGTATATTAAGGTATGAAAAAGTTTTGTATGGGTAGTGGTGGATCATTGCTTGAGGCTAAAAGAGAAGGTATGTAATATCAATGTAGTATGGGGGCAGGATTACTGAATTTCGTTGGTATTCTAGTGGCATACTAAACCAAATACAAAAGCATTTTTTTTTTCGATCCTTCTGAGCCTTGCCCCAGCTCTGGTGCAATCCTCAGCAGACCTTAGTGGGCAGTACTACTCCCAGTCACCAGAGAGCAGACTCCTACAATGACTAACATCAGGAGGCAACCAATGTGATGAGCTGTTTTTTGTCCACCTCTGACATGCTTATCAGCAGTGGGCAAACAATAGCATGACTGGGGGCTTTGGGAGCCAGCCCCCAGAGTAGAAGCACTGCAAGAATGGGACCAATTCAGCCCTCAGGACTCAAGGGATCGAGTCTGGTCCTGATAAAGTAAGTAATGTTTTTTTATTTTATTTTACCTCCTAGTCTCCTACAACTAAACAGGGAGAGTTGGGGTTTTCAATTATAACTTTTTCACTTTCAGTTACTGGGAGGGGGGTGGCTGATGAGTGCTTGAAGTAAAAAGTCAATTGTCTATTAGGTTATTATATATAACATTATTATATAATATAACAATACAATTAACCTAGTTAATTAATTATGTATCTACTAATACATATTAAGCCAATTAATCATTTGAGCCACTAATAACATAATAGACATATTTACAAACGGAGTCATCAGCGAGTGAAGCTATAGCAACATTTTTACCCTTCTACAACATCAGGTCAATAAGTAAGCCCTTGGGAATATACAGTACATTACCAAAAGAGGCAAATTCTATATTCGGCCAACCTATTAGACTGGGTAGTCTGGGTCGGGCCAACATCCTCTCATCACGAATCCCAGGCACTGTGTGCACCTTTCTGCCTATGAGTAGACTACAGCTCGACGATAAAGGATTGCATCTTTTGTTATGCAAAACTATGAACCCCAACTGCATTATCCAAAACTATGAACCCCAACTGCATTATCCAAAACTATGAACCCCAGCTGCATTATCCAGAACTATGAACCCCAACTGCATTATCCAAAACTATGAACCCCAGCTGCATTATCCAGAACTATGAACCCCAACTGCATTATCCAAAACAATGAACCCCAACTGCATTATCCAAAACTATGAACCCCAACTGCATTATCCAGAACTATGAACCCCAACTGCATTATCCAAAACAATGAACCCCAACTGCATTATCCAAAACTATGAACCCCAACTGCATTATCCAAAACTTTGAACCCCAACTGCATTGTGCAAGCACAGTAAATACTATTTGGACATGCAGAAGTGCTGATATATTCCAGTGTCTTTTAAACACACAGTCCTTGAATACTATAGCTTATAACCTATGAAACATAAATAATCCTCTCTAGCGCCACAAAGTTGGATCATTAAAATGTTTGTGTGCACATAACAAGTTGACTAATCAGTCAGTTCCAAGACTATAAAATATTTCATAGGCATAATGGAGGGTGGGTAGTATTGTTTCCACTACACTCAGCTTGCGCTCTGGCTGTCATAAATGGATGTAGCACTTTACAAGCTTTTTTGTGTTTTCAGCTCAAGTGCTTGAGCTTCACACCTTGCACTGCAACCTCTGTTAAACAGCTTGAGTGAATGAATATGCATAGGCCATGGGTGAGTGGATACAACTCCTTTATTTTCCATGCAAATGAATCTGATTTGAAGTTGCAAAACCAGTAAAGCCCTGCATGCTGACTTATGAGAACAGTTTTGGATTCTCAGCGACATATTACCAAGTGGCATTTAATTATGTCACTCTGTTAGCGCAATCCTTCATTTGACCATTCTTTAAATATACATATGTATCTAACAGAAATTTAAGTGACAACTATCATTGGAAATGAAACCTGAAAAGGTTATGTTCTTATATCATAGGTCTTATAAAAATCTATATGCTTTATTTTTTTTAGTTATTCCTTCTGGTCTTTTTTCCTTCTTGCTTAGTCAGCAGAAATCACTATAAATGCACAGAACTGGCACTTATGGTGTGTAAGGGATTGTGAAGTGTATGTCTGAAAATACATTATTGTGCCCACACTATTTCTGTCTGGCATGACAGGCCTGAGACTTTTTTTCATTTACAAAATGTTTTGTGTGCAATAGGTGCTTGTTCACAAAGATTTCAAGCGCAATGCTGTATGTTCAGACACACAAATCACAATCCCTCATAAGCCGTCATAAGTGCCAGTTTTGTGCATACCATTTAAAGAGATTTCTGCTGGCTAAGCATGTTTTGTGACTTTCAAGTAGGAAAAACATGCAGAAGGAAATGTTTTTAAAATAAAGTGAAATGTTTATTTTTTTATATTTGAGGTCTATAAGAGAAAAGAGGTTTAGAGGTTTCAAATGATACAGTATATGTCTTTCAAGCTGTATTTGTCCAGTGGTATCACAGACAGCAAAAGCTTTCTACTTACTAACTACACCACACTTTTTAGAAGAAAAAAAAGTGTTGTCTAGAGTTTTTATCAGACATGATTTACTAGAATTGGCAAAAAACATACACAAGGACACGATCTTAGAGATGAAAAGAAAGACCTTCCATAAATGAAGATGGGTGAATACTTTTAGGACCTATCATCAGTTAATGTGTCATATGAGTCATAATTTACATAATAACATATTTTTCTATTCTGCATTTCCATAATATTCATGCCTTTCTATAAAGATCGGGCTGAGATATTTCACAATTAGCTGGAAGACTTAAAAAATAGATTTGCATGTATTTATTCTACTAGCGGTTTATGTTTGCTTTTAAAGATTTCAAAACTTAGGGTCAGAGCTTTGTGGATTTACAGGATTAATGGTGAGTTAGTAGGCAATATGTGCCTGTTCAGAAACCCCACACTGTCAGTTGACATGTGGGACACCTGCCAGGGGGCAAGGCGACCATAGAGGGGGGATGTTAGAAATATCTAATCCTGAATGTGAGCATTTAATGCCAAATCGGCATTTAACCTAAAGTTTAAAAAGAAAAAGTTAACTGTTTTTTTTTTAATACAACCCGTGGGTCATCCCACCAATTTGGGATACATCCTCTTATAATTGGGAACATTCAAAAATAGCTAAATTCACTAAACTAATGTTAAATAGTAACACGGTTGCCATAATTTAATATACTCCCGATTAACCCCATATAAGTTCAGCTGTTCTAGTAGGATTTTGCTGACATATTTTTTTCTAAATTGCATTTTACAGTGGCCATGGTCAAAAAAACAGCTTACAGTGCACCAAGGGGATTTCATTGCTGAAATGTATTAGTCAGGAGAAAGATACATTAGACATACAATTAACAAAGTGAAGAATTGGAGGTACCTCCAAAGTGAATGAAAAGACAAAGGGAAATTAGTCTGGGAGACTGTCTAAAGGCCTACAGTAACATTAAAGGAGTTACATGGTAACATAGTACATAAGGCTGAATAACGACTTTAGTCTATCCAGTTTAGCCTTTATGTAAAAGAAAATCTTACAGTGGTCTAGTAGCAAGATCCGGTAATGTTATTACATGCCAGTAAGGAATACAGGCCACTCTTTTAGTGTATTCTTCATGACTATCTCTCCTGACAGAGAATTCCAAAGTCTCACTGCTCTTACAGAGAAGAATCCACCTATGTAGTGGAGGAAGCACCTTTCCTCTGATCTTAGTGGATGCCCTTAGGGTATAGTTACAGTCCGAGGTATAAATAGATTGTGGGACAGGCTTTTGTTTTGACCTAGATAAATGTATACATGGTTATTAGATCACCCCTTAGGCGTCTTTTTTCCAAACTAAATAAACCTAACTTTCAGGGTACTCTAGTCCCTGCATTTCATTTATTAATTTAGTTGCCCTTCTTTAAACTCACCAGAACTGTACACAATATATCATATGGGGGTTTGGCCAGTGATTTATAAAGCGGTAAAATGGTGTTTTGGTCATGGACACCTATTACCCTCTCAATGCATCCTGTGATTCTGTTAGTCTTAGCAGCTGCTACCTATTTTGGAGCTTCTTTTCCCAGCATCCCGGCTAAGCTACTTCATGGATTCAACTGACAATAACGCACAATGCACAGCATCAGGCAACCCAGCAGCACTTCCCCTTTGCAGGTGGCCTGCAGCTCCATGGTACACCATTTTCATTGTAAAATTGACCACATAAGGAGTTACAAAAAGGTACGAAAATGTTTATGTTTAGAAATCTGAATTGCCCTGGGGAGGGTCACAGAAGAGCACTGTTTCTTCTAAGGGTGTTGGTCCGGTTTCAAGCCTGTCACCACCATTTGTTCCTCATGACTTGTGGAGTTTTGGTTGTGTGAATGTTCTCTTTCTGGTGATCAAACCAGATTTCTACATCAGGGTTAAAGGAAGACTGTACCTTCTTTATTTTAAACTACAATAAATAGTAGTAGTATCTTGTTTTAATTATTTGAATTCCTTTATTTTTTCATTATTTAATTACTTGTGATTAAGTTTCCTAGAGTTTAAAACAAACGTTTCTGCATTAAATTACAGTTGCTGGTGTTTGCCAATCAGTTCCCTAGAATTCCCTAGAAACAGCAAAAAAAATATTCTCAGAGATCAAATATAAAGCCAAAACAGTTCACATTTCTAAGGACTAAACAAAGTATATCAGAAAATAGACTTTATTAAAAGTAACTGTCACAGCTAAATACATGTGTATTCCAACTAAATAAATTCATGCATATTGCTCTGCAGTTGGTAACTGAAGAAAATGATGTATAAAGTCACATTTATTTCTGTTAACATGCAAAACATTTTCTGGCAAGTTATTTTGTCTAGTCTTTCTACACTAGCTGGGATGTGGGGCCGGCCATGGAGCCGGATTCTTCCCATGGGGCCCCATCCACTGCTATTGCTTAGAGATGACCTCTCTCTTATATCTCATCTTCCCGCCTGACCACCCTAAGCGTGGCGGCATGGACACACCCCACAGCCTATCGATCGAACAGTCCCTTAAATTCCTCTGACTCCTAGAATATCAGCCAGGGCCTCCACGTTGCCCTAATTCCCTGTCATGCAGAGAGAGTGTTAGGTCCTCCTTCTCACAAATATTCATCACCTTTCCCACCCAGTCCCTCACTGTCGGGTTTTGTTTTGTTTCCAAAATCTGGGGATCACCTGTTTGGCCGCATTCAGCAGCTGTACTCGCAGGGTTTTCTTGTACTTCCCCACTGAACATTCTGCTAAGTGTAGCAAGATCTGGGTCGTCTTCTCACCTTTGTGGTGTATGAGTATTCCTAACCCAACACAAACAGGAAGGCGTAAAAGAGTTTAATACATTGTACACATTCTGTAAACCTGTCTTGCCTCAGATTACTACAAACTCTGGCACAACTGGAGAAAGAGCAGAGAGAAGATTGGAGTCTCAGGGGCAGAGAATGCAGTGCAACATGGGAGTGATAGGGGCTAGATGTGTGAAACAACAGTACAAACTGCCACTCCCACACCCACACAGTTCCTCTTAGGAGACAATTTCCTAAACTCTCAAAAAGACATTTGCAGGTATTTGGCCCACTATACATAAGAAAACCTCCATAGACTGCATGTTTCTGCTCCTTCCACAGGCGTTCAATAGGATTAAACTACTTCAGAATAATTCAATGCTCTGCATTTTTTGATGTTTTTAGCTATGTGTTCGGGCCATTATGCTGTAGGAGAACTCATGACCTGCATCTAAGTTTTTGTCACTCCAGAATGCCTTGATAGTCTTCAGATTTCAGCTCATAGCTCATTCAGCACATATTAAAGATGCCCTTTGCCAGATGCAGCAAAGCAGCCCCAAAACATAACAGATCATCCTCTGTTTCACAGTAGGTACAATGGTTTTTCCTTTATTTTTACGTCTGTAAGCATATAGCTCATATGACTTGGCAATTTTTGTATTTCTCATCTTTCCAATGGACATTCTCCAGAAGCTTTGTGGCTTGTCAATATGAATTTTGGCAGATTGTTGCTTTTTTATGATTTGCTTTTAAAAGTGATTTTCTTCTCAGTTATCTTCCATTAGGTCCTCTTTGGCAAAGACAGAAACATCCTCTATTAAGTCCACTATGGCAAAGACAGCAATGGAGAGTTCCATCTGACATTGATCCACCTTAACCTTGACCTCCACCTCTATTCTCATTAGAAGTTGTTCTGAACTCCTTGGTTACCATTCGTATTATCCGTCTCTTCAATTTTCCTCTTGTGGCCACGTCCTCCGAGCAAATGCACAGCAGCCAATTAGCCTTCTTCCTTCACTAGCAATCAGTGGCCAGGCAGGACACTGTATAAAGGGCAGCTTCATGCTGATCTTGCTGGTGCTCTGCAGTAGTTAAAGGTGCTGCTGGCTGCTGCTGCTGAGGGACAGATATGGCTTTATTTTTATTTTTTTACAAAAAACTCTCCTTGTAAGGACATTTGATCAGGCAAAGCGGCTGGAATCAAGGCTAGATAGATTGTTAAGCATGCTATTGTCCTTTTCCTTTTTTATAGATTAGGGTGTCAATACTGTTTAATACCACTAGCTCAAACCACTTGGGTATGAGTTATCTTTAACCCTTTCGCTGCCAGCCAACCTGCAGCTTTTGTCACCCTCTGTTGCCAGACCATGTTTTACTATTTTGCGCTACACATGTTCAACTGTGATTTTTGAAAGGATTTCCAGGGATTTCCCAGGAAATTATATATTGTTTTTTTCAAACAATGGGCTTCAACATGAAATGTCTTGTTTGGCCTTTTTTTTGTGTATTCTCAATACTTTTTTGGTGAAATATGTGCAAAAAAAAAATCTATTTTTTTGCAATTTGTAGTGTTTTTTTTCTTAAAAAAAAAGTACGTTTGTCAATAAAATGTTATTGCGTGCATAACCCCAATTTCTCCTGGTCACAGCGATACCACATATGTATAGGTAGACACCCTTTCCTGCCCAGGAGACTCCCCCAAACTGAAACAGAGCTTTAGGAGATTTTCAAATAAAATACAACTGCGCTATGCGCACCTTGCAGTTTTTCCAGAAAAACAACCCTTTACATTCGAAATACCCCCCACAAACTAAATATTCTCTGGAAGTATACACATCAAGCTTTCTAGGCATACCAATCTTGTTTATGTGGGCTTAGTTTTCTGGAAGTAATCTCTCAATGTATTCTTTGGTTGTACAAAGTTTCCCTAAAAAAGAATAAAAAGGAAGAATCAAGCCACATTTTCCTAACAAAAACTATATGCAAACAAGAAAAAACAAGTAAAATCTCAAAAAGCAACAGAGCAATACCCAACATGCATAGGTACTGTCAAGGGAAGAGTTGGCAAACACCCCAAAGTAAAGCATGCACATAACAATAATTTTACTTGAAAATTTCAGCTCTGCAGACAAAATGCGCACCTTGCAATTTTTCAACCAAAACAACCCTTTACATTTGGAATATCCTAAATAAACCATATATTCCCTGAAAGTACACATGTTAAGCTTTCTAAGAGTACCCAGCTTGTTGTAGTAGGCTCACCTTTCTGGAAGTAATCCCTCGAAGAATTCTTAGGTTGCACAGGGTTTCCCTAAAAAATGAATGCAAAAACTGAATAAATAACATGTTTTCCTAAAATATAAATATACAATCAAGAAAAAACAAGCTAAATCTGAAAGAGCAAGGTCCCCCGAGCAGAACAGTACTCAACATGCATAGGTTATATTAACCCTTTTAATTGCCAGCCTACTTGAAGTTTTGTCACCCTCTGTTGACAGGTCATTTTTCCCCATTCTGCGGCATGTTTAACCATGATTTTTGCCGGAATTTCCAGGAAAATTATATATATTTTGCCGCAGAGTTTAGGCTTTAACATGAAATGTCTTGTTTGTAATTTTTCTACAGTTTTTTAAAATATTTTTGTGTAAAAAAATAAATAAATATTTTTTAGACAATTGTCTCCTTTATTTTAAATAAAACATTTACTTTATTAGAGAAAACCATATTGCATGTGAAAGCTCAATTTCTCCCGATTACAACAGTACCACATATGTATCGGTAGCCCCCTCATTCTTGCCCAGGAGACCCCCCAAAACTGAAAATAGCACTAACACTATAAACATAAGGGGTTAATGTAAAAAAAAATGACATAGGGTCCCCCCTCCCAGCCTTGTGAACTGGTATAGGGGTCTCATGGATTCCTTACCAGTTCACAAGGGGTTAAGTGTGTGCTTTTATTTTTTTTTTTCTACAGTTAGCAGCTGCTGCTGCTGCTGCAGCAGGGGGGGGGGGCTATTCCGGGGGCTCTCCTGGAGCCATCCAAGCCCCCACGGGGGATCGAGTGGCACCAAATTAAAGAGGTGACCCGGCCAGATCCAACGAGTAGTCAGGTGAGTATTTTTTAAATTTTTTTTTAACTAGTGCCTAACACCTACGTGCTTGGCACTTAACGCCTAGACATGTGAGCGCGCAGGTGTTACGTGCTTGGCATTTAAAGGGTTAATATCACTTGCTCCAACCACTGGTATGTCAGTACTCTTAAATACCACTTGCTCAAACCACCAGTGTGTCAGTACTTTCAAATACCACTTGCTCAAACCACTTGGGTGTCACTGCTCTTTAATATCAATTGTTCAAGCCAGTTGGGTGTCACTGCTCTGTAATACCACTTGCTCAAACCACTTTGGATTGAGTACTCTTTAATACCACTTGATTAAACCTCCTGGGTGAGTTCTCTTTAATATCACTTGCTCCAACCACTTGGGTGTGGGAACTCTTTAATACCACTTGCTCACTGCTCTGTATTACCAACTGTTAAAACCACTTAGGGGTCACTGCTCTGTATTACCAATTGTTCATGCCACTTGGGTGCCACTATTCTGTAATACCAAATGTTCAGGCACATGTGTGTCACTGTAATACAAATTGTTTAGGCCATTGTGGGGTCATTACTCTTTAATACTGATTGCTTAAACCATTTGGGAGTCACTGCTCTGTAATACGAGTTGTCCATGCCACTTGGGGGTCAATGCTCTGTAATACCAAATGTTCAGGGGGTTACTTGCTCAAACCACTATGGATTGAGTAGAGACTGAGAGACAGGAAACCTGTTTAGTGGGAGGGGAATTTAGGGTAGCCTAAAGAGAGAAGAGTAGGCTACAAGGAGGAGCTATGTGGAACTAAACAGACTGAGAGACAGAAAAGCTGTTTGAGGTAAGGGAAGCTAGGCTAGCCTCAAGAGAGGAGATTAGGTTACAAGGAGGTGCTATGTGGAACTAAACATACCGAAGCATATACTCCTGCGCAGTTCAATGGCACCCATGACACTTGGCATATTTACAATGTTGAAAAATACCAACCTCACCATGTTCCAGGATGCCATGCTGTCAGGGAACGAGATGTTTTTTTCCTGCAGGACAGCCATGCCATAGAGAAATTTTGTCAGGGCGCGGCTGTGTGAAGGCTGGGACATGTCAACTGACAGTGCCCCTAGCCTCTGGAAGGAGCCATTCGCTAATAATTGGAGGCAGCCAACTTATTTGGTCATGCCTCAAATTACATGCATATGTGCAAAGGATTTAGGCTGTATTTTCACTAGCAACAAAAGAATGTTCAAGTTTTTCCGTTAGAAAAGAGAAACCTACGACTTTTATAGGTCCCTAAACCCACAAAACAGGGCTCTGAATCACGCAAAAGCGCAGGCAAAACTTGTAAAATTCTGCTTGCATGTATGCCATGAGCCATATTTATATGCCGAACACTCTGTTTGGCTTATGCATGCCGTAAATTCCCACAAAAGGGACAACTTGGCCACAAAAACAAGGCTCTGAATCACCCGACATGGAAAAGAGGATGTGGGACTTTGACGTCATTCCTGCTGGTGGGAAAGCGTGCAAGAGAGGATCTAAATCAACCCCAAAGTTTCTCCTAGGCTGAGAAATAGGTTTTGCTTGGTTCCATGTTATTGCGTTTTTAATGTCTTTTCTTCATCATATTTTCTGAAACACCTGCTCTTGATCACCGAAGTTGTTGATGTTTCATTACGCAGGAAAAATATTCCATACCTTTCAATAGCCTGTGTCCTTTCTGCCAGGTAGTTGGAAGAAATGGAGGTAGCCAACACTTCAATCCCTCACTCAGGTGCTGACACAGCCAAGTATTGTGGGATCAGCCTCTGGTTTATCTTCTCGAATGTAAGGATGTCCACATTGGCTGTGGATAGGTGGATCCTCTTGTCAGTGATGATGCCCCCTGCAGTGCTGAACATACATTCTGACAAGACACTTGCTGCAGGGCAGGCCAGCATCTCCAAGGCTCAAAAGTCAGCTCTTGCTACCTGTTCAATTTACTGGCCAAGAATATCAACGGTGGGGGACCCGTCGCTCAGTACCAGGAGATGCGTCAACAGATACTCAAGCATTAAGTGAGTCTATGTCTGCCTCCAGGTACTACAGGCTGTTCCCTATGGCGGTGGATGTGGTGGAGAGTTGAACAGCGTGTCCCACATTGTGAGGTGTTGCTGGTGCATTGGCAACTTTCCCCTCTGCCTTCAAGGCCTCATGCTGCCACTGAGGCAGCAGTGTCAGATAGGACCTCCACCAGTAGTGCCTTGCGTCATGGCCTGAAGTGTTTTTTTTCTAGCAGGCGAACAATGGGGATAGTAGCACTGGTGATGGCATTATTCATCAACACTGACCATATTGGTGCCATGTTGGAAGCACAGCAGCACAGCACAAATGTAACATTTCCTCTCCCTCTAGCACCAGCTTCATTACCAGCAGTAGCAGCACCGCAGCCATGTATTTGTCCTTATTTACCGATTTCTTAATTTTAGAACATACTGACAGTGACCTGCCCCCTTCAGTATCTCAGCCACCTGTCCTGGAAGTGACCTGTAAAGGACAATTAACAGATGTTATTCGCTCCCCCTCAATAACTGAGCAGCCTTTCCCTGGATGCGGCCTGAAAAGGAAAATTAGCAGAGGTTCCTTTGTCCTTAGTCGTCCCTCAGTATGTGAGGCACCTGTCTATGGAAGGGCAATGGAAGGGCAATGAATGAATGGTATTTTTTTTTAGTAATTTCCCCAGCCCATTGTGTGCAGGTTGCATGGCTATAGCCCTGGGGTTACCCTCGATTTGCAGCCCTCTAGCCTTTGCTACTCCCATTTTACAACCATTTTCCAAATTCCAAAATTCGTCTCCGTATTGACTTTAATGGGGTTCGGGTCAGGTCTGGGTTTGGGTCGTGTTCAGGGGACCTGAACCAAACTTTAGCGGCAAGTTCGTCCGAAACCGAACTTCAGTGGGTTTTGATTTTAATTTATTTGTAATAAAATTTGTCTGAATTTTTAAATATGTTTTTATGTTTTTGGTATGGACAGTGGAGTCAGGAAATAGGGGCTTAGCCAAAGACCTCCAAAGAAATGTGCACCGGTAAAATAATTAAAGTTGTAAAAGAGAAATAAAAAAAGTGTTTAATTTACTTCTAAATTGTACATGTTATAAGTTGTAATAGTAATTCCTACTCCAGTCTATACCAACTAGCACAAGGGAACTTAAAAGAGTCCAAGAGGCCGATTCATTAATAGCGGCAGGTAGCGACAGTTGAGCGACTGTAGCAGTATTTTCACAGCGCCCGCTAGTAGTCGCTGTGCTTGGCCGTTGTTCGGTTGTTGACAGCGACTCAGTCGGTGTGCAGTAATGTTGAATATTGGGTGAGGAGTCTCTATTTGACAGGTTCTGTATGGGAGCGCATGATAGCGACTGGCCATAGCGACCGGCTCCCACCATATTCATTAACAAATCACGCTCAAAAAAATTCTCGCGCTGTGAAATGCATGCTTAAACCCCAGAGCGCTGGCGGCGATGGGTTAAAAGTAGTTTTTTAACCCCCAAACAACCATATTTTTGGAAACCAAAAAAAACAAGTTTTTTAAATAATTTTGTAATATGAATACATTAATATCAGACCTGTAATATCAATTCTGCACAAATTTATTTATTTTTTTTTTCCATAAAGAAAATATCTAACATGGCAGAAGTGGTCACAGAATTTTTCACATTTAAAAAAAAAAAAAAAATATTTAAAGATTGTCCCATTGAAATGCATTGGAGAGCGCCAGGTAGCGAGAGGTCATACCTGTCGCTGTTCAAGGTCGGACGCTGGCGCTGTGGGCTGAGGCTGGAATAATAATGAATGAGTGGCTATCTGGCGCTATCTCAGTCGCTAAGCAGGATTGGCTTGATAAATGTGTGATTGTGGTGGGGAGCCGGCGTTCTCGTGGCGGTGCCCGTCATTACCGGTCGCTCACCAGTCGCTACCTGTCGCTATTCCTTCATAAATAAGGGCACAAGTCAAATGTATTGCCGATTGTGCATGCAGAGCCCAGCTGCATTGCATTTGCAAAAAAGGACTTCAGAGTGTACAATGCAGAGTGGAATTATCCGCTGCTAGATTGGTTAGGTTAAGAGGAGGGGCCAGGGTACGTACACCTAGTCTATGGCTGAAAAAATTATATATCAGGTTATGTTAAAATGGCCTTGGTACCCTGGGGGTGTAAATAAAGTAGCCTTGGCTTTCAGCGATGTGTATGCATTTATTAGAAGATGCTTGTCACATCATAGCATGTGTTAGAGTTTGCATAATACAGTTCCAAATATATCGAGGATAAGTATGTTTTTACACTGTTTGTCCAAAGAGATGGACTTATAGTTCAACATTAGTTTCAAAACAAGTGTTAAATCACAAATAAGCATAGGAAAACTACTTAGTAATATGCCCTAGTTTGGGGTGTCGATGTGATAAAAGCAGTTAAGCGCTGTAAAATCTGAATTTAGGCATGTAGTTACATCAAGGTACAATACATTACATGCATTACATACATACAATACATACAATACATTTTGAGTCACGCTTGTTGAAGGTTAATGCAATACGAGGGAGCATTATCTGGTACAGAAGTATATGAGGGTTAGGTAGTGCTGGTGATATATAAGGTTCATATAACAACCAGGTCAGTGATTCAGTTGCAATAAGGGTCACGGTTTAGATAGGTAAGTACTTTAACCCTGATGCGTTTTGCATTAATGCTTCTTCAGAGGAGACTGTAAAAGTATTTGCGGCATTGTGTGATCGATGATAGGTTGTTGATACCTAGTGTATATGTATACGCAGGTAAGTAATGGCCGTGGAATTGTGCTTATAGTCGAGTAATGCATAGTATTGTGCTTAAATATCTACATAGAGGGGACATGTTACTGTTGTCCCATTTGGATGATGTGGTTGGCATGGGTGCACTGTAGCTTAGGCATCCTCAAGGTGTAGTGCAGGTAGGAGTCTCCAATGCTACAGCTAGTAAGTGATGTTATTATGCAAGAGAAGGTTAGGTAAAGTAAAAATAGGTTAGGTATAAGGTTAGGTAAAGTAAATGTAGGTTAGGGGCTTAGTTTACCTACTAGGAAAAAGTGAGTAGGTAGATGATCTCGGGTCCTTGGCTGGCGTGTCAGCGTTATATGCATTATATGAGGAGTAGGGAGATGTCCTGCAGAGTGCCAACGGGTTGGCTGCACATGTGTGGTGGGTAAGAGCTGTCCTTACCAGGGAGGAAGGGGCTGGGTTTTAGGTGATCTGGCGATGGGAGTGGTCAAACAAGGGCGTGGCATCCAATGCAGGCTAAGTAGGGAAACTGTCACAGATGTCAAGGAGGCCCTTAAGCTAGAGTGAGGCTGTCCACTGGAGTAGTGGGCAGCTTGTCACTCCAGATGATGACTTTGTCAAGCTGAACAGGTCGAAAGGGGGGGTGGGGACTGGGGTGTGTGTAAGGGACAGGATTGGAGGGGCTGGTGGGGTGACAGGGATGAATGGGTGAAGTGAAGGATAATAGGTTGGAGTGCGGGGATTTTTGTTGGTCAAATATTCAGCATTATTTTTGGTGATGGCTCCTGTTTGTAGTATGTTAAGGATGGTAATATCAAGGTTATGTTGGTCAGTAGTATGGGAGTTTGCACTAATTTTTTGATACCAATGCTGGTTTGAAAGAATTTTGTGGCACATTTGTTAGTCATGAGTACTATGTATGGTCGGAAGTGTGGTATCATGTTCGGTGGTTAACTTTGGATCATTAGTCAAAGTCATTAATCACATCTTCTAGATCTCGTAAAGCTTTGTATTCTTTTGCTGTTAGGTCTGACCAATCTTTGATTGCCCCATAAACATGAATTGTTTTTTTGGGCAATTATTGTTCTAAGTGTACGTTTGCGGGCAAATAAGTTTAAATCTTTAATTAACTCAAATTTGTGGAGCAGAAGTTAAGGTTGATTACTGAGTGTTTACTGCTGCCCTCAGGGCTGTTAGTGGTTATTACGTAGGTGGAAGTTTACTCGAAGGGTTGAAAATTGGGTGGTAGTCTGGGTGTTGTGACAGGGTGGGGGTTTGTGTCTATAGTGGTTCTTGTGTTAGTAGTCCCGAATCCGTGTCGTAATGATTCTAAATAAGAAGATGAGGAGTCGGAGGAA
Organism: Gastrophryne carolinensis; assembly: GCA_027917425.1. NCBI lineage: Eukaryota > Metazoa > Chordata > Amphibia > Anura > Microhylidae > Gastrophryne > Gastrophryne carolinensis. Next base: position 379,153,278 of record CM051236.1, read on the forward strand.
CATGGTTCTTGTGTGTAGTTTGGGGGAGAGTACACAGAAACTTCCTTGCATTTTGTAGGTTTCTGTCTGTTTTGAGACACATGGTGTGGTTTGTCAGTCAATAGATGGTATTGGGTGCTATATGAGAATTGATGGCTTCCCCCATAGGGGGGTCTTGAAGTAATGAGTAGGGCAGCTTGGGGTATGTCTGTTATTTCTAGGTTGGGAGGGGTTAGGTGACTTGTAGGGTCTATTTTCTTTAAATGCTTGGCTGTCGCTGATGTATTTCAATTCTTTAGTCTGTATTAGCTGTTTGTTGGTAGACTCAAGTGAATTTTTAATTTCTAGATTTTTGATCTCATAAATGGTGTTTCGTTTGTGCTGTTACAAATCTTTCCCTAATGTGCCTTTTTGATTGGTGACGGAGGTTAATTCCTCATATAGAATGCTTTAGGTAGGTCTAGCAATCCTTGTGAGTACTGTTTCAGGGTTTGGAGTCAGTGTTTTTTTGTATTTTTCTTGGAAATTCGGATTGTTGGGAAATAATCATAAGCGTAGCCCTAATGGAGCTATGTGGTGTTCCAAATATTTGTTAAAATATATTAGGTTTTACCAGGCTCTTATTTTTTTTTTTTATTATAGTCTTCTGAGGGTGATACACAGTTCCTTGCAAGACTGTGAGTCTGGGGTTGCGCTTGATTGTTCAGCTGGGTTTAATATGTTCAAATTTTTAATCATATTATTATCCAAGAAAATTCCATTATATTCTACCATGTGATTGAATGAGAGTTGAAAGGAGGGGGAAGGGAAAAAAGAGGGTGCTGTCTCTCTAAATGAAGTCTCTTTATACAGTGAAGCAGGCTTTAAATACACCAATTGAATACTTGAAAAAGAGGCAAAGGTCTTCAGTATTTACAATGCAGGGTGGCATTATGCTCTGCTAGATTGGTTGGGTCGTAAGGAGGGGCCAGGGAGCATACACCTAGTCTATGGACAAAAAAATTATATTAGGTTATGTTAAAATGGCCTTGGTACCCTGGTCGACACCATTTCTTGGTGATCCATAGAAGATTTTTCAACCCTGGACTCTATCGCATTGGTTCTGATTGCTTGATCCTGTGCTGCTCAAATTAGGTCTTCAGTATTCTTCTTCAGTGCGCTATTTCTGAGCAATAGCCACAGGTTTTTCTTAGTTAACTTTTTATTTTTTCTAGAAATCGGGTATGTAGAGGTTTATTTTGCCAGTTTTCTTTGGACTTGCACTGGATGTCTGCCATATTTGTCAATGTCACTGCTTGGATGTAATGAATAGTGAATGGGCTCTGAGTGGGAATCAGTTTTTATGTGCAGCTCAGCATATGTCCCATCATATTACCCTAGGAAGGGTATGGCCCAGGCCTTAATCATGTTTCCTCCATTCGGTTTGCTCTTTTTGGATATTTCTGACCCTGTGGGCCCATTCTTTGCTGAACAAGCTTTTTACGTGGCCATGCTTGATTTTAACTAATTTCAAAATGCCTCTGGTTGGATGCCCTTTCTAGTTTGTCCATTGGTCTTTTCAATGCCTTTGATGTCTAAAATGTTCCTTCCTTTCAGTACCATCCTGACACATTTTTCCTGGTTCCATGGAACTCTATGGAGATGCCTGTACCAACAAGTGGACTGTGTTTGTTAACAACTTAATTTTCTGTATATGTATTTTATCTGCGCTGAAAATCTAACTTTTTCTGTAAATAATGTTTTATTTCTATTATGAAAGATAAATTGTGAATCGTTTGTTGGAAGACGTCACATAAAAGGTTTAGAATCTCTGCTTTGATCTTTGAGGTTAATTGATGCATTGTATGTTTTTGGCAGCTCCCGAAAGCATACTGATACTTGCTTTGGCAACATTTATTCTGTTTATAGCTACAATATATATATATATATATATATATATATATATATATATATATATATTTTAAGATTTTACTTACAGCATATTTGCTTTTTAAATACAACTTGAGGAAGTTTTGTTAAAGTCTTTATACAGAATAATAGTATTTCATATTTAAATTGTGTATGGGCATAGGATGATAAGGGTATATGATCTAAGATGGGAGAAAAACATCACTGCAATCTTAAAGAAAGCCCAGCAGAGACTGTTCTTTATCAGACAGTTACAAAAAAATGGACTGTGCAAAAATTTGCTGGTGCTTTTTTTACAACTACAACAGTGATTGGGTCTGTGCTCAACTTCTCCATCTCAACCTGGTTTGAAGGAGCAAGTAAAAAGGACAAGTACAAGTTTCAAAGATCCCATTCAGGCCACAAACTGTTTAAACTCCTTCGATCAGGAAGATGTTTTAAGGTCCCAGCTTGCAGGAACATGAGGTCCAAAAATGGGTTCTTTCCAGCGACCATTCGAGCATTAAATAAGGTCTGGGAAAAGTCACATTGAAGAAGGCAGAGAACTTGGGAGAACTTTTGAATGCTCAAATGCTGAAAGACAACTGGCAAAAGATAATATGGAACAATCTCACCCTATTTGACTTTATGTGATCCCACGTGTTCCATCGGGCAAATCCCAAACTTCCTCTTGAATGCGTGCCATGGTCCCAATAGCCTGTTTCATGTGGTCTTTCTCCCTGCATCTCCATCTCCAACTCTCAAACAGCTGGCAACAATTAGTAAATAACGAGGGGGCCTGTATGATAGTACTGACTCACCTCCATGAAAAGAGTCAGATGTTGACAAACCTGCATGCAAGCCTCGCCACCGGGTACACGGGGCCGGGCCTTGCCTACACATGAACGGGCTGGCCAACCTCGTCAATCACAGGGAATGCCGCCCTGGAATCCCAATGTTGCCCCACCGTGGGGCATGCTTAAACGAGGCAACATGCTGTCCCGCAGGCACCACGCCCAAGTGTGGCAGGTACTATGGGATTGCTTTTGGTGGACTGTGGTTTGCCGGGGCATGCTGGTGGAATTCATTTTATATATAATACCTTGAAACCCTTATAAAAAGGGATGAGCAGACCCCCAAAGTGCCACTGGCAGTGATGTGAAGTGGCAGACATTTTGGCAGCGTCCTTTAAGTGAAGCTGGTTGAAGCAGCATCCATTCAGTACGAACCTGAATGTGTACACAAACAGGAACTGACACAGACTGACCAACAGGAATAAACCTAGTGAGCCATTTCAAGCTGATCATTTAATGGCAAATATTTTGACTTACTGAGCCAATTCTGGAAGGATACCAAGGCGGACACGTATGCCATCACAATGATGCTATTTGCCACAGAAAGGTGTATGCCCCGCGTGTGGCAAGAACTATGGGGTCTCTTTTAAAGTGCACCATGGTTTGTCAGGGAGTGCTGGTGGAATTATATATCATTTTGTATTTTGTATGTACTCCTTTCTAAATAATGATGAGCAAACCCCCCAAAAGTCTGAGTTTGATTAAAAGTTTGGGTTTGAGGACCAGTTGGGACCGCAAGTGTGGCGAGGGATACAGTGCAGAGTGTGCAGCAGAAAGCACTCTGTAAAGACTTATCTGAGCCCCTTGATTCCCTAACTGTCAGTGGTCCTTTGAAATGGGCCCACTTTCCATAAGGGAGAACGCTCCTAGTGCCAGTTGGTTAGTTAAACATTAAATTCTTTTGCTTAAATGCTACAGACTAATGCTAAGGCTTGATGCCCAGACTTATTGCTGAGTGAATTCAGTTGGTTTGTTATGGGAATCTGTCTTGGTGCCGCATAAACAAAGAGAAAGTAAGCTATGTAAATTTGTCAATGTATAATCCTGCCCTTGAACAGAAAAGCTGGTTGAGTGCCTGGCTGGTTTGGGCATTTTTAGTTAGATACAATTTTTATCTAATGAGGAATAGCCTGACTTTTTATTTTTTAATTGTATTTTTTCAGTTTTCAGTGTTTTACTCAATGCTGCTTTTAAAGGCATACTAGTTGATATTGAAACTGCCTGTGAGTTTTTTTATGAATATGTTTTGATAATTTTTGGGGTATTTTTTTAGACACAATTTGTATCCAATGAAGGAGAGCCTGACATTTTATTTTGTAATTGTATTTTTTTCTGTTTTAACTGTTTTATTAAATGTGGCTTTTGAAGGCACCCCATTTAACATTGAAACCGCCTGCGGGTTTGTTTTTCTATATTTTTTGGTAATTTTTCACCATTTTTTGTTACTTACAATTTTTATCTAACAATGAACAGCCTGAGTTTTTCATTTTTAAATGTATTTTTAAGTGAATTACTAAATGCGGCTTTTAAAGACATCCCATTTAACGTTGAAACTGCATGCGGGGTTATTTTTTTATGTTTTCTGGTAACTTTTTTTGCATTTTTCATCAGATACAATTTGTATCTAATGAAAAAATGTATGTCTTTTTTGGGGCACTTGTTTTAATGAATGTCGCTTAATAGGCATTCATGAAAGCAGGGAAAGTGACAGCAGGGTCCTTTTCATTTTTTTCTTGGCTGTTTATTCAGTTTTTTCTTTAACAGGGTCTCTCCCAAAGGCTACCAGCCTGGGTACCAAGCAAAAGGGCTTGTAACCTAGGAACAAGAGCCGCCCTATTGGCCACCCCTGTCCCTGCAAGTTTCAAGCTCTTATGCTCTTTGGTATAGGCTTGGGGCTCTTCCTGTGGTGGCTTGCTGGCTCATGACCTTGGTGAAGTGGTATTGAGGTCCCCTGGACCCCTCACCAGTTTAGCCCAAGTGAAACAAAAAGAATAGTCCACACAAAAATCTTTTTATTTTTCTAAGTTTACCTTATACTCACCTGTCCCCAAATTCTATCTTCTATCCCCCGCCAGCGCTGTCTTCCTCCTCCGGTGGGTCTTCTGTGTCCTGTGCTGTCCCCTTGTACTTCCTTGGAGCTCTTTGGGGTCCCTTTGGAGTCCTTGAAGTCAAAAAAGGAGCAGGGCCTAGAGGGGATATTCCTGTACCACCCCCTCTAAGCCCATCCATTTTTGTTATGTCATAAGTGACATCAGGGAGATTCCAGAGAGGCCCTAGCTCTTAATATAAAAGCCGCTCCCCAGTGACTCTTTATGGTGTCTCCGGCCTGTGATTCCTACCTTTCAAAAGGCCGCCATAGCCCTTAGAAGCCCCGGCAGGATACATGTAAAGTGTCAGGTCCCGTGGGACAGCCACCTTCTAAGTAAGTACGCAACCCCCAATCTCCGCTGCTAGCTTCACCTATAGACAAGCCCCCATCTGCCGGGATGCTTTATACGCCTCACCGGGCAAGGTTGCCCCCAGGACTTCGTAGCACAAGGGATGCGGACTTACGGAGAGGAAGGTGGATGAACCAGGAATGAGACTGGGCGAGATCAGGCAAGCAGGGGTCATACACGAGAGATTAGTCCAAACAAGCGCGGCACCAAAGGATGAGACGGAAGAGTAGTCAAAGTCAAGCCAAGGGTCAAGCCGGAAGGTCACGGGTACGCAGTACAAGGGAGCAGGCAAATCGTAGTCAGAAACAGGCAATGGTCGGTCCAGGCGGCAATCACGGGATGGTCATACACAGCAAGATCAGTACGGGAAATACGGATAAGATAAGCACACCCGGCAGCACGCTATCACGGGCAAGGAACAACTGTGGGGAACCAAGCTTTATTAGAAGGGAACTGATGGGATTGGTTGGGAAGAAGTATGATGACTGGTGCACACTGAGACCTAGGGCTGATTGCCCAGTTTAACTCCAAAGGGCATTTTCCGCCCCAAACCTTCTGGCCAATTGGCCCATTAAACTCAGGGCTCATTGGCCCTTTAATCAATCCGGAGGTTGTAAGACAGTCAGTGAGGAGAGGTGGTGACGCGGCGAGGGAGCGTGTCCGCTCGGCCCCGCTCTCTCCGACGCTGCCTGACAGAGACGCTGCCGCCGGGCATGGAGGGAGCCAGACAGCCACCGTAGCCCGCGGCGTGAAGGGGAGTTGTCCATGACATGAAGTATCCTGTGCAGTAACCCAAGGGTGAAGATAAGTAAGTTAATTAAGAAGAATAAACATGTGAATGTGTTTATTTTACACTTCCCAAATAAGCTGGTAAGGGGTCCCATGGACCGCACCACCAATGGCCAAGGTGGTGCGGATGACCCCGGGGGCCCATAGCTATAGGACATATGAACTTGTAATGGTCAAGGCCAGCTGGTTGGCCCTTGAGCCCTGGAAACACAAGCCCCTATGCTTGGTTTGCAGGCTGGTAATGCTTTGAGGGGGGAGAACAAAATATTAAAAAAATTAACAAACAGGCAATTTAAATTTAAATTTTTAATGGGATGCCTTTAAAAGCCGCTTTTAGTAAAACACTTAAAACGGAAAAAATACAATTAAAAAATAAAATGGCAGGCTTTTCTTCATTACATAAAAACTGTGTAACTCTTTCATTTTTATTTATTTATGCATTTAATTTAATTTTTTTGTTGTCTGTGATTATTCTGAGTAATTTTCCTACCCCATTTTGTGTAGGGCAATATCCCTGGTGTTTTTCTGTTATTATTTTGAGCATTTTCCCTACCTGATTTTGTGCCCTGGTGCCCACCCCCCTTAATTTGCAGTCCTCTAGTGATTGTTACCCACATTTTACAGTCATTTTTGTGCCATCAAGTTCAGGTCCCTATTGCCTTCAATAGGGTTCAGGGACCAAAACCAAACATTTGAGGCAAGTTCAGATGAATTTGTTGAACCCGAACTTCAGTGGGTTCACTCATCCTTACTCATAAGTACTGTATAACCCAATGTCAAAACAAATAGAGACTCACAGAGTGACCTTGAAGTGACATGAGTTTATTGACTTCTTGTGTTCTACTCATGCGAAATTAGAGGGCAAGAGTCGCTGTCTACCAGAATTCCGTTCACGACACAATCTACGCCAATAGGGCATTAGTCCCATCCTAACACCATTGACCGTGAGTGCAGCAAGTGACCACCACCAGTGAGCGAGGGGGCCCCCATTCAGTCAGGCCTGGCATAGGAGCAGGCAAAAGCAATAGGTATCCTGAAGGGGCCTGGACATGTGCTGATCATTGCAACGGTACGTTTTACAGTTTACTGTGGGATTTCACATTTTGGAGAGGGAAAGTGACCCTCTGGCACTAGAGTCATAAAATCTAGGATGGTGGTAGCTGCTCTTTACAAATGAAAAAAACCTTTCTAAATTTTTACATTTAAAACATATTATTACATATTAAAACATTTGTAACATATTATTTTTTATTTCTCTCCCATATGGAAAAATTGGAAGCAGTGCTCCAAAAGGAAGAAAAAGACCCCTTTGCTACATGGGAGAGTAAAACACACATTACTCTAAGCATCAAATATCAGCATCATTCAGTCAAACGAACTGGTATCTAACAAGGGTTGTGGCTGGATATGACTTCATAATATTATCATAAGGCGAGGGGGTGTAGAACCCATTTGGAGGGACAGGAAGAGTGATGAAGTCCTACTCTAAGGGGGTTATTTATAAAGGTATAGCACCAGGTAATGCCTCGTAGCGGCAGGCAGCATCTGGTGAATGCCGGGCACTGTACGCAAAACCACATTTATGAAAGCGAATCTGGTGAGCGCCTGTAACAGCGCCATGTAGCGTCCGATGTATTGTCCAATGTACAGGCGGCTCAGCGTATACAACAACAGAAAGGCACAGAGCAGAATAATAGTTTTTCTAGTCCATTCAATTGGTAAAATGAGCTTCCAGATGGAGTCCCACTGTGCATGCACCAAATTTTTTCTGTGTCCACCACCACTGGAAGGTACTCTTACCAACTCCAGGGTATTTAAACTGCCGACAGAATACTTGATGATTACGAGCACCCAAAATTTTAATGAGCTTGAGCTGCTTCTTAATTACTTGCTAATGTCCATGCACAAGCCATATAGAAAGCAAAAACAAAGAAACACATCTAGTGTAACTCTGTAGGTACAGCGGAATCACTCTGGTCCCCAATCCCTCACACTGCGGCCGCTAATGATAAAGAAATCGGGTCCTTCTGGTCTCCAAAATTATTCCGCTCACCTTCCACCTAACGCGTTTCACTGGGTCACCAGCTTTTTCAAAGGTGCAGGGCCGGGGGAAATTACTAAATATATACTACAAGGAGGCACTTACCCTCCAGGATCTAACCAGGGTGTCCAATAGCCAGCAGAAGATGCAACAGTCTATCAGAGGCCATGTAGTAAATCATTGGTGTCCAGCAAGACTACCTGGTGTATGTGTCAGCATCTATGATTGGTCCCCAAACTCCGGGGTCAGACAGACATGCTAGCAGACTTCTCTGCCAATCAGGGAAGGTTTAATGAAAAAAACTCCCTAGCTCCTTGCAAATGTCGCCGCCCAGGATAGGTCCTCGGGCTCAGCATTAAATTCTGCCTCCTTCTAAGATAGCGTGCACCTTCAGCCAGGGATTTTTATATCAGCTGTTTCAGCCGACACCCAACATGACAGAGGTCGGTACAATAAAAAAGGCAATCGCCTGCCACCCGATCCAGTTCAATATGATCTGAAGGGCTGCTCCCACCCGAGGCAATGCGGAGAAGGCCAGCAGCAACTGCTGACAGTCAGGCCAAATCTGGCTCAGACTGGACCATAGGAGGTACCGGAATGTCTCCCGGCAGTAATAGGCCAAAACGCTTGAAAAGGGTCATAACACCCGCAGCATACAGAGAGAGGCAATGGGCACAGCCCCATATATCTTGTGGTCAAAAATAGAAATACAAATAAATAAATAAAAACAATAATCAAATCTTTGAATACAGTACAAAGGCAGGTGAATTAACCAAACATATAAATACATAGGTAAAAAAAACCTAAAATGCATTAAAATGGGCAAGAAGGGATGAGGGAGAAGGGGGAAAAGTGCAATAAATTGCAGGGATTCCACTGTCAATTAGGAGGTATATAGAAAACAATTCAGACCAAAGTCAATATTAAGGCCCGAAGGGGCCAAAGTGACTAACTTGTAGATCCACTTGCTCTCTTTCTCAGCTCAGCATATAGCGCTGGCGCTATGGCTTCCAGAGAAACAGGTATGACCTTTCACTCAGTGTCACTCTCCCATACATTTCAATGGCCTTTCATTTGCTTGTGTTTAAACAGTTGACATTTTATTTTGCTCAAATCATTGTGTGACCTCTCCTGGCTGCAAACAAACATTTTTAGAAACGTTTTTGACTTTTTATATTTTTATGCAGAATTGTCATTACAGATCTGGCACTAAAGTGTTAAAGTGGACCAAAACCCAGCAGGATCGGCCCGGGAATCTATAAGGTTCCCAGGCCGATCAATTTCCTCCCCCCTGGGCATCCAAAATCAGGTTGACCCGCTGTGTGAAACCCCCAGGTTGCCCCCTACACTTACCTTACTTCCCGGTCCAAAGATGCATGCGCAGGCCTCGGCCGCATCCCCGCTATCCCTCTAGCAGGGCGTGTGCCCATGCAAGCCATTTGTGAATTGGCGGCACGAGCACGCTCACTGTTAAAGGGAAGCAGGGGATGTGGCCGGCAGTGTGCTTGGAGCCGCTCTGCTAAGGCTTCGCTCAGATGTGCTTAGCTCAGCGGCTCGAAGCGCGCTGCTTGGACGTGTGGGCATGCATGCGCCGTAGGACCGGGATGAGGTGAGTTTCCTCGAGCGATCTGGGGGGTTTCACGTAGCAGGAGAAAGGACCAAAATCCAGGATAGTCACTTCAATTTCATAGTGTTAAAACAATGTAATTCCATGTGTTTTCGCTTTATTCGTCGTTATTGCGATAAATAGAAGAATTAAAGACTACAGGAAAAAACAAAATTAACTTCATAGCAACGTGTATGCAACTTTAGCTTGATAAATAGAGAAATAACTCAATCAATTCCAAGTTCATGTAAAAGATGTTTATTTGTCACTGAGATATGTTAATACAGCTGAATGGTACAATGTATGGTACTGCATATTTTTGCTCAACAATAATAAAAATAAATAACTAAATAAAAATTAGTAATACAATGAGCGATCTCCTGATCAGTGATCGCTCTTATCTTGTACAACTTCATAATGTAGATATGGATCTATAACATACATAGAAAAAATAAACCTAAATGAAGAATGTGCCTTCACTATGAATTGCCCTAATAAGTCACATTGTTGCTAAACTAAAGAGTAATAAACCAATTAGAAATGGTTGAACTTTTTTGTAATAGAAGAAATGACTGTGGTATGAAATAATGAGTTTTGTACTGCAATGTGGTATGGTTGACCAAAATAATTTACAGCTCATTGGGCAAGACAGAGCAGTTTAGAGTGCAGTAGCGTGAGAGCTCTTGCATGATTGCACTGTGCTGTCACTGAGCGCTCTGGAATGTATGAACAAGTTGTTTAATAGAGGACAGTGGAGAAAAAAAGATTGTTAGATGTCAGGAAGCTTGAGATGAATAAAAGAATGTTTACAGTGAGATTGGAATTAGGAAAAGGCTGCCATTGTATAAAATGGTCATCTTAAAGGGTTGTTAAGGACAGTTGATGAATGAATGAAACTACAGATCAGTAACTATGCCAGATTCCATAGAAGGGATAGCTCGAGGTACCCAATGTGCCATTGTGCCGTTCACATTTACAGCAGATGCTTTTTCCAAGACTTGTTCTTGCAGGGACAGGGCACCGAAAACTGCTCCATGATCTGTTCAATAGACTTGATTGTTATAAAGGGCAATGTAATAAATGATCAACTACTTTATACAAAAATGTGAAATAACTATTATATATTAACAGGCTTTGTCTCTATAGCTATAAATGGTTGATGGACTAGTTGATTGATCTATAAGCAATGACATATATTCATACAAACTAAAACAGAATAAAAAGCTATGCCAGCCAAAGGGGAGACATAAAAAAAAAATAGCACCTAACCTGAAAGAGTAATGTATCCCCATTTCTGCCAATATGAATGTCAAATCATAGACCAAAATAATTGATACTGTACTGTAATATTTATGTTATAAATATGTTAAAAACATAAAAAATCCCATAATAGCTATTTGCATCATCAAGCAGCAACAAATTCTTAGGAAACGTCATTATTTTACGAGGAACAAAACCCAAAATATAACTTTTTTGAGTTTTGTCCCTTCCTGGCATTGGTTCGATCCCATAGAATAGGAACAAAACTCACTTCTTCTTGGTTCCCAAGTGGACTACTCAGTCTGTCAGTGGCATGTTTGGTTCAGCTTACCTTTGCCATACTAAGCTCAGTGCCACTAAGAAATAGGCAGCACTACTGGCCACATCCTTGCTCACCTGTAGCTGCACAAGTATGTGCCCTAGATAGTAGTATGCTGGAGATATGGCTGCATAAGTCCCCCCTTAAAGAGGGAGACCACCACTTTTCAAGTCTTATAGGGAGGGGGGTGTTTTCTCCTCTTTAAGATGTACAAACTGGAAGAATATAGTTATTCATTTTGTTATTCAGAATATGTGGTTAATGGAACAAAACCCATGTGACTTTCTTATTAATTGTGCTTGGCATTGTGTGGTTAGTTGAGTAATTTGACTGTTAATCATGGTGTAATCAGTTGAGAACAAACTGAGTAAGAACTGAGAGAGGAAGTAAAGAGGGCTGAGGCCCACGAAGAAGGCACCAGAAGAGCAGCTGCTTTATATCTGGGTCAGTCCAGATTACATTTTAGTGGGGTTCCAGATTGATAATTAAATCTCACTGTGGGGTTTAGATAAAGTGCCAATATCAGCACGTTGTCTACATGATATATCAATAGTAACATCATAACTAACAGTACTGATGGAGCAGAGTTAATAGTATCTCGCCCGAAGCATGGCTGTGGGATAGCAATCGCCGGCGATATCTCACTGGGTCATACTTGAATTTCCAACAGTGCAAATAATATATATTAAAATATTCTCCTCTTCAACCACCAGATGGCACATAGATCAGTGTTCAGTAAGCCACCCTGAATAACCATGGAAGCTAGAACTTACATTGATTTTTTTTTTTGCTGCAACAGTTTACGCAATGAATTGGATAGCCTTAATCCATCAACTTCTGTTTTATAGAAGACAGGATTCTAGGGCTTGTGTGCTTCACATGTGTCAAGCCCCGTGGGACACCCATCTTCTGGTGAGTCCACAAGCTTCAATCTCCGCTGCTTCTTCATCCTTTAGACAAGCTCCCATTTGCCAGAACGCTTTATATGCCTCACTGGACACGGTTGCTCTGAGAACTTATAGCTCAAAGGATGTGAACTTACAGGGTAAGGTGTATGAAGAGGGGACTAGACTGGGTGATTTCGGGCAAACTGGAGTTATACACAGTTATACACACTGGCACCAAGGGGAGTAGCAAGTGAAGGGTCAAGGATCAAGCCAACAGTCAAGCCGTATGGTCAGAGGGTTCGCGGTACAGAGGATGAGACGGGTTTGAGGTCAGGCAAGCACGCATCGGTCCAGGCAGCGGTGAAAGGAGTAGTCAGGCAAAGAATGGTTAGCAACCGGTAACAATATACTAGCAGAGACACTATATCACCCAGCAGCACACAATAACGTCAATGGCTGAGTGACATGGGAATACCTTATTGGGCTTGGGCTGGGGATTGGCTGGGACAGCTTCAGGCTCATTGGCCCATGAATAACCTGAGGGCTAATTAGCCCACCAACAACAAGGGCACCCAGCCCTACATTAAATTATGGGCTGATTTGGTACAAACCTGAACCCAAACGTGTATTTCAAATTAAAATCTGTGCAGCCATTCAGCACTCAACCTCTTCCTTCCCTCCTCACCACTGGTGCTGCTGCTTAGTGCTTTATATTTTGTAAAAAAAATGTCCTTATAAGGACATTTATTTAAGGAAGGCATCTGGAGCCAGGGCTATATAAGTGTTTAAGCAAGCTATTGACCTTTTCAGGACATTTAGTAAGGGAAAGCAGCTGGAGCCAGGACGAGATAGGTTGGGTGTCATAACTGTAATAGCATCTGAGTGATAGTACTCTGTTTCAGCATCTGAGTGTCCTTACTCTTTTTCAGCACCTGAGTGTCAGTACACTATAATAGCGCTTGAGTGCCAGTACTTTGTAATAGCACTTGAGTCTTTGGAAAAAGAGCATGGGTTCTGGCACACTTACTGAAGATATTTTCAGCCACAAAACTGGGGATCTTTTTCTCACTGCACGAGCATGGCTGAGACATAACTGAAAGGAGTTATTTTCACTCTTATGACCTTCCACTACATCACCCTATTACCACATTCATATGTAACATGCAAGCGATACACATGCTGATTGCCTTAGTCCACTGATTAAATGGAACCTATAGCTATACCCCTTTCCCCATCTGTCCTATTGCCTAATTGTATCCCCAATCCTAAATGATTGATGTACTATTGTATCAGAGATTTCACACAGGGGCTCTGGTGTTGTTGTGCAAGGAATGTCCCCCTATATTGTTATCTGTCTCTTGGACAACCACATTTTAATTTAATTTTATGCACTCATTGGCAGCTATGCATCATTATTGCTATTTTTAATTGTTAATACAAAGTTCTTCTATCTGGATTTATATTGGCTTAATATTATTGCTATATTATATTATACCCCATTGTATTATATAGTCAAATATTATAACCACTTATATTTAATCCTACATATTAGTCACCGTTTATTGGGGACCCCCTGTGTGTTTTTTAACTTTGTATTGTCATGTGATGTGCCTCTATTATTGTTTTTTGTATGTAATGAATATTTATTAAACATATTGGGTTTTAACTTTAATATTAGTGTGCGGCTTTTTTGGTGGGGGCACCTTCTTTTGGAGATTAGTCTAGGATCTCTTATGTACATTTCTCCCTTTCTCTCCTGGATCTGTTTAGAAAATAATTGAAGTATGATAGCAGGAATAATGGCAGATCAGAGGTTATAAAGAACATGATAGAAGGATATGAATGTGTAACCTATCCCCCCATTGCAAATTAGGTTTTAAAGTGGACCAAAACCCAGGATTCTGACTATCCTGGGCTTTGGGCCACTCCCCCGGGGTACCCTGATCGGGGGTGACCCGCTATGTGAAACCCCCCAGATCTCCCGCATCAACTCACCTCACCTCAGTCCTACGGCGCATGCACGGCCGCTCATACAATCAGCGCGCTCAGAGCCGCTGCGCTATGCATGTCTGAGCAACGCCTTAGCACAGCGGCTCCGAGCGCGCTGGCAGCCGCATCTTGCGCTTCCCTCTAACAGAGAGCGCGCCCACCCCGGGCCATTCACAAATGGCGGGCTCGGGCACACACCCTGCTAGAGGGATAGCGGGGCTGCAGCCGCTGCCCGTGCATGCGCCATTTGACGGGGATTAAGGTAAGTGTAGCGGGCGACCTGGGGGGTTTCACACAGCTGAACATCCCGATTTTGGATGCCCCATGGGGAGGGAATGGATCCAGCTGGGTTTTGATCCTTTTCAATCGGACACAATACATACAAATGTATCTTAGAACTCTATTGACTCTTCGGACGGATTTTATTTAAGGGGTTGCAGTAGTAACCAGATGAAACCACTTATTATATTAGAAGTGCTTACAGCTGAAAGATTCTAAATGAATTTTGGTTCCTGGGGACCCCTATACCAGTTCAAAGGGTAGGGGGCTGGCATACCACCTGTCGACACTGGTGGGTGGCATGATGATACCCCACTGCCCTATTACCTGCACCCTTTCCTGGTCACTGGAGAGTGCATAAGAGCACGGTGCCCTCGGCTGTCCTGTGCTCTCTGCCCAATTCCTACTCACCGTGACCAAACTGCACTGGTCACCTAGGTGGTGGCTCCTGCTCTCTTCTTTCCAAAGACATCTACTGCATGTACTCTGGAGCTGGGCAGGGAACTATCTGCCAGCTGAAGACACACAATGTGGCAGCAACCCGCAATGTATCATGGGATCAAAGCAGAAGAAAGTTAGGTGAGCATAGATACAGCTTAATAAAAGTTTACTTTTCATATAACTTTTACCAAGTTTGTTCATCCTGTTTGGAAGTTAACAGCAGATAATTTGACAGCAGTAAATCTCAAAACCTAGGGGTTAAGTACAAGGAAGCTTTGGTCAAAAGCAAAGAAATGTTGGTGTCACTAGCCTGACATTATACTGGCACAGGTTGTAAATCCAGCAAATTTAAAAGAAAATATATAATGTCCAATTTGCCATATCTAAATTATATTTCTGCCTTTTAACCTAAACATTTTCTTACATTATTGTATGAGTTCCTTTGTTACTTAGTTGAGTAGGTTTTCAAAATAGCATATCTAAAAGGTCATTGCCAAGTGTGGGTTGTGTGTTACAGAGAGTTTAGTTTGTACAACAATAAACAAATTCAGAGGTCATTGTTTAGACTGTTTTGGATGCCCTCGTTAGTGAAAACAACTTTAACTGCCAATAATTTTACATACATCTTTTCAGACCTACTCTGACTAGCAGATTCTAAATATTACACTTTGCCAGAAATGTTTTGGACTTAATGGTTTACTTCTGGTTAGTTTCTAGCTTGTCCTGCAGTGTGAGCTGCAACACAGACATTACAGTATTTTCATTCCAAAAGAACTACTGTAACATACCAAAATCTCTTAGCCAGCAAACCTTAATTTAGGCAGAAAAAGCCTACATGTGCATCACCAAATGAGCACAATACTCACAGAGGAGCATGGTAGAGGCAGAATTATTCACTGCGGCTGTTTTTCTGCAGCTGGAACTGAAACTCTGGTCAAGGTTGAGGGAGCAATCCAAAATATAAGTCAGTTCTAACACATGACCTTTGAGCTCCTGCTAAAAAGCTGAAGATTAAAGTAAATTTCACCTTTCAACAACCCAATGCATACCTCCCCATAAACAAAGAATGACTTCACCAGGAGAACTTTTGAAATTGTTTGTCCAAATGGCAGACATTTCATTGCATTGCCCTTTTTACTTAATGTATTTTATTTATTCAGTCAATGTGGAATTTAATATTTGAAATAAATGACACATAACCTTTGGCACAAAACCTGGGGAGATGCAGTTCCCGGCAGTAGCCTTGTGTGTTTTCTATTTAAGGTCCATACGAAGCACAGGAGCTTAAAACAGCGGCAGAACATAGCAGCCCAGGGAGAATTCTCAATGGGTGATCCACAAAACATACTGTACACAACAAGGTCTGGTCCCTAATGCCACGGGGGCCCGGGACAAATGGTAAGACCATTTATGGTCTCACCAATGGTTCAATTACAAATAAATAGAGCAGAAGAGCACTCTTTCCCTTGCAGTGCAGTGGAGGGAGGAGAAATACTGTCCTTTGGTTTACTTGTGCACTGCCTGCAGTTTTTAGCGCGTGTAACCTTTTTTTATCCCTTGTTTGGGAGAAGAGATTTAGAAAGTGTAATATAACATGTCATCATGCTAAAAGGGTTCTAAAAAGGTTGAATGTTATTTTACTTATTTTTCCACCCTAAAAGATTTTAGTTTGTTTTGTTTGTTTGAATGGAATTGTACATTATAGACTACATTAAAGGTGGAAAGAGTTCTGAAATGATTCTTCTTGGTCTGAGTTTATAACATATCCATATGTGGCATTTTAACAGGGTTGTATAGACTTTTAATGTCCATATTTGGCTCTAACTGGTCTGAAATCTGCAGGCACAGCTATGAATAACCAGTAACTAGTAGCAAACTCGAATGACAATGTTTTGGTTCGTGACAAACTTTGCGAGTTTGGGCTTTTAAACCCGAAACATGGACTTCAGCCATCAACCAGCTTACTTGTGCAGAGTGACAGCAGGAAGTGGTCTGTATGTAACTTACCTCATCCCTGCGATCCAGTTCCTCCTTCAGTCCCCTCCGGCTTGCAAAATATCTCCGAGTGGGGCCACAGAAAGATGGCTGCTGCTCCCATGAAGGGGGCGCTCCTAGTGCGTGCATAAAGATGGCCACGCTCCCATAAGTGAGGACACTTCTAGTGCCGGCACTTCTTATGGGAGTGGTAGTCATCTTTCTGTGGCCCCTTTCGGTGATATTTTGCAAGCTGGTGAGGGCGAAAAGAGAAACCAGGTTCAGCAAGTTCGGCCACCCAAACCAAACTTTGTCTTAAAGTTCGGCCGAACTTACCGAACCCAAACTTTAACTAGAGATGAATCTCAAATTCACTTTAATCTGGCCATGTGATTGATTAGTTGAGATATGAAACAATTACAACAAAACAGCTGATTTAATATCAGATTAGTTACAAAAATGTGTTACGCTGGCGGTATAGGACAACCTCAGATAAGCTGTTCCTAATTTATCCAATGCTGTGTATATCGTAAAGTAGGAAAGGGGGCTTTCATAGACAGCATAAAGCACCTGTAAAGCCATGCTGCATGGTCTTGAATTCTAAAAAACTCCATGACCTAGAAGCAGGCTTCTAGCTTGCCCCTGGGCAATCCAGTCAGGACGCTATGATGTGTATAACACCCAGGGTTGCCATTACACTCCACTTTCCCAGCAGTTCCCAAGGTAGGGATGCGTCCCCTGCTTCCATATAGCTGAGATTCACTCCCATGCCCAGCCATTGAGATCGTCAGTCTAAAAAATGCCAGGTGGGCATGGCCTCGGCGGTGTAAAAGCCTGTTTTTTTTTAAACAAGAGCACTACCGAACTGGCTGTGTCATCTGAGGTTCTTGGGTGGGGAGGGGAATTATGACTGCACCTACACAGAGACATCTTGGCCATGTTGATGGTATAGCAACATACATCTGCAGATATGTGCAAATTGGGACCTCTGTTTTTAACTGGATTTTATAAAGCGATGCACATCTATATTTATGATGCTGCATTGCTGCAGTGTACAGTAGAATATTATGTTATGTTTCAACATCAGCCACATGGCATAAGCAAGGTGCCTTAGATTCAAGTTGCAAACTTTTGATTAATATTGTCTTTCCACTAAACTCAACATATTCCATCTATATTGCATATATAGATGCTTGAATCTATGATCAATCCTCCACTAGTCCGAACATTATGCTAACTCCAAATCTCCCCAGTACAAAATCAGTGGCCAAATACACAGAGGACGATGAAAATTATGTAAGAAATTAGTCTTATATACAGACTCTGATAAAGTGACTGCTAAGTCACATAACGCATGGAACTTCAGCTCTTCCTCCCAAGAGCTTTAACAGTAAATTGTACTAATATCTTATTTCCTTTTCTTCCTCCTCTTTGGCAACTGTTTTGGAATAGTATAGTTTTATACTTTTAATAGCGAACAGGTTTTGATTCATTCATTGTTTTTTTTTTTTTTTCGGTATGTATTATTGTTTAGCATTTTACTTACACTTAGTATTCTTCACTGTATTTTTAACATTGTTAATAGGGAACTAGATTCTCTTCCATACAAATAACTATTCTTATGTATTGTATGTATAAATATATAAATAAGAGTAGCAACAGGCTTTGTTTTTAAGTTTCCTCTTTTAGGGGCGCTATTCACATAATTTATTACAATAATAATAATGTATATGCACTATGTGTATAAGGGGTTAAACTTGGACTTTAGCTGAGGACCCTTGAAAGGTTTAGTTTTCTTATAAACTATGACTTAGGGCGCAAGAGAACTCCAAACCTGCTTTAATGGAAGGCTATAGGTGTTAGTAGATTGCGTTCTATAGATCTATGAATCTAGTTGCATCTGCATTTTCTACGGCCATATGACAACCATTTGAAGAATATGTCATGCTTACATAATATTTAGATGAGAAAACAATTACACTGAATCCATTGAGCAGCATCTTGGTACAATGTTCTGGTTTTATGCGCCACACCTTATGTCAATCTGGCACTAATATTCCCCATGTGCCTAATCTGTAACAATGCATGTAATTGAAATCAGGCTTGCTTCTAATGCATTACTACACATTGCAACAATTTCAGAGTAAATCTGGAGCCAACACCATAACTACTGTGCTACCAAGGGAAAGATTGATTTCTGTAGTTCAGTGACAGGTGCAGTTCTTCGTTTTCACTTGGGTCCTGTCAGAAAGTTAGTAATAAAGCTCCCACTATGTTCCATTACCCAGCTGCGGTTTTGCATAACTTAGAGCCGCAGTGCGCTGATTTACTTTTCTTTGAGTAGCCAATGAGCTGTATTTCCTAAACCAAACCTGACAAACCACAAATCCTTTAACACCTAATACTTCTGTGCTTTAACCTCCTACACTCTTATTCTCAGAAGCCTTTCTACTGTGCTTATTAACATCATTTTGAAATTAGTTCGTATTGTATTCAAAAATGTTACTCTGCAAGGGAATTATTCACAAACGTCCTCCTAATGTTACACAGAAGTGCTTTAAGTGTTTAAAGATATAAATCAAGAATTAAATGTTGTAAATCTGTGTCCAGACTTAGGTGGTGGTCTTTCCATTATACAATGAACATATCATATATTATGAAAATGTTATTCATATATGTAACTATAGCCGAAGTACTAAAAATCGATCATTTGTTAAATTACTTGAGTTCATGGGAAATGAAATATAATAGAATATATAGAAATATATGCATACATAAAAGAGTTATCCAAGACTAAGCTTTTAGAATGTGAAGCCTTAAAGTGGACCAATATTTTGACTATCCCGGTGAATTGTTCTCTTTCCTGGGGCATGCACTGACTTATGTCGAGCATAGTAATGCACAGCATAAAGTATTGGTTTAGACTCATGCGTGCAATCAGCTGGATCACACACTTGCATACATGCGTGCATAAGCACACTGTAACAACAAGTTGTGTTGCTACAGCCGCAAGCATATGCACGCACACTTACTCACACCATCTCCCTTACTGCGCAACTGCGAGTGCATCGGAACCTTAATGCAAGCAGCGCTGCATCACGTCAAGATAGGTAGGAAAGACCAGAACTCCAGTTGAAAGTAAGATAAAGTTGTATTAACGTGACCAACGTGATTCCAAAAGGTGCCAAGTGAACATTAAGTCCAATTCAATTATAGCAGTCCGTGTAGGTACCGACGTTTCAGGGGTGTGATATCCCCCTTCCTCAGGGAGGACTGCCAAACAGTGCTAAAGAGTAAGGCCCATTAAATAGCATCTGGAACCTCGGTGCCCTCTGCTTGGGAAAATGGGAACAGTCCTGGTTCTATAGTAAGCCATAGAACCAGGCTGGTAAGCCAATCGGCATGTGTATTGTTAGCATGTGGGAATTGTTACATATTTATTTAGGAGTATGGTGGAAGGACATACAAGTGGAGTTTGTAGAGACAGTGGTTGTTGTAGAAAATCTTCATTATGCTATTCCAAATGAAAAAGTTCTAAACCTATTTATTGTGACACACGACCAGCTTCCAAATCATTTAGGTAGCCTGTGCTTGTCAAAAAGTTGAGCACCCCTGCTTTAAAGTGTTCACTAGAACTATTCAGGTTAAAATACGAATCCCAAAACATATGCTCATCATCTAGGTTCTTCCTTTTTAATCATCCTAACTAGCTACTACACTGTAACACGTTTTTATTTAATAACCTAAGATCAGTCATGGACACAGATTATAATGTTCCGTTTGTGTCTGCTGGTTATAGTTTAAAAAACAAAGATATCCATAGATATTTGCAGAGGTTTGGCCAATCTGTGACAGCTCTTGGAACAGGGAAGCACCTTTGTTAAAATATGGAGACAAACTCTTTGTATTTGCTTAAGTAAACCAATTAATAACATAAAGACCAAAGATGCTTTGGGATGTGTCAAACCTGGAGGAACTGTGGATCAGTTAAGGTAATTTTATTTTAATGCATGATGTCATATGGTGGTTGGGACTAGCAAATTGTTCTTTGGGCTCAATGTGAAGCCCCCAAAATGGGGGGGTCTGATATGGCAAACTCCTGGGCCCCACAATTAAAGCACAAGACACAGGGGGGTTGTCAGTCTCTTCTCAGCAGCATGTCATGCCCCCATACCCCCATCTCTCAAGGCTCCAGCACAGGCACTGGGTTATGTGAGGCCCAGCGAGGTGCTATAGTCTGTATGGTTTGATGCCTCCCATAAACTTTGCCATTTGGAAGCCATGATCAGCCCTAGGATATGTAGTGCCCTGTGCGTATTTATGTGTGGCGACAATGATACATTATGCATACCCTGCCCAATGCAAAGATAGATTTGGTGCAGCACACCGATGAGGCACGCAATCACAGCTGCTCATACCGCAGAAGTTCTGCTCCTGGCAGGGGAACAGAAGGGCAGGGCTTTGCAATATTTTGCAGGGTGTTTCAGTGCAATAAAATGATGCCATTATATAGATCCAGTGTTTCCAATCTGCATGCGTGGGTCTGGGCTGCATCACCAGCTATCTTAATGGCTATTGAGTGGGCTCACACAGCCAGAGGGGGCTCTGTGGACAAACATGCCCTGCATTAATGTGCATGAAATAGAACAATGATTTGCGAGAGCCTGCACATGCACTGTGAGATAGCTGGAGAGGTGAGTATAATGGTGAATATAATAGTAATGGTATAAATTCTCACAGGGAATCTTATATCAGGATGCCCCAGGGACCAAATCGAGCGATGGAAAAAATCATGGAATTTTGATCCACTTTAACTGCACCACACACACCAATAATCCACACACCCATTTACCCCACAATACAGTTACCCCTACAACCATTATGCCCCCAAACACCCATTACCCCCCCAAACACCTGTTATCCCCCACTACCCATACCATATCATTAATCCCACAACATACACACAGGTAAACCCCCACATACCCATTAACCCCAAAAAACAGTTAGCCTCACACACCATTAGCCCTAGCACACAAATAATAGATTCTGGGTCTCCCACAGAAGCTGGACCCCCCTTTCCACTAAGCATACAGTGAAGCTTTAAGTTCCCAGGGTGCCGACCAGGTGCGGGCCACACCACAACAAAGTATCACTGGGGAGCCACCCTGGTCACTCGTCCAAGCTATATGCCCCAGATTTTACTTCAGAGCATGAGTCAGCTCACTTCAGTAGTGTGGAGTGTAGGGAAAGTCTTCACGGGCACCTCCAGTTGTCAGGGCACGCTGGGGCTTACTCTGCTCGGCCTGGCAACAGCAGCTGCCCTCTTCACTTTCTCTTGTGGCTTGGCTCTATCCAAAAACAATCTGTCTGTCTCAAACCAGGAAGTCTAATACCATGGAACATATGGTTAGCAGGCGTTTTATACCTCTCACCCAGGGTGACACCTAGTAGCCATTTTGTATTTGAAATTGTATTTCTGTATGTTACACTGGTTGATGGGCTGTTCAGTAACCCATCAACCACCTTTTCTGGGTTCAACTTAAGGTCAAACTCAAACACAGACTTTTGGCTGAAGTCCGTGTTCGGGCTTGGAAACCCAAACTCACAAAGTTTAGTTTGAGCCCGAATTTTGCAGTTTGGGTTTGCCCAACGCATCCTATCAAGGATCAGATATATTATAGTTGTTGATAGGAAAGCATGTCTGATCTTCTAATAAAACAGTTCAAAATCTGATTTGGCTAGTTCCAGCCTATTCCAGACCATGGTGGTCTTCCTACCCCAAGTCCACACGGCCATTTCTAGTATATATGTCTAAAGGGGAAGAGCAAGATATCAAGGATACCAGCAGGATCAACTATCCTCTCAATCAAGGGTTGCCTGTTAGCATTCCCACCAAAAGGGTCGCTAGTAACCTATGTCTGGTTGCCTGAATCCTTGTAAGCCTACCTATAGATGTGAGAGGGACCTGACATTGCTTGTCTCCCAGAACATTGCTTGTCTCCAAAAACCCAATAATGGGCTGGTTCCTTCCTACTTACCCACTTTCCAGTCTATTGTAGCACATCCACTTTCAACTACAGAGTCTCAAATAAGGTCAAGGCCTCAGAGTGGCTACAGAGGCAACAAAGCTCAAAGAGCCATATATTGTAATGTGATGATAAAACCTTGGGATGTGCTATATATCCCTCCTGCTCTGGCTGTAACAAACACTATGAGTCATTCTGAAAAGCCTGCCAGCTCCTTGCTGAGAGGTCCATTGTGTTACATTATTTAAGCCAAATATCAATGTATTTATCTTAATTGTTTCTATTGTATCCAGCTGTAATACTTTCTAAAACAGTCCCAAGCCTCCTATTGAAATTCAGATAGCTTACTTCGAATGAAGCAACCAAAACAGAGTAGGAGAAAATCCAGCCAGTTTGAGACCTCTATAGGACCGGTTTCCAAAAAAGCAAAAAAGTTTAATCTCATTATCCAGCGGGCTCAAGAGGAGGCTGTTGTAAAAAGAGGTTGTAGCTACTGACGAGGTCCTGAAGGCCATCAAAACCTTGAAAAATAGCAAGAGGCCTGGGCCTGATGGATTTACCGCCCTATTTTATAAAAAACTTGGTTCTATAGTGGCCCCTAGACTTGCTGCAGTCTTCAACCATGTTCCATAGTCATGATTCCGAAACCCGGAAAGGACCACCGAAAATGGAGCAATTTCAGACCTCTCTTTACTGAATATAGATCTCAAAATCCTTACCAAAATCATGGCCACCAGAATTAATGTGTTTTTGTCTGAGATAATCCATAGAGATCAGGTAGGTTTTGTACCCAAGAGACAAGCGGGGGATGGGGTGAGACGAGTCATGCAGCTGATACAGGAGGCGAAGGACAGTAAGGTTGAATCAATGCTTCTCTCTCTGGATGTGGAGAAGGCATTTGACTCCTTATCATGGCACTACCTTCGCTTTTCTCTTGAAAGGAGGGGATTTGGCACGGGCTTCCTCTCCTGGATAGGGGCACTTTATTTCCACCCTACTGCTTGCATCAAATACGCTGGCTTCTCCTCAGCCACTTTTCCAATCCAGAGGGGTACTAGGCAAGGCTGTCCCCTTTCCCCTATTTTATTTATACTGGCACTTGAACCCTTAGCCCAAAAACTCAGACAGAACCCGGCTGTTAAAGGTATCCCAATGGGCCCCACAGAACAAAAAATTTCACTTTTTGCGGATGACATGTTACTTATGCTGTCTACTCCCCATGTCTCGGCCCCAAATGCAGGATTTGGCAAATTTTAGCCAAATTTCTGGACTCCGACTGAATACCTCCAAATCCATGGCGCTTGACATATCCCTATCTGATACCGCAAAGCAAACCCTTTCTCACAACTTTTCATGGACGTGGACACAGCGTCTGCCCTTCCTGGGAATTGTTCTGACAGCAAATATTAATGACATCTTTAAGGCAAATTACCCGGGAATCATCAAAACCATTGACTCCCTGCTCCATGTCTGGCACTTTGTAAAGCTCTCCTGGCTAGGCCGCATCATTGTCCTTAAAATGACGATTTTACCCAAGATTCTATACCTATTCAGGGTACTTCCAGTCCGTGTCCCCCAAAAAACACTGGACTCCAACAGAAATGTATGCATTTCGCGTGGAACAAGGCTAGGCCCAGAATCAATAAAGCCACCCTGCTTACATAGCAGCCCAGGTGGCACCCCTGGTCTTGCTCCATGCGACAAATGATAGGCCGATTTGGGTATCGAATGACTTCCTAAAATGTTCACCCATCTCCCCAGCTTCGTTATTATGGCTCCCAAAAGCTTCACGACCTAAATCCTTGCCTCCTGCCCTGGGGTTTTCCCTCTCCGTCTGGGATGGGGTAAAATCCCATTTTACTTCCTCTTTAAAGCCAGCCTCCCCGTTGCTTGGTAATCCCTTGTTCCCTCCGGGTATCACCCACCCCAATAACTTTAGATGGTGGGTGGGGAAAGGTTATACCAGAGTGGAGAACTTCTGCACCTCAAAGGGGATGAAAACAGCTCAGGACTATAACTCAGGGGAAAACCTGCCCCCGTCTGAAACCTTTAGATTTTTACAGATTAAGCATTTTATTAATAGCACGTTGAACCGCTCTCCTCCTCCATATCAAAGTACTGATTTTTAATCCCGGTGTATCAGAGACCACTTCTTCGGTGGTTTGATATCGAGCCTCTATGCAACTCTAGTGTCCCCACCATTCCCTATTAAGCATAACTATATGTCTCAATGGGAAAGAGAGCTGGGGTGCGACGTGGAGGAGGATGGGTGGCGGAGAATGTGGGACAACATAAAGAGGATTTCCTGTAACACAATAGTCCTAGAAAATGCCTACAAGACACTCTTTAGATGGTATCTCACACCAGACCGTATTCACAAGTTTTCCCCATCAACTTCCCCACTCTGCTTTAGGGGATGCCCTTCCGTGGGATCAATGGCTCACATCTGGTGGGACTGCCCAATAGTCTCGGCCACATGGAACAGGGTGTACAAACTGCTTTCCGACATTATTCATCTCCCAATGACTAAGAACCCTAGGGAGGCTTTACTTTCTCACAAATCAGGTAAATATTCTAAAAATCATTGGAAATTAATTCAACACATCCTAGCCACCATCCGCCTCACCATTGCCAGAAACTGGAAATCGCCTAGAATCCCCTGGCAAGAGATCCTGAACAGAATCTCAGATACACTATGTAACGAGAAAATTACAGCGATAAAAAACGACACCTATGAAAGATATCTTAACATATGGACTCCCTGGCTAGAATATATAGATGTCGGCCACCACCAGACGGACCCAGTCCACCCAGTTTGAGTACAGGGGAACCCATTTCTATTCCGAGCCTGGCCTCCAACCCCGGCTCCCTCCCTCTCCCTCTTCCTTCCCCCCATCCTCTTCCCTTGTCTTCTCTTCGCTTAAGTTCCTCTGTTTTTCCTCTTTTTTCTGCTCCACCTTTTCTTTCCTTATCTCACTGTTAATCAACCCTATCGACTATGCATTAATGTTCAGCCCCGACCGCCGAACTCCGGCACCAATGAAGAATTAGCGTGTTAAGCATACCTTTTTAGTACAAGTTTCCCAGCCCAAGCTACAATTCACCGCATCCTAAGCACTTGCTGTTCTGTGTCAGAAGTTGATCCTTAAAATTAGTACTATGCTGTTAGTGTAATTATACTCAGGAATCTTCATACCTCTTTTGATAACTATTTGATACTGTGTTATTATGTACATCCTGTACACCCGTACTACTGACATCATTAATGCATATGTAATGTCTGACCCATGTTTATTTTATATGAAAACCCAATAAATTCTTTGTAAAAGAGGTTGTAGCTTTTGTAAGAGCAAGATAGGTAACCGATTCCTGGAAGCCATTGTAAACGCAGGATGTTTTGGTGACTTCTGTTTACTAAGTAGTCAGAGTGTAACTTTAGATTTTCAATTCTGTCTGATAATGTGGTACAGACTGTTTCAAGCGGGAAAGGTGCTCCTCAGTAATTTCTCCTGTTTGTTCCATGAACACAACGTCGATCATCAGCACCAATATATTTTGTTGAGTAGCTTAATAGTGATGCTAGTCTTCTTTAAAAGGTAGGGAGGAAGTGTGGTGTGGGATCTAACGGTGGCAGCTCTGCAGACGCTGCCTGAGACCTGCCTATTACTTAGTGGCAACAGGAAGGGCTGAGGGGACTGACTATAACCATCCATAGAAGCACTCCAATTGCTGTTTATCTGTGATAACATATATCAAAGTCTAACATATGGCAATATATTTTTAAAAGAAGACACATACATTTAGGAATATAGTAACATAATAACATGATATGTAAGCCTGAATATAAACCTTAGTCCATCCAGTTCAGTCTGAATATAAAGGAAGATCTCCTTCCAGTGGTCTAGTAGCCATAGCTGGTAATGTTACTACACAGAAGTTACTATAATTTCAGAGTATGGTGAGTGCTGAGAAAACATGTCCACCCAACATCAACTAAAGACGAGCAAAGCAAAACCACAGTGATAGACTTTATAACCAATGAATTTGGAGTATAATGGTTATTAATAAGTATTTGTATAGTTTATTATTTTAAATTATGTATTTTATTAATGCTTAAAACAATTATACTGTTAACAGTGTTAATTAGCTTCAAAGGATCTATGCAAATTAATTTAAATTTAATTTATGCTTTGCACATATTGCACTCTAGCACTTTGTGGAATTTTTGTAAAACAAGTGTGACTATAGTTAAGATTTGAAGCATAGTAACGGCTTAGTAAGGGGTAGTGAGATTTACTGGAATCTCTCAACAACCAACAACCGGCCTGGATCAAAACTAGACTGGGCTATTTGGCCAGCAGGACCCACCAGCTTCCCTTACTGGTCAGACTCCAGATCCCTATGAAGCACCTTACCGGCAGCTCCTAAAATGGCTGGTAATTCAATACATGGCACTCTTTCGTGAAGTCCTTAATTATCCCAATGCAGCACTGTGCTTTTCATTAAGACCCATTCTTCGTATTTTCTGATATAATGCAGTGTAGCCTTGCACTCTAAAACACTGAAGTGTGATGCTTTTTAAGCAGACCAAAAACCATCTTTTTGACTAATATCACCCGCTCCCCAACCCAACAGGCAGTACCTTTAAGATGGTTTTAACACCCTGTCTTCTCTCCTTTCCCAGCAAAAGATCTGACAATTTCCCCTAATTCCCACACACCTGGCAGTTTGCCAGGAGTTTTAGTGGCAGGACCACTAATTGCTGGATTACATTATGACCCAGCATCCAGGATCTGAACATGCTCCGATTCCAATCTTGCGATGCTGGGTCTTCAGTATGCATTATATGCCTGTCCCCTTCATAGGGTGATCTGATGAAACTAATGATTTATTTTTTTTTACTCCCAGGGAGAGGACTACCTGTAGACCCCTGAACCCCTTGGGAATCCAGATTTGGGATGTCCTGGTACATGCCAAGAAAACAAGCCCAATATCAGGAATCGGATATTTAGTAGGACCATGTAGCACATCAGCTGCAACCAACGATGGAACTGACCATAAGAACGTTTGCCCGATCAGGTCTGTTTTCTGTTATGCCTGGTATACCAAATAAACATGCCCTTGGGGTGCAGACCTCCAGTCATCTTCTACTGTAGGCAGGGCAGTTTCTAGGCAAAATAGCGCCCAATGCAGGGAGTAAAAACTTCTGCCCTCTCCTCGCCCAACTGCTGCCACCCCCCACATACCGTTATGTGCCATATTGCAGAAAGCAGTGTTGTTTCACATAGGTGAGCTCAGTAAGGGGAGACTGTTGGATGGCTGGCACTAACCTATCTGCAAAAAAACAGGATGGCTAGCATAAAGGCATCCCCCAATGGCCTTGGGGCCTAGGGCCATCGCCCTGCTTACCCTCCCCTAGTAACTGCCCTGACTGTAGGCATGCTTTATCAAACTCCCCGTAGATCAGCGTTACTTAAAGGTTGGGGGGAAAAAATCTCAACTTTCTTGAAAACATTCTTCATCTCACCTGTAGAGACTTCAATTGAGAAAAATTTATCAACTGGGACAAAATGCACATGTATTAAATTATTGCAAAGGCTCCCAAGAAAGTGAAAAGCCATCTGTAGAAACAAAACTCATTGAATTCACATGGCTGTCATTTTTATCCATGGTAACGCTTTGTGGCAGAAGTTTGGAATACTCCTGCTTGGGGGTAAAATCACAATACGATACCAAGGATGCTGCTGTCAGAAAAGCCCAGCCCATTGGTTAGCTTGCATGCCACCTAGCCACCTTACTGCCTGTTTGCTAATTGGCATAGATGGACACTTGCCACCCTTTTATAACATGCCATCTGCCTTTACTATCACCTGTCCGATTGGACATATATATAAGTGGGGGAATGCCTTATGGGGTCTCTGCCTGGGTTTTTAACTATTATTGGGTGATATAATTATGTTACCTCAAGTCAGAATATCCTAGTGACTAGCAGTATTGTGTTGTCCCATGTTAGCCAAAAAGTAGAAAAGTTAAGAACTAAGGCGATACCTTTTGTAGGTTAGCTGAGTATATTTTAAGGTGAGCTTTCGAGAATAACTTTTTCTCATTGTCAGATATGATGTTGTATCACAGTGAAAAAAAAAAAACAACATCATTGTATTCCCATATTTAAACAATAAAAACAATCTGTAATCACATGATAATTAAAAGTTAATTTACTAAAAAGAATAGAAATTAATGAATACATTTTCCGTTTTGGTACATATCATTAGGAAAGCTTTTAGATGCTTGCACATTTAGATTCCTTTCGGCATGTAGACAAAAGGAATCTGTCAAAGACAGAGCAGCCAAAATGGCAAAAGTCTTTTCCATTTTTCTTTTTATTTCATAGACCCCGGGTCAACTGCCACTGACTTTCATTGACTTTCATTTCGATTGGCACAAATTCCAAGAAAATCAGACTCATACTGAATCGAATTTTCCCTGAAATTTGGAGCAAATTCTGGAGCCGGAGGGGAGAGAAAACATTGCCCGGCTCTGAAACGAGGATGGAGTGGAGCTTTTTGTCTTTTTTGTTTAACAGGGATTCTTTAAAAGTTTGAATCGGATGAACCTGAATATTTGGGGAAATTTGCCAAATGGTACGAACCAAATTTTTTAAAGATTTGCTCATCTAAATTGCAAAAAAGATTAACACCACAATTAAAGCAATTTCAAATAATGAAGCACTCACTGAGGGTGGTGGGTGTACAGAAAGCCACCATACTATCTGTAGGATCCAGATTCTAGGAAAGGGCTAACTATGCCTCTTAATCTAACAATACACTGCACACAAGAAAGACAACATATAAATATATAGTATATCAATAGATACATGAAAAAATCATCACCATATTACTACATATGCAATCAGTGAACGTGTGTGTAAAATGCACGTTAATTTCTAAACTGTATATAATATATAAAATATAGACTAACCTAACTATGCCCAAAAGGAGAGTTTTTACATGACTATGAATTAAGAAGAGTGCAGCACAGAGACGTACAGCCTTGTCTGAGACTGACATGTAATAATGTCGTCCATAGCGAATATATTTTTATAGAAATTGATAAATGCCACCAAAGGGTGGTGAACATATCAAACTATTGGGTCCCTAATCAAGTGACCCACTCTCATGTGATCTCTTCCAATCCCATTTTAAATCCGGGAAAGGGTCAAGGCAGTACCCTGTGTTCAATCAATTGCAGTTCACAGGGGAGGACACCTATTTTGCCAGTGTGGTAGGCTCTTTTTATTATTGATTGCTATTATGGGCTTTTGTGAACCTGCTGCCAGGGTATTTTGTGCCCACATATTTTAATTCAACCATTTAAACTCTGAATCAATAACAATAAGAATTTTCTGAGCTTCATGTGAGGCCCATGTTCTAGGTGAAAATGAAGATGAGATGATGTAAGCTCCTGCAATATCGTGCAGTTTTACAGTCATTATTATTACCACTACTTTTATACTACCACTTTTATTATTGTTTTTTTTGGAATTATTGGTAGGGATGAGCGAATCGATCCGGACGAACCCGGATTCGATCCGAATTTCATGAAAAATTCGATTCGGATCGAATCCGAATTTCCCAGCGATTCGATCGCTCGAAGTTTTCCTTTAACATCCATTCATTTACATTACAGGCATTCTAAGATGGCGGACGGGACATGTCCAGACATCAACCCAGGGCAAGTGCAAGCTGGGACAGTCACATGCAGCCTATCAGCAGCCAGCAAGCCCGGTGACGTCACAGCGCTATTTAAGTCGGCGGACATCTTGCTTTTCCTCATTTCTCTATTGCATTCGTGAGAGACAGGACGCTTCTGTAGGCAGGGAGAGACAGTTAGACAGACAGGGACAGACAGGGACAGGCTGGAGACAGGCAGGAGACAGACAGAAAGTCAGCGAAAAGCAGGGAAAGTTAGGAAAAATCGGAGGCAGTCACAGGGAGATTTTTTTTTTTTCATCCAGCCTGAGTGTTACTGGCTGGCTGACTGGCTTTGTTAGCGTTTTCAGGCTGCTTATACACTAACTGTGCATATATACTGAACTGATCTCAAGTCTGCTGTGAGGCATCCCATTCTGTGACTACACCAGCCTCTATTTAATACCATAACCATTTGCACTTATTCTAATAGAAATTAGGCCTGATAAAGACACTTTTGCTGTGCATAGCCTTACTGCTGCCAGGTGCTCTCTGGTTTTTGGGGCATCCCATTATGTGACTACACCAGCCTCTATTTAATACCATAACCATTTGCACTTATTCTAATTGAAATTAGGCCTGATAAAGACACTTTTGCTGTGCATAGCCTTACTGCTGCCAGGTGCTCTCTGGTTTTTGGGGCATCCCATTCTGTGACTACACCAGCCTCTATTTAATACCATAACCATTTGCACTTATTCTAATAGAAATTAGGCCTGATAAAGACACTTTTGCTGTGCATAGCCTTACTGCTGCCAGGTGCTCTCTGGTTTTTGGGGCATCCCATTCTGTGACTACACCAGCCTCTATTTAATACCATAACCATTTGCACTTATTCTAATAGAAATTAGGCCTGATAAAGACACTTTTGCTGTGCATAGCCTTACTGCTGCCAGGTGCTCTCTGGTTTTTGGGGCATCCCATTCTGTGACTACACCAGCCTCTATTTAATACCATAACCATTTGCACTTATTCTAATAGAAATTAGGCCTGATAAAGACACTTTTGCTGTGCATAGCCTTACTGCTGCCAGGTGCTCTCTGGTTTTTGGGGCATCCCATTCTGTGACTACACCAGCCTCTATTTAATACCATAACCATTTGCACTTATTCTAATAGAAATTAGGCCTGATGAAGACACTTTTGCTGTGCATAGCCTTACTGCTGCCAGGTGCTCTCTGGTTTTTGGGGCATCCCATTCTGTGACTACACCAGCCTCTATTTAATACCATAACCATTTGCACTTATTCTAATAGAAATTAGGCCTGATAAAGACACTTTTGCTGTGCATAACCTTACTGCTGCCAGGTGCTCTCTGGTTTTTGGGGCATCCCATTCTGTGACTACACCAGCCTCTATTTAATACCATAACCATTTGCACCTATTCTAATAGAAATTAGGCCTGATAAAGACACTTTTGCTGTGCATAGCCTTACTGCTGCCAGGTGCTCTCTGGTTTTTGGGGCATCCCATTCTGTGACTACACCAGCCTCTATTTAATACCATAACCATTTGCACTTATTCTAATAGAAATTAGGCCTGATAAAGACACTTTTGCTGTGCATAGCCTTACTGCTGCCAGGTGCTCTCTGGTTTTTGGGGCATCCCATTCTGTGACTACACCAGCCTCTATTTAATACCATAACCATTTGCACTTTTTCTAATAGAAATTAGGCCTGATAAAGACACTTTTGCTGTGCATAGCCTTACTGCTGCCAGGTGCTCTCTGGTTTTTGGGGCATCCCATTCTGTGACTACACCAGCCTCTATTTAATACCATAACCATTTGCACTTATTCTAATAGAAATTAGGCCTGATAAAGACACTTTTGCTGTGCATAGCCTTACTGCTGCCAGGTGCTCTCTGGTTTTTGGGGCATCCCATTCTGTGACTACACAAGCCTCTCTTTACTATAACCCTTTGCACTTATTCTAAAAGTCATTTGGCCTGATAAAGACACTTTTGCTGTGCATAGTACTACTGCTGCCAGGTGCACTGCTGGCTGTTGGGGCATCCCATTCTGTGACTACACAAGCCTCTATTTACTATAACCCTTTGCACTTATTCTAAAAGTCATTTGGCCTGATAAAGACACTTTTGCTGTGCATAGTACTACTGCTGCCAGGTGCACTGCTGGCTGTTGGGGCATCCCATTCTGTGACTACACAAGCCTCTATTTACTATAACCCTTTGCACTTATTCTAAAAGTCATTTGCCCTGATAAAGACACTTTTGCTGTGCATAGTAGTACTGCTCACAGGTGCACTGCTGGCTGTTGGGGCATCCCATTCTGTAACATACCATTAGCCTCTGCATTTACTGTAAGCTGCACAGTTATTTAAAGTAATTTGGGCTGTATGAGCCTGCTTACACACTGTTGCTGTGTGCATATATACTGATCTCAAGTCAGCTTTGGGGCATCCCATTCTGTAACATACCATTAGCCTCTGCATTCACTGTAAGCTGCACAGTTATTTAAAGTAATTTGGGCTGTTTCAGCCTGCTTACACACTGTTGCTGTGTGCATATATACTGATCTCAAGTCTGCTGTGGGCATCCCATTCTGTAACATACCATTAGCCTCTGCATTTACTGTAAGCTGCACAGTTATTTCAAGTAATTTGGCCTGTTTGAGCCTGCTTATCCACTGTTGCTGTGCATATATACTGATCTCAAGTCTGCTTCGGAGCATCCCATTCTGTAACATAACATAACCTACCTCTCTTATTTACACTAAGCAGCTCTCTTTTTTAAACTAAGCAGGCCTCTTATTTTCACTAAGCAGCTCTCTTATTTAAGCTAAGCAGCTCTCTTATTTAAACTAAGCAGGCCTCTTGGATGCTGATTGTCCACTTTTGGGTGTGCATTATATTCGGTTTCATATACAGTGGGGTATCCCAATTTGTAAGATAACCTACCCCAACCATGTAAACTAAAGAGGCCTGTTGCAGCCTGAGTTTCTCTGCTTGCGTATGGCCTGCATTACAATCTGTCTCTTTCAATGACACTGCTGCCTGGGGTATCCCAATTTGTAAGATAACCTACCCCAACCATGTAAACTAAAGGTTACGTCCTTCCAGAAGGAAAACTTATGCCGAACACTATTTTTGTTGGGGGCATTGACCTTTGGATTGATCGGCATAAAATTAAGGATTTTTTTCAAAGTATGGCGCTGTAAAGAAGGTCAAAATTATTTCTCATACTTGGATTATTGTTACTTTTTGTTCAGCTTAAAATATACCAGGCCACACGGGCATCCCAAGGCACATGCTGATTAACCCTATATGTTAAGCACAAGCATTTCTCATACTTGGATTATTGTTACTTTTTGTTCAGCTTGAAATATACCAGGCCACACGGGCATCCCAAGGCACATGCTATTTTAAGTCTGGCAAGAAAACAGGTATAACCGCACACGGGTCCAGTTATGGGTGCAAGACCTGGGGGAGTCCCAAATCCCCACTTAATGTCCAATTCTCAAAAAAAGTAATTGGTCAGCACTCCTTAAAAGAGCAATACTTTAATGAAGATCTATAAAAACATCTCAATATAGAAAAAGGCAGCTTAAAAGCAAATAATGGAACCCGATGGAAATGAAGATTCTCACGTGCTAACGCGTTTCGGACGAGGGAGGGTCCTTATTCTATATTCTCAATATTCTATATTGAGATGTTTTTATAGATGTTTTATAGATCCGAGTCAGATCTGCGGGAGTATGGGCCATGGCACAGATAGACATCGCCCAACTGACTATGTGGGATGACTCTGTAGTAGGTCAGTTTGTCCTCCCTCTCAGTGGGCGTAAAAAATGCCCCCATTTTGTGCCGGAAGCGAGGGTCCAATAAGTTGGAGAGCCAGAAGTCATCCCGCTGACAAATGGAGACAATTCTGTGGTCACTACGCAAGCATGTGAGCATGCATCGTGCCATTTGTGCAAGTGACTCGGAGGGACTACCTGTCTCCATCTCCACTGTAAACTGCCACAGTGTGTCTGGGTCCTCTGTCTCGCCTTCCTCCCAACCCTCTAGCTCCTGTGGCTGCTCCTGCTCCTCCTCTCCTGTCAGATGACTAGATAACATTTCATTTTGTGAAACCTAAACTGTGGTTTGCTGTGCCCCACCCCCTCCTCCTCCTCCACTTCAGCCCCCACAGGCTTCATGTGGCTGTGAAATGTATGTGCCATGTCTCCAGTGCCCTGACCAGCCATGGTTTCCAACATGTGTTGTAGTACATGAAGTAGTGGAACCTCATCGCTCATCTCATAGTCCTGGCAACTGTCTAATAAAGTAGCTTCCTCAAAGGGCCTGAGCAAACGGCCGGTGTCACGTATGAGCTGCCAATGGTTTACATTGAATTTACACAGGGGTGTCCCCCTATCCGTTTGGATCATCCAGAAATCCGTGATGGCTTTTCTCTGTTCCTATAGTGGATCCTGCATATGGAGGGTTCCAACGGGTGGAAATATGGCAAATCAGACTATGTTGGGGTACACCGTTCTGACGCTGAAGCTCAATAAGGTTGTGCTTGGTGGTGTAGGAGTGCCAGAAGTGCATGCGAACTTTCTTTCCTGTTGTTCGGATGTCTTTCAGATGGGGGCAAGACTTCAGAAAACGCTTGACAACTAGACTGAACACGTGTGCCATGTCAGGACGCATGACTCTGGCTTCCTTGTCGCAGTGCAAACAAGATGTTTTTCCAAGTATCAGTCACCATGGGTCCAAATTTGCTGTTTTCGTGGATTAAGCAATGATTTCATGGATTGAGTTCTCATTTTTAGTAGTTCCTCCCATGTGTGACTCAAGGAAAACCATGTGAAGAACAGCGTGAAACCACAATCACCAAGGGGGCCTAAAAGGATATATATTGTCCACCATGAGTCCATAGTTACAGCTCCAGACGTAGACAACACTGTGCACTTTGGTACACACTGACAGGCTAAAGGACTGGCCCACCTTCTGTTCAACAACATTTTACAGGGCAGGTACTGCCATCTTCGCAAAGCAATGATACCATGGGACTCCCCACCTCGGCTCGGCACAAGCCATCAGTTCTCTGAAAGGTCCACC
Organism: Gastrophryne carolinensis; assembly: GCA_027917425.1. Classification (NCBI taxonomy): domain Eukaryota; kingdom Metazoa; phylum Chordata; class Amphibia; order Anura; family Microhylidae; genus Gastrophryne; species Gastrophryne carolinensis. The sequence continues at coordinate 379,188,860 of CM051236.1, forward strand.
ACTGGGTAATGCAGCAGGCTGGACTTATGGTGACGCTGTCTGAGAGGAGAAATCCCTCTGACATCAAGATTAAAGATTCCAAGAATTTTTGAGGGCTAATTATTCAGAGGCAATGATACCTAGTTGTTTCTGATTTAATTACAAGGTGGAAACACACCCTCAAACAAAACTTCACTTTGGCAATACTATTGCATTTGTCTATTCATAATTTTATGTATATATATTAACTAACCTACTTTTTCTCCACAGGATTGTGGATGCAACATGAAAAACTGACACATCGCTGAGTAGCTGATTTTTCCTATCAACAGTCCCCAATAATTCACTGCTGCTGCCGCCGCCACCACCGCAGACTCCAGGGACCCTCTTCCACTACCTCGGCTTGCAACACCTCCTCCCACGACACTCTCCTCATCACTAATTGCCGGCTAGTGGAAGAAGAGGCGAGTGTCTCCTCCACTTCTTGGCTGGGCAGTAGCTGCTGAATTTTATGATTATCAGATCTTCATCAATGGATAGTGGAGCTGAACCCAAAGCATAACAACAGACAGTTGACTGGGGGTGTCAGATGCCACTTGTGATGCAGTGGACTGCTTTTGCAGCACTTCGAGACAAAGTTGCTTCATTGGCTGACACAATGACTGGTAAAGCTGTGGAACACATGGTTTAAAAGCAAAAATAACCATTTGTTTTTATATGAAAAAGACCCTGGTTTATACATACTTTTTTTTTTCCAGAGACTGCCCTGCGTGGAAATGAATGGCGCATGGATCAGCCAAGCTTTCCTCCCAACAATGCCTGATGTATTCCAGTAGATTGATGACGGGGCCAGACCAACACTAAAGAAAGATGGATCGTGCAAAACAGATTTAAGGCGCTGCTCTCCAGTTACAGACATTCCTCCGCATCGGACCACAAGTAAGTATTGATAAAAAATCCTTTACGTTACTCTTACTTTTTATTAATATTCTTCGGATAAGATGGATCAGACATGATTCCAGATTAAAAATTCCAAGAATTTTCGAGGGCTAATTAGTCAGAGGCAATGATACCTTGTTGTTTCTGATTTAATTAAAAGGTGGAAACACACCTTCAAACAAAACTTCACTTTGGCAATACTTTTGCATTTGTTTATTCATAATTTTATGTAGATATTACTAACTAAGCTACTTTTTCTCCACATGACTCTCCACAGGGTGTGATTCATCCAATTTTTGGGCTCCTGAAGCCAACCCCAGTGTCTCTTTGAAGCAATGTTTGGGCTGCTGCTGCTGCTTGCAACTCCAGGTTGTGAATCATCCAATTTTTGGGCTCCTGAAGCCAACTCCAGTGTCTCTTTAGAGTAATGTTTGGGCTCCTGCTGCTGCCAACTCCAGGGTGTGATTCATCCAATTTTTGGGCTCCTGAAGCCAACCCCAGGGTCTCTTTAAAGTAATGTTTTGGCTCCTGCTGCTGCTGCTGCCAACTACAGGGTGTGAATCATCCAATTTTTGGGCTCCTGAAGCCAACCCCAGGGTCTCTTTAAAGTAATGTTTGGGCTCCTGCTGCTGCTGCTGCCAACTCCAGGGTGTGATTCATCCAATTTTTGGGCTCCTGAAGCCAACCCCAGTGTCTCTTTAAAGTAATGTTTGGGCTGCTGCTGCTGCCAACTGAAGGGTGTGATTCATCCAATTTTTGGGCTCCTGAAGCCAACCCCAGGGTCTCTTTAAAGTAATATTTGGGCTCCTGCTGCTGCTGCTGCCAACTTCAGGGTGTGATTCATCCAATTTTTGGGCTCCTGAAGCCAACCCCAGGGTCTCTTTAAAGTAGTATTTGGGCTCCTGCTGCTGCCAACTCCAGGGTGTGATTCATCCAATTTTTGGGCTCCTGAAGCCAACCCCAGGGTCTCTTTAAAGTAATATTTGGGCTCCTGCTGCTGCTGCTGCCAACTCCAGGGTGTGAATCATCCAATTTTTGGGCTCCTGAAGCCAACCCCAGGGTCTCTTTAAAGTAATATTTGGGCTCCTGCTGCTGCTGCCAACTCCAGGGTGTGATTCATCCAATTTTTGGGCTCCTGAAGCCAACCCCAGTGTCTCTTTAAAGTAATGTTTGGGCTGCTGCTGCTTCCAACTCCAGGGTGTGATTCATCCAATTTTTGGGCTCCTGAAGCCAACCCCAGTGTCTCTTTAAAGTAATGTTTGGGCTCCTGTCGCTGCTGCTGCTGCTGCCAACTCCTGCCAACTCCAGGGTGTGAATCATCCAATTTTTGGGCTCCTGAAGCCAACCCCAGTGTCTCTTTAAAGTAATGTTTGGGCTCCTGCTGCTGCTGCTGCCAACTCCAGGGTGTGAATCATCCAATTTTTGGGCTCCTGAAGCCAACCCCAGTGTCTCTTTAAAGTAATGTTTGGGCTGCTGCTGCTGCTGCCAACTCCAGGGTGTGATTCATCCAATTTTTGGGCTCCTGCTGCTGCCAACTCCAGTGTCTCTTTAAAGCAATGTTTGGGCTCCTGCCCCTCATAGTGATGCCACTTCAACTCTCTGCAATTGTGCCGCTCTGCGATTCTATTAGCGATGCCTCTGATCTGCATGTGATATTTATTCAAAGTATTATTTAACTAACCCAGCACGCATCCTATGCGTGTTACAGCAAGGCAGAATGGTTTACAACCCTATTGAGGCTCTAGGAGGCTCAGAAATAGCCGTTTTTAATAGCGATTCGTCGCGAATAAATTCGGGTCGAAACATTTTTGTCGGAAAATTCTGCGAATCAGTCTAATCGAATTTTTCAAAAGTTCGCTCATCTCTAATTATTGGTATGTGCTGAAACTGATGTAGGACATATATTTTACCTCCTATATATCACAGCCAACTGGCCTGCTTCTCTGTCTGCCAGATATCTTTTAGTTTCTGGAATTTATTTTTTACATTTTTATAACCTGACTGTAGGTCCCAAAACTGATTTGAATAAAAATCATTTTATTTCATTAATAAATGGCAGTGTTGCTTTCTTCAGTAAGATGGTTGATACACCCTGAAAGTAAAGACTTTCTATAGTTTGGCTATATTCTGACTGACCACTTTACTTGTCAACGGCTGTTCATTTTCTGCCCTCATCAAACAAAACCCATCTCTTTATGGCAGGCTTTAATGGGGATGTTAGGTTACAGTGCATTTGCATTTTCACTAGCTTCTGTCTTTTTAACCTGATATATTTCTTAAAGAAGAACTCTGTGAAACACAGATAGCAAGCTTACTTAAAACAAACTGATCTAATCAGGAAGTTTTGATTTGCCTGCAAACTTTCAGGAGAAATCTGATCTCAAATAAAAGACAAACTGTGCAGAATACACTGTCTGTTCTGCTTATCTTTCCTATCCCATGTTAGGCATGGTGGCATCATACACGACCTGCATTTACCTTCCCATCCACTTTCACCCAACCCTATAACTACCCTACAAGCAACTTGTGTGCTCACCCTGTATCTTATCTTAAATTAGCACACACAGCATGGCTCCCAGAATACTCAGAATACTGCCAATGCTTGGATCTAGACCAGATAGTCGTGAATTTTGAGGAGCATAACTACACTTTAATAGTATATTATAGCACATTTTATAGCACAGTTGGGTCGTTAAAACTCAAATAAATAGAAATGGTAAGAAAACTGTACATGCATGTCATTTAACAGTCTACCTCCTTTTATTTGAAGGTATATATATATATATATATATATATATTACAAACCCAAACAAGAAAAACATGCTAAACATGGAAATCACATTTCTATTGCCTAGTACTGAATAGACATTAGATGATTATGATCATATGGAGATTAAATAAATCTCATAGCTTTTCTGAAATATATGAGCGCTTTTTTATATGCGTTTACATACAATATAATCCTACCACTTTAGTGCTATGACAAAATTCAACAAACTGCAAAATCCATCATCATAATACTACAGTATTTCTAACTTTTTAAAACTGTAAATCAATCACATAAAGGAATTATATATATATATATATATATATATATATATATATATATATATATCCCTTTATTCACAATAAAGTCATTAATCCAACTCACCTAGGGTGTCTCAAATTCCATTGTACTTGAAGTAATGTTTGGAATCTATATTTATTTTAGCTTAATAAAGGACAAATATACTTTTTTATTGTTTTCATTAGGGGATATAAAAACAACTCGTGTCCTTTGTAAGTGTTATATTATCTGCCTCATTAAAGTACAGTTAATTTTGCAGTTTTGTGAGCAGTTTTGCTTTTCTGGTACAAGTGTGCCATCTATGTACCATCCCTAGAAAGTGCACATATGCTTCATTTCTGCTGCTTTGGTGACATCCAGTGGCCAATATTAAAAGTGGTTTAATCATAATGTATGGGCTTCATCATGGTTGTATTTCCTCTGGTAGACTCCAATTAGATTATGTAAGGCAACAGCATAGGTCTTGGTTCTATCATGTGAGAAGAAAAAATACCCAATAATTTGAATATAATGGCTAAATAACTAGCATTGCGAAACACTGTAATAACTTTTTCTTTTAAAGACTGTCCTCCGTTATTTGTAAGGCCCACCTCACTACTTGTACTCTAGACCCTATTCCATCCCATCTTATTCTAAAACTGGCCTCATCCCTTACACCAGCTATCACATCACTATTCAACCTTTCTTTTTCATCGGGCACCTTCCCTTCTCTACTCATAACACCTATACTCAAAAAATCCTTTCTGGACCCGTCGGTCCTGCTCTCACTGCTTTCCTTTTCATTCAAATATCTGGAGCAGCATGTTCACTCTGAATTGGCATGCTATATCTCTGCTAACTCCTTAATAGAACCACTTCAATCTGGATTCCACTCCAACCACTCTACTGAAACCACCCTCAGCAAAGTAACTAACGATCTATTAACAGCAAAATCGAAAGGCCACTATGCTATCCGTATCCTCCTTGACCTGTCCTCTGCTTTCAACACTGCTGACTATCCTCCAAATTCTGACATCTCTGGGAATTCAAGACTGTGCACTTTCATGGCTTTTCTCTCACCTTTCTGATCGCACATATAGTGTGTCCCACTCAATCGTGGTTTCCTCTCCACACCCTTTGTCGGTTGGTGTACCACAGGGTTCTGTTATTAGACCACATCTCTTCTCAGTCTACACCTATGGTCCCAACTCATAAACTCATTTGGCTTCCAACACCACTTCTACGCAGATGACACTCAAATCTACCTCTCTGGCCCAGATCTCTCTTCTCTCCTATCCCGTGTTCCTGACTGTGTGGCAGTTATTTCAACATTCATGTCATCTCACTCCCTTAAACTAAATATGGACAAGATTGAGTTTGTTGTTTTCGCACCATCAAACTCTCCTACTGCCTCCACACCAACTATATCTGTCAATAATCTCACAGTTACTGAAACTCTCACAGCCTTGGTATTATACTGGACTTCTCTCATTAACAAATCTCACATTCAATCACTTGCCACCTCCTGTCATCTCCAACTCAAAAACGTCTCCCGCATCCATATCTTCCTCTCACCTAATACCACCAAAATCCTAGTGCATGTCCTGATCATCTCCCGACTATCTTACTGCAACACTTTCCTTTGTGCTCTGCCAACAAACAAACTGACACCTCTCCAATCTATTCTTAACTCTGCTGCTCGACTCATTCATCTGTCCCAACACCCAGGATTTTCACTATCCTGGGTGTTGGTCCACTTCCGCGGGGCACCCCGAAAAAAATCTATTTTTTACAATTTTTGGTGTTTTTTTGTGATAAAAAATGTAAGTTTGTTAATAAAATCTTATTTCATGTGAAAGCCCTATTTCTCCCGGTTACAACGGTACCACATATGTATTGGTAGACACCCTTTCCTGCCCAGGAAACTCCCCCAAACTGAAACAGCAGTTTAGGAGATTTCAGATAGGATACAACTATGCAATATGATTGCATAGTTGTAAGGGGTTAACTTAAAAAAAAATGACATAGGGTCCCCCCTCCCAGGTTAAAAACCCTTAAAATCCCTCAGAAAATGATGTAGGGTCCCCCTTACCCAGCATTACCGACCCGGACCAGCTATGGGGGCTTGTAGAACAGGGCGCAGGGGCCACCAACGCTGCAGGCTACTAGCCCACATAGCCACTAAGTGGCCGGGCACTTCTGCCCCCCCCCCCTGGCCGTTGGGGAGGCAGGTAATGGGGGGGCTGGGGGTTATGGCAAGTCACCCGCTAGCCGCAGGTGATTGCCAGCTCCAGAGCTTTGTGAACTGGTATAAGGGGTCTCATGGACCCCTTACCAGTTCACAAATAGTTAAAAGTAAAAAAGACACAGACACAAAAAATGTTATTATTCTTTTTTTCACTTATACTTACCTCTGATCCCCTGTCCCGCGCCGCTGCAGATGACACTTGTCAGTAGTGATCGGAGCAGGGAGGGTGGGAGGCAGGGAGATCAGAGCCACCCTGCCTCCCACCCTCCCTGCTCCAATCGCTACCGACAAGTGACAGTCGGAGCCCGGGTGCCGGTATACGAGGAGCGGGATGACGTCATCCCGCTCCTCCCACAAGTGGGCGGGACCAGGGCAGGGCCAGCGCCAGCCAAAGAGGACGGTGAGGGCCCGTTGCTGGGTCCTCACCCGAAGCGTGGTAAGTTATTAATTTTTGTTTTTTTCTTTCAGATGGCGCGGGGGGGCCTATTCCGGGCCCCCTCCTGAAGATCAGAGGCCCCGGGGCAAAAATCAAGTGGCTGATTATTGAAGGGAATCGCTGGCACTTTCAAACGAGGGGTCAGATAAGTCTGTATCTTTTTTACTTTTTTTTTATGGGGCTCTAAAGTCAGCTACGTGAGTCACGTAGCTGGCACTTAACGGTTGGAGAGGCAGCTACGTGAGACTCACGTAGCTGGCACTAGAAGGGTTAAAATACTAACCTTAACATATATAGCACTCTACAATAAGGCTCCTGCCTACATGTCTTCACTTATCAACAAATATCAACCCAGACTCAATCTCCACTCTGCCCAGAACTGCCTCCTATCCTCAACCCTATTCACCTCCTTCCACCGCATTACTCTGGAATACCCTCTCCCATACAAATCAGCATTCCCCAAACCTTTAAAGGTGCATTTTAAACCCATCTATTCAGACAAGCATATCATTTGCCCTAAATAAAAAACAGCCCGAACCACTTCACATCACTTGCCATCATACTAAGTATATACTACTTGTACCCTACTTTTTGTCTCCACCCTTCTCCTTTAGATTGCAAGCCCACAAGTGTAGGGCCATCTCTCCTAGTGTATTTCAGTATGACTATGTATTTGTGCTGTCATGTTTAAACAGACCTAGGTTTCCCACATGCCCAACAACTTATGTTGGAGGATGTGGACATGGCCAGTGGACCATTGCATGACACCCTTGATGATGATGAAACCCTAGTGTCGACAGCTGCAGCTTTCTGCAATGTTGAGGCTAAGAGGCAGTCTACAAGGGAGAAGTGGGTGGAAAAGGATGACGGGTGTGATGACGGGTGTGATTACGGGGTCCTAGACCCAATGTGGACTGAAGGCCATCAGAGTTCAGAGGCAGAGAGGGAGAAGGGTGCCAGTGGTCAGCACTCAGCTCATTGCTGCCACTACCCACCACGCCCAGGGACTGAACATGCCAAGGCAGGCTCAAATGTCACCAGTGTGGCATTTTTTCACAGAAGAAAAGACACAGGTCAATTGAAAGCTGAGCCACCAGTGTCTGAAGTGAAGGGAAAATTCATAATATTCTCAGCACCACATCCATGATCAAGCACCTGCGATCCAAACCTGCAATTTAAATTTTGCTGCTATAGAGCCACTGGCCAGGATGATTTAAACATTTCTGGAATTCAGATTGCGGATTACGAATGCAAATCTTCGCTTTTTGGGGGGCATTGGTGGCCATGATATGCTTACTCCACATTTAACCCATCCGTGCAGTGAGTATACACATGCCCAGAGCGGGGGGCTGCCTAAATTGTGGTGCCTGGAGAGCAGTTGGGAGGGCTAGGTGCCTTGCCACTTCAGTCATGTACCATGGCTGGGATTCGAACCTGCAACCCTCAAGTCACAAGACCACCTCCTTAACTCTAGGCAAAGATTGCCCCTTAATATCCTGTTTAGGCATCCACTTGACTAGCACATTTACCTTACTTTATTCTGTAAATTATCCGACTATGTTGATATCTTTGCAGAGTCTTCTTGATATTTGCTTTAGACTTAATATCGCTTGGCTTAGCAGGATAGCAGCTGAGAAGATGTCATGGCTCCCCAAACTAATTGTCATGGAGGATCACTCACCTGTTCCTTTGTCCAGCGCTTCAGGCATCAACTTGGGCAGTGCCAGCTTCAGCGAAGCTACATGCATCCTCCTCCTCCCACACCCCCGGCATCTCAGCATGTGTACGTGCACATGTGATTACACAAGACGTTTAACAGTTTAAATGGGCCAATGATCCCTTAAGTTGCTCTTAGGTTATTAGCCCTCTTTGTAGCTCTGGGCTAATCACCTGCAGGATGTTGGCCAATGAGCCTTAGGGACAGTTGCCAATCCAGCCACTAGCCCCTATAAAGCTGCCCTAGCCCATGACCACAATGACTGTGATAGCCAAAGCTGTGGATGTTATTATATTGTATGCTAAACTTTATTGTGTATGACTCAGATTTGACCTTTTACCTCACCTTCTCTGAACCTATGTTGTTATCTTGAATCTCTGACCTTGAATTCCCCAACCTCGTCTCTGCCTGCTCATTTGGTACCAAGACCCTTGCACCCATGTATGACCTTCGGCCTGCCCACTGACTCTGATTTAATTATATCCATCTGCTTCAATGCCAGATTGGATTGACCTCCCATGTATGACCTTCGTCTGATATCCCGTGCTCATCTCTATGTGCTCACCCACCTGCAAATCCCACACTCAGTAATTATCGTTTGTGCTATTAAGACCTGGGAGCAACTGTGTCCGGCAAGGCATGCTTGAGTCCCCGCAAGTGGGGGCTTGTCTGTAGGTGAAGCTAGTGGCAGAGATTGGGTGTTATTTACTAACCTGCACTTGCTAACCGGTGAGCCTTACATTATCACAGACCACTTAAATGGCAAATCTTGTAGAACAAATGCAGGCCATGGCTGCTGCTGTTGGCCAGCTTGCACATCACATGATAGCCCAGAAGGACTGTCACCCACCTGCCCCAAGTTACTTTGCAGAGCCAAAGGTTCCCTTTCCTGAGAAGTTTACAAGTTTAATGGAGACCACAATAAGATAAAGGCATAATGCTTTCCCCCCGGGGCATCCAAATTCCAGATGCCCCTGTGTGTAAACCCCCCCAGGTCGACCAGTAAACTCACCTTCTCCCCAATCCAATGGCACATGTACGAGCAGAGGCCACTGTCCGTTATACCTTTGGCAGGGCACGCACCCATACCATAAATTTGTGAATGGCCGATGCTGGCACACTCCCTGTTAGAGGGTAGCGGGTATGTAGGGGCCCAGCCAGCTCAGCTCCGCCCGGCTAGATTGCGCTTAGATGAGCCTAGACAAGTTAACGGAGTCGATTGCACTGAATGAATGGGAGGCCACTCATGCACTGTAGAACCGGGAAAAGGTTTGAGTGGGCGACCTGGGGAGTTTCACACAGCGGCGTGCCCTGGTGGCAAGGACCATAACCTGGAATAGTCAAAATCCTAGGTTTTGGTTCACTAAAAGCGGTATTACAGAATCTGTTCACCAAAATCTCCAAATGTCTTTAAGGTCAATGAAATACCTTTCTTGGGGTAACTTGTTTCCATCAAGGGTTTAGTCATGGATCCCACTAAAGTATCAGCGGTCTTAGAGAAGGAACAGCCAAAACCTTAGAAGCCCTATAGAGATTAATTGGATTCGCCAATTTCTATAGGTGTTTCATCAAAGGGTTGTCTTCCATTGTTGCTCCATTAGCGGATCTAATCCCAAAAAATTATTGGCAGTCTCTGGCAGTGAAGGCATTTTAAACCATAATGGAGGCCTTTTTCTCGTCCTCTGTGTTAAGCCATTAACCAGCTTAACCTATTGAAGAATGTGAAGCCGCAGAAAGTGGCTGTACAACTAACTTGAGGCCCATGATCAGGTTGGTGGTTCTTTCCTGTTCAAATAGCTACAGCCGGGGCATCAATGAGTGAGAACACTGGCAGCAGCTAGTAGCACTTCTAGTGCCAACTGCCAGTGTCCTCACTTATCGTTGTGGCCATCTTGTTGAAGCCCTAACCATGGCCATTTTGACAAAGGCCAGATCGCAGGGCTCAGTTAAGTTGTACAGCTGCTTCCTTCTGCTCCACACTCACATGGGACCATTTTGATTTCAATGGGGACCAGATTCAGGCTTGGGTCAAGTTCAGTACAATGCACTCTGTTTTAGCTGCAAGTCTGTTGGGGTATGTCTCTACTAGTGATGGGCCTCAGATCTGGGCCGAAGCAAGATTTGACCAGGATCTTGACACTTTAGTCTAGTTTCGTCCATCTCAGATATTGGTAAAATCCAAGTCAAATTATCTGAACCTGGAACCTTGAAAAAGTGGGGGGTTTCCCACGAAATGAATGGGGAATAGAGGATGCCAGGCCATAGTGGGGATTGCTTCCAGCCTTTCTAATGGTGATATTCTTTCATGTTGTTGCTTATTGAACATGTTTAAATGTTTGTTTTCCTTTTCTGTATAGTGGATGGGATATTTTGCAGTTAGCACTTTGAGGGCACTGACAATTTGTATTATTAGCTAGCTAGTTAGCATTTGCCCTTTTGATAGTTCATGTCGAACTCTGTCTGCACTTTCTTGGCTGGTAAATCCCCTTTCTGGATTATGAGATTTTAATTATTTGTTGTTAGTGTACATTTAAAGCAATAAATACACAAATTTAATGTGAGATGACTTTGTGATCTGTTGGGGCATTGGTACCTGGGGTTTCCTTTATTGTGGTTGCTGGGGCCACATGCATGTAATAACATTACAAGCTATGGCTACTAGACCACTGGAAGGAGATAAACAGGCTGAACTGGAGTCTTTATTCAGCCCTACATACTATGTTACTATGTTACATTGTATATAGAGGTTTGCATTTGTATATTGTTGGATAACCTTTCATTGGCACACTGCGCCTGATTGCTATCAAAAGTGCAGGGGAGCGGGGATATAACTGTGCTTTGCCCAGACAGACCAGAGCTGGGGCCAGGAAAAGGTCAGCTTACAACCATTTTACAGCCATTTCACACCACCATAGTTCAGGTCCCCATTGACTTCTATGGGATTCGGGGTCTGGGGTGAAGTTCAGGTCCCCAAATGAACTTTTAAACAAAGTTCAGCCGAACCCAGCGAACCTGAACTTTCAAGGGTCCGCTCATCCCTATTGAAGATGCTTCACTAATCTTCTTAACACAGAAGGTCAAGTTGCCTTGATTTCTTCCTACAGATATACCATGACCTAGATGAATGAGAACCTTTACAGACATAACACTGCTCCAGTCACAAAGAAGAACCACCACTCCAGTGTTTAGAACTTAAACCAGTGTTCAATGGCCACAAGCTGATTTATTTATACTGCACATTACCAAAATCCAACCCACAGGCCTTTTCCTCTCCACAATCAAACTCTTGTAGCAGATGTTAAACCTCATTGGCCCTGTAGTGCTCATAGTAGTAGACAAGCACAGTATATTTATGACCATTTGATTTATTAGTGGAATACTGATTTTTGAGCTGGACAGAGCTATTTTGCATTTATAAATGTTCTGTGGTTATAAAATCACCAAGTGGTTTATTTCTCATCTTGATTTAGTTTAATGTAAATCATACAAATGCTACTGTAGCCAGAAACATAATGAAGCATCAAGTTTTCCTGTTTTCAATGTTCATTGTGTCTGCTGTTGCCAAGTGCTTAATTAAGTTGAGAAAGTTCTTGTTACCATAAGTTAAAAAGGCCAGGGACGTAATGCAATTCCAGAATGCATTACATGGCTAACCAGGCATAGTTCAGATTCATGTGACTGAACACATTATCATCAAAGCATCCTTGCCAAAATGTCTGAACGCTGACACACCACACCTGTCATATGCTGCTTTGGAAACTTGTGCGCAATTTAAGTCTCACTAACAGACTTTTCAGGGAATTAGACATGTTAGCAGAGCTCTAGTAGAATGCATTTTAAAAGCAATGGGGGTTGTCTCTCTTCCTAATACTGTACATAAATTATTTTAAAAAACAGTATAATTCTTGCAACTGTATTTATTTTTTTTATAGACTATAAAAAATGTATACTACTTTATGTTTTTTCATATTTACTGAGTTCGCTAAAACACAGAAATATACAATAGAAAAGTTCAAGAGGTTCTCTCAAGTTTGCCCTGGTCAGTGTTCTATAAACAGTCTGCCATGTGCTATTTCTGATGGCTAGTGGGGTCTGCATGACCAAAAGGGCCTATGGAGTGAAAGACCCTGGTGAGGCCCTAACAATTATTTCCAATGGTAACACGACAAGACAATCATCTATATGTCCTGGAGGATAGGTTTTCATGAACAACCTAAATTAATTTGTAGCATACCATCTGTAAAAGTGTCCTAGGCTCATCATAATGAAAAAATACATCCAGTCAAAACATACAGGCATCACCTTTAGCAGCCTGAGACCTAGTAGCCCTGTGTGGCGCCTTATGCACTCATGTGACCACCAGCATCTTATCATGTTTGTTGGCTTGCACAGTAGTGAGTCCCTGCCAGCTCGGCAAAAGTGATTGGTCTCTGGCTGTCACATTAACAGTAGCCATATGAGGGACTGCAGAAGTGGTAAATATTGGGGCCATTGGTTTTGAACTGCCAAGGGATGCATTGTGGAGCATGCCCAATAGGTGGAAGCAGACCTCCAGTCTATTTTACTGGAGGTGCTCTTTAAGTTATAAGGGATTTCAAAATGATATCTTGTTTAAAGGTCTGGGAACCCAAATAGAAAAACAAAAAGTAATTACCATCTTTTGCCCACAGCAGTTCCCAACTGCTCCTCTGTTTAGATACCTCCTGGACTCTAAGAACTGTGGGCACTGCAAGCATGCAGCCCAGAACTCTTTGAGCCACTATCAACACTCGCTGTTGACTGTGACCCTGCCCCTCCATGCATGTCACAGGATCTGTGCACACACCGCTCCATTTATTGCAAAAAAGGGGGTGTGCCAGGCAATGCTTTGGCACACCCCCTACATTGCAAAGAGGTGGTGCAGAGAGTCACTTTGACTGACATGAGAAGCAGGGCCAGAGTGTAAGGATGCTGGTGGCCCCTTTTTTCTGAAACCAGGATATTTCTGAGCTGCTGCCTCACTGGGGGCTGTGGTGGGAAAAACGGAGAGTACCTTTTTTATTTATTTTTTTTTGGTTGTTTTTTTTTATGTTGGTTCACAGACACTTTCACATTAAATGCACTCACATACACTACTCTACTCTAGGCAAAATAACTTGAATAATTGTTTATCTATTGGCTTAGTAAATGACAACAACTGTTAATTAAGCCACTGGTACCGTCAAAATATGATACCCTTTGGGTCATAAAAAACTAATTCTGGAAAAAAACTGTTCTGGAATTTCGAAAATGATTCCATCTGGTGCCTAGGTATTTTCATACTTATAAAGTCTGGAATTGTGTAATTCTTTGCAGGCACCCACATCTTTAAAACTCATTATATGTGCTATGCAATTTATGTGTGATTTTGATACACTGTCAATATTTATGTGTCTTCTCAACTGAACCACAAAGTACTTTATTAAAATGCACAGAAGGGAAGATTACTGGAATTTTTAATTTATTAAAAGCAAGAGGTAAAAATGTATTCTAATTCTAGTTTATGGCAAAATATTTTGGTTTAGCCCCCTATAGGTCAGGTACTTTGACTGCCATCTCTAGAGATGTACATGACCGGTGTTTTTTTGGCCAACACTTTGTGTTCTGTACCACCAACAGGTCATGTTTTGTGGATATCCAAACAGATGCACAAAGATGAAATTAGGGCTATATTTTACAGAGCTGCCTATGTGGTTTAGAAAACATGACCTGTTAGTTGTACTTAAAGAAAGGTTTGGAAAAAATTATCTAGGCCCCCTACTGTCTAGATCATTCTCCAAAATCTACCTACAAAAAAAGGCCCTAACCACTAGTGTAATGAAGGCAGATATTGTTGCTTTCGGAGTCTATTGTATTTGTTGTGCCTTCATGCCTTTATGTGCCTTTATTATGACATTTCTGTAAAGCTATAGATTACAACATTCCTTTATCAGAACTAAAAATGAAAGTGGAACACCCGTGAAGCCTGCATAGAAGTAATATGGATACAATTGCAAATCTGGGACAAAAAAAAAAAAAAAAGACGACTCTCAGTTACCTGCCAGGCATACGGGCTGAAGCTGAAAGCACGCTTTAGACTGCTCCCAGAATACATGCTAGCACCCCCCCCCAATGATAGCATATAAATCATGTATGTGCACCTCCTCCAAATGAATGAGGAAGCTTGCTCCCATTTGACTGGCAGTAGTGACCTGCATTAGCCGGAGAGTGAGCTGAAACCTGGACCCCTGCAGCCAACAGGACTTGTGGAATCACACCTGTGGGCTGGCAGGTATGTGATTTTTTTAAGAGAGAATCTGTATTTTTTATATTGTATTGTTTTTTATACTATGTAATATTTAAACTTCATATAAACATGTTAGATAGTGAGAGGAGGAGTTTCTTTTTCACCCCAGCTAAAAACAATCAGACCAACCTTGTGCTTTTGTTCCCTTTGTAGGAATAAAATTCAGTAGTGATGGGTTTTTGAGGCTTTCTGTTCCACTTCTACGGGGGAGATCTGCTCCATTCAATGCCTGTCCCCTGGACCAGCCTGTGAGGAGCAGTAGAAAAATCACAATATCAATAACCTACTATTATAAGCACAGTCTGGTTCAAGAGAACAGCCAGTGGAGTTGAGCAAAACCTGTCATCCCCTGATTCTCTTTCCTTTTCCCAATTAAATGAAAGAAACAGACTTGTCTGTTTTTTTTTCATGGAGGGTGTATAGGACAGTCCATATTTAGCATATTTGTATGGATTTTAATTATTGGATCATTTTTACCGCCCCCCCAAAACATATTTTTTAATAAATATAAATTCTATCTATAGTTATGCTGTTTCATATTTTAGATAATTCATGTTGAAAGTTAATAAGACATTTATTAAAACAATGTTTTGTTTTTTTTAAAAAAAAAAAGCATATTATACATAATTACATTTTATTGTAAAATAATTTCCTTTATTGCACTTAAGTTACAATAATTTAGGAGAGTTATATAAAGTGGTGTCATCCAGTTTAATGCTTTCCATTTTTGTCATGGATACAGGATCCATTATTTTTCTTTAAAGAAGTTGTACTTCCTGATCTTGTTAAATTATTCAAACTAATTTTCTCTATTTCCATAGGCAAACTTTGTCTCTCTTCATTCTCTGTTTCTCTGTGATAGAAATAATTAAAATTTGATACAATAACTGGAACAGGTAGGGCGATTGTCAAAACTCCAGCAATAGCGCAAAGTATGCCCACAACTTTACCCCCCACTGTGATGGGGCACATATCTCCATAACCAACAGTTGTCATAGTCACTACTGCCCACCAGAAACCATCTGGAATGCTGATGAACTGGGACTGAGGCTCATCAACTTCTGCAAAATATACAGCACTGGAAAATAAAATTACACCAATGAAGAGGAAAAATATCAGCAAACCAAGCTCTCTCATGCTGGCCTTTAAAGTTTGGCCCAATATCTGAAGTCCCTTTGAATGTCTTGATAGCTTAAATATTCTAAATACCCTAACAAGCCGTACAATTCTTAAAATGGCTAGCGACATATTTTGTTGTCCGTTGGGTTCTGTTTGTTTCACCAGTTCTGTAATAAGCGTTACAAAATAAGGAATGATAGATACAATGTCAATGATATTCATTACATTCTGAAAAAACTCAGAGGAACTTGGACAGACGGCAAACCTAATCAAAAGTTCAAATGAAAACCAAATTATACAAGTGGTCTCTATTAAAAAAAATGGATCTGTAAAAGTGTTTGTAAATATCAAACCTTCTGACTTGTTTCCAAAGTTTTTAAAAATGTTAAAATCCCTTTCTTCTCTGAATTCTGGCAATGTTTCCAAACAAAAGATAAATATGGAAATGACGATGACCAAAACTGAAACCAAAGCCATTCCTCTTGCAGCACTTGAACTTTCAGGATATTCAAAAAGCAACCAAAACTGTTTATGATAGTCATTCTTTGGTAAAGGTATTTCTGGATCCTTTAGAAAACCTTCGTCATCTCGAAACTGATCCAAAGCCTCATCCCCAAGCTCATAGAACATAATCTCATCTGCAAACACATCTAGAGGCACATTTGCTGGACGTCTTATTTTTCCCCCAGATTGATAATAATAGAGTATTCCATCAAAACTTGGACGATTTCTATCAAAAAAATATTCATTCCTCATAGCATCGAAATAGTGAATTCTTTTTTGAGGGTCTCCAAGCAGTGTGTCTGGAAACTCATTGAGAGTTTGAAGTTTTGTCTCAAATCTGAGACCTGATATGTTGATAAACACTCTTTGGTTGCCTTCATCACTTTTTAATTGATCAGATGTGAGGCTGTCATGACATTCCTTAGAAGGTTTGGAAGAGTCTCCTTCATTTAAACACTCATTCATAAGCTGTTTCCAATTGGAATTTTGCTTTGTCAAGCATAAGCTTTCTTCTTCCACTGCTTTGGGTCCTGTTGAGGTGTTGCAATTTGTGTAGGGTTCTCCAGAAGTAAGAGGAGCCTTGTGAATTATTTCCATCCTACAGTCTTAAAGTTAACTGTCAGCACAGTTCCATTCTCGAAAGTGGGCCAAGCCAACATTCTGTAAAATACACATAGTATAATAAATAATGTTTACTTTTTTAAAAAAAATGACTACACCACTATTCCTGGCATTCCCTTCTCTTTTCAATAGCAAACATAATATACTTAATTACCATGCATTTCCCTTTCCCTCTCTTTAACTCAGCTCAACTAATGTTTGACCAATGATAGATAAAATCAAGTACCTTAAAGGCTAAACAACAATTTGTCCAACAAAATCAGTGGCAAACTTGAAGATTATTTGTTTATTTCAATGTTTGCTAGTGATTTAAATGTACAAACCATATAGTAATGAGTGCTAAAGTTTCATTGCTAAAACTGAAAAAACTAGAGGGTTATCCTTCTAATTAAAAATAATCCCCCACACAAGCAATAGGTAAATTCTACAGATGAGGTGTACATTTTTATTGGGGGTAGATTTATTTTTAGAAGTTATAGCATTTAGAATGATAGAATCAACAGCCTGTGAAAAAAACAAATAAGTTAATATGGGTCTATCAAAAAGTCTGTATTCCACATATAGTGATGTTATTCACCTTTTTCTAAAATAAAATATCTACCCCTTTTAAAAATCATGTGCACCTCACCTGTAGAAATGGCCTGTAGAATGGCCTGTAGAAGTCACGAGTGAAGGGAATTTTATTTTTATTTTTAAAAAATATTTGTTTTTAAATTCATTTTATCGCAAGCTCTTCTTGTCGGTCAAAACTCTGCCTCTCCAGAAAAATTCAAAATTATTTGGATATCCGTAATGTCTAGTGAAAAACTATTCGCTATTGCTGTGGATTTATATGAAAACAAGTTTCAAGTTTTAATCTTTTTGCCCTTTTAACTCTTTCCACTGCCCCTATGTATTAATTTAACTCTCTATTTTGTTCTATCTTATTGCATTTTTTAAAATTTTTCCAGGTTCCACCTTTTTCCCAATGCTTAAGGAATCACAGGTCTGCCAAGGGGACTGGACTTACCCCTCTTCTTTAGTGTGGGAGAACAGGGAAGCATCTAACCTGTTGAACGGGGATTTAAGGGGTATATGTCTTTTCCATTATATATATATATATATATATATATATATATATTTTATTGCACTCAGTCTAAATAAAACATACTTTTTAAAATGTTGGCTTCAAGTCTGGCTTTATTGCGTAGGGTAATTCAAAGATTATCTACCCTTATATAAAGAAACCCCTTCCTACTCTCATGATTGATGGTAACATGTAGTTAATATACTGCAACAATTGAACAACAACACCTAGAGTTTTCTTTTCAAGTGCTATTTTTTTCTTTACAGTACCTGAAATGTTTTAGTCAACATTCACAAATGTGCTTATTATCATTATCATCCTTACTTTTACGTTGCTATCAGCTTGGAGATTTTCGAGTAGCAAAAAGATGTGCTGCATCTTTATCATCGTCATCGATTCTAGAAGGCAAGCCGAATAATATAATATATTTTATTCTTTTTTACACTTGACTCAAACAGTTCTAGGGTTTTCATTATGGAATAGATGGATAGAAAGCCTGCTCAACTAGGCCTGAAGCTGCCCACCCCCAGAATGCAGGTGAATGGATGAAGGGAAGCCAATGAAAGCCTGGCGGTATGGGGAAGAGGCGGACAGGTGGGTCATTGATGGACAACGTGACAATCGGGCAAAGGTGTATAAGGCGGAGGGTATCAATCTATCATTATTCAGATCATTTATTCAAATTCATCTGGCCTTCCTCGTTAATACTTTATAGAGATCACTATTTTTGGCACTATTGGCACTGCTTTACTGATATAAAGGACTGGAGTTCATATAGTAAGAGAAACTCCATAGCTCAATTTCAGTGCGTGCCCAACATACAATGCGGATCATTCTGCACCATTTGTAAAAAGTTCACTTTAGAAGTCAAGGAAATCCACCTGAAGCCAAACACTTTTTTTAACTTGCACTGAATCAAACCCTATGTCATCTATGAAGCAAAAAAAATGACAAGATCTAATTCTCAACTGATCTGCTGTACACCATTCTGTATCCCATTGTCTAATAATCTTCTGAGTGAGATTTTAAAATTTGAGATGGGGGTCCTTCTTTAAGAGTATATAGGTATGAGTATTCAGTTGTTGAACTTGACGAATAGCCTCAGCATCATTTGTCTCTTTGTCTAAAAGCACTATCACACTACCCCTATCTGCTGTCCTGGTCATGTCCTAATCATAACACTTCTGTTGCTCTGTAACTCTTGAATGGCAGCTGCCTCTTTGGTTGAAATACTGGTGTTTTAATTTGTAGTATTACTTATAATTAATAACTGACAAAATTGTGCTACCACAACCTCATGAAAGTAATCCAGTTCTTTGGATTGGGAGTTTAAAGATGTTTTTTTCAGACAAAAAAATAAAAAACCCTATACTCACCTTATGTCTTTAGGTGATAAAACCCTGTACTTTTGAAATATGGATTTGTGGGATAGAAATCATTTTGTCGCCCCCTAAATGTAGATTCAATACATTTAAAGAGCCATGACAACTATAGTACAGCCATTCAGTTTGAATCTCACTGTTATTTTGCTGATCCTTTGAAAAAGCAGCAACATTCCCAGCCTATCTGAATGGCTGGGCATGGGAACGCACCGTGGCTGCAGGGATGCTGCCACAGCCCGCCATCACACTGCAGGGCTGCTGAAAAGGTGATTTGTCTGTGTAGGGGGTTGGGGCATCCTGAATTGAGATGCTCAGGGGACTTAGCTTGCCACCCCGGGAGTCTTTAAGACTCCTGAGACAGCAATGGCGCTGATAGGTCTACTTTAAAGAATATTAATTTCACAATTTATACATGCATTCAAAGTTGGCCAAAACAGAGCCTTTTACCGGTACAGTATAGCAGGGTTGCACAGGGAAGGCCTCCACCATCTCATAGCTACACATAACCTGCCAGGAGAATTTATTGCAGTTTCTTCAGACAGATGTTCATTTTATATTGCTTACATCCTATACAACATACCTTATTATATGATGTTACACAAGCGTCTGTCCGTATGGGGGTGCTAATTCCTGTAAAAGTATAAGATATAGGGGTTATTTAAAAAAGGTGGCAGCATCACTTTCCCTTCTTACACACCCACCTTCCAATGCATAGCCCTGGAAAACAGGAGTTACAGTATGTATGTATGTATATGTATGTATGTGTATATATATATATATATATATATATATATATATATATATATATATATATATTTCTGAGGCAGTTTACACTGAAAGATGGCCTTGGGGACATACACAGCAAAAGAGAGGGAGAGGATAAACTTTACATAGAATATATCTCCTATAGCCACTAATCTACAGTAAGGCAAATATTTGGCATCAATTAAATGATCAAGCTAGCTAAGAATTCAAAATATTTAAACCAATCTATTTTCGCAGCACATAGTAGTTCAAAGAATTATATGCCTTTTATTGCCTAAAATACATATATAATAAATAAATGATGCAGCAAATACATGAAAGGTGCAATCCCTGATGAGATTACACACCTCTGATGGAGGTATCTGAAATGTTTCTTTACATAAAACAGATCATTATGACAAAAGAAAAAGCAAATACAAAGTCCCCTGAGGAAGCTATAGTGGGTGAAATCCATTGGATGATTCTAACACAATTTGATTACATCTGCTAAGGGAAATCAGCTATGTATCTAGTTTTGTAACAATATTGAATTCTACATTAATTTTGTATATGCCAAATGTTTCAGTAGGATGATTTATACTGATTAAGTGAGGTGTTGGTGGGTTGTCCCACTCTAAACAGATAATGATTTAAGGTACCCATACAGTCAGATGTAAACCCCTTCCACTATTCAAATGGATTTAAGATTCTCCTTGGGGCATAATCCACTGGGTGGACTTTTTCCTTTTAATGTATGTTAATATATATCTAGTTGCTTACAATCAAACCAAACAAAGTCAGAAAAAATCATGTGCACTGAAGGGAACGTGAATATATTTAACATACTGGCAATGTATTTGTTTTAACAGAATTAACTTTGTTCAACCATGAAACCCTATATTTATGCCCTTCTGTTAAATGGACACTTTAAAGCTGTGCATGTCAAGGAATAATTAGCTTGATAACTCGTCCCTTGTGATGTTCACTACCAAGAATTTCAGGCTCCTGATTTGCTATCTGAATGAGAATTAAGCCTTAATTAACTTATCTTGCTAATTTGAGAGAAACATTCAGAGCCTCTGATTTACATTGATCACTTGTCAAGCCATAGAGCCTAGAAAGCATATCTAGAATAGAATACCTGCATTATTCTGTAATAATATTGCATGCTGCATATGCTTTAAGCTACCAATATTGCATGTCTTAATATACCAATCTCTATTCTAGAATTTTTATTCTGTGGCAACTTTCATGGAGAGAGGGGTTCACTCTGTGTATGAATTTTGGCTCTAGCATTCTGGATCCTCCCCCACCAGACTGTCATATAGTGCCGTGGCCACCAGCAGCTTTGCCGCGTAGGGTGTTGGTCCGCTTTAAGTTAAAGTAATACCATTTTTATTTCAAAAAGCTTGCTCTCCTCCTCCCTGGGACTACAATCCCAGCTAAACAGAAAAAGGGTCTAGTTCTTAGAGAGAGGCTAGCCACTGGCACTGGCAAATTACCAGACATTAGGGTCGATTCAAAGAAACATGTAACAGCTTGGATTTTGGTGCCGATCATCCTATTTTTCCCGTACGCTCGTGCGTTCGTATGAACTTGCGAGTGATTCTATAAGCAAATACGTTTCTATCCTAAAATGTACGTCCGTTCGTATGGCAGTTCGGGAATCAGACCTATGTCAGTTTCCATCCTGAATTTTCCGTTTCATTTCTCAGGTTGCAACATTGGTTTTGCCCTTTTTCCCTGGACGTAAATCCTTCTGATCTTGCGGCTGCGCACTACAAACTTACCTCATTAAAGTGCATTCTAAATATTTGGTCTTATTTTTCTTTAT
Source organism: Gastrophryne carolinensis (assembly GCA_027917425.1). Taxonomy (NCBI): domain Eukaryota; kingdom Metazoa; phylum Chordata; class Amphibia; order Anura; family Microhylidae; genus Gastrophryne; species Gastrophryne carolinensis. The sequence goes on from CM051236.1 coordinate 379,210,799, forward strand.
TTCATTCATTTTGTAGTAACCAACCATTAATGAATGCATTTGCATAAGTATATCTTACTTTGTTTAATTTTTAGTTAACTTGCATTTTTTACTTGTGGATTTAATTTTAATATTTTGGCTTCAAATGGTACAACTTAAAATGTTGTGTGTGGTTACCCACACCCTCTCCATACAGATTGCTCTCAAATATAAAAAAACACCCAGCAACTTCTGCATGTTATGAGTCTAGAAACAGCCAAGATGGCGGCTCAGGTATTATCGGGCAGCCTGCAAACAGAAAGGGCCTTGTGACTGTGTTGCTCTGCATTCTTTGATTTCTGACCTTTCCGTGCCCCCAGCTCTGCTGTGTCTGTGCAAAATACAGCAGTAACCCACATCCTGCACTTTATCCCGCTCTCCTCTCCTCAGTAAGTGTGATGCATCTGACCAAAGATGTGCTTAAATAATTAAACAAAGCAAAGGTAAACAACTACACCAATAAATGCAATCTAAAAATATTATTCTAGTACATCAATTTAAAAATAAATACCAAAGGACATAAGTTTCTTTAATTAACGCAAATAGATTGCAAAATAAAGGTTTACATGCAAAGGACTAATTAAGCTCCACATTAAAATGCTTTTATAAGGCATACATGAATCAGGTATGCATTGCCATACAATTTATGGCCTCGGCCATGCTGATACATGCAGTTCATTGGAGCTCAAGACGCGCAGACTCCTCCACATAGCCAAAAAACCTGTTCAAGAACAGCAATCCGACTGCTAAAAGGTGTCGGCAGTGGCTTTCTTTTAAAACGTATTTAGAGGTTTGAAAACTGTTCTCTGAATCACACCTAAACACATTCGATTATCCTAAGTTTTACGTTTTCATCCTAAGTTTTAGGATTTGATCCTAAGTTTTACGTTTTGATCCTAAAATTTAGGAACTAACTTGCGATGATCGTAAGAGCATATATGCATTCGTACGTAGGCTCGTGCGAGTCGGAAATGGCCAAAAAAACAGGAAAAAATGACTAACACCCACCCAAACTTACGATTCTCGATCCGAAATCAATTAACTTTTGCTCTTTGAATCGAGGGGATTGTCTGCTGCTTACAGGCTGCTTTAAAAAATTTATTTTGCCATCGTAGCCACGTCCAGCCGGCAAATTTGAGATCACTGATTGGCTGATCTCAAATGTGCTGGCTTATGTGCACAAGCCGGCAGGCCACATACCCAGCTTCCCTCTTCTCTGAGGGGTGATTCCAACCCCAGCCTATCTGAATGGAAAGCCAGGCAGACGGCCACAAGTCGCAACCATGGCCTGGGTGCAGCCAGAGTTATGGGTGATCGGATGGGTTTCACACAGTGCCCTGCCTGCTGTAACATCTATAGAGGTGAAATTAATAGAACATTTCTTGAAAAGAAAGATAATTGCCCATCTTAAAACAACCAATTGGATCTGAAACGTTTACAAATTGTATTCATGTCTTTGACTTTGTTACTAAAGTGTTGTATGAAGATGATGCTATGCCTATCTGGATTGTTGGGAAGCTTTTAACATTGTCATAAAGAGCTCATAAGATATAGATAAGTTATTGGAATTAGGACTCAATCCATGGATAGTTCCAGTCCAGCTGGCTGAATTATAGGTATCAGAGTGTTGTTGTTAATGGTGTGCAATCTGAAGAAAGGCGAGTTACAAATAGTGTACCACACGACTCTGTCATAGGTTACATTCTGTTTAATATGTTTGTAAGTGACATAGGAAAATGCTTGGTAGGGAAATTTTCCTGTTTTCAGATGATTCAAAGGTGAGTAATAGGGTGGATGTTCCTGGAGGTGTCTGCAACATGAAAATGATTTGGCTTTACTGGATGAATGGTCAAAACAGACAGTGCAAATTGGAGTTTATTGTCTCTAAAAGTAAAATCATGCACTTGAGTAGAAGGAATCCGCTCTCCTATTACTGTATGTGAAGTACAGTGTTAGCCAAGCCTACAAATTTAATACTGATTACTAACAGCTTCAAAATGAGTGGACATTGTAGCCGGGTAGTGTTAATTGCAAGCAGGATGCTTGGCTACATAACTTGAGACATCGACAGTAAGAAGAAGGATGTTCTAATGTCGCTGTATTGGGCTATGGTGAGGCCACATCTAGAATACTGTGTTCTGGACACCTCACCTACAAAAAGACATTATTCAATTTCAACATGTCCAAAGGCAGGCTACACAAATGGTGGAAGGACTTAAAGAACCCCCACACCCTGCAGGGATTTGTGGGACTGCTGCTTGTGTCTGAGGGGGACATACTGATCAGTGATGTCCCCCGTGCATACCTCCACTTGCAAGCCCAAAACAAAGACCCTGAGAACTTACCCTAGTCTGCATCCATGGTCTCTACTATTGTATCATTATTTGTAGAATTGTGTATGAATAGCCTATGTACTATTTGTTTTACCTTATCTGTAAATATACCTTGTCGAAGAAGATTGTTCTATATAAATGAATAATAATATTCAGTTAGGAAACTTCCCAGAAGTCATGTGAATAGACCTAGAGGTATGCCTTAGCCAGTCCTGCTGAGTAAGTGAAGTTAAAGTGAAAGAGAAATCGAAATCAAATCATGTGTTACCACCCTACTCTCTATTGCCCCTTTTAAATATGGCAGAATACAGCATAGAACTTGATGGAGGCAGTAGCGACCCTTTGTAGTGCATGTATTTTCACTTTTTTTATGCTGCACTCTATACCATTTTTTGCTGCCTAGTGTGGCGTAGGGTGGATAGGCATGACCCACCATGATGCCACTTCCAGGTGCCATTTTATGCTTACTAGCGTGGGGCTGGTTCGGCTTTAGGCCAGGGTGGTCCTTGTGCAAATGGGGGGCTTGGAGGCCCTTTTAAAATAGTGATCTCATAGCAGTGGGTATTTAAACCCACTAATAACTTTCAAGTTGGACATTTGGTCCTCCTCTGCCTTGGGCCTGTCACTCAGGGGGCACCTAATGATTTACTGTCCTCAGGGTGCTGAGCTGCTAGTATTTTCTTTCAGTTTTATTAATTTTCTAATGTTAGGACATCCCTAAGGTACTTATCTATTTTTTATTTTTTCTTATGTTAGCAAATAAGTGCTTTTCACTACCTTCAATCTGTTGCTATTGGCAACTGTACATCACTGCTGCTGGGTATGTGTAAGTGAGAGTGATCTCCCTTACCTTATCAGCAGCCATAGCAGCAGTCGGGGGCAATAGGGAACATGGGGAGAATTCCAGGTGGGCTGCACTGTTTTAGAGACACTTGGACTAGCCTCCAGCATGCAGCCCAACTCAACTAAAGCCTAGATTCTTTTTGCTTTAAAACACTTCCCCCTCACTCCCTGCTTGCCAACCTCCCTTATTCCTGGTCCCATTGTAACTTCCCCAAGCCATGGCCCCCTGCCTGTGATCTCTTCCTGCAATGCTTTAACCCTTTAAGTGCCAGCCTACCTGCAGCATTTCCCACTCCCTGTTGCCAGAGCATTTTTCACTATTTTGCGCTCCCCATGTTCAACTGTAATTTTTGAAGGGATTTTCTGGGATTTCCCATAAAAATTACATATTGTTTTTTTCAGCAGAATCTGGGCTTTAACATCATATCTCTTGTTTATCAATTTTGTAGTTTTATCATAATTATTTTGGGCAAAATATGTGAAAGAAAATAAAAAATACACACGTTTTTACATTTTGCAGCGTTTTTTTTTAATCGAAAATAAAGGTTTTTCAATAAAAACATATTGAGAGTAAAAGCCCCATTTCTCCCGGTTACAACGGTACCACACATGTATTAGTAGACACCCTTTCCTGCCCAGGAGACCCCAGAAACTGCAAAGAGCGCTAGAGGAGATTTTCAGATAAAATACAAATACTTTGCGCTCCTCGCAGTTTTTCAAAAAATACAACCCTTTACATTTGAAATACCCCCCACAAACTATATATTTTTGGAAAGTGCACAATTCAAGGTTTCTAAACATACTAGGCTTGTTGGCGTGGGTCCATTGGTTTGAACTCTATTGATTGGCAGAATCTCTGGTTCCAAAGGATTTCGCTAAAAAAAAAAGCAAAAAGCAGATTCAAAACCATATTTTCCTATAAAAACAATAAGCAAGCAAGAAGTAACGCAGTAAATCTGAAAGCACAACATCTGCTGAACAAAATAATACCCCACATGCATAGGTACGTTGAAGTGTAGAGTTGCCAAACACCCCAAAGTCAAGCATGCGTTTGAGGGTAATTTTACTTGAAAAAATCAGCGGCGCACACAAAGTGCGCACCTTGCAGTTTCTCCAAATTTACAACCCTTTACATTTGAAATACCCCCTACAAACTATATATTTTTGGAAAGTACATACCTCAAGGTTTCTAAGCCTACTGGGCTTGTTGACGTCGCTGACTTTCTTCTGACTCTATTGATTGGCAGAATCTCTGGTTCCAAAGGATTTCGCTAAAAAAAAAAGCAAAAAGCAGATTCAAAACCATATTTTCCTATAAAAACAATAAGCAAGCAAGTAGTGACACAGTAAATCTGAAAGCAAAACATCTGCTGAACAAAATAATACCCCACATGCATAGGTACGTTGAAGTGTAGAGTTGCCAAACACCCCAAAGTCAAGCATGCGTTTGAGGGTAATTTTACTTGAAAAAATCAGCGGCGCACACAAAGTGCGCACCTTGTAGTTTCTCCAAATTTACAACCCTTTACATTTGAAATACCCCCCACAAACTATATATTTTTGGAAAGTACATACCTCAAGGTTTCTAAGCCTACTGGGCTTGTTGACGTCGCTGACTTTCTTCTGACTCTATTGATTGGCAGAATCTCTGGTTCCAAAGGATTTCGCTAAAAAAAAAAAGCAAAAAGCAGATTCAAAACCATATTTTCCTATAAAAACAATAAGCAAGCAAGAAGTGACGCAGTAAATCTGAAAGCACAACATCTGCTGAACAAAATAATACCCCACATGCATAGGTACGTTGAAGTGTAGAGTTGCCAAACACCCCAAAGTCAAGCATGCGTTTGAGGGTAATTTTACTTGAAAAAATCAGCGGCGCACACAAAGTGCGCACCTTGCAGTTTCTCCAAATTTACAACCCTTTACATTTGAAATACCCCCCACAAACTATATATTTTTGGAAAGTACATACCTCAAGGTTTCTAAGCCTACTGGGCTTGTTGACGTCGCTGACTTTCTTCTGACTCTATTGATTGGCAGAATCTCTGGTTCCAAAGGATTTCGCTAAAAAAAAAAGCAAAAAGCAGATTCAAAACCATATTTTCCTATAAAAACAATAAGCAAGCAAGAAGTGACACAGTAAATCTGAAAGCACAACATCTGCTGAACAAAATAATACCCCACATGCATAGGTACGTTGAAGTGTAGAGTTGCCAAACACCCCAAAGTCAAGCATGCGTTTGAGGGTAATTTTACTTGAAAAAATCAGCGGCGCACACAAAGTGCGCACCTTGCAGTTTCTCCAAATTTACAACCCTTTACATTTGAAATACCCCCCACAAACTATATATTTTTGGAAAGTACATACCTCAAGGTTTCTAAGCCTACTGGGCTTGTTGACGTCGCTGACTTTCTTCTGACTCTATTGATTGGCAGAATCTCTGGTTCCAAAGGATTTCGCTAAAAAAAAAAGCAAAAAGCAGATTCAAAACCATATTTTCCTATAAAAACAATAAGCAAGCAAGAAGTGACGCAGTAAATCTGAAAGCACAACATCTGCTGAACAAAATTATACCCCACATGCATAGGTACGTTGAAGTGTAGAGTTGCCAAACACCCCAAAGTCAAGCATGCGTTTGAGGGTAATTTTACTTGAAAAAATCAGCGGCGCACACAAAGTGCGCACCTTGCAGTTTCTCCAAATTTACAACCCTTTACATTTGAAATACCCCCCACAAACTATATATTTTTGGAAAGTACATACCTCAAGGTTTCTAAGCCTACTGGGCTTGTTGACGTCGCTGACTTTCTTCTGACTCTATTGATTGGCAGAATCTCTGGTTCCAAAGGATTTCGCTAAAAAAAAAAGCAAAAAGCAGATTCAAAACCATATTTTCCTATAAAAACAATAGGCAAGCAAGAAGTGACGCAGTAAATCTGAAAGCACAACATCTGCTGAACAAAATAATACCCCACATGCATAGGTACGTTGAAGTGTAGAGTTGCCAAACACCCCAAAGTCAAGCATGCGTTTGAGGGTAATTTTACTTGAAAAAATCAGCGGCGCACACAAAGTGCGCACCTTGCAGTTTCTCCAAATGTACAACCCTTTACATTTGAAATACCCCCCACAAACTATATATTTTTGGAAAGTACATACCTCAAGGTTTCTAAGCCTACTGGGCTTGTTGACGTCGCTGACTTTCTTCTGACTCTATTGATTGGCAGAATCTCTGGTTCCAAAGGATTTTGCTAAAAAAAAAAGCAAAAAGCAGATTCAAAACCATATTTTCCTATAAAAACAATAAGCAAGCAAGAAGTGACGCAGTAAATCTGAAAGCAAAACATCTGCTGAACAAAATAATACCCCACATGCATAGGTACGTTGAAGTGTAGAGTTGCCAAACACCCCAAAGTCAAGCATGCGTTTGAGGGTAATTTTACTTGAAAAAATCAGCGGCGCACACAAAGTGCGCACCTTGCAGTTTCTCCAAATTTACAACCCTTTACATTTGAAATACCCCCCCACAAACTATATATTTTTGGAAAGTACATACCTCAAGGTTTCTAAGCCTACTGGGCTTGTTGACGTCGCTGACTTTCTTCTGACTCTATTGATTGGCAGAATCTCTGGTTCCAAAGGATTTCGCTAAAAAAAAAAGCAAAAAGCAGATTCAAAACCATATTTTCCTATAAAAACAATAAGCAAGCAAGAAGTGACGCAGTAAATCTGAAAGCACAACATCTGCTGAACAAAATTATACCCCACATGCATAGGTACGTTGAAGTGTAGAGTTGCCAAACACCCCAAAGTCAAGCATGCGTTTGAGGGTAATTTTACTTGAAAAAATCAGCGGCGCACACAAAGTGCGCACCTTGCAGTTTCTCCAAATTTACAACCCTTTACATTTGAAATACCCCCCACAAACTATATATTTTTGGAAAGTACATACCTCAAGGTTTCTAAGCCTACTGGGCTTGTTGACGTCGCTGACTTTCTTCTGACTCTATTGATTGGCAGAATCTCTGGTTCCAAAGGATTTCGCTAAAAAAAAAAGCAAAAAGCAGATTCAAAACCATATTTTCCTATAAAAACAATAAGCAAGCAAGAAGTGACGCAGTAAATCTGAAAGCACAACATCTGCTGAACAAAATAATACCCCACATGCATAGGTACGTTGAAGTGTAGAGTTGCCAAACACCCCAAAGTCAAGCATGCGTTTGAGGGTAATTTTACTTGAAAAAATCAGCGGCGCACACAAAGTGCGCACCTTGCAGTTTCTCCAAATGTACAACCCTTTACATTTGAAATACCCCCCACAAACTATATATTTTTGGAAAGTACATACCTCAAGGTTTCTAAGCCTACTGGGCTTGTTGACGTCGCTGACTTTCTTCTGACTCTATTGATTGGCAGAATCTCTGGTTCCAAAGGATTTCGCTAAAAAAAAAAAGCAAAAAGCAGATTCAAAACCATATTTTCCTATAAAAACAATAAGCAAGCAAGCAGTGACGCAGTAAATCTGAAAGCACAACATCTGCTGAACAAAATAATACCCCACATGCATAGGTACGTTGAAGTGTAGAGTTGCCAAACACCCCAAAGTCAAGCATGCGTTTGAGGGTAATTTTACTTGAAAAAATCAGCGGCGCACACAAAGTGCGCACCTTGCAGTTTCTCCAAATGTACAACCCTTTACATTTGAAATACCCCCCACAAACTATATATTTTTGGAAAGTACATACCTCAAGGTTTCTAAGCCTACTGGGCTTGTTGACGTCGCTGACTTTCTTCTGACTCTATTGATTGGCAGAATCTCTGGTTCCAAAGGATTTCGCTAAAAAAAAAAGCAAAAAGCAGATTCAAAACCATATTTTCCTATAAAAACAATAAGCAAGCAAGAAGTGACGCAGTAAATCTGAAAGCAAAACATCTGCTGAACAAAATAATACCCCACATGCATAGGTACGTTGAAGTGTAGAGTTGCCAAACACCCCAAAGTCAAGCATGCGTTTGAGGGTAATTTTACTTGAAAAAATCAGCGGCGCACACAAAGTGCGCACCTTGCAGTTTCTCCAAATTTACAACCCTTTACATTTGAAATACCCCCCACAAACTATATATTTTTGGAAAGTACATACCTCAAGGTTTCTAAGCCTACTGGGCTTGTTGACGTCGCTGACTTTCTTCTGACTCTATTGATTGGCAGAATCTCTGGTTCCAAAGGATTTCGCTAAAAAAAAAAGCAAAAAGCAGATTCAAAACCATATTTTCCTATAAAAACAATAAGCAAGCAAGAAGTGACGCAGTAAATCTGAAAGCACAACATCTGCTGAACAAAATAATACCCCACATGCATAGGTACGTTGAAGTGTAGAGTTGCCAAACACCCCAAAGTCAAGCATGCGTTTGAGGGTAATTTTACTTGAAAAAATCAGCGGCGCACACAAAGTGCGCACCTTGCAGTTTCTCCAAATTTACAACCCTTTACATTTGAAATACCCCCCACAAACTATATATTTTTGGAAAGTACATACCTCAAGGTTTCTAAGCCTACTGGGCTTGTTGACGTCGCTGACTTTCTTCTGACTCTATTGATTGGCAGAATCTCTGGTTCCAAAGGATTTCGCTAAAAAAAAAAGCAAAAAGCAGATTCAAAACCATATTTTCCTATAAAAACAATAAGCAAGCAAGAAGTGACGCAGTAAATCTGAAAGCACAACATCTGCTGAACAAAATAATACCCCACATGCATAGGTACGTTGAAGTGTAGAGTTGCCAAACACCCCAAAGTCAAGCATGCGTTTGAGGGTAATTTTACTTGAAAAAATCAGCGGCGCACACAAAGTGCGCACCTTGCAGTTTCTCCAAATTTACAACCCTTTACATTTGAAATACCCCCCACAAACTATATATTTTTGGAAAGTACATACCTCAAGGTTTCTAAGCCTACTGGGCTTGTTGACGTCGCTGACTTTCTTCTGACTCTATTGATTGGCAGAATCTCTGGTTCCAAAGGATTTCGCTAAAAAAAAAAAGCAAAAAGCAGATTCAAAACCATATTTTCCTATAAAAACAATAAGCAAGCAAGAAGTAACGCAGTAAATCTGAAAGCACAACATCTGCTGAACAAAATAATACCCCACATGCATAGGTACTTTGAAGGGTACAGTTACCAATCACCCAAAACTAACACATGCGCTATGGAAAAACAAAACAATTTCTTACCTGTTCTAAGAAGTGCTAGTAGGATACTGTAGCTGTGCCATCAGATTATAGGATACTGTAGCTGTGCCATCAGATTATAGGATACTGTAGCTGTGCCATCTTATAGGATACTGTAGCTGTGTCATCAAATTATAGGATACTGTAGCTGTGTCATCAGACTATAAGATCAGTGCAGTGATCAATGACCAATATTAGGAATCAAGGACCTGAAATTGGTCACATTTTATCATCACTTGCCACAAGTAACCAGCTGCTCCTGCTCCACCATTTCCCTTCGGATTAGCAACAGCGAAAAGAAACTAAAAGAAAATAAAATATAATGGCAACACAAAATACCTAAGAAACCTAATCCTAAAAGGGGCCTACCTACCAAAAAAAAAAATGCATTGCTCAATAATTTAGTTGAGTATGGTATACCTCAAAACAATCTTCGAGGCATAACCCGGGTTGGCTGGGACAGGTCGGGCAATAATACCGCACATCTCTTCTAATGCCACGCTTCCTACAAACCCTACAAGCTCTCTGGGGATACCGCTTTTTACCACTTTCAGGAAGCAACTTTATAAAGTGCTTCCCTACTAATCTGGCCTGGTTGTCATTGGTAGGCAGATCTGGTTCTTCCGCAGTATCCCCAAACAACAAAGCAGGGAGTAACTGCTGCTGGTATTTTATGTACGATAAATTGGAGCCTGGCACTGCTGCCTTGAAGGCAACAAAGCTGTTGTAGGTTGCCATTTGGACCAAATGGATAGCAACTTTAGTGTACCAGGCTCGAGTTTTTCGGGTGGCGTTGTAATAAGTTAATATTTGGTCCGTTTTATCAACGCCACCCATGAATTTATTATAATCGGTTATGCAACGTGGCTTTTGGGAAGGGGCTCGGGGACCACGTTGCCTTACATTCACAACTGACTCATCGTGGAGTGTTGTCAGAAGGAATACATTTTTTTTGCCCATGTATTTCATGGCCAGGACCTCATCGCTTCTTAGAGCATAAGACTCCCCCCTTTTTATTTTTTTTTCAAGTAGTGGCCTGGGCAATCCTTTGCGTTTAGGGTTGATGGTGCCGCAGGCCGGGGTATCCAACGAATAAAGGGCGCGAAATAAGGGGATGCTGGTATAGAAGTTGTCCACATATAAGTGGTAACCTCTACCCAACAATGGAGTCATAAGGTCCCAAACGATCTTTCCACTTATTGACAAATCAAGGGGACAACCAGGGGGGTCCAGATAGGTGTCCTTTCCTTCATAGATTCGAAAATATTTGATGTAGCCGGTCACACTATCGCATAATTGGTAAAATTTAATCCCGTAGCGGGCACGCTTGCTAGGGATATATTGCCGAAAAACAATGCGCCCTTTGAAAAGCAGTAGTGACTCGTCAATTGATAATTTTTGGCCGGGGGTGTACACTACTGCGAAGCGATCTGACAGGCTGTTGAGCAGGGGCTGTAATTTATGCAGCCTGTCGTGACCGGGCTCACCACGGGGAATAGCAGTGGAATTGTCGTTAAAATGCAGAAACCGCAGTAAAATTTGGTAGCGGTTTCTGGACATTACGGCCGGAAATAATGGAGTTGCCAATATGGTTTGGGTATCCCAGTAGGAGGAAATACTAAATTTTTTTAGGATACCCATTGCTAGAGTGAGCCCCCAAAATTTCTTTATCTCACTCAAATTTGTGGGATGCCATGCCTGAGCTCGGGCGTGCCTCTGCTGGGGGTTTTGCGCTAAGACCTGCTCGGCATACAGATTGGTATAGAAGACCATATCCAGTAGGATGGCTTCTGTGAGTAACAATTTGAAAAAGTCAATGACACCAAAATTTGTGGTGTCTACATTGACCCCGGGGACCGAATCAAAAGGGGGAATTTCGGGGGAAATATTATTAGGAGGCCTCCACGCAGACGCTCCTTCACCAGCTGCAGCACTCGATGCCTCATCCTGCACTACACTCGCCTGAAGCGTGGCCTCACTTTGTGCGGTACTATCCCTTCTACGGTGGCTACTACTGGTAGCACTGCGCGGCTGTGTTTCCTCAGTAGAGTATACACTGTCTGACTCGCTATCTGATGGGAAGAACTCAGACCCTGACTCACTAAAATCTTCCGAGTCAGACGCCATCAGGTAAGCCGCAGCTTCCTGTGCAGTGTACCGCTTACCAGCCATACCCCAATGCAAACAAAAATCTAAAAAAAAAGGCTAAAACTAAAGGCTAAAACTAAAGGCTAAAACTAAAGGCTAAAACTAAAGACAAATTACAAAAAAATACAATACAATAAAACAAAGCAAAAAAACAGACAAAAAATGAAACAAAAAAATACAATACAATAAAACAAAGCAAAAAAAAAAACAGACAAAAATAGAAATAAAAATGTGTAGTTACAGCCCGATGAGAAGTGGTGGAGTCAGGAGCAGCAGGTCACGGGATCCCAGCTAGGCTCCCAAAAGGAGGGGCGGGGGCTAGGCTCCCAAAAGGAGGGGCGGGGGCTAGGCTCCCAAAAGGAGGGGCGGGGGCTAGGCTCCCAAAAGGAGGGGCGGGGGCTAGGCTCCCAAAAGGAGGGGCGGGGGCTAGGCTCCCAAAAGGAGGGGCGGGGGCTAGGCTCCAAAAAGGAGGGGCGGGGGCTAGGCTCCAAAAAGGAGGGGCGGGGGCTAGGCTCCAAAAAGGAGGGGCGGGGGCTAGGCTCCAAAAAGGAGGGGTGGGGGCTAGGCTCCAAAAAGGAGGGGCGGGGGCTAGGCTCCTAAAAGGGCAAGCGAAAGTTCCAAACAACGAAACAAATGGAGAAGATCTCAGCGAACAACCTAAGAGAAAAAGTTAAGATTAGGGAGTGTTTAGGACGCATGCATGGACAACAGCCGCACTATGCTATACCTAGAGCGGTGGTAAGGTAAGTTTTACTGGCAATCGAGGGGATTCACTCTGACCACCGGCACACGCACGCACCCACACACGCGCGACCGCAGATCTGACCGCCGGCACCCACACACGCGCGACCGCAGATCCGACCGCCGGCACCCACACACGCGCGACCGCAGATCTGACCGCCGGCACCCACACACGCGCGACCGCAGATCTGACCGCCGGCACCCACACACGAGCGACCGCAGATCTGACCGCCGGCACCCACACACGCGCGACCGCAGATCTGACCGCCGGCACCCACACACGCGCGACCGCAGATCTGACCGCCGGCACCCACACACGCGCGACCGCAGATCTGACCGCCGGCACCCACACACGCGCGACCGCAGATCTGACCGCCGGCACGCACAGATCTGACCCCAGATCTGACCGCCGGCACACACAGATCTGACCCCAGATCTGACCGCCGGCACACACAGATCTGACCCCAGATCTGACCGCCGGCACACACAGATCTGACCCCAGATCTGACCGCCGGCACACACAGATCTGACCCCAGATCTGACCGCCGGCACACACAGATCTGGGGTCAGATCTGACCGCCGGCACACACAGATCTGACCCCAGATCTGACCGCCGGCACACACAGATCTGACCCCAGATCTGACCGCCGGCACACACAGATCTGACCCCAGATCTGACCGCCGGCAAACACAGATCTGACCCCAGATCTGACCGCCGGCACACACAGATCTGACCCCAGATCTGACCGCCGGCACACACAGATCTGACCCCAGATCTGACCGCCGGCACACACAGATCTGACCCCAGATCTGACCGCCGGCACACACAGATCTGACCCCAGATCTGACCGCCGGCACACACAGATCTGACCCCAGATCTGACCGCCGGCACACACAGATCTGGGGTCAGATCTGACCGCCGGCACACACAGATCTGGGGTCAGATCTGACCGCCGGCACACACAGATCTGACCCCAGATCTGACCGCCGGCACACACAGATCTGACCCCAGATCTGACCGCCGGCACACACAGATCTGACCCCAGATCTGACCGCCGGCACACACAGATCTGACCGCCGGCACACACAGATCTGACCCCAGATCTGACCGCCGGCACACACAGATCTGACCCCAGATCTGACCGCCGGCACACACAGATCTGACCCCAGATCTGACCGCCGGCACACACAGATCTGACCCCAGATCTGACCGCCGGCACACACAGATCTGACCCCAGATCTGACCGCCGGCACACACAGATCTGACCCCAGATCTGACCGCCGGCACACACAGATCTGACCCCAGATCTGACCGCCGGCACACACAGATCTGACCCCAGATCTGACCGCCGGCACACACAGATCTGACCCCAGATCTGACCGCCGGCACACACAGATCTGGGGTCAGATCTGACCGCCGGCACACACAGATCTGACCCCAGATCTGACCGCCGGCACACACAGATCTGACCCCAGATCTGACCGCCGGCACACACAGATCTGACCCCAGATCTGACCGCCGGCACACACAGATCTGACCCCAGATCTGACCGCCGGCACACACAGATCTGACCCCAGATCTGACCGCCGGCACACACAGATCTGACCCCAGATCTGACCGCCGGCACACACAGATCTGACCCTAGATCTGACCGCCGGCACACACAGATCTGACCCCAGATCTGACCGCCGGCACACACAGATCTGACCCCAGATCTGACCGCCGGCACACACAGATCTGACCCCAGATCTGACCGCCGGCACACACAGATCTGACCCCAGATCTGACCGCCGGCACACACAGATCTGACCCCAGATCTGACCGCCGGCACACACAGATCTGACCCCAGATCTGACCGCCGGCACACACAGATCTGACCCCAGATCTGACCGCCGGCACACACAGATCTGACCCCAGATCTGACCGCCGGCACACACAGATCTGACCCCAGATCTGACCGCCGGCACACACAGATCTGACCCCAGATCTGACCGCCGGCACACACAGATCTGACCCCAGATCTGACCGCCGGCACACACAGATCTGACCCCAGATCTGACCGCCGGCACACACAGATCTGACCCCAGATCTGACCGCCGGCACACACAGATCTGACCCCAGATCTGACCGCCGGCACACACAGATCTGACCCCAGATCTGACCGCCGGCACACACAGATCTGACCCCAGATCTGACCGCCGGCACACACAGATCTGACCCCAGATCTGACCGCCGGCACACACAGATCTGACCCCAGATCTGACCGCCGGCACACACAGATCTGACCCCAGATCTGACCGCCGGCACACACAGATCTGGGGTCAGATCTGACCGCCGGCACACACAGATCTGACCCCAGATCTGACCGCCGGCACACACAGATCTGACCCCAGATCTGACCGCCGGCACACACAGATCTGACCCCAGATCTGACCGCCGGCACACACAGATCTGACCCCAGATCTGACCGCCGGCACACACAGATCTGACCCCAGATCTGACCGCCGGCACACACAGATCTGACCCCAGATCTGACCGCCGGCACACACAGATCTGACCCCAGATCTGACCGCCGGCACACACAGATCTGGGGTCAGATCTGACCGCCGGCACACACAGATCTGGGGTCAGATCTGACCGCCGGCACACACAGATCTGACCCCAGATCTGACCGCCGGCACACACAGATCTGACCCCAGATCTGACCGCCGGCACACACAGATCTGACCCCAGATCTGACCGCCGGCACACACAGATCTGGGGTCAGATCTGACCGCCGGCACACACAGATCTGGGGTCAGATCTGACCGCCGGCACACACAGATCTGACCCCAGATCTGACCGCCGGCACACACAGATCTGACCCCAGATCTGACCGCCGGCACACACAGATCTGACCGCCGGCACACACAGATCTGACCCCAGATCTGACCGCCGGCACACACAGATCTGGGGTCAGATCTGACCGCCGGCACACACAGATCTGGGGTCAGATCTGACCGCCGGCACACACAGATCTGGGGTCAGATCTGACCGCCGGCACACACAGATCTGACCCCAGATCTGACCGCCGGCACACACAGATCTGACCCCAGATCTGACCGCCGGCACGCACAGATCTGACCCCAGATCTGACCGCCGGCACGCACAGATCTGACCCCAGATCTGACCGCCGGCACGCACAGATCTGACCCCAGATCTGACCGCCGGCACACACAGATCTGACCCCAGATCTGACCGCCGGCACACACAGATCTGACCCCAGATCTGACCGCCGGCACACACAGATCTGGGGTCAGATCTGACCGCCGGCACACACAGATCTGGGGTCAGATCTGACCGCCGGCACACACAGATCTGGGGTCAGATCTGACCGCCGGCACACACAGATCTGACCCCAGATCTGACCGCCGGCACACACAGATCTGACCCCAGATCTGACCGCCGGCACACACAGATCTGACCGCCGGCACACACAGATCTGACCCCAGATCTGACCGCCGGCACACACAGATCTGACCCCAGATCTGACCGCCGGCACACACAGATCTGGGGTCAGATCTGACCGCCGGCACACACAGATCTGGGGTCAGATCTGACCGCCGGCACACACAGATCTGACCCCAGATCTGACCGCCGGCACACACAGATCTGACCCCAGATCTGACCGCCGGCACACACAGATCTGACCCCAGATCTGACCGCCGGCACACACAGATCTGACCCCAGATCTGACCGCCGGCACACACAGATCTGACCCCAGATCTGACCGCCGGCACACACAGATCTGACCCCAGATCTGACCGCCGGCACACACAGATCTGGGGTCAGATCTGACCGCCGGCACACACAGATCTGGGGTCAGATCTGACCGCCGGCACACACAGATCTGACCCCAGATCTGACCGCCGGCACACACAGATCTGACCCCAGATCTGACCGCCGGCACACACAGATCTGGGGTCAGATCTGACCGCCGGCACACACAGATCTGACCCCAGATCTGACCGCCGGCACACACAGATCTGACCCCAGATCTGATGGATGGATGGGTGGCAGGGGCAGGCTGGAGATAGGTGCGGATGGATGGATGGATGGATGGATGGGTGGCAGGGGCAGGCTGGAGATAGGTGCGGATGGATGGCGGATGGATGGATGGATGGATGGGTGGCAGGGGCAGGCTGGAGATAGGTGCGGATGGATGGATGGATAGGTGGCAGGCGCAGGCTGGAGATAGGTGCGGATGGATGGCGGATGGATGGATGGGTGGCAGGGGCAGGCTGGAGATAGGTGCGGACGGATGGATGGATGGGTGGCAGGCGCAGGCTGGAGATAGGTGCGGATGGATGGATGGATGGGTGGCAGGCGCAGGCTGGAGATAGGTGCGGATGGATGGGTGGCAGGGGCAGGCTGGAGATAGGTGCGGATGGATGGATGGATGGATGAGTGGCAGGCGCAGGCTGGAGATAGGTGCGGATGGATGGCGGATGGATGGATGGATGGGTGGCAGGGGCAGGCTGGAGATAGGTGCGGATGGATGGATGGATGGGTGGCAGGCGCAGGCTGGAGATAGGTGCGGATTGATGGATGGATGGATGGATGGATGGATGGATGCGCAAATGAGTCCAGTCAGGCCCCCGAGGAACTTTGACAGCCAGCTGATCGGGGGGGGGGGGGGGGATCAGATCGGGGGATCGGATCGGGGGTTGGGGATGCTGGCGGATCGGCGACCGTGACCCCCGATCCCCCCGCCCCCCCCGATCAGCTAGCTTGGGTGTGCGAGGGCGGACAACGGCCGATTGGACCGGCCTGTCAGTCCGCCCCTGCCGATCAGGGTACAGCCACCCCCCCCAACCCCCCCCAACAAAAAATCACAGACCCCACACACTCCCCCACACCCCCACACCCCCACCCACACACACACCTACCTCGAGCCGGCGAACAAAGAGGAGACCGCAAGTCCGCAAGTTCTTTTTATAGAGGTGGCGCCGGCTGATGACAACAGCCGTGCGCCCCTCTTCGGATTGGTCCACCGACGATCTGGTGACTGGGGTGAGGTCAGGGTCACCTCCAGGTGACCCCCCCATGTCTCTTCTACGCTGTGGAGGCGGGATCCAGGCTGTCTTCATCCGTCGATCGTCAGGAGGTGAGTTACAGTGCAGCCCGTAACACCTACGTGCTTGGCACTTAACGCCCAGCCAAGCCAGCACGTAGGTGTTACGGGCTTGGCAACTAAAGGGTTAATACTAGGGATGGGTGAACCCGCTGAAATTTGGGTTCGACAAGTTCATCCTCAGTTGACACTAAAGTCCGGTTTGGGTCCCCGGACTCGACCTGACCCAAATTCTATTGAAGTCAATGGGGAACCAAATTTGAGGGGAGCAAAAATGGCTGTAAAATGGGAATAGCAAGGGCTAGAGGGCTGCAATACGTGGGGGACACCAGGGCGATTGGCTGGGGAAAGTACTCAAAACAATAACAGAAAACAAAGCTTAGCAGCCCATCAACAGAAGCACTGCTGTAACTTATCTGAACCGCGATCTTCTTCTTGCAGCGACAGTGGAAGCAACATGGCAAACTGGCCCCAGCTGGGGCTACAGAAAGATGATCGCTAGCTCCCATGAGCGAGGACACTCCTATTGGTGCCAATAGAAGTGTCCCCACTTATGGGATCCAGTGGCCATCCTCTTGTAGCCCCGGCTGGGGCCAGTCTGAAACGCTGCTGCTGCCATTGCCGCCACTGCTGCTCCGCCACTGAAAGTGGAGGCTTAGATAAGTTACAGCAGTGCTTCTACTGCATAGTCAACCCCCCCACCACAGCCACCCCCCAGCAAAGTACAATGGGGACCAGGTTTGGGTCCCCGAACCCGAACACTTATTCACAGTTTGGCCAAACTTGAGGGGTTCGCCCATCTCTACTAAGTAGCAATGGGACTGCACATAGGACACTTGCCGCAGGACAGGCCAGCACGTCCAAGGCATAGAGGGCAATCTCTTACCATGCGCCCAGCCTAGCAACCCAGGAGATGCATGGGCAGGTAGTCATTCACCATGCGAGTCAAAGTCTGCCTCCTACTTACTACCTAAAGTCCTCCTCCTTCTCTGAATCCTCCAAAACTGTCTGCTGGATGGTCAGTGGCGTACCTGGCCGCTGTCAGCTCAGCAACTCACCATGTGAGCCACATGTGCACTCCCCTGATGCCTGGAAAAATGGGCCTTTCTCCTCCTCTGCTTCCATCACATCCTCCATCATGGTCTGAAAGTTTTTTTACAGCAGGCAAAGGACAGAGATAGTAGCACTATTGATGGTGTCACTGACCATATTTGTGTTACCAATACAACCTCTTCCTCTGAATTCTGATGGCCTTAAATCCACATTGGGTCTAGGACCTCGTTATCACCCCTGGTATCCTCTTCCACCCACTCCTCACTGCTAGTCTCTCTCTGAGCCTCAACATTGCACATATCTGCAGCAGTTGGCACTGGGATTACATCATCATCTTGTGATGGTCCGCTGGCCACAACCTCATCCTCCAATATAAGTTGGTGGGCATCTGGGAAGCCTAGGTCTGCAACTGGGGCAGGGGCAGGTGGATGGCCCATGGCATCTCAGCTAGGAGTGTCATCATAGAGCATTATTGACTCTATGACTTGTGGCTGGGACGGTCTTGTTGAAAATAAAGGGGGTGAGGGGGAGGGCTCAGCAATCCCGGCTTTTTTTCAGAGGACCTTTAAGTACCCTGAACCAGTGGATAAGCTACAAACATTTGGTATTAAAGTGTACTAACACCTAAGAGGTGAGAGCCAGTGGTATTAAAGTGTAATGACACACCAGAGGTTTTGCTAGTGGTATTAAACAGTACTGACACCTAAGTGGGTTGAGCTAGTGGTATTAAAGAGTATGCCTACAGGCATAATCCCACTGACATCTTTTGGGGCAAGTCCAGAAATTCACAAAGATAATAGGACAGCCATTTGAATATTTTTTCAGTAACCAACCTATTCTATTTCTATAAAATGTTCTAGCATTCATCCCCACAACATACAGGTCAAATATACTAAATAAACAATGCTAATAAAACTGTTACTGCAATTGTTATTCTTTATATACAGCATTGTACCTGCAATACTAAAGAGTCTGGGAAACTAAATTAAAAAAACAGAAAGGTACTCATCTTTTGCCCCTGCAGCAGCTCCCACATCCTTGGGCCATGATTGGTGCTCATAGTCAGTAATGTCCATACCCCTTGGTCACAACCCCTGTTATTGCACCTGTGCACACCCCCGTCATTCACTGCTATAGTAGAGGCATGCCAAGGTAGTGCCTGGCATGTCCATCTACTGCAGTGATAGGTGGAGTAAGCAGAGTCCCTGTGACTGACATGAAATGTTGAGGGCCTCTCCCAAAATGTTGCATTCTTGGAACCCGGGTGGTATCTGAGCACCAAACCAGCTGGGAGCTGCAGTGGGGAAGAATAGGTGAGTACCATTTTTGTTTTCTTAATTTTCTTTACAGATCCCTTTAAACTAGATTGGAATACCTCCCTGTGTCTGGAACAACATTTTCTGAAAAATTGGTGTTGTTCTGGTTTAATGGTTAGTATGCTATTTGTAGATCCACACAGAATTGAAAAAGGTATAATCAGCTAAACACATGTGGTATTACACAAATGATATGCACGTGGTGAACCCTACTATAGGGAAATACTGTATAATACTGTATGTCTTACACAAAATCCACTAGCTGTTAGTAGCGGGGTGTGGGTAGTGGATTCCTCCAGATCCTAAGTTGTTCTTTGTGGCCCTTGTGGGTGTAGGTACAGCCAATATTCACTAACTCTGCTGGAGCACACTCAGGCTTTATTCAGAACCAACTTTTAATTCCACTTGCAAAGCAGTACAACTTTCAGTCCCAATATAAATGTATGACTCCTACTTTAGCTCTCCACTGACAAAGTCTAGCTGGAATTTTAGGGAGAGTCACAAAGGTACCTTACAATGTAAACTGCACATTCAGTGGTGATCATTTACAGCTTCAAGCTTCCGTATGGCTCAGGTTCCATTACTCCTTGTCCATGCTGCACAATGGCCTTGATTAACTAAGGGTTGAAAAAATTCTCTTGGTAATAAAACATGTAATTCATGAGAAACAATCATGAGAATTTTACTTTCAGTGAATCACCAGATAGGCAATGAAAGTCAATGGCACATTTCTACTCTTGAGAATAATATTGAACGCCTTATTCATTTTAAGTCTGTAATAAAAAATGCCATTGACTTTCAATAGTCTTCCTATCACTAAAAGTGAATTCATGAATTGAATTTTTTACTACCATGAGAACTCTTAGTTAATTGAGGCCAGTGTTTGCCTGCTCCACTCTACTACCAAATAATACTCTGACTAGGCTAGAGACCTGCTTAAATGTCAAAGTCAAGTAAAGCTTAGTAAATCTCTCCCCTAAAGCCCCTCTGTGGCAATCACAGACATAAGCTTATTGAGAGGATAAGAGGACTTATTAACATAAGCTTATTGAGAGGACTATGCAGATGTTTGGAATAGCAGGCAGATTCTGCACTCCTAAACATGCATGGCAGGGGCCATCTTGTCACACATATGAAGGAGCTGATTCGAAAAAAAATCAAGTCTCTCAAAAGTCAAGTCAAAATTACATAGTGGCTCTGTGCAATCATCTCTAGTCAGAAGTAGTAAGCCTTCAGCTGTAAAGACTCATCATTGAATAAAATACTTTGTATACATTGTATCCCAAGACTGAGTGATTTTGAAGATGCCTTTTGCTACATTAGCTGTTTTTCAGTGTTTGCGAGTGAAAATTGACAGGCAAGCTTATCCTTGTTGCTGAGGCCCATAACTCTCTCAATTTGGTGTGAATAGTTGCTGGCACAGCACCCTCTAATTCTCATGTGAAAGCAGGACTATCAGGTGTGTGGCAAGATGGCTGCCCCCATGCAATTCAAGATTGATTAATCTCGTAAACTGCTTATGCTACTAATCATAAGACATAAAGAGGGAAAGCAATTTACTAAACTTTCTTTTATTTGACAGGAGGTCCGCTTTAACCCTTTGGGTGTCAGCCTACCTAGAGTTTTTGTCATCCTCTGTACCCAGACCTTTTTTCACTACACATGTTCAACTGTGATTTTTGAAAGGATTTCCCAATAAAATGATATATTGTTTTTTTCAGTCGAGTCTGGGCTTAAACAATCTGTAGCATTTTTTTGTAATGAAAGCGTAAGCTTTTAA
Organism: Gastrophryne carolinensis; assembly: GCA_027917425.1. Taxonomy (NCBI): domain Eukaryota; kingdom Metazoa; phylum Chordata; class Amphibia; order Anura; family Microhylidae; genus Gastrophryne; species Gastrophryne carolinensis. The sequence continues at coordinate 379,232,371 of CM051236.1, forward strand.
ATAAAATCATATTGCATGTAAAAGCCCAATTTCTCCCAGTTACAATAGTATAACATGTTTATTGCTAGACACACTTGCCAGCACAGGAGACTACCCCTAAACTGAAAGAGAGCTTTAGAAAAATTTCAGATAAAATACAACTGCTATGCGCACCTTGAAGTTTTTCAAGAAAAAAAATACCCCCCACAAACTATTTTCTGTTCGTACACACCAGGCGTATCAGGCTTGTTTTAGTGGGTACAGTTTTCTGGAAGTTATCCCTTCATTAATATTTTGGTTGCACGGGGCTTCCTTAAATAAAAGAATAAATAAGCAGAATCAAAGTCACATTTTTCTAAAGAATATATAATATGCAAACAAGAAAAAACAAGTTAAATCTGAAAAATCAAGGTCCGCCGAACAGAACAATACCCAGCATGCATAGGTACAGTCAAGGAAAGAGTTGCCAAACACCCCAAAGTAAATCATGCGCGTAAAGGTAATTTTAGAGAGCAAAAGATGGGGGTTCCACATTACCCCCAAAAACCCTGTTTGTACAGAAGCACCACTTACAATAAAAAATGAAAAATATAATCAATTTTATTCATGTATCTACATTTATGTTACAACAATACTATACAACAATGTTTAAAACACCATTAAAAAACATATATACACCAAGGAATTATAAAGAGAAGAGGGAGACAATAGGGGGGGGGAGGCCACAAAACCTTTGGCTGCTGCTCTACAAATGACAAACAGAGCCCTCTAAACGATGACCCATGGGCTCTGTGCCCCAATTACCATAATTACAGGCCTGCTGCACAGTAACAAAAAAGCCATACAACATTTATTCATTCAAAACCATTAATAAAAATCTAGCATTAAGAGTGATGCAATTTATAATGCAAGTGTTAAACCAATGTTGTATTTATCCAAAAGTGCATAGAATATCAATTCAATAGTCACATAAAGTGTATCCAAAATACATCAATAAACTCATAAACACAAGAACAATATATGAAGTGAAAAATGCCTAACTAAAACTGAGACCCTAAAAAGAATTGAAGTGTGACCTATCTAAGCAAAAAGTGAGGACCCACCAGGTAAGGAATAAACCATAGATACAGTGTAAACAGCAATTACAAGCAGGCACTCACATGAAACGAGCAGACTGACATGGACTCCCCCCCAGCTACCCAGACTCCTCACCACCAATGCGTTTTGCAACGTCACCGCGTCACTTTTTCAAGGTGTCACTTAGTTACCGTATATACTCGAGTATAGGCTGACGCAACAAATTTTTCAATGCCTAGTGCTTTAAATGTGTCATCTTTAGCCATTTGAAGGGCACGTAAGCGAATTCCCATGCGTGTTACGCAGTAACCATTTTGACGACACTCCATAACCCATTTATGCAATTCAGTCTCTAGAGACCCATATGAAGTTGTTAAACCACGTTGAGCTTTTTTTGCCTTTGGAATCTTTTCCAAGTCATCTTTCTTTCCGCCATTCCCTCACTTGTTTTTCATCAACACAAAATTCCCTACTTGCAATACTGTTATTGCTTTCTTCTGCTCTTGACACAACCTTAAGTTTGAAACCAGCTTCGAATGACCTGCGTTTTTCTTTTGGTCCAGGATTACCGGTAGAAGTATTGGGATCCATTTCTAATAGGATAAAAAAAAAGACTTTTACGGGTAGCGTACGGTACGGTATCTTTTGAGGCCTAATGCAGGCTGATATTACAGAAAGTGATGACATGACTGTTTGCATAGAGCAGCCTGTGTTAGGGCTCATAATATACGGTACATTCTACCAGTGTCCTGCCTGTGTCCATGAAATATACCGTACAGCCTGCCTGTGTCCATTAAAGGAAAACTGTCACATACGGTAAGCATAACCGCACTAACCAGTGGCCCAGGCTGGTAGTGCGGTTTATACCTGGCTCCTGCCGTTTGATTGCCCGATCCGTTCTGCCGTTATACCGGTAGTTGATTGCCGCCTTTCTCTTCAGCGCGCCGGCTCCCTCTATACACCTGGAAGCGGCCGCTCGCCAGGCTGGACTGAAGCTGCGCCGGCCGCTTCTGGGTGTACGCTATGGCAGTGCAAAAATGAACGCATGCATCTTTCCCGTTAGCTTAAACCGGACATTCAGCGTGATTTAATGAAAAGCCCAAACTCTTTAAAAACAGTTCCCCAGCATCTTAAATTAATATATTTACCGTAACATTTTTAGTCACTAACTTATTATTCTTTCCCCCACTGGGCTGCAACTCTGTTCAGGAATTTAGGATATGGGCGCCGCCATCTTGACTCAGAAGCATCACACTTACAGAGGAGAGGAGAGTGGGATAAGGTACAGGGGGGCGGGTTATAGCTGTGCTTTGCTCAGACAGAGCAGAACTGGGGTCAGGTAAAGGTCAGCAGTCCCAGAATGCAGAGCAGCACAGTCAGGAAGCCCTTCTTGTTTGCAGGCTGCCTGATGCTCCATGACCCGCCATCTTGGATGTTTAAAGGCTCATAACATGCAGTAGATGCAGGTAGGATGATTTTTAATGTGGGCAATCTATATGTACAGGGTGTGGGTAACATATAAGATAGGCCAAGTGAGGCCGCCATCAGTACCAGAGCCATTCCTCTGACTGGACCTACAGGTACAATTTATTGAGCAGTACCCCCTCACTCCATAGGAGTCCTGCAAATACCCCCTCACTGCATAAGAAAATACCAGATCAATACACTAATAACAAGGAATGGTGGGGCTCTGAAGCTGCCCCACTAAATAACCCAAAGGCTGCACTGAACTGACACCAAAGTAGGGATAAGATAAAAAAAAAAAAAATATTATAAATCCAGAACCAGAAACAAGGATTTATAATAATTTTTTTTTTTATATCTTATCCCTACTTTGGTGTCAGTTCAATGCAGCCTTTGGGTTATTTAGTTCAGTGCAGCCTTTTAATGTCAGTACTGCAAATGACTACCCCCAGCCGCCAGCACTAGAAAAGAGCCCATAGCAGGGGACCTTCTAGACTGTCAACTATCTAACAAGGACTACAAATGTAAAAAAAAAATATCCAGGATGTGTTACACTGCAACCCTGCTGAATGTGGGGTAAAAAGACAGTTTATACTTTATGCTGGCCGCATACTTTACAGCTCAATCTGTACAATCGCTATACAATCTTACACCTATGTAGTATATAGAAGAGGAGGCTGTTATTTACTGTACAGTTTATGCTCAGAATAAAAATATTCCAGCCAAGCTTATTTTTTTTTTACTGGAAATGTACAGTTAGGTACAGTAATGGTGGACTGAAACATGATAGAAGCATTCCTAGTCCTGTCTGCCTATAAGAAGTATAAAGTAAGTGGAAGTGTAGCTGACAGAGAGGCATATAAAATTAAACAGAGGGAAGCAAAACTAATTATAAGGACTGCTAAAGGGCAAAAAGAGGAAGAAATGGCCAAATCTATGAAGAGGGGAGATAAAACCTTTTTCCGATATATTGGTGACAGAAAGAAGAAAAACAATGCAGTCTCAAAAATTAGAAATAGGGAAAAAAAAATATATTGACGGAGATAAGGCTGTGGCTGACCATCTTAATAGCTACTTTTGTTCGGTATTTTCAGATAGTAGCAGGCATGGCCATAGCCCATCATCCAGCTGGGAGGGTACAGCTCCGGAGTTTCTGGAGGCTGATGTCTTAGCCGAGCTGGCACATCTAAAGGTAAGTAAGGCAATGGGTCCAGATGGAATCCACCCCAGAGTTCTAAGGGAACTTAGGTTTGTGCTTGCAGCCCCTCTAACTGATTTACTTAACCATTCCCTTTCAACTGGTGAGGTTCCAGATGATTGGAGAATGGCCAATGTCGTACCAATCCATAAAAAGGGGAGTAGAGAAGAAGCCAGTAATTACAGGACAGTTAGTTTAACATCTATAGTGGTCAAATTAATGGAAACACTCTTAAAAAAACAGATAATTTCCCATCTAAAAATTAATGACCTATTGGACCCAAAACAGCACGGCTTTACTGAGGGCAGATCATGTCAGACCAATCTTATTGATTTCTTTGACAATGTCACTAAAGTGTTAGATGAAGGTGGTGCTGTGGATATCGCCTATCTGGATTTTAGCAAAGCCTTTGACACTGTACCACATAAGGAGCTCATAGATAAGTTATTGAAGGTAGGACTCAATCCCTGGATAGTTCAGTGGATTTCCAGTTGGCTGAGGGATCGGTATCAGAGCGTTGTTGTAAATGGCGTGCAATCTGAACAAAGGCGAGTTACAAGTGGTGTGCCGCAAGGCTCTGTCCTGGGCCCCATTCTTTTTAATATATTTGTAAGTGACATAGGAGAAGGCTTGGTAGGAAATGTTTGTCTGTTTGCTGATGATACAAAGGTTAGTAATAGGGTGGATATTCCTGGATGTGTCTGCAACATGGAAAATGATTTAGCTTTACTGGATAGATGGTCAAAACTGTGGAAACTAGAGTTTAATGTCTCTATGTAAAATCATGCACTTGGGTAGAAGGAATCCCTGCTCTGAGTACCGTATGGGCAGCACTGTGTTAGCCAGGACCTCGGAGGAGAGAGATTTAGGGGTACTGATTACTGATAGCTGCAAGATGGATGGACAGTGTAACCAGGCAGTGGGAAAAGCAAGCAGGATGCTCGGTTGCATAGCTCGAGGCATCACCAGTAGGAAGAGGGAGGTTGTGATGCCGCTGTATAGAGCCCTGGTAAGGCCACAGCTAGAATACTGTGTGCAGTTCTGGAGACCTTACCTGCAAAAAGACATTATTCAAATAGAACGTGTCCAAAGGCGGGCAACGAAAATGGTGGAAGGACTTAAAACTTAAAATCAGGAGAGACTTAAAGAACTTAATTTGTACAGTCTGGAGGAAAGAAGGGAGAGGGGGGACATGATTGAGACCTTTAAATATGTGAAAGGATTGAATAAGGTTCAGGAGGGAAGTGTTTTTAAGAAGAAGCTTAATGATAGAACAAGGGGGCACAACCTGAAGCTAGTCGGGGGGAAGATCAGGAGCAATGTTAGAAAATATTATTTTACAGAAAGAGTAGTAGATGCTTGGAACAAACTTCCAGCAGAGGTAGTTGAAAAATCAACAGTCACTGAATTTAAACATGCCTGGGATAAGCACACATCTTTCCTAAGATAAAGAGTACATACAGTATACACATAAGGGCAGACTAGATGGACCGTATGGTCTCCTTCTGCCGTCAACCTTCTATGTTTCTATGTCTGGATCTTTTATGTGGATTTGGTCTTGTTAGGAAGTGTAGCTGGGCCTTGCAGAAAGGGAGATGGAGGAGGCTCTAATCGAACCTGTGGCAAGCACCTGACTTTTTGCTGGAGCTATGCATACTATGCACACCCACCTATCCCATTTGCATACGGTACATGTTTAATATTTAAAATATGGTACCTCCTGGATGCTGGACACCAGAAATCCTCACGAGTGCTCCTGACCTGCTGCTGTCTGGACCCGGAAGAGGTTTTCAGGGGGGGGGGGGGGGGGGCTCGCTCTTCGCGCTCCTCGCGCTCCTGCGCTCCTCGCGCTCATTGGCTCCGCAGACTGTCAGACGGCAGATGGGGCTGCGCGGGCCGTGAGCGCGCGCACACCACAGAATCTAAGGTGCGCGCGCACGGCCGCGCAGCCCCATCTGCCGTCTGACAGGGGCTGTGCGGCCGTGCGGGGAACAGGGAACGCATCCGCCCATCCATCTGCTCATTAGGTAATCCGGCCCCGCCCCTTTTTCTCCTCCATTGTCCACTGACTCGAGTATAAGCCGAGGTGGCTTTTTTCAGCCCAAAAAGTGGGCTGAAAAACTCGGCTTATACTCGAGTATATACGGTAGGCATTTTTCACTTCATATATTGTTCTTGTGTTTATGAGTTTATTGATGTATTTTGGATACACTTTATGTGACTATTGAATTGATATTCTATGCACTTTTGGATAAATACAACATTGGTTTAACACTTGCATTATAAATTGCATCACTCTTAATGCTAGATTTTTATTAATGGTTTTGAATGTAAATTTTGTATGGCTTTTTTGTTACTGTGCAGCAGGCCTGTAATTATGGTAATTGGGGCACAGAGTCATCGTTTAGAGGGCTCTGTTTGTCATTTGTAGAGCAGCGGCCAAAGGTTTTGTGGCCTCCCCCCCCCCCCCATTGTCTCCCTCTCCTCTTTATATTCCTTGGTGTATATATGTTTTTTAATGGTGTTTTAAACATTGTTGTACAGTATTGTTGTAACATAAATGTAGATACATGAATAAAATTGATTATATTTTTCATTTTTTTTATTGTAAGTGGTGCTTCTGTACAAATAGGGTTTTTTGGGGGTAATGTGGAACCCCCATCTTTTGCTCTCTATATATTTGACAGGCTATTCTGTTTCAACCCTGTACTGTTAGCACACTGGTTTATTATGGTGTATTGAAAATTGTTGGTGCGGTCCCTCTCTTGTTCTTGTTCTAAAGGTAATTTTGCTTGAAAATTTCAGCTCTGCAGACAAAGTGCGCACCTTGCACTTTTCCAACCAAAACGACCCTTTACATTTGGAATACCCCCCACAAATCATATATTGCGTGTGAAATCCCAATTTCTCCCGGTTGCAGCGGTACCACATATGTATAGGTAGACACCCTTTCCTGCCAAGGATACTGCCCCAAACTGAGACAACGCTTTAGGAGATTTTCTGATAAAATACAACTATGCTACGCGCTAAGCGCACCTTGCAGTTTTTCAAGAAAAACAACCCTTTACATTTGAAATACCCCCCAAAAACTATATATTCCCTGGAAGTACACACCTCAGGCTTTCTAGGCGTACCAGGCTTGTTGACATGGGTGCAGTTTTCTGGAAGTAATCTCTCAATGTATTCTTTGGTTGCACAGGGTTTCCCTAAAAATGAATAAAAAAGCAGAATCAAAACCACATTTTCCTAAAAAAAACTATATGCAAACAAAAAAAAAACTGAAAATCTGAAAAAGCAACATCCCCCAAACAGAACAATACCCAACATACATAGGTTATGTCAAGGAAAGAGTTTCCAAACACACCAAAGTAAAGCATGCGCATAACGGTAATTTTATTTCAAAATTTCAGCTCTGCAGACAAAGTGCGCACCTTGTGCTATTCCTACCAAAACAACCCTTTATATTTGGAATACCCCTCATAAACCATATATTCCCTGAAAGTACACATGTTAAGCTTTCTAAGCGTACCCAGCTTGTTGTAGTGAGCTCATCTTTCTGGAAGTAATATCTCGAAGAATTCTTAGGTTGCACAGGGTTTCACAAAAAAAAATGAATAAAAGCAGAATAAAAAACACCTTTTCCTAAAATATCAATATGCAAATAAGAAAAAAAAAAGCTAAATCTGAAAGCGCAAGGTCCTCCGAGCAGAACAATACCCAACATGCATAGGTACCTGTAACCTTTTAACTGCCAGCCTACTTGAGATTTTGTCACCCTCTGCTGACAGGATATATTTCACAATTTTGCGTGATGTTTAACTGTGATTTTTTCAGGAATTTCCAAGAAAATTGCATATTTTCTTTCTGTGGCAGAGTTTAGGCTTTAACATGAAATGTCTTGTTTGTATTTTTTCTACTTTTTTTTAAATATATTTTTAAGTAAATAAGTAAAAAAAAATAAAAATATATATATTTGTTTTTAAATTGTCTCCTTTATTTTAACAAAAACATTTATTTTATTAAAGAAAACCATATTGCATGTGAAAGCCCCATTTCTGCCGATTACAATGATACCACATATGTATCGGTAGCCCCCCGTTCCTGTCCAGGTGATCCCCTAAACTGAAAAGAGCACTTTATAACATTTACAAATAAAATACAACTACTATCCACATAAAGGGTTAAATAAAAAAAAAATTGGTGTGGGGTCCCCCTTCACAGGGGGGGGCACCATTTCTTGGGGGAATTTTAAGGGTTTTTGGGGAGGCAGGTAATGGGGGGTCTCGGGGTTAATTGCAAGTCACCCACTAGCCGCAGGTGACTTGCCAGACCCAGAGCCTTGTGAACTGGTATAGGGGTCTCATAGATCCCTTACCAGTTCACAAAGGGTTAAAAGTAAAAAAAACACACAGAGATACACTTTAAAAATAACTTAATTTAAAAAAATATATATATATTATTTTTTTTAATACTTACCTCCCATCCATCCTTGTGTCCCATGCTGATCACTTAGGCTTCTGCTCTCCTGCTGCTGCTGGAAGCCTTTTATACCTACTGGGTTACAGGTAACATAGGGTTTTTGTGGCCCCTGGCCCTGCAGGCTACAAGCCGGCATAGCCTAGGGCCATGGCTCTTCTGCCCCCCCCCCCTGGACTTTGGGGAGGCAGGTAATTTGGGGGGCTCAGGGGTTAATGGCAAGTCACCCGCTAGCCGCAGGTGACTTGCCAGACCCCCGAGCCTTGTGAACTGGTAAAGGGTTCACATGGACTCCTTATCAGTTCACAAAGGGTTAAAAGTAAAAAAACAGACACACACACTTTAAAAATAACTTTATTAAAAAATATATATATATTTTTTCTTTACTCACCTCCGATCTTCATCTCCTGTGTCCCGTGGCGATCTGATGTCAGTGACGGCTGGGCAGAGAAGGGGGGAGGCAGGCGATCAGAGGATCGCCTACCTCCCTCCTTCTCTGCCCAGCCGTCACCGGCATCTGAGAGCTGAACTGCCGGGTGCCCCGATGACACCCGGCGGTGACGTCATCGGCCCCGCCCCCGAAGGGGCAGGGCTAGAAGTCAAGATGGCGGTAGCCATCGGAGCTCCGGAGGGAGGAGGGCTGTTATGCCCCCTCCAGAAGATGGAGGAGTGGGGGAACTGATCGGAGCCCCGACCCCCCCCCCGTGAAGGGGAGAGCCAGCGGGAGCCGGCGGGCACAAAGGTAAGTAAATGTCATTTTTTTTTACAGGCAATTCCGGCGGCTGCACCCTATTTTGGGCACTCCCCTGCAGCCGAAGGAGCCCCAGTGGGTGACCAGAGCCCCTCTGGCTGAAGAGGAGACCCGGACGGATCGAACAAGGTGTCAGATAATTGACTTTTGTTTTGACTTTTTTTTGCTGTAAGTGGGGAAAGTCAGGCACATAAAATTTACGTGGCTGGCAGTTAACTGCAGGGGAGGCAGCCACGTAAATTTTACATGGCTGGCGTTTAAAGGGTTAAACTGAGGACTCCCCACGTATCCTCCCCACAATAAATTGAATAAAATAAATACAACATGCTGGTTTTAAACAACTTTTGTTGTGCCTGTCAGCATCATCTTTGGTAATAACCATTAGTGCCTTGCTGTCATAGACACTAGCTTGCCTCAAGGGTTGATGGTTCTTAGCAATAGGGCTACATGGATATGTGCTCAATTTAGTTACTAGAACACAAGGCTCTTTTCATGGGATTTCAAGCATCCACTCGGCTGCCTTTTAGCTAATTGCTTAGGGAATTTTATCTGTGGTGCTGCACACCTGAAAGCACTTATCACCAGTAAGGGTGCACTGTAGGTCTAACCTTCAGTATCTGGTGTATGGTGATACCTTTCAATCTACAGAGAAGGTTTTTGGATTAGAGATGCACACTATCTTTGTATTTATACACCAAAACAAGTAAAATGTTTGATTACTAGGGATGGGTGAACCTGCTTGAAGCTCAGCTGAACTTTCCGCTAAAGTTCGGTTCAAGTGTTGGAGACCAAAAATGGTTGTAAAATGGGGCTAGCAGCGGCTAGAGGGCTGCAAGTCAAGTGGAACGCCAGGGGGATTGCCCTGCACAGAATGGCCTAGGAAAACTACCCAAAATAATAACAGAAGACTAAAAAAGTTAGGAAGTACACAAATAAATAAAAAAAATGTTTTATGGGTTCCAGGGGGGACAATCATGGGATAACAGCAGGGAGATTGCCTTACACAAAATGGGGTAGGGAAGGTACTCCAAATAATCACAGAAAGCAAAAAAAGAAATGAATTGATTAATTAATTAATTAAAATAAATATTTAAAGCGTTTTTCAATTAATTAATTTTTTCCCACTGAAGGTAACTGCCTGCGGGTCCATTTTTTATATTTTTTGGTACAATTTTTATTTATCCAACAATAGGCTGATTTTTTAAAATTTTTAATGGTATTTTTTCGGTGTTTTACTAAATGCGGCTTTTAGAGGCATCCCGTTTTACATTGAAACGTTTTAAAAATAGTTTTTGGTAATTTTTGGGCATTTCTGGTTAGATACAATTTTTATCTAATGAAGAATTTTTAATTGTGTTTTTACTTTTAATTGTTTTACTAAATGCGGCTTTTAAATGCATCCCATTTCACATTAAATTGCCTGAAGGTTAATTTTTTCATAGCTTTTAGTAAAGTTTTTGAAATTTTTCATTAGATTACAATTTGATGAAAAAAAGGATTTTGGAGAAAACTTTTTTCTCACTTTCCCTTGTTTTATTGAATGCCACTTAACCAGGAATGCTACTTTCGACTGGACCCCTTACCAGTTCACCCCAAGTGAAAAAGAATTGACACCACACACATTTTATTGATCATATTTTAACTTATACTATCCCATCCCCCTCTTCTATCTTCTGTCTTCTGCTGGACGCCATCTTACACGGGTCTGGTGGGGCTTTGTGTCCCGCACCAACTGCTCTTCCTTCTTTGCGGCTCCCTCCAGCATGTAGATGTGGTGGCGACATTTGGATGAAAGGGGAAATGAGGGACGGGAAAGCCAGCTTTTATACTTGAAGACATGACCTCTATAAAATAGACCTGGCGTCATTGCTGACGTCACAGAAGGGGGACAAGCCTGGCGGCTCATATCATGGGCCGGTGCTGGGCATTGGACCTGTGCTATAGGGCATAAGGGCTTGTAATGGTCAGAGCCAGGGGCCAGCTAGGTAGCCCTTGAGTCCTAGAATTACAAGCTCCTATGCTTGATTTGCTGGGTTGGTAATGCTTAGATGGGGGGACACCATTTTTTTACATTTATTGCTGGATAATTATTTCAAATTTAACCACACCCCAAACATGTTAATTTTTTTTTTTTTTTTTTAATTCGTGCCTCCTCCCCCCCAAAAAAGCAGCCCATCAACCAGCTTTTCTGTGCTCGGGCTGATCGGTGAAGGCTGAAGTCCATGTACGGGCCCAGGCAAAGGCAGTGGATCAGTCAAAATGTATTCATAAAAAATACCTGGAGACATGATGTGCCACTAGGCCTTTTTCTGCCATCTTTCTTCTTTACAATTTGATTAAAAAACTTTAAATACATATATATCTGACCTTCAGCTTATTGTTTTTTGGTATGCATAAAAAGTGTACTACTGTCTATTTGCACTCAGCTTTGTACAGTATACTAGAAAAGTGACAGCCCAAGAGATTAGGGTCTATTCATGGTCGGTCGCCTATGCATTTGTGCAAGTTTTTACAGCGTCCAGTCACGCTCGGGCTTCTTCCTTTTTTATGGTCATCATAATTTGAAGCACAATGTTTAAGGCGGAAATTTGCACACAAGCGTGTGCCAATCCTGAAATTCTTCATAAGTGCAAATTTGGCGCCCCAGACTGGCACCTGCAACTGATTTATAAGATGTGTCAATTCCTAGAGTGAAAAACCTGAATTAAACTGCTGACTTCACTGACTATTTCATTCCTAAAACATACGTCGGCAGCATTCGGCATGTTTATTAGCAATGAAAGTATCAGCCGCAAACTTACTTCAGTAATTTTTCCCTTTTCTGTGGCTTTCGGTTAGAAAAAAAATGGTTAAAGTTGTCAAAGTTGACACATTGTACAGTTGTATACCACTTTTGATCTATATTATACAATCAGGGGGAATTGTATACCACATTTGATCTACATTGTTCAGTTAGTGGGTATTCAATACCACATTTGATCTACATTCTACAGTCAGGGGGAATTGCATACCACATTTGATATGCATTATATAATCAGTATAGATTGATCAGTCAAGAAGTGCATTTTATGTACAGATCAGAGACTTCCTCATGCTGGCATGCTAATAATATGTTTGGCTAAAGCAGAAATTATAAATTTAACCCCTTCTTCTTTAATTCAACTTATTCAGATAGAGGGGATCCAAGTCTTTGTTTCCATTAGCTAAAGGGTTACTGGAAGTATTCTCACCCATCCCCCCCCCCCAGTTCCTGACATCTGTGTAAGTGTGCCTTCCTCTTCCTCCACCTGAAGTGTATTTTTTTGCAGCAGGCAAAGCATGGGGATGGTTGCGCTGATGATGGCATCCCGATTTTGGATGCCCCAGGACCAATTGACGTGAGTTTTGGGCCACTTTAATTGAGCCTGTGGCTAATTCATTGTTCAGGGAGTGGCATGCTGCTTTGCATATCAACCTGGCCACCGACATTAGCGGCAGTGACATGATGCACAACTGGATTCATTTTAATGCATCTGGGGGAGTACCATTTACTTTATATGTATATTGGGAATGAAATATAAATTTGATGCAATTTGGTGATGTTTGCATATGCATTGTTCTGGTGTTGTCAAGCTGAGGTCAGACTGGAGTTGAAATCATGCAAAAGGTATTTAACTCTTTCCTCGTGACTGAATCTGCTGGTTCAGGCCATCCCTGAGGAAGGAGTGAACAGTGCCCTGAAATGCCCTGAGACTTAGAGGCCGATTCATCAATAGTGCCAGGTAGCGACAGATGAGCGACTGTAGCGTGATTTTTTCAGCGCCAGCCAGTATTCGCTGTGCTTGGCCGGCATTAGCTTGATGACAGCGACTCAGTCGGTGTGCGGTAATGTTGAATACGGGCTGGGGGGTCGCTGTTTCACAGGTCCAGCGTTGTATGTGAGCGCCTGACAACGAATGGCCAGAGCGAACGGCTAGCTTCATATTCATCAAAAAATCACGCTCCGAATGTGCTGTCGCTGTCCATTCCTTGTTTAAGCCCCAGAGCGCTGGCGGCGATGTGTATTAACTAGTTTTTAACCCCTAAACAACCATATTTTTTGAATGTAACATTATACATGTTTTTAGAATCATTTTGTAATATGAATACATTAATCTCAGACCTGTTAGATCAATTCTGCACATATTTTTTTTTTTTTTTTTTTGACTTAAAAATAAATCCTAACATTGCAGAAGTGTTCTCCGATTTTTTGACAAAAAAAAAACCCAATTAATTATGAATAATTATAGATTGCTCCATTGAAATGCATTGGACATCGCCAGGGAGCGACAGCTCATACCTGGCGCTGTGAGGGAATTTGCAGCGGCGCTGTTCGGTCCAGGCGGCTTCATGATGAATGCCGCGCTAGCCGTCGCTCTCGCCGGCGCTAGCCTCATTTTGCTTGATAAATGCGTCATTGTGACCGTCGCCGGGCGTACTTGAGTCGGTAGTCGCCGTTAGCTGCCGCTACCTGGCGCTCGTCAGACACTACCTGGCGCTATCGCTTGATGAATAAGGGCCTTATTATGGACTATTTTGCACATATGTGTAGATTATGTGTGACAGCAATACATGAAGTTGAAAGTCATATTATGAATTGCCTGGTAATAAGAATATTGGCATATAAATAATATGTGGTCATCCTGAGTTGTTGTTTGAGATCTATTCACCATAGCTAACACCCCCATTAGGGTAAGCACATCATAGAATTAGCCACAGGCTCATTTAAAGTGAACCAAAACCCATGCCGATCGGTCCCGGGGCATCCAAAATTGTGATGCCCAGCTGTGTGAAATTCCCCAGGTCGCCCCATACACTTACCTCGTTTCTCGGTCCAATGGCGCATGCCGCAGCCGCATTCCCCGCCAGGCATTTGTGAATGGCTGGAGCAGGCAAGCTCCCTGTTAGAGGGAAGCGGGGGATGCAGCTGCCAGCACAACACCACTGTCCTTAGACAAATGCTTAGACAACATGACATCAGCAGCTCCGAGCGTGCTGATTGGATGAGCGGCCATGCATACGCCATAGGTCCAGGGAGAGGTCAGTTGGCATCAGCGATCTGGGGGGGTTCACACAATGGGCCACTCCCCGATTGGGGTGCCCCGGAGGAAAGGACCAAAACCCAGGATAGTCAAAATCCTGGGTTTTGGTCCACTTTAATTAACAAATTTAATACACAAATATCACCTTTTTTACTAAAATCTACATTTAAATCTAATATTCCAGTTGCTCCAAACAGAACAGAGGAGGAAGAGGAGAGAAAAAAAACTCTCTCGTAGACGGATATATAAGGACAACTTGGTTTATTGTCCTAATGTTACCTTGCTGTGTGCTTATATAGTGTTGAAGTGTTACACAGTCTGTTTACTCCTCCTTGGTTATTTGATATGCCAGCATATTCTAAGTGTGCACATAAAAAAAGCCACATCCATTTTCACTGTCACATGAACATTTCGCTTACTATGTTCATAAGAATCCTCACCGTAATCCAAAGAAATATCTTTAGGCATTAGGAAGGGTAAGAGTTTCAAAGCAACAATTCTCTTGAAAATTGACTTCCAGTGAAAAACCAATGTCCTGAAGATCAAATTCAGGATCAACAGTCGGGCAGGCTGATTTATCACTAACGCCAGGTAGCGACAGATGAGCATCTGTAGCAGGCATTTCAGAGCGCCTGCTAGTAGTCGCTGTGCTCAGCCGTGGGTCGTTTGTTCATAGCGCCTCAGTCGCTGTGCAGCAATGATGAATACATTGTGAGGAGTCGCTATTTGACCAGTACAGCGCTGTATGGGAGCGTATGTTAGATACTGGTCAGTGCAACTGACTCACAACATATATATATAAAAAAACAGCCTCACACACCTCTGGCGCTCAAAAATGCTTCGCTGAAGCCCAGAGCGCTGGAGGCTGTGTGATTAAAGGCTTTTTAACATGTATCCACCAAAGCGAAAACATATGGAATTACATTGTTATTACATTGTAACATGAACACATTAATGTCAGACCTGTAATGTCAATTCTGCATAAATATATAAAACATGAAAAATATTTTCAAAAATGGCTTTTTCTAGGCCAGGAGAGGTCACAACATTATTTGAGATTTATTAAAAAAAATTAATAAAACCCCCTGTTTAAAGAGAAGTAAAAGAATGTCCATTGAAATGTTCTGCAAGGCTGAACGCCGGCGCTGTACGCTGAGGCTGGGATAATGATGAATCGGACGCTACATGGCGTTATCCCAGTCGCTCAACAGATTCTGCTTGATAAATGTGTAATTGCGTGCCGTGTCCAGCGTTCACCTGCCGTTACCTGTCGCTACCTGTAATTTACAATCCACTACCTGACGCTATCCCTTCCTGAATAAGGCCCTAAAAGACCTCTAGCCCTCTAATAGACTGGCACCCCAAAAATTAAGCTGAATGCAGTTTTCTGGGATTTATTTTAGCAAAAATTAATTTTATAAATGACAACTGTACACCTTAGGCTGTGTACATTGTGTATAACTGTTTATAAAATAATAACAATGGCCTTGATTCAGTAAGAGTTGTAAACAATTGTCATAATAGTAAAAAATTTACTTAATGAGAAAACAGAGAATTTCACTGTTGCTGGATCACCAGATAGGAAGACAATGAAAGTTGTTTTTTTTTTTTTTTACATGAAGTGAATTTTTTAATATCATGAGAATTTTTTTCAACTCTTAATAAATCATGGCAAGTGTTTGATGTATAACTTTTAAACACTAATGTTAGCAATCTAACGTTGCTAGCTTAAGGAGGAAGTCCCCGTTTTTTGTAAACTTTCAGGCATCCCTCCCTTACCCTGTGAAAAGCCCGGTTTGGACATAAAAAATTAAACTCACCTGTTGGCTGCAATTCTCCCCTGAAGCCGGTGGTGGGGGGTCTCTGATCAGCAGCTGTGAAGTGATATTAATAATTTAAAGCCCACCTTTTGCACCCTGACCTGGACAGTATGAGGGTCTAATATGTTTTTTACATTTTAAGTACTTTCAGGCTGATTCATCGCTAACGACAGGTAGCGACAGATGAGCGTCTGTAGCAGGCATTTAAGGGCGCCCGCTAGTAGTCCCTGTTTATAGCGACTCAGTCGCTGTGCAGCAATGATGAATACATTGTGGGGAGTCGCTATATGACCAGTACAGCGCTGTATGGGAGCGCATGTTAACGACTGGTCAGTGCGACCGACTCACAGCAAATTCATCAAAAAAACAGCCTCATACACCTCCGGCGCTCAAAAATGCTTCTCTGAAGCCCAGAGCGCCAGAGGCTGTGTGATTAAAGTCTGTTTTTTAACATGTATCCACTAGTAACAAAGCAAAAACATATGGAATTAAATTGTTATAACATTGTAACATGAACAACACTTTAATGCCAGAGCTGTAATGTCAATTCTGCATAAATATATAAAATGTTTAAAAAAATGGCGTTTTCACGGCCAGGAATGATCCAAACATTATTTGAGAATTAAAAAACAAAAAAAAAAAAAAAATAGAAAACAAAAACCCTGTTTCAAGAGAAATAAAAGAATGTCCATTGAAATGTATGGGAGAGCGACAGGTAGCAAGAGGTAATACGTGGCGCTCTGCAAGGCTGAACACCGGCGCTGTTCGCTGAGGCTGGGATAATGATGAATCGGACGCTACATGGGGTTATCCCAGTCGCTCAGCAGATTCTGCTTGATAGATGTGTAATTGCGTGCCGTGTCCGGCGTTCACCTGCCGCTAGCTGTCGCCACCTATTATTTACAAGGCACTACCTGACGCTATCTCTTCATGAATAAGAGCCTTTATCTTTTTCATACTCATTCAGTAAATTGTGCAGGTGCACTCAGAATATCAGCCACTGAAGCAGGTGTAGTGCAGCATAGGCAAGCTTACTTATGCTAGGGACAACAATTCTACATTTCAGTATGTAGAATATGTGAATAATTCGATGCTGTATTATCTATTTGCAGCAAAAGAAAAAGTCATGGAAAAAAATTGAGAGAAAAAAATAACAGATAAAATAAGACAGTTCATAACCTGTCCATTGATTCCTGCACCAGCAAAAAATACCCACTACCCTGTGCTGTTGTGTATCAAAACTAATGGTAAATGTATCTTCAAAATACCCGCCGAGCATGCCATGTGCAAAATCACTATAAGGCTGATTCATTACTAACTCCAGGGTTTGGCAGATGAGCGTCTGTATAGTGGTGCTTAGAGCGACCACTAGTAGACGCTGTAAGCAGGTATCAGGCACTGTAACAGAGTGTCTCAGTCACTCTAGTAACCTGTCCGGCATTGATGAATGTGATGTATGTTGGGCGCTGTAACAACAGTACATCGCTGCAGGGAGCTAAAAGTATCGCCAGCTCTGTGTGACGGACTCTCGGCGCCCCACACCATACTTATCAAAAAAGGACACACACAGCATCTGGCACTCTAAATCTGGTTGCTATAGCATAGAGCGCCAGACACTGTGTGATTAAAGTCTGTTTCTGAACACATATACACCTGTAACAAAGCGAAAACACATGGAATGACATTGTTTTAACACTGGGACAATAACACTTTAGTGCCAGACCTGTAATGACAATTATGCATAAAAATATTAAATGTCAAAAAAGTTTCTAAAAGTGTTTGTTTGCAGCCAGAAGTAGCACAATGATTTGAGCAAAAAAAAAAAAAAGGTCAAACACAAGCAAATGAACGTCCATTGAAATGTATGAATGTATGGGAGAGCGACACTGAGCGAAAGGTAAGAGCGCCGGCGCTATACACTGAGCGGCCTATAATACATCGGACGCCTAAATAGATTTTTATTTACTTTTTGGATAACTGATGTATGTCATGAGATTTAAAGCTCCATTGCCAATGGCCTTACCCAATATTCCATAAATAGATTAAAATGTCTAGGCAATTAACAGTAAGCAATCTAACCTTTCTGTGATTCTTCAAAGTTAAACTAAAAATCTAGTTTGAGCATTTATTTTATTTTGCATTCTACTTACTTCAGCTTTGTTAAAAGGGCAGCCCTGGTAATAGCAATAATAAGGCAGCAATGATCTCACCTGAAGCCTGTCCATGTGCCTCTCCTCCATTTCCTGCCATGTGCTATAGATGCTGTAGCAGGTTTCTAACATTTGCCCTTCCTTTACATTCCATTTTTACATGATCACTGTAAGGAAAAGCGCATCACGTGAGCGCAGCTGACGACAGTCTCTGAAATTCATGCAACATACTTTCCTGATCCCAGTCCGTTTAATCAGTCCAGTGGCCTATCATTTTAGCCAAGGGGCATGGACACACTAATTTAGGTTAAGGCAAAAACTGCTTAAGCTAAGTATATATTTAAATACGGATATTGCACACGGGCAGGCTGATTCATTAATAGCGCCAGGTAGCGACAGATGAGCGACAGTAGCGTTATTTTCACAGCGCCCGCTAGTATTCGCTGTGCTTGGCCGTTGTTCGGCTGTTGACAGCAACTCAGTCGGTGTGCGGTAATGTTGAATACGGGGTTATGAGTCGCTGTTTGATAGGTTCCGCGCTGTATGGGAGCGCATGACAGCGAACGGCCATAGCGAACGGCTCCCAGTATATTCATTAACAGATCACGCTCCAAAAATTCTCGCGCTGTGAAATGCTTGTTTAAACCCCAGAGTGCTGGCGGCGATGGGTTA
Source organism: Gastrophryne carolinensis (assembly GCA_027917425.1). Taxonomy (NCBI): domain Eukaryota; kingdom Metazoa; phylum Chordata; class Amphibia; order Anura; family Microhylidae; genus Gastrophryne; species Gastrophryne carolinensis. The sequence goes on from CM051236.1 coordinate 379,251,018, forward strand.
AAAGTAGTTTTTTAACCCCCAAACAACCATATTTTTAGAAAAAAAAAAAAAACATGTTTTTCAAAACAGTTTGTAATATGAATACATTAATATCAGACCTGTAATATCAATTCTTTTTTAAATATTCTTTATTTATATTATTTGAAGCATCGTCTTGCAGAGTAACATAGAAGCAAGTAACATAACAAGAGACACGATTAGTTGACAGTATTAGATCAAATACAGCATAATAAAATATTGCAAAGTAAACTTCCGTGTGTTCTCATTTTTCAGACATCTGACTCAGTGTCTGCCACGACTTGTCTGAAAATGCCAGTCGGGTCCCCCCTCGCGGGCCCCGCCCCAATCACCAGGGCCCGTCCGCGGAGGGAAGCAACCGAGACCGGTGGGGCCCAACCCCCCCGAGACACCCATCACTCTCTCAGAGTCAGGACACTCGTCCTCCAGAGCCCGTCGTGGATCACGGAAGTTGTCTCTTGGAAAGTAGAAAAGAGGGAATAAGCGGGGGGAGGGAAAGAAGGGAGGGGGGAAAAGTGCGGGGACGCGGTGCATCGCTCCTTAATTATCTCTACTGGTTCGCTTCAACAAGTGTCTTGTATCCAGGTGAGTGAGCAAATGCAATCCATCCCGCCCATCTAAGGTTATGTTCCTCTGACATCTCGTTACGCTCAGCGATTATGCTCTCAAATCTCTCAATCTCCGAGACTTTGTTGAGCCAGAGCAAAACACTAGGTGGTTCCGGTTTCCTCCACTGTACAGGGATGCATGCCCTCGCCGCGTTAATCAATTGGCCCAGTATCGATTTCCGGTATCTTTGTAATATCAATTCTGCACAATTTTTTTTTTTTTTTTTTTTTTTAGCTTAAAAAAAATATTTAACATTGCAGAAGTGGTCACAGAATTTTTGACATTAACAAAAAATATAATAATAATAATAGCAATTAATTATGAATATTTAAAGATTGCTCCATTGAAATGCATTGGAGAGCGCCAGGTAGCGAGAGGTCATACCTGTCGCTGTTCAAGGTCGCTCGCTGGCGCTGTGGGGTGAGGCTGGAATAATGATGAATGATTCGCTATCTGGCGCTCTGTCAGTCGCTAAGCAGGATCGGCTTCATAAATGTGTGATTGCGGAGGGTAGCCGGCGTACTCGTGGCGGTGACCGTCATTACCGTTCTCTCACCATTCGCTACCTGGCGCTATCCCTTGTTAAATAAGGGCCTAGGATGTAATTACAAGTATAAGGTATTATGGAAATCTTATGAATAAAGGGGGATGGGAGCAGCTCAATCACTATTATTTATACAAAATTGTTATTATTATTCAGGGCCTGGGAACTAATTTACCGCCCAGTTTAACCCTCTCATCAACTAAATATCAAGCAACAAACATGTCTAGCTGTGTGGAAAGACAGAGATTTGGTTGCATATATCTGCAGATACATGTGGAAGCCACACTGCCCCGACAAGGCACTCTGTGTTTAGTGTGGTCCCTACTCTAAATTTTGAGTCTCCAAAGTTGGGACATGCAATGCAGACAAATATTTGAAAGCTACTCACCTGGGAAGCTGCCAGCCTCCCTTCACAGGGAGAAATCCATATTGACTGAACACCCCCCCCCCCCTGCTTGTGCTCATGGCAATTCAAATGAATTGAATATTATTATTATTCAGGGCCTGGGAACTAATTTACCGTCCAGTTTAACCCTCAACTAAAAATTTAGAGTAGGGACCACACTAGGCCCTGAATAATAATAATAATTTTGTATAAATAATAGTGATTGAGCTGCTCCCACCCCCCTTTATTCATTTGAATTGCCATGAGCACAAGCAGGGAGGAATTCAGTCAATATGGATTTCTCCCTGTGAAGTGTTCTAAAGGGAGGCTGGCAGCTTCCCAGGTGAGTAGCTCTCATATAGTTATCTGCATTGCATGTCCCAACTTTGGGGACTCAAAATTAAGAGTAGGGACCACACTAAACACAGAGTGCCTTGTCGGGGCAGTGTGGCTTCCACATGTATCTGCAGATATGTGCAACCAAATCTCTGTCTTTCCACACAGCTAGACATGTTTGTTGCTTGATATTTAGTTGATGAGAGGGTTAAACTGGGTGGTAAATTAGTTCCCAGGCCCTGAATAATAATAATAATAATAATAATTTTGTATAAATAATATTGATTGAGCTGCTCCCACCCCCCTTTATTCATTTGAATTGCCATGAGCACAAGCAGGGAGGAATTCAGTCAATATGGATTTCTCCCTGTGAAGTGTTCTAAAGGGAGGCTGGCAGCTTCCCAGGTGAGTACCTCTCAGATATTTGTCTGCATTGCATGTCCCAATGTTGGAGACTCAAAATTAAGAGTAGGGACCACACTAAACACAGAGTGCCTTGCCGGGGCAGTGTGGCTTCCACATGTATCTGCAGATATATGCAACCAAATCTCTGTCTTTCCACACAGCTAGACATGTTTGTTGCTTGATATTTAGTTGATGAGAGGGTTAAACTGGGCGGTAAATTAGTTCCCAGGCCCTGAATAATAATAATAATTTTGTATAAATAATAGTGATTGAGCTGCTCCCACCCACCTTTATACATTATGGAAATCTTACATATACAGGTGCGCTCAGAGCTGCTGTGCTAAGACGTCGCTCAGACGTGCATAGCTCAGCGGCTCCGAGTGCGGCCGATCGGGGTGCCCTGGAGGAAAGGACCAAAACCCAGGATTTTGACTATCCTGGGTTTTGGTCCTTTCCCCCGGGGCACCCCACTTTGAGTGAGAATTGTCACCTTTTGCTAAGGGAAGGGAGTGAAGAGGGTGAAGTTTGCTAGAAGGGGCCTTTGGATGCAAAGGGACAGGCATCAGGAATAAAATAAAATATATTATAAGCTCTATTCCTCCCAATCACCTCTAAATGTAGTTACATGTCTACCCCTGCCCCTCATTCCCCAGACTAAACACTTCAAGTCACAGGTCAGATTAGCTCCTTGCTGCCTTATTATTGCCATTGTCTGGACTTACTAACCAAGAGAATTTTATATAGATACACGGGCCCTGAAAAATCTACATATATTAATTCAAGGATCCAAATATTTTATTATTATATTATTTAAATGTTTAAATTACAATGGCACTAGTGATTCTAAACGAGACAACAAAAATCAGATCTAGATGGCCATGGCTTGTCTAAAGGATACAGAATGTTAAAGAAAACACACCATCTGGTAGACATTATCCACTTTCCAGGGAGATCAGGCAGGTGCAATGAACAAAGGAGCATGTCAAAAAGATGTTGGCACAGAGCAAGTCCAATGATGGCCTTAACAAGTTCTCAGTTCTACTCTTTCACGTTTTAATGTTTAATAAAAGTTTTTTTTTCCTATATTATAGTCTCCGTGTAAAGTCTTACTACACACTCAACAGTAAGTCCATTGTCATTTATTTTTTACACCCTTCTAAACATTAGGAGATCTTGCCTTATTCATAGATACGTTACTTCTATTCTGTTATATAATCTAATCAGTATAAGTTGATTTAACTTTTTATTACAATACATTAAACTTTTAAGGATGATTTCTTCTATGTGTGACCCCAGAAATGTAGCTGTATCTCTGCAATTAACCAACAGAAAGTTGGTCTATTGAGATTAAAAAAAGGCCTAACTTCCCCACCTCTAGTAAAGTATCACGGAGGGCGAGCAGATTCAGGATAGGGTAATTTCAGCTGCTAGAGCCAGATAGCAAACATGGATTAAAGAGATCTCTGATTATATAATTCAGCATCCAGAATGCATTTACACTGCTACACAGGTCAGCTACACTCGCCCTGTCCACACATAAGGGTGTTCCCTCTCAGCTTTTCACTGTAATTAATTAATGAATGCCCCCCCCCCAGGGCAATGCACTGGATTTGGGGACAAAGTGATATCTCTATTTTCAACACTCTTACAGGCAATTCGCTAGGAGGGGTATGGAGGTTACACTTACATAGATTATAGAGTTATTTAGTCATTTCATAATGTATAACTTGTGTGAGTTTTTAGGGTGTACAGTGGCTTGGCATTTTTTGTAATTCACTACTGCACAACATGGAATTAATATTATTTTTGGAGGGTTTGCATCATTTCATTTAAAGAACATGTGAAGATACATGTAGGCCAAAATATCAAAAAAAATTTCACCCCCTTAAACTCTGTACTTTGTAGATCCACCTGCGTCAATTGCCACAGCTTGCCACTGTAATTTTTGCTCATTCCTCAAGACAAAACTTCTCCAGCTCCTTAAGGTTTGACTTCAGATTCTCAGTTGGATTAAGGTCTGGGCTTTGGCTAGGCTATTCCAATGCATTTACACTTCTCACCTAAAACCACTCGAGTGTTGCTTTAGCAGTATGATTTGGGTCAGTGTCCTGTTGGAAGGTGAACCTCTATCACAGTCTTAAATCTTTGACAGACCAATACAGGTTTTGCTCAAGAATATCCCTGCATTTAGCACCATCCATCTACCCTTTCACTTGGGATGGTGTTCTTGGCGTGATGAGATGTGTGGTTTTCCGCCAGTCATAGCGTTTTACTTGGTGGGCAAAAAGTTGAATTTTGGTCTCATCTTGTCAGAGCACTTTGATCCATATATTGATTTGATGCTGCTCTAGTGCTCAGTGGGATCACCAATTTTTTTTTAACCCAGCTTAACTTGTACATCTTACCAACATGTTTGAAGAGCTCCTTGGTCTTTGTTTTGTTAGTGGTGTTGCGTAATTCATAGTGCTGCAGCCTCTGGGCCTTTCAGGAAAGATGTCTACATACTGACAGACCATGTGACACTGGGAGGCCGATTCATTAATAGCGCCAGGTAGCGACAGATGAGCGACTGTAGCGTGATTTTTTCAGCGCCAGCCAGTATTCGCTGTGCTTGGCCGGCATTAGCTTGATGACAGCGACTCAGTCGGTGTGCGGTAATGTTGAATACGGGCTGGGGGGTCGCTGTTTCACAGGTCCAGCGTTGTATGTGAGCGCCTGACAACGAATGGCCAGAGCGAACGGCTAGCTTCATATTCATCAACAAATCACGCTCCAAATGTGCTGTCGCTGTCCATTCCTTGTTTAAACCCCAGAGCACTGGCGGCGATGTGTATTAACTAGTTTTTAACCCCTAAATTGAATTTAACATTATACATGTTTTTAGAATCATTTTGTAATATGAATACATTAATCTCAGACCTGTTAGATCAATTCTGCACATATTTTTTTAATTTTTTTTTTGACTTAAAAATAAATCCTAACATTGCAGAAGTGGTCTCCGATTTTTTTACATTAAAAAAATATAAAAAAAAAATAATACCAATTAATTATGATTAATTATAGATTGCTTCATTGAAATGCATTGGACATCGCCAGGGAGCGACAGCTCATACCTGGCGCTGTGAGGGAATTTGCAGCGGCGCTGTTCGGTCCAGGCGGCTTCATGATGAATGCCGCGCTAGCCGTCGCTCTCGCCGGCGCTAGCCTCATTTTGCTTGATAAATGCGTCATTGTGACCGCCGCCGGGCGTACTTGAGTCGGTAGTCGCCGTTAGCTGCCGCTACCTGGCGCTCGTCAGACACTACCTGGCGCTATCGCTTGATGAATAAGGGCCTAGGCTAACGGCGACTACCGACTCAAGTACGCCCAGCCGCCATCTTGGATGTTTAAAGGCTCATAACATGCAGTAGATGCAGGTAGGATGATTTTTAATGTGAGCAATCTGTATGTACAGGGTGTGGGAAACATATAAGATAGACTCTTATTCAGAGTGAAGGACCGCTTTATGTTTCTTCTTTAAAACACTTCCCACCTGAATTATTCAATCCTTTCACATATTTAACTTTTTAGCGGCTTGGAGTGAATACATATGCACAGTCATTCAGGCTGACTTGGACACTTTGAGTGTCTTGGCATCCACTTGGCAAATGAAGTTCAATGTGGAGAAATTTAAAGTCATGCACATGGGGTCTAACAACCTGAAGGCCACATATATCCTAGGGGGAGTAAAACTGGTAGAAACACTTGTTGAGAAGGATCTGGGGGTACTTTTAGATCATAGGCTAAATAACAGCATACAATGTCAAGCAGCTGCTTCCAAGGCCACCAAGATATTATCATTATCATGCATTAAAAGAGGCATGGAATCACGGGATAGGGATGTAATTTTGCCTCTTTATAAGGCACTGGTGCGCCCTCACCTGGAATATGCCATCCAGTTCTGGGCACCTATTCATATAAAGGACACTTGGATTCTGGAAAGGGTGCAGAGGAGAGCCACCAAACTAGCTAGTTATGAGGAAAGATTACAAGAATTAAATCTGTTTAGTATTGAGAGGAGACGACTGAGGGGGGACATGATTAACTTTTCAGGTAAAATCCTCTCTAAAGACAAGGGGGCATTCCTTTTGACTGGAAAAAAGAAATTCAGTCTCCGGAGGCAACAATCATTCTTTACCATAAGAACTAAATCTGTGGAATAGCCTCCCACAGAAGCGTGTCACAGCATCAACAGCTGACAGCTTCAAAAAAGGATTGGATGCTTATTTAGAAGTTACAATTAGCTGTTATCAGAAAAAATAAATAAAATAAAAAATAAATTCCCCTACCCGTGTACACCCTTAGTTGAACTTGGACATAAGGCTCGATTCAGAGAGACAAAAAAAAACTTCAGTTTTAGTGCCGATCTGTTTTTTTTTGTGAAATGTTTCCGTTCTCGTATGAGTGTATGAGCGATTCTATGCATGCATTGAAAACCTTGTGTAAAGTTTCCGTCCGTTCGTACGGCAGATTACGAATACGAGGATGTCATTTTCCAGCGTGACTTTTCCGTTTCATTTTCTCAGGTTACAACGCAGGCTTTCGTTTTTGCCCTTTTCCCATCGTATCCTCCAACGAACCCTTTACGTTTCCCTTTTGATTCTGTTTCCTTTTTCAATAAATATTCATCCAGACGGAAATCCTTATGATCTAGCGCCTGCGCACTACAAACTTAACTCATTAAAGTGCTCGCCTACATATTTGCCACCCTCACTTCTACTACAATGTTTAGCTAAATCACTTAACACTATCCTCCATCTTCCCTTTTGGACCCTTAAAGCTCACCCAAACCACTTAGCACTATCCTCCATCCTCCCTTTTGGACCCTTAAAGCTCACCCCAACCACTTAGCACTCTCCTCCATCTTCCCTTTTGGACCCTTAAAGCTCACCCCAACCACTTAGCACCATCCTCCATCTTCCCTTTTGGACCCTTAAAGCTCACCCAAACCACTTAGCACTATCCTCCATCTTCCCTTTTGGACCCTTAAAGCTCACCCCAACCACTTAGCACTATCCTCCATCTTCCCTTTTGGACCCTTAAAGCTCACCCAAACCACTTAGCACTATCCTCTATCTTCCCTTTTGGACCCTTAAAGCTCACCCAAACCACTTAGCACTATCCTCCATCTTCCCTTATGGACCCTTAAAGCTCACCCAAACCACTTAGCACTATCCTCCATCTTCCCTTTTGGACCCTTAAAGCTCACCCAAACCACTTATCACTATCCTCCATCTTCCCTTTTGGACCCTTAAAGCTCACCCAAATCACTTCTCGGTCATGTGAATACTCACCTTTAAATATTTCTGGGCCCATTAGTTTTGTGTTAATGTATTTTGTAAATGAAATGACACTGTAAAATCTTTTTTTGGGATTCCATCATAAAATCTAAAATTTGTAAAAATTTAGAAAATGTCTAATTTTTACAACTATAAAAAACAAAATACATAGCAATGGCAGGCCACATAACATTATTCTTCATCTGTGGTCCCCAACAAGTTGCGCAGCTCCTGCATCTTGCCCCACCAACTAAAGGACCCTGACACTCAGTTTTGCCACTCTGGCACGTGTGGTTAAAAAGCTTAAATTAAAATATTGGTATAACCTTGTTGGGGTCATACTGCAGTGCCCCCCCCCCCCCGCCTGTATGGTCCAAACACCTAAATCTGGACTTCAAAAGCCAGAGGGCCCTCGCCACCACGGCCCGGGTTTTGCATAGTGCCCGATTATAGAACTCCTGGCCCGCATTCTGCAGGCAAAGAACGGGCATCAGGAGCAAGGGCAGGAGAGGATATCCAGAATCCCCTGAAAGTATTTAAAAATAATAACATAAAATACACATTCTAAGCTACAATATTGTTTAACATGTCATCAAGGGCTAAAAACAGTCATAGGTTAAGACATGAGTCATCAACTATATTCATTGTCATACAGTGAAAATGGATTGATGGAATGTGAGCAAACTTACCCAGGAGCCATTCACCAGATAATTCGTCTGACTCAAACTGACGAAATAAACCAGAGCTCTGCAATATATAAGCATCATGGGACGACCCTGGATGCCCTGCAAGAACACTGAGGAATCGCATAGCTGGACCAAACACTGCTTGTATGTTGTGTTAGTGGCACATCTTGCGGTTCCTGCAACCAAATATAAAATAATTACACAAAGCAAAGGTAACCGACTAAAACAATAACTCCTGCAACAAATTAAGATTCAAGTTCAACAATCCAAATATAATTCACAAAGGACATAAGTCTAAAAAAATATAGCAATTATATGGATGTGTGGGAAAATAAATGTTTACATGCTAAGGACTAATTAAGGTCAGCATTAAAATGCATCTAGAAGGCATACATGAAATTTATTGATTCAGGTATGCATTGCTATACTATTTATGGCCTCGGCCATGCTGATACATGCATTGCCTTGGAGCTAAAGGCGCGCAGACTCCTCCACATAGCCGCAAAACATGTTCAACGATAGCAATCCGAGCCCTCAAAGGTCCCGTAAGTGGATCGGAAATGAAACGGATTTATAGGGTGGTGGTCCGTCGGAAATCAGCTCTCTGAATCAGACAGAAACCCATCCCAACAACGGAAGTTATCTGAACGAACGAAAAATTTCCGATTTTGTTTGGAAAATGATCCGAACTAACGGAAATGTTCAGATTTGCTTCCGTTCATCGAAAGCGCATATACACATTTTTCCAAACATTCGTACGAATGAAAAATGAACGAAAAAAAGCAAAAAAAAGACTAACACCCACCCAAACTTTCACAGATAGCTACGGAAGTCCGAACGAATGTGTCTTTGAATCGAGGCTATATTTCTTATTTAGACTGTAACTATGTAACTATGTCAGTTTTCAGATATATATATATATATATATATATATATATATATATATATATATATATTATATATTCCTTTCACCTATTTTCTGCAGATACATCACACATAATTAATTTTTCTTAACAACCCAAGTGCAACTGTAGATGCTGGAAAACAAGATAAATACATAAAACATTGCAGCATCACGTTGAAGTTAAAGTTTTTGTTTATGAAAAAAAATGTAATCTTAACTTTTCTTACACATAGCCTTTCCTTTCTAGTCCAGTTGAAAAAATCAAGTCTTGCAGCATCCCTGCTCACCAGCGAGCACTGAGATGAATGGCTGCCCTGTTCTTTCAGTTATAGTGACTGGTCATATCCACACAATTCACTGCAATGGAAGTCCTGGCACAGCCCTTCATTTCAGTGAATGAAATGGATGTGCAGGAGTCACTGCGATGATGTGGAGGTGGTTGTATGATACAGTGGTCACTGCTAAATTATAGAATGTACCTGCATGCTGTGAGACTTGATCTCCAATCCAGAAAGTTTTATTAAAATTGACTAAGAATGAAAGGGGGGTGAGTTTAGCATTATTTTGTTACTTAATTCTATATAAATTGCTGTTTGTTTTTGATTGTAGCAGCATTCACTGGAGCACAATATATATTTTTTGTACGTGGTAGCATGCTGTTTCGGTTAATCTCAAATAGGCTTTTAGAGCTTTTTTTGGTGCTGGAAACAAGTAAAATATGTTTCAGCCTCCTGTTGGGTGTAACTTGCAGGGGGTGTGGTTTTAACAGCATTTTAGGAAAATAAAGTTTAGTGGTTTTTGGGCAAACTTGGCCAAATTAAAAGTTAGTAAGGCTGCAGAAAATAATGTTGGGGGTTTATTAAAGACTCCTTGGTATGGGCTTTCAGTCTGTGCTTAGACTTAAAGGTTGAAGCTTAATTAAGAAAAGAAATACCCCTGCAAGGGACATCTGGCTCTACTTCGGCTAATATGGGGGGTACAACAGACCCCTGTAAGTTTTTTTCTTTTGCCTGTTCAAAGATACATTTGTGTCTATCCTGAGTCCATATTAAATCTTTAAAAAAGACTTCTGTAATGACTTTTACAGTTTAGACCTAAAAGTTTTAAATTATGTAAGAAATACCACTGCAAGGCGTCTGTGTCTACTCTGGGGTATGACTAATTATTTTTAAGAAACACAATATTATGATAAGAAAACATTTTGCAAAATACTATTCTCTCCATTTCTCCATCTCCTAAAGGCCTTCAGCTTCAGGGGACAAAAGGTGAATACCTTTTGTCTGACCAATCCCTTCAAGACAGTTGGACTTAAGTTTTATGAGACCACACTTAGACTTTTTGCCATCAGCGAAAAAATCTGAACAGGAGATTGAGGGCATAGGTATCCATCGTCAAGCAACTGTATGCAAGCCAGACTATCCATGACTAAGCACACTGTTAAGCATCAGATGGGATGGTGTAAAGCACCGCAGCACAATAAACAGGTTCTTTAGATTGATGGGTCATGTTTCAATACAATGCTCCAACTGTAAAGATTGCAGTGGAGGGATAGTGCTGCAGGGTTGTTTTCATGGGGTTGCCTGGGGACCTCTTAATGCTTCAGATTATCAAGATAATTTGGAGAATTGTATGCCTCCAACTCCAAAGAGAGAACTTTAGAGGAGACCCTTTTCTCTTCCTGCATGCCTGTGTCTCAGTGCACAAAGCAAGTTTATGAAGGGATGGTTGAGCAAATCCCCAACAGGAGCTAAGGAACATCTTTTACTTCCTTGACATGCTACTTCCTCATCATAGATGCCCACCTGCTGGCACAACATACATACAGTACCCAGAGGCTGGGGGAAAGAATACTAGCCTTTCTGAACACAGTGCTTTTATTGTGGGTTGGGTGGTCCAGTATTCCTTAGTGGCCTCATTCAACAAAGCTAGATCCTTTTCTTGCTCTTTTTAGATCTTGTATGCATTTATCTGCACCCCCCAAAAAAAATAAATAAATAAAATGCTAAAAGCCTTTTGTGTGAATTTAAGTCATAGTCAGCCTTCTCCTCAAGGCCCAACAGGTCAGGCTTTGTAGATCTTTCCACAGATGCACAGGCGAACCAATAAGTGATCAGATAGAGCTATTGAGACAGCTATGTGAAGATCCATAAAACACGACCTGTTGGTGGGCATTGAGGAAAGAGTTGGAAAACACTGATCTAGAGGTATTTAAAGTAAATGCACACACAGGTTTCATAGCAGAGCATGTGTAGAAAGACATTCTGGTGCAGCCAGCCAGGCACTATGGCAAATTGTTAGATATAACCTGAGTCCAAAGGAAGAAGGGTCAGAATCTAAAGTAAAGTCTCTGGGCTCTCTCCTGTCTAAAGCCTGCCAGTGTTTTACCCTTCACTATCCCTAAACACATCTTTGCGTGAGCCACTTGGCCCAAGGTACATCCCAGCCAGAACTTCCCATAAAAGTGAATGTAATCTAAGAGAGAAAGTGAGCAGGCAGAACTGTGTAAGTAAAGGTTCTTTTTCTTTTGTGAACATCTGGCTGTGAAGTAAGGCCACCCAGAGACGGGAAGGACCAGTGCGACAAGAAAAAAAGACAACAAACACACAGGTTGGGTGAGAGAAATAACAAATGTCATGTATGCTATATGCTGGTGTCTTGTGCTTCTCTTTCCCTACAGACTTGTCAGACCAGAGGGAATATGCAGCGATGGGGCCACCGGAGACTGAAACGGCGCCAGACTCAGGTGGGTGCAAACCAGGTCAGCAGACTACTACACAAGCAGAACACATAACACATGTGCAGGCTTGTAACATCTGTTGGCATGTAATTACAGACCCAGACAAAGGGATGGCACTGAAGGGAGGGTGGCCCCATAAAAGGGCAAAGGACAGTGTTGTGGTAACTAGTGAGGATTTAGGGGGCACAGGTGTTTAAACAGGTGTTAATGTTCATTTGTTTCCTCTTTACAGGAGCCATGTTGCTCCACCACAAAGTTTTAGATATGTTCTAAAATTTTAAAAAATAAAATCAGCACCCCTCCCCAGAATCAACAAAAAAATTATAATTTTAACAATAAATAAATAAATATGTTTGAACAATGTATATGCTATGTGGTGTCCTTACTTAAAGCAGCAATCTTCAAGCAGGCTGTAGTAGCTCAAGCAGGGGTGGGGAATGGTGTGGGAAAAGAGGAGGTGGACTAGGGCCAAAAAAAGAAGGCGAATAACAGTGGGTGGAAGCAGACAACATGGGAGGCCACTGAATGTAACAACTTGGAGAAGGTAAGTCACACTACATACATGCGCACTACATGGGATGCCCCAGCTGGAACCAAGGAGGCAAGCTAAGTCACACTACATACATGCACACTGCATGGGATGCCCTGAATGGAACCAAGGGGGAAAGGTAAAAAACCACCCTGGGCATATGCCAGGATGACAGGGATGGTCATGGAACACTGAGATGGATGGACTCCAGGGCAACAGACAAGTGAAAACTAATACAAACTTGGCATCCAAGCTGAGTTCGCCAGACAAAACTCAGCTCAGCTATAATGTATGTGTACGCCAAGCAATTACAAAATTCTCAGTACGTGGCTGGGAATCATGCATGCGTTTGCAAATTCCCAGTTCACGCGTTTAACCCGAGAAAAAAAGGAGCATTCACATGGAGGCTATGAATCGGTTCTAGTGTCTTTCCATCCACAAACATGTAACTTTCCTGCTTCTTCCTACTTGCCCAGGTTATCACACAATGAGAGACTGGAAATTTAACCTGTTATCTAAATCCTCCTTACATGACCCAACTTAATGTGGCTCTAACATTCTATTAATCTACCTTTTACCATTTAAATTTTACAATTTAAGACCTTTCACTGGAATCTAGGACTGAAGCAAGCTTTTGAAAAAAACTTCTGTTGTCATTATGGGGTCTGGGTCATCACTGCCCTTAGGGTTTACATGCCAAGGTGGGTCAACTAAAATACTATGACAAATCATCATTAGCATTGCCACCTAAAGTAGCATCCACCGAGTTTTATTAATTTCATTCCTTGTCATTTCTTTCCTTCATGACCCATTGAATAGCAAATATATTAGGTAATAAGATGCCTCAATGGTGGCACTGATTAAAGGTTAATGCCCTTATTCATCAAGCGATAGCGCCAGGTAGTGTCTGACGAGCGCCAGGTAGCGGCAGCTAACGGCGACTACCGACTCAAGTACGCCCGGCGGCGGTCACAATGACGCATTTATCAAGCAAAATGAGGCTAGCGCCGGCGAGAGCGACGGCTAGCGCGGCATTCATCATGAAGCCGCCTGGACCGAACAGCGCCGCTGCAAATTCCCTCACAGCGCCAGGTATGAGCTGTCGCTCCCTGGCGATGTCCAATGCATTTCAATGGAGCAATCTATAATTATTCATAATTAATTGGTATTATTATTTTTTTTTATTTTTTTAATGTCAAAAAATCGGAGACCACTTCTGCAATGTTAGGATTTATTTTTAAGTCAAAAAAAAAAAAAAAATTGATTGTGCAGAATTGATCTAACAGGTCTGAGATTAATGTATTCATATTACAAAATGATTCTAAAAACATGTATAATGTTACATTCACAAAATATGGTTGTTTAGGGGTTAAAAACTAGTTAATACACATCGCCGCCAGCGCTCTGGGGTTTAAACAAGGAATGGACAGCGACAGCACATTCAGAGCGTGATTTGTTGATGAATATGAAGCTAGCCGTTCGCTCTGGCCATTCGTTGTCAGGCGCTCACATACAACGCTGGACCTGTGAAACAGCGACCCCCCAGCCCGTATTCAACATTACCGCACACCGACTGATTCGCTGTCATCAAGCTAACGCCGGCCAAGCACAGCGAATACTGGCTGGCGCTGAAAAAATCACGCTACAGTCGCTCATCTGTCGCTACCTGGCGCTATTAATGAATCAGCCTCCCCGTATCTGCCTGTATTTCTGAACACTGAGAACACCAGTAATCATGACCAAATCTCCAACTACATTTGCCAAATTGCAGCCGCACTTTTGCGAGCCCCCACTATGCTTCACTGTTACCTGTGGACATTCATTATTGTATCGCTCTCCAAACCTTGGTGCACCCCCAATTTGAGTCATCTCACTGTGTGAAACCCCTCAGGTCGCTAAGTAAAACTCACTTTCCCCGGTCGTAAGGCATATGTGCGGCGCTGCACTCGACAATTTTGGCTAAATGTCAATCTAGCCAAAAGCAGTCAATGGGAGCCAAGGGCACCAGCGGCCACATCCCCGCTAGCTGCAACAGGGTACATGCCCGGCTAAAGGGTTTAGCCCACGGCTCGCACCTGTGCCAATGGATAGGGAAAAAGGTAGGTTTTACAGGGGACTTAGAAGGGTTTCACACAGCGAGACATCCCGAATCTCGATGCCACGGGGGGGGGGGGGGGGGGGGGAGGGAATAAGATGGCCCAGGAGTCTCTTTCATTTATGCCTGAAAATATAGACATGCATAAATCATTCACTTAATGGGCCTAAAAGGTGCTTTTCAGAGGTCAGTTAAAAGTAGCTCAACAAGGTGGTGGTAAACAGATATCTCTTTTTCTATTAAAATAGATGAGAGATCTGTCTATGTATAGCTGACCTAAGACCATTTTAAATGTTTGCCAATCAAGAACAACGTGTATATTAGATATAAGGGCAGAAGGCTTCCCTGTGCAGAGTAAAGTTCAGCTTGGAACAGAAGGCGCTTGTCACTCATATTACTTTTAGCAAACCAAGTAGTTTGACTTTCAACAGATGTTAACTTGTTTAGAAACACACAATGGAAAGCTGTGCTATTTTTGTGCCACTGGTGTATTAACCTGTTACATCACAATGGCATAAATGTTTATTTACTGTATTTTTTTACCCATTTTTGACCCAAAAAACATCAAAAAGAACTATACATATGTCCCGGCACTCCTGCTCTGCAGGCTGGGCTGCCACAGCCGTCAGGAGGCCAGAATATCGAGGAACGGGGAAGGCAGGGTAACTGTAGCCTGATGGCTGTCCCCACCAGCTCCCCCCAGCTGTCTCCCCTCTGCTTCTGCTTCTGGTGCGTAGGCCAGCTCTGCTGGCCTCACATGTGAGTACTTTGGAATGGAAGGGGAATGGGGAATGGAAGGGGTGAATGTCACACTGTGTATGGGAAATAATATGGGGGAATGTCACATTGCCTATGAGGAACTAGAGCACAAACCAGAGGGGTTAGAGTCATGGGCTGGGGACAGGTGAGCAGCGTCACAGGTTAGAAACAGATGAGCAAAGTAACAGGCTGGGAAGAGATGAGAGGATTAACAGGCTGGGAATAGGTAAGCAGAGTCACAAGTCGCAGACAGGAAACAGGTGGGCACAGTCACTGACTGGTGCACAAGATCCGGGGGATGGAGTCATCAGCCCAGATACTTACACTACCCACCGTCTCAACAATCTCATTTTGTTAAAATCTTGTTTTCAACATTGGTGTTAAGAACTAACATGTTCCTTGAAACTGAAACTCTCAAATTTTCATAGAATGGCTATACGACCTCATCTGAGCCTCGTATGCACCCGGCAAATTCTCTCTGACACATACAACAGGTGATCAGAGTCACAGACTGGGAACAGGTAAGCAGAGTAACAGTCTAGAAACAGGTACACATAAGACATACAACCTGGCGATGCCACCAGAGAGGCAAGCCACGTGAAGCTCAGTAATCGGTGAAAAGCCTGTTACCAATCTACGTCTTCAGTCGAGCTCCTGATGGTGGAGATTGCTCAAAGCTCCAGACAGTCCTATGGTGGTCACATACTTGGGAAAGGGAAACAGAGGGCAGAAATTACACAACACAGCAGAGATGCTTAAACTTACAGCAGGTATCAGGGGACAAGTGTCTAGTCGATGGCCTAAGCCCAGCACATACACCTGAGGGCCTGGGCCCCATTACAAATGATGAAGGGCCTGGGCCCCAGTATAGACAATGGAGAGACTGGACCTCAGTACAGACAGGGCCTCAGCCCCAGTATGCAGGACAAGGAATGTCATAGGTAGGTCAGGGGTCATATGTAGCTAAAAAGCATAAGTACAATAGACAAAGAGACATTATTTAGCCCAGAGGTCTGGCTACACACACTCCTTAATGGGGAAGCATGAGGAGGGAATTATAAACACCTGTGACAGGGCAGGGAACATGAAAAAGAAGACCAAGGAGTAAGCCACATAAACACAACGGAAACACAGATCAACAGCAGGTGGCTCAACAGGGAGAGCAGCTGACTAGGAGCGATAACAGAACATGCATCCTCAATTAATTCTATGTATTCCACATTGGGCAGAGAGCTTTACATTTTAATAAATATCACCCTTGATCCAATTCAGTTTAGATGTCTTTTTCCTGGGTTGAGTTTTGTTTTAACATAATTAGTCCACGTTCATAGTTACTAGAAAGTAAAGGCACAGAAATGTTGGTGCCTTCGTGCCCTGTTGACATTTAATGACCAATTGTAAGACAAGTGCATACCAATCATTTCTTTTGCCAGAACACCCATGCATAAGAATGCTATTGAAATCCTTAGACATGACTTATACAGCTGTTTACAAAAGGCATGCATTCACATTTTGCTACATGCAATTCTGCCTATAGATTTCTGAATTTCAGCATCAAAAGCACCCCAAATACACCAGATTTTTAAAATCTCCATTGCTTGCCCATGCCCACAGAATTTTACACCTTAACTAATAATATCCTAAACTTAGACCATGTTAGAAATGTATCAATTTAGATGTAAAACTTTCAGCTACTGGTTTGGCCCTGTCCCTAAGTTAGCTGAGCTTTAAAATACCATATATATAGAAATTAAGTACCAATAAGCCGATCTCTCTAGAATTCATAAAGCTTTGCCAACATATTCCCCAAACTGTCTTAATGGGTGTTACACTTACAAGAGTGGCTTCCACCTCTCTGCGCACTGCTCATTCATTTGAAAAGTGTATGGTGGATGCACAAAGTGGGGGATGCAGCTCTGTGCACACTCAGTGTGTGGACGTTGCTGTAA
Source organism: Gastrophryne carolinensis (assembly GCA_027917425.1). Lineage (NCBI taxonomy): Eukaryota > Metazoa > Chordata > Amphibia > Anura > Microhylidae > Gastrophryne > Gastrophryne carolinensis. The sequence continues at coordinate 379,268,292 of CM051236.1, forward strand.
CGCACCCGATCCTGCCTAAAGCGCTTGGGGAGGAACACAAGGTAGGGGGATTGAAAACCTGCTTTTAAAAGAGTCTGTATATACAAAAGCTATTAAAGTCCTAAAGCCTTGAACCAATCTAATATAAAATATACAACAACAAAGGAAAAGAAGAAGGAGGCAAATAGAAGAAATGAGAAAAGAGAAAAAAGAAAGTGGGGGATCTTGCTGTGGCGAGGGTGTGAGGGTCCAAGTCCGAGTCGATTCAGCACCATGATGAGAAAAGTCACTGCTTTTTTTTAAATTCTCCATTCACTTTCATTGTCCTCCTTGATTCAGCACCAGGTGAACATTTACATTAGATTGCTGAATCACCTCCAGGGTAGACAATGCAAGCGAATGGCAGTATTTGTCCCTTAAAAAAAGGAGTGACTTTTGTTACTTGGTGCTGAATCAAACCTATTATTGTTAATTTGAGGCAATAGGCTCAATTCAGCTTGGGTCGAGAATTTCTCGTTACCAGTAGAGATGAGCGAACTTTTGAAAAGTTCGATTCGGCCGATTCGCCGAATTTCACAAAGAAATTCGGGTTCGGCCGAATCGAACTTTTACGAAGTTCCCCATCAAAAATGCCGGCATGGTGGGAGCGGGCCGGCCGGTTCCGCTGTCAATGGAGCCGGCCGGCGGGCCGGTAAAGCCGGCCGGCCCGCTCCCACCATGCCGGCATTTAAAAAACCAAAAAAAAAAAAAAAAAAAGCATTTTGCCGGCATGGTGGGAACGGGCCGGCCGGCTCCGCTGTCAGCGGAACCGGCCGGCCCGCTCCCACCATGCCGGCATTTAAAAAAAAAGCAAACACTTACCTGCAGGTCCGGAGCGTGGAGGCCGGCGCCGCTCTCAGCTGTCATCTGAGGGCGCGTCATCAGGAGCGTGGAGGCCGGCGCCGCTCTCAGCTGTCATCTGAGGGCGCGTCATCAGAGGGCGCCTCTGATGACGCGCCCTCAGATGACAGCTGAGAGCGGCGCCGGCCTCCACGCTCCGGACCTGCAGGTAAGTGTTTGCTTTTTTTTTAAATGCCGGCATGGTGGGAGCGGGCCAGCCGGTTCCGCTGACAGCGGAGCCGGCCGGCCCGCTCCCACCATGCCGGCAAAAATGCTTTTTTTTTTTTTTTTTTTTTTTAAATGCCGGCATGGTGGGAGCGGGCCGGCCGGCCGGCTCCCACCATGCCGGCATTTTTTTTTTTAATTTCAGGAAAAATTCGATCGGCACGAACCACAAAATATTCGGGTTCGTGCCGAATCGAATATTTCCTGAAATTCGGAGCGAATTCCGGTTCGTCCGAACCGGTTCGCTCATCTCTAGTTACCAGCCACATCAATGAAGGACCCGGGAACTCTCACTTTCTTGTCTGATTCAGGGGCACATGCAAGACAATCCCACATGTGCATGAAGCAGAGAATTCTCACTTCCATACGAGATTTTACAAATTGTATGACAGTTTATTGAATCACTGTCTGCGAGTTGTAAATTATTTCATTGATAAAAGTCATACTGCTATACCCATCAAGGTATTTAGCAATTCAAATGACAGCCGGCATTGTTTTTTATTTTTTGTCACTATATTAATATTTCAAAAGAATAGATAAAGTAAGCGTCCCCCTCCATGAGCCAACTTACCCAGGCATCAGGCATAAGGTTAGGAAGCATAAGTAAGAGGCAACCCACAAGAAATGTTTCAGTCCCATTTCAGACACCCCCAACTCCACCTACAGAGAAATGAGCTGGGCCAACTGACTTGCTTGGCAGTAAAGCAAGAGATGGAGTTCTAAACTACCTCCATGCTATGATCTGAGGAGTATCAATTTTTGTAATTTTGTTAAGTTTGGAGGCTTACTGAGGGTAGACCAGAGTAACAATTAGGAACACCTGATTGTGTGTTGAGACATCACGCAGGGAAGAGTCAGACAATCACAATGTCCAAACAAATACAAACAACAAGCTGTGCAGCAAGTAAGAAAAATTACAACCAATAACACTGCCTGGCCCCAGCATTTTACTTGAGGCCATCCTTCCCCACCATGATAAATTTAGTAATTAATGAGCTTAGCCCCTAGATATTACATTTCCAATTAAAAGGAAATTTGGTCTTCAAAACTTGATATTAAGCAGAATACATTTAGAAGCATTCACTTGAAGCCCAAAGATATACATTTTGTAGGGATGTGAGGGCATCAGATACAAACAAAATATCATCCACGAGAAAAAGAAAATTGAATTTGTCTTAAAACAGCCTTAGTGCCCTGGGACCCAAAGGGTAAAGCAACTCATAGCCTTAACGTCTAAAAACCTGTGTGTACAGTATATCGCATTTATTACTTTTCGTTACAAATTGTTTAGACAAATTCAATTCAATTGTTACATATGAATAATTACCCGACAATTATTCAAACATTTATTCAAACACTGTCAGAGAATAAGATAGGTAATTGACTTTTTTACGTTTTTTTATGGGTTAGGCGACATGCCTAATAGATTCTATTATGCTAGAAAACAGATTAGTGCATACAGAGGTAGGTTAGTAATAGGCCCTATATGGGGTAACCATGTGATGTTAAGAAGCCAATTAGCACTTACAGGCTGATTCATCACTAACGCCAGGTAGCGACAGATGAGAGTCTGTAGCAGGCATTTCAGAACGCCTGCTAGTAGTCGTTGTGCTCAGCCGTAGGTCGCTTTGCAGCAATTATGAATACATTGTGAGGAGTCGCTTTTTGACCAGTCCAGCGCTGTATGGGAGCGCATGTTAGCGACTGGTCAGTGCGACCGACTCACAACATATTCATTAAAAAAACAGCCTCACACACCTCCGGCGCCCAAAAATGCTTCTTTGAAGCCCAGAGCGCCGGAGGCTGTTTGATTAAAGTCTGTTTTTAGCATGTATCCACCAATAACAAAGCGAAAACATATGGAATTACATTGTTATTACATTGTAACATGAACACATTAATGCCAGACCTGTAATATCAATTCTGCAGAAATATATAAAGCAAGAAAAATATTAGAAAAAATGGCTTTTTCTAGGCCAGAAGAGGTCACAACATTATTTGAGATTTAAAAAAAAAAAATTAACAAACACATGTCCATTGAAATGTATGGGAGAGAGACAGGTAGCGAGAGGTCATACCTGGCGCTCTGCAAGGCTGAACGCCGGCTCTGTTCGCTGAGGCTGGAATAATGATGAATCGGACGCTACATGGCGTTTTCCCAGTCGCTCAACAGACTCTGCTTGATAAATAATTAATTGCGTGCCGTGTCCGGCGTTCACCTGTCGCTACCTGTCGCTACCTCTCATTTACAAGGCACTACCTGACGCTATCCCTTCATGAATAAGGCCCTGAGTTTGAATAATGTCAGAAAAATTGCCCATGTGTACATGAAAGCTTACATTACATTTTAATATATGGGGTAACCATGTGATGTTTAGAAGCCATTAGCACTTAGTTTGAATAATGTCAGTTTTAAAAATTGCCCATGTGTACATAAAAGGTTACATTACATTTTTCTTGTGCATAATAGGTGTACATCCTCCGGGCCCTCAACTGACTTCTTCATTTGCAGGGTCATCCAATTTGCAATCTATATACCACAGCATTTCTCTTTCTCCCTTTTTCAAAATATCATCCACAACAGGAGGGGTTTTATGTAAATTTCTGCGCTGCCACATCCAAGCCCAAGATTGTCAGGCTTTGCTAGATTTTACATTTGATGAATGTTATACAAAATGGGCTGTGCTGTGTGTATTAGAATGCATAGGCTGAGTAGACAATGCTGTGGAATCGAGGATTAAACTGGACCAACAGTCTGGCACAGTTGGAAAAGAAAGGAAGTAGCCATTTTGGAGCTTCCTCTCCCAGCATCTCAGCCATGCTGCTGCCTGGATTCAACTGACATAGCTGACAGTGCACAATAACAGGAAGCCCAGCAGCACTTCCTGTTTACAGATGACCTACAGATGCATGAGCTGCCATTTTGTTTTTTAACATTTTCCGTAGCAGGAGTTAGAAAAAGGTAATTTAATTCTTATGTGCAGCAGTCTAAATTGCCCTGGGGAGGGATGCATATAAGCACTGTTTGTTGTGTTGGTCTGGTTTAAGTCATTTTTAACTGTCGGTCCACTTTAAAGGTAGGGAGGGTCAGTCACATACCTTAAATTAAGTGAGATAAATAAAGAGATCAATAGGCCAAAAGAAGAATCAATAGGGATTCGTTTTCTTTTTAAAATGGCCAAAGGGATAATCAATAAAGGGTATGAAAGTATACACAAGGAAGTGGGCATTGAAGAATCAGGTGCAGGATGGATGAGGGTAGTCTGTTGCCTGTCACTATTTATGGGTCTCAAGATGGTGTGGTTTTTGCCCCACCCTCAAACGCAATAACATAATAAAAGGCTTGAGGTCAGTTACACCACCAGTCAATAAGGGTAGGATAGAGTGCCACAATGAAATCTGGCAACAAAGAGCCATGCATGTATTTTAAGCACAAACTCATTATGGTGTTGAAAGTGATCTAAAATGAGCAACTGCAGGTACTTTTTTAAGCATCCTGGCATTACCAGGGAAGCCCTAGGAAACACAATCCATGGTTTTCTGCACCCTATGGTTTTCTAAAACTTGTGCTGCAGCATGGCTTAATCACACTGTACCATGTAACAAGCCAAACAGGACACGGGCTGCTGTCACAATGTAAAGGTGCCACACACATGCTATTACAAAGTAATCAGCCAGGGGAAGTTGTAACAGCAGGACATGGGCTTTTGCCACAATGTAAAGTGTGCAATGCACCCTGTTGTTGCAATGCTTACAGCTGATTGCCATGTACCAGATCCCTCTAAAAGGTAGCACATCTGTAGGTCCACAAAGTTTACATCTTTCTCCTTTCCCTAAAAATAACTTTTTGATAGAAATTGCTGCTTTTTGATTATATTAGTGAGTTAATATAAGGTTCCATTCAAACTTAATCTTTATTGTCTTGTTAAGGAAAAAATAGATTAGCTGCTAAGGGAAAAATTCACAGTTTTTTATGCGTGATATTAAAATGTTTCTGCCTCATCCTATATCTTAGCATTGTCTACTTAAATCCACAAACTGTTTCTAATGTAACATCACTATCTAAAACAGTAGATAATTGTTCTTCATCAACACTGCTAATAGCAAATAAATAATTAGGGAAAATAACAATTATTATGTTATTCTAAGCCTCAAACCTTATTCTTATGTTCTGGCTGTTAATAGTTTACAGCATTCAACACAAGAAATAAATACAAAACTGTAAAACATTATTTTTAAGATACACATTGTTCAGAGTCAAGGATAACCTCTTATACACAGTTAATCTTCAAGTGTCCTACAGTATACTTTTCAATACTTAACAAAGTCATGTGTTGTCATGATCAAATATGCTTTTCTTGATTTAAAAGTACATATAATCAAATATATTCAGCATATAAAAAACATTTTGTTACATTGTTATCTAACAAAGCAATAATCATTTGTTCAGCCACAGAGGAGTACTGTACATGCTTGTCAGGAACAGTAATTAAACATTGTGGCCACTCACCTCAACGTTTCTGATCTCCGTTCTGCTGAAAAAGTCACACAGAGGCTTTAAGAACCCTGATACGAATCTAGTTAAACAGTAGACTGAAGAACAAAATGTGTTTGACTTCACCAAGACTCAGATTCAGAAATCCTACCCTTGAATGAAACCCTATCTTGCTTTGTTGAATTCATTCTCCGAGTGCCTGCACACGCTCAGGTAAAAGTCTTGAGTCTGCTTTAAAGGGAAAGGAGGACGCATACACCAGCCTATTATATAATTTTCAAAGCTTTCAAGAGGTATGAAGAAATGTCTTTGAACAGAAATAACTGCGCTCCTATGAGTATTGCTTTCTGGAGTACAAAGGGTCTTTACTAAGCAGCTATGTTATGTCAGATGCTTGTGTCTGCTAGTAAAACAAATGCACGCTTACATTATATTAGTATTATAAAGCTATTGCTAACAGTAAATATGTCTTTATATATAGACTACTACTATACTAAGGCATTCTAAAGTAGACTAAAGTAGACTTTTAAAATCTCTAAATATAATCTAACATAATTAGCAGCATTACATAGCTGTTAATTGTCTACTCCAGGGGTCAAGACCAACTTTTTTTTTATCATGTATCACTTACAATCATCTTCCAATTATGTCAAGAACTACTTGGGTGGCATGTGTGGGTTGTGGGCCTTCTAAAACTGTGATAAAACACACAACACATCTATTTAAATTGCATGAAACACACAAAAATATAAATAGTTTTCATTACTCTTACAAAACTGGTTTGTAATTAGGGAGAAATTCGGCTTTGGTGTAGCATAGATGGAAGCAGATCAGGCCACCTGATAGGGTTAAGTACCATTGGTTGGGAAACCCAGGTTTAGACAGGCTATCCCTGTCTGAGATCTATCCCATAGGGTCAGCAGAGGATTTACTAGGTATGGGAGTTCCCGCCTCCCTGGACGGTACTCGGGGTCCATCCAAGGCAAGGCAGTCAGACTAATTGGAGAAATGTCATTTTCCAGTAAAACCCATTGCTTACTCCCCTTCTGATGAAACCAGTCAACAAGCCGCACAAATACCGCAGCTGCGTGATACGACTTCATATCAGGGACCCCTAACTCTCCTGCGTTTTTAGGCCTACAAAGTGTCCTCCTATTCACCCTGGGCTTCCTATTATACCATACAAAATTGAAAAAAGCAGCCTGTAGCTGCTTAAAGAACCCCCATTCCGGCAGTACCGTCAATTTTTAACATATTTGTCAACCCCAGCCAGGAGTATTGCTTTTTAGCATACGTTTTCAGGCTCTCCATAGTGCTGTTGAGGAGTGGTACATAGTTCAGTTTATAGAGTTTCCCCAGTTCAGTGGGTACCTGTACCCCTAGATATTTTATCGAATCCTTTTGCCACTTAAACGGGAAATTTGTCTGGATTAATTCCTAGGTCCGTTCGTCCAGGGATATGTTCAAGATCTCAGTTTTGGCCATATTAACTTTGAAATTACTTAGCTTGCTAAACCTATCAAACTCCCGAATGATAGAGGGCAGAGAGGTATGTAGGGAGGTTATGTAAAGAAGGAGGTCATCGGCAAAGAGGGAGAGCTTATATTCCCTCCCCCGGCACGGCACCCCTTTGATGGAGGGATTGGCTCTTAGTGCATTCGCCAGGTGCTCCATTACCAGAACATAGAGCAAGGGGGACAAAGGGCACCCCTGTCGCGTACCATTCCAAATATTGAAAGATCCAGAGAGGGTGCCGTTAACTTTAACTTTGGCAGTGGGGTTGTGATAAAGCGCCATGATTCTATCCAACATAATTGGTCCTACTCCCACCTGGGACAGTGCAGCTCTTAGAAACCCCCAGTGCACTCTATCGAATGCCTTCTCTGCGTCTACCGCCAACAGGCATGCCGGGACTCCCCTCATTTGGGCATAGTGTACTAACGAGACTCCCTTCCCGAGACAACTCCGACTTGATCGTTGTGTATCAGCGAGGGTAGCAGAGGTTGGATCCTGTTCGCCATAATTTTGGTGAACAGTTTGATATCCACATTGATCAATGAGATCGGTCTGTAATTACCCGGAGTGATACCATCTTTCCCAGGTTTCAGAAGGACCGTAATGTGGGCCTCCAGGGTTTGTCTCGGGAAGGGGCAGCGACTCGACACGGAATTAAATACCCTCGTCAGAAAAGGGGTGAAAAGGGGTGATCAGGGTTCCCGTCATTTTATGGAACCTGGGGGTAAACCCATCTAGCCCCTGACTCTTCCCTGAAGGGGTCCCCTTTATGGCCTGTGCAACCTCCTCTTGCCTTACCGGATCCCCCTAACCTCCCCTGTGCTCCACGGACTGAAGTGTTGTCAATGTTATATAGGCTCGAATAGTAGGATTGGAATCCGGCCGCTATTTGGGGGGTCTTATTTATTTTCAAACTGGGGGTAAATGTACAGCCTTGCCTTGGGTGGAGTGACCAAGCCAGAAGTATACCACACTTGTCTGAGTGCTCGTATAATGTAAGGGGGGAAATAAGAAGAAGGGAGAAGATAGTTCAGAAATTCTTTTCTATCTGTCCTCTTTTTATCTATTTGGTACCTGCTCCCGTTTATTCTAGGTAAAGAGTGCCCCTTAATATTCTGAATTTGTTAGGGGGGTTTTTGTTAAGTGTTACCTGCCTTACCTTAATTGGTTTGGCAGGGGTACAGAAAACAAAAGATAGGGGGCTTTACTCTATACCTTTTCTTTTTTAGCTGGTTTGTGTGTTACCTTTGCATAGTATTACTATATAAGATATTTTATACATTATTCATTGTTTTTATTAAATAAAATTAAAAGAACAATATAAAGAAGACATTTTTGTAGAAAGGATTACAAATGTGCCTCCAATATTAATTGCAGATCATTTTCATTTATTGTTTGTGTTACCATCACATTGTTTTGATCAGTCTCATAGTACAAATTTTGTTTGTAGCAAATAGTTCAGTTTGTAGCAAGTGTTTTTTGGTTTGTAGCAAGTGGTACAGTTTGTCGCAAGTATATTGCACCCTTCAAGGAGGTGTAGAAGCGTTTCGCATTATTGCTTCCTCAGTACACCAGTTACTATAATATAAAATAAGAGATGCGCATATATATTTACATCTTGACTTCTTTCTATAGACATACTCATTACTTACATTTTCCTTGTCTTTAGTGAGTGCACTTACTTGTAATTGCATGTGGGGTTAGGTTTCAAATGTATTCCATTGGATATTTCTTCTGGATAAGCCAGTTCTATTTGGAAGAGGAGGGAGGGCCAGTCTTATTATTACTACTGTTCAAAACTTATGAGTTTTGTATCTGTGTATTGTTTCATTGTTACCTTTATATTCTGTTTGCTCGTTTGGTCTCTGTAATGAGATTATAATATACATATGGATTTCTCAAATGGACCTTGTAGTACTGCCTTCAGGTAAATGTGTGCAATATTTTACTTTACCTTGTTCTATGGTGTGGCCAGCCTGTTCGCCGCGTTGTACCGGTTTCCCCGACCTTAAACTTCTGGTGGGGTTGCGCTTATGGAAAGGTGGGGCTCCATGTGTCCCCTGTGTATCCTCGCTCTTTAAAGGAGTCTGCTTTTGAAATGCGCGCTGCTCGCGTTATGTGGCATGTGTCTCCTTTCCTCCCGCTATTTAAGCCTCCACCTTATGTCGCAGGGGGCCGCACTTCTGAGGGGGTCTGCCCCTCAGTACTGTCCTGGCCAATGTCAGGGCCGGACGTGGGGAGAGAGGGCGGGTCCGTCGTTCCGACGCCGTTACCTCATTTCCCGTGCGGCCCCTTCCGGTTACTTGGAACGCGTTACTTAGGGCGCGTGCAGCCATGATTTTGGTTATTAAACTCTTCTCCTAGTATGCGCCGACATTTTGTTGATGTCTTAATAAATAGTATTGGGGCCGTTTGTTTGGATGTAATTAGTCTATGGTCTGCATATGTTACTGGCGCCATTTTCCTGAAGTCTAAGTGTACTATGCTATTAACCTTATTCCGAGGTATAAATATCTGTTACATATTATATTAACTTGCGCCCTGGAAAGTTGCTAATTACCTCTCTTTATTTCACTATGTTTAATTGTAGGTTTTGCCAGTCTTAGGATATACCAAGGAATACATTATATATTAATTGCGCTGATGCATTTTTGGCGCCTGATTTTTGTTCATTCATGCCCATAGTATACCGCATTAGTGTTTGTTAATTTGGGTTACTGTGTCCACTGTTCTTAATTATTATTTACTTACAAGTATTGTGCACTCACTATTACATCAAGATTCATGTTGTGACATGAAAAATAAAATTATAAAAAACAAAAAGTTATTTAGGTAAACAATAATAATAAATAAACAAAAAATAAACAATGTTGGTCATTTCTTTCATTTCATATCTTTGATTAGTCTTGTCTTTTCTTGTCTGTGTGTCTATATATAATATATAATGGGGTTGGGATACAAGGGCTTCTTATTATTACTCTCTATATGTGTTTGGGATTTAGTTCAGGAAAGGGACAAAACTGCAAGTATCATTTAAGCCAGGGGAATGTGTGGCTTTGAGCATTGTTATCAATTTAGTTTCTTTTTGTTTAGTTATATCCCCTCCTCTAGGGTGTGGATGAACTCTATCTAGGACTTGAAAGTAGAGACCCTCTGGGGATCCCTTATGATATGTGGCAAAATGTCTGCCCACTGGTGTCAGTATATTCATCTTTTTAATGTCCCTGACATGTTCATAGATTCTATTCCGTAATTTTCTATTGGTTTTTCCTATATTGTACTTAGGGCACGTACAGGTTAGGATATATACCAGATCAGTGGAGTTACAATTTCCAAAGTGTCTCGGTTTTATTATGGTGTTTGGGGATATCATGATTTCCTGCACTTGTTTTACATATTGGCAAGAGCTACAGCTCTGGCAGCGATATGTCCCTTTGATAGTGCTCTGTTCAACATAGTGACTCAGTATTATATTGTCCCTATGGACCTTGCCCGTCTGAAAGTTAACTTAGGACTGTCTGGGACAAATTTGCCTATATCTGGATCTCTTCGTAATATATACCAATATTTCTCTAGAGTATGTCTGATTTCTTTGTGTTGTTTGTTGAATGTTAAAATGAATGGTGTGAAGCCAAGTTTTTCATTCTTGGCTCCTTTCACTCTATTCTGGTTTAACATTGTGTCTTTGTTTTTTTCTTTCGCTCTTTTGTATGCTTGTTTCAGTACCTTCTGACTATACCCTCTAGCCAGTAGGCGGGATCTTATCCCATCTGCAGCTGTTTTAAATTCTGTTTCCTCTGTACAGTTCTGTTTAGCTCTTAAGTATTCCCCGTACGGTATACTATTCTTGAGGGGATTAGGGTGAGAGCTTGATGTCCTTAATATATTGTTCATTGCAGTTTCTTTGCGGTAAAGGCTTGTGGATATCTGTCCCTGGCTGTCCAGTTTAACCTTCAGATCTAAAAAGGACACTTCCTTCTTGTCATAGGTTAATGTAAATTTGAGATTCAGGTTGTTAGAGTTGAGTTTCTCCACAAATTCCACTAGATTTTCTTCCGTGTCTTCCCATACTATTAAAATATCATCTATGTATCTAAGCCAAAGAGCTACTTGGTTTGTTTATTTGTTGCTTTCTTCCTCCCTCCACACTTGATTTTCCCACCATCCTAAGTAAAGGTTTGCAAACGATGGGGCACAGGTGGTCCCCATCGCTGTCCCTTGGAGCTGATGATATAGCTGTTTGTTGAATAGGAAGGTGTTGTGTGTAAAAATGAATTCCAGTAGTTGTAGTATTAATTGGTTATGGTCATGTTGTGAAATGTCTGTTTGGTCCAAATAGTATTTGACAGCTGTTAGTCCAAGCGTGTGTGGAATGCTTGAATACAAGGCTTCAATGTCAAGTGTCACTAGCAGGCTGTGTGTGGGAATGGTTAGGTTCTGTAGCATTTGTAGTAGATGGGGGGTGTTCCGGGTATAGGATGTAAGTGAGTGAGTGCTTGTATAGGCGTGCCCTACACCTATCTCTGAATCTGAGGTAGCATTGATCGTAGAGCCCCTTTAACTTCTGCCTGGCCTCTATCAACTCTCGTAGTCCCCCAGGAGATAAGAGGGTTTTGTGCGTTCTCTCCAACTCCTGTATGCGCTCCAACGTTTCAGCAATCTGTCGAGCTCTCTCCCTCTTGAGCCTCGCACCATGTTTGATAAAGACCCCCCCGCAGCATACACTTGAGCGCCTCCCACTGTATCGGCAGTGTAGTATCGTCATTGCTATGGTCATGATGAAAATTGGTTATCACAGCCCTGATCTCAGCCATGCATAGCATATCTTTCAACAGATTATCGTTAGACGCCAAGTGTATTGCCTGGGGGGTCGCGTCCAGTATCGGGAAGCTCAAGAAAACAGGGGCATGGTCTGACCAGAGCATCTGACCAATCGAGGACTCAGGGTCCATTGCAAGGGTGTGATGACTCAGGAGGAAATAATCTAGCCTACTATACATATTATGAGTGTGGGAGAAGTACGTATAGTCTCTCTCCCCCCCCCCATGGAGGACCCTCCAAACATCTACCACCTGCAGGGACTGGAGAGCTTTGTGGAGTCTGTTAAGGCTAGAGTGGGGGATTGCATTGAGGGCTGTGATACCACCTGTCATAGTACCTATTTTTGATTTCGGGGATTTTCCCTTGACAAAAATGCATCTCTTGTAGAAGGGCTATGTCCACTCTTTCTTTATGAACTTCTTACAAAATTTTGGCCCTTTTCTCTGGGATGTTCAACCCCTTGGCATTAAACTAGGTTAGACTTATCCATGCAGCTAGGTTACAGGAGAAGGGTGCCTACCCGTCTAGATGATGTCACATAATTCACATTACACTACCCAGGCCCTAGGGATCAGACCCAAGACCGCCCAGAGAGGAAGGCAGGCGGACAATCAGAGAGAGAGAACAAGAGGACAGGAAGAGAAGAAAGGAGGAACAGAAGAAGAGAAACAGAACAATGAGACTAACAAACTAACAAACAAACAAACAGGCCCTCCTTAAAGAGGGGGCCAATTAGACACTAAGAGGGCCGTAGCCCTCAACAACACGCAAATCCCCCTGGCTTACAGCCAATGGGATGGCGCGAATACCTAGATGGGGAAGTGGCCTCGCTACTCAGGAATATGCTCCCGCCGATGCCCTTAGGGTCATGAGTAAAGGCACCAAACCCACCTAACCTAAGGAGCCAAAAGCACGTCACCAAACAATTGAACCTCGGGGAATGATGAGCCCCCAGCGACCACGAGACTGGACAGCCAAAGCCTGCTCCCCCTTGCACCAGGACGGCGGGCCACCCCCCTCTGAACCGGCTCGAAAAAGGAGTCGCCAGGCCCAGGGGAGAGAGCTCGCCCCCCAGACAGATCACATCAGGCCACAGAAAGGCCAATTCAAGTCAGACCATCTGATCAAGTCTCCTGCTCGCCGGGTAGCAGCAAAGGGGAGACAGCCCCTAATCCCCTAGCCAGTCCCCCGGGGGCACAGCTGCCTCGGGTAGGACCGCTTGTGAATTAGAAGAGAGGTGGGGGGGATCGGCCAACAGAAAAGGGGGTAAAACAGTAATAACAGTAATAACACAGAGCTACATCAAGCATCTGTGGCTGTATATAGGGAGCCAAAGGGGTCCCTAACGCTCTGGGTTCCATCTGGACCTCCCCCCGCTCACGAACCCATTTGGGGCATCTATGGGCCCTCTGCAGAAGCGGGGGGTGGGCAGTGGGCCACGCGGGGCAAAGTCCAGCCAATCTGGGATCGGAAAAGGCTCCAGGCCCAAAAATTGAAACATGTTGGACAAGTCCGCCTTATTATGGAGCGCAAAGAGAATTGTCCTTACGGACGGGTGGCCCCATTTATACGAGGCCCCCATCTCCAGAAGCCTGTCGAGTAGAGGGCGGAGCATTCTTCTCATCTGTAAAGTACGACCCGACACGTCCGGCAAAATTGAGATCTGCGAGCTCCGCCACTCAAACCGGCCTCGGTCCCACGCCCGTCGCAAGATATCTTCCTTAACAGTGAAAAAGTGGATCCTGCACAAGACATCCCTAGGCGCCTGGGGGTCTCCAGCCGGGCCGCCCGCTACTCTGTGAATCCGATCGATGTTTATCTCAGAGTTTTGGGGTCTCCCCCATAAGGAGTTAAACAGTTCCGTGGCTGAGGCGCGCAATACGTCCGCTCAGACCAATTCAGGGATGCCACGGATCTTCAGGTTGTTTCGCCTATTCCTGTTTTCTTGGTCGTCCACTTGAAGCTTGAGCTCGTCATCTGTTGGTGGTGTTGCGCTTGCACTCTTTCCAGGTTTGCTAACCGAGTCTCGTGGTCTGTTTGGGAGTCCTCGAGGGTGGCCACTCTAGGGCAGAGGATTTCTGTTGTATGTATTCGATTTCTCTGTGTAGCGCTCTTTCAATTCGGGTCGCCATCGCTTCCAAGTCCACTTTAAGCTCTGCTTTAGTCGGTAGGTATTGCAGGATAGCCTGGAGGCTGGGATCGATAGCTGGAGTTGAACTTGAAGGTGGCCGTTCGCTCGGGAGAGACGGTGACCTCAAACGAGAATCAGCGTGGCAAGAATCTGGCTGCCAGGGGGAGCCTGCAGTAATGGATCCCAAGGGGCTGGGGTATACCTGCCCGGGGGTTGCTTCGCTGAGCGAATCTACACTGGACCCGACGACCACTCCATGACATTTATTTTGGAGGTGTTTTGTGGATACTTTGGGTGGGCTGCGCCGCACACCCCCAAGCCCGCCGGTTCGGAGTGAGCATCAGCCTGCACCTTCCTTGCTGCTTTAGATCTGATTAGGGGCGACGGGGCAGAGTCCTCCCTTAGGGCTGCTATGCTGGGCTCATACAACAAAGTGTGGGGTTCATTGGCCCCAACGCAGATCGCCCCAGATTCGAGGCCCACCGGGTGTTCCGCCACCGGGAGTGTTGAGGTTGCCAGTCCGCCCCTGTCATGCTTTGCAGTATGTCGGAAGGGAGCGCAACACCGCCTGTCTTCTCAGATGAGGTGGCTGTCACAGCTCCCTCACCGCAGACTCCCCTCCGCCCCCCCTCACAACTCTCTCGGCTCTCCTCAGAGCCGGCTTCGCTGACCGGCGCGTCCTCCTCTTCAGCGCCGCATCTAGCAGTGACAGCGGGCGGCTGCTCCCGCCCCCTGCCTCTCCCCCGCTCCTCTCAGCCCGATGGCTCGTCGCCGGTCTCTGCTCCCGACGCCGGTCCCAGGGTGGGCCCTGGGGTGGAAAAAAGCCCCCATATAAGTCTTAGGGGGCACTTTAACGATGCCCCCGCCTTCTTCTTCCTATTGCCCCCCATTAGGCTTGTCAGAGAAGAAAAAGGGGTGCTCAGATCAACTTAAAAATCTTGGGCTAGACAGGAGCTTCTAACCTTGCTTCCTCACTCCTGCATGCCGAAGCCACGCCAAGGGTTTGCTTTTTATGAAAATAAGTAAGAAAGAAGTGTATGTAGCTTTACTTTTTATCTTCTTCTTGGTCACTACATTCAGTCCAAGTTTGTCAACCAGAGTGGAAAGTGGTGAGCACTTAGTGTATATTGTATTATATAGTATATATTACAGGCTTCCTGTGCCAATAGCAGGCATTTAGTCCTTATGACACCCATGAGCTTTTTGTATTATAATCTGTTAGATCACTAAACATCCCTCTAGGCTTCTCTCCAATTAGATAAAAAAAAGAAAATGAGTAAAAAGAATATTAAAGAACTTTAGGACAGGGCTCCCTCTCTTAAAGTATTATATCTTTAAAGGGTAAGTCCACTTTTAATTGAATTCTTGAAAGTGTATATTTTTTTTCAAGAGTATATGCTGAAGGTGCTGAGCTGATCTACATTTTTTTTTGTTTTCACCTTGTTAGCAAATGTGTGTTTTATGGAAACGGTTTTCACTACCTGCAATATGTTGCTATTGGCAACGTAACTAAGCCTGTACACCAAGATGAAGTGAGAAGTGAGTCATGCACACACAGAACCATGCCACTATGGTCACTGCAGGTCAATCAAACTTACATATGCCCAGCAGAAGTGTTCAACTATCTGCAATCTGTTGCTATTGGCAGTGTACATCAAGTCTGCACTTGGTGTACATTGCCAGTAGCAACAGATTAAAAATTGCTTTAATAAAACACACATTTGCTAACATTAGAAAAAAATAAAAACACTAGATCAGCTGAGCGCCTTTAGGACATCAATTTGACACACAAAATTATACACTTTCAAAAAGTCTATTGACAGTGGACTTAAAGGAGCAGTATCGCGAAATATGCATTTAAAAAGATGAATAATTAAATAGCCACACAATAGCTTCTAACATGTGTATAAATAATGAGGCGATAGAAAAAGGAAAAAATATATGCCTTTCTTTTAAATTGTATAATGACAATGGCTCAGTTCATTTGCTGAATAGGGGGATCTGCTGGGTTGTTTTTAGTGAGCTGCTTCATTTAGCCCACTGGTCTCCTAGCAACACTTTACCTCAGAGGCTGACACTGTAATCAGTGGTAACGGCTGTGTGTGTGTGAGGTGCTGCTTTTGTTATGAGACCAGGTGACTCAAATGTGTAAAATCTATACAAAATAAACTAAACTGACTGAAAATGACTGAAATTCTTCTTTGAATAACTGTGCAGGAAAATCTAAAGGTATTAAAGTGGAACAAAACCCTGAGTGGCCGACCCTGAAGTCCATAAGACCCGGCCATTGACCTTGCCCCTTGGGCATTCTAAATCGGGATGTCCCACTGTGTGAAACGACCCCTGGATAACCACAGATCCCCCATTTTTCTGGCGCGCTCACGCAGATAGTCATTTAGACAGGCCGGGCGGCCAGGAAGGTTACTGCTCAGGCTCCCCATCTGTGTGCAAACAGCGCTGATTGGATGAGAGCCCGCGCATGCGCTGTGGGACAGGGAAAGGTACGTTTTCACAGGCGAACTTGGGGATTTCACATATCAGGGCATCCCAAGTCGGGATTGCCCCTAGGGGCACAAAACAAAACTCCATATAGTGAAAATCCTTGGTTGGGCTTTGCTCAAAACACACAAAGCTGAAAGAAAGATTATATGGAAAAATGTGTTGAGAAAAGAGAGAGAAAATGGTAAACTGAAAGATTCTTCAGCAGAGCCAACATGAAGGGAAAACTGTCAAAATCAGCTAAATGACTTCTAGAGCTTTTCTCTCTGTTTTAGATATATGAGTTCTGGCCAGGCAATGTTGCAATGTTGTTATCTTATGCTGGACGGCTGCCAGCACTGAACAGCTGATACTTTGATACATTGTTTCCCCCTCTCCTCAGCGTGGAACAGGCCAGAGTGTCGTCCCCACACTCAGAAGACATAAACATGAGCTATTAGTCTCCAGCTGCACAACACACGCATCATTTTTTTCTACATTTGTAATTCTTACTCCAACACTTACCTACATTCAAAGTACCATTTAAATATAAGTCACCAAGAAAAATTCACGATACTGCTCCTTTAACCTTTAAACTCTGTAACATCTTGTTTGTAATAGTGAATCCAGTGTATGTTTTAGCCAGTCTGTAATTAACATTGTGTACAGAGCTACAGAAGATGGTGCCATATAAACAAACAATGATAAACAAAAATAATAAAAGACCTGAAAGGCTGAGTTTCAAAGCATACGTGTCTTACTACCAAGGCAGTTGATTTCTGCCAAACTATATAACTCTTTTTCCAAGCGAAGCCTTGCAATTTTCTCTATACTCGGGCAGGCTGATTCATCATTAGCGGCAGGTAGCGACAGATGAGCGTCTGTAGCAGGCATTTTCAGAGCGCCCGCTAGTAGTCGCAGTGCTCGGCCGTGAGTCGCTACTTTATAGCGACTCAGTCGCTGTTCAGTAATGGTGAATACATTGTGAGGAGTCGCTATTTGGAGTCGCTATATTTGGTAAATCAAGTTTACCTTTGGGTGTACTTTAGGGTGAGCCGTGTAACTTACATCTATTTGAGTTTTTCAACTTATACACACTTAAATATTCCATATAAAATGTTCTAATTTTTCCCCAAAAAACACCTACCCATGTGATGGAGCATTTCTATAGGTAAGGTTAATCATTTTTTCAATGAGATAAGGATATTTTTTAAGTTTGGAAACAACAGCATCCTATGGGCTATGCTAAAGAATTTGCCACGTTTTTCTGCATAGCAAATAGGCTGCTGTTGCTTCTAAAATTAAAAAAAATCTGTATCTCATTGGAGGAATGATGCACCTCACTTGTAAAAATTCCCCATTGCATGGGTATGTGACTTATTGGGAAACATTAGAAAAACATTTGTTATAGATTTTTTCAGTGTGTTCAAGTTAAAAAGCTCATTCACAAGTAAGAATAAATTCACACCCAAAAGCACATAAAGTCAAATTTTAGTATGACCTCCATTGCTATGATTTTTTTTTTGCAGCAATTTTTCATTTTATTCCCTGAGTTAAACCTAGCCCACCCTTCCCCAAATAACAGGGAGAAAAAGGTAAGATATAAGAAGAAAGAAAAAGAAAATACACAGACATAAATAACAGGTATGTGAGCTATGTGCCAGCGGATTTAGAAATATTACCCTTTGATTTACTGTTTATACTACCCCTAGAGACAAGACGTTCCAATGTAGAATGCCCAAAGTGGGGATCAATTTACTGTTAAAATAATATACCGGACCCAGCAGGTCCCTGGTGTTGGTGCACCCCCAAACATCCCCATGTACCCTCTGGGGTACGCATACTGCAGGTTAAATACCAGTGTCTAAAGGGTAAGCATTTAGAGGCATTTAAGTATGTATCTAGCCCTGCAGGTATTCAAGTGACTGAGTGAACTCTTCCCAATAGTACCAGGTTTTTGGGTACTTCTGGACCCCATTGCTATGTCTAATAATTTAGCTAAAGAATCATAGGAGAAACAGCATGTTTCCAACATGACTGAATATATGCCTTAGCGGCACTCATCATTTGTCCCAATAGGTATTTCTGATATCTACCTTTTGACATGTCGACTAAGTGTAGAAGGTATCCTGCTTGTCGTTGTGAAGGTTTGTGAAGGTTTGAACTTTTCCTAGAATGCTGATAGGTCCGGGCAGGACCAGAAAATATTTAGCATGGTTCCAGGTAGCTGCTGGCATCTTCAACATACATGTGAAGTTTTGGGGACGTTTTTTGGCAGTTCAGTTGGGATTCTAAACCATCTTGATCATTTTTGTATGAGGTTTTCTAAAATTGATAGGATAATGTTCAGACAATGTCCTATTTAGTTCTTTCTCCCAATACATAATAAAATTATCAAGGTAGGATTCATCTGGTGGGAATACTATTGAGAAGATATAGGAGAATACTCTCCTCACCAGATTGAAACAGTCAGAGGTCTCTCTGTGAAGGGCAGGGAATATCTTAAGTAATGTTTGAGGTGCATGGAGCACCAGAACCCTAGTATGAGGGGGCCAGAGTCTTGTGCAGTAAATGCAATCAAACCTGCTTGGATCGAATTGAGTGGCTAGCTGTAAATGTATTTCTATTGTATCACGTCCTGAAGATCGGGCATAAAAGCTAGCTATGAAAGTTAGGGTTACTCATAATCGAATGGAGAAGGGATGGATGGTGAGAGGCTAGCTGTCTTAAAGATCCAGTTGATCAACTTCATGGTAGGGGGTATTGTATGGTGTTTGGCTACACCTTGAGATGTTAGCCACAAGAGTCCTGCCAATGGTTTTGTTCGCTTGTCCATAACACCACTCTGGAGAGGTTACCACAGGAGTTCCACCAATGGTTCTGTTGGCTTGTCCATGACGCCATTCTACCACCCTG
The DNA here is from genome assembly GCA_027917425.1 of Gastrophryne carolinensis. Classification (NCBI taxonomy): domain Eukaryota; kingdom Metazoa; phylum Chordata; class Amphibia; order Anura; family Microhylidae; genus Gastrophryne; species Gastrophryne carolinensis. The sequence goes on from CM051236.1 coordinate 379,287,731, forward strand.
ATGTGATACAGCATTATAAGATTTCCAATTGGGAAGACTTATCCCACCAGCTTTCGTTTGAAGGCTAAGAAGTGAGCTAGCTAGTCGATTTTCTTCCACAAACAAACCATGAGCAGTGTTTAGAAAGCTGATTAAGAAAGCAGGGAAGACATGAATTGGGAGAGTTTGGAATAAATATACTACCTCTCGGAGCATGTTAAAGGTAAATTCCACTTTCGAATTTAGAATTTTTATAGTGGAATTTGGAATTTTTTATAGTGTATATTTTTTGTTCCAAAAAAGGTATTAAACATATTTTTTTTCTTATGTCTGTACATGTGTGTTTTATGGAAGCAGTTTTCAGTACGGCATGACCGCGCGTTGAACATTTTAGGTCCGCAGTGACAGGAGGAATTGGGCCAATCAGCTTCTTTATAATGGGCTACTGTCAGTAGATCTAGAGGAAGACCCATATTTAAAAGCCTGTTCCTCCTTTTCATCTAGGAGACTACCTGAGGCATGGTTAGAATTGTCACCAGAGGAAGATGGTCAGTCATTTTGAGATGGACCATGTCCTCTCACTGGAGTTTCAACTAATATGTTACTGGAGGAGCATGTTTTAACCCTTCTAATGCCAGCCACTTAAAATTTACGTACCTCTCCTACAGTTAAACTCCAGCTACCTATATTTTACCTACCTAGCTGTCCCCTCTGATTCCTCTTCTTGGGCTCTTCCGGCTTCAGGAGAGGGCCTGGAATAGGCCCCCCTTCCGTTCACCTGTGGCTAATGGCTAACTTGCCATTAACCCTCAGCCCCCCATAACCTGCCTCTCAAAAGCCGGGGGGTGGGCAGAAGAGCCCGACAGAAATGACGGCTATGTGGGTTTTTAGCTTGCAGGACGGGAGGCCACCGAAGCTGCCCCTGCGCCCTGTTCTACAAGCCCTGCAAAGCTGGTCCCTGGGCTGGTTATGCTTGGAAGGGGGGGGGGCACGCCATTTAATTTTGGATTTTTAAGGGTTTTTAAACCTCAAAAAGCCCCCTAACATAGGGTCCCCCATGCCATTTTTAAATTAACCCTTGTCCCATGTCCCATCACTCAGCAGGTATAAAAGGCTTCCAGCAGCAGAAGCAGCAGTAGAACAGAAGCCAGAGTGATCGGCGTGGGACACAGTGTTCGGGGATGGATCCATGGCAAGTAAGTATTAAAAAATAAAACAATAAAATATTTTTTTGGATATTTGTGTGTGTGTCTGTGTGTGTTTTTTTACATTTAACCCTTTGTGAACTGGTAAGGATCCATGAGATCCATAAACCCAAGCAAGTGACCTGCGGCATGGAATTAACCTTCAGCCCCCCCATTACATGTCTCCCCTAGCCTGGGGGGGGGGGCAGAAGAACCCATGGCCCATATAGGCTATGTAGGCTAGACATTTTCAAGGTCAGGGGCTACCGAAGCTGGCCTTTGACCCTGATCTACAAGCCCCCATAGCTGGTGCCCAGGCTGGTTATCCTGGGAAAGGGGGGCCCCACACCCATTTTATTTTTGATTTAACCCTTTATAGCGTAAGTAGTAGTTGTATTTTATTTGTAAATGTTATAAAGTGCTCTTTTCAGTTTGGGAGGTCTCCTGGGCAGGAATGGGGGGTTACTGATACATATGTGTTACCATGGTAATCAGGTCTTTAACGTGCAGTATGATTTTCTTGAATGAAATACATTTTTATTTAAAAGAAATGAGACAAATTTTAAAAAACATAATTTTTATTTTTTCATAGCGCAAATTAAAAAAAAAATGTCAACAGAAGGTGACGTCTCAAGTAGGCTGGCAGTTAAAAGGGTTAAACGTAGCTATGCATGTGTATTTTTGTGTTTAGGGGACATTGCGCTTCCAGATTTAGCTCTTGTTTGCATATTGACATTTTAGTAATATGTATTTTGCTTCTTTATACATTTTTTTGGTAAACCCTGTACAACAAAAGAATTCTTTGAGGGATTACTTCCAAAAAGATGAGCCCACTACAACAAGCTGGGTATGCTAAGAAAGCTTAATGTGTGTACTTTCAGGGAATATGAAGTTTTGTGGGGGTTATTGTAAAGAGTTGTTTTGGTTAAGAATGTGCAAGGTACGCATTTTATCTGCACAGCTGAGAATTTTAAGTAAAATTACCATTAAGCGAGTACTTTACTTTGGGGTGTTTGGCAATCCTACCCTTGAAATTAGCTATGTTGGGTATTGTTCTGTTCGGGGGACCTTGCTTTTTCAGATTTAACTTGTTTTTTAAAGGGACTGATGGGTGGGCCCACATTTGGGCCTCCCACACTATTTAATTCTCTGAGCAGCTAGCATTTATATTTAGCCAGGTAAACGCATGGGGGATGAGGTCTACCCGACACTAGCAGGCTGTGACCCTTCCCCCATGTAGTGCACCGAATGGGAGTTGGCAGCTCCCGGTAAGTATCTCTGTATTTTACTAGCTGCAGTACATGTCCCTATTATGGGGCTCATATATATATAGAGTGGGGACCACACTAAACACAGAGTGCATTGTCGGGCGGTGTGGGGTCAACATGTATCTGCAGATATATGCAACCAAATCTCTGTCTTTCCACATAGCTAGATACATTTGGTGCTTAATACTTAGATGAGACTGATGGGTGGGCCCACTTTGGGGCCTCTCACACTACCTATTTAATTCTCAGAGCAGCTTGCCATTTTTCTTTCATTTGTATGTAGCCAGGTGCACGCATGGGGGCTGAGGTCTACCCGATACTAGCAGGCTGTGACCCTTCCCCCATGTAGTGCACAGAATGGGAGTTGGCAGCTCCCGGTAAGTATCAGAGCAGCTTGTCATTTTTTCTTTCATTTGTTTTTTAAAGCCCAGATTCTGCAACATGTGTATACACAAAATATTGAAAATGGTCTGGCAACAAAAGGGGACAAATTCTCAAGGTAGGCTGGCAGTTAAAGGGTTAAGGCTACCTGCTCTCTTGCCTTTTTCTATGTGGCTCCCGCTTACCCTGCACATTTTCATCTGGGGCTGAATAAAACCCCATTCTCACGCAGAAAGTGTTGCATTAAATATTGTATACAATAGTAAATTCTTTATTGTCGGGTCATAAAAAGAAAATCACACAGCTTTATGTTTTCAGTAGTCCACTAGTTATGTTTTTATTTTAACGCAGAATGGCAGTAATTGGGATCCTGGAAATCTGATTATATCTGGTGTGTATATATACTTTTAATCCCTTTCCATTTGCTTCCATTATGTGCCTGTGGCTGGAGTCTGAGCTCACACTTCTAATTATATCATCTACTGACATTGTACATGTACACCCTTGTTTAGAAAACACTGTATTGCTCTGTGCATCTTGCTTTATACAAGTGGTTTCTAAAAGCACATAAAATAAAAATGCATGGCAAGCTCTATTTTGTGTCCCAGTTTAACCCTTTAAGTGCCAGCCTACCTGGAGTTTTTGTCACACTCTGTTGCCAGACCATTTTGCACTATTTTGCACTATTTTGCACATGTTCAAATGTGATTTTTGAAGGGATTTCCAGGGATTTCCCAGGAAAATGATATATTGTTTTTTTTCAGCAGAGTCTGAGCTTTAACATGAAATGTCTTGTTTGTCATTTTTTAGGTGTATTCTCAATATTTTTTGGCGAAATATGTGCAAAAAAATAAAAAAAATAATTTTTTACAATTTGTAGTGTTTTTTGTAATAAAAAATGTAAGTTTGTCAATAAAATCTTATTGCGTGTGAAACCCCAATTTCTCACAGTTACAGCGGTACCACATATGTATAGGTAGACGCATTTTCCTGCCCAGGAGACTCCCCCAAACTGAAACAGAGCTTTAGGAGATTTTCAGAAAAAATACAACTGTGATATGCGCTATGCGCACCTTGCAGTTTTTCCAGAAAAACAACCCTTTACATTTGAAATACCCCCCACAAACTATATATTCTCTGGAAATACACACCGCAGACTTTCTATTTGTACCAGGCTTGTTGATGTGGCCACAGTTTTCTAGAAGTAATCCCTCAATGTATTCTTTGGTTGCAAAGAGTTTCCCTAAAAAAAGGATAAAAAAGCAGAATCAAAGCCACATTTTCCTAAAAAAATCGATATACAAACAAGAAAAAACAAGTATAATCTGAAAAAGCAACATCCCCCGAATAGAACGATACCCAACATGCAAATGTTCTGTCAAGGGAAGAGTTGCCAAACACCCCAAAGTAATGCATGTGCGTAACGGTAATTTTTCTTGAAAATTTCAGCTCTGCAGACAAAGTGCGCACCTTGCGATTTTTCAACCAAGACAACCATTTACATTTGGAATATCCCCCATAAACCATATATTCCCTGAAAGTACACATGTTAAGCTTTCTAAGCGTACCCAGCTTGTTGTAGTGGGCTCATCTTTCTGGAATTAATCCCTCAAAGAACTCTTTGGTTGCGCAGAGTTTCCCTAAAAAATTTATAAAAAAGCAGAATAAAAAACACCTTTTCCTAAAATATAAATATGCAAACAAGAAAAAACAAGCTAAGTCTGAAAGCGTAAGGTCCCCCGAACAGAAAAATATCCAACATGCAGAGGTACTATTAACCCTTTTAATTGCCAGCCTACTTGAGATTTTGTCACCCTCTGTTGACAGGTCATTTTCCCCCATTTTGCGCCATGTTTTGCGCCATGTTTTGCGTCATTTTTGCTGGAATTTTCAGGAAAATTATATATATATTTTTTGCAGCAGAGTTTAGGCTTTAACATGAAATGTCTTGTTTGTAAATTTTATTTATTATTAATTTTATTTATTATTAAGTAAAAAAAAATAAATAAATAAAAATTTTTTTTAGAAAATTGCCTCCTTTATTTTAAATAAAAAATGTATTTGATTAGGGAAAACCATATTGCATGTGAAAGCCCCATTTCTACCGATTAGAACGGTACCACATATTTATCGGTAGCCCCCGTTCCTGCCCAGGAGACCCCCCTAACTGAAACAAGTAATTTTTAACATTTACAAATAAAATACAACTACCATCCACACTACAAAGGGTTAAATCGAGAAAGAAAAATGACATAGGGTCCCCCCTCCCAGGAGGGGGGGGCAATTTTTGGGGGGAATTTTTAAGGGTTAAAAACCCTTAAAAAAAAAAATGACATGGGCCCCCCCTTACCCAAAGTAACCAGCCTGGGACCAGCTATGCAGGGTTTGGAGGAACAGGGTGCAGGGGCCAGCTTTTGTGGCCCCTGGCCCTGCAGGCTACATGCCGCATAGCCCGTGGGCCCGGGCTCTTCTGCCCCCCCCCCCCCTGGGCTTTGGGGAGGCAGGTAATGGGGGTTCCGGGGGTTAATGGCAAGTCACCGGCTAGCACGCCACCTCCCCCAGCCTTGTGAACTGGTATAGGGGTCATGGACCCCTTACCAGTTCACAAGGGGTTAAATGTAAAAAAACACAGACACACAAAGAGAAAAAATATTTTATTTTTTTTTTTTTTTTATACTTACCTCCCATCCATAGTGGAGCACTCTTTCAGCCTTTTATAGCTGCTGGATGACAGAACACAAAAGGGTTAATTAAAAAAAAAATGACATAGGGTTCCCCCTCCTGGGGGGGGGGGGGGGGGAACCCCATTTCTTTGGAATTTTAAGGGTTAAAAACCCTTAAAAATCCCCAAAAAAAATGACGTAGGGTCCCCCCTACCCAGCATTACCGACCCGGGCCAGCTATGGGGGCTTGTAGAACAGGGCGCAGGGGCCAGCGTTGGTGGCCCCTGGCCCTGCAGGCTACTAGCCCACATAGCCACTAAGTGGCCCGGGCCCTTCTGCCCCCCCCTGGCCATTGGGGAGGCAGGTAATGGGGGGCTGGGGGTTATGGCAAGTCACCCGCTTGCCGCAGGTGACCTGCCATACCCAGAGCCTTGTGAACTAGTATAAGGGGTCTCATGGACCCCTTACCAGTTCACAAAGGGTTAACTGAATAAAAAACACCACACAAAAGAGCGCCGCTCTGATGACAGATGCCGGTGATCGGCATCCAGAGAAGGGGGAGGCAGGAGATCAGAGAATCTCCTGCCACCTCCTTCCCCGGCGCCGATCACCGGCATCTGACAGCTGAAACAGCTGAAGCCGGTGATCGGGACCGGGATGACGTCATAGCCCCGCCCCCAAGGCAAGATGGCGGCCGCCATCGAGGAGGAGAGAGGAGAGAGCTTCCCGGGCTCTCTCCTGAAGATCGGTAAGCCCTGGGGGGGGGGATCGGAGGCCCCCCAGGTGAAGAGGAGGGACAGCGGGAGCCGGCGCACACACAGGTAAGTGAATGTCATTTTTATTTTTTTAATATTTTTTTACAGTTAGCAGCTGCTGCTGCAGAAGCGGGGGGGGGGTATTCCGGGGGCTCTCCTGGAGCCATCCGACCCCCCACGGGGGATCGGATGGCACCAAATTAAAGAGGAGACCCGGCCGGATCCAACGAGGGGTCAGGTGAGTATTTTTTAAAGTCTTTTCTAAAGGATGTTGACATTTTTTAAAAGCCGTAATAATAGTAAATATTTCAATTATTTTATTATCAAAGACGCAAGTTGACAAAGTTACAATGTTTACAAAGTGAGATTTGTAGTGAATTTTGAGACTTGTGGAAGCATTTACACACATCAATTATAATAAAAACACTTTCATAATTACATAAACCCATAACTTCTTTTAAAATTTAACACAGATTTAGGGGGTTATTTAAAAAATGCTAATGCCATGTAGTACCACAAAGCGTCAGGTGAATGCTGGGCGCAGTATGTGAAAACCATATATATGAAAGTCAATCTGGTGAGCGCCTCTAATAGCGTCATGTAGCGTCACATGTATTACTATCGGTGGCTCAGTGTAATGCGCCGGAGCTGTATGTTCAGCAGCACCATGTAGCTCAGCATCGTTATCCCATAAATTTCAATGGTGTTTTTTTGCTTGTGTATAAATAGCATTTTAACCCTTTAAGTGCCAGACCATAGCCTCGATTCAGAGAGACACAAAAAAACTTCCGTTTTAGTGCCGTCGTCGTATCATTTTCAAAAGTTCCCGCTCTCGTATGAATGTGCGAGCGATTCCAAGCATGCTTCGTAAACCTTCCGTAAAGCATCCGTCCGCTCGTATGCCAGAGTACGCGTACGAGGATGTCATTTTCCATCGAGACTTTTCAGATTAATTTTCTCAGCTAACGACGTAGCCTTTTGTTTTTGCCCTTTTCCCATCGTATCCTCACACGAATCCTTTCCGCTTCCCGATACATCCTGCTTCACTTTTTCCAAAAATATTCGTCCAGACGAAATTCTTTCGATCTTGCGCCTGCGCACTACAAACTTATCTCATTAAAGTGCTCGCATACATAATTTCACTCCCATCACTTAGAATCCAAAAAAGCTCACCCGAACCACTTAGCGCTATCCTGCCTCTTTCCTTTTGTGGCCTTAAAGCTCACCCGAACCACTTAGCGCTATCCTGCCTTTTCCATTTTGTGGCCTTAAAGCTCACCCGAACCACTTAGCGCTATCCTGCCTTTTCCCTTTTGGGGCCTTAAAGCTCACCCGAACCACTTAGCGCTATCCTGCCTTTTCCCTTTTGTGGCCTTAAAGCTCACCCGAACCACTTAGCGCTATCCTGCCTTTTCCCTTTTGGGGCCTTAAAGCTCACCCGAACCACTTAGCGCTATCCTGCCTTTTCCCTTTTGTGGCCTTAAAGCTCACCCGAACCACTTAGCGCTATCCTGCCTTTTCCCTTTTGGGGCCTTAAAGCTCACCCTAACCACTTAGCGCTATCCTGCCTTTTCCCTTTTGTGTCCTTAAAGCTCACCCGAACCACTTAGCGCTATCCTGCGTTTTCCCTCTTGTGTCCTTAAAGCTCACCCGAACCACTTAGCGCTATCCTGCCTTTTCCCTTTTGTGTCCTTAAAGCTCACCCGAACCACTTAGCGCTATCCTGCCTTTTCCCTTTTGTGTCCTTAAAGCTCACCCGAACCACTTAGCGCTATCCTGCCTTTTCCCTTTTGTGTCCTTAAAGCTCACCCCCACCACTTAGCGCTATCCTGACTTTTCCCTTTTGTGTCCTTAAAGCTCACCCGAACCACTTAGCGCTATCCTGCCTTTTCCCTTTTGGGTCTTTAAAGCTCACCCGAACCACTTAGCGCTATCCTGACTTTTCCCTTTTGGGTCTTTAAAGCTCACCCGAACCACTTAGCGCTATCCTGCCTTTTCCCTTTTGTGGCCTTAAAGCTCACCCAAACCACTTAGCGCTATCCTGCCTTTTCCCTTTTGTGGCCTTAAAGCTCACCCGAACCACTTAGCGCTATCCTGCCTTTTCCCTTTTGGGGCCTTAAAGCTCACCCTAACCACTTAGCGCTATCCTGCCTTTTCCCTTTTGTGTCCTTAAAGCTCACCCGAACCACTTAGCGCTATCCTGCCTTTTCCCTTTTGTGTCCTTAAAGCTCACCCGAACCACTTAGCGCTATCCTGCCTTTTCCCTTTTGTGTCCTTAAAGCTCACCCGAACCACTTAGCGCTATCCTGCCTTTTCCCTTTTGTGTCCTTAAAGCTCACCCGAACCACTTAGCGCTATCCTGCCTTTTCCCTTTTGGGTCTTTAAAGCTCACCCGGACCACTTAGCGCTATCCTGCCTTTTCCCTTTTGTGTCCTTAAAGATCACCCGAACCACTTAGCGCTATCCTGCCTTTTCCCTTTTGGGTCTTTAAAGCTCACCCGAACCACTTAGCGCTATCCTGCCTTTTCACTTTGGAGCCCTTAAAGCTCACCCTAACCACTTAGCGCTATCCTGCCTTTTCCCTTTTGGGTCCTTAAAGCTCACCCGAACCACTTAGCGCTATCCTGCCTTTTCACTTTGGAGCCCTTAAAGCTCACCCGAACCACTTAGCGCTTAGGTTCTTCTTCCATTTTAGCACCCTAAAACTTACCCAAATCACTTAGCGCTTAGGTTCTTCTTCCATTTTAGCACCCTAACACTTACCCAAATCACTTAGCGCTTAGGTTCTTCTTCCATTTTAGCACCCTAAAAGTTACCCAAATCACTTAGCGCTTAGGTTCTTCTTCCATTTTAGCACCCTAAAACTCACCCAAAACACTTAGCGCTTAGGTTATTCTTCCATTTTAGGTCCCTAAAACTTACCCAAATCGCTTAGCGCTTAGGTTCTTCTTCCATTTTAGGTCCCTAAAACTTACCCAAATCACTTAGCGCTTAGGTTCTTCTTCCATTTTAGGTCCCTAAAACTTACCCAAATCCCTTAGCGCTTAGATTCTTCTTCCATTGTAGCACCCTAAAACTTACCCAAATCCCTTAGCGCTTAGATTCTTCTTCCATTTTAGCACCCTAAAACTTACCCAAATCACTTAGCGCTTAGGTTCTTCTTCCATTTTAGCACCCTAAAACTTACCCAAATCACTTAGCGCTTAGGTTCTTCTTCCATTTTAGCACCCTAAAACTTACCCAAATCACTTAGCGCTTAGGTTCTTCTTCCATTTTAGCACCCTAAAACTCACCCAAAACACTTAGCGCTTAGGTTCTTCTTCCATTTTAGGTCCCTAAAACTTACCCAAATCACTTAGCGCTTAGGTTATTCTTCCATTTTAGGTCCCTAAAACTTACCCAAATCACTTAGCGCTTAGATTCTTCTTCCATTTTAGCACCCTAAAACTTACCCAAATCACTTAGCGCTTAGGTTCTTCTTCCATTTTAGGTCCCTAAAACTTACCCAAATCACTTAGCGCTTAGGTTCTTCTTCCATTTTAGGTCCCTAAAACTTACCCAAATCACTTAGCGCTTAGGTTCTTCTTCCATTTTAGCATCCTAAAACTTACCCAAATCACTTCCTGGACATCTCAATCTTGATCTCCAAATATGTTTCGGCCCCTTTCTTATTTGGAAATGTATGTGTGCCCAGAAATGACACTGAAACGTTGGTTTCTGTAAAACTTTTTTACTGTAAAATATTTTTTTTTTTTGTTTTTAAAATGTTCTTTTTTACATTTTAACCCTTTGAGTGCCGGCCTACCGAGATTTTTTGTCACAATCTGTTGCCGGACGACTTTTCACGTTTTTGCGCTACACGTATGCAAACTTGATTTTTGAAGGGATTTCCAGAGATTTCGATGAAAATTATATATTGTTTTTTTCAGCAGAGTCTGGGCTTCAACATGAAATGTCTTGTTTGGCCTTTTTTTAGTGTATTCTCAATACTTTTGGGTGAAATATGTGCAAAAAAATGAAAAAAAACTATTTTTTACAATTTGTAGTGTTTTTTTTGTAATAAAAAATGTAAGTTTGTTAATAAAATATTATTGCGTGTGAAAGCCCTATTTCTCCCGGTTACAATGGTACCACATATGTATAGGTATACCCCCTTTCCTGAAACAGCAGTTTAGGAGATTCCAGATAGGATACAACTATGCAATATGATTGCATAGTTGTAAGGGGTTAATAAAAAAAAAAAATGACATAGGGTTCCCCCTCCCGGGGGGGACCTCATTTCTTTTTTGGAATTCTAAGGGTTAAAAACCTTTAAAATCCCCCCCAAAAATGACATAGGGTCCCCCTTACCCAGCATTACTGACCCGGACCAGCTATGGGGGCTTGTAGAACAGGGCGCAGGGGCCAGCGTTGGTGGCCCCTGGCCCTGCAGGCTACTAGCCCACATAGCCACGTGGCCCGGGCCCTTCTGCCCCCCCCTGGCCGTTGGGGAGGCAGGTAATGGGGGGCTGGGGGTTATGGCAAGTCACCCGCTTGCCGCAGGTGACCTGCCATACCCAGAGCCTTGTGAACTGGTATAAGGGGTCTCATGGACCCCTTACCAGTTCACAAAGGGTTAAGTTAAAAAAAAGACACCAGACAAATATTTTATTATTCTATTTTCACTTATACTTACCTCCCATCCAGTGTCCCACGCTGATGCAGATGACAGTTGTCGGTAGTGATCAGAGCAGGGAGGGTGGCAGGCAGGGAGATCAGAGCCACCCTGCCTGCCACCCTCCCTGCTCCCATCGCTGCTGACAACTGACAGATCGGAGCCCGGGTGCCAGTAACCCGAGGAGCGGGATGACGTCATCAAGTGGGCGGAGTTAGGGGCGGGGATAGGGGTGGGGCCAGCGCCGGCCGAAGAGGATGTTGATGGCCCGTTTCTGGGCCCTCACAAGCAGCGTGGAAAGCCCAGGGGGGATCGGAGCCCCCCCTGGTGAAGAGAAGACCCGGGGAGAGCCATCGCGCTGCCAGGTGAGTAAATGTCATTTACTGTTTTTTTTTTTTTCAGATGTCGGCACCGGTGGGGGGGGGGGGGGGGGCCTATTCCGGGCCCCCTCCTGAAGATCGCCTGGGGGCGGAAATCTAACAGTGGATTCTTCTACAGAATCGCTGGCCCTTTCAAATGAGGGGTAAGGTAAGTCTGTATGTTTTTTACTTTTTGTTTTATGGGCCTCTAAATCAGCTACGTGACTCTCACGTAGCTGGCACTTAACGGTTGGAGAGGCAGCTACGTGAGAGTCACGTAGCTGGCACTAGAAGGGTTAAGCCCTTGGCTATTAAAATTTTGAAACTTTAAAAAACATCTCTAAAAACATGGATCAGCAGACCAGGGCCAGGACCCAGGACTCTAATCCTCTTCCTCTTCTTCTGTTGTCCCCAACGAGTCAACCATCACCTTCATATCGGCCACCAACGCAAGGACCCTCCTATTCATTTCCAAAATTTGTTGGCGTGTGGTCCCTGTAACAAATGGAGAAAAAAACATTAGATTCATACCAATACATGTTTGCCACCTGTGGATTGAATGTTTTGAAGTTACACAAATAAATCAAGGCTACATATGTAATTCTGGCAAGTCATTAAGCTAAGGAAGTGGCCACAGGTCACTCTTATATTGCCATTGGCTAGGGCTTGATGTATCGGTGTGTTGATGTCAAGTACCACATACATGCTAATAATGCCCTGACTACTTACTTGGTTGGTGGCTGCGAGCTGGCTCGTTGGGGACAACACGCTGAGGTCCTGGGTCCTGGCTCTGCTGTGAAGAAGTGCCTGTAAAAACATGGGAAATATGTTCAGTTTTATGGTCAAATTCCTCAGTCAGAAAATGTCTTTTGCAAAGTCTGGTTCACATCACTCACCTTCTCCAGCTTCTGCTTGTAGCACATCTGCTGCCTCCTCTTCCACTTCTTCACCCGCTCCAGAAGCATCTAGATAAACAGATGAAAGGAATCAGTTGGGTAGGAGATAGCATGTATATGTGTGTGCGTAGACATGAAGAGGGACATACCAGAGGCTCCCGCATGCGTGGCAGGGTACGACTCCCTGCCCACGCTGTGCCGCCCCTCCTCTGTGGTAAGGTCCAGGGGCTGGTCTGAGGAGGCCACAGAGGAGGGGTCGGCCCGTCGCCCTGGAGATCCACCACCTTCACTCCCAGCTGCAGAATCATGCAGCACTGGTCGGCCTGTGCGCCTCCGGGTGCGGCGAATGCGGTAATCCATTTCCAACACTACCAAAGAAAAGGCATTATAAATAAAAGGCCTAACTTCTGTCGTAGTTACATCTTGCATGCAAGCGCTATGTACTTACTTGGGAAATGGATCCCGAAAAACCTCCGCACCCGGGGCACGTGCAGTCGCTTCAGGTCCGACCAATGCTGCATGATCTGTGTGTGGGTGAAGGTGGTGTCGGTCTGATGTTGGATCTCCGAGATGATCTCCAGGGCGACGTTTAGTTTCTCAAACGAGTTGGGCAGGTAGTCGTACCTGCGCTCCAGCATGGTCTACAAAACAGAAATCAAACATAGCAAGAAATCAGAAATGCCTATCAAGAAGTGGCAACAATACATTCTTTGGTTCAATCACATGAACACATACACACACACACTTCTAGGCTAAGTTAACTTTCAAATCTGGCCGCAGTGTTGTTTGGCACGTGTGTGGCATGCGCTTGGGTGTGCATGTAGGGGAACCAAATTTAAAAACAATCTATTACTTCGTGCGCATCCTTAACATGTAGAGCAGCATTTACAAATCCAAGCAAAGTCCTTAAAAGACACTTACGAGCATGATGATCTCTTCTTGTTGGCGGGTGAAGATAGTGGGCGCCATCTTTCTTCTTCTTCTCGGCAGCAGATAAACACTGCCCCAGCGGTTTCCGGGTTTCGCACGGCCGTGCGAACGGCCGGCCGTGCGCGTAAGCGAACGCGTAGGCGTCACACGCCGGATACCTTATTTAAAGGTCCCTGCACACACAGCTCATTCTCTTTGAGAGTCCACCAAAAATGGCACCGAAAAAAACCCTGTCCAGAAGAAGCAGACCAAGCGGGCTGAGCAGGCCGAGGGCCCGAAAACACGCTCCCAAGAGCCGAAAGCCAGGCTAAGGCCTACCACAAAGGCCGCGGCCAAAAAGGAGGTTGCAGCAGCCCAACCAAAGAGCAAGCAAACCAAGGCTGGGCAAGCTCATGCCCCACAGATGGGTAAGAGGGGACAAAGCCCCACCCCACCCTGCCCCACATCCGCCCCCCCACGTGGCACCAAGGCCATAGCCAAAGGCCCCAAACACAGGGCCCGAAGCCGCAGCAGGGGCCCAAGGCGCAGCAGGGGCCGAACAAGGTCCAGGTCCCGAAGCCGCAGCAGGGGCCCAAGGCGCAGCAGGGGCCGAACAAGGTCCAGGTCCAGAAGCCGCAGCAGGGGCCCAAGGTGCAGCAGGGGCCGAACAAGGTCCAGGTCCCGAAGCCGCAGCAGGGGCCCAAGGTGCAGCAGGGGCCGAACAAGGTCCAAGTCCAGAAGCCGCAGCAGGGGCCCAAGGCGCAGCAGGGGCCGAACAAGGTCCAGGTCCAGAAGCCGCAGCAGAGGCCCAAGGTGCAGCAGGGGCCGAACAAGGTCCAGAAGCCCGAAAAGCCGTCAAAGGCCAACGGCACCCTACCCCCCCACACGTGGCTCCAAAGCAAAGGGCAAGAGTGTGCGAACCACCAGATATGCCTCACCCCAGCCAACGACCTCCAAGGCCCCATAGACCCACAGGGCTCCAAGCAGCAGCTCCAGCTCACCCAGACCCTCTCTTGCTCGCCCACATTCTCCTCCGGCACAGGTTGTCATGCCTTCCCCCTATGCCACATCTACACCTGCTTCTTCAGTGGCCACCCAGCCCCGAACACCCAGTCCCTTTCCCAGTCCAGTACGATCCACAGCCAGCCTCCAGTCCTTGAGGTCTCCTCCATCCCCCCAGCCCAGAATGTCACCCCATTTGCCACCAAGCACTGAGGAGCCACAACCACCCAAAGAGGCCGCACATTGCGCCGAGGACACTCGAGTGGCCGTTTTGGTGAGTCCCAAACTCTGGCATTGGCTAGTGGGCTCACCTTATATTTTGATGACCTATATGGGAGCAAATCCAAAACCACCAGCAAACAGCGCAAAGCAGAGATTTTGGAAGAACTCACCAGGCAAGTCAATGCAGCGGGTGAGGAACGCAAAGATGTGGAACAGGTTCAGCGTAAGATCTCGGACCTGAAATATGCCGTGCGGAAGAAACAGAGTCAAAGGCGGCTGTACAGGTACATAGCTTATTTTTGGGTTTTTATTATTCTTGTGTATCCATCAGTGCGCTTAATGATGCTTACTATGTTTTACAGCGAAAAAACTGGCGGAGGATTCCCAACAAAAATGAGATTTACACAGGCTGAGGAGATGATTCTGGGCTTGCTCCATCCTGTGGCCTTAGAGGGACACCCGGCCCAGCAGGACACTGACAACCTGCCAATTCCAGCAGGTTAGTAATGTGTGAATGACCCCAAAAATGTGTGTACACCTACACATAGGCAGCAAGGGCTAGCTAAACACATGTGTCTAGGGTGTGGCAGCAAGGGTTAGCTAAAAACATGGCTCTAGGGTGTGGCAGCAAGGGCTAGCTAAACACATGGCTCTAGGGTGCAGCAGCAAGGGCTAGATAAACACATGGCTCTAGGGTGTGGCAGCAAGGGCTAGCTAAACACATGGCTCTAGGGTGTGGCAGAAAGGGCTAGCTAAACACATGGCTCTAGGATGTGGCAGCAAGGGCTAGCTAAACACATGTGTCTAGGGTGTGGCAGCAAGGGCTAGCTAAACACATGTGTCTAGGGTGTGGCAGCAAGGGCTAGCTAAACACATGTGTCTAGGGTGTGGCAGCAAGGCCTAGCTAAACACATGGCTCTAGGGTGTGGCTTTGATTGGAGTGCTCACTTTGACCAGGGTGTGTAATGTGTGTGGACTGGTAATGTGCAAATTGACACCCACATACATGACGTTTAAGTAAATTTCTGAAAACTAGGAAACTTAGGAGTGGAGAAAAGGAATGCGTGCTATGTATTAATTGACAAGCACGCGCCACACTAACATCTTTGGCTGTTGATCAATTTGCTAAGAGCTGGGTTGGGTGCCCAACGGATTAAGATGGTTGGCTACAAATGTTTTCTAAGATACAATGTTCCCCACCAGAATCATATTGTAACTGCTATTTGGCACCTTAGTGCGTTAACTTTATCGCCTAAAAGGGATGTGGCAACTCACACAGCAGCCATTAGTTGCATGTTTGTTTTTAGACACGTGACCTATGTGTCTAGTCTGGTTTAACAATCCATGCACTAATGTAATGGCATTCCTAGTGAAGGCCAAGTGGCCACGTTGTGGGAGTGGCCATTCCTACTTGGCCAGGTTTCTTTGCTTAGCATATGTGTTCTTAAACATCAACAATGCATAGTTGTGTGTTTTCATAGCTCTTTTTCTTCTAATGCAGCCCAGCATCATCCCTCAGCTAGTGGGGCCTCCTCTGCCATGTTACCGCTGCCGTCTTCTTCCGCGCTGCATAGGACCCAGGATCCGATATCTACGGTAAGTGTTTTTTTGATGCTGTTATGTATGCATGTGGCTTGCCATGTTTTTCTTGTCTGATTTATATTATATTATTCCCCACACTGAAACTTTTTTTTTCACATGTCCCCAACAGAGCCACACACTGATGGAGCAAATCCAGGAGCAGGAGGAGGATGGAAGCTTCCTTGGAGATTATGAAGATCTTCCCCTGGGCCAGAATCTGCAACTGTCCCAAAATGTTTCTCCGCCAAATCCTCAGCAGCAGAGGGAAGCTGGCTGCATGCTGCCTGCACATCGTGGGCAGCATGCAGAGACTGACCCTCCAGTCCCCAGTTTCAGATCTGCTGCTGAGGATTTGGCGAGCATACCTGTGGCTGTTGGGGGTCCTCGAGCAACATCATCTGCACGCCCCACAACCCGGGGAATTGGGCGGCGTACTCAGCAACGTTTCCCAGGGGAGGGGCGTGCAGATGATGGAGTCAGCATGGCACCATGAGAGGCGGCTTTTTCGTCGCCAAATTCAACAAAATCAAGAGCATATTCGGGGCCAATTAGAGTCCCTAAATACTACCTTCAGTGCCGTGCTGACTGAATTGAGGACCCATAACAGCAACATGGCCAACTTGACCTCAGAAATCAGGTCAGGCATGGCCGAAATGCACAGTAACCAAAGAAACATTTTGGAACAGTTGCAGATTCTGAATGCCACACAGGCCCAGGTTAGGGCCCCCCCCCCAAGGGCCCCAACCTGGGTTCTATGGGCATCAACAATATTAATGTGTGTTTGGCCTGAATCTGTTCCACATCTTTGCGAGACATCCCCACTGGATTGACTTGTCTGGTGAGGGCTAAAAATCTGCCATTTTGCGCTGCTCTTGCTAGGTTGTTTTGGATTTGCCCCCATATAGGTCATTCAAGGTGTGAGGTAGCCCACTAGCCAATGCCAGAGCCCAAGACTCACTGAAGCGGCCACTTAAGCTGTTGCGTGGCTGTCTTGTGCACAATAACATCTGTGGTGGCTCCTCATGTTTGGCGGCATGATTGGGTGACATTCTGGGCTGCCAAACTAAGACCTTGGACCCTGGCTGTGATTGTACTGGATTGGGATTGGGACTGGGTGTTCTGGTTTGGGTGGCCCATTGACTTACAGGTGTAGATGTGGCATAGCTAGGTTTGCTTCCAACCTGTGTCTGTTGAAAATGTGGGCAAACAGGAGAGGGCTTATTTGTGTCAAATTTTCTGTTTTGGAACATGTTTTTAAACAAATTTCATGTACATGTCTGGCCCCAAAGTATGTGAGGGGCACTCACCTCCTATTCTGTTTGTATGCCAGAAACATTTTACGAAGTAGTAAATATTTTTGTTTCACCAAGTTTATGTCTGTGGTGTTTTGATTGAGAAATATTAGTTCAAGTAGACAACCAAAAAAAAACAATAACCAATGTCTCCAAATAAGTCCACAAACATTGTTGTTGTTTTTTGGCACAACTTCATTATTGGTTTATTCATAATGAAATTATACATACCAAAACAAAAACAAAAAACATAAATAACCAAGTCCAAAAAAACACATCCAAAGCCAAACATAAATTAGGCAAAATGTGTGGCTATTAAATTTGCCCGCACGGCTTGCCCAGACGCACTTGGCTGGCCCACATAGGCGTCGTCCGGCTCATCGGAGGGTGGAGAGGGTGGGCAATCAACATATCGGGGGAACCCTTTGCATAATGGCAAAATTATGCGGCGCGGCACATGCCATAATGATATCAATGACCTTTTTAGGGTCATACTGCAGGGAGCCCCCAGTGTGGTCCAAGCACCGAAAACGGGTCTTCAGGAGTCCAAAGGCCCTCTCCACCACTGCCCTGGTCTTTCTATGGGCACGATTGTAGGCCTCTTGGGCTGGAGTCTGTGGCCGGAGGACCGGAGTCATCAGCCACGGGAGTAGTGGATACCCCAAATCGCCTACAACAATGTAAGGGAAACAAATATTACCATTATTCATACATTGCAGCGCAAAATTCCTTAAAAAAACAGATTAATGAGGTATGTGACATTGTCACACAAACATGAGCATACATATTGCAGATGCAAAAACAACAATTAAACATATGTGAGAGATGGGGGCCCAAAGTAGGTCAATAATACTGTGGATGCTGGGTAATCAGGCAGACTGTTAGCAGCTATTGTTTCCTGTCTGTCCTGCAGAACAATGTATTATGGTTTAACTTTACCTGACCCATTTTCTGTTTTGGCTTAGTCCAAAACAGGTGTAAGGCTGCCCCTGCACTTTATCCCGCTCACCTCTACTCAGTAAGTGAAATGCATGTAAGCAAAGATGGCGCAGCCCCTCTGCTAAAGTCCCTAACAGATTTGGATGTCAAAGTGTTTTGAAGACTGTTTCTGACTTTTGCTCTCATTACACTTTGGAGTTAAAACAATGCAGGACTAAAAATTTGCCAGCCAATGTAGTTTGGATCAAGTAATGGGTCCAGTCGGGTTACACATGTTCCCAAGGTGATGGGCAAGGCATCGTGGAGGAAAGGTGACTCCCACCAAAATTCAAGCCACACATATAAATTCTAAATAGGTAATTGGACTCAACTTACCAAGGAGCCATGCACCCGCAAATTCGCCTGACTCAAACCGCCGGAATAATCCTGAACGGCGCAGGATGTAGGCATCATGGGCTGAGCCAGGGTAGCCTGCCAGGACACTCAGAAAACGCATGACCTGGGCCACCACTGCTTGCACATTCAGTGAGTGGCCCATTTTCCGATTTCTGTGACAAAAATAAACATAAACCCAAAATAAAAAAAATGAGGCCACGAATCCAACGCTCACTTCTAACAGGCTAAGTCAAACGTTAACATCCTGACAACTAACACTAAACAACTACCTTACATTTAAGTGGCCAAGAAAAGAAGATGTATGTTCGAGCCTTTACAAGGTTGAGTGACTTGTTCTCTTTCAAGTACACTTTAAAATGTTTAACTTGGCCCAAACTTGGCAAAGAATGGAAAAAGAAGGGCCATTGTTGCACATACACTCTTGCCAAGGAGGAAGCATTATCATGGAGGGACTGATTGCAATGAGGGAATATGTAAAAGGAGAGACTAGCAACATAGAGCGTCTAATGAAAAGGAGGGACTATTCACAATAAGGTAGTTTAAAAATGGAGTAAATAAGGGCAAGGATGCTTTGCTTAAAAGGAGGGACTATTCACAATAAGGGAGTCTAAAAATGGAGTAAATAAGGGCAAGGATGCTCTGCTTAAAAGGAGGGACTATTCACAATAAGGGAGTCTAAATATGGAGTAAATAAGGGCAAGGATGTTCTGCTTAAAAGGAGGGACTATTCACAATAAGGGAGCTTAAAAATTGAGTAAATAAGGGCAAGGATGCTCTGCTTAAAAGGAGGGACTATTCACAATAAGGGAGTTTAAAAATGGAGTAAACAAGGGCAAGGATGCTCTGCTTAAAAGGAGGGACTATTCACAATAAGGGAGTCTAAAAATGGAGTAAATAAAGGCAAGGATGCTCTGCTTAAAAGGAGGGACTATTCACAATAAGGGAGTCTAAAAATGGAGTAAATAAAGGCAAGGATGCTCTGCTTAAAAGGAGGGACTATTCACAATAAGGGAGTCTAAAAATGGAGTAAATAAGGGCAAGGATGCTCTGCTTAAAAGGAGGGACTATTCACAATGATGGTTTTAAAACAAGGATGGATAAATACAAATAATGGTATTGGCCAAAGGAGGGACAACCAAACATTTTCGATACAATGGAAGCCACAACTTGCCTGTATATATACTCATCGACTGCCGGTGGGACAAGGGCAACGTGTGTGCAGTCAATAGCACCCATGACGTTGGGCATGTCAGCGATATTATAAAATGCCAGCTTAATTGCGTTTCTAGCTACCATATCCTCAGGGAAACAAATATATTTTCGAGTTAGGGTAGCCATGCCTTCCAAAAATGTGGATAGTGCGCGGCTCAGCGTAGGCTGAGAGATCCCCACGGAGAGGGCACCCAGCCTCTGGAACAAGCCGTTCGCCAAAAATTGCAGGCAGCCAAGCATCTTGGTCATACCTGAAATTGCTTGCCCCTTCCTTGTGGTGCGGGCTAACCATGGCCCCAGCTCACTATACAATTTATGGAGGGCAGCGCGATTAAGCCTGGTCAGCTCGAACAGCTCAACGTCATGCATGCTATTGATGTCCATGCGTCGCCGCCGATGCAGTCTGGTCTCTGACCTCCGGACGATCTCAATTCCCATGAGTTGCAGATCCTCATGCTCCTCAAAGGCAGTAGACTCGTCCATGGCTCTAGTTCCGACGTCTAAAAGGTGCCGGGAGTGGTTCGGCAATGAAATGGATTTATGGGGTGTTGTCCCATCGGCAATCAGCTCTCTGAATTAATCGCAAGCCCACTGCAATAACGAAAACTTTCTGAACGGACGAAAAATTTCAGATTTGGTGGAAAAATGCTCCAGAATGAACGAGAAACTTCCGATTTGCTTCCGTTTTTCGAAAGAGCATATACGCATCTTCCAGAACGTTCGTACGAATGAAAAATGTACGGAAAAAAGCAAAAAAATGACAAACACCCTCCAAAACTTTCACAGACAGCTACGGAAGTCCGGACGAATGTGTCTCTGAATCGAGCCTCATGTTTCACGATTTTGCGCTACACATGATCAACCTTGATTTTTGAAGGGACTTCCAGGGATTTCTCAAGGAAAATTATATATTGTTTTTTTCAGCAAAGTCTGGGCAAAGTCTGGGCAATGTCTCGTATTTTTAGTGTATTCTCAATACTTTTGGGTGAAATATGTGCAAAAAAAAAAAATTTAAATCTATTTTTTTAAATTCGTAGTGTTTTTTGTAATTAAAAATGTAAGTTTGTCAATAAAATCTTATTGCATGTGAGACCCCAATTTCTCCCAGTTACAGCGGTACCACACCCTTTCCTGCCCAGGAGACTCCCCCAAACTGAAACAGAGCTTTAAGAGATTTTCAGATAAAATACAACTGTGATATGCGCTATGCGCACCTTGCAGTTTTTCCAGAAATACAACCCTTTACATTTGAAATACCCCCAACAAACTATATATTCTCTGCAAGTACACGCCTCAAGCTTTCTAGGCATACTAGGCTTGTTTATGTGGGCATAGTTTTCTGGAAGTAATCCCTCAATCAATTCTTTGGTTGCACAGAGTTTCCCTAATAAAGAATAAAAAGGAAGAATCAAAGCCACATTTTCCTAAAAAAAACTATATGCAAACAAGAAAAAACAAGTAAAATCTGAAAAAGCAACATCCCCAAACAGAACAATACCCAGCATGCATAGCTACTGTCAAGGGAAAAGTTGCCAAACACCACATAGTAAAGCATGTGCATAATGGTAATTTTACTTGAAAATTTCAGCTCTGCTGACAAAGTGTGCACCTTGCGATTTTTCAACCAAAACAACCCTTTACATTTGGAATATCCCCCATAAACCATATATTCCCCGAAAGTACACATGTTAAGCCTTCTAAGTGTACCCAGCTTGTTGTAGTGGGCTTATCTTTCTGGAAGTAATCCCTCAAAGAATTCTTCGGTTGCACAGGGTTTCCCTAAATAAATGTATAAAAAAGCTGAAAAAGCATCAATATGCAAGCAAGAAAAAACAAGCTAAATCTGAAAGCACAAGGTCTTCCGAGCAGAACAGTACCCAACATGCATAGGTACTATTTACCCTTTTAATTGCCAGCCTACTTGAAGTTTTGTCACCCTCTGTTGACAGGTCATTTTCCCCCCATTTTGCGCCATGCTTAACCGTGATTTTTGCCGGAATTTCCAGGAATATTATATATATTTTTTTTGCAGCAGAGTTTAGGCTTTAACATCAAATGTCTTGTTTGTAATTTTTCTACTGTTTTTTTAAATATTTTTGCGTAAGAAAACAAAAAAATAAATAAAAACATTTTTTTAGACAATTGTCTCCTTAATTCAAATCTCCTGTGGGGGGACCCCATTTTTAAAAACCCTTAAAAATCCCTCCCAAAAATGACATGGGGACCCCCTTACCCATTATAACCAGCCTGGGACCAGCTATGTGGGCTTGTAGGAACAGGGCACAGGGGCCAGCTTTGGTGGCTCCATGCCCTGCCGGCTACAAACTCCATGGGCCGGGCTCTTCTGCCCCCCCTGGGCTTTGTAGAGGCAGAAATTTGGGGTTAATGACAAGTCACCCGCTAGCTGCAGGTGACTTGCCAGTACTTTGGGCACTCTGCTGAAGAGAGAAGAGCCCCAGGGGGGATCAGATGCCCCCCAGATGAAGAGAAGACCCGGCCCAATACAACGAGGGGTCAGGTGAGTTTTTAACTTTTGTACTTTTTTTCTGTGAGACTCACGTAGCTAGCACTAAAAGGGTTAATGAATTATTTTTCTCAATTTTAGAATCAAATCATTGCGTGACCTCTCCTGCCCAGCAATTTTATTGTTAGATATATTTTTTGTATGCAGAATTGTATGTGCAGGTCTGCCATTGCAGTATCATTGTTACAGTGTTAAAACATGTGATTCCATATGTTTTCACTCTGGTGCTGGTGTATATGTGTTCAGAAATAGACGCTTTTCATATTGCGTCCGGCGCATGATGCTAGAGCGCCCAGTTTTAGAGCGCTGGATTTGTGTTTAAATATTGGCTTCAGTGCTGGACGCACTTAGTTGGCCCTACCTATCATTCACTGCAGCGTTGTCCTGTTGTTATATATGGCGTTGCTCTGAGCGGCTTTTCCCCCTATGTAGCGCTAGGCTTAAATATTTTTTACCATAGATATCAGAGTACCACATGTAACTATGCTGCTCTGTCGCCACCTATAGGTCATATAGTTACATGTGCTTTGGTTACATGTGCTTTGGCTGGTGAGCCCCGCATATCACCAAATCACTATTCCATTACTATTTCATCTGTTTCCCAGGAAAAGTGCAGAAGGTATCCTGCTTTCTAGATACAAGGAATCTAATCATCAAGAATCACTGGTTGGAAACCTTTTTGTACTCAACCAACAAAACTTGGAAATGGGAGGTACCCATGAAATGTGTACATGATTTGAAATTTCAGAATGCAGAGAAAAAAGGAGACAATATGCATAAAAAAATGGCTAAATGTTTTGCTACCATGTGGTTTTCTCATATGTGTCATGGTCAAAATATGTTTACACTATGTACTGTCTCAAATTTAAAATAAGTTTAAATAACTTTATGGTTTTCAGTAATTTTAAAATAAGTAATTGATGTTTGAAAGTGCATCCACAACTCAAAACTGTGTATTTATGGTTGGTTTTTTGGTAATTCATATATGAGGAGACTACGTGGAAGCCTCAGTTCTTAGTATATATGTCAGGGTTTGACAAAAATGGACTGAATGTTTATACAGTGATTTAACACTAAAGTAAAAATATATAGTATATGTTAAACACAATTTATATTTAGTTTTCAAAATTATTTGTATGTAACTTATACTACTGACTTAGTACTACATAAGAGGATCAATGCTCATTTTCAGTTGCTGTACTTCCTTGAAAGCTTACCAGCAAAGGCAACTTGATTTGGGTTAACCTTCTATGTGAAACTACAATCCCACAGCTCATGCGTTGGCTTAGTTGCGCACCACGCTGCAAGGGATACCACTGGGTACACTGTGGGGTTGTGTTGAAGGTATGATTTTTGGGGATCCCTGGGTTTTACACAGCCAGACATCCCAAATCAGAATGGCTTGTGGACAGCGGATCAAGCAAAAAAGCCCAGACAGGTTTGGCCTTTTTTATTTATATTGTTTTCTCCCTGGAAAGCAGGTGCTGCTACAGAAAAAAAAAACTTGCAGTCAGCATTCCACTTCCAACATGATGCAACCAAATTGCATAGGAAGACCACAAATATTGTGAACAAAATTTTGGTTTGAATCTAGGTCACGGCAAAAAAAAAAAAAAATTTGATGATTAAAAATAATTGGAAAAATTGTGTACAGTGGTATGGGTGTTACTAGAACAGAGGGGTGTGACAGGCAAAAATACATCATGGGTAAAGCAGGAAAAGGTTGTCACTGCTATGGCTTTAACCCTTTAAACGCCAGCCACGTAAATTTTACGTGGCTGCCTCTCCAACAGTTAAACGCCAGCCACGTAAAATTTACGTGCCTGACTTTCCCCAGAAATAAAAAAAAAAGTAAAAATAAAAGACACTTACCTGACCCCTCGTTCGATCCGGTCGGGTCTCCTCTTCAGCCAGAGGGGCTCCGATCGCCCATCGGGGCTCCTCCGGCTGCAGGGGAGGGCCCGGAACAGGGTGCCCCCCCCCGTTTCAGCAGCCGCCCGGTTTCCTATAAAAAAAAAACAAAAAAAAAAAAAACAGTCACCTACCTTTGTCCCCGCCGGCTCCCGCAGGCTCTCCTCTTCACGGGGGGGGGGGGGGGGCTCCGATCCCCCCCCCGCTCTTCTGTCTTCTGGAGGGGGCATAACAGCCCTCCTCCCTTGCCGTCTTCCGATGGCGGCCGCCATCTTGGTGACGTCACGGGGCGGGGCCAGATGACGTCACCGCCGGGTGTCATCGGGGCACCCGGCAGTTCATCTCTCAGATGCCGGTGACGGCTGGGCGGGGAAGGAGGGAGGTAGGCGATCCTCCGATCGCCTGCCTCCCCCCTTCTCTGCCCAGCCGTCACTGACAGCAGATCGCCGCGGGACACAGAAGATGAAGATCGGAGGTGAGTAAAGTAAAAGTTTTTTTTTTTTTTTAATAAAGTTATTTTCAACAACGTGTCTTGTCTTTTTTTTTACCTTTTAACCCTTTGTGAACTGGTAAGGGGTCCATGTGACCCCTATACCAGTTCACAGGGCTCGGGGGTCTGGCAAGTCACCTGCGCTAGCGGGTGGCTTGCCATTAACCCCTGGCACCCCCATTACCTGCCTCCCCAAAGGCCAGGGGGGGGCAGAAGAGCCCGGGCCCACATAGGCTATGTGGGCTCGTAGGCTGCAGGGTGGGGGGGGCACAAAAGCTGCCCCCCCCACTCTGTGCCTACAAGCCCCCATAGCTGGTCCCGGGCTGGTTACTGTGGGTAAGGGGGACCCCACGTCAATTTTGTTTTTGATTTTTAAGGGTTTTTAACCCTTAAAAATAAAAAAAAAATGGGGTCCGCCCCCCCTGGGAGGGGGGACCCTATGTCATTTTTTTTTTTGATTAACTCTTTGTGTTCTGTCATCCAGCAGCTATAAAAGGCTTCTAGCAAGTGAGCAGAAGCCAGTGATCGCCGAGGGACAGAGTGCTCCAGGATGGATGGGAGGTGAGTACAGTGTAAAAAAAAAAAAAAAATTAATAAAATATTTTTTCTCTTTTGTGTGTCTGTGTCATTTTTTACTTTTAACCTCTTGTGAACTGGTAAGGGGTCCATGACCCCTATACCAGTTCACAAGGCTGGGGGGATGGCAAGCCACCTGCGCTAGCGGGTGGCTTGCCATTAACCCCCGGCACCCCCATTACCTGCCTCCCCAAAGGCCAGGGGGGGGCAGAAGAGCCCGGGCCCACATAGGCTATGTGGGCTCGTAGGCTGCAGGGTGGGGGGGCCACAAAAGCTGGCCCCCCCACTCTGTGCCTACAAGCCCCCATAGCTGGTCCCGGGCTGGTTACTGTGGGTAAGGGGGACCCCACGTAAATTTTTTTTTTATTTTTAAGGGTTTTTAACCCTTAAAAATCAAAAAAAAAAATGGGGTCCGCCCCCCCTGGGAGGGGGGACCCTATGTCATTTTTTTTTTTGATTAACCCTTTGTGTTCTGTCATCCAGCAGCTATAAAAGGCTTCTAGCAAGTGAGCAGAAGCCAGTGATCGCCGAGGGACAGAGTGCTCCAGGATGGATGGGAAGTGAGTACAGTGTAAAAAAAAAAAAAAAATTAATAAAATATTTTTTCTCTTTTGTGTGTCTGTGTCATTTTTTACTTTTAACCTCTTGTGAACTGGTAAGGGGTCCATGACCCCTATACCAGTTCACAAGGCTGGGGGGATGGCAAGCCATTAACCCCCGGCACCCCCATTACCTGCCTCCCCAAAGGCCAGGGGGGGGCAGAAGAGCCCGGGCCCACATAGGCTATGTGGGCTCGTAGGCTGCAGGGTGGGGGGGCCACAAAAGCTGGCCCCCCCACTCTGTGCCTACAAGCCCCCATAGCTGGTCCCGGGCTGGTTACTTCGGGTAAGGGGGACCCCACGTCAATTTTTTTTTTGATTTTTAAGGGTTTTTAACCCTTAAAAAAAAAAAAAAAAAAATGGGGTCTCCCTCCCCTGGGAGGGGGGACCCTATGTCATTTTTTTTCTCGATTTAACCCTTTGTAGTGTGGATGGTTTTTGTGTTTTTTTTTTGTGAATGTTATAAAATACTTGTTTCAGTTAGGGGGGGTCTCCTGGGCAGGAACGGGGGGCTACCGATAAATATGTGGTACCGTTCTAATCGGTAGAAATGGGGCTTTCACACGCAATATGATTTTCCTTAATAAAATACATTTTTTATTTAAAATAAAGGAGTCAATTTTCTAAAAAAAAAATGTTATTTTTTTTTTTTTTTTTTCACTTAATATTGTAAAAAAAAAAAAAAAAAAAATTACAAACAAGACATTTCATGTTAAAGTCTAAACTCTGCTGCAAAAAAAATATATATAATTTTTCTGAAAGTTCCAGCAAAAATGGCGCAAAACATGTCGCAAAATGGGGAAAAATGGCCTGTCAACAGAGGGTGACAAAATCTCAAGTAGGCTGGCAATTAAAAGGGTTAATAGTACCTATGCATGTTGGGTATTGTTCTGTTCGGGGGACCTTGCGCTTTCAGACTTAGCTTGTTTTTTCTGGTTTGCATATTTATATTTTAGGAAAAGGTGTTTTTTATTCAGCTTTTTTATAAATTTTTTAGGGAAACCCTGCGCAACCAAAGAATTCTTTGAGGAATTAATTCCAGAAAGATGAGCCCACTACAACAAGCTGGGTACCCTTAGAAAGCTTAACGTGTGTACTTTCAGGGAATATATGGTTTATGGGGGATATTCCAAATGTAAAGGGTTGTTTTGGTTGAAAAATCGCAAGGTGCGCACTTTGTCTGCAGAGCTGAAATTTTCAAGTAAAATTACCGTTATGCGCATGCTTTACTTTGGGGTGTTTGGCAACTCTTCCCTTGACAGAACCTATGCATGTTGGGTATCGTTCTGTTCGGGAGATGTTGCTTTTTCAGATTAAACTTGATTTTTCTTGTTTGTATATAGTTTTTTTAGGAAAATGTGGCTTTGATTCTGCTTTTTTATCCTTTTTTTAGGGAAACTCTTTGCAACCAAAGATTACGTTGAGGGATTACTTCCAGAAAACTATGGCCACATCCACAAGCCTGGTACGCCTAGAAAGCCTGAGGTGTGTACTTCCAGAGAATATATAGTTTGTTGGGGGTATTTTAAATGTAAAGGGTTGTTTTTCTGGAAAAACCGCAAGGTGCGCATATTGCATAGCATAGTTGTATTTTATCTGAAAATCTCCTAAAGCGCTGTTTCAGTTTGGGGGAGTCTCCTGGGCAGGAAAGGGTGTCTACCTATACATATGTGGTACCGCTGTAACCGGGAGAAATTGGGATTTCACACGCAATAAGATTTTATTGACAAACTTACATTTTTTATTCCAAAAAAAACTACAATATGTAAATTTTTTTTTTTTTTTTTTTTTTTTTGCACATATTTCACCTAAAAATATTAAGAATACACCTAACAAATGACAAACAAGACATTTCATGTTAAAGCCCAGACTCTGCTGAAAAAAACAATATATCATTTTCCTGGGAAATCCCTGGAAATCCCCTCAAAAATCACAGTTGAACAAGGGGAGCGCAAAATAGTGCAAAATGGTCTGGCAACAAAGGGTGACAAAATCTCAAGGTAGGCTGGCGGTTAAAGGGTTAATCTAACCAGTGGTACTCCAGACCCTTTCTAGTGGTACTCAGAGAGGTTGCAGACTGACCTTTACTATTTATAGTATATAATTGTGCACATTATAGCAGAACAACTCCTGGGATTTTGACAATCCTGGGTTTCATCTGTGTCCCGGGGCATCCCAAATTGGGTTGCCCCACTGTGTGAAACCCCCTAGAATGCCTCACCTTTTCCTGGTCCTACAGCACATGCTGAGCTCTCATCCAGTCAGAGCCATTTGCCATGCATATGTAAGGCTTGGCAAATGACTCTGTTTACATGCAGGGCCAACCACCATTTAGCCCTCCTACTCATGGGGCTTTGTCAAAGAGTTGACTGACAAGTAGGGATAACCAAACCCCTCAAAGATTGGGTTCGACAATTTGGGCAAAAAATTCAGGTTTGACGTCCCAAACCCAGTTTCCATTGAAATCAATCGGTACCCAGGCAGAGGGGGGTGTCTCTCAAGGGGTCCCCAGAGCGGAATCCAGGATGTAAAAATAAAACATAATAGTGATGGCGTGTGTGGCAGGGGACGCAGAGTGTGCAGCAGGAAGCAAATTACTTGAGCACCACGATCCATGTCTCAGCAGCCGTGGAGTTCAGTTCAAATGGTCCAAAGCAGGGGACACAGAAAGATGGCTGCCGCTCCCATGAGTGAGGACACTTCTAGTGCCAGCTGGCAGTGCTGGCACTAGGAGTGTCCTAATTCATGGGCACGGCAGCCATCTTACTCTGGCTCCAGCCAAGGACCATTTGAAAGGAATGCCACTGCCGAGGGGACCATAATTGTGGGAACATGGACCTCTGCCTGAAGTCTGTGTTCGAGTTTGGGGAGCTGAACTCGCAAAGCTCAGTAGGAACCTGAATGTGGCAGTTCGGGTTTGCTCAACACAATTGACAACCCACACATGCCACCCAGGTGGTACTTGAGATAATTATAAAGCAGAAAGTGTTACTTGATGACAAAAAGGTTGGGAACCCCTGACCAAAGAGGTGTATTTCAATAATAAGTAGTCAGGCATTTTTTCCTCTCCAACTATCTCATAATATATAGTTATAGTTATAATTGTAAGAAAGACGACCATGGAGGGAGATTCCTGAAGCATAAACAAAACGGAAACTGACCCATTTAACAAATGACTTTTTTTGTGTGGTAATGTATAGTTGGGCCTTGTGCTAAAACACTGAAAAGATCAATTTGTGACATACTGTATGATTCCAACTTTTTGTTTTTATGCATGCCAAACTTTTTAAACCAAAACTCTTACATAGTTATATAGTGTTTTCTTTTTTTTTTATGTTGTTAGCAAATTATTTTAAATGGTTTCAGTGACTAGGGCACATAAGACTCGCGAGACATGTTAAAAATGTGTCATTATTTTGGGGAGGGGTTTTATTTTGCTCTTGGAGTTAGACTTTTTCTACTATAAAAAGGCTAAAAAGTGAGGTTATTAAAAATATTATTGAGCTACACAGAAGTGTTTAGAATGTTATAGTAAAATGATTACTATATTCAACTAATATAATATTAACAATGAAAGGAAGAAGAAAATGCGAAGAATATGCAAAGAACTTTTAGAAACAGGTAAACATAGAATAATTTGAATCCTATGTAATTGTGATAAAGATGTACATATTGAGGAAGACATCCTTTAAAGCTATTTAGCATTTCCTTTAAGCATTAATGACAGGATTTTATATTATACGTTTGGAACAGAAGCATAAGATCACAGCATATCTAGTGCACTGTGAAACCTTTCTCTAGAGTCATTGGTTACTTACAGTGGTGTCCTGTATCCTGACAGCACAGAAACAACTGTGAGCTTCAAGGTACATGGTTTTCAGTCACATTGCAAGACAGCAACAAATCTGAGAGTGGTTGATTTCAGCTACACTCAGATTTATGTCACCTAGATCTATGAGCTTCACATGATGAGATACTTCTCAAACATTTGGGCCAAGTCCAAAGTGAAAAGAAACACCCGAAAACGGTAACACTGTGCTTGACATTTCATTGATGTCTTTCGACAGGCCATATGCCGTAACACGTGTAAAGAATCACATAAAAAATGTATTCAGCCTTCTCAGTCACTAACTAGGACAGATGGAAACTAACTCCAGGGCCTGGCCTTTGGTTGCCAAGTTCCCTCTTAGCTGTTATAATATTACCCTTGAAATACTCCAAGTTGATATTCAACCTTAATTCCTCTTGTCTTCCATTCTGGAATAACTTAGCAAAGTAAACTAAGTATGGCAAATTCAGGACACATCTGATTTGTTTTTATAAACTATGGTGTCCATATCACTTCTGCCCTAAAATTAATCCTGCCCTAAAATAGATAAATATGACATATCACACACAAAGTCACCCTATTTTTCCATATTGCTGAGAAAAAAAACGGATCTTGTGATTTGGATAAATCGGCATACAATACATCTTGGAAGGTTTGCTTACCTCTACCTTGCAGCACCTATGTAATATGTAATATCTTTTTGTGGTTCAAAGCATAAAGTAAGATTGATAGTTTTATACAGTTGACAGTTTTATAAGAAGTATAAAATATCCATAGAAACATAGAAACATAGAAGGTTGACGGCAGAAGGAGACCATACGGTCCATCTAGTCTGCCCTTATGTGTATACTGTATGTACTCTTTATCTTAGGATAGATGTGTGCTTATCCCAGGTATGTTTAAATTCAGAGACTGTTGATCTTTCAACTACCTCTGCTGGAAATTTGTTCCAAGCATCTACTACTCTTTCTGTAAAACAATATATTCTAACATTGCTCCTGATCTTCCCCCCGACTAGCTTCAGGTGATGCCCCGAGCTATGCAGCCGAGCATCCTGCTTACTTTTCCACTGCCTGGCTACACTGTCCACTCATCTTGCAGCTATCAGCAATCAGTACCCCTAAATATCTCTCCTCCGAGGTTCACTAAGACATTTCTGCAAATATCCTATAAACTGATGGGCTGGATGTAAATCTATCTATAAATTAGACTATTGTCAGCGGTTAGATAAGATAAGATCAGGAGGACGTGGAATATACAACTAAAATATATAGTTGGTGGTTGTAGGGACACTGGCAGCTGTGGAGATGGTAGGATTAAGGCTAAATAGAGCAGTGGGAAGCAAATAGGGGTATAGAGAGCCTTCGATGATATGTGACAGGTCTAAAAAAGGATGATTGTGTGCTAGACAGAACCTGGAAGCTGGATCAGTGTGACAAGATGTTTGGGTTCCCAAACCAGAACACAGACTTAAGCCAGAACTCCTGTTCAGGTTCGGCAGTTGGCTGAACCCAGAAAATCTGGTTGAGCAGCCCATCAACCAGCTTAACCTAATGCAGAGTGTGTAGCAGCAGGAAACAGCTGTATGTATACTTACCTGAGCCCTGCAACCCAGTTGCATTCTTTCCATGGCCCATTGACACTGAAAGCAGCTAGCAGCACTTCTAGTACCAGTGTGTTCACGCATAGGGAAGGAAATCTGTTTGAAGCCCTGGTCGTGGCCATTTTGACAGAGGAAAGAACACAGACTGCATTGCGGGGCTCAGGTAAGTTGTACAGCCGCTTCCTATTGCTGCACACGCAGCATGGGGCCATTTTTGATTCCCAAAGTTTGGGTTCCCATTTATTTCTATGGGGACCAGGTTTGGGTCAAGTTCGGTAACCGGCCCAAAGTTTTTTTCAATGTCCAGCCAAACTTGCCAAACCAAAACCTGGTTTCGGGGCCCTCCCTGCTAGATTTATGGTCTGTGTATTGCAGCTAACATTGCCACTATTCCATTATCATTTTTGTTTTGGGTTCATGATTTGGCATGAGTGGTTTTAAGGCATTGTTTTTTAGGAATCTTGTTAATAGAATTTGCACTGTGATATGTACTTGCAATGTATTTGTTCACCTTATTAGTATATGATTTTCTGTTTTTTCACTTATACTATGATTAATTATTATTTATTATGTACTATGGATTTGTGGCATTATCATTGTAATTAATGGCCTTGGTCTTTGTGTGATTTTTTTTGTTTATTGTCTTTTGTTATATAATAAACGTTAATAATATTTTTATATATTTATTGTGCAGTCTTTGTGTGTGTGTGGGGGGATTTTGGGGGGCTCTCTTGAGCCGCCCACTGCAATGGCAGTGCAGTGGTGGTGGCTTCTTCTATAAGACGCATGGGCATTTAACCCAGTTTTTGGTGAAAAATAGGGAGGGAAATACGGTAGCTTCATCTTGAGAACCAGCCCCTCTTGAACAATACATTTTCTATTAAGTGCTTTTATATCAAACATGAATTGCAATTAGGATCACAGAAAGAGAGCAAAAAGAGCTTATAAGTGGCACTTCCTGTCTGAAAACAAAATTGGTTTCAGATGTATTTGCCTAGTATGTGTGTAGGCAAGTGACTCCAGTTTGTAAGCTCCCTTGAAAGCTTGAATAGGTTAGCATACCCTGGTCTTGTTTTTGTCATTAATGGTCTTCTATGTTTCATGTGTGCAACATCCACAGTAGGTGTTCTTTGGTCTGTCATGTGAGCCACAATCATCAGGTACCATCCTCATCCTGCACAGTCAACATCCTTAACTGCTCACAAAACACCTTGTGTGTGCCTTTTTTTTGCTGCCAGTATTATCAGAAAGAGTCAGAATAAATTTCGATGTTAAGTGTGCAAGTGAAGGCACAGTCAGGAAATTAATCTTCTCAGAAAATCTTTATCTATAGCTTCCTTTAGCACTACAGCAAAAGCACAGCCTCGTCCAGCCTGTTCTCATTGTTGATGCATGCAATAAAAGATGTGCGGTAGGACATAATATTGTAAGGGCATAAACAATAATGTGATTGCTCTGTTCTGTCAATAAATATGAAAAGGAATGCATTGGATTTGTGATGCAGATAGTGCATGTACCATGTGGGATTACAAGTTGTTTTTATAATTAGAACTCACATCATTAGTCAGCAACATATGTTGATACTGTGATATATTTGTGAATGGCCAAAACCCAGGATAGTCTAAACTTTTGACTATTCTGGGTTTTGGTCCACTTTAATTCCAGCAGAGCTCAATGACATGACATGTAAATGTCACTGTTGTTCTTGGCTAGTTAGATCTAGGCTGTTATAGTTCTTCCATATTGACCTTTGTTTCTGCAAGGTGCACTCTGTTTTGTTAACAGTATCAAAAACTGTCTATTAATAAAAATTCACATAAATATACTAGATGGCAGGAGGAGGGGTGAGGTATACACCCTGAATAAAAAAGAGTAAAAGGTTTTGAACATACCATTCTGCTTCCATGGGGGGAAACTGCTCAACTCTTGTGGCTTGTTCCCTGGGTAAGCATGTTCTGCAATAACAGCTTATTGCAATTGCAAGTCTTCTAGCATGTGTACATGCTTTTACCCATCATTAGGGATGGGTGAACCCACTGAAATTCATATTCACCGAATTAGTTGGCCCCAAACTCGATCTGAACCTCTACCACATTGGAGGATTGCCCTGCACAAAATGAGGTAGGGAAAGCACTCAAAATAATCACATAAAACTAAAAACTACAAAATTAAAGAAATACACAAATAAATCAATTTATACATAATAAATAAATATTTACATCAATATTTATATACATAAATTAATAAATATTTACATCAATAAATAAATATCTGGTGCAAGTAGGCATCAGGGTTTGCAGCGTATTCTTGTAGGCCTCAATACAGCTGCCAGAATGGTGAGGCAAGACCAAGTTCAGGCAGTGAGAGATTACATGGCACACAGTGCTTCAAGTTTCAGTTCACAAGGGACCTGCAAAACAGACAAAAAAATATTGTTATTATTATTATTATTTTCATCCCTCCTCCCCCCTTTTTTTCTCATAGGCCCCAACACTGCTTCTGGGTGGTGAGGCCTAGAACACATGAAGGCACACATGATGATTTCACAATGCATTGTTATCTCTAGATGTCAACATAACATGCTGTTCATCCATAATGCCTTCAACATGGATGCTTGAAACTAAAATATCAGACATCTAATGTAGGGAAATTATATGTACCAAAACAATACCTTGAAGGTAAAGAATGAGTCCTTAAGAAGAACTTTTATAATGAGCAGTCACACGACTTCATTCGTATGCTCTTTTACAACTCCCTTTTTCATTTTAGTTCAGTTTCTTTCCTTTCTCCCCTAAGCCCCCCATTTGTCAGAAGTTGTTTATTCCTATGTAAGGAAAAGAAATGATGTAATACAAACATTCCTTCTCATATTCTCTTTACTCTATCACATGCAAGAGTTAACAGAAATACAAGATAATAAACTAAAAGTTGGATTATATGTATCCACTGTTAGGCGCCGGACACCCTCCTCTCTTAAGCCAGGTAATCCCCAATCTCCACCGCCTCTTCTGCCTTTAGACAAGTCCCCGCTCGCAGGAGACGCGGATTGTGCCTCTCCAGACTCGGTTACCCCCAGGACTTAGTTGGCGCAAAGATTACCGGCTTAAGGTGGAGACGGGTGAACGGCAGGGTATCCCGAATATGGATGCCGGGATGTAAATGGAATTACAAACGGAGAGTTCAGCAGAGAAGTCCAGGAACAAGCCAAGGTCAGACCGGGTGATCACAGAGCGCAGTATCCAAGGGGTCAAGCGAAGATTAGTCAAAAACGAGCCGAGGTCAAACCGGGTGAGCACCAAAACGCAGTAGCAGAGGGATCAAGCACAAGCGGAGTCAGGACAGGCAAAAAGGTCAGGACGGGCAGCAGGCAAGGAAGGTCAGAGACGAAGCCGAGTTGAACACAGTAAACGCAGACTATAACGCACACCCTATTAACCAGAGGCTATAACGGGCACTGGACAAAGGGGCGGCAGGGTAATAAAGGGAAGACTGGCCAATGGGAAGGGGAAAAGGGAAAGGAGAGGGAAATGTGGTGATTGGTGCAACGGTAACTGTCCAATGGGAGCGGTCCCAGGAACTGGACCTGCCCAGGCCAGACGGACTGTCCAGTCCCTGGGCCCGACTCCCATCAGGACAGCAGAACTACTGATCAGACACTTGCCCCCGGCGGATGCGCTGGGAGCAGCGCCGCCTGGGGGCATATGCAGAGCGTGCCCGCGCGCGTGCGCGAGCACGCGAATGGCCGGGCGCGCTCCCGGCCGGAGGAAGCACCGCCGCGCCAAGGGGTGAGAGCGTGGAGCCGCCTGCCCCCGCCGCACGACCCACGACGAGGCCGCCGCACCCCGCCGCCGTCACGCTGGCCCCAGAGCGGCACAGAGAACGGGGCCGCGACGCGCCGCGGGACCGGGGCCGGGAGACAGGTAAGCTCCTAACATTACCCCCCCCCTGAGGAGGGGCCACCGGACCCTCCAAGCTGGGCTTCTGAGGATTCTCCCTATGGAATTTTCTCACCAATCTCTGTGCATGAACTTCCCTAGCCGGAACCCATGACCTTTCCTCAGGACCGTAACCCTTCCAATCAATCAAATACTGAATGGAACCACGAAAAAAGCGAGAGTCCAACACCCGAGCAACCTCAAATTCCTGTTGCCCGTCAACTAGAATGGGATCCGGAAGATTATCGGGTTCAAAGTTTCTGGCCGGTTTCAAAAGGGAGACGTGAAATGAGTTACAAATCCTCATAGAAGGCGGGAGATCCAGGCGATAGGTAACCCGATTGATTCTCTGCAGTATGGGGAAAGGACCAATAAATCTTGGACCCAACTTGGCAGATGGCTGGCGTAAGGCCAGATTTTTGGTCGAAAGCCACATCAAATCGCCGACCAAATAATCAGGATTATTATATCGCCTACGATCAGCAAAATGTTTTTGTTGGACCCCAGCCTTAGACAGGTGCTGCTGAATTTTATCCCATAACCTTGGCCACTGAGACATCCATTCATCTAGAGAAGGTACTCTGGAAGGCTGGTCTGACAAGGCCGAAAATTTCAAATCTTTACCGTAAACACAACGAAACGGAGATACACCGGTGGAGGAATGTGTGGCATTATTAAGGGCAAATTCAGCAAATGGAAGAAACAACACCCAATCCGTCTGGACATCCGAAATGAAACAGCGTAAATATTGCTCCAAGGATTGGTTCGTTCTTTCCGTTTGCCCGTTGGACTGAGGATGAAACGCAGATGAAAGGGAGACAGTGAAACCCAACTTGAGACAAAAAGCCCTCCAAAACCGGGAAACAAACTGGACCCCCCTATCTGACACAACATCCTCCGGGATACCATGGATTTTAAATATGTGTGTCAGAAAAAGTTGGGCCAGGACCTGAGCAGTAGGTAGCTTTTTTAATGGGATGAAATGAGCCATCTTACTAAACCGATCTACCACCACCCAGACGACAGTGCACCCTTGGGAAGGGGGAAGATCGGTTATAAAATCCATGGCCAGATGGGTCCAGGGGCGGGAAGGGATGGGCAATGGAAGTAGAGGACCCTCCGGAGAGTGTCTTAATGACTTACTGCGGGCACAAATCTTACAGGCTCGCACGTACCCCTGTGCGTCTTTTCTAAGGGACGGCCACCAAACCTGACGAGACAACAAGGAGATGGTTTTCTTGACACCAGGATGACCTGCCAACTTAGAGTCATGGAACTGGTGCAAAACCGCAGCCCGATAGGCAGCGGGCACAAATTGGGCATAACTGGGTTTTTCGGGCGGGGCTTCAGACTGGAACCGGGTTAAATCAGGAAGTTCTGGCTGGATAGCAGCTACTACCAGAGCCTGGGACAAAATGGGTAAATTTTCCCCTTCTGGTACAGTAGAAGAAGAAAAACAACGTGACAAGGCATCCGCCTTCATGTTCTTGGATCCCGGTTTATAAGTAATAGAAAAATTGAACCGGGAGAAGAACAGAGACCAGCGAGCCTGTCTTGGGGTCAATCTTTTGGCGGACTGAATGTACTCTAAATTCTTGTGGTCGGTAAAGACAGTAACGGGAAATTGAGCCCCTTCCAGCCAATGCCTCCATTCTTGAAACGCAAGTTTAATTGCCAATAGTTCTCGATTCCCAATATCGTAATTTCTCTCGGCAGGGGTAAATTTTTTGGAGAAGAAGGCACAGGGATGGAGGCGTTCAGGGGAACCGCTATATTGCGAAAGCACTGCTCCTACACCAAGTTCAGAGGCATCCACTTCCACAATAAAGGGTAATTGGCAATCCGGGTGTACTAACACAGGGGCGGAACTAAAAACTCCTTTTAATTTCCTAAAAGCCAAGACGGATTGCTCTGGCCAAACAGCAGGATACTCCCCTTTCTTGGTGAGATTAGTGAGGGGGGCTACCAGGGTGGAAAAATTTTTAATGAATCTCCTATAGAAGTTGGCAAACCCCAAGAATCTCTGTAAACCCTTAAGATCTTTGGGTTGCTCCCACTCTAGTACCGCTTTAACCTTGGATTGGTCCATGGAAAGGCCGGTATTAGAAATGATGTAACCCAAAAAGGGAACTTCAGTAACCTCAAATTGGCATTTCTTGAGTTTGGCAAATAAATGATTCTCCCTGAGCTTCTGTAAAACCAGACGAACATGTTTACGATGTTCTGATAGCGAGGAAGAGAAAATCAGGATATCATCCAAATACACTACAACAAAACGGCCCAAGTATTCCCTAAAGATCTCATTCACAAAATCCTGAAAGACTGCGGGAGCATTACACAAGCCGAACGGCATTACCAGGTACTCATAATGCCCCTCATGTGTATTAAAAGCTGTTTTCCATTCATCCCCCTGCCGGATCCTAATAAGATTATAGGCCCTGCGGAGGTCTAATTTGGAGAATACTTGGGCCCCAACCACCTGAGTGAACAGCCCATCAATTAATGGCAGGGGGTACTTATTCTTAACCGTTATCTTGTTTAAACCCCGGTAATCGATACAGGGCCGGAGTCCCCCATCTTTTTTCTCGACAAAGAAAAACCCCGCCCCTGCCGGAGAAGAGGACGCCCGTATAAAACCCTTCTTTAGATTTTCTGCGATATACTCCCGCATAGCAAGATTTTCGGCTCGTGTTAGATTGAAGATCTTCCCCCTAGGTGGCATAGTACCCGGGAGAAGCTCGATGGGGCAATCCCAAGGTCTATGAGGGGGAAGTTTATCCGCCGCTTTTTCAGAGAATACATCAGAGAAATCAAGATATGGGCTAGGCACTTCTTCAGGGGATAACTGAGTGGCTCGCACTGGTAGTTCCAGACAGGAATGAAAGCACTGAGGACCCCATTTAACAATTTGCCTAGTTACCCAATTGATTTGGGGATTATGTTTCTGTAGCCAAGGTAGCCCAAGAACTAGAGGGGTAGAAGGCATTTTAAGAACTAAAAGGGAAATTAATTCAGAATGCCCCGCTCCCACTCTAAGCAGGACTGGTGAGGTTCTGTAATGAATGAGCCCCCCCGCAATGGGTGTGTTGTCAATGGCAGAGACCCGAATGGCTACAGGAAGGGACTGGAGCGGAATTCCTAGGCTTTGAGCTAAATCAAAGTCAAGGAAGTTCCCTGCTGCACCACAATCTAAAAGAGCTTCCAGGCTAAAACATTCTAGGTCAAGTTTTACCTGGACCGGAATCATAAAT
Organism: Gastrophryne carolinensis; assembly: GCA_027917425.1. Taxonomy (NCBI): domain Eukaryota; kingdom Metazoa; phylum Chordata; class Amphibia; order Anura; family Microhylidae; genus Gastrophryne; species Gastrophryne carolinensis. The sequence goes on from CM051236.1 coordinate 379,326,141, forward strand.
GGTGATAATACACGAGGAGATACCTTACAGCCTAGGTGGGTCCCCTCGATTCCCCCTAGGCTCTGAAGTTTCCCGACGGCTTCTTGGGGCAGGCTCTGACCATGTGACCTGATCCGCCACAGTAAAGGCAGAGACCTTCTGACAAGCGCCGACGTCTCTCAGCTTCAGTGAGCCTGGTGGCGCCCAGCTGCATGGGCTCCTCAGAGGAGGGCAAGGCTGGAACTTCAACTCTTAAGCTGGAGTCGGGATGTGACCCCTTTTCCAGGCGTCTCTCCCGCAGACGTCGATCAATGCGAATGGCCAAATGCATAGTTTCGTCCAAGGTCTGAGGAACTGGATAATTCACAAGAATGTCCTTGATGGAGTCAGACAAGCCTAGCCTGAACTGACCGCATAGCGCTGGGTCGTTCCAACGTGAATCGACCGCCCATCGTCGAAACTCTGAGCAATATTCTTCAGCTGGCCGTCGTCCTTGGCGTAAGGTACGGAGCTTTGCGTCTGCTGTGGCCCCCCTGTCAGGATCATCATATAGAATCTCCATAGCTGAGAAGAAACTATCCACAGAAAGACGGGCTGGATCCTGGGGCGACAGACTGAAGGCCCATGATTGTGGATCCCCTTGAAGGAGGGAGATAACGAGACCCACGCGCTGCTCCTGTGACCCGGACGAGGTCGGTCGAAGATGGAAATAGAGCTTACACGAGTCCCGAAAATTTGCAAATTTGGCTCTGTCTCCAGAGAACTTATCTGGAAGTGGAATTTTGGGTTCCACTGATGATGCGGCCGAAGCCCCTTGAGGGCTGGTGTTAAGCGGAGCTGGACGGTTCTCCTGGGCCGCCACACGATGGGCCAGGTGCTCAACGGCCGCGGTTAAGGCCTGCACCTGTTCCAATATCTGGTCCATTCTCTTACGGCCCGTTATACTGTTAGGCGCCGGACACCCTCCTCTCTTAAGCCAGGTAATCCCCAATCTCCACCGCCTCTTCTGCCTTTAGACAAGTCCCCGCTCGCAGGAGACGCGGATTGTGCCTCTCCAGACTCGGTTACCCCCAGGACTTAGTTGGCGCAAAGATTACCGGCTTAAGGTGGAGACGGGTGAACGGCAGGGTATCCCGAATATGGATGCCGGGATGTAAATGGAATTACAAACGGAGAGTTCAGGAGAGAAGTCCAGGAACAAGCCAAGGTCAGACCGGGTGATCACAGAGCGCAGTATCCAAGGGGTCAAGCGAAGATTAGTCAAAAACGAGCCGAGGTCAAACCGGGTGAGCACCAAAACGCAGTAGCAGAGGGATCAAGCACAAGCGGAGTCAGGACAGGCAAAAAGGTCAGGACGGGCAGCAGGCAAGGAAGGTCAGAGACGAAGCCGAGTTGAACACAGTAAACGCAGACTATAACGCACACCCTATTAACCAGAGGCTATAACGGGCACTGGACAAAGGGGCGGCAGGGTAATAAAGGGAAGACTGGCCAATGGGAAGGGGAAAAGGGAAAGGAGAGGGAAATGTGGTGATTGGTGCAACGGTAACTGTCCAATGGGAGCGGTCCCAGGAACTGGACCTGCCCAGGCCAGACGGACTGTCCAGTCCCTGGGCCCGACTCCCATCAGGACAGCAGAACTACTGATCAGACACTTGCCCCCGGCGGATGCGCTGGGAGCAGCGCCGCCTGGGGGCATATGCAGAGCGTGCCCGCGCGCGTGCGCGAGCACGCGAATGGCCGGGCGCGCTCCCGGCCGGAGGAAGCACCGCCGCGCCAAGGGGTGAGAGCGTGGAGCCGCCTGCCCCCGCCGCACGACCCACGACGAGGCCGCCGCACCCCACCGCCGTCACGCTGGCCCCAGAGCGGCACAGAGAACGGGGCCGCGACGCGCCGCGGGACCGGGGCCGGGAGACAGGTAAGCTCCTAACATCCACGACCACAACTAGAATTATATATGTCCTCAACCTCTTTGGGCTCTCTTTCTGCTGGAGGAGAATCATTAGAGTCAGGCATGATATGAAGAGCTCCTTCTTTAGTCATATAAAAGCTGATACAATTACAGAACAGGGTCATTTTCATGTGTTATATAAAACCATGTGTTCCCTTCTCCATGATCAGGCAGCTGCAAAGCAAACAAAAACAATATTAATATTATTAAAAATTAAAAAATTAATATTCAAATACAGTAAGGTATTTTTCCAGGCCAGGTCCAGGTCAGGCCACTCTACACATGACTCGCAGGGTGGGTTGTTGAACCAACATTAGCCAGCCAAGAACGCACAATTTTTTTAAACAGCATGGTGGCTCATTGTAGCTTGGCTGATCCCGCTGAGGAGGGCAGAGGTTGCCTGGAAATTCCTCCGTGCCACTATATTTAGCATGGCACATAGGCGAACTATGCCAGGGATGGATTGGGTGCGTCTGGTGGATGGATCGATTTTGGTCTTAATCTGATCATATAGGGACTGTAGTGCTGCACGATTCAGACGAAATCGACTTCTGATCTGCTTGTCACTTAAATCCCATACAGAGAGGCGGATGCCAAAGGATCGGGGTGCCCTAAGCCTCACAGCACCCTCCTCCCTTGACTCCTGACCTTCCTGTGCGCTCCCACAACAATACATCCATAACCCAAACGTCACCCTCATATCCATCTCACACTCACTGGCCATAGCTCATGCACTGCCCAAAAAAATAACTGAAAAGATCTCTCCACACACACAACCAGTCCTCATACACAATCACAATCCTCACACAATCACACAAATGCAGCTCACCACAAAACCAAAAGTATAGTGGTTAGAACCATCAGCCTGCTGAAAGTATGTTTTCAAAGTTTGGCACAACCAAGTGGGGAGTTGCTGCACAACCCACAAAAGGTCCCCAAAACAATCCACACTTGCTGTATCCTACACAATATTTGCAGATGCCACCAAAACAAATCTCACAAAGAAACAGCACTGATGCCAGAAAAGCTCAACAAAGCCACAGACAGTAATCTGACAGTAAACACAGCAAGCCACTTTGTGCAAGCTAGGGCAAAGTAACAACAAACACCACCGCCTTTGCCACAGTGTATCAAGAAAAGAATGATTAAAGTATTTGGAATGTATAATTAACTTATCCAAAGGACTGGTCCGCTTAGCCGCCTCTTGCGTTTGTTAGCAGTTTCCGGTCTGTAATTTGCTTACCACAGGTATTGCGGAAACGCCTAGCGCTTCCATAATAGCGTACTTGTGCAGATCTGGTTGCACAGACATCTTTTGCCCAATCCAAGCTAAGCTTTTCAAATTTCAAATAGCCGTTTCTGGGACACCATTTCCAATGTTGTTAAGAGACATGTATCCCATTACATCCTAATGTCTACCTGGCTTTGTTAGTAGATAATTAATTAGTTTATTGACTGCAACACATGTTTGCCTGAAACATCATTCATTGCAGTCAAGATGTATCTCCAAACACCTGTACAGTATGTGTCAATCAATTAACTGGGCCTGTTTGTGATTGGTTTCTAAAGTACATAAATACTGTCAGACACATTCAGCAGTTGTTGCCATTCTGTAGTTTGCATGCGTCCTTGTGTGTTTGTTGTTTGGTGGTGTGTGTAGCTACAGGATGGAGCCAGATTCTGGACATCTGCCGGCCACTGCTGTGTCTCATGGTGGGCCCAGTACCAATGTTGTGCGTCGTGGCCGCAGACCTTCCTCAAGGAAAAGGGCACAGCCTGAAGGTGAAGCCCCACCCAAGGCCAAGCGTCCATTTACCAAGAGGGAGCCAGAATTTAATTTGGCGGATAATAATACTCTTGTGCATCTGGCACTGGCTAATTAGGAGTTATTATTTGGCTCCCAAAGTCAGTGTTTAGGCAAACAAGAAAGGAGCAAATTGTGGGATGTCATTGGTGAGCAGCTTAATAGCAGTGCTCAATACCCACGTAGTGGCCCAGCCTGCAAGAAACGCTTCTACACTTTACAAAGGGCCCATATGCTAAAGATGAAGAATGATCTACTTGTAGACAGTGGGACGAATCAGGGTCCAAAGAGTAAATACAGGCCATATGAGGAGATGCTGAAGTGCAAGATTCAACTCTGTCGGCTGCAGGGTGTGGATACTGGGGATGACACCACCAGTTGGGGCGAAGGTACATTGTATTCACCTTGTAAATTATACTAAAAATACTAAAAGTAGGTCAGGATAAGTATCATATTGTAGCTATGTACTTTTTTTCTTTTACAAAATCTTTATTGACGTTTGCACATATCAAAAAATACATATAAAAACATTTGTACCGGTATAGAAAGGCTAGCACGTAGGCTGCTGATATTTCGTGTACATTTAGACATAGTAACTCTCATCACAGATCTATAACAGGGTAAAATTATTTCTTGGTGTCTGATAAAACATGTGTTCAATAGTAGCTACTGAAGCAATTATTATGCAATTATAGCATGAAACATTATGAAACTGAATATCTGCAAGGAGCTTATTATATATTCTCATGGGGACAGAATGTACTATTATCAGCCACACCAAGCACATACGCGTGCATCAGCAAACATCAGTTTAGGGAACTTGAAGAGGAGGATTAGGGTTGGATGCATGAGGGGGGAGGGGAATGAGGGGAGGGGGTGGGGGGAGGTTAGGGCACCTGGATATATAGTCGTGTGATATTGTGACAATAAATTCGGGGGTGAGGGGATGTGATTAGGGGAAGGGTGTAACCCCTAAATTCCGAATGTCATACAGGGAATACAGGGTCTGTCTGATCTATCGACAATTCTATGTAACTCAGCCAGGGGTCCCAAACCTTCCAAAAGCTATCATATCTATCCTTAGAAATTGCCGTGATCTTTTCATTGCACATAATATCTGAGATCCTGCCCTGAATCTCAGGCCAGGAAATGTTGAGGGACTTCCAGCTTCTAGCTATCGTGGACCGTACCGCTGATAACATATGTTGGACTAGTCGCCATTCTGACTTAGAAAACGGGCCAGATTTAAATGAAAGGAGGGCCTCCCATGGGTTTCCCACTACCGGGAAGTCCAATATGCCCGATATAAGTTTATAAATTTTATCCCAGGTATTTCGGGCAATCGGACAGTTCCACCACACATGGAGCATTGTGCCCCTATCCGGGCATCCTCTAAAACATGAGGGGGTACTGGATAGAGAAATTTTATGCACTCGGTCTGGAGTAAAGTACCATCTAAACATAAGCTTATAAGCACCCTTCTGAATCAAGGCATTGCGGGATGTTTTATTTGTATGCCGCCATATAGTTTCCCAGTGTTCTATCTCTCTCTCCAGTCCCAGCTCTCCCTCCCACTTGACCACATATCCGTGTTTCATTAAGGGGGGGGGGGAATATCAGCACCGCATATATGCTAGAGATTAGACTCCCTGCAAAGTGTTCCCGAAGACATCTGCTCTCAAAATCTGTTGTCTTATAAGGTGGAGGTACTCCCTTCAATATGCTTTTTACAAAATGTTGCACCTGTTTCAGAGGGTGGGAGGTTTTCCCCAGGCGTCAAGTCCTGAGGAGATTTTATGCCATAATGGGTACAGTGATTGTCTATCGTTGGGAGCCCTCTCTGCTTCCACCATTTGTATCGCGGTTGATGTGAAAGGCCCGGAGGGAATGTCAGGTTGCCTAACAGTGGGGAGGCCGGTAAATGTGGGGAAGTGAAGATGTGATTTATTTTGTCCCAGATGGATAGGGAAAAATCAAGGATCCTGGGTGTAATTTTGGGCCTTTTGGTTTTAGGGATCCATAGGAGTGATGCTGGCGATACCGGGTTACAGCTAGCTAAATCGTTTTTAACCCACAATGGTTTGTAGCATGGGGTGTATAGCAGTACTAGAAGTGCTACCTGGGCTGCGATATAATACTTATGAAGAGAGGGAAAGGATAGGCCTCCAACTTCTTTCCTACAGTATAAGGTGGTCTTCTTAACCCTGGGTCTAGTTTTATCCCAGGCAAAGGCCAAAATTTTCTTTTGGAGGATATCTAATACCCGCTTCAAGACCTGAACAGGGAGCACCCGGAAAAGATATAAGATTTTAGGGAGGAGGGTCATTTTTAGAGCGGATATGCAGCCCAGCCATGTCATGTGGCTATGCCTCCAGGAATGTAGTAAATTATCTAGCGATTTAATCATTTCCGGATAGTTAGCACCATAAATTCCATCATAACTGGCCGTCAATTTAATTCCTAGATATGGTAACTTTTGTGTCCAGGTCCAGGAGAAGTTCTGTGATTAGCATTAGGAACAGAGGTATGCGGGGATGTAAAATAAGCAACATATCATCCGCAAAAAGGGACACCTTATTCTTCATGCCTCCCCCCTGGATACCCTTGATTGAGGGGTCTTGTCTCAACTTCTCAGCAAGTGGTTTGAGTGCTAGGACAAACAAGAGTGGGGACAGCGGGCAACCCTGTCTGGTACCCGTTTTAATTTGAAAATCTGGAGAGCTGTAGCCTAAATATTTAACATGGGCTCCTGGATTGGCGTAAAGGGCCGAAATCCACGATAATAACCCTGGACCAAACCCCCATCTTTGCAGGGAGAAACGTAGGTACTGCCAAGACAAGGAGTCAAATGCCTTTTCTATATCTAGAGAGAGGAGCATTCCCTCCAATTTCCGGGCATGGACCCCTTCCAGAAGTTGCAGAATTCTCCGGACTCCATCGCCTGCCTGTCTTCTAGGGACGAATCCCACCTGGTCCCCGTGTATGATGTCCCCTAAAAACACATTTATTCTATTAGCCAGGACCTTCGTCAGAATTTTCAGGTCTATATTTAACAGAGAGATAGGTCTGTAATTTATCCAGTTTTGGGAATCTTTCCCCATTTTAGGAATCATAACTATAGATGCTCTCAGCATCTCCGGATCCATAGGGTTACCTTTCTTTATATAATTGAATATCCTTGCCAACCTAGGGGCGATAATGGGGGCTAATTTCTTATAAAAGAGGGTGGTAAAACCATCAGGTCCTGGCCTTTTAACAACTTTCAGGGTCTTTATTGCTTTCAGAATCTCTTCCACTGTGATATCCTCATCTAACTCCTGGCTATGTGCATCAGAGAGAGGAGGGATGTTGACATCCGTAAAGAAGGCCCGAAGCTGATATTCATCTAAAGGGGGGGGCATCATATAATTTAGCTAATACTGTGGAAAATTCCCCCACTAATAAAGCAGGGTTTTTTGTAATTACACCCTTCCCTGTCTTTAATCTTATAGGTTAAATTACTTGGCTCTGGCATTTTAGTTGTGAAGCTAGCAGTGATCCAGGTTTGTTTGCTGAAATGTAGAATTTATGCTTGGATCTCCTGTATCTACCTTTGGCCTGTTCTGACTGCAGGAGGTTTAGCTTCGTTCTGGACAGCTCCGGGAGGCGTAGGTTATTTTGAGTAGGACGAGACTTAAAGTCACCTACGGCCTTTTCATACTGGACCTGAAGTTGCCTAGACATGGCTGTCCTCTCTTTCTTTTTCCTGGAGGCCAGGTCTATAAAGTATCCTCTCATCACAGACTTGAAGGCTCCCCATACCATGATTGGAGCTACTCCTGAGTTTTCGTTCTGAAGAAAGTACTCTGTGGCCACCTTGTTGGACTCTTCCACCAATTGCTTAGAAGAGAGTAGGGAGTCGTTCAGGAGCCATGAGGAGGGTTTGGACTTAATGACCAAGGACCTGCAGGTAATAGCAACTAGATCATGGTCAGACCAAGGGACCGGGTGTATACTGGTTTGCACCACTTGTGGGAGGAAGGCGGACTGTACGAATATGTGGTCTATTCTGATTGAGAGCTTAGGCGGAGCCGAATAGTGAGTATAATCTCTTGAGTGTGGATGTAATTCCCTCCAGGCATCTGACAACAGATTGTTTCCCATCAAACTCGCAAAAGTTCCGCTATCCTTCACAACCTGAGTACCAGGGGGAAGGGACCTATCTAGGTGGGGATGTAGTGTTAGGTTAGAGTTTCCACACAAGAACGTCACCCCTTTTTGATGGTCATGTAACAGGGAGCATATAAACCTCAAGAAGGGAAGTTGTCTAGTATTGGGGGCATAATAGGTAAGGAATGTCACATCATCGTCCTACAAGGAGCCTTGCACTAGGAGATATCTGCCCTCTGGATCTGCTATCTGTTTATGCCTTTACGAATTGCGACAAGGACAGCTCGAGGTCAAGGTACAAGGCAGAGGTCGGCAACAGAGATAAGATCGAGAATGGTCAGTTCAGGCAGGGGTCGGCAACGGAGATCAGATCGAGAATAGTCGGTTCAGACAGGGGTCGGCAACGGAGATCAGATCGAGAATAGTCGGTTCAGGCAGGGGTCGGCAACAGAGATCAGAATAGTCGGTTCAGGCAGAGGTCGGCAACGGAGATCAAACAAGGTAAATCTAGACTATACAGGGTACAAGGCGCTATCACAGGCACTGAGCAACTGACAGAGTGAAACCTTTATAGGGACAGATATGATGGGAGGTGAGTGTGTGATTGGTGCAACTAGAAACTGGTAATTGATTGGGAGAACAGGGAGTGCCCAATATGGACACATTGGCCCAGACAGGAGGGGGGCGTAAGCCCCACTGAACCTAGGGCTCATTGGCCCTTCAGCAACACAACACTCCCCCCACCCCACCTGGCCCTCGCACGCGCGCGAGCACGTGTGAGGAAGCCGGGGCCGCCGGCCTGAGGACGGGGAGGCGCGCGCATGGCCGTAGAAGCCGCCGCTCACTACGGCTGCCGGGCGGGAAGCCGCGCAGCGGGCGGCCGCATCATGGGGATGCCGCTGGACCGAGGAACGGGTGAGTGGACCCTGACAACCATAAGCAGGATGATACAGAGAACCAGGTGGACCCTTTCCACAAGGGATAAAGGCACATAGGGGGATAAATAGGTACAGTGGAAGGAGGGGGTGGGGGTGGGGCATAGTAAAAAAAAAACTGTAAGATGAAACATCATAAACAATGAGCGTACACAAAACAATTTGTGAGAAGTCTTCTAGACCTCTGGTAGGAGTAATTCCTCCATACTGGAAGGTTTGGAGTACGCATGGCCTGACGGGAGGCCGTACTGATATCGACTCTAAAGGTGGTAAGTATTTAGCATTAAATTTTCAAGAGAAAGAGAAACAGTAAACTGTGGTGTCACGGGGGGGAGGGGGGTCCCCCCATAAAAATATGGGCAGGGTATGAACAGCCAGTTCCAAGGAAAACTGAGTTCAATCCTGTAAGGGAAAACCTCCCCCACAGTGCAACACCTTACAATCAGAAAAAATCAACAGGTTGTATAACAGTTATAAAACAGCTAAAGGAAACATATTTCCAGCCAACGGGCGGACTAGGAGATAGAGGCACTGGTGTAAGTTGAAGTTCAACCGACGTTTCCAGGTGACAAACTTGAAATTTCAAACGTTCAGCTCAAGCATAAACTAGAGGAACCAGCCCAACGGGTGACCCCTAAGACCCTCACGTCTGGAGATGGTGTTTAGCCTGGAACAAAACAGGAAGGGCATCCCAAACCGGCGCGGGACAACCCAAGAGGCATGGGGTCACCAGGATGGTCCTCCAGTCCCGGACTCAACAAAAACAGCCGCACGTGAGGAAGTCTCATCCATTCTGGACTGGGTGAAACATCTGGGATAGGAGGCGTTTCATCGCCTGGGAGTCAGCTGTTTGTTTGCTCTGCTTCGAGAAGAGGGTAGCTTGTGTGTTGCTGCGGCGAACTGTTTTAGGCGTTCTGGGCGTAGTGTGGAGCAAATGGGCAGTGGTGTCCACTTCAGGGAGGTGGAAGTCCAGTGATTTGAACTTGTCTGCTAGCTCGGAGATCGAAGAAGCCTGGATCATCCTGCCTTGTGCTGTAAAAGAAATTCTGAAGGGGAAGCCCCATCGATAACGTATACCTCGGGCTTGGAGGACTTGGAGGTATGGGCTGAAGGATCTTCGTTTAAGAATGGTAATCTGAGAGAGGTCTGTGAAAATTTGGTAGTTGTGACCTTGGAATGAGAGGGGTGCCTTATCTCTAAAGGCAGCCAGCACTGCTTCCTTTGTGTGGAAATAGTGAAACCTCACTATGATGTCACGGGGGGGCATCGGTGGGTCTTTTCGTGAGGGCCCTATATGCCCTATCAATTTCCAGGCGTTCCACTGGAATGTCCGGGACAAGCTCTTGTAGGAGTGCGGTTATAGATCCCGTAGCATCCTCCATGGTCTCGGGCAGGCCTCTGAACCGCAGGTTTGATCTTCTATTACGATTCTCAAGGTCCTCGTTCTGGCCCTTTAAGACCATTATCTCTTCTTGCAGGTGCTCTAATAGGGAAGCCTGGGAGCTCAAAACTGTCATTGCATCATCCATCCTAGTCTCCAGAGCATCAGTTCTGCCCCCCAGGTCTCTGATTTCTTTCAAGACAGCCTCTGTGTGCTTAACCATCACAGCTGTTATCTCCTCTCTGACTATGCTTCTGAGCTGCATGAGGATGTCAGAGAGGATGGGGCTCCGCTGGGCCTGCTGAGGTAAGCGCTGAGCTGTCGTGGGGGATCTGGACCAGCTGTCTGCTGAGTCCAGGGAGAGCTCCTTGGCTATGTGTCCTCCCCTGCATTCCTCCCTGTCAGATTCATCAGGGTCCCGCTCCATGGAGTCTTGTGACAGGGCACACTCTGCAGCGAGTACCGCCATCTTGCCGCCTCCAGCCACTGATTTACGACCTTTCGGCCCCTTCCTCCGCCCGCCAAGTGCCTGCATTTTGTTTCCCCACTTGCCTGGGGGGATGCGCCGTCCTGTCACTCCGCAGCCCTGGCTGTATTCTGTGCTTTTATAAAGCTCTTGGCCTCCCGTCTGCGCGGAGCTGAGGAGCTACACGTCCATTACCCTCAGCTGCGCATGCGCACTCCTCAGCTATGTACTTTTTTAATAACATTTAGTAACATAGTAACATAGCATGTAAGGCTGAATAAAGACTTTAGTCCATCTAGTTCAGCCTGTTTAACTCCTTCCAGTGGTCTAGCAGCCATAGCTGGAAATGTTATTACATGCCAGGAAGGCATCAAGGCCACTTTTGAAAGTTTTTACTGTATCCATCATTACTACCTCCTCTGGAAGCGAGTTCCATATTCCCACTGCTCTTACAGAGAAGAATCCCCTCCTATGTCGGTGGAGAAAGCACCTTTCCTCTAACCTTAGTGGATGCCCTCGGGTTATGGTTACACTCCGGAGTATAAATAGATTGTGGGACAGATCTTTGTATTGATCCCGAATATATGTATACATGGTTATTAGATCACCCCTCAATCGTCTTTTTTCTAAGCTAAATAAACCTAACTTGGAAACTCTTTCAGGGTACTCTAGTCCCCGCACTCCTTTAATTAACTTTGTTGCCCTTCTTTGAATGCGCTCCAGTTCTGATATGTCCCTCTTAAGCACAGGTGGCCAGAACTGTACACAATACTCCATATGGGGTCTGACTAGTGACTTGTACAGGGGTAAAATGATGCTCTGGTCATGAGCACCTATGCCCCTCCTGATGCACCCCATGATCCTATTTGCTTTGGCAGCAGCTGCCTGGCATTGATTACTACAGTTGAGCTTATTGTCAACTAAAACCCCTAGGTCCTTTTTCATTATTGTTTTACCAAGTGTTTCTTTATTTAGTGTGTAATCATGACACAGATTTCTCCTTCCCATGTGCATAACCTTACATTTATCTGTGTTAAACTTCATTTACCATTTAACTGCCCATGTTCCAATTTATCTAAATCTGTTTGTAGCTGCCTGCTGTCCTCTTTTGTTTTAATTACTTTACACAGCTTAGTATCATCTGCAAAGATTGAGACTTTACTGTTTAATCCATACCCAATGTCATTTATATATATATTGAAGAGAATTGGTCCCAGAACTGACCCTTGTGGTACTCCACTAGTAACAGTGACCCAATCTGAGTGTGTACCATTGATAACCACCCTCTGCTTCTGATCATTAAGCCAATTTCCCACCCATTTTCCCCCAGTCTAAGCATTCTCATCTTTTGTACCAGCCTTTTATGTGGCACATTATAAAATGCTTTAGAAAAGTCAAGATATATGATATCCAATGATTCCCCCTGATCCAATCTTGAACTTACCTCCTCATAAAAGTTGATTAGGTTTGTCCGGCAGGAGTGATTCCTCATAAATCCATGCTGATATGGAGTAATAAGGTCATTTTCCCCAAGGTGCTCCAGGATAGTATCCCTTAAGAAACCTTCAAAACGCTTGCCCACCACAGATGTTAAGCTTACCAGTCTGTAGTTCTCAGGTTCTCCCCTAGATCCCTTTTTAAATATTGGCACCACATTTTCCAAGCGCCAATCCCTCGGAACAGACCCTGCAGTGTCCACAAATATTAGAAATAACAGCTTGTCTATTACTGTACATAACTGCCTTAAAACACGAGGGTGTATGTCATCTGGTCCCGGTGATTTATAGATTTTTATCTGCTTGAGACGGTGCTGAACTTCTTCCTTGGTTAGACCAGTGACATCTAATGGAGGGTTTCGGTTATTCCCCTGCATTTCACTCGGCATGTCACATTCTTTTGTGAATATCGAAGCAAAGAAGTTGTTTAGTAAATTTGCTTTGTACCTTTTACGGTTTATGTAGCTAAAGAATAATTTGGGGTTAGTTTTATTCTCTTTCACAACCAGTCTTTCTGTCTCCAGCTTAGCTGCCCTTATCTGTTGTTTACATTGTTTATTTTCTTCTTTATAGTTTTTTAATGCTTCCGCTGTCCCTTCCTGCTTTAAACGATGAAATGCCTTTTTTTGTTGTTTATTGCCCCCTTAACCTTTTTGTTTAGCTACATCGGTTTACATGTGTGTCTAATAGTTTTATTCCTGTAAGGTATATATCTGTCACAATGAAAATTAAGGATTCCTTTGAAAGTATCCCATTTAGCGTCCATGCTTTTGTTTTTAACGACATTTTCCCAGTCAATGCAGTTTAGGGCATCTCTAAGTTGGTCAAACTTTGCCTTTTTGAAGTTCCACATTTTTGTGGCTCCTCGATAAGGAACCCTAGTGACTGCTAATTGGAAATTAATGATATTATGATCACTGCTTCCAATGTGTCCCCCAACCTGTACCTTTATTACTTTGTCTGGTACATTGGTTAGTATTAGGTCCAATATGGCTTTCCCCCTTGTTGGAGCTTGTACTTGTTGGGAAAGGTAGCCATCTTTTGTTTTAGATAAAAAACTATTACTTTTATGCGAAACACATGTTTCGGCATCCCAGTCTATATCTGGGTAGTCCCCCATAATTACTACCTCATTTAGTTTAGCGGCTATATCTATTTGCCCTTGCATCATATTTTCTATGGATTCGGATATATCTGGAGGTTTGTAGCAAACCCCCATCAGTATTTTATTTTTGTTTCTCCCTCCATGTATTTCTACCCATACAGACTCCACAGGGTCATTCCCCTCACATATATTCTCCCGCAGAGCGGGTTGTAGAGAGGATTTTACAATTAAGCAGACTCCACCCCCTTTGTGTTTGTTACGGTCCCTCCTAAACACACAGTAGCCCACAGTCATAGCTTTCATCCAGCCAAGTCTCTGTTACCCCCACTATGTCATATTGTTCTACTGTTATTATCAGTTCTAGTTCATCCATTTTATTAGTCAAGCTTCTAGCATTTGTAAGCATGCATTTCAAATGCTTATGATAATTTTGTATATTGCCCTTTTTCCTCCTAGATGTGCTAACCCCTCCCCCCTCTTTGTTAACGTAAGGATGTTGTTCTTCATTAAATGTTGTGTGCCTCTTGACATTTGCTATGAACCATGTATTTTTAGGGTAAAGCTCTAGTGATGGGCTAAGTATCGACATCTCCGATGTGGCGGGTATGTGTGTTTTTAGATATGTGATTATGATCTGTGGGAACACAATTTTGCTGTGTTTGTTTAACAGAGATCTTTCTTCCTAATATCTACTAAATGTAAAGGGTGTGTGTATTTGGCAATGGGTAACTTTGGTATATATACTGGTTTTAAAAAGTGGACACACAATACCAACAGGCAAACAAATAACACAACTTTTCTCTTTCGCATATGTGATGTTGGCATCACTCTCGGATGATGATTTGCCCCTTTCTGGCAGCCAGACACCTGTACTATTTGAGGAGGAGCACCCTCAGGTATCAATGCTGAATTGTTTATCGTTGAGCAACGTTTACATGTTTTTGGGACACTCAGGTCAAACCCATGTAACATACAACATACTTTGATCTTAGCAGGAATCCTTGGCGCCAACCCAGGATCACAAGTCCCATGTGGTCAGGCTACAGAGGCAGTACCAACGGAAACTAATATCTTGCTTTCTGTTTTAGCCTGCGCAACAACCAACTGCCCGAGCTGCCCCCACAAGTGCCGACCTGTATGAGTTAGGGAGCCGAATGCTGGAGGCCTACAGTCGCCAACAGCCGCGTGATGGAACTCAGGAGCTCATTGCGGCGTTGGAAACCCAATCGCTGGTGGACCAACAACAAATTTGTGAACTGAGGCAAGAAGTTTGTGATTTGCGCAACCAACCACAGGCAGAAATGATGCATGCCATCCAACAATCTATAGAGCGCCAGGACGAAACTTTGTTGTTGTTACATAAGCTAATACAGCAGCAGTCTATTTATTTTACTGCACTGTTGGCCCCCAACACCGCCCCTAGCAATGAGTCGGCACCACCAAGGCCACCCAGGAACTAATTTTTTTTTTTTGGTCAAATCAAATACTGTTATAATTTGTTTTCACTTTATTAAATTTTATAAATTCTTGTATATCTTGACAAATTTGTGTTTGGTACCTAATTACATAGCTAGTAACCCAAACATTAAGACCTCTCTATATCTATATATGTCAATGTTGTGAAAAAATACTACAGTAATAATTTTGGATACATTAGAATGCTTCAAGAATGTAAGGCCTAACAATGTGTTTCATAATGAACTAACTATTGGGTTCATATTAACTTTAACTATGGTTTCAAGGTCAACACACAATTAAAGGTAAAAAAGTGTAACATTTTTAATGTTTAAAAAGAAAAGGCCAACATGGCCAATTACAAATTCTGCAGAGCAGCAAAACCCATACCCCCACCCTACGGCTGTTTTATCTTTCCCAGCAGCAGATATCGAGTCCGGCGGACGTACTGCCACAGTCTGCGATGCTCATTATTGCAAGCTGTAGGGAGAAAAAAAGCTCATTATTGTTTGGAAATGGATCAAAACGTAAGCAAGTTAATTACAATTTAATAGTTGAAACTCATTATGTTGCCACATTCTTCACATTATCTGGTTACATGCCTTTTTTTTGGCTTACATATGCGATTTTTATCACTACCCTATATGTTTACATTACCTCTTTTATGAATAGAAGGCCTACGTTTGATTTGGGACAGTGTATTTCCGGTTTGCCTAAAGTACTCATGTCCATAGTACTAACTAAACAAATCTATCTGCTATTCCTATTATAGTTATCCTAATTACTATTGAAGGAGTTTGTTATTGAACAAACACTCACAGGCCGAATGTATTATGTGTTTACGTTTAAACAAAGGGGAGGCAACAATCTAGCATGCATACATGCATTTCTGATTGTGGCTCGCCCAAATGTCATCAACATGTCTGCTACCCCATAATGCCATTAACCCTTATGCGTGGTCATTTCTGAAGACATATGTTGTAAAAGTATGTTTGGCAAACAAGTAACTGGACTCACCATCGCGCTGTGGCCATGCTGCTGGGGGTTCCTGGAGCTGGAGTGGGGTGTATGGTGACGGGTTCTGTCTGCATGGAAACATCTGTGTAGACAAAAACACAACAAAAAACATCATAAGCTCGGTC
Source organism: Gastrophryne carolinensis (assembly GCA_027917425.1). NCBI lineage: Eukaryota > Metazoa > Chordata > Amphibia > Anura > Microhylidae > Gastrophryne > Gastrophryne carolinensis. The sequence continues at coordinate 379,342,004 of CM051236.1, forward strand.
CCTGAATCTTATTCTTCAACATCCACCTGTTTTTTGTCTGATCTAAATCATGCTAACAAGGTTTTACACATGTTTAGAAGACATTAGCATGGTATTTAGTGGTTCATGAGGTCAGCTGTATAATTTAATTAGGCCACATGGAGCACTCAATAACATTGTCCGGTTTTTACATACATTTTAGCTACACATTGCCAGTGCAATGCAAATTACTGAATTTAAATTGACATGAACATATTTATATTTTAGTCTGCCACATGTGGTAGCTTGCTTGCATTTGTATTGAACTGGAGTGGTGTTACAGAAGTGTCTTAAAATTTCCACACAATATAATGCTATGTAGCATAAAACATGTGTATGTATTTTCTAATTTCATTACATACACCATGTGAATGATAACCCAAAACACTTACCACGACTATGCCCGAGTGCAAGGTCTGGTGCATAGCTGCTGGAGGTGCTGGCTCTTTGATGCCCTGAAAAACAGATAATGATGGCACAGGATATTTAACACTGCACAGATTCAACCTGGAACAGACAAACAACAATTAGAAATGCCATAACCAGGGGATGAAATGCCGCTGGTATCCCAGGGAGGACTCTGAGGTGGAGGCGTGGAGACTCTACTCCTCACAATCGGCCCAGAAAATCCCAAAGCCAATGGGCCACCCTCCTTCCTCTCACTCACTGATCCTTGAGGGAGTGTGGGCGAGTCCATGTCCTCCTCCCCACTTGGACTCCCCACTTGAGAGTGGCCACAAGGGTTTTGAGACTCAACTGAGTCAGACTGTGAGGAGCTGAGGCTCCATACTGCCCTCCTCCCAGCAGCACGCTCCTCTGGGGTGTCATCCCCTTCCTCCCCTGGGTCCTCTAGATGGGACTGATGAGAGGGACCCTCCCCCGCAGACTCATCCGAGTCCACTACTCTTGTTCGGGGTATCCCTTCCCGCGTTTCCCCAGGGGAGGACGTTTATCTGTGTTGAGGGAAAAAAATAAAAATGGAGACCTCAAAAAAATATCCAAAATACAACTACATTATGTTTAGTACTAACATGTTGTACACTTACCTGAGGTGTAGGCATCATAGAGCCTATAAACGCCCTCATTGTCCCGGGCGCTTGAAATCAGACCACTTCTGTATGATGGACCGGAGGGTCAAATGCGTCTTAAAGCGCCGGGACACGGTGGCTTGCACCTCCAACAATATGCGCCTTTTTGCACTACAGGCATAGTCGTACTTCATGACACAAAAGTCCTAAAAAACAAGAACAAAAAACAACAAATCAATACATGTACATATCAGTGATAAGACATATATACAAAGCAACATTATCCCATACAAAATATATAACAAATACTCACTCAACAACCTGACCATTCACCTGAGGATCCACCCTTTTGCGTGAGGTCTTTGAGCATGCGGGGGGAACAGGGCCAGGGGGGACAGGGGGGGAGGGGTGGGTGGGTCAGAATCGGAGGAATAGCTGGGGAGACGTCTGGCAGGGCGTCTGGGCAGCATGATGGATCCTCGTAGGTGGAAACCGGAAGTAGCAAAAACTAAAGTGAAAGCTAAAAATCTGACACTCCTCGCATTAATAATATGCTAACATACGCCTATGATATCGCTAGGATACGCAAAGGTTAAAATAGCGTAAACATAACAAGGTCAGCCGCTCCATACACACACGCTAAAATTTATTTCTAACATATTTTTGTTTATGTTGCGTAATTCGTTTTTGCAACGTAATTCCAGAGATAGTAACACATACGTATAAAAGACCTCTTTATATATAGATATGTGAATGTGTTATAAACATGACTACAGAAATACAGTTGGGATACATTTGAATGCTTCAAGAATATAAGGGGGAACAAGGTGTTTCACAATGTTTTAACTAATGGCTTAATATTAACTTTAACTATGGTTTCAAGGTCATGCTAGTGCACTCAGATGCACGAAAATGTTTGCCGCTTATTCAACAACAGCGACTCTTGGCGTTACAAGGAATTTCATGGTCCAAAAAACAAATACACATGTATGAAAAGCACAGCGACACTGAAATAGTGAAATACTGACAATATATTTCACTGAAATTGTGAAATAGTGATTGAGCTGCTCCCACCCCCCCTTTGACCCACCAACTATGTTGTTCCTCGTCTTTCGTGGAATTTCTACACTATATTAGCTCTAAGTTAAGTTGAAGGCTCTCCGTTACTCTTGGAAAAGTGATCTTGATTTTTTCACGTTCCTTTACGCCTACAAAGAAATGGACAACCAAATGAATTAACCAATAACTGGAGCAGTTATTCTAAACTTTTGTTATTTTACACCTTGAGGTGATTTCTCCCACTATCATGTTGATCACTTTCTTTCTCCCAGTTCTGTTACAAAATATACATTCTTCCATTTCCGGAGTCAGTGGGTTTAGGTCATGGTCTCCAAAAATATTCATCAATATTCATACCCCTGCTTTGTGCTATTTAAGAATGCTATTTGCTACAGTGCGAATATGGACTTCAAAGCATTAAAACCCTAATCTCAGGGAAAGAGACAAGGAAAACTATTCAAAAAAGAACAGGTAAGTGTCACAAGCTACTCACCCAGCCTTCGGTCCCGCGCCATCTGCGGGCAGTCAGTCGGAGGTCTGGCGGGGCGGCGTCCTCGACGGGCGGCTGTTCGGCGGCTTCCGTCACTGACGGCGGCTCGGCTGTTTCCGCCGTGAGGGGCGGCTCGGGCAGTTCCGCCGCATGCGGCGTCTGGAGCGGCTGCGAGCACTTAGGATTTATGCCCTCCGGCGGCGCTGCACACAGCCGGAGGTAATCAGCGCTGGGCCTATGAGCCCAGGGGAAAGCGGGGTCATACGCCCCTCTATGCTTCTGGTCCAATCTGGACCAGGTTCTGGTTATGCACCAATCATGCACACACATCTGGCCCAATCCTGTGTAACCTGGCCCCATAAAGGTTTCCCTCCTTCAGTCTGTCATTGCCCGTGATAGCGTGCTGCTAGGTGTGATTTGGTGTCTGCTCTGTCTTCGATTTATCCTGCTGTGTATGACCATCCTTGATTGCTGCCTGGACCGACCTTTGCCTGTTTTCCTGACTACGATTGCCTGCTCCATTGTACCGCGTACCCGTGATCTCCCGGTTTGACCCTTGGCTCGACTTTGACTATTCTTCCGTCCCATCCTCTGGTGCCGCGTTTCATTGGACTGATCTTCCGTGTATGACCCCTGCTTGTTTGGCCTTGCCCAGTCACGTTCCTGGTTCATCTGCCTTCCCCTTCATAAGTCTGCATCCTTTGTGCTATAAAGTCCTGGGGGCAACCGTGCCCGGTGAGGCGTGTAAAGCGTCCCGGCAGACGGGGGCTTGGCTATAGGCGAAGCTAGCAGCGGAGATTGGGGGTTGCAGACTTATTTGGAAGGTGGGCGTCCCACAGGACCTGACAGTAAGGTTAGTGTCATAATCAGCGTTAGCCATATCATACTATGTGTAGATACCTTTTGTTGGGGTTATAATAAACATTAGCCATGCAATACTGTATTTAACCATCTCCTCTTACCCCCCTGATCAGTTCCAAAAAAAGGACTTATGTACAGGGATTCGATGAGTTTGGCTGAAAGCTGAAACCAAAGTTTGGTTTGGGTCCACAGACTCGGCTTGAACCCGAACTACAGTAGGAGAAGTCAGTTAGGAGCCGAACTTGGGGGTCCAAAAATGCTATAAAATGGGGGTAGCAAGGCTTAGAAGACTGCAAATCAAAGAGAACACCAGGGCGATAACCCTGCACAAAATGGGGAAGGGAAGGAAACAAAAAAATTAAAGAAATGCATACATACATAAATACATATATATAATTATACATACATACATACATAAATACATATATACATATCAACATCAATAAATAAATATCTACATAAATATATAGATAAATAAACACATTAATAACAATCATTTTTACTGGTGTAAGAGGTTGGGGGTGTGGATGTGGCCGTGTAAACAGAAGAGATGGAGGTAGCAAACACTTTAACCACTCACTTAGGTGCTGGCACAGCCAAGTCCCATGGGATCCATGCCTGGTTCATCTTAAGGAATGTAAGCATATCCACGGATGTGGATAGGTAGATCCACTTGTTGGTGGTGACACCACCTGCAGTGCTGAACACATGGTCTGACAGGACACTTGCCACATGGCAGGTCAGCAAATCCAAGGTATAGAGGGCAAGCTCTGGCCCATGTGCAATTTAGCAACCCAAAAATTTGACACGGGGAGCCATTGCTTAGTACCAGTAGATGTGTGGACAGGTAGTCATCCACCATGCGAGTCAGCCTTTTCGTATTATGGGCCATGTCCAATAAGGTGTTCCACATAGTAGCTATGCTAACCCTTCCCTCTTAGATGTATGCTTTGTTGGTGACTTGCTGCTCCTCCATCTCCTCCACGGCCTTGTGCCACCACTCACCAGTCAGCTGGGCACTCCGCAAGTAGTGTGTCCACCAGCATACGCTTGTACATATTTTCAATCCTGCTCCAGTGCTGGAATCAAGGAGGTGATGTTATCCTTATAGTGGGGATCCAGAAGAGTGGTCATACAGTAATTGGCACTGGTGACTATGGTAACTCTGCAGTCGTTCTGCAGGCACTGCAGTGTGTTGTGGCTCATATGAGCCAGGCTGCCCAGAGCCAAGGAGAAGCTGTCCTCAGTGTCAGGTGTCCCCTACTCCTCCTCCTGCTCCTCCCTCCAACCATGCTCCGGTGATGCCTGTGAGCTGTGTTGGGTGCCACCCTGCTGTGAAAGAAAGTCCTCATCCTTATCCCTCCTCCTCCTCTGTATCCTCCAAAACTGTCAGTTGGTTGGACAATGGACAATGGAGCACCTGGCAAACCACCCTGTGAGCCAAGTGTACACTGCTCTGATGCCTGGAAAAATAGGTTTTCCTCTCCTGCCCTCTCCTGTGCCACCATTACATTCTCCATCATGGCCTGAAGGGTGTTTTCCAGCAGGCAAAGGATGGGGATGGTAGCGCTGATGGTGGAGCCATCAGTGCTATCCATATTGGTGGCGTACTGGAAACACGGCAGTACCACACAGATGTCCCTCATTGAGGCCCACTCATTGGTGGTGAAGTGCCACCTGATGGGCAAGTCACATATGAGGTGTAAGATGGGAAGGCCAAAGTTCCTCTGCAGTGCAGTCAGGCGAGCGGCAGCAGGGTGGGAATGCCAAACGTGTTTGCACATGCTAGGCACGTTAGATAATGTGCCAGGAAGCTCTGCAAGTTTAGCACAAGCCCCAGGCAAGGGATGTGCGTCAACCTGGCTCTGCCCAAGGCTGCTACAAGGTAAGCCCATTGTCGCACACCACCTTGTCAGGTCCAATGGCAGTAACCACTTATTTGTCTGCTCTTGGATGCTGGTCCACAGTGCCTGGGTAGTGTGGGGTCTTTTGCCTGACAGATTTAGAGTTTTAGCACTGCATGCTGCAGTTCCCCCATGGCAGTGCTCAAACTGGTGCTGCACTGAGTGCATGAGGAAGCAGAGGAGGAAGCTGAGTAGGAGGATGAGGGAACAAAAGGCACCAAATGATTACCAGCAATCCTGGTTGGTGGAAACAAATGTGCCACTGTGTGTCCTGCCTCGATCCCAGCAGCCACTACATTGACCCAGTGGGCAGTTAGAGGGATGAAATGTTCCTGTCCATGCTTTCTTGTCCATGAGTCAGTGGTGGTGTGGATGATGACATTAATGGCATTACCCAGTGCACGTCTTATTTTTTCCACATGGTGCAGGGCAGGGATGGCCTGTCAAGAATAGTAGTGGTTGGGAATGGTGTAGTGTGGACTAGGTGCCGCCATCAGATCTTTAAAATGTTCCATCTCCACCAGGCATTTTAATGGCCAGCAATTTGGGTATGCTCGCATTCAGGGTCAGGGCTCAACGGGGAGATGGGCCCCTCTTCCCTATTATCACCAAAGTTTGTGAGATGGGCAGGGGCATGTGGATGGCTCATAGTATCCCATCTAGGACTGTCAATATAGAGCATTAGTGACTCCATCTTGTGGCTGGGACGGCCTTGCTGATTTTAAGGGGTGAGGTGGAGGGCTCAGCACTCCCAGCAAAAGTAGAGTGTATGGAAGATAATCCCACTGGTAGCACTGCATATAGAACAAGTGGATAAACAGTAGTGACACACAAGTGGTTTGAGCAAGTGGATAATCCACAAACAATTGGTATTAAACAGTGGTGACACCCAAGTGGCCTGAACAAGTGGATACTCTACTAATACTTGTTATTAAAAGGCAGTGACCCTAAACAAGTGTAAATTTTCACCTGGCTCTGAATCATCCCCAAAGCAGACAATGAAAGTCAATGGCAGTTTCCCCCCCTAAAGAAGGGGTGAGAATTCTCCCCTGGCTCTGAAACAACCCCAATGACATTCAAGAGTTTTTGTGACATTTTTTGGTTTAAATAAAAGAAAAAATGTGTACCTCCCTCCCAGAGTCAACCAGCCCGGGCATCAGTCATAGGAGATGATAATCCAGGGCTTAAAGGCTGACTGGTGCCCTGCAAATTTACTAGCCCCTATGCTCTTTGGCAGGAGCGGACTGCTCATAGGGAGATTCTGGTAAATGCCCGGTGGGCCGCACTGCTTTGGAGCAGTCTGGGCGGCTACCTTTACTAACACTCCCATCCCATCCCAGCCCCCATCCCCTTCACCACTCTATCCCCTCATCCAGGCAACCCCATCCCATGTCCTCACCCTAATGATATCCTCAGTCTTGGAGCACACTGGTTGACTGGCTAGGAAGCAGTAGAGATGCCGCTGGCTGGTCATGAGCAGGCCAGGTGCTGGTAAAATTTTTGCCCCAGTCTTCATCTGCCCTACAGTATGGGTCCCTTGCTCCTCTTGGGGTATTCAGCAAAGAGAGTTTGAAATTTTCAGAATCCACAGAGAAATATCTGCATATTCCAAGAAAAACAAGAAATACAGACTGTATGCCCCTGAGCCCTGGGTTTTTAAGCAAAAGTCTCTTGCATGAAAGAGAGAAAGCTGTGCGAGAATCATGTACTTGCACAATAATAGCATGGTTTATTTAAATGAAATTGACATGAGGTAATGTTTTTTCATTTTTGCGTGGGGGGGTCCATACCAGTTCACAGGGTAAGGGGGGGCCACATGTCACCTGCCAGTACCTTTACCTGATTACCCTCAACACCTTTTGGCGCACCAAGGGGTGAGGAATGCCCATTGCCCATCGCTATGGGCCAGGTGTTTATCCAGAGGTGCCTGAGAGAGAGCCATAGAGCAATGGCATAGGGGCCGGTAGACTGGAACCCTGAGGTCTGGGTTACAAGTCCTTATTCCTATGTTTGTTTCTTTCCCCTACTGTCCTCTAGGGGCAGATGGAGAAAAGGCCTGTATTCCTTCTATCTCTCAATACAAATAATTTATTTTGGTAGGAAAGAAACAGAAATTTCTCATTCTCCAGAACCCCCTGTTTAGATACATTGGTGTTACTAGACAAGTATAGTTGTATTTTGTTATACGTCCATATGCTGGGGAAGGAGATGGTTGGCTCTGGGAGGGGGGAGCCTTGATTTTTTTACCAAAAAAAAATACTCCAGCATGTCATCATCAATGAAAAAATCAATGCCGGCATGGCAGTGAAAAAGCTTGCCAGTTGGTGAGGTGGAAGTGGAATTTTAACTCCTGCTCTTGGCTAGGGTAAAAAATCCACAAAAAAGTCTCTCTCTCCCTTAAAAAACTTCACTAAAGAAATGGTCTTCTGAATCAAAAGAGAGGGAAAATTTGGATTTTTCTTCTTAAACCATGTTATAAATTATGTTTGCATGGTGCTAAATGAACCCCATAAAGTCAGCAGGGCAGCGTCTCTTGCTTTCACTGTACAACTGAAAAAATCCAGTGTACAATTGAAAGAAGGTCTGTCAGTCCTCCCCTGCCATAAGGAGAGGGTATTTATGGAGTGGGCCCTCATGCCCCTCCCCTAAGGATTACACACAACACTATATTTAAAAATTCTTATGCCCAAAAAGTTTTTAAAAAAACAAAGTGGGATCCCCTCTCTTTGGCAAAACCAGCTTGGGAACCTTGCTATGCGGGAGGCCAAGCTACTGACCCCCCGGCCCAGCTCTCCTGAACCCCCCCATCAGGTGGGGGCTTTTGTCAAGTCATCTGCTTGATGGCTGTTGACTTTCATGCCCCTCCTGACCTTTGAACTAGTATTGGGGTCTAAATTACACCTTTTGTCGAAATTCTGTGAATTTTTTTAGGAAATTAGCTCACCTCAATTTAGGATGCCATGGATTAGAACCCTTTGCTCAAAGTTATGTAGACTTTCACTATTTTGTGATTGAGTATCCATATATGCATGATGATATTAGGTAACTGAATTTTTACTTAGTAGGACTGTTATTGTCTTAAATTGCATGCTAAATATCTGCAATTGGGGGATGAGGTCACAACTTACTTGTCGTGATCATTTTGGCGGTTATTTTCTGCCTAAATAACCTGTTTCTTTAACTATAAGGAAAAAGAAAAGAAGCATTTATCTGATGTGGTACAGGAATGTTACATACAGCACATTCCATTTAATATATTATATACTGCATACTAAGGCCAGACTCATCTTCAAAAGATCCGACAACACAATACAGTCTGTTTCCATGGGAGCAGTTTGCTGCCTTGATGGCTACTGGATCTTTCCTGTCACTGGCTGGAATTTCACACCCTGCTGGATAAATAGTAAATCTAGCCATACATTTGTAAGTCAACCCAAGTTAAAACCTTTTAGCCCTGCACTGGATAAATATAATTAAGGTAATTAAGCAGATGTCAAACCATTTGGAGAAAAAAATAAATAAATAAAAGAAGGTACGCCATGGAATAACCGACAAATAACCCCCTGCAATGAAATGGGAATGTATTACTTTAAGTGGGTAGATGACATTTCATGGCAAGGTGAGGATGGCTATTAACTTTATATTTAAAAAGAGTTAAATTAATAATGGCTGGTTGAATTAAGCTTTTAGTTCAAAGCCACAGCAATTAAGATATATTACTTTAATTACAACAGTTTTTTTTTTTACTAACAAATGCGAAAGTAGACTTGCTAATTTAAAAGTCATGATGAGCAGCATAACAATTCACCATGGGATCTCATATATGGGATATATATATATATATATATATATATATATATATATATATATATATTTATGTATATATATATTTGTGTGTGTGTGACCACTAGCCCAATAAGACTGTATTCTCTTCACTGTGCTGTATTCTACTTTTCGCCAATAATTGCATTGCTACATTGGAGTCAGTGAATATGCTGAAAATTCAGATTATTGGACTTATTTATGACAATGATAAATTACTTACCGGGGTAAAGTAAACAACTTGGTATTAAACACAGACCTTTGAAGACCTTTGAAGACCTATGAAATGGTGGTGGATTTTAGGAGGAAACCTTCCAACAGCCTTTCAATATCTATATACTGTATGGAAAAGAAGTAAAGAAGCTTGAGAAAGCTCCTTGGGTGTAATTTATCGAAGAACTTGAAATGAGAGTTGAACATCAAGGGTATGCTGAAAAGGGAACAGAAATAAATAATCCGCTACAGGCTCTGGTCTATCAAAACATTTACTAGTGGTATTCCTCAACACGATCATTGGGGCTATCCTCACCACGAGGTTTATGGGAGCCTAAAAATATGATCAGAAATGCCTACAAAGTATAACGGAACCTGCAGAAAGGAACATTGGTTCATCACTGCTAGCCATCAAGGACCTCAATGAACAGAGAACCATAGCTAGGGTGCAGAGAATTATTTTTGATCCGGTAATTACAATATTACTTTTTCCATCTAAACATTGTTTAGGAGTGCATTCATACAGGATGAGAGATTTCAGAAAATCGTATATCCGTTGGACATAAAGACCTTGAATACAGGACTGTCATGTCGCGGCCAACACTAGAGCTGAGAACTTTGGGGTTGATTAAGCACTCAAATATAATCTCGCACGTGCAAAAAATACAAAAGCAAGAGTGAAAACTGCCATTCACTTTCATTGTTTAGCATGGGGGGGATTCAGCACCAGCACCATGTGTAAAAAAATATTCTATTTGCTTTTGGGGATGAAGCACCCCCAAGGTGGACAATGAAAGTAAATGGCAGTTTTCTCTCTTGCTTTTGTAGTTTTTTTTGCATGTGCAAGATTATATTCAGATAGAATTCGCAAAAAAAAAGGGCCAACGATTCTGGGAATCCTGCTGAAGCCCACAATCAATCCTCTAGAGCAGTGTTCCCCAATCCTCTACTCTAGAGCCACCAACATGTCATGTTTTGTGGAACAGGCAGCTCTAAAGCTCTGTATGAGCTTGAATTACCTCACATGTGCGTCTGTGTGGAGATCTGCAAAACCTGGCCTGTTGGTGGCTCTCCAGGAGGGGGTTGCTCTAAGACTCTAAGTCAAGTCTTAGAGTGCCATGGGAGTATAATACATGTAGTTGTATTTTTATGTTGAAATGAGACAATGTTTTTTAATATTTTATACTACTTGTAAACCTTAAGGGGCCCCACAGTTTGACTTTAACCTGAATCGGAGAAGCAACACTACGTAGCATGCATTGCAGCAGTGGATTGGACTAGATAAATATACAGATGTAGATTCATTGTTTCAGATGACTCACAGCTGAGTGCTCTCTGCATCCCGCTGCTATGATGGAGAGCACATCACACAGCACACAACAGGGAGTAGTCATTATAACCACAGCTACATGCCTAGCTAAGTGCCATGTAACACAACAGGGAGATGGTTGGCTTTTCACAAATTTAAAGCAGGATTACTGTCCTGTTTTCTACATTATACCACAAGGCAGCAGGCCAAGTGATAAAACTCCCAGCAAGAGTTTAATTACAGTCAGTGCTGCTGCCTCTGTAGCTCAATGTGCAGGACTGCAGGAGGCTGTTCTTAGGAAGCCCGTTTGATCTACAACCTTGGAAAAGGTATTTGTTTAAAGCACTTCTGTCTTCAAATCTGACTATTTGCTCTGTTTTTCCAAATAAGGCCCCACCACTCAGTAATTTAGTCACGAGTTGTGAGAGATATTGATGATGTATGTTGCCAAGCTTTATGGAGTAAGAGCATATCCGTCACAAGGTGAAGCTGTCTACAGGATCCACATTATTGATGAGTCAGAATAACACCCCCCACCCCCGCAGCAGATCCTACACGCCCCCCTGCATCCACTTAGCTTAGTGAGTTTGGCAAATTGGCAGTTGAATATTGTCAATACTCTTTGCCCAGCACTCTACTGCTCTACTGCTCTACCCTCCTGCATATTTCTATGGAAAGTGACAAAGGCAGGGAAGCACTGGGAAACACCTTTGCTTGGCTGACAGCTGCCAACACTTCTAAAGTAGCAGGAACCAACTATGACGTTGTGTGTAATGGCTTTTATGAATTGCCTATATCAGGTAAGTGTGGGTACCAAAATAGATAGGGGGAATTAACCTAATTTAGTGAAGGAGCCGGTAGAACTATCAATGCAAGATGCCTTCATTGCATATTTCCCTTTTTTGGAACAGTCCTGAAACACTTTTTGTTTTGCTCTCCCTCTACATAAGATGGTAGGCAATCAGTCATTGCATATGTGTGGCAATGACATCTTTGCACACATAACAGTGAAATTTGGCAAAAGGTACTTATAGGGGGAGCAATTCACTGGATGCTAGTTAAAAATGTGGGCTTTGGTCCACCTTAAAGTCCTTTGGAAACACACTTTTATGGGAGTAAAATACATTTTGGTCCATTTAGTCTGCCCTGTGTATGCTTATCCCAGGCATATTTAAATGCACTGTTTTTTCAACTACCTCACTAGCTACAGGTTTTCCCTGTTGTTCTTATATTATTATTTTCTTTTTAAAAAACCCTTGCCTTATGAGTCTTATTCAACCCTTTACTATATTTAAATGTCTTGATCATTTCTCCTCTTTCTCTTCTTTCCTCCAATCAAAAAATCCAATAATTATCACATTTTCTCCCCAGAGGTCTGGTTGAAAATATGTACCAGATCCTAACTTTGAGTCCTGTTGTGTCCCTGCCCAATAGCAAGCACATCCCAAAAGCCACCGCTCCGTTCGACATAGTGGCTGGCCACACCCACTTTATTTGTTGCACTGGATGGGGCATGCTGAGACCTTGTACACCCCCTCCATTGCAGTGAATGAGGTTGCCTGGCTGGAATAGCTGTGGCTGATGCAGGGTAGGGTGCACCATGGGACTTGACCTAGGTATCTTGTTTGTTTTATTCAACTGGACTAAGACAGAAAGGCTGCAGGGGTGAAAATTATTTCCCGAATGTGTAAGTAAGATTTTGAGAATAGTTCTCTTCATCAAGCATGGTGTTATGCAGAGTACTCACTTGAAGAGAAATAAATAACATGACAGCAAAACCAGGACCCAGTGTACTGTAAACTGGACTTATAACAAACACTAGTGATCAGGTATCCATTTTTACATCTCTCTGTTGCCATCTTCACTAAGGACTTCGGTCAGGGGTGGTATTAAACAAAATATTACAAACAAGCACATCTCTTGCCTTTCCATTCTTTTATCTTTTCTAAAAAGTCAGCACCAGGTAAAAAGAACATTCACTTTAGGCGAAAGAAAGTGTTCTATTTACAGTTGGTGGTAAATTAACCCCAAGGTATACAATGAAAGTGACTGAAAGTGACTGGTGCTGAATCAACCCCTTAACAGATAGTCATGACTCTCATTAAAACAAGTTTCTGTTTCTTATAAAAATGTCACTTTAGGTGAAAAAATAGAAGGGTTCTTTTTATATCTGGTGCTGAATGAACCCCAAGATATACAAAAAAGGTAAATGACAGTTTTGGCTATATTTTTGGAGTAAAAACTAAAACAAATCTAATTATTTGGTAAAGCAGGGTGCACCAGTGACGTGCTTTGCAGTGTGAACTGCAACCTGCATCTAGGTGAGCATTTTAATTTTAGCACATAAGAACATGCAATAAAATGTTTTTGTTCCAAAAATATTACCTGCACTCACAATGGGGTGTTTTAAAGGTGTGGAACTTTTCCAATGAGGTAAGAATTTGGAAATAGCAGCACCCTATGGGCTATGCAGCATATGTTGACATTTTTAAGGCCCCGTTGTTTCTAAATTTCTAAAGAAATAACCATAAGGTCGAAAAATGATCTACCTCATCTGTATAAATGCTTCACCAGAGGTGTAGGTAGTTTTTTGGGCAAAAAATGGAACAAACATTTTTTTATTGCACTTTCTACTGTGTTAAAATGTAAAGGCTCACCGAGGTGCAGGTTGTAATTCACACTGCAAAGCAGATGGTTGGTGGATCCTGCTTTACTAAATAATAAGCATGACCTCCATTGTATATCGTGGGGGTCATTCAGCACCAGGTATTATTCGAACGCTTCAATTTTTTCCACCTAAACTGAACTTTTTAGAAATAGCTGGATTGGCCCCTTAACCATAACATTTGTCTAACATTAGTAATTCCAACTTAAATTTTATTTGTGAGACTTTATGCATTGCACATTAAAGTGTATGGTGACAACATTTTTAGTTCTCCTGAATGTGATGAATACCTTGTGACCATTCGTAACTTTTTCCAGCATACGTGGAAAATGCAAGAATCACACTAAACTTACTTTATAATGCATGGACATGGGTCCAATGTTGGCATTAGTGTCAGAGATCTAGGTTACTTGTCAATTATTCAGGTTGCTCCATAACATATCAACTGACCACTAGTAGTGGTTTCTAACCTGTGGAAAAATATATGCATATTATGATTTTACAGCAAAAAAATGAATTATTTCAGGAACATGTAATAAGACATGGAAATGCAATGCTTTGTAAAGGCTTTAGTCTTTTTTCTAAAGATATTCTGCTGATACTCCAAGTAGCATCCTGGAAAATTCTATACAGAGAAGTAGGCATACATAAGCATTCATTCCATCTGTCTGAATAGCCTGATCTGAAAAATATATTTTGAAATCCTATGGGTGTTTGTGTATTTAAGTAGGACATAAAAAAAAAAATATTAAGAAGTACTTATGCAAGGCTAGCTGTCTTTCACGGGGCACCACACTCTGCACCTTTCAGTTACATACATCCAGTCAATAGCCTAAAGGTCCCTCCTATATTGCTTATTTATTTATTTATTTCAGTATTTAGTCATTGTCACACTCAAATGTATTCCAGTTGTGTAGGGTGCCTCATTAACCTCATTCAGTACACCTCAGAATCCTGGGGGCAACAACCTAGGGATGATGACTGCTAAAAACGTTGTCCTTCTTGGGGTTCTGCTAGAAGATCAAACCCTGGGAGTGCCACATAACATCTGCATCTCCAAACACCATGCTGGTTCCACAACCTTCTTATTTGGCTCCCCTACTGTGATTTTCAGGGGACCCAAGATCTTGCATGGTTTTCTTAATCCATGATCTATACATTCTGAGCTTTTTCCACACCATTTTCCCACAGACAGGAAAGAGTGTGGGGAGGCCTTGGCATGACCCCTTTATTGATCATTGTTGTTTTACTGAGCCTTTGATGAGCCAGGAAGAGCATTTACTACTTAATATTCAATTGTTCATCTCTGTCAGGGTACTTTCAGCTATTCACCAACCAGCTAGTTTCACATCTAGGCATCACTACTAAACTAAAATAATGACCTTTTGGTCTTCCAATCAGAAACTGTACAATTGAGAGAACAAGATAATCATTAGAATAGCCGATGTGTAATTTTAGGGGGTAGCCCTGGAGGAACACCAGACTTGTACCAAAGGGCATAGGGGTTGGTAACTATTAGGGCCAGGAGCCCAAGAGTTTGGACCATGAGCCTTAGGTTACCAGCACCTTTGCCTGGTGTATCAAGTTGATAACATAAGGGGAGCAAATTAACTGTATAATTGAGAGAATGAGCCAATAACTATTAGGGCTGGGAGACATTAGTTCAGACCATGAGCCTTGGGTTACCAGCATCTTTGATGGTGCATCAAGTTGGTAACTTTTTTTAAAGCATCACTGGAGGGTAGGAGAATGGAGGTGAAACCCTCTCTAAAGCTTACCAACTCAATCTGCCAACCCAAGCCACCCCAACATGTTTGGCAGGTGGCTTGCTACCACTCTACTCTTTGGACTGGTATAGGGGGGCATTGGACTGCTTATCAGTTCACAAGAAAAAAAGACACCACAAATATTTTATTAATTACATTTAACCATACTCACCCCATCCACCCCTTCCGCCCCCCCCCCCCCACCAGATGCATCCCCTCTGCCAGCATCACTTCTGGTGCTGCTGGTGGCGTTCTTAATGACCGCCCCGTTGGCATCGGCAGTTAAAGGGAACTCAGGTCCCCCCTCCTTCTAACTTCCACCTCTGTGTAATCTCCCCAATGTGACTCTTACCTTATTGGAGTGGAGGGGGGAAACCTAAATCCTCCCCATGTTCCTCAACTTCAGTGAGGCAGTTAGTCACATGGGGGCTTCCCTCCCTGGCAGCTGGCATTATCCCTGGATGCTCCCCCTGATTAAAAGATGCAAGCAGGGCAGCTGCTAATGGCCCTGTGGGCATCAGAACACCTGTCTGCCAGATTAGTAGGGAGCCCTGGACCGGCTCACCTGCTGAGAGGACATTGTTGGGCGGGGGACAAAAGAAGGAAGAAACAGAGAGAGAAGTACTATTTATTTTCTTTCTTACTACTACTTTTTTACTACTTCTGTACTAGTAAGGGGGTCAAGAGACTAGTTCAAAGGGTAGAGCACTGTATATGTATTGTGTTTTACCTGACCATATGTCACTTTGCTGGCTATTACCTTAGACATCTATGGGGTGCCTTGAGATCACAATGCAGGGAAAAGGCTGCATGCAGATTTCCCAAAACACATGCTGATGTAGCGCATGGATGTGAAGGAGCACATTAACTACAATAGTCAGGATTCTCTGTCCAATTTTGTTGTGTTGAATTATGCCTACTCCAACAATCGGGAAGATGTGAAAGGGGCATTTGATTTAACTGCACAGATCTCATCATATAGCTTTACATTTTTGTAAGCTGTAAACTCCTATAGTTACATTTGTGGTCTTTGGTGGTGGTTGAGAATGTGCTTTGCCATTTTGTACATATAAAGCAAGTTACAGTATCAATCAGCCTGCTTTATAAACTTTTAGATAGCCTTTCATACCATTCCTCAAAGTTACATCAAGAGTAATCTATTCATACTTACAATTATACATGGCCAAATAAAATGCTAATTTGTATGCTTAATCCATACAAAATTATTTAGCTCACACATTTAATTTTCATCATAAGGATTTATTAATCTTTTTGGTTCAGTTCATCTGTAGATATTTGGAATTTATTTAAACAAAAACCCCAAAAGTCATATGCTTTAGCAGATTATCTATTGATTATATTAAATTAAAATTTCTTTCACTATTCTGAATATGACTAGTGATGGGGAAACCCCTAGAAGTTTGGGTTCGGCCAAACCTGCCACAAAAGTTTGGTTTGGGTGCCTGAACTTGACCTGAACCAGAACCCCATTGAAATAAATGGGGACCCAAACTTGAGGGCCCAAAAATAGCTGTAAAATGGGGCTAGCAAGGGCTAAAAATCGTGGGGAACACCAGGGCAAATGCCCTGCACAAAATAGAATAAGGAAACTGCTAAATAAATATATAAATAAAAAATAAAATACATTTTTTAGGGGTTTCAGAGGCCAAATCAAGGGGGGGGGGGGCACCAGGGCAATGTACAAAATAGGGTAGGGACAGTACTAATATTATATATACCTTATAAGAAAAATAATATGAAGCCCCCCCCCCATAACCCTATAACAGTCTGTGTGAAAGAATTCCCTCATCACCCCATAGCAGACTGTGTGACAGTGCTCAGCAGCCCATCAACCAGTTTTAGTGTTGGACCAAATGCCGTACCCAGGCACAGACTTCTGACTGAACTCGCAAAATTCCACACAAACAAAGACTTTGCAGTTCGGGTTAGCCCAACACTAATCCATTTTCCGTTGAATCCATTTTCAAAAGGAAAAACAAAATAGCATTAAACGATTTTAAACAAGTTGTTATGCACCTGAACCTATTTAGGACTGTTTAAATTTGAATTGTAAATTTAAGCCAGTTCGTTTTGAGTGCTTTATGACATGGATGTAGTGACATCTTGTGGCTGTAAGTGAAAATGGTTCATACATATCTCCTAGCTGCTTGTCGGGAAATTTTTGTGCCAAAACATTTTTAGGAGTGATGAAGAATTAGAACCTCATTAGTTTTAATTTTACATTCTCTGACCTCATTGTGGAAATTTAGCCTTACATTTAATGAGATTTGTTTGGTTCTAAATTTAATTCAAATAACATTTTTATACTTGTATTTTTACAAATACAGTAATGATTGCTTTATCGTCCCTAAAATTCACGTGTGGCACTCTGAAATTTACTAGACATGTTATTAGCCTTTTTAAAGCTCTTTGATGCAAAATGCAAAGCTATATGAGTAAACCAGAGTATCCAGATGATCCCAAAATGATTCATTTGTGGGCCAGTTGCCTTCCAGTATTTATCCTTTTTAGGTAGCTATTACATTTCTTGGGCCTGGGTGTGGACAATCACTCTTAAGAATAAATGACTAAGAATTAAAAAAACATGTTTGCCCTTAAAAAATAATATGAAAGTCTTAAAGGAGCCACAGCACTCAAACCAGTTAGCTTGCTGATCAACCTACAATCTGTCTCTAAACTTGGTTAAAAACAGAGGGCTCGGTCACACACATCTGCAGACGTATGCTTAAGCTGCACCACCAGCGCCAAGGTGCCCCTGTGAGGTACAGTCCTAACTCTAATCTCTGAGAGCCCCATTTGGGGCATACAATGCAATAGATAAATTGGGAGCAGGCTTACCTGAGGTTGCCCTAAACCTCAAGTGCAAGCCATGGGGTGGAAGGGTCAAATACATTGCAATACAGCCCAGACCCCACACACAATGCGCTTGCACAAATTCAAAAGAAACAAAGGAGGGGTGGCCGCCGCTCAGACCATTTTATAACTAACCTGGGAGGTGCACGTTAGCAGGGCAATTAGGATACAAAAGTCTTAAAGGAGCCACAGCACTCAAACCAGTTAGCTTGCTGACCAACCTACAATCTGCCTCTAAACTTGGGTAAAAACAGAGGGCTCGGTCACACACATCTGCAGGGCAACCTCAGGTAAGCCTGTGTCAGGGATCACCAGACACCCCTCTTTCATAAGCCAAGCAATCCCCAATCTCCACCTCTTGTGCCTATAGACAAGCCTCCGCTTGCTGGAGACACGTGTTATGCCTCTCCAGACTCGGTTGCCCCCAGGACTTACTGGCGCAAAGATTGCTGGCTTATGGTGAAGATAGGTGAATGGCGGGGTATCCCAAATCGGAAGTTCAAGCGGGCTGAGTCTGAAACATTGAGTCCAGCAGGTTAGGCAAGAATGGTCGGGACGAGCAGGGGTCAAAGCCGGGTGGTCACAGGGCACGGTATCCAAGGGGTTAGACGGAGAATGGTCAAGACAGGCAGGGGTCAAAAGCCGGGTGGTCACCAAAGCGCGGTATCAAAGAGGTAAGGCAGAGACGAGGTCAGACAGGCAGATGGTCGGTGCGGGCAGCGGGCAGGAATGGTCAAAGATGGAGCCGGATCAGAACACACTAAACGCAAATCCAATAGCACACCCAAGCTAATAATGGCTATAATGGGCACTGGTGGATAGGGCAGGAACATATTTAAAGGAGAACTGACCAATGGGAAGGGGGATGTGGTGATTGGTGCAACTGTGAGGGTGATTGGTGTAACTAAGAACTGGCTCCCTATAGGAGCAGCCCCAGGGACTGGACCGCCCTGGCCAGTCAGGCTGTCCAGTCCCTGGGTTAATCCCCACCCAGCCTCAGGACCTAACTGGTCCATTTAAACTTGCCCCCGGCAAATGCGCTGGGAGCAGCGCCGCCGGGGGCATATAGAGAACCTGACTGGCCAGGCGCGCTCCCCGAGAGGAGAGGGGACGCCGCGCCGGCTGAAGAGGCGGGGGAGCTGCCCGCCGAAGTAGCAGGAGCCCCCGTGAGGTCGCCGACCCCAGCCACCGCCGCCAAGGCAGGGGAGGCGGCGGAGACCGAGGCTTCATTGCGGGAGGTGGAGGCGGCCGCCCAGCGCGGCCGCCGGAATAACGGAGCCGGGCGCTGCCGTGGAGAGACGCTGCGGGACCGGACCCCGGAATAAGGTAAGGAGCTTACAGCCTGCTCCCAATTTATCTATGGCATTGTATGTCCCAAATGGGGCTCTCAGAGATTAGAGTTAGGACTGCACCTCACAGGGGCACCTTGGCGCTGGTGGTGCAGCTTAAGCATACTTCTGCAGATGTGTGTGACCGAGCCCTCTGTTTTTAACCAAGTTTAGAGACACATTTTAAGTTGGTCAGCAAGCTAACTGGTTTGAGTGCTGTGGCTCCTTTAAGACTTTTGTATCCTAATTGCCCTGCTAACGTGCACCTCCCAGGTTAGTTATAAAATGGTCTGAGCGGCTGCCACCCCTCATTTGTTTCTAAAAAATAATATGGGTACTTGGTAGTTATAAAAAATGAGTATAACCACCAAAAGTTGACAGTCACTTACTACTTGTGAAATCACTTAAACCAGCTTTGAACAGCCCCTACCAAAAAAGAATATTACAGACGGGTATATTTAACACGCTTACATTAACAGTTGCATAAATAATACAACACCAAACATATCTTCATTTTCTGCATGACCGAAACTTCTAAATACATCAGTTTCACATGTCTTAGCATTTAGTTTCAACATCTCACATGAAGAACTCACAGGTCCGACTCTGATTCCAGCTGTTATACCCATGCGTCTATAGCCAGGAAGCTTTCCCGTGACACCTCTTTATGGCAAAAAGGAGAAGAAAATGTTATTTCCACCCCAAACCCCACAAAGCTTCCTCTGTGAGGGCCCATACAGTGGACTCTCGAGTCACTGCAACCCACACAAAAATATGTGTCCACATGCCCAGACCTAAAGTTGAAAAGAAGAAGAGAAAAAGAAAAAAATAAAGAAAAAGAAAATATGTATATATTTTCAATATTTCCAAAAGGCCACCTCAGCCACCTGTATCCGGCATTCAGTCTCTCGAATGCCATATACCGGGGACTTTATAGAGCCAAAGGGCTTCTAAACTGGATAGTCCCTGCTCCTGCTCATCACTAAGTAACGATAGTGGTGGTGAAAAACATGAGACTGTTAATAAAAATAAAAAGCATTAACCTGTCCTCACAATGAAATGTTTCAACTGTTGGTCAAACAAGCCATGTAGTTGGCAAACGCTCATTATTTACTGACAGTAAAGTTTGCAGTTAACAAGATAGCCAGGTCTGAGCTGCAAATGTATCTTCAATTTGCTTGTGATGGTGGTGTACCCATTATTTTCTTATTTGCTGCAGGTTACCAGCGAAAGAGCACCTACACTTTGTGCCCCATCATCTTACAATGCCTAAATATCCACTCCTTCTCAACACCCCTCCCCCCTAGGCAGGGCCTAGGGCGGAATCTGTCTGACTGGGGCGCATTGATGTGGCATTACTGTTATTTTTTTTTTGTCATTAATTTACCTGCAGCCGCTAAGTAAAATCATTACAGGGCGCAGCCTCGGGAGCTACTATGACCTCGCACCTCCTTGTACTTCCGTACTCAGTGTTGTCAGGTGGTATGAGCGACCCTGGCCGGCTCCGCCCACTGCTGATGTCACTCCAGCATGAAGAAGCCGGGAGCTTTCTCTTTCTACCGCAGGGGTCGCTCGTAGATTCTGCAAGCCTGGCTGTCACAGGTAACAACATTTAGAGGTGCGGAACCGAGCCACCGTGGGGGGGAAATGTTGATTCCCTCAATGCATTTACATACATGGGGGGACCCGTAATTCACAAATGCCGGCTCCATGGGAAGGTTTTTTTCATGGCACAGGCACGCACAGCAGTGATTTTAGAGGTGCCAGTCGCAGTAACTGCTGCTGTATACTCTATGTTCAAGTGGCGCCCTGCACCCAGCTTCACAGTCCATTCGCCTGCCCCTGCTGCCGCTGACAGCATTTGTTAACTCATGCCCCGCCACGGACACAGCTAAGAAGCAGTAGCAGCGCTTAGTGAGCCGGAACTGAAGAGGTGTTTAGTGTTCCCTGGCGGTAAAAACAAGTAACGGTGGCAGCGAGACATGGGGCCGACATGGGGGCAGGGGCAGCATGCAATGGCTCCTTTCATGTGAGACATGCCAGTGGACCCAGCTTTATTGCTAAGCCGCCAACAAAGGTAAAGTCTGCCTGTGCTCCCTCCTTCTCTCATTCTGATTCCCTCACTACATTCCTGAATCTCTCGGCTCTGTCTCCCGAGACTTAGAAAGAGAAAAAAATCAGAATTGAAGCGCGGGGGATGGAGTCAGTCAGTGCTGCTTTGTATAGATGGAGCCTGTTGCTGCCTAAGCTCACCATGGATTAAACAGCCAGTGTCCTAATACCTACAATCTTCCTGCCATGCTGCTCCCTGGCACTGCCTGCTGTTTTTTTTTCTCACCCTCTTACTGCTGCCCATCTTGTACTCTTCCTAACCAATTTTTCTTCTCACTTCCTAACATCTGACAATGCTTTATTCCCACTGCCCAATATCCTCTGCTCCTGCTGCCAGAAACCCTCTCTTCTGAAGCCCATTGCCCCACCATCCTTTCCTCCTGCTGCCCAATATCTTATTTTCCTCTTCCCCACTGTCCTCTCTTCTTGCTTCTCTTCCTGCTGCTCACTGTCCAGTCCTCCTGCTGTCCATGGCTCTTATCTGCTGCTCTTTTTCTCAGCGTCCTCCCCTCCTGCTGCCCATCATCTCTTCCCGGCTGCCCACTATCCCACTGTATATTCTTTCCGCTGCTAACTGTGCCACCAACTTTTCCTCCTGCTTCCCACCATGCTATCTCCCTGTAGCTCACTCTCCTCTTTTCCTGCTGCTTACCATCCCTTCATGCTGCCCTCCATAGTCTCTTTCTACGGCTAACAGTCCTCTTCTTGCTAGCCGCCCTGCTTTCTTCCTGCTTCTTCTTCCTGCACATTTTTTTTCCATTCTGCCCCATCGATCTCTTAAGTGTACCCTCCTTTTTGCTGTCCCCTTGCCCTCCCTGGCAGACCAAGACCCAGCAGCTGCAACACCACCTCTACATTCCCTCCTACAGCTGTCAATCATATGACAGCCAGCAGCAAATCAGCTTCCAAGACCAATACAGCAATACGCTGCCAGACCTCAGGCTTTGGGAAGGTGTGCAGCAGGGCATCCCAACTTGTGATGCTTCTGGACTTAAAATGTGTGTACGGTAAAGGGGAGGGGCGTGTGGTCAAAAAGTGCCTAGGGCAGCATGAATCCTAAATACAGGAAAAAACATACATGCAGCGACATGGTTAAATGCTGGGCTGGCGAGAAACACGCCAGCCCAGCATTTAACCATGTCGCTGCATGTATGTTTTGTCCTCAATTAGGTTGTAGGTTAGCAGGGTGCCCCAATTTTGGAGGCAGTGCGAGACTACATTATTTAGGGGTCTCCCAAGTGTTTTATATATTTTTTGTCTAATCCTAAATACAGCCCTGCCCCTAGAGTCAGCTACACCACTATGTCCAAT
Source organism: Gastrophryne carolinensis (assembly GCA_027917425.1). Taxonomy (NCBI): domain Eukaryota; kingdom Metazoa; phylum Chordata; class Amphibia; order Anura; family Microhylidae; genus Gastrophryne; species Gastrophryne carolinensis. The sequence continues at coordinate 379,364,764 of CM051236.1, forward strand.
GCTGGACAATACAGCACACATTTTCCATGGAGTGTTTAGGCACGAACACTGACTTTCCATTATGTGGGAAAGAATCATGCCTTAGGCTTACACACCAGGCAATTGTTTGTTGAAAGTCTTGGAGCTGCTCTTTATTTGTTCAGATTTAGAGATTACAGAATTTTACACCATCAGATAATTCCTTACATTTATTCCCTTTCCCCATATTGAGAAAGTAATGCACTTGAGATCTAGCTGTTATCAAATGTTCATGAGCGATGAGGACTGAGTACACTTGGGTTCTGCCAATGAAATTGCATCACCTGCCACTATTTTCTGCATTTTATGGATAAGTGCATCATTTTGCTAGAAAACACTATTTTTGAGGACTTTTTGTTTACATTATTGCCTGTAGTTAGAGTTTAAAACTTTGTCTTGACAAGTGCCAAGCTGCCCACTCTTCTATGAAATTTGCATCTGTAAAGGAGTGGCAACAAAGATAGGGCAGTTTTTAATAGGGCCTATTTTTAAAACTTTCCTTTGGTTTCTATCTTTTATACATTTCTATGGATTCTATCACTAAGGAAGAGCTCAGTATGGCACAGCCTCTTCATGATTTTAGAACTTCTAATAAGACAACAAAATGCAATGGTACTTTTAACTACAGAGTAAAAAGGAGTTAAACGTTCACTCCTTTTCTTAGTAGCTGATGATTCCGCAACAGTATCACTCTCATGCTACTTGGAGTTTTTACTTCCAAGAAATTCATTTTTACCGAATCAAGCCCTTACCCACCTAAACAGGCAATGAGCTTCCACACATGTAAGGCTTGGATCTGTGAGGACTGGAGCACCAGACATCCCCAATGTTTTTATCAATTCAGTACCATCTGAATAGATTTCTGGGGGGTTTGGGGAGTAGACTTTGTTTGATGAGCCCCAGAAGTGTACACCAATAATGTAGATGTTGTTATTATAACAATATAATAATATATATAACATATATATAATATATAACAATAATAACAATATAATGTTTTGTTGTAACCAGTCAGTCTAACATATTGCTTCTACAGAGGTAGTCCATAGAAGATGACAACATTTGTGTTTGTTTATTCATTGGTTATTTTTCTTTTTTTACTTTCCTGTTTACCAGTAAGGGTATTTACATTGCTGAGGAATCATTTACTCACCAGTATACCTGTATTTGCCTCACTCATGATTGCTTCTGAGCTTTGTCTTATTTGCTGAGTTTGGTCGTCATCGGCCATAGATCTTTTCTTTTACATTTCAGTAGCTGCATTGTGGTAAACATTTCTAAAAAATATTGTCTAACCCTGGTAGGATTAAACACGCATTTTACAGGCCCTTCTACCCCTTGTAGCAACTCAGGATCTTGTTGGACACAGATATGGACATACACAGGGGATAATTAACTCAAATTGTTTATTTTTCAGTCACAAAGTCCAACTTAAAAAGACTTCTTCAGCATCCGCACAGGTCCTCACAGCAGACTATTGTCCACTTTCATATGGACACACAGGCCTATTCACAGTTCATACAAGGATCCCTTGGGCACTACCTTGATGTCTGTCTCACCTGGTTTGGCTCTAGGCCTCTAGCCATCCCAGCTCCTGGTACCATCATCTCACACGGCTGTCTGGCTCAGAGCTCTGCTCACTGCAGCTCATCAGCCTTTTTATAACACTCCTGGCCTTTATGGAGTGAGTGTCCAGGTGGACTCACCCAGCTTCCAATGCTGGCCAGATGCCAGGGCCCTATAGAGTGCTTTTCCAGATGCCCCTTAAAGAGCCAGTAACTGAAAAAAACATCATCCCTGTTTTTTTCCACTACAAGCCAGTATTCCATCCAAATATGTCCAAAGAGGGCTTTTTATAACTTCTGGGATACCACCTGCCACACCTAGCACATGCCAAACCAAGCTTTGCCAACAGCCAAGTCTGGCAGTTATTAAGAGAGATGTTACCTGTTATTATACATTGTACACTAACTCCTAATTTAAAAAACAAGGTCTTACACAAGGCTTTCATAAAAATAAAAAAATAGAAGAAAACAGGAAAAAGACAGATTTAATTTTTTTAATCACATCTAAAAAAACTGAGACTGTTGTCTGAACAGTTGCCCATAGTAATCTTTAAAAAAATCCTCAAACTCTCTTTAGTGTTCTATAAACATTAATTTTGATATTATCACTTAAAACTGTATATCTCATTTATATTAAAACAAACATTTGAGTACAAATGCATTTCGTGCATTTTGTGGATTTGGAAAATATGCATTTTTCTGTAACCATCAATTACATTCATATGTTACATGTAACTGCTGTGTAAATATAGCAACAATGTACCTGGGCTCAGCTTGGGAATGAATCCCAGAATTACAGCGTGATGCAAGCTCTGGACGCCTATTGAAGAATGCAAAGAAATAAAAAACAGCTCCATGTGGTCCAATTAAAATTTTGTCTTTAATAATGCATTAAATAGTGCATGTAGCTTCTGCCACTGGTCCACTAACCATACCAAAAAACATTTATGTTTTTGTTTTGTTTTTAAAATACAGCATGAGCTGTCTTGGTATGTTTCATTGGAAATTCATAATACTGTTTCCACTAACTCAATAAATATAATAATATAATATATAAAGAATGTATATTTCTATCAGTTTTAAAGTTGACATATACAATTGATATATGTCTCCAGAAGTGTACTGTAAAATTTTTGTAAAGATACTTGAATTTAAACACAGATTTATGACATATCAAGCAACATAGATTATATAGGGGTCGATTCAGAGCCTGGTGAGAAAACTGCCATTTACTTTTATTATTTACTTGGTGTAAATTTTCACCTGGCTCTGAATCAGCCCCAAAGTGGACAATAAAAGTGAATGGCAGTTTTCTCTCATAAAAAAAGGGAGTTTTCCCATTCCCATATAGGCAATGTGGCAGTCTCCCCCTCCCATTCCCATATAACCAATGTGGCATCCCCCCTCCCATTCCCATATAGGCAGTGTGGCATCCCCTCTCCCATTCCTATATAGACAGTGTGGCATCCCCCCTCCCATTTCCATATAGACAGTGTGGCATCCCCCCTCCCATTCCCATATAGGCAGTGTGGCATTCCCTCTCCCATTCCTATATAGACAGTGTGGCATCCCCCCTCCCATTCCCATATAGACAGTGTGGCATCCCCCCTCCCATTTCCATATAGGCAGTGTGGCATTCCCTCTCCCATTCCTATATAGACAGTGTGGCATCCCCCCTCCCATTCCCATATAGACAGTGTGGCATCCCCCCTCCAATTCCCATATAGGCAGTGTGGCATTCCCCCTCCCATTCCCATATAGGCAGTGTGGCATTCCCCCCTCCCATTCCCCATATAGACAGTGTGGCATCCCCCCTCCCATTCCCATATAGGCAGTGTGGCATTCCCCCTCCCATACCCATATAGGCCGTGTGGCATTCCCCCTTAATTCCCATATAGGCAGTGTGGCAGTCTCCCATCCCATTCCCATATAGGCAGTGTAGCATTCCCCCTCCCATTCCCCATATAGACAGTGTGGTATCCCCCCTCCCATTTCCATATAGGCAGTGTGGCCTTCCCCCTCCCATTCCCATATAGGCAGTGCGGCATTCCCCCCTCCCATTCCCCATATAGACAGTGTGGCATCCCCCCTCCCATTACCCATATAGACAGTGTGGCATCCCCCCTCCCATTCCCATATAGGAATTGTGGCAGTCTCCCCCTCCCATTCCCATATAACCAATGTGGCATCCCCCTTCCCATTCCCATATAGGCAATGTGGCGCCCCCCCTCCCATTCCCATATAGGCAGTGTGGCACCCCCCCTCCCATTCCCATATATGCAGTGTGGCATTCCCCCTCCCATTCCCATATAGGCAGTGTGACATCCCCCCTCCCATTTCCATATAGGCAGTGTGGTATCCACCCTCCCATTCCCATATAGGCAGTGTAGCATTCCCCCTCCCATTCCCATATAGGCAGTGTGGCATTCCCCCTCCCATTTCCATATAGGCAGTGTGGCATCCCCCCTCCCATTTCCATATAGGCAGTGTGGTATCCACCCTCCCATTCCCATATAGGCAGTGTAGCATTCCCCCTCCCATTTCCATATAGGCAGTGTGGCATCCCCCCTCCCATTCCCCATATAGGCAGTGTAGCATTCTCCCCTCCCATTCCCCATATAGACAGTGGGGCATCCCCCATCCCATTCCCATATAGGCAGTGTGGCATCCCCCTCCCATTCCCATATAGGCAGTGTGGCATTCCCCCCTCCCATTCCCCATATAGACAGGGTGGCATTCCCCTCCCATTCCCCATATAGGCAGTGTGGCATTCCCCCTCCCATTCCCATATAGGCAGTGTTGCAGTCTCCCCCTCCCATTCCCCATATAGGCAGTGTGGTATTCCCCCCTTCCATTCCCCATATAGACAGTGTGGCATCCCCCTCCCATTCCCCATATAGGCAGTGTGGCATTCCCCCTCCCATTCCCTATATAGCCGGTGTGGCATCGCCCCTCCCATTCCCATATCGGCAGTGTGGCAATCTCCCCCTCCCATTCCCATTTCAGCAGTGTGGCATTCCCCCTCCCTCCTATTCCCATATAGGCAGTGTGACATTCCCCCTCCCTCCCATTCCCTATATAGACAGTGTGGCATTCCCCCTCCCTCCCATTCCCATATAGGCATTGTGGCAGGTTCCCCCTCCCATTACCATATAGGCAGTGTGGCATCCCCCATCCCATTCCCATATAGGAAGTGTAGCATTCTCTCCCTCCCATTACCATATAGGCAGTGTGGCATCCCCCCTCCCATTCCCATATAGGAAGTGTAGCATTCTCTCCCTTCCATTACCATATAGGCAGTGTGGCATCCCCCCTCCCATTCCCATATAGGAAGTGTAGCATTCTCTCCCTCCCATTACCATATAGGCAGTGTGGCATTCCCATTCCCCAGAGGCAAAGTAAAAAAATAGAAGTAAAATCACCTTTCCATCCTCCCCCCTGTCCCAGCTGTCTTCACACACAGACAACGAGCTTAGTATAGTGGTGGGCGTGGCCGATGTTTGAGCGTCTGCCATGCCCACCGCTGTATAAGGCCGGGTGTCTGTGGGTGCTGGCGCCGTGGAGAAGTGGCAGGGATAGTGTGAGCTGCAGATATAGCTGCCTCCGCCACTCGCTCTCTTCCTGCCACTTCTCCATGGCGCCGGTACACAGGGACAGGTTTCTGACATATGGTTCACTTTGCATGTCTCAATATCACACCTGAGGACTGAGTAGTGTATTTATGGTGCCCAAAGCTATTGTTAATGGTCTTTTCATTCTGGCTTTCCCATTACAATATATTCATACGTGACTTTCCCATAGCCATACATTGGAGCATCATTTATCACTATTCACCATTAGGTGGCAACAGCATTCATCTTGTTCAAAGTCCATATAGTCCCCTAATACTGTACCAGAGAGATACCAATGTGCTCATTATTCTTTTGGATTTGGACGTTTATCCTAATTTGCTACAGCAACCAGACCTACACCTTTTCTGATGTTCTTTCTTAAAGTTACAGTTGAAAGGGTGTTAATGACTGACATTTTGATGACATTATGATATCTGTGAATATTCTTGTGTATATATTTGAATCATTCATATAACTGTATTTTTGCATCATAGCATTTTCTGTGTGGTGTGCATTAGTATAGATTTAGTATTTTTACGTGCTTATGATCCGGTGGGGTATCCTGATCCGGTAATTGCACCCAGGGTAATGATTATATCTTATTGATCCCTTGAACTAGGTGTGCCAAATCCACTAATAGTTCTAATTAGATGTTAAAGCAGCCATTTTACAATGTTGGAGCCACCTCGGGGGGACTGCCAGGTCCTTTTTTGTCTCAGGGTCAGCCCACGGATGGGGTTCCTCCTTCAGACGTGGCAGACAGGGTGGCTCAGTTGGAGAGCATGGTCAGTGGCCTTCGTCAGCAGGGGCATCTTAAATCTGTCAGTGCCCACCCAGACAGGAAGGCTACCGCCAAGCATAGGCCTATTCAGATAAAGTCTCTGAGGATTCTAGCTCCTACACTGAGAAACTATTAAGGGTTCAGGATCTAGTTCCAGCTGGTCAGATGGGGAGGTGTCGTCCGGCAGTGGAGAGGAACTGGAAGCCATGTATGTGCCGGGGAACCCTCCAGATCAGATTGAGGGGATTACTGAGGCAATATTGGAGGTGCTGCACCTCACTACTACCGCTGAAGCGGTAGAAAAATGAACCCTACAAGTGCCAGAAGGTTAGGCAGGTTTTTTCCAGGCTTGCCCATTTCAACAGGCTGGCGGTAAAGGAGTGGGAGAAACCAGATAAACTTCTGCATTTTCGTAAGGTCCTAGACACCAAGGACTCCTTTCCAGATGAGGCAGTCAGGGTTCGGTCTGCACCACCTTAGGTAGACGAACCAGTGTCAGGTCTGGCTCTGCACACCATTATCCCTACTTCGGATAGTGTGGCCTTGAGAGACCCGGCAGATAGAAGGTTGGACCAAGTGGCCAGACATGTGTTCTCAATGGTGGGGTCTGCCATTCGTGAAGCAAAGAGGCAGAGAAACAGTGGACAAGGGGGAATGGTCCCTTCACCAGGACGTGTTTCAAGCCCTCTGCAACTAGTGAGGAGTGCCATAGGTGGACCTCTTTGTATCTCTTTGCATCTTAGCACAATTGGAAGGTCCAGAGGTTTTGTGTCCAAGGTGCGAGACCCCCTGGCTGTGGAGGTCTACTCGCTGGCCATTCCCTGGTCAGGGTACAGCCTGCATGTTAAAGAAGGTCAACTGCGAAGAGATTCCTATCATCGCCCCACGCTGGCCCAGAAGAGTGTGGTTCGCGGATCTGATCAGACTGGCAGTGAAGTCCCCTTGGTGGTGAATCTCCAACCACCCAGATCTTTTGCAACAGGGTCCTGTGCGGCACCCCAATTCTCCAGTGCTGGCTTTAGCGGCTTAGCTGTTGAAACCAGCATATTGAAAGAGAAGGGTTTATCCGCCATGGTAATTCGGACCTTAGTTCGAGCATGAAAACAGTCATCCTCTAGAATTTACTACAGGACATGGAGGGCCTTTGTGTCTTGGTGTGAAGGGCCACTCCTGTAGGAGGTTTTTGATACCCAAAATTTTGGGTAATTTCAGCAATGCCTTGAACGCTGGCCTACAGCTCAGCATCCTTAAGGGCCAGGTCTTGACCTTGTCCATTTTTTCCAACGGACGATCACAGAGCATAGGTTAGTCCTCACTTAAATGCAGGACGCTGCGCATGTCCGTCCTCTGCGGTGGTCAATAGTCCCGCCCTGGAATCTTAATCTGGTCCTAACAGCGCTTCAGGGTCTCCCCTTTGAATCCATGGCGGAGGCTTCCTTGACTGCTTTCATGTTCAAGGTGGCCTTTCTTGTGGCGATCTCCTCCATCCAGCGGGTTTCCAGCGAACCTCGCAGCGCTTTCGATCAGATCATCTTTTTTGGTACTGCATGAAGATAAAGCTGTATTTCATGTGAAGCAGGATTTTTTATCCAAGGTGGTCGCTCCCTTCCATCTTAATCAGGAAATAGTGCTGCCCTCCTTGTGCTGACACCCTGCTTGCCGTAATGAGTGACTCTAGCATTGTCAGGGCATTAAAGTATTACTTGTCTGCTACTCGAGACCACCACTCACTCCACCAGGGCGATTGCCGCGTCTTGGGCTTTCCACCGGGCTTCGATAAAACAGGTCTGCAAAGCGGCGACCTGGCACTGTATTAAGGATGCTGCTTTGGGACACCCCACGCGTTGCTACTGATGGTGCTCCGGAATGGAAGACATTAGAACAGGGAATGTTGTGTACTCACTGGTAATTTTTTTTCACATCCTCTTCCACACCCATCCTACTGTTGTTTTACGACTGTGTCGGTGACTGTTGTTACATTCTTCATGGTTTTACTTTGTTGCACTGTTTCTAGTTGCGCGCATTATTCCCAGGTTAGGTTTCTCCCCTCACGGGGCTATGGCTGAACCTTTTTAATTATGAGATCATGTCACAGCCTTCCTTATATTGGCCAGGAGGAGCTAGTTTGGTGATGCCCCAAAATGGAAGAGGATGAGAAAAGAAATTTACCGGTAAATATGCAAATTCCCTTTTTTTTGTGCAGCAATCTGAATTGCCCTAGGGAGGGTTGCATATGATTACTGTTTGTTGTGAGGGTGTTGTTTAAAGCAAACCCCTTTTATGCCCAAATAGGGCTAAGCTAGGTTTGTTTTATGCAAGCATATCACTGGGGAAGAGAAACAGATAGCAGGAGAAAATATCAAGACCAATGTTCTTTAAAGGGATACTGCAGATGCAGAAAGCTCTCTGCAGATGCTGTAACAGATCTTTAAAATCCAGCCCTTCTTTCTTTTCCGCACAGGTTGGTCACATGGCTGTCCTGTTTCCTTGGCACTCTTGAGAGTGGGCTAGCCTAGCAAGCCACAGTGGTCAGGTTAGCTGAGCTCAGTAATGCTAGGAGCATGGAGGGACAGGGATGGCTGTGACCACATTTGGCCCACTTAAAAAATCAAAAAGCTTACAGGAGCATGAGATAGACTAATCTCTTACCTGCACCTCTGTGACAAATGGCTGCCCTCACACCTCCCTCCATTCACTGCTGCAATGGAGGGGACCTGTTAAGGCCTGGCACCCCCCCCCCCCCCCCAAATAATGTGGATCCTCATGGAATTCTTCAAAATCGCTGTTCTCACCAAACACTGGAAGCATTCAAGACTGAGATGCCCCACAGAGCAGCAAAACTTTACAAGCCTGATATAGTGCACGAGGATATATACAACTTCCACAGTGAGCAGTGAGCATTCAGATCCACTGTGCTGGCTAGAACTGTGCTGGAACATGGAAAAGGTGAGTATAGGAATGTCTGGTGACCAGGCTTGTTAGACTGCGATGCAAACTAGTTGTGTAGTGTTTGTTTGTTTTTTTTTTAATAAAAAATGTAATTTAATTTTTTTTTTTTTAAACTGCATGGGCTCCCCCCCCCCCCCTCACCAGCAAAACCAGCCCAGGCACCAGCTATGTGGGCTTGTAGACCAGGGTGAGGAGGACAAGCGGCCGGCCCATGGCCAAGAGGGCTACCAGCACTCATAACCCTAATGGGCACCAGGCTCTTCTGCACCCATCTGGGCTTTGGGGATGCAGGTAATGGGGCAGGGGACATTGTGGCAAGTTACCCGCTTGCTGTCATGTAACTTGCCAGCCCCTCCTTCCCTGTGAACTGGTATACCCCTTCACAAAGTGTTAAATGTAAAAAAAAAAACAACTCAGACAGGGCAGGACATTAGATTTATAAACAAGCTTCAACATATGGGAAACCATTAGACCAAAAGCTAGCTAGCTAAAACATTTTTAGTTAGTTTCATAGCCCATAAAGAAAGGAATACATATAGTAAATTGTAGCAGACCCTTTACCTTAAAGTTTTTTTTTTTTAATTTTTTTTTTAGACATTTTTGATATGGTACCATATTTATAACAGTTCTCATTTAATAGGTAATTTGTCTTTAATTTAGAATGCCAAGACAAACCATTAAAAGCTTTTTGTAGGTGTGATGAAGCTGTCTTTTCCTGCAATACACCCAATCATGAAACATTATTATGTAAGAGAAATCATTATCCTGGTAACAGCTGTTACAAGTATAACTCAACATATTTATATTATACCAGGCACTTAAAGCAGACCTGGGTACCCCAATCCCCCACGAACACCCTTACAACAAACAGTGCTCATATGCATGGCTCCCTAGGGCAATTCAGATTGCTACACATAAAAATGAATTTACCTTCTTTATTTTATCTTCTTTTCTTCCTTTGTAAATCATGTAATCACAGGACGAAGCTCCAAATAGATCATCAGTAGCGGGCTTATCATTTTTGGGACCCCATGCAAAGTTATGTCTGGAGACCCTAAACAAAGACAAATGTTGTATATTAACACCAAGGGGGTTTCACACAGAAGGGCACCCCGGCATTGTCCATCCATGACATACAGAATTTTCTGGCAAATATGGCCATCCAACTTTTACTCCCTGTGGCATCCCAAACTAGGATGCCTCACTGTGTGAAACCCCATTAAATTGATGCATGCATCAGGTCACTGCCTCACTATACCTTTAGCTAGACACATACCCAGGGAAGCCATTTGTGATTGGCTGGCCCAGGCATGCTCCAGTTACAGGTGAGTGAGGATGCAACCATTTGCCTGCTCTGCACCATTCAGCTAGTTAGGTGCTGTGATGTCACAACATCTTGCATAACTGAATGGAGCTGAGCACTGATTCTGCAGCAGTTGCCCAAGTAAGTGTACAGTGGCTTCCTACCTGCTGCACACTCTGCATCGTGTTAAACGGCACCCCTCGCTCGCCGCAGGCCACCCACCCCCATGCATTTGCGTGGTGGCTAAGCATGCCAATGAGAAACATAGAAGGTTGATATCAGAAGGAGACTATATGGTACATCTAGTCTGCCATTATGTATGTATGTTCTCTTTATCTTAAGATAGATAGGCATGTTACTGTTGATTTGTCATCTACCTCTGCTGGAAGTTTGTTGCACGCATCTACTACTACCCCTGTAACACATCATTTTTTAATGTTGCTCCTCATATTCCCGAATCCCCCGTATTCCCTGCATCTCCCGTCTCAGCCATACAGGGGATGCGGCAGCATGTGCTCCCCACTCAAAACAATGGGAGATGCCTGCTGAATGACATAGTCACAGCAGACAGCTCTCATTGGAGAGGACCTGCTCAGGCGCTGTTGCAGCAGGAAAAGGTGAGTGGACAGTTTCACGCTGGGGGGGGGCAACCCAATTCGGGATGCCCCAGTGGAAAGCCAGTGGCCGCCCCAGAAATCCTTTATATTTCAGGCCGGCGGCTGCTGGGTTTTGTTCTACTTTCAGTTTCTTCTTAAAAACATATCCCTTCTCAACTTTATTCAAGGTCGCAGGTCTTCCCCGGGGCACCCCGAATTGGGATGGCCCACTGTGTGAAATCCCCCTGGGCACAACAAACACAAAAGTTTAAGGAAGAAGCATACTCCAGATTCAACATACAACAATGAATGTTACTCACTGGTGCTGTCACCGTATCCCTATACCCAATGGGACCATGAATCTCTGTAACATTATCTCTATAGTAACGCACACCACTCACAAAGTATTATGCCAAAAGAAGAAGAAATGTTCAAGAAACAATGGTCAATTTACATGATTTTGTTGCATAAGTCTGAGCTTGCATACAGTGTAATACAATGCATATGTTTGTTAATCTTTAATACTGTAACATGGCAACTTGAAGGTATGGTAAGTATCAGAGAAAATTAGTAACTTAGTTTTCCAAATGACTAAAGTACTGAGAATGTCTTGTTCCAGTATATCAGGCAAAAATACCTAATAAAGTCTCTGAGTAATGCTGCTTCCTGGTGGTCAAAAGAGATTATTGGTGCTCTGATGCTTTGTCATGGTCAGACTGATAAGAATTCCAATATGTCATCACAGAAAAAGCAGTGTGGGGAATAATTCACCAACTAATCACTAATTTGTCCACCTCAGAGCCTACGATTATTAAAACCTCATTTGTTTGAACATCCATCGCTCAGCTGAGGAAGAGGCTTAACTGCCTCGAAACATTCCTCGAGCGATCACTGATCTGGTCACTATTGCTACAAACTGAGGGTGACCTACAATGGACATATTTACCTTTGTCTGTGTTTGTGATATCACTATGCTTGTTTTGTTCATTTATTGAGTCACACCTGCCTACATTGAACCTTCACCATTATCCAGACTTTGTTCATGTATTCTGCTTGTACAAATAAACATGTTTTTTTATCATTGTGGCACCTGCATAAGCTCCTAGGTGGACATATTAGTGATTAGTTGGTGCATTATTCCCCACACTGCTTTTTCTGTGATGACATGACATTATATTGGAATTCTTATCAGTCTGACCATGATAATGCATTAGCGCACCAATGATCTCTTTTGACCACCAGAAGGCAGCATTACTGTCTGATATACTGTAACAATACATCCTCAGTACTTTAGTCATTTGGAACATTGCGTTACTAATTTTCTCTGATACTTACCATACCTTCAAGTTGCCATGTTACAGTATTAAAGATTAACAAACATATGCATTGTATTGCACTGTATGCAAGCTCAGACTTATGCAACTAAATCGTGTAAATTGACCATTACATTTTTATAAACTTCTTTTGGCATACTTTGTGAGTGGTGTGCGTTTCACAGAAACCCCTCTGGGCACCCATAATCACTCATCTTTCCCCAGTCCAACAGATACAAACTCACCTTCCCTCCTACCCTTTAGTTCCGCCCCATCCAGATTTTCTATACTAACCAATATTTAAAATCTCTATACTCTGATACCCCTAAATAAAATCCAGCCTGACCAAAAATCTTCAGCTAGGTAGTAAATAGAGTCCCCCTGTTTGTGTTTTTTTCTCTGTATAATTACAGCCTTTTTGTGAAGGCCTCAGTGCTTGGTTAGAGAAGATTAGTGAACAAACTGTATCATTAAAAGTTAAAACCAAGGAACACACCAGAAAGCTCAGAGATAATGGTATGGTGAAATGCATTGCAGGGTTAGGTTATAAAAAAATAGTTCTAGCTCTGAACATGTCAAAGAGCCATTCCATTTTCTGTAAATGGATGGAGTATGACACAACTGAGCCAAGTAATAGTCGCCCACCTAAAGTGACAGCCCAAGCAAGGAGAGCACTAATTTGGGAAGCAACCCTGTTTCCCAGGTTAACTATGAAGGAGCAGCAGAGATCTGCAGCTCCGGTGGGTAAATATGCCCACATGACAACGATTAGTTGTGTACTCCACAAATCTACAATAAGAAATAATAAGTAATTTTTAAAAGCTGGACATAAGGATTCCCTTTTGCAATTTGCCTCAATTTATGTAGAGGACAAAGTAAGCGTGGAAGAAGGTGCTCTGGTCAGATGAGACCAAAACTGAACACTGTACATCACCATAAACACGCCATGGTTACTGTATCATGCTGTGGGGATGCTTTGCTTCATCAGGGGCTGGTCAGCATTGATAGGAAGTTGGATGGAGCCAAACACAGGGTAATCCTGGAGGAAACCCTAGAAGCAGCAAATGACTCAGAACTGGGGGTTCACCTTCTAGCAGGACAACAACCCTAAATATACAGAACATCCAAAGCTACAATGTTTAAGGTTTAAAGTGGACCAAAACCTGGAATTTTCACTATCCTGGGCTTTGGTCCATCACCTTGGGACACCCTGCCGTCATTACCATTCAATGAGACAACGGAACAGGCACGGCTCTCCTCCAATCAGCTTCTCCGGCTGTGCATATTTTGCTGCTGGAGCAGCTAAATGAAATCTTTGACACGCACATGATCAGCGTGCAGCATCACTCGCATCTTTCAACTGTGTGTGGCAATGCACAGACATTCGGTAATGGCGCGCATTGCCGTGCACATTCATGCAAATGATGCCGCCAAAGGCCACACATATGCTGTGGGCTCAAAGGCAAGGTAAGCATATCGGCTGACTAGGGGGTTTCACAAAGCAGGGCCTCCCATATCAGGATGCTCCGGGGAGAGGGAATCAGGCGGCACTCATATACCCTCATAGACTCCAGAGCTGCTTTTGGTCCATTATAAATCAATGCATTGAAATGCCTGAAAAATGTTGGAAAAAAATAAAAGTCCAGACCTATATTCCAATGAGAATCTGTGGCATTACTTGGAAATTGCTGTCCTCAAACACTCTCTATCCAATATGACTGAGCTACAGCTATTCTGCAAAGAAGAATGAGGGGGAATAACATCAGCCTCTAGATGTGCTGGTAGAGACAGACTTGCAGCTGTAATTGAAACTAAAGGTGGTCCTACAAAGTTTTGACTCGGGGAGGAGGGCAAGGAGTGAATACATATGAACGTCAGACTGTTAAAAAGCATGTATCTTTATTTTACACTTCACAAATAGTTACTTCTACACATAAAATTCCAGTAACGTACATTTAAAAGGTTTATGAAGTAAAACCCCTTTAGACTTACCAGTAACAGCTTTTTCATGAATACTTCAGGCTGACCGCACGGAGAGAAGGCTCCATCCCCTGGGGGAAACACAAACTGAACAGAGTTTACAAGCGCCACCCCTTTCTCTCTACCTCAGTCTTTGTAAAGAAACCCCTGTAAACCCTTGGACTGTGGGCGGGTAATATGTGGTCAGCCTGAAGTATTAATGAAAAAGGCATTACTGGTAAGTCTAACTGGGTTTTTCCAATTCATACTTCAGTCTGACCACATGAAGAGGATTAGACAATTAATTATACCTTAAGGGTGGGATGCTGCATGTAAGGGTACCAAAGGCCTGATGCTTTGCGATAGTAAATCAAGTCTATAATGATTGAGGAAGGTGTGTGGCGATGATCACATTGCTGCTTTGCAGATTTCTTCCAACGAGGCCCCAGTCCTCCCTGCCCAGGATGCTGACAGCTCTTGTAGAATGGGAAGACACCTCTGGGCGAGAATCCCCCTTAGTAACATAAGACTGTAAAATAGTTTGTTTTATCCACCTAGCTAAAGTGGACTTGGAGGCTGCTAAACCCTTCTTTTTGCCACTGAAAGTTATTAACAATTGGTCTGCCTGCCTCCTCTGGATCTTTCCAAATAAATAATTAAAACTCTTCTAATATCTAATAGTGAGAGATCTTCTTCCTTGCCAGCTCCTACTGGTAATGTCAGAAGGACTATCTCCTGCGTCCTATTAGTTATAGTCACAATTTGTTGGGAAAAATAATGGATTAGATCTTAATATAACTTTATCTGGGAGTACTGAACAATAAGGCTCCTTTGATGACAGGGCCTGCAGTTCACTAACTCTTCTTGTAGAAGTAATGGCCAACAGAAAACAAAATTTAAGAGATAACCATTTCTCCAGGACTTCATCCAAAGGTTCAAAAGGAGGCTCAATCAGTCATTTTAATACAATTGATAAGTCCCATGTAGGAAAGCCCTTCAAAGGAGCTGGCCTTTGTCGACTAATAGACTTGAAAAGACGATTGATACGTTAATTCTGTCTTCTGTCAAGAAAAACTGAAAGGGCGGAAGTCTGAGTCTTTAGTGTACTTACTGCTAGCCCTTTCTCAAATCCTTCCTGCAGGAATTTGAGTACTGTAGCTATCTTTCTTTTCTTCAAATTGTTAACCTCACAATAAGAAAAAAAAACGTTTCCATATCTTTCTGTCGATTTTTCTAGTGGTTGATTTTTGGCTGCCTAGTAGCGTTTCAGTCACTCTAGTGGAACAACCCTTACTCTTTAGAAATCCAGGCTGTCAATTGAAGCCTTGATGGATCCGGATGCAGAATGTTGCCCTGATGAATAATGTTCGGAAGATCTGGAAACTGCCAATGACCCTTATTCGCCATTCTTCTTAACTCCATGAACCATGCTCTTTTTGGCCAGAACAGAGCTATCAGGAAGACCTAAATCTTTTCCTGTGCTATTTTACGGATTACTTGTGGCAGAATTCTGAAAGGAGGAAAAGCATAAATAAGGTTAAACCTCCACAGCTGAGCTAGAGCATCCACTGCTAGTGCACCCTCTCCCCTTGTCAGTGAAAAATATTTTTTGCACTTTGCATTGCTGGCCCTGGCAAACAGATCGACTTGCGGAAGCCCCCAAATACTTACAATCTGATTAAACACTTCCTGGTCCAGGCACCATTCTGTTTGCTGAACCTTTACCCTGCTCAGACAATCCGTTAAAGTCTTGAGGGCTCCCTTCAGATGGCTTGCCGTGATGGACTGAACCTGTGTTTGAAGGGGTAGAAGGATTTTGTTTGACAGCTTTATCAGGGGCCTTTCCCACCCTGATGGTTTAGATAGGCTACTGTTGAGGCATTGTTTGACCTTATCAGTACCTCTTTGCCTGCGATGACTGGCTGGAAATGACACAATGCCAGCTTGACCGCCAGGAGCTCTTGGGAGTTGGAGGATCTAGCCCCCAGGGACCTTGTCCATTTTCCCTGTACCTGTAGATTGTTTATATGGGCTCTGAAACCCCAACTGCTTGCGTCTTTTGTGATTATCACAGTGTTGGTTTGTCTCCACTCCTTTTCCTTCTCTAGTACTAGTGGCTTAGTCCACCATTTTAGGTCCTCTAGGACAAAGGGACTTACTTGGACAAGTTGATCTAGTGACCCCTGATGTCTGCCCCATAGGTCTAGTAGAAACCTTTGCAACACTGAAGGTGAGCCCATGGTACTGCCGGCTTCGCCGACGTCATTAGACACAACACCTGCATGGTTTGTCTTATGGACATTTGAGGGATTGTCATTAGCTTTTGAACTTCTGCCTTGATCCTGTCTACCTTTTCCTGAGGATTTTTTTTTTCTTTTTTTCTTGTTGAATGCTGTCTATGATGAACCCCAGAAACTTGCACTGCTGACTGGGTGTTAGGATTGATTTTTCTAGGTTTACTACCCACCCTAGATTCTCCAGTAGGCCCAGGGTTTTTCTGAGATCTACCAGAAGTAGTTGTTCTGACATGTTTAACAGATGAACGTCATCTAGATAAGTTATCACTGTGATTCCCTGTTGCCTTAGATGAGCCTTGGTTTGGCCAGGATCTTTGTGAAGATCCTTGGGGATGAGGACAGGCCGAAGGGCAGTGCTGTGTACTGGTAGTGCAGAATCTCTTGGTCTAACTGTACTGCAAATCTCAGATACTTGAGATGAGAAATCAGAATGGGAACATAAAGGTAGGGGTCATTTAAATCCAGGTTCACCATCCATGCATTTGTTAGAATGTTTCTGACCAAAAATATTGACTCTATTCTGAACTTCTTGTATCGAATGATTCTTTTCAGATTCAAAATCTTTCGAAACCTTTCTGACGGCTTCTGAACCAGAAAAACATGAGAATAGAACCCCACCCCCCGAAGGGTTTATGGGGCCTCTTCTATCATCCTTTTCTGCAGAAGCTCCAGAAGAACTGAAGAGAAAGCTAATCACCTTTTGGGGTCCCTTGGAAGTTTGGTCCCTAAAAACGAGGAGTGGGGGAGGAAGGAAAATTCTAACCGATAACCGTTTTGCAGTGATTGTAGCACAAGCTGATTTTGGGTGACTGTTCTCCAAGCAGCTACAAACCTGGAGACACTGCCCCCCACTGGCAACTCGTTGTCAGGATTGAGGCTTAGGCCCCCTTTAGGTTTAAACTGAACATTGAACCTCCTTTGGGGCCTTGCCTTATCCCTGCTTCTTTTTCTCAGGCTGTCTGGGCTGAGTAATACATACATTATCTCTTCCTTTATTCCTTATCTGAGCACTAAACCCCTGTCTTTTGACGGGAAATCTCTTACGACCTGGATAGAATATTATCTAATTCTTCCTCAAGGAGGGAAATGCCACAAAAGGGGATCCCGCACAGCTTGGCCTTAGACACCTTATGTCCTGACCAGGTTTTTAGCCACAGTGCCCTCCTAATACAGGAAACTAATGTCAAAATCTTTGCTGAGGCCCTGATGTTCTCCGCTGAAGCATTAGTCAGGAAAGTAACAGCTCTGTAAAAAGTTGGACGAACCTTTCCCCTGGAGTATTGCTTTCCATATAGCATTTTAAGTTATTAAACCAGACCACAATGCTTCTTAGGATACCATCAGATGCTAAAGAGGGCCTATATGAAACAAAGGCCGCATCCCAAGCTCTTTTAGCCAGGATCTCAATTCTACGATCCATAGGATTTGGCAGTGTTTCCTCTGGCTTTTCCCACTCGTTGACAATTAAAGACTTTAAAGCTGAATGAAAAGGAAAAACCTTAGACTTCTTTTCCAACAACTTCTTATACAATTCATCCTGAATAGATAGAGGCTTTCCTTCCTCCTGAATTCCCCAAGTTGCATAAAGGTCCCTTAATAATTTTTCAAGTTCCCCTGACAGCTTATCCAAATCATCTGAACCCTCAATATCCAGGTTCTCTTCATCACCAGAATCCTAAGAGGACAGTTCCTCACCAGATTCTAGTTCGCATTAAACTGCAGCGGGCCCAAAAAAACATCAGAAGTGTTAGCCAATCGGGATGCCCCAACACCCTCCCCCAGACCTTCTACAACTACAAGTTAACAGACAGTGTGGTAGCAATGGATGGTTCAGGATGCCCCCTTTCTTTCTTAGCCTCCTGCATTGAAGCAATCTGTCGCTTTATTACTAAGATCTCTTTCAATAGGGCAGCTGCGTCTGCATCCCTTTCTGCTTCCCTGCATTCCTGTCACAGAGGCCTCTGCCAAGTATCCAGAAGCACACAAAAACAATCTTCACACCGCTTTTTGGGGTTTAGGGGGGTCAGAGTCTTTAACTTTTGGTGTTTCAAGCTATAAAATATAATAAACATAAAAATATAAGCTTTATCTTATATCCTGGCCCTATCCAGACTGACCATACAAGAAGACAATCACGCTCCTACAGGTTTCTTGAAAATGTCCACCTCCGGTCCTGTCTCTTTAATAGCGCCGCTGTCCGGTGGACTTGCCAAGACCGCCGGGGCTCCCGCAGTGGAGTGCTAAACTGCTTGACCCCCTTCTGACATTTTGCTGCCGTACTGCTGCTCCATCTGTCTTACCTCCCTCTGACCTGATCACTGCCCAGGGAGGAATGTCACCTTCTGCCTTCTGGGTCTCCGCACGTGTTTGTGCTGGACACGGAAGTGACGTCAGTGCGCCAGGTCCTGGCGTTAGGCCCTGCCGCCAAATTTCAAATTTTTGGAAATTTATAAAAGGGATCACTTGCACAAACAGCTGATAAAAAAGAATGAAAAACCATATACTCACCCCACCACCAGCGTGTCCAGTAAAAACCTACCTGAGGCATACATGCGCACACTGGTTATTCTAGAGGCTGCCTCCATTTGTAACAAATGGGGGTGGTTAGGAAACTGCTTGGACGCGCTCCATCTGTATGAGGCAAGAAGGGCACAGAAACATGTGAAAGACCAATTCATGTATCTTTGAAATACAGAGAACCAGCTACTCACCTGTAAGCTATATTTGGTCATTTTGGATTTTGATTTTATATGACAGAGAGAGCTCAAGCCTGACACTTATGACAAAATAACATCATACATTATTTATTTAGATCCCAATATGCGTTTGCTTTTCTTTTAGCTTCTTCGAACCAGACTAAAAATGCATTTAGATCTCAGGGGAATTACAACTAGGACCTAGGATTGGGGTGACCGGGAGACAAGGACCAAAATCCAGGATAGTCAAAATCCTGGATTTTGGTCCACTTTAACAAGGAAATGCAGGCTGATAAATCCCAAACAGACAACAGAGTCATTAAACAGAATTTCAGATTTTTCAGTTTCCTTACCTGTCTAATGGATTTTAAAGCTCAAATGCTATTAAACAGTCAGATGACTAAATAAATGCAGACAAGTCCATTATGGCTTCTCACAAATCAAATCTAATTCATCCACCTATATAGATTTGAGAGCTATTTACCAGCATCGGTCACTCAAGAAGAAAAGCAACATTGTGCAAACAATTAGAATTGATCAATAGCTGAAGCTATTTTATTTCCCACATAACATTGATAATCTTTGTTTCTGAGTAATGCACAACACCAGACATTCTGCCATTTAAATATTTACAGCAACCCAGGGAATAGAGATGGAAGCATTAAATATGTATACCTTACCTTTATCCTGCAATATGTTTTTTGCATCTATTTTTAGGAGGATTCCTTTAGAAAAACCCTTAGGATGAACTGATTTTAGCATCTCAAAAAAATATGTATTTATGAAATTCCTTAGCAAAGAGTGGGTGACAAATAAAGATACCTTTTATTATAAGTTCATCTTTAATATATATATATATATATATATATATATATATATATATATGTATCTCAAGAGGGAGCTGTAGTCACAGAGGGCTGTTAAATGTTGTGATTTAAGACTCAAAGTCAAAGTACATTATGTCATCCATGATTGATAGATTCTTTGGAATGTCTTATTATATTTAATAAATCATTGAAGATAATAATTTGAGTTCTAGCTAAACCACATGAGACAAGTCTTTTTTAAATTAGAAAATGTGATTTCCAATTTTGCCAGTTCCTAAAACATATAAAAAAATTCAGGGGTACCAAAATAAGCTTGGATCTAACAACCCCATATGTCTCTAAATTAAGATTGGTTAGATAATTTTTAGTATGCCTGTGTCATGTTGAAATGTCAACATTTCAGAATCAGAATCCTTTTATTGATCACCAAGTATATTGCATACTGTACAAGGGATTTACCTTGACACGTAATCATAGCATTAGTAGAGAGTAACAGTTATCAGTGAGCTAACTAGCAATTTATAGGAACAGACAAACAAGAACACGAAGGAGCAGTTACTATATTTATGTTTATATAATTATATATGCATATATTAACATTTACCTATTCACATAATTGCATAGATACTACTAACTGCACATTGTGTGCATTACATCCATTGAGAAGTGGGCTAGAAGTCTTTTGAGGAATTTAGCACATGTGTGCAAAATCAGAAGACGCTGTTTCTATATCTGGGCATCCTGGTATGTTGGTCTTTTTGGCGTGATGGCAGTGCCTGGAAGAATAAGTGTCCTGGGTGTGTAAAGTCACGTGGAGGCTGATTCACTACTAGCGCCAATTATTGCCAGATGAGCGCCTGTATAGCAGCGCTTAAAGCGACTACTAGTAGACGCTCTAAGCGGGTATCAGGCGCGGTAACCTAGCGTTGCCGTTGCTGTAGTAACCTGGCCGGCATTGATGAATGTGATGTGTGTTGGGCGCTGTAACAACAGTATAATTTTATAGACAAGAAATCGACCGCACCAGCCTATGCTATCCTCCACAATTTTGGTGTGCCTGGCTGGCTAAAAACTATAGACTCTAGACACCTATGGGATCCCACATGACCCCCAAATGAAAGCCTACCCAAATATGGCACCACCACACTTATTCAAATCAAAATATGTCCATTTTATTATTATCCAATACAGGTAAATGAATTAAAAACAATTTAAAAACAATATCACA
This sequence comes from Gastrophryne carolinensis, assembly GCA_027917425.1. Taxonomy (NCBI): domain Eukaryota; kingdom Metazoa; phylum Chordata; class Amphibia; order Anura; family Microhylidae; genus Gastrophryne; species Gastrophryne carolinensis. The sequence goes on from CM051236.1 coordinate 379,385,907, forward strand.
TCGGGGGGTGCTATAGATCAGATGTTCCACTTACAAACATATGTGTATCATATACTGTGCAAAATTATACAGTTCGTGCTCATATATAACAAACTACCTAAACCAAGTGTCAAAAGACCCTATAATCAAAAAGAAGGGGTCTATACAAAATATACTATGAATACATACTATAGTAAAGTGCAGTTACAGTGCTTTTCTAATAAATATACCCCTGAGGACAGCCAAAGGGAGAGTAAAGATAAACAAAGGATCAAAAACAATACGCTATGTACATCACCATTGAGGAACCATCAGGCAAGCGACACACTCCGTCCCAGCCGACGCGTTTCGTAACGGTCTCCCCGTTAATTCATCTGGGCAAAAGAGATAATGAGGCTGTCCACCCCATGCCCCTTAAATACCATTCCTACATGTGAAACCGCTGATTAAAGATTGAAAACTCCACCGGAAGTGCGTCAGCGAATACAAGCCGAGAATGAGGCCTGGAGCCCACTGACGCACTCCGGCCGGAAGTGCACCAGTGGTCCGGCCTCCAAACTGAGTCCCGGCAAAACTAATGATCAAAGGCGCGCTCGATGACAGCACGCGTACCACGGGCCGTTGGTCGCACCAAAGTGCCACCCGGCGGCCCCAAAAAAATATAACAGCGGAACCCGGAAGGTAAGTAGGGCATGGGTGAGCAGCACTAAATCCTCTATTGGACCATTATATCAAAATAAAATAAAGTCCATCTGCACCTATATATAAGCCCCATTACATGAAACATTAATTTAAACATTAATTACGACCCAGGAAACTACAAAGGAACTACTTGTTCAATAATATATGCGGTTTTCAAAAGCCACTAAGGGGATATCCATTACATAAATTAATATACTAAGGAGCATATATCTAAAGAAACACAGCCCCAAGCCCCGCCCACTACTTATGACTCCACTGGGGTATCCCGTCTGGATGTAACAACAGTATAAGGCTGCAGCAAGCGAGATGTAGCGCCAGTTCAGTGCGTCCGGCAATTGGCGCTCCACACCATACTTATCAAAAATCTACACACACACACAGCTTTGGCGCTGCTAGCATAGAGCACCAGATGCTGTGTGATCAAAGTCTGTTTTTGAACACATATACAGCAGTAAGAAAGCGAAAACACACGGAATGACATTGTTTTAACACTGGGACAATAACACTTCAGCGCCAGACCTGTAAATACAATTCTGCATAAAAATATAAAAAGTCCAAAAAATGTATAAAAGTGTGTCTGCGGGCCAGAAGAAGTCACACAATGATTGGAGCAAAAAAAAAATTTAATTGCCAAACACGCTATTTAAACAAATGAAAGCCCATTGAAGTGTATGGGAGAGCATTACTGAGCGAAAGGTAATACGTGGCGCTCCTGAGCCTAGAGCGCTGGAACTATACGCTGAGCCGCCGCTAGTAATACATGTGGCGCTACATAGCGCTGTTAAAGGCGCTCACCAGATTCACTTTCTTAAATGTGGTTTCCCATACAGCGCCCAGCGTTTACCAGATGCTACCTGCCACTAGGAAGCACTACCTAGCACTAGCCGTTCTAAAATAACCCCCTAAATGTTATGCACTTGCTTCCTAACAAGACTTGTAAAGCTTGATTCAATGGTGGGTAGAGGAGAGTTAATTATTCTTTCTGCCTGTCTATTTTTGTTATGGCGACTCTAAGGAAAGTATTCCTCTCACTTTTTTTACTTCCTTTCCATGGAAGTAGAGAGAGCTGGTGATGAACCTTTCCTGAAGTCTACCATAAGCTCCACACTCTTGAGCGTGTTTAAGATCAAGTAACTTTCCATACACCAAAGTTCCCCAACCATTATCTATATGGGTGCTCATCATCATTGTTGATGAGGCCTATAACTGTGGTTTCAAATGTATATGTTGTCTGTTATGTAAGAGACAAGTCAGGCAAAGACACATTGATGAGTGGCAGCAGATTTTGGTAGGCATTCTGCCCCCAGGTTTCCCTACCTGTGTTATGTGGACTAGGACATAATGTGATTCAAAACTGTTTAGCTGAGGTCAATCTAGGAGACCAGAACTGGCTGTGGTGGCTTTAGACCATATGGCAGGGATACAAGAGGTGAGAAATGAGTTTACCCCCTATTATCACTATGATTTAGACTTTGTTATTTATAAGCATGATAGTCACAACATAATTCAGTGTTTTTATATATGCACATATACAAACCCAACGGGGGCTTTGTTGTAATATCTATTTTTACAGCGGGAATTTCTACAGGAAATACAGGGCCGTTTGCAGAGAATACAAGAAATTAAGGTGTCCTGAGTTTTTGTTCACATATGAGAATGCAGGAAAATGTCATACGTACCCGTCCCAGCCATAATCTTAAATGTGTCTGTTTAAATGGTCAGAGGCTGCATGAAGGGCTGATCCTCAAAATGCATTGCCTCCAAGGAAATGTTTGACCTATTATGTTCTGGAATTGATTTGGGACATTTTTATGATCTATCTTAAAAGTTAAATTTTATTTACCTATATATTTCTAACTGGAGTTGAGGTGCTGGACTGGTTGGATACTCGTAGTGTTATAGACCTGCAGTGGTCTGCTGTGTGCCAACTTGGCCATTGGACCTGAGAGCTGGATGAGGGAGCTGCATGAAATCCTGCATATAACTAGGAGAGCAGGAACATCCTGGACTAGACGCAGCTTTATAGGCCTTGACTGTACATTGTGAGCTAAAGGAGCCAACATGAAACAGGGAACATGGCTGAAAGCAGGAGCTCACAGGGCCATCTGCAGGAAGAGGCTAGATAAAACAAAACAGCTGAATGCAGGAACTAACAGCAGGCTTGATGCAGGAGCAGTGCTTGAGACAAGAATATTGCTGGATGCAGTAATTTTCATTACAGGCTGGATAAAGGAATAAATCTAACACAGGAATGTGGCTGGATGCAGAAACGATGCTTGACATGGAAACATGACCAAATGTAGGATTTCACAGGACTGGCTTGATACAGGACTCAAAATAAGGGGTATTTAGCCCTAGTGCAGAAGGTATGAATGTATATGTATTTACAGCTAGGAATCTTTTGATGCTAAGTCTACTTTCTACATCATTTCTATATTTCCAAGTCTATATTCTTAATAGTGTTGCTTAAATGTGGCTCTGTTCTGGCCTATGTGTCTATTCTGGTCTAGTCTTAAACATTCTGGTTAACCCTTTCACTGCCTGCCTAACCTAGATGTTGTTACCTCATGTTACGAGGCAATTATTAAAGTGGAACAAAACCTGGGATTTTCACTATCCCTGTGAAACCTCCTGGTCACTGAGTCCACTTACCTCTACTCGGGCCCGGGCTGCGGCTAAAGCAGCCGACTCAAATCTTAGTCGCACTTCCGAGTGGCACCGGCATTACTCAGTTCCCATAGGCTGTGTGCGGCTCCGCACAGCCATTCAGTTGTGGCGGGGGACCACGCATAGCCGAGGAGGGAAGTGAGTGATGCCAGTGCCACTTGAAAATGCGCCATGGGCTCAGTGGGAAAGGTGAGCTTACTGCGCGTCCTGAGGGGTTTCACACAGTGAGGCATCCCAGTTCAGGTTTGCCCTGGAGTCTCATAGACTCCAGGGTGGGCTTTGGTTCACTTTGAGCATTTTGCACTATATATGTTTAACTGTGTTTTTGCCAGAATTTTCAGGGATTGCCAGTAAAATAATATATTGTTTTTTTTTCTGCTATTTTTTGCATATTTATTATGCTATCTTTAAAAGATTTGTAGTTTTTTTCTTAAATAAAAAATGTTAGTTTTTCAAGAAAACCATATTGCTTTTAAAATCCCTATTCCTCTTGATTACAAACAGCCACATATATATCGATCGACACCCGTTCCTGCCCAGGAGATATTGCAAACTAAAAACAGCCTTTTATGAGATTTTTAAATAAAATACAACTAACTGCACCTTGCAGTTAACTCGCAATAACTATCAAGGGTTAAAACTAAAAAATTAGCGTGGGGCCCCCTACGATGACTGAGGACTGCTCTGCACACTGGAAGATGAACTGTGCCGGGTCAAGGATGAAGAGGCCTTGCCACTCGGATGAATAGGAAAAACTCTGCCCCTGCCCCCTGAGCCAAAGAACCAGGTGGAAAGTTAATTACAATTTTTGGGGGCAATTCTTTAAAAATTCATTTTGGAATGAGCCAAATTGTCCGAATAGAATTTTTAAGATATTTGCTTATTTCTAGCCTTCATTTCTTTCTGAGACAGAATTATCCTGGGGCCCTGAATTTGTGCGACTTCAAAAGGTACTTGTTACAAACTTTGGGTGCTCTAGGGGCATATCATTAATTTATAATATCTTCAAAGAATAAAAGAAAAGCTCCCATGCATGCTTGTGCAGTAGAAAACCTCGGGGAATCTCTGGCCTTCAAAATCTGTGGCAGGGTGGATCATAGTATTGCTCAAATGTTCTAAAGATACCTCCCTATTTGAAGCCAGCTATATATCGGTACCTGGTAAACTGTCCTTGCCAGAGTGGCCAGAAATTTTCCTGGGTCCTCAGAGTCTATGAGGGGATATGTACCACATTTGGTGGATGTGTTCTATTGTTAGAGGTTTTTGGGAAAGGGCCTTTAGGTTTATCAAGAACGTTATAGGGGTGAAACTGAACTGGTGGATACTGAAGTGAATATCCTTGGGAACATCTCCAAGCACAAGACAGTACTCACTGATATTTATCTTATAGTAACAAAATATAAGCAGAAAATCCAAGGTTAAGGTAATACCATTTATTGGCTAACTCATTTAGATTGAAAATGCAAGCTTTCGAAGCTGTTCAAGCTTCTTCTTCAGGCATAATACAGATCTTGCATTTTCAATCTAAATGAGTTAGCCAATAAATGGTGTTACCTTAACCTTGGATTTTCTGCTTACATCGATGGCTAACACGGGACAACAACTTACCAGTAACAAAATATGAAAGGCTGATAAGATTTAGTTAATCCAGTTTAGCCTGTATTTACATTCAGTGGTCTAGTGCACTGTTTCTCAACCTGCAGCACGCAAACCCAGGGGGGTAGGGTACATGGCCCAGCTCAAAGCGGTATGCAGTGATTCAGGGGTGCACCAACAGGGTAGGTCTGATGGGTTTGGTATATTATTTTAACAGAAATAAATTATTCCTTCTTGTTTTAAAAGTGTTACAAGACCTTTGGCCTTCTTATTTTGGTAACATTTATAAGTGATTCAATACTAAGTCGCTTTTTAACTCTTTTATTGTAATCTTCATGATTACCTCCTTTGGCAGAGAGGTCCGTACTTTTACTGCTCTTACAATAAAGAATACCCTCCTATGCAAGTGCAAGATGCGTCTTTCCGGGGATGTATGCCATATGGACCCAGGGATTTGTCTGTATTATTCTGTTATTCCTTCTTATACTTCTTCCTTGGTTGGACAATTAATGACATTCAATGGAGAGTTTGGGTTATTTCTCTGCATTTCACCTGGCTTATCAAATTCCTTTGTGAACATGGAAGCAAAAGAGGTTTACGAAAAAAAAATTTCTGCATTCCTCCTTGCTTTTCAGGGGGCTCGCTCTTTCAGGTTTGTAACTTTTATTGTTTACTTCTTTGTGTTAAAGAACATTTTGGGGTTAGATTAAACAACAGATACATTCAGCAAACTGGCAATTAGTATTTCAGTTTGTTGCATGTATCTGTTGTTTAATCTATGTACAAATGGCCCCTAGACTAGACCACTACCGAAAAAAGTTGCCACACATCTCACAATATGATACTATCAAAAAGATGTTATTACAGCACCAAAACTGGATTAGGATGTAGATAACGACTCATTTTTTCACACAGAGCTGCCTTGTGGTTGTTTTTATATTTAGATTATCTATGCCTATTGTGTTTGTAATACATTACATATACAATAGACATAAACAATCGAAATATAAAAACAACCTCAAGGTGGTGCTGTGTGGCCAAATGAGTCGCTATCAACATCCATCCTAATCCAAATTCTCCTTTCATCACAAAAAAGAACCAAATAGCTGCAAATAGCGAAAAATTATTACAAAAAGTGCAAATCACAAAAATTGCTTATATTTAGGGGAACTGACCCTGCAAGAGTCATTCATAGCTTTTCAATCAAGTCTCAAAAATGAGATGGATGGGTTTGAGCATATTATTATTATTATTGTTTATTTATATAGCGCCATCAACTTCCGTAGCAGTTGAATACAGACAAGGTAAAACATATAGCACAGAGAACAATACAAAATTAGATGCCACAGGTTAAAACCAAGTGTTGTGAGCACAGGAGACAATAGGGAGGAGTGCCCTGCCCTTGCCAGCTATATAATAAGATAATGACAAATTAGAAACATAAATCAAAGACAGACTGGCTCTAGTAAATGATGGGGTGTACAGGTGTGGCCATCATGATAACAGCAGAGGAACCTACTCCTGACGTACATCTTGATTTCGTAAACACTGGCAAACATCTAGCCTATCATATGAACTATCCTCAGGTTATCCTTTTATATTGTCAGGAAGTGACAACAAATACTGAGCGGTAGAAAAAAGAGAAGGGGAAACATAAGGAAAAAAGACCTGACCCGGTGTAATCACCGGAGATAGTTACCTCTACAGTCAAAACAACAGAGATTGGTTTAACACTGTATCTGTAGCTTTGAATAGCATTAATCTCCCTGATTTTCCCTGCATATAAAGGTCTGTTTTAGCTAGGGTTTTTTCACTGACCCAGACAATTGACAAGTTGATCAAGGATTTCTTCTTATTTTACAAATGGTACTGCAATGTCCTTGCCGAAAAAGAGGGTAAATTGCATTGGGATAGAAATGAAGAAATTGCTCTGGACGATTTGATCGTCCTTTGCTCTGGACGATTTGATCGTGAATTGCATTGGGATAGAAATGAAGGAATTGCTCTGCACGATTTAATCGTCCGAAAGCATATGCTTCCTATGAAAACCTTCCACATTTATACCCCCATGGAACTTAGAAGAGATAAGAGATATCTCTATCCAGTACTCAGTCGTAATTATCAGCAAAAATATTTCACACAGATGGAAGTAGAGGCCATCCATAGTTTGAAATTCAAAAAGACATTATAATTAGAGAAGAGGATACAGAGGAAAAAATTAGCCTGTGCGGTAATTATTATTATCAAGAGGTGCATTAGCAATTTAGTGATCATACTAATTAAAGTGGAACAAAACCCACCTTGGAGTCTAGGCATACTCGCTCCCCGGGGCATCCAGATTCAGGATTCCCCAGGTATGTCAAACCCCCCGGGTCGCCCGAAAACTCACCTTCTTTCCCGATCCAACAGCACATGCGCAGGCAGCGACTGCAGGCATTTGTGAATGGCTGGCACTGGCACGCTCCCTGTTAAAGGGTAGCGGGGGATGTGGCCACCAGTGCGCTTGCTTGCTTTAAATGAGCTCTTGGACAAAGAGGCGGGAGCGGATCCGAGTGCGCTGACTGGACGAGAGGCTGTGTATGCGCCATAGGACAGAGGAAGGGTGAGTGAGATCAGGCAACCTGGGGGGTTTCACACAACGGGCCATTTCCGATCAGGGTGCCCGGGAGGAAAAGACCAAAACCCATGATAGTCAAATCCTGGGTTTTGGTCCAATTTAAAGGCTCACCCAGATGTGATAATGGACACAAGGGAAAATTAGTTGGAGCCTTTACAAAGTTCTGATGGTAGATTTTCCCAGGATGCGATTCTTCTGAAGGTACAGAAACATCCTACCAGGCACCCAGGAAAACGAACCGTATCTGGGATTGGCAGTCGTATTGAACAAGCCTGCACCTATATTGACTTGAGCACATTTCAAAAGTTCTAAAGGAATCCAGGGTCCAGAGTCTACTCCAAAAATGTTGAAGGATTTGGGATTTTCAGGATATATATGGAAATGGATGGCTGGATATATATTTGGACACATGCTGTGCTGGTCCTGTGGGTCTACAGCAGGGCATGTGTCCAGATTGGATAATCTCTCTTAAATATGTCTTGGTCCATTCATATTCCACATTAAAAGGGAATGCACATTGTGAAGCAACATTTATATATGCATAAAGAAAATCTGCAGATGGGGATGTCTGGGAGACCCGGGTGTGGTATCTGCACATGAACACTCCCAGTGGAGACCAAGTGTGGTCGCACCATTGTGGCTGTAGCATGATCACAGATCGGAAGTCTAGCATTGCGGGCTGCGCTAGTCATGCTGGAAGCACTTGTGATGGGATTCTGGCACTACAAAAAGTAGCATATTACACACACACACACACACACACACACACACACACCACACCCTGAGGAAGTGACCAAGGAGGTCTCGGGAGCATCTCATAATGCATGCATAGACATGTCCACAGTAAAAATACTGACGGCTTTCTCTATATACTGATCATGTTAATTCTTTTCTTGTTCTGCAACTTTTTCTCTTCCTCCATTGCTAGTAGGGTCTCAAATGATATCACTTGTCTTTTATGGAATAGCACATGGGCACTGGACACTTATTATTCAAATATTTTGAAAGAATAGGGTTTCTATGGATCTTGATACCGTGATTAGTAATTTTTGTGATTTGCACTCTTTGTAATAATTTGTTTGATAAATGATGCCATCTCTTTGATTCTTTATTTGCTGATATGTAAATTTGAATGTTGATAGGGACTCATTTAGCCACACAGCACTACCTTGTGTTTGTTCATATATTTAGATTGTCTATGGGGCTCATTAGCAAAGCTTATATCTATAGTACAGGCTTGGTGTTCCGTACTGGGCCCATGCTGTGGAATGCCAGGCTGATCCACACTACCATGTCCATTGGTGATGTGGTTAATGGTAAATTAACTGATATAAAGGACCCCTTACCAGATGAAAAGATAGTCAAAAGACAAGCAAAGCTAAAAATATTTTAATAGTCTTAATAAACTAATACTTACCTTTCTTCGTCTGTTGTCCAGCACTGACACACTGACCGAGGGTGCCTGGAGGGAAGAGGAACAGAGGTCCCCCTCCTTCCCTTCTGGCTGTCAGCAGTCAGTCAGTTTAGTCCTGCTTTTTGACAGCTCATCAAAACCTATTTGCACACAAATTCCCTTTGCAAAACAGGGGAATCACACGCAATTGGAGATAAATGTACATGTGAGAACTGGCTCGATGCGCACATTTACTCCCAAAAAATTGCTCATCAAAAAAAGAACTTGCTGAATTTGGAGTAAGGGGAAAATGTGAGTAAACAGATTACTCATGAAAAACATGATCAAGCCTACGTTGCCTCATTGAGCTTGTGGTGTGTGTTTAAGAATACCTCACCTGTCTCCTATTTCTTATCCTACCTGGTTGACCAAAACCCTAATATTACTCCATGTCTCACATTTGAAACCCCCTCTTTCTTTCTCTCTCCCCCCCCCCCCCCAGTTCCTTCCTCTCTGTTCTTACTTCTTCTCTACATTCTTTCCTTCACCTTCTGCTCTTTACCTGTCCTCGTACCTTCTCCTAAAAACCTTTTATTTATACCTTGCTGTGACCTATGCTGTCATTTTTACAATGTGTACTAATTTACAAAGCATGCAAAGAAATGTCCCTTTCCTTCACTTATCCATTTTGTTTTCACACTTGTTTGTATATATGGCATATACCTAGTGTTGAGCGAACCCATAGAAGTTCGTGTTCGGCAAGTTTGGCCAAACTTGATGCAAAAATTTGGTTCGGGTGCCCGAACTTAACCCGGACCCATTGAAGTCAATAGGCACTCAAACTTGGGGACCACAAAAATAGCTGAAAAATGGGGGTAGCAAGGGGTAGAGGACTACAAACTGGAGATGACACCAGGGTGATTGCCCCGCTTAAAATGGGGTAGCGAAACTACTCAAAATAATAACATAAAGCCAAAAAATAAATAAATGCATACAAATTGGGTATAACACTAGGATGATTGCCCTGCACACATTGGGAAAGGGAAAGTACATTAAACAAAAAAAATACATAAATAATCAAATATATTAAAAAAAATTAAACAAAAAAATAAATTATTTATTGGTGTCAGAGGTCCGGGGGGGGGGGGGGGGGGGAGCAGGTGGATGTGGCGGTGTAGGGGCGAAGAGTGGAGGAGGAGGTAGCCAACACTAAAACCACTCATTCAGGCATTGTCACAGCAAAGTTCCCTGGGATCCATGCCTGATTCATCTTATAGAATGTAAGAATGTCCACAATGGCTGTGGATTGGTGGATCCTCTGCTAAACACACATTCTAACAGGACAGTACCAGAAGACACGTGGAAAGATAGTCATCCACCATGTGAGTCAGAGTCTTCTGCCTGGTACTACGCCATATCCGATGGTGGTGGATGTGGCGGACAATTAAAAATGGTGTTTCACATTGTGGCCATGCTCACTTTCCCGTCTTAGGTGGTGCTGGTGCCCCTGTTGCATTGGTGACTTCCTCCTCCTCCTCTGCCTCGTGATGTCACTGAGCCCTTAAAGTCAGCTGAGAACCCTGTCAATAGTGCATCCATTAGCATGCATTTGTACTCTCTCATCTTTCTATCCCACTCCAGTGGTGAAATCAAGGAAGTGATGTCATCCTTATAGCGGGGATCCTGCAGGTAGGCCACCCAGTTAGCAGCACAGGTGACTATGCGGGTAACTCTGTGATTGTTCCGCGGGTGCTGGAGAAGCTGTCCTCAGTGGCAGGTGTCTCCTCCTCCCCATTCTCCCAGCCATGTTCCAGTGGTCGCCCGTGAGCTGCACTGGGTGACACCCTGCTGTGAGGAAAAGTCCTCCTCCTTCTCGAAAATTGTCTACTGGCTGGACAGTGGAGTACCTGGCCGCTGGCAGATTTGCAGCCCACCATCCTAGCCACATGGGGACTGGCTGGCTGAACCTTCCTCTTCCACCTCTGCATCCTCCTGTGCAGCCATCACATCCTGATGGCATGGCATGAAGGTTTTTTTCCAGCAGGCAAAGGATGGGGACATACTGAAAGCACTGCAGCATGCTACAAAGTCCCTCATGGGGGGCCCACTCATTGATGGTGAAGTACTGTTGGTCTGAATTTGGACTCACTCTGAACTTCACTATTGCCTGCTGCTGCTCGCACACCATTTCCAACTTTTACAAAGTAGTATTCCACCTTGTTGGCCAATCACATAAGAGGTGGTGGGTGGGAAGGCCAAAGTTGCTTTGTAGTAAAGATAGGCGAGCAGCAGCAGGGTATGAATGCTGAAAGTCCATGCATACACTTCATGCAGCAGCTCCGACATGTCTAGATAATGGGCCAGGAAGCTTTGCACCACCAAGTTGAGCACATGCGACTGGCAAGAGATGTGCACCAATCCGTCTCGGTGCAAGGCTGCTGCTAGGACAGTGGAGTACCAATGCCGCACACCACCTCGCTAGGCATCAGGTGTAGCAGCAGTAGCCACTCATCTGCCTGCTGCTACATGCCAGTCCACAGCTCCTAGGCAGTGTATGGCCTTTCGCAAGCATATAGATGGCTGTGCTCAAATTATTGGTGCAGGCACTGTGCTGACTGGATGAGGAGTTGGGATAAATGAGCCCGAGCTGCAAATTTTGGGTTTGTACTGAACTTTGCGAGTTTAGGCCCCCCAAACCCGAGCACAGACTTTTGCAAAAAGTCTGCAAGAGCGCAGAGCCCTGCTCCTCACCCCCTTCCCTGTGATTGAAATCAGCAAGGCCATCCCAGCCACAAGTCATGTATTCAATAATGCTCTATGATGACTTTTAGCTGGGATTAAAATTCACCTGCTCCTACCCCAGTTGCAGACCAAAGATTGCCAGATGCCCAGCAACTTGTATTGGAGGATGAGGACATAGCCAGTGGACTATCGGCGGACACCTGCGATGATGATGATGATGATGAAACCCTAGTGCCTACTCTTACGGTTCTCTGCATTGTGGAGGCTGAGAGGAAGACCATCCCAGTGGTGATGATGAAGTCTTCAACCCAGCATCCTCCATCAGAGTTTGGAGGAAGAGGTGGTGGTAGATTCCAGGGCCTGGGTCACACTGGGGACCCGCTGCAATACAAACCTGAGAAGGAAATAGTTGAGGTGTGCATTGCCCTTCACAACTTTGCCTTGATGGAGAGGGTGCCTGCATATGTGGAGGAGGCAACCTTCACTGCAGCTCCCGAGGTTCCCTGACAGCTTTATTCCAGCACACATTGCTGAGCAGGACAATCCGTGCATTAACATTTGGTTTAGTCTTCATTTTCATTTGTTTCTTTTTCTGAGTTGTGTTTTTATGCTGTACCCCCCTTTGTTTTGTTTTGGGAGTGATTAAAGCAGCACCCCAAACAATTTTCTTACAAGTATAATTTATTTGGATTTAAAATACACTGTTCCCAACAAATTGGGCTGACAAAACCAACACAGGGCAATTTTTATAAAAAACAATAATTATTGCCAACTGGCACAAAAAAAGGTTTAACAAAAAGTCCATCAGGGATTATTGTGGGGAGGTTTCCTGGTCCTCCCTTAGAGGTTACAGCCTGGCCTCCATGAGAAGCAGCATTTACAGAGGTGTTTTGGCTCTAAAACACAATATGGCCCAACATCATCTCGAAGTTGCAATTCTGAAGCTCCATATAATCATTGAGGTGCTGCTGCTCCACCACCCCTGCAGCCAGGCGCTCATAGATGGAATTGGTAGTCCAACACACTAATTTAAAATAACATGTAGAATTGCATTGAAAAGTGTTGCTCCCTGATTTGGCACCGCCGTGCCATGGACAGGTGGTGTCTGGCTGCAGGGCATAGCTCCAGGGTGCTCAGGTGAGGTGGTGCTGGTGGACTCCTCCCCACGGTCCTGGGTGTGGGAGCTGGTAGGTTCCTGGGGTCCAGTGTGGCTGCAGTGGATGGGGGGTCAGGAGCAGGTTTGGAGATAGCTGCACATTCTCCTGGGTTGCTGTATCTTCAAGCTCCCAAATTACTTCCAGTAGAGGTGGAGTCTGTGTGGAGAAAGGTAAACATTTGTGATTGTTTTGGGGCACGGTCCCACACAGCAAACAAATATCTTCATTTCATTATCCTCAACCTACACATCCCCCCCCCCCCCCTGTCCATTTCCAGCTCATTGCGGACCTACATTTACCTCATCTAAGGCTTGAGTCCCATCAGTGTGGCTGGGGCTGGTGGATGGAGCAGGTCTCGACGATGGTTGCGGAGGTGGGGCTGTTTGAGGTGCAGTGGTAGCCACAGGGCTGCTGGCTGGGAGATTGCAGCAATGCAAGGGAAAAGCAATGTAAGCCAAACATATTCCTTATCTAAACTCCTTCAGATACTCAACATGAGTTACACACTGGGCACCCCAGCAATGTGTACTCACCACACCTTGGCTAGCTTTTCAATTAGCAGGTTTACAGGACAGTTGCAGCTAAACACACCTGGGTGCTAGTTGTCCAAACACTTATGTCCCAGGCAAGCACTTGCTGTTTTGCCATGCGTCTGGTCACTCATATTTGTGTTAACTGTTTGTGATTCCTCCCCCCTGTGAAAATCGGCATTGTGGAAGAAACTCATACCATTGGTGGGATCGTGGTGCCGATCATTGTTGAGGGTCCCCGACACCCCCCCCCGTTAGATGTCAGGAAGCAGCATCACCTCTGCATTGGTAAACTCCATATTAAAAACAAACACAAATAGACGAGGGTCTGTGCCTTCCAATGTGTGACCCTGAAGCAGTCCTCTTGTCCCTCATCACCTACCCCGCAGCCCGTCTGATTTTTCTCCGGACCACCATTTTTGGAGGCCTGCTCCCTTTCCTTGTCCTCCGGCCCCACACTGGTGACATTGTGGGCAGTCTGTGCCCACAGGTTGTCCTGCACCACTTTTGGTGGAAGTGGGGGACCTGGGCTCAGCCAGCCTGTCAAAGTTGTCCGTCAACTGGCCATTGTTAATTCACCCGCTCAGCTTCCCCTGCTGAGCTTGCACCCTGGGGGGCAGATGCAGGTGTCTGCTGACTGGTGGGGACTGGGGATGGTGAGCCACTGAGCCCATTCTCAGGTTTGGAAGGGGTCGTGCGCTGGCTGCTGGCAGGGGAACAAGCACCCCCAGCTGTAGCTTTGCTGCCCCGCCTTGTGCTCCGCTGTGATCTCCGAGGTGGGCATCAGTGTCCTGACCGGTGGGCCACAGTACTTTGGGTGACACACTTAGAGTGGGTAGTGTGGCTGGCAGCAGGGGCGTGCTTGCGGAACTAGCAATGGGGCCTTGGGCTGGGCCTGCAGTGCCTTGGCTGGGTGCTGCATTCCCCTCAGCCATGCCTGTCCTCCGGCTCTGGGGGCTGCGGTGGCATCTGTGTTTGGGCATCTTCAAACACCAGGTAAGCACTGCGTAAAAGTCCATGGGTCAGGTGTGTGCTTTTATCCACACGTGGGTGGCCAACAGTTGAGTTTATTTAACAGGCCAGCACAGGCATTCGTAACCTACAGGCTACAACATCATGGGTGTCTACACGTCGACAACAGCACACTTCCGGGATCCACTGGGGTACATCGGCGCTGGGGCGAGTCAGGCACAGTAAAGACAGAAGAAAAGTGAACAACTTGGCACCCATCGTATACCATGCTATGCCTTGCTTCACGTACACATTTTTGCTGCTTTACAAGGTAAAGTGCAGGCATACGAACCAAAGCACATGGCGGGCTGCGCAGTAATGGCGGAGGCCAGGAGTTCAAAGACAAACTGGGTTTGGGTCGACATCAGTGTACCCGTAAGGCCAGACCCAAACCCTGGCTGCCCATTTAGAGGACAGATGTAAAATACGCAAACACCATTAGTGTGCCACTCCACATGTGCCAAAGTGAACATACTCTCACTGGGGGGAGCTGGGTCCATCAGGTTGCATCAGCAACTCCATGCCTCCAGGAATGGCGGGCAGGGTGAGCTGTGACCGATTAGGAATGCATAGGCACATGCTGTTTAGGAGTAGGGTCATGTGCCTACTCAGTGGAGCATATGCACATACTGGCGTGGTCCAGCCAAAATGGGTAGGCCTGCTGCACAGGGGGAAGCATTTAAAAGAGGAAGGTTAATGTACATGTTGACCTAAACTAGGACAATATATGGCATACTGGAAATGAACTTTTTGATTGTCTTTTGTATTTGCAGACTTCAGCCAGCACTTCCCAGATAAGTGGATGGTCCATAGAGAAGTTGATCGCTCATGCTAGACTGAATTGTGCTTTTCTGAGAATCAAGCCTCCCAGAGAAGAGGTGTCCAACCAGTGAGACAAGCAAAGGGGTAAGACAGCCCTCCCAACCCCTGCCAACATCCTCACCCCCCTATTCAGCCTCATCCCAACCACCCTTGGAACAAGCTGAGGAGGCACAGTCAGCGCAAGCACAGTCAGGTAGGACAACACACACTGGTCAAGGAAAGGAACTACCAAATGACATGTCTACTAAGTGCAGGTGCAGGACTCGTCGGAACGAGGGGAGTACATGGCTATGGGGCCACCCTAGGCCAGACCAGCATCACAAACTGGCCATGCAAGTGGCCTGAACCACTGGACAATTCAAAAATAATTTTATTACAAAAATACTGTCTGTGCAAGTGGCTGAACCACTGGGCAATCAGAAATTGTATTAGGCCCCCTGTGCAGGGAAGGTCAGCGGCCAGTCAAGGATTCTTTGAAATTCCAGGGCCCGTTTCACTAGGTTTTGTTCCACTGTAAGTTCACCTTAACCACAATTCTGAAATGTGTAGTTCTAATAAAGCTTTGCTGTTGTACCTAGCATAAAACTATACATTAAAGCAAATGGGGAAGGATGTTGCGTTGAGTAAAACAACATCTTACAAATTTCTGATAGTAAAAGATCAGTGACTGTGGCACAAGTCCACGTGCCCTTTCCTTGTACAATCTTTTATATGCTTTTCCTAAATCTGTGTACATATATTCAATAAATATCAGTCAGAATATAACTACTTTGAACAATTGTCTGGTTCAAAGACACAGCTACAGATATGTACTATTTATTTGTGCAGTTTAATCTGATTAAATGTTTGGCAAAAGAAATGTGCATGAGGATATACCTGTGGGGTTATCCAGAGAAAGCCAGTGGATTTTCCACTGCTTATTTTGTGACCTTGTAATAATATGTAGGGGGTTGCTTCATCTACGCTATTTAGAAATATAATGGGTCTGGGCTGTGCCCAGTTTAACCCTCGCATTACAGACTTCCCAGTCCTGCAAAGAATGCCCTTTAATCAGTTTGAATTGCCAGGTACATACAGTACACAGGCGGAGGTTCAGCTCGTCTTGATCAAGTATCATATCATATTACAGGAACTCAAAAATAGACATAAAGGCCTCATCAAGAGGGGCGCCTTCATGAGGCATGGGGCTTACATGTGCAATTGCAACTGATTGCAAACAAAGGACCCTGCTTTCAGGATTGACAAGTCTGCTGAATGTTATATACTGTAGTAATGAGAGTGTTTAACTGAGCTGTTCCTTTGTGCACAACCCAAGCCCCAAATACATTGTATAGTAGTATTGAAAGAGCAACTTCCACCCTTCCTGGTTCATCTATGATTATCTGAAAGTGATTAAGAATTCAAGGATGCACCCACACAGTTTGATTAGGTTCCCAGAGGACAGAAGCCCAGATGATGATAATATTAATCATAAGAATCTTTATTTATATAGCACCAGCATATTCTGTAGTGTTCTACAATCAGAGGATTCATGCGCATACAGGGTAATAAATTACTTAACAAAAATGGATAAACCAATGAAACAAAAGGAATGGGGGCTCTGCTCTTAATCTTACAATCTAAGAGGAGAATGAGGTTGACCAGGGCAGGCGTCAGCACTGGGCATTCCTGGGCAGCTGTGGGGACCTTGGGTGGGCCCACCTCATTTCTTCTACTCTGGGCAGCCTCTATGCAGGATGCAGGGGCGTGCAGTAAACAGGACTAAGGACTGTCAGGCAAGTGCAGACTGGCCATTGCGAGAGCCGTTTTTTCTTACTGTTAGTTCTTCTATTTTTTCTTTCCTTCTATTCTTTTCTTTCTTTTTTCCATCTATTTTTCTTTCTTTCTTGCATCTGTTCTTTTTTCCATCTATTTTTCTTTCTTCCTTCCTTCCTTCCTTTCTTCTGCATTTAGGATAGATTGGAGAGGGGAAAATTTAGTGAGGGGCAGACCAGTTACTAAAAAGTTACAGTAATCAAGACGAGAATGCATCAGGGCAAAAATAAGAGTTTTTGTTGTTTTTATCATAAGAATGGGGCAGATTATAGCGATGCAGACAACATGAGTGGGAAATCGATTAAATATAGGGGTGAATGACAAATCAGAATCAAGTGTGACACATAGCCATCTAGCATGCTGCTTAGAAATTATGGTAGTGCCACACACTGAGAAGGAGATGTCAGTTTTCAGTAGGTTAGTGGATGGTAAAAATCACAAGTAGTTCTGTTTTTGAAAGATTCAGTTTTAGACAAAGAAAGGACATAACATTAGAGACAGCAGACAGGTAGCCACCGGTGTTCTGAAGTAAGGCCGGGCTCATGAGATGAAGGTAGAGTTGGGTGCAATCGACATAAAGATGGTACTAAAAGAAATAGTTTGTCCAGTAGAGGCTGTATAGAGGGAAAAGTGAAGAGGACCTAGAATTGAACACTGAGGAACACCAACAGTAAGAGGGAAAGGAGAAGAGGTAGAGCCAGCAAATTATACACTAAAAGAGTGTCCAGAGAGATAGGAAGAGAATCAAGCCCAAGAATGAGCAATGTCCTGCCAGACTGCCCTATTTGGGTGTACCCTACACCCTGTCACCCTTACCTAGCACTAAAGCAGGGCAGGGGGGGTTAAATCAAAAACAAACACTTACCTCACCAGTAATCCAGTGGTGCCGAGCACCTGATCGCAGCGACAGGCGCCGCCATCTTTACTCTGCTGCACGATGCAGAATTTTCCTGCACCATGCCTGCTCACATCTGCCTATTCACTGAAATGAGCGGTCCAACAGCTTCAACCTTACATGTGGACCATCTGGCTATGCACTCTATAGTCCCTCAGGGAAGATAGTCTAAGGAGCAGTATTGTATCAAGAATGGATCTAATGGATCGAATGGATCTAATCTACAGGCTGATCCATCATTAGCGCCAGGTAGCGACAGATGAGCGTCTGTATAGCGGCGCTATGAGCGACCGCTAGTGGCCGCCCTGATCAGCCGTCAGTCGCCATTTCTGGCCTCCTCAGTCGCTATAATAACTTGGCCTGTAATGGTGAATATGTTGTGTTGCAGTCGCTATGAAGCCACTGTACAATTACTCACCCAAAGCTAATATTGTCTGGGCTTTTTTAATGTGTTGTGATGGTTTGTTTTTTGAATAATGTTATATTGTCTATGCTCACATAGGCAATATAAGGTTATTTAGCCAATTTTGGGGGGTAATTGTGTGTGTTTTTTTTTTAAATAGGCCAACATGGCCAACTGTTCATGCCGCATAGCGGCAAACCCCATACCCCACCCTATGGCTGTTTCTTCTTCCCCAGCAGCATAAATCTTGTCAGGCGGACGTACTGCCACAGTCTGCGATGCTCATTATTACTATGAAAGGTTTTCATTTTTTCTGGTTTATTTTTTTGGGGGATAATTTGTATGGAAATTTCCCATGAAGCTAATATGTTCCAATATTTTTACATTAATTAAAATGAATTAAATTAAGGGCTACTTATGCTTTGGAAGAGTGTAGTTCCTGTTTTCCTAAAGTACTCATGTCCATAGTGCTAACTAAACAAATCCTTCAGCTATTACAATTATAGCTATCCAATTTACTATTGAAGGATTTTGTTAATGACCAAACACACTCACAGGCTGAATGTATTATGTGTTAAATGTAAACAACGGAGAGCCACCAATCTAGCATGCATACATGCAGTTATGACTGTGGCTAGTCCAAATGTCATCTACATGTGTCCTACTCAACCGCATAATGACATTAACCCTTATACGTGGTCATCTCTCAAGACATATGGTTTAAATGTATGTTTGGCAAACATGTCATTGTACTCACCATTGCAACTGTGGCTAGGGACCATGCTGCTGGGGCTTCCTAGAGCTGGGGTGGGGAGTATGGTGACCGGGTCCGTCTGCATGGAAACATCTGTGTAGACAAACACACAACAGAAAACTTCATAAGCTTGGTCCCTGAATATTATTATTCCACATCCACCTGTTTTTTGCATGATATAAATCAATAGTTGGCACATTTGCAAACAGACATTTAGTTCATTATTATACCAAGGTTTAACACATGTTTTGAAGACATTAACATGGTATTTAGTGGTTCATGAGTACAGCTGTATCATTTAAATAGTCCACATGGACCACTCAATACCATTGTCCTGTTTTTCCAGTAATTTTTGCTATAAATTGCCACTGAAATGCAAATTACATTATTAAATTCTCCATAAACATATAGAAATTTTAGACTTGCGCGTGTGGCAGCACTACAAGATGCACATTTACTACCACATTCGCAGTGCAGCATCATGATGTAATAAATATTCATTCTATTTGTGGGTACTGGAATTTGCATTGAACTGGAGTTGTGTTACAGAAGGGGCTGAAAAATCAGGCACCAAATAATGCTGTGTAGCATAAAACATGTGTATGTCTTTTTAAATTTCATGAAATACACCATGTGACTGCTAATCAAAAACACTTACCACGACTATGCCCGAGTGCAAGCTCTGCAGCATAGCTGGTGGAGGTGCCGGCTCTATGATGCCCTGAAAAACAGTTAATGAGGGAACGGTATACTACAGAATCACCATGGAACATACAAGCATCAATAAAAAATGCACTCACCAGGGGATGAGCTGCTGCTGGAATCCCAGGGAGGTCTCTGAGGTAGAGGCGCGGAGACTCTACACCTCACAATCGGCCCAGCAGATCCCAAACCCGATGGGCCACCCTCCTCCCTCTTACTCCCTGATCCTCGAGGTAGTGTGGGTGAGTCCATGACCTCCTCCCCACTTGGACTCCCCACTTGAGAGTGGCCACAAGGGGTTTGAGACTCAGCTTAGTCCGACTGTGAGGAGCTGAGGCTCCATACTGCCCTCACCACAGCAGCACGCTCCTCTGGGGCATCATCCCCTTCCTCCCCTGAGGTCCTCAAGATGGGACCGACGAGAGGGACTCTCCCCCGCAGACTCATCCGAATCCACCACTCTTGTGTTTCCCCAGGGGAGGACGCTTATCTGTGGAGAGGAAGCAAAAGCAAAAAAGGACACATCACTCCAAAAAACCTTACTCAACCGACATTATCTTAATTACAAGCATGTAGTGATGTAACACTTACCTGAGGCGTAGGCATCATAGAGCCTGTAAACGCCCTCATTGTCCCGGCGCTTGAAATCCGACCACTTTTGTATGATGGATCTTTTGGAGAGCTTGGTGTTAAAGCGCCTGGACACTCTGGCTTGCACCTCCATCACTATGCTGCTTTTTGTACTCAGGGCATAGTCATATTCTCTGATGCAGAAATCCTTTAAAAACAAAAATAAGAAAAAAAACATTAGACCACAACAAGAAAAATAAACAATATGTAAAGCTAACATTGCATTTGAGGGTTTATTTTAATAAAGGCCTTAAGACAGCATAAAAAAAATAATGACAATCAAGGCTTTTACAGTAAAAACCATATAAGAAAAAGTTATGTTAATAAACAATTGCATGCAACAAAAAAACATTAAATATTTCATTGAAACAACTCACAACCTAAAATTATGAAATAGAGAAAAACAAAAATACTCACTTTTACAACTTGCCCATTTACACGTGGATCCACCCTCTTTCGCCTTTTCTTCTCGCTTTGAGGGGGAGCAGAGGATGCTGACGGGCCAGGGAGGACAGTGGGGGAAGGGAGGAGGGGGGTCCGAATCGGAGGAATAGCTGGGGAGAGGTCTGGCAGGGCATCTGGGCCTCATCATGGATCCTCGTAGGTGGGAAACCAGAAGTTGCAAAAACGAAAGTGAAAGCAAAAATTCTGACACTCCTCGCATTAAAAATACGCTAACACACGCCAATGATATCACTATGATACGCAAACTTTGCAAAGCGTACACATACCAATGTTCACCGCTAGAGACACACACGCCAAATCAATATTTAACATCTGTTGAGCGCAGCATCCAGGGAACGATAACGACTGCTCATTGTGCCCGAAACTCTGCGAACAATAATGTATTCAACAAAAAATCTCAGCAACCGAGCGCAGTCGGTCTAAATTGTGTGGATGGAGGACATAGCGCCAGTCGTTGTGTGATTACAATGATTTTTCCTAGCCATATAACATTAGGCAAACACAAAACACTGGAATGACATTGTTGAAGAAGTGTGACTTTCACGGTTTCAGGACAGACACTAAAATTGATTTTAAGTAAAAAAAAATAAAACAAGGAAAAACATACTAATAAATCAGGAATACTGTATTAAACACTTGTATGAATGTAAAAAAAAAAAAAGCCAGAAAAATGGGATTTGAGGCTCTTCCATTGAAATGTATGGGAGTGCGACAAGTAGCGAGAGGTAATACGTGGCGCTCTGCAAGGTTGAACGCAGGCGCTGTTCGCTGATCATGATGAATCTAACGCTACATGGCGTTATCTCAGTCGCTAAACAGGCTTCATAAATGTGTATTTGCATGCTGGAGCCGGCGTTCTATTGCTGATACCTCTCGCTACCTGTCGATAAAGAGTCACTACCTGACGCTATCCCTTCATAAATAAGGCCCCTAATCTAATTTAAAGCAGTTGATCAATCGGTAAACATAAAACCAATTTTGTATATATTCATGACTTATAATAATTGAACCTAGATGTAAATATGTTTTTTTTTAATATTCTACATAGATCAGATTATCTATTCTTAAACTACTAAAAGTATTTTCAATTATAGCTAGAAAAGGGTGTTTTTAGAATAACGTGAACTTATTAAGCCAAGCTACAGACACAAAGATCAATGCAGCTAGAAATGGCTAGAAATCTTTTGAAATATGAACATAATTATTTTTTAGATCTTCTTATTACATGACAGATTAGTATCTAATAGAAGAAACAGGGGCAATTTCATACAGTAAAACAATTGTAATAAGGTCATTGTATAAATTTAATTATTGTTCTATTTAGTTTTTTTAAGTTCTAGTAATATAGTCTGTGCATGGATGGGGCACAAATCAATCCATTTAGGAATGGTCTTTACCGCCTTCTCCTCTGCCACCGGATTTCTCTAGTCCTTATTGCCTTCTCCTCTGCCACCAATAGCCCCTGCTGCTGCTGCTGACCACCCTTCAGTCTTGCCTGCCTCAGGCTTACTCTGCCGCCTTGCCTGCTGCCACTGAAGGTGATACCAATACAGGACATCCTCTGGTGCTCGCAGCTGTCTCTGAAAGATCTACCCCAGCTGCAGATTGTCCTTTGGTCTTTGCAATCTTCTTAGCTACCGTGGCTCATCACTATCAAGTCCTTACCACATTCTCCATTGCCTCTGATCCTGCATTGATCTACACATATCCATTTTTGTGCACTCTGTGCTTCTCATGGTTAAAACCAGCCATGATCATGTTTGAACATGGGACACCCAGTTCGTCAGTTTGGTGGGTGTGGCCCACAAGAGCATTATCCAGTTATACTGTATATAGGGTTAATAGGTAAATCAAAGGGGCATATGCAATCGCACCATCCCTTTACCAGGACCAATAACATTTGCACAGTTGAAAAAAATTTCCCCAAAACATACTAAACTACTAAAGTTAAAATGCTGCCTCACCAATTTTCTCCCGGTTGTCACCATCTCGTAGGACCAGGGAGGCTCCTTCTTTTTCCAGCATCCCAGATGTTCCGCTGTCTAGACTTAACTGACATAACCCACAATGCAAAGCAGCAGGAACGTAAGTGGCACTTCCTCTTTGCAGGCCACTGGAAGATCCATAGGATGCCATTGAGGGGGGGAAATTGACCATAGCAGGAATTAAAAATGGTAAATTGATTTTTATGGGCAGCAATTTAAACTGCCCTTTGGGATGCAGTGCTCTTAGCAGACCTGATAAAGGGCACTAAGCCCCAAAGCTTGTCTGTTTACACGCACCTTTTAAAAAAGTGAAGTAGGACATAAAGCCTAAAATGGCCTAGCTACACGGCAAACTATTAGGACTATCTGAAGGAAAGGAACAGATTATATGGATATTTATTGTCACTCAGCTTGTGTCAGCTTTTGAGAACAATATACAGTAATGGCTGGTATTAGTCTTTAAAAGGTAATTGTTATCTTTTGAAGGTGGGTGATTACTAATTCTGGGCAATACTGTTTGGGAACATGTCATGGTGACTGTAAAGTGAAAAAGCCATAAGAATTGCACCATTTAGAGGACAGGTGTTAAAGTTTTGATATGGACAGTACTAAAGTGATACCTGCTGCTGGCCCTTACTTTTGCATTCCTATACATACAAAAGAATTGAAGCTTCTCTGGCCCTGCTGCCCATATTTATTGCAACATTGCCCTCCTGCTTGCCTCCTTTTAAAGCGGACAAACCAGCCACAGAAAAGCGTACAATGATGACACAGGGTCAGCAGACAGGGATTGCTAAATTTCTGTATTACAGGACAATTCGCTAAGGGAAAATATCAATTTTTGGTTCTATACCCTAAATGGGGAGTATCCACAGGGGCATTAGCTAAATACTGTATTTTTCACACATTCACTGGGTTTGCTTCAAATGCATATTATAAGCTTGATTTCCTTGTCGTTAGATCCAGGATACATTAGAAGAAATTTGGTCCACGCTTTCTTAAATATCACCTAAAAATGACCAACTCAAAAAAAATTAGACTGTACATTTGCAAGAATCTTATCCAGAATAAATTGTGGCAAAAGTTTGATCTAGACTAGATTCCAACTAGGGTGTGATCAAGGCTGAACACCTACAAGAATATGATTTGGATTCTCAGAAGGGTCTAAACTATAGATGCTAGATGCTAAACTATAGAAACTTCCTAAAAAATCAATTTGGACGATTTGTCAAATTTCTACAAGAATAAACTCATCTGCTCTGGATGGCTTTTCTGCGGCTGGCAAGCAGGCAGGATCCAGCCAGCATCTCGGCTGGAAGGCTGGATACCACCCGTTCGTTTGGGGAGGCATCCGGCCAGCTTCTGAGGTGGCGAAAGAGGGACCTTCAAACAGTTTCTGAGGTGACAGGTAGGGGCCTCTAGCCAGCTTCCAAGGCAGCGGGGGGAGGCACCCGGCAGGCGTCCGGGTTGGAGGTTCTCATCTCTCTGTGCCACTTACAATGACATAAAGCATCTGAAGCTGGGAAGCACTGGTGATCAGGCTGCAGAGCAAGGCCTGCCATGGATTACAAGGCTGCGGGTAAGTTATTTTTTATTTTTTTTCTTACCTATTTCAGGAAAAAATTAGATTAGTACACATCCCAAAGAAATTCGGATTTGCTCCAAATTGTTTTTTTCCCTGAAATTCAGACCTAATTCTGACATGTCTAATTTGTTTCTCTCATCTCTTGTCTAAAGTAGCCCTGATCCTATCAAGTGCCTGATTTAAAGTGGACCATCACCCTCCCGTGATTGGCCCGGGAATCTATAAGATTCCCGGGCCGATCACCTCCCTCCCCGCGGGACATCCGAGATCGGGATGTCCCGCGGGGTGAAACCCCCCCAAACACCCCAAATCCCCTTACCTTGTGTTCCCTCTAGACGTGCGCGCGCCCGCGCCGGCCGTCTGTGAATGGCCGGCGCGAGCGCGCGCACGTCAAGAGTGACGCTCGGGAGGCGGCGACGGAGGAGCCTATTGTCCGCGGCTGTCAAAACGCTTGTCCATCGCCGCTGGGAGCGGGGAGAGGTGAGTTTTTCGGGTGATCGGGGGGGTTTCACACAGTTGGGCACCCCGATTGGGGGTGCCCCATCGAAGTGGACTAAGACCCAGGATAGTCAAAATCCTGGGTGTTGGTCCACTTTAAACTGTGTCCTAAAAAGTATCTGATCTACCCTAGGACCCAGCAAGGGTTACATCTAGACTAGATACCAATGAGGGTTTTTTTTGGTCTGGATCTGAATACGGGTCTGATCTGCACTGGATCCCAACAAATGGCTAATCTGATCTGGATCCCAGAACAGACAAATCCACTGCCTCCTCTTTTTTTCACAAGCTTTATGTTTTTAAAAGACAGTCATTGCAGAAATATACAACATTGAGGCAGGTACTGTATATACAGGTATTGATTTCACTGGCATATTAGGGAGTACCATCGACAAATGACCAGTGTTTAGATACACAAGAGCATAAACAGAAAATGTTGCCCTTGAAGTCATAATTAAGATACATTTTAGCCGGCAAGGCAAATCTCTGTGACCTTGAAATAAGTCCGGAACAAAAGCTTCTGCATATAACATTTCTTTTATGCTTATTCATGTGGTTTCTATTTTCATTGCACAAAGGTATAAATTAGGAAATAGCTACATAAGCATGCACTGCATGGTGCTATTGTCTGGTCTGACAAAGAAAGGCGCTTTTGGCATGTACAGAAAAAAATGTATTACTAACTGAAATACATGTACGGCCCCCAAATTATCTCATATTATTAATAATAAAACAAATAATTATAACATTAATGATTATACAAAAGATTCCAGGATGAAAACTGTGTTCAATATTTGCTAAATTGCGGGTAAATTAAATTAACTGTAGTATTAAATCACTTTTGAATTTTCTAAATCACACATTAACAGAACTTGAACTTAATGGGCATATGTCTTCTTTCAACCGTACTAAGTAACTATGAGGCCGATTCATTAACAGCGGCAGGTAGCGACAGTTGAGCGACTGTAGCGGCATTTTCAGAGTGCCCGCTAGTAGTCGCTGTGCTTGGCCGTTGTTCGGTAGTTGATAGCGACTCAGTCGGTTTGCCGTAATGTTGAATATTGGGTGAGGAGTCGCTATTTGACAAGTTCCACACTGTATGGGAGCGCATGATAGCGACTGGTCAGGGCGACCTGCTTCCACCATATTCATTAACAAATCACGCTCAAAAAATTCTCGCGCTGTAAAATGCATGTTTAAACCCTAGAGCGCTGACGGCGATGGGTTAAAAGTAGTTTTTTAACCCCCAAACAACCATATTTTTGGAAACAAAAAAAAGTTTTTAAAATAATTTTGTAATATGAATACATTAATATCAGACCTGTAATATCAATTCTATAAATTTTGTTTTTTATTTTTTTTTTTACCTTAAAAAAATTATTTAAAATGGCAGAAGTGGTCACAGAATTTTTCACATTTAAAAAAAAAAAAAATTAATAACAATTAATTATGAATATTTAAAGATTGTTCCATTGAAATGCATTGGAGAGCGCCAGGTAGCGAGAGGTCATACCTGTCGCTGTTCAAGGTCGGACGCTGGCGCTGTGGGCTGAGGCTGGAATAATGATGAATGAGTGGCTATCTGGCGCTATCTCAGTCACTAAGCAGGATTGCCTTGATAAATGTGTGATTGTGGTGGGGAGCCGGCGTTCTCGTAGCGGGGCCCGTCATTACCGGCCGGTCACCAGTCGCTACCTGTCGCTATCCCTTGTTAAATAAGGGCCTATGTAACTGTAGGACTGACTTATTATCAGCTATTGAACCAAAAGCAAACATTGTTTCCCTGGAGATTCTGCACAACAACTAATATATATATATATATATATATATATATACCTTTCTAGCAGGACTGCATTGTACTTAGTCTTTCAGGTTTAACCAATAGGTATAACTAGGGATGAGCGAATCGATCCGGACCAACCCGGATTCGATCCGAATTTCATGAAAAATTCGATTCGGATCGAATCCGAATTTCCCCGTGCTTCGATCGCTCGAAGTTTTTCTTTAACATCCATTCATTTACATTACAGGCATTCTCAGATGGTGGACGGGACATGTCCAGACATCTACCCTGCTCCAGTGCATGCTGGGGCAGTCACATGCAGCCTATCAGCAGCCAGCAAGCCCGGTGACGTCACAGCGCTATTTAAGGCGGCGGACATCTTGCTTTTCCTCATTTCTCTATTGCATTCGTGAGAGACAGGACACTGCTGTAGTAAGGGAGAGACAGTTAGAGAGACAGGGACAGACAGGGACAGGCAGGAGACAGGCAGTCACAGGGAGATTTTTTTTTTTTCATCCAGCCTGAGTGTTACTGGCTGGCTGACTGGCTTTGCTAGCTGTTTCAGGCTACTTTTGATGTTCTGCATATATACTGAACTGATCTCAAGTCTGCTGTGGGAACATTACCATTTTGTAAAATCTCATTAGCCTCTGTATTTACTCTAAGCTGCAAACTTATTTAAAGTAATTTGGCCTGTATGAGCCTGCTTAGACACTGTTGCTGTGTGCATATATACTGATCTCAAGTCTGCTGTGAGGCATCCCATTCTGTAACATACCATTAGCCTCTGTATTTACTCTAAGCTGCAAACTTATTTAAAGTAATTTGGCCTGTATGAGCCTGCTTAGACACTGTTGCTGTGCATATATACTGATCTCAAGTCTGCTGTGGGGCCATCCCATTCTGTAACATACCATTAGCCTCTGTATTTACTCTAAGCTGCAAACTTATTTAAAGTAATTTGGCCTGTATGAGCCTGCTTAGACACTGTTGCTGTGTGCATATATACTGATCTCAAGTCTGCTGTGAGACATCCCATTCTGTAACATACCATTAGCCTCTGTATTTACTCTAAGCTGCAAACTAATTTAAAGTAATTTGGCCTGTATGAGCCTGCTTAGACACTGTTGCTGTGTGCATATATACTGATCTCAAGTCTGCTGTGAGGCATCCCATTCTGTAACATACCATTAGCCTCTGTATTTACTCTAAGCTGCAAACTTATTTAAAGTAATTTGGCCTGTATGAGCCTGCTTAGAAACTGTTGCTGTGTGCATATATACTGATCTCAAGTCTGCTGTGGGGCCATCCCATACTGTAACATACCATTAGCCTCTGTATTTACTCTAAGCTGCAAACGTATTTAAAGTAATTTGGCCTGTATGAGCCTGCTTAGACACTGTTGCTGTGCATATATACTGATCTCAAGTCTGCTGTGGGGCCATCCCATTCTGTAACATACCATTAGCCTCTGTATTTACTCTAAGCTGCAAACTTGTTTAAGGTTATTTGGCCTGTATGAGCCTGCTTAGACACTGTTGCTGTGTGCATATATACTGATCTCAAGTCTGCTGTGGGGCCATCCCATTCTGTAACATACCATTAGCCTCTGTATTTACTCTAAGCTGCAAACTTATTTTAAGTAATTTGGCCTGTATGAGCCTGCTTAGACACTGTTGCTGTGTGCATATATACTGATCTCAAGTCTGCTGTGAGGCATCCCATTCTGTAACATACCATTAGCCTCTGTATTTACTCTAAGCTGCAAACTTATTTAAAGTAATTTGGCCTGTATGAGCCTGCTTAGACACTGTTGCTGTGTGCATATATACTGATCTCAAGTCTGCTGTGAGGCATCCCATTCTGTAACATACCATTAGCCTCTGTATTTACTCTAAGCTGCAAACTTATTTAAAGTAATTTGGCCTGTATGAGCCTGCTTAGACACTGTTGCTGTGTGCATATATACTGATCTCAAGTCTGCTGTGAGGCATCCCATTCTGTAACATACCATTAGCCTCTGTATTTACTCTAAGCTGCAAACTTATTTAAAGTAATTTGGCCTGTATGAGCCTGCTTAGACACTGTTGCTGTGTGCATATATACTGATCTCAAGTCTGCTGTGAGGCATCCCATTCTGTAACATACCATTAGCCTCTGTATTTACTCTAAGCTGCAAACTTATTTAAAGTAATTTGGCCTGTATGAGCCTGCTTAGACACTGTTGCTGTGTGCATATATACTGATCTCAAGTCTGCTGTGAGGCATCCCATTCTGTAACATACCATTAGCCTCTGTATTTACTCTAAGCTGCAAACTTATTTAAAGTAATTTGGCCTGTAGGAGCCTGCTTAGACACTGTTGCTGTGTGCATATATACTGATCTCAAGTCTGCTGTGAGGCATCCCATTCTGTAACATACCATTAGCCTCTGTATTTACTCTAAGCTGCAAACTTATTTAAAGTAATTTGGCCTGTAGGAGCCTGCTTAGACACTGTTGCTGTGTGCATATATACTGATCTCAAGTCTGCTGTGGGGGCATCCCATTCTGTAACATACCATTAGCCTCTGTATTTACTCTAAGCTGCAAACTTATTTAAAGTAATTTGGCTTGTATGAGCCTGCTTAGACACTGTTGCTGTGTGCATATATACTGATCTCAAGTCTGCTGTGAGGCATCCCATTCTGTAACATACCATTAGCCTCTGTATTTACTCTAAGCTGCAAACTTATTTAAAGTAATTTGGCCTGTATGAGCCTGCTTAGACACTGTTGCTGTGTGCATATATACTGATCTCAAGTCTGCTGTGAGGCATCCCATTCTGTAACATACCATTAGCCTCTGTATTTACTCTAAGCTGCAAACTTATTTAAAGTAATTTGGCCTGTATGAGCCTGCTTAGACACTGTTGCTGTGTGCATATATACTGATCTCAAGTCTGCTGTGAGGCATCCGATTATGTAACATACCATTAGCCTCTGTATTTACTCTAAGCTGCAAACTTATTTAAAGTAATTTGGCCTGTATGAGCCTGCTTAGACACTGTTGCTGTGTGCATATATACTGATCTCAAGTCTGCTGTGAGGCATCCCATTCTGTAACATATCATTAGCCTCTGTATTTACTCTAAGCTGCAAACTTATTTAAAGTAATTTGGCCTGTATGAGCCTGCTTAGACACTGTTGCTGTGTGCATATATACTGATCTCAAGTCTGCTGTGGGGGCATCCCATTCTGTAACATACCATTAGCCTCTGTATTTACTCTAAGCTGCAAACTTATTTAAAGTAATTTGGCCTGTATGAGCCTGCTTAGACACTGTTGCTGTGTGCATATATACTGATCTCAAGTCTGCTGTGGGGCCATCCCATTCTGTAACATACCATTAGCCTCTGTATTTACTCTAAGCTGCAAACTTATTTAAAGTAATTTGGCCTGTATGAGCCTGCTTAGACACTGTTGCTGTGTGCATATATACTGATCTCAAGTCTGCTGTGGGGCCATCCCATTTGTTTTTGATTTGCTTTTAATAAACCAGGCAGCAGGGCGCCCCAAAGCTGCACCTTGAACCCTATCTGTTTATACTAAATAAGCAAATACATAAAAATGTCAGGCAGACAAGTGCCAGAATGTTCAAAGAGGAGTGGTAGAGGCCAAGATTCAGCAGGCAGAGGTCGCAGCAGACTAGGGGCGAGTGGACGCAGGAGTCACGGTGAGAGACCTGGTCTGCCAGTATCTGCTAGCGGTCGTGTCTCCACCAGTAACGCATCTGCCGTGGTAGATTGGTTAACGCGCTCATCAACAACATCATCACAAGTTACGTCTGAGACCCCCAGTCTAGGGTCGGTAGGATCCTCTGACACAACCCTGAGTTGGCATGCCCCGAGAGCAGTCCCTGTCCTCCCATTGCCTCTGTCCTACGCCGTTCCCTCCCCCAGCAACGTATCCTATGCTTTGGGTTCAGCTCCACTCTTTAGTGAAGAGGACGATCAGATAGAGGACAGTCGGCAGCTACTGCCCAGCCAAGAAATGGAGGTGGCTTCTTTAGCTAGGCAGACAAATAGTGATGTGGACAGTGTCGTGGGTGCTGCGAGCGTTCCAGCTCTTGTGCCAGACACTGTTGACGAATCCACGAACATCAGTGACGTACAGCCACAACTCGGTGATAATGATGATGACGATGAAGCCGATCGCACTTGGGAGCCGAGTGATGAAGGGGCTTCATCGTCATCATCAGGAGAAGAGGGGTGCAGGTTGCCCCCGGAGTCAGCAGCTCAGTCAGCAGCTCAGGCAGCATGGTTGGCAGTCAACATGGGGGCACAATTGTAAAGCCTGGAGCCAAACGGGGCCGGGGTAGAGCACCTTATCGGGAGGTAGTGGGGCAGGGGTTCCTGGAGTTGGCGACAATAGCAGCGAATCAGTGAGGCCTGTTGGTGGGAAAAGTAGCTACTCGGCAGTGTGGCAGTTTTTCCTGAAGCATCCGCAGGAGGGTAACATGGCCACATGCAAGATATGTAGGCAGAAGGTGAAGCGTGGCCAGGGCCCAAATGTTGGCACCACGGCCCTGCATCAACATATGATGCATCACCATAAAGCAACCTGGGAGAACCAAGGCTCCCAAGGGGTGGTCCAGTCTGCTTCCTCACCAAGTGGCACGCCGCTCCCAATTTCTTCCAGCCAAGGCTCCAGCACCTCAGCCGAAGGCAGCTGTGCGTCATACCCATCCTCTGTCGCTCCTGCTCCTCCTCCTCCAAGTCATGCATCCCACCAGCAATCCATCAGCGAAGCCATGTCCAAGAGACAGCAGTATGAGCCCACTCATCCTACGGCGCAGAAGCTGAATGTGCTCCTGTCCAAGTTGCTGGTGCTGCAGTCGCTCCCTTTTCAGGTGGTGGACTCTGCACCTTTCAGAGAACTGATGGCTTGTGCCGAGCCGAGGTGGAGAGTCCCAAGCCGTCATTTCTTTGCCAAGAAGGCAGTACCAGCACTGCACACTTTTGTTGAACAGAAGGTGGGCCAGTCCTTGAGCCTGTCGGTGTGTAGCAAAGTGCATGGCAGCACCGACGTCTGGAGCTGTAACTACGGTCAGGGACAGTACATGTCGTTTACGGCCCACTGGGTGAATGTGGTCCCTTTGCAGCAGCAACTTGGACAGGTCACACCGCTTCGGCCCCCGCGTTCCCTGCCCGTTGGGCCTGTGACACTGTGCGACTCGGCCTCCTCATCCTCCGCCATCTCCTCACCCTCCACTGTAGGCTCAAGTCTCAGTGCCCTTCCAGTCTACCATGTGTGCAGGGCACGGAGGTGTCACGCAGTGCTTCACATGGTTTGTCTTGGCGAAAGGAGTCACACAGGGGAGGAACTGCTTAAATTTATTCATCAGGAAATCCAAACATGGCTTACTCCAAGAAAACTTAAAATGGGAATCATGGTTACCGACAACGGGAAGAACATTTTGTCTGAGCTGCGCCAAGGAAGCCTGACCCATGCCCCCTGCATGGCTCACGTCTTCAATCTGGTTGTCAAGCGGTTTCTGAAGTGTTCCCCCCATATGCAAGACATCCTAACAACTTCAAGGAAACTTTGCATGCACTTCAGCCACTCAAACACCGCCAAACACACCCTTCTTGAGCTACAGCGTCAGAACGGTATCCCCCAACATAGTCTGATTTGCGATGTTTCCACCCGTTGGAATTCCACCCTTCACATGTTGGACCGATTATATGAACAGAGAAAAGCCATCACGGATTTCCTGATGATCCAAGCGGATAGGGGGACTCCCCTGGGTAACTTCAATGTCAACCAGTGGCAGCTCATACGTGACACCTGCCGTTTGCTCAGGCCCTTTGAGGAAGCCACTTTATTTGTCAGTCGGCAGGATTACAGGATGAACGACCTGATTCCACTGCTTCATGTACTACAGCACATGTTGGAAACCATGGATGGTCAGGGCACTGGAGACATGGCGTCTACTTCTTACGGCCACATGAACCCCATTGGAGCTGAACTGGAGGAGGAGGAGGAAGAGGAGGAGGAGTTGCCCAGCGAAACACAGTTTAGCATTGGCGAAATGGCTGGTTTATTTAGTCAGCGGACAGGAGAGGAGGAGCAGGAGCAACCAGAGGAGCTAGAGGTTTTTGAGGAAGGCGAGACAGAGGACCCGGACACACCGAGGCAGTATGCAGTGGAGATGGAGACAGGTAGTCCATCCGAGTCACTTGCGCAAATGGCAGGAAGCATGCTCACGTGCTTGCGTAGTGACCCCAGAATTGTTTCCATCTGTCGGCGGGATGACTTCTGGCTGTCCACCTTATTGGACCCTCGCATCCGGCACAAAATGGGGGCATTTTTTAAACCCACCGAGAGGGAGGACAAACTGAACTACTACAAAGACATTCTACGTAGGCAGTTGGCCGACGCCTATCTGCGCCATGGTCCATACTCTCGCAGGTTTGACTCGAGGGGACCTCTGCACTCACCTTCCACTGCCATGGCTGCTGGGGGGGTTGGCAGGAGCAGCAGCAGCAGCTCCATCAGCAGCAGCCTCAGTCTTCAGTCGCTAATGAGTAGCTTTCTACACCCGCATAGTGAGGCTACTCATGAGCAGCAGGAAGACCTGGAGCAGGACCTGAACCAGCAGGTCATGTCATACTTTGACATGACCATGCCAACACACCTTGAGGATCCGCTGGACTTCTGGGCAGCCAAACTTGATTTTTGGCTGCAACTAGCAGAGTTTGCCCTGGAAAAGCTGTCCTGCCCGGCAAGTAGCGTGCCATCTGAGCGGGTGCGGTGGGGGCCATAGTTACAGCGAGGAGAACTCGTCTGTCAACTAAAAATGTTGAGAGACTCACCTTTGGCAAAATGAATCAGGGATGGATCAGCCAGGATTTCCACCCACCAATGCCTGATGCATGCGACTAGATTCAGCATGGTGCCACGTTTTACACTTTCCAAATGGTGCAAAACATATTTATGTCTTTAGGCCAATTTTTGGGCTCCTGCTGATGCCAACTTCAGGGTGTGCCTTCCAACCAATTTTTGGCCTCCTGCTGATGCCAACTTCAGGGTGTGCCTTTCAGCCAATATTTGGCCTCCTGCTGCTGCTGCTTGCAACTCCAGGGTGTGATTCATCCAATTTTTGGGCTCCTGAAGCCAACCCCAGTGTCTCTTTAAAGTAATGTTCGGGCTCCTGCTGCTGCTGCTGCTGCAAACTCCAGGGTGTGATTCATCCAATTTTTGGGCTCCTGCTGCCAACTCCAGTGTTTCTTTAAAGTAATATTTGGGCTCCTGCTGCTTGCAACTCCAGGGTGTGATTCATTAAATTTTTGGGCTCCTGCTGCCAACCCCAGTGTCTCTTTAAAGTAATGTTTGGGCTCCTGCTGCTGCTGCTGCCAACTCCAGGGTGTGATTCATCCAATTTTTGGGCTCCTGCTGCCAACCCAAGTGACTCTTTAAAGTAATGTTTGGGCTCCTGCTGATGCTTGCAACTCCAGGGTGTGATTCATCCAATTTTTGGGCTCCTGCTGCCAACTCCAGTGTCTCTTTAAAGTAATGTTTGGGCTCCTGCTGCTGCTGCTGCCAACTCCAGTGTGTGTCAGTCAATTTTTAGGCTCCTGCTGCCAACTCCAGTGTCTCTTTAAAGTAATGTTTGGGCTCCTGCTGCTGCAAACTCCAGGGTGTGATTCATCCAATTTTTGGGCTCCTGAAGCCAACCCCAGTGTCTCTTTAAAGTAATGTTTGGGCTCCTGCTGCTGATGCCGCCAACTCCAGGATGTGATTCATCCAATTTTTGGGCTCCTGCTGCCAACTCCAGTGTCTCTTTAAAGTAATGTTTGGGCTCCTGCTGCTGCTGCTGCCAACTCCAGGGTGTGATTCATCCAATTTTTGGGCTCCTGCTGCCAACTCCAGTGTCTCTTTAAAGTAATGTTTGGGCTCCTGCTGCTGCTGCTGCCAACTCCAGTGTGTGTCAGTCAATTTTTGGGCTCCTGCTGCCAACTCCAGTGTCTCTTTAAAGTAATGTTTGGGCTCCTGCTGCTGCTGCTGCAAACTCCAGGGTGTGATTCATCCAATTTTTGGGCTCCTGAAGCCAACCCCAGTGTCTCTTTAAAGTAATGTTTGGGCTCCTGCTGCTGCTGCTGCCATCTCCAAGGTGTGATTCATCCAATTTTTGGGCTCCTGCTGCCAACTCCAGTGTCTCTTTAAAATAATGTTTGGGCTCCTGCTGCCAACTCCAGTCTCTCTTTAAAGTAATGTTTGGGCTCCTGCTGCTGCTGCTGCCAACTCCAGGGTGTGATTTATCCAATTTTTGGGCTCCTGCTGCCAATCCCAGTGTCTCTTTAAAGTAATGTTTGGGCTCCTGCTTCTGCTTGCAACTCCAGGGTGTGATTCATCCAATTTTTGGGCTCCTGCTGCAAACTCCAGTGTCTCTTTCAAGCTATGTTTGGGCTCCTGCTGCTTGCAACTCCAGGGTGTGATTCATCCAATTTTTGGGCTCCTGCTGCCAACTCCAGTGTCTCTTTAAAGTAATATTTGGGCTCCTGCTGCTGCTTGCAACTCCAGGGTGTGATTCATCCAATTTTTGGGCTCCTGCTGGCAACTCCAGTGTTTCTTTAAAGTAATGTTTGGGCTCCTGCTGCTGCCAACTCCAGGGTGAGTCAGTCAATTATTGGGCTCCTGCTGCCAACTCCAGTGTCTCTTTAAAGTAATGTTTGGGCTCCTGCTGCTGCTGCTGCCAACTCCAGGGTGTGATTCATCCAATTTTTGGGCTCCTGCTGCCAACCCCAGTGTCTCTTTAAAGTAATGTTTGGGCTCCTGCTGCTGCTTGCAACTCCAGGGTGTGATTCATCCAATTTTTGGTCTCCTGCTGCCAACTCCAGTGTCTCTTTAAAGTAATATTTGGGCTCCTGCTGCTGCTGCTTGCAACTCCAGGGTGTGATTCACCCAATTTTTGGGCTCCTGCTGCCAACTCCAGTGTCTCTTTAAAGTAATGTTTGGGATCCTGCTGCTGCCAACTCCAGTGTGTGTCAGTCAATTTTTGGTGGGCTCCTGCTGCCAACTCCAGTGTCTCTTTAAAGTAACGTTTGGGCTCATGCTGCTGCTGCCAACTCCAGGGTGTGATTCATCCAATTTTGGGCTCCTGCTGCCAACCCCAGTGTCTCTTTAAAGTAATGTTTGGGCTCCTGCTGCTGCTTGCAACTCCAGGGTGTGATTCATCCAATTTTTGGGCTCCTGCTGCCAACTCCAGTGTCTCTTTAAAGTAATGTTTGGGCTCCTCCTGCTGCTGCTGCCAACTCCAGTGTGTGTCAGTCAATTTTTGGGCTCCTGCTGCCAACTCCAGTGTCTCTTTAAAGTAATGTTTGGGCTCCTGCTGCTGCTGCTGCCAACTCCCGGGTGTGTCAGTCAATTTTTGGGCTCCTGCTGCCAACTCCAGTGTCTCTTTAAAGTAATGTGTGGGCTCCTGCTGCTGCTGCTGCCAACTCCAGGGTGTGATTCATCCAATTTTTGGGCTCCTGCTGCCAACCCCAGTGTCTCTTTAAAGTAATGTTTGGGCTCCTGCTGCTGCTTGCAACTCCAGGGTGTGATTCATCCAATTTTTGGGCTCCTGCTGCCAACTCCAGTGTCTCTTTCAAGCTATGTTTGGGCTCCTGCTTCTGCTTGCAACTCCAGGGTGTGATTCATCCATTTTTTTGGCTCCTGCTGCCAACTCCAGTGTCTCTTTAAAGTAATATTTGGGCTCCTGCTGCTGCTGCTGCTTGCAACTCCAGGGTGTGATTCATCCAATTTTTGGGCTCCTGCTGGCAACTCCAGTGTCTCTTTAAAGTAATGTTTGGGCTCCTGCTGCTGCTGCTGCCAACTCCAGGGTGTGATTCATCCAATTTTTGGGCTCCTGCTGCCAACCCCAGTGTCTCTTTAAAGTAATGTTTGGGCTCCTGCTGCTGCTTGCAACTCCAGGGTGTGATTCATCCAATTTTTGGGCTCCTGCTGCCAACTCCAGTGTCTCTTTCAAGCTATGTTTGGGCTCCTGCTGCTTGCAACTCCATGGTGTGATTCATCCAATTTTTGGGCTCCTGCTGCCAACTCCAGTGTCTCTTTAAAGTTTTATTTGGGCTCCTGCTGCTGCTGCTTGCAACTCCAGGGTGTGATTCATCCAATTTTTGGGCTCCTGCTGCCAACTCCAGTGTCTCTTTAAAGTAATGTTTGGGCTCCTGCTGCTGCTGCTGCCAACTCCAGGGTGTGTCAGTCAATTTTTGGGCTCCTGCTGCCAACTCCAGTGTCTCTTTAAAGTAATGTTTGGGCTCCTGCTGCTGCCAACTCCAGGGTGTGATTCATCCAATTTTTGGCTCCTGCTGCCAACTCCAGTGTCTCTTTCAAGCTATGTTTGGGCTCCTGCTGCTGCTGCTTGCAACTCCAGGGTGTGATTCATCCAATCTTTGGGCTCCTGCAGCCAACTCCAGTGTCTCTTTAAAGCAATGTTTGGGCTCCTGCCCCTCATAGTGATGCCACTTCAACTCTCTGCAATTGTGCTGCTCTGCGATTCTATTAGCGATGCCTCTGATCTGCATGTGATATTTATTTAAAGTATTATGTAACTAACCCAGCACGCATCCTATGCTTGTTACAGCAAGGCAGAATGGTTTACAACCCTATTGAGGCTCTAAGAGGCCCAGAAATAGCCGTTTTTAATAGCGATTCGTCGCAAATAAATTCGGGTCGAAACGATTTTTGTCAGAAAATTCGGCGAATCAGTCGAATCGAATTTTTCAAAAGTTCGCTCATCTCTAGGTATAACCAATAGGTTATACCTAGAACCATAGCTCTAGCACCATTGCTGGAGTACTAGTTTAGTCATGTGATGACATGGTTGTAGAAAATGACTGTACAAATGTACACATTTTTCTGTGGATTTTACCATTTTGGTGCTGAGACAAAAGCACAAAGCAGGTAAAATAAGGGAGAAGTAACAGATAACTTATTCACATCAGCTCTTGCCACCAAGAGTTCACAATCTAAACATCCATTAAGTCGATAACTGAAAAAATTAGGTACCTATGTTTACTGGATTCTATTAATAATTGCAAGGTGCATTGAAAGTAGCTCACAAAAATGTTGTCTTGTTATGATAAATGGTACAAGAATGTGCTGCTTCTGCATTGTGTACAAATCCCTTTCAGCATATTCCTCTCACCAGGAGTAATGTTTTAGGAAAATGCCCTTTGTTGCTTTACAGATTTCATATATTGGACCTGATTTATTAAGCAATTCTGCCAGATAACACCATTTCAGTGCAAATATGATTGATACATTTTCCAGCATGTTGCTGCACTGCTAATGTTTTAATAAATTATGGGGGGGGGGGGGGGACTTATATAGGAAAGCGAGCTGATGTCAGCTCAATCTGCTGGTATTTAAGACCCTGCAGTGGGGTGTGAGTTGTCAGAAGAGAGAGGGATCGGCAGAAGTTGGGCACTGGGTAACTCTGCCCCGTGCCCAGCTTCTGATGTTCTCTCTGGCTGTCAGAAACAGCGCGGGACACAAGTGGATGAAGTATTAGGGAAAAAAATTATAAAATATTTGTTGTTTTATTGTGTATGTGTAGCCTTCAGTTAAGGGCCATCTAATCGACCTCCGCGTCCTGGTCTATAGCTGGTTTTACTCATAAAAAATGTTAATTTTAAAAAAGTGCCTGGTGTTCCCCCTGGAGAGGGGACCCAGTGTTGTTTTTTAAGCGTTTTAAAAACAATTTAGGGCTTAACCCTTAAAAATAAAAATGGAAAAGAAAAAACTGTAGGAAGAGGAAGAAGAATTTATACAGCAGCAAACTACTGGGACAGTGAGAAAATGTCCAAATCAGAACCATCAATTAGCATCCTCGTCTGTCAGCAGAGATACAAGGCAAACAACTAAGACATACAATGGGCGTTATTTTATACCTTGTTTGACTATAAAACAGAGGTCACTCAGCACTAGACACAAGGAAAGAATGTAAATAATGTGGGAACCACCAGCAAAAGCAACCATATGAAGAACTACCACTTACTTGGAGTGGGCCCATGATACAGAATCAGCAAACCTTTAGTTCTGATAAACAAACTAATAGTTACAGAAATTAGAGATATTTACATTGAATTATTACAATGTTTATATTAGAGAAGATAATATGATAGATTACATGAATACTGACATGGCCAAGGGAATGTTACTGTTCTTGAACAAGAAGTGCCTATTATCAGGACACTGCATTTGCAAATCAAGGTAAGTAACTGAAAGAAGCAGTGACCTTGTTGCAGAGGGTACATGATTTATTTTTCTCTGCATTGGGTATATATATATATATATATATATATATATATATATGTGTTGGGTGTCAGAGGGGAGCAAATAATTTTCTTTGGGCATGATTATTGGCCAGGCAGGACACATGACCCCACCATATAAAAGGCGGGGTGTGCATCACGCTGTTCTCAGAGTGCTCTCTGTTAGGCGCCGGACACCCTTCTCTCTTAAGCCAGGTAATCCCCAATCTCCACCGCCTCTTCTGCCTTTAGACAAGTCCCCTCTCGCAGGAGACGCGGATTGTGCCTCTCCAGACTCGGTTACCCCCAGGACTTAGTTGGCGCAAAGATTACCGGCTTAAGGTGGAGACGGGTGAACGGCGGGGTATCCCGAATATGGATGCCGGGATGTAAATGGGATTACAAACGGAGAGTCAATCAGAGAGGTCCAGAAACAAGCCAAGGTCAAGCCGGGTGGTCACAGAGCGCGGTATCCAAGGGGTCAAGCGAAGAGTAGTCAAAAACGAGCCGAGGTCAAACCAGGTGAGCACCAAAACGCAGTAACAGAGGGATCAGGCACAAGCGGAGTCAGGACGGGCGAAAAGGTCAGGACGGGCAGCAGACAAGGATGGTCAGAGACGAAGCCGAGTTGAACACTGTAAAAGCAGACTATAACGCACACCCTATTAACCAGAGGCTATAACGGGCACTAGTGGACGGGACCACAACATATTTAAAGGGGAACTGGCCAATGGGAAGGGGGAATTGGTGATTGGTGCAACTGTGATTTGGGGGGAATGTAGTGTTTGGTGCAACTAGGAAGTAGTTCCCTATTGGAGCAGCCCCAGGGACTGGACCGCCCTGGCCAGTCAGGCTGTCCAGTCCCTGGGTTCATTCCCACCCAGGCTAAGGACCCGACTGGTCCATTCGAATCTGCCCCCGGCGAATGCGCAGAGAGCAGCGCCGCCGAGGGGCATATTGAAACCGTGCTCGCGCGCTGTGCGCGAGCACGTGACAGAGGGCCGGGCGCGCTCCCCGAGAGGGAAGGGGAAGGCGCGCCGGCCAGAGAGGCGACGGAGCCAGCATGGGAAGCGGATGGGGGCCCCGCGATGCCAGCCGCCCCCGCAACGGCAGAAGGAGCGGCGGCAGGCGAGAGTGCAGCAGACGCGGCGGCAGCTGCCCGGCGCGGCCGCCCGAAGACCGGAGCCGCGCGCCGCCGCGCAGAGACGCCGCGGGACTGGGCGCGAGGAGGAGGTAAGGGCCTGACATTACCCCCCCCCTGAGGAGGGGCCACTGGACCCTCCAACCTGGGTTTCTGAGGGTTTTCCCTGTGGAACTTTCTAACCAACCTCTCCGCGTGAACCTCTCTGGCTGGAACCCAAGACCTTTCTTCCGGACCGTAACCCAATCTATCAAATACTGAAGAGAATTTCGGGAAAATCGTGAGTCCAAAATCCGGGCAACCTCAAATTCTTGCTGCCCATCAACTAAAATGGGTTCCGGGAGATTATCAGGCTCAATACCTCTGGCAGATTTCAATAGGGACACATGGAAGGAGTTACAAATCCTCATGGAGGGCGGGAGATCCAGACGATAGGTAACCCGATTGATTCTCTACAGTATGGGAAGGGGGCCAATAAATCTCGGACCCAACTTGGCAGAGGGTTGGCGTAAGGCCAAATTTTTGGTCGAAAGCCAAACCAAATCGCCAACCATATAATCAGGATTATTACATCGCCTACGATCA
The DNA here is from genome assembly GCA_027917425.1 of Gastrophryne carolinensis. Classification (NCBI taxonomy): domain Eukaryota; kingdom Metazoa; phylum Chordata; class Amphibia; order Anura; family Microhylidae; genus Gastrophryne; species Gastrophryne carolinensis. Next base: position 379,426,661 of record CM051236.1, read on the forward strand.
GCAAAATTTTTTTGTTGGAAAACAGCTTTAGACAGGTGTTGCTGAATCTTATTCCATAACTCTGGCCACTGGGACATCCATTCATCAAGAGAAGGCACTCTAGAAGGCCGATCCAACAAGGCCGAAAACTTCAAATCTTTTCCGTAAACACAACGAAACGGAGATACCCCAGTGGAGGTATGTGTGGCATTATTAAGGGCAAATTCAGCAAACGGAAGAAATAACACCCAATCTGTCTGGACATCAGAAATGAAACAACGTAAATATTGCTCCAAGGATTGGTTCGTTCTTTCCGTTTGCCCATTGGACTGGGGATGAAATGCAGAAGATAGGGAGACAGTGAACCCCAACTTGGCACAAAAAGCCCTCCAAAAACGAGAAACAAACTGGACCCCCCTATCGGACACAACATCCTCCGGGATACCATGGATTTTAAATATGTGTGTCACAAAAAGTTGGGCAAGGACCTGAGCTGTGGGTAGCTTCTTTAGTGGAATAAAGTGAGCCATCTTACTAAACCGATCTACCACCACCCAGATGACAGTGCACCCTTGGGAAGGTGGAAGATCGGTAATAAAATCCATGGCCAAATGGGTCCAGGGGCGGGAGGGAATGGGCAATGGAAGTAAAGAACCCTCAGGAGAGTGTCTTAATGATTTACTCCGGGCACAAACTTTACAGGCTCGCACGTACTCTTGTGCGTCTTTTCTAAGAGACGGCCACCAGACCAGGCGAGACAACAAGGAGATGGTTTTTTTGACACCAGGATGACCCGCCGTCTTAGAGTCATGGAACTGATGTAAAACAGCAGCCCGACAGGCAGTGGCTACAAATTGGGCATAGCTGGGTTTTTCGGGCGGAGCTTCAGACTGGAACTGGGTTAAATCAGGAAGCTCTGGCTGGATAGCAGCTACTACCAGAGCCTGGGGCAAAATGGGCAAATTTTTCCCTTCGGGTAAAGTAGAAGAAGAAAAACTACGTGACAAGGCATCAGCCTTCACATTCTTGGACCCTGGCTTATAAGTAATGGAAAAATTGAACCGAGAGAAGAACAGGGACCAGCGAGCCTGCCTTGGAGTCAATCTTTTGGCAGATTGAATATACTCTAAATTCTTATGGTCAGTAAAAACAGTAATGGGAAATTGAGCCCCTTCCAGCCAATGTCTCCATTCTTGAAACGCCAACTTAACTGCCAATAATTCTCGATTCCCAATATCGTAATTTCTCTCGGCAGAGGAAAATTTTTTGGAGAAGAAGGCACAGGGATGAAGGCGCTCAGGAGAACCACTATATTGCGAAAGCACTGCTCCTACACCAAGTTCGGAGGCATCAACTTCCACAATAAAGGGTAACTGGCAGTCCGGGTGCACTAACACAGGGGCGGAACTAAAAACTTCCTTTAATTTCCTGAAAGCCAAGACGGATTGTTCTGGCCAGACAGCAGGATACCCCCCTTTCTTAGTGAGATTAGTGAGGGGGGCTACCAGGGTGGAAAAATTTTTAATGAATCTTCTATAGAAGTTGGCGAACCCCAAAAATCTCTGTAAACCCTTTAGATCTTTGGGTTGTTCCCACTCTAGTACCGCTTTGACCTTGGATTGATCCATGGAAAGACCGGTACTAGAAATGATGAAACCCAAAAAGGGAACTTCAGTAACCTCAAATTGACATTTTTTCAGTTTGGCAAACAAATGATTCTCCCTGAGCTTCTGTAAAACCAGACGAACATGTTTACGATGTTCAGATAGCGAGGAGGAAAAAATCAGAATATCATCCAGGTAAACTACAACAAAACGACCCAGGTATTCTCTAAAGATTTCGTTCACAAAATCCTGAAAGACTGCGGGAGCGTTACACAGGCCAAATGGCATCACCAGGTACTCATAATGCCCCTCGTGGGTATTAAAAGCTGTTTTCCATTCATCTCCCTCCCGAATCCTAATAAGATTATAAGCCCCACGGAGATCTAATTTGGAAAACACTTGGGCCCCAACCACCTGAGTAAACAGCCCATCAATTAAAGGCAGGGGATACTTGTTTTTAACTGTTATTTTGTTCAAACCCCGGTAATCGATACAGGGACGGAGACCCCCATCTTTTTTCTCGACAAAAAAAAACCCTGCTCCTGCCGGAGAAGAGGAAGCCCGTATAAAACCTTTCTTTAGGTTTTCTGCGATATACTCCCGCATAGCAAGATTTTCGGCTCGTGTTAAATTGAAGATTTTCCCCCTTGGCGGCATAGTACCCGGGAGGAGCTCGATGGGGCAATCCCAAGGTCTATGGGGGGGAAGTTTATCAGCCGCTTTTTCAGAAAATACATCAGAAAAATCTAAATATGGGCTAGGCACCTCTTCAGGGGATAATTGAGTGGCTCGCACTGGAAGTTCCAGACAGGAATGAAAGCACTGAGGGCCCCATTTAACAATTTGCCTAGCTACCCAATCGATTTGGGGATTATGTTTCTGTAGCCAAGGTAACCCAAGAACTAGAGGGGTAGAAGGCATTTTTAGAACTAAAAGGGAAATTAATTCAGAATGCCCCGCTCCCACCCTAAGCAAGACTGGTGGGGTTTTATATTGAACGAGCCCCCCCGCAATTGGTGTGTCATCAATAGCAGAGACCCGAATGGTTACAGGAAGGGACTGGAGCGGAATTCCAAGGCTTTGAGCTAAATCAAAGTCAAGGAAGTTCCCAGCTGCACCACAATCTAAGAGAGCTTCCAGATTTATACATTCTAGGTCAACTTTTACTTGGACCGGAATCATAAATGGAGACAATACACGAGGAGATACCTTACAGCCTAGGTGGGACCCCTCGATTCCCCCTAGGCTCTGAAGTTTCCCGACGGCTTCTTGGGGCAGGCTCTGACCATGTGACCTATTCCGCCACAGTAAAGGCAGAGACCTTCTGACAAGCACCTACGTCTCTCAGCTTCAGTGAGCCTGGTGGCGCCCAGCTGCATGGGCTCCTCAGAGGAAGGCAAGGCTGGGACTTCGGCTCTCAGGCTGGAGTCATGGTTTGGGACCCTTTTTCCAGGCGTCTCTCCCGCAGACGTCGGTCAATGCGAATGGCCAAATGCATGATTTCGTCCAAGGTCTGAGGAACGGGATAGTTAACTAGAATGTCCTTAATGGAGTCAGACAAGCCTAGCCTGAACTGACCACATAGCGCCGGATCGTTCCAACGTGAATCGACCGCCCATCGGCGAAACTCCGAACAGTATTCCTCGGCTGGCCGACGTCCTTGGCGTAAGGTGCGAAGCTTTGCGTCTGCTGTGGCCCCCCTGTCAGGATCGTCATATAAAATCTCCATAGCTGAGAAGAAACTATCCACGGAAAGACGTGCCGGATCCTGGGGCGACAGACTGAAGGCCCATGATTGTGGATCCCCTTGGAGGAGGGAAATGACGAGACCCACGCGCTGCTCCTGAGACCCGGACGAGGTTGGTCGAAGATGAAAGTAGAGCTTGCACGAATCCCGAAAATTGGCAAATTTGGCTCTGTCTCCAGAGAACTTATCTGGAAGTGGAATTTTGGGTTCCACTAGTGATGCGGCCGAAGCCCCTTGAGGGCTGGTGTTGATAGGAGCTGGACGGTTCTCCTGGGCCGCCACGCGATGGGCTAGGTGCTCCACGGCCGCGGTTAAGGCCTGCACCTGCTCCAATATCTGGTCCATTCTTTTTGGCCCGTTATACTGTTAGGCGCCGGACACCCTTCTCTCTTAAGCCAGGTAATCCCCAATCTCCACCGCCTCTTCTGCCTTTAGACAAGTCCCCGCTCGCAGGAGACGCGGATTGTGCCTCTCCAGACTCGGTTACCCCCAGGACTTAGTTGGCGCAAAGATTACCGGCTTAAGGTGGAGACGGGTGAACGGCGGGGTATCCCGAATATGGATGCCGGGATGTAAATGGGATTACAAACGGAGAGTCAATCAGAGAGGTCCAGAAACAAGCCAAGGTCAAGCCGGGTGGTCACAGAGCGCGGTATCCAAGGGGTCAAGCGAAGAGTAGTCAAAAACGAGCCGAGGTCAAACCAGGTGAGCACCAAAACGCAGTAACAGAGGGATCAGGCACAAGCGGAGTCAGGACGGGCGAAAAGGTCAGGACGGGCAGCAGACAAGGATGGTCAGAGACGAAGCCGAGTTGAACACTGTAAAAGCAGACTATAACGCACACCCTATTAACCAGAGGCTATAACGGGCACTAGTGGACGGGACCACAACATATTTAAAGGGGAACTGGCCAATGGGAAGGGGGAATTGGTGATTGGTGCAACTGTGATTTGGGGGGAATGTAGTGTTTGGTGCAACTAGGAAGTAGTTCCCTATTGGAGCAGCCCCAGGGACTGGACCGCCCTGGCCAGTCAGGCTGTCCAGTCCCTGGGTTCATTCCCACCGAGGCTAAGGACCCGACTGGTCCATTCGAATCTGCCCCCGGCGAATGCGCAGAGAGCAGCGCCGCCGAGGGGCATATTGAAACCGTGCTCGCACGCGTGCGCGAGCACGTGACAGAGGGCCGGGCGCGCTCCCCGAGAGGGAAGGGGAAGGCGCGCCGGCCAGAGAGGCGACGGAGCCAGCATGGGAAGCGGATGGGGGCCCCGCGATGCCAGCCGCCCCCGCAACGGCAGAAGGAGCGGCGGCAGGCAAGAGTGCAGCAGACGCGGCGGCAGCTGCCCGGCGCGGCCGCCCGAAGACCGGAGCCGCGCGCCGCCGCGCAGAGACGCCGCGGGACTGGGCGCGAGGAGGAGGTAAGGGCCTGACACTCTCCATTAGAGGTTGCTGTTGCTGTTACAGGGACAGATAGTCCATTTAAAGTAAAGCTTAAAAACACAATTGTCCTTTTTAAGACACATGACTGAGGAAATCGGTCTGCTGGACATAAATAGGTGGGCAGTTGAGGCTGCTGGACTCATTGGACAAGCTTATAAAGCATTTGATCAACATCATACAGGTTTGTGGGAATCGTATACCTTATTTGATTTACATTTTTCAGTTAGTGAGAATTGTATACCACATTTGATCTACATTCTTGAGTTACTGTGAATTGTAGACCACGTTTGATCTACAGCATACAGATTAGTGGCAATTGTATACCACATTTGATCTACATTCTTCAGTTACTGGGAATTGTATACCTTGTTTGATCTACATACTATAGTATAGTGGGAATTGTATACTACATTTGGTTTACATACTACAGTTTAGTGGGAACTGTATAGCACCTTTAATCTATATTGTATAATCAGGGGGAATTGTATACCACATTTGATTTACAATCTTCAATTAATGGGAATTGTATACCACTTTTGGTAGACATTCTTCAGTTAGTAGGAATTGTATCCCCCATTTGATCTACATCCTACAGTTTAGTGGGGATTGCACACCATATTTGATGTGCATTCTTCAGTTAGTGGGAAATGTACACCAAATTTGGTCTACATTCTACAGCTTTGTAGGAGTTGTATTTATCTGTTGGTAGAAATTGTGTACCACATTTGATCCATATTTGATCTACATTCCCTTAGTGAGAATTGTATACCACATGTAATCTACATTCTTGAGTTAGTGGGAACTGTATACCACATTTGATCTACACCCTACAGTTTAGTGGGAATTGTATACCACATTTGATAGACATTTTTCAGTTAGTAGGAATTCTGTACCACATTTGGTCTACATTCTACAGCTTAGTGGGAATGTTATACCTCATTTTATCTGCATTCTTCTGTTAGTTGGAATTGTATGCCACATTTGATCTACATTAATCTGTTGGTAGCAATCATGTACCACAGTTGAACTACACCATACAGCCTAGCAGGAATTGTATACCACATTTAAACTACATTCTTTAGTTAGTGAGAATTGTAGATTACATTTTGTCTACATTCTTTAGTTAGTGAGAATTGTATACCACATTTGGTCTACACCCTACAGTTAAGTGGAAATTGTATAGCACATTTGATAAACATTATTCAGTTAGTGGGAATTGTGTACCATATTTGATCTACATACTATAGTTAAGTGGGAATTGTTTACCACATTTGATAAACATTCTTCTGTTAGTGAGAATTGTATACCACATTTGATCTACACCCTACAGCCTAATAGGAATTGTATACCACATTTGATACACACTCTACATCTTAGTGGGAATTTTATACCACATTTGATCTACATCCTACAGCTTAGTGGGAATTGTATACCACAGGTGATCTATATTGTACAATCAGGGGATTTGTATACCACATTTGATCTACATTCTTCAATTAGTAGGAATTGTATACCACATTTGGTCTACCTTCTTTGGTGATTGGGAATTGGATACCACATTTGATTTACATTCTAAAGCTTATTGGGGAATATATACCACATTTGATCTACATTCTTCAGTTAGTGGGAATTGTTTTCTTCAGTTCTTCAGTTAGTTGAATTCTTTACCACATTTGATCCACATTCCTCAGTTAGTGGGAATTGTATACCACATTTAATCTACATCCAACAGTGCAGTGGAAATGATATACCACATTTGATCTACATTCTTCAGTTAGTGGGAATTGTGTACCACATTTGATCCATATTTTCAATTAGTGGAAACGGTATACCACATTTGATCTAGATCCTAAAGCTTAGTGGAAATTGTACACCACATTTGATCTATATTGTAAAATCAAGGGGAAGGTTGTATACTACATTTGATCTACACTCACCACAGTTTAATCAGAATTGTGAACCATATTTGATCTTTTGTTATTGTAAATTGTATATCACTCATTTGATCTACCTTCTTCAGTTAGTGGGAATTATATACCACATTTGTTCTTCATGCTATAGCTTAGTGGAAACTGTCTACAACATTTGATCTGTATTGTACAATCAGGAGGAAATTTTATACCACATTTGATCTACATCCTATAGTGTAGTGGCTATTGTATGCCACATTTGATCTATATCCTACAGTTTAGTGAGAATTGTATACCACATTCGATCTACATTGCACAACTTAATGGGAATTATATACCACATTTGATCTATATCCCACAGCTTAGTGGGAATTGTATACCATATTTCATCTACAAAGCCAGCTTAGTGGGAATTGTATACCACAATTCATCTACATTCTTCAGTTAGTGCAAATTTTTTACCGCATGTAATCTACATTCTACAGCTTAGTGGGAATTTGTAAAATCAGCAGGAATTGTATACCACATTTGATATATATTGTACAATCAGGGGGATTGTATACCACTTTTGAGCTATATCCTTCAGTTAGTGGGAACTGTATACCACATTTAAACTATATTGTATAATCAAGTGGAATTGTATACCATAGTCAATCTACATTCTTCAATTAGTAGAAATTGTATACCACATTTGAGCTACATTCTACAGCCTAGTGGGAATTATATACCATATTTGATCTGTAGGCTACAGATTAGTGGGAAATGTATACCACATTTGATGCAATCAGAGGTAATAGTATACCACATTGTATCTACATCCTACAGGTTAGTAGGAATTGTAAACCACATTTGATCTACATTCTTCAACTATTGTAAATTGTATATCACATTTGATCTATATTGTACAATCAGGGGGTATTGTATTCCACATTTGATCTGCATTTTTCAGTTAGTGGGAATTGTGTACCACATTTGATCCACATCCTACAGTTTAGTGGCTATTATATACCACATTTGATCTATATCCTACAGTTTAGTGGGAATTATATACCACATTTGATCTACCTCCTACAGTTTAGTGGAAATTGTATATCACATTTGATCTACATCCGACAATTTAGTGGGAATTGTATACCACATTTGATCCACATCCTACAGTTTAGTGGGAATTATACATCACATTTGATCTACATGCAGCAGTTTAGTGGGAATTGTATACCACGTATAATATTTATTTCATGTAATTTTATTTCCTGGGACAGGCTGCTTTTTCATTGTGACCACCAATGTTGAAAGCAGCAAATATGGGACAGGGACATGGCTGTGGTTCTGTTGCTGCTGCCACTGCTGGTGGTGATGAAGCTGGTGCTGCAGGGAGAGGATGTGTTTCATCTGTTCCTGCTACACCTTCCTCTGGTTCAAGCAGGCACCAAGATTTGCAATGTGTTTTTGTAGGCCTCAGTACTGCTGCCAGTGCTGAGACCAGAACAAGAAAAAGCAGTCATCGAATATATGGCATGCGGTGCTACCAGTTCCATGGGATGGTCTTCTGCCCGCTCCACTTCTGCCAAAAGGGCAGAGCCCTCCACCTCACCAAAATGTAAGTTTGTCAATAAAATCTTTTTACGTGTGAAATCCCCATTACTCCCGGTTACAGTGGTACCGCATATGTATTGTTAAACACCCTTTCCTGCCCAGAAAACTCCCCCAAACTGAGATTTTCAGATATAATACAACTATGCAATGCGCACCTTTCAGTTTTTCAAGATAAACAACCGTTTACATTTGAAAAATCTCCACAAACTATATATTCTCTGGAACTACCCACCTCAATCTTTCTAGGCAAACCAGGATTGTTGAAATAGGCACAGTTTTCTGAAAGTAATCTCTCAATGAAATCTTTGGTTGCACAGAGTTTCCCTAAAAGAGAATAGAAAAGCAGAGTCAAAGCCACATTTTCCTAGCAAAAATATATGCAAACAAGAAAGAACAAATAAAATCTGAAAAAGCAAGGTCGCCCGAACTGAATAATACCCAACATGCATAGGTACTGTTAAGGGTTATCAAACACCCCAAAATAAAGCATGTGCGTAAGGGTAATTTTATTGAAAATTTCAGCTCTGCAGACAAAGTACATCTCTTTTTCAACCAAAGTACGTGCTCTTTTTCAACCAAAACAACCCTTTACATTTGGAATACACCCCAAAAACCCAGATTGTTGTGTTGGGTTCATCTTTCTGGAAGTAATCCCTCAAAGAATTCTTAGGTTGCACAGGGTTTCCCTAAAAATTGTATAAAAAGCAGAATAAAAAAACACATTTTCCTAAAATATCAATATGCAAACAAGAAAAAACATGCTAAATATGAAAGCGCAAGATCCCCTGAACAGAACAATACCCAACATGCATAGCTACTTTTAACACTTTTAATTGCCAGCCTATTTAAAATGTTGTCACCCTCTATTAACAGGTCATTTTTAACGCGATATGTTTAACTGTGATTTTTGCAGGAATTTCCAGGTAAATTATATTTTCTTTTGCAGCAGTTTAGGCTTTAACATGAACAGTCTTGTTTGTAATTTTTATACTGTTTTGTTTTTAAAATTTTTGAGTAAAAAATATATCCTATTTTAAATAAAACCACATATGTATTAGTAGTTCCCCTATTCTTGCCCAGGAGACCCCCCAAACTGAAAAGAGCACTTTATAACATTTACAAATAAAATACAACTACTATCCACATTATAAAGGGTTAAACAAAAAAAAATAGCATTGAGAATTTTAAGGGTTCAAAACCCCAAAAGAAATTACATGGGGTCTACCCTACCCAGCATAACCAGCCTGGGGACCAGCTATGCAGTGATTGTAGAATAGGGTGCAGGGGCCAGTTTTGGTGGCCCCCGTCCTGCTTTCTACAAGCCTGCATAGCTAACGCAGGTGACTTGCCAGCCCCCAAGCCTTGTGACCAAGCCTGGTATAGGGGGTCTCATGGAACCCTTACCAGTTCACAAAGGGTTAACAGTAAGAAAAAGACACATGCCAGAAAAAAATGACTTTTTGTTTTCTTTATTCACCTCTGATTATGTCCCATGAAACTCTGATGACAGCTACTGGGTAATCGGTGGAGGGGGGGCTGGGGGGCAAGGGATCACAGCCCTTCACCCTTCCAGCCCTCCCTCCGCTCATGACCTGATGCTACTGAGCGCCGTGGCTCGGGTGAGGGATGACGTCATGGATGATACGCCCCGTCCACTAAAGGCAAGGCTAGCAGCCCGGGAACTGAGTTAGTTAGAGGGCCTATTTCACCCTCTCCTCACCACAGAAGAGCCTGGGGGGTTGATCGGTGGCCCCCCGGTGAAGAGAAGACCCGGTGGGAGGAATCGCGACCGCAGGTGAGTAATTGGCTTTTCTTTTAAATTTTACAGTCAACAGTGGACAAAGCAGGGGGGGTGCAATTCCAGGTGCTCTCCTGAAGCCAAAAGATCCCCAGGGGGATCGGATGCCCCCTGGTTTAAGAGAAGACCTGGCCAGATTGAAGGGGGGGGGGGAGTCAGGTGAGTTTTTAACTTTTATACATTTTTTCTCTCTGGGGGTTTAAAGTTACTGAGCGTCTGCTCCTGACCTGATGCTACTGAGCATCGTGGCTCGGGTGAGAGATGACGTCGTGGATGATAGGCCCCGTCCACTAAAGGCAAGGCTAGCAGCCCGGGGACTGAGTTACTGAGAGGGCCTATTTCACCCTCTCCTCACCACGGAAGAGCCTGGGGGGTGATCGGTGGCCCTCCGGTGAAGAGAAGACCCGGTGGGAGGAATCGCGACCGTAGGTGAGTAAATGGCTCTTTTTTTTTATTTTAGAGTCAACAGTGGCCAACGCAGGGGGGCACAATTCCAGGTGCTCTCCTGAAGCCAAAAGGGCCCCATGGGGGATCGGATGGCCCCAGGTGAAGAGAAGACCTGGCCAGATTGAAGGAGGGGTCAGGTGAGTTTTTAACTTTTATACTTTTTTTCTCTGTGGGGGTTTAAAGTTAGCTACATGTGTTTCACGTAGCAGGCACTTAATGGTAGGAGAGGCTACTATGTGAGATTCACATAGCTGGCACTAGAAGGGTTAAAGATCTAATGGTGGCCGCTATTTCACAATATGCCATTCCCAGTTGCCACTACTTTTCTTACCAGGCCATCTCTGCCCTGCACAAACGGGTTGTGGAGGAAAGATGGGCACTGGGCAATGCCATTATTTGCAGTGTCCAAATCACGACTGATACGTAGACAATTAAGCATGGGCAAGGACATTACATTTCTCTAACTGAACACTGCATAGTGGCGGCTGGGACTGAGGCCGGAAGCACTTTGGTGCATATCCTTCCACCACCCAGGGTTGCTGGCCATCAGTCAGTGCTTCCTGATGCCTTCTCCTCCTACTCTGCTTCCTCCTCATGCAGTCAGTGCAGCTCCTGCACCACACCGCACCGACCAGGATCGGCATCCAGGAGCAGACAGATGAGTGCTGCTGCACCTGGTGCCTTGCAAGGTGGTGTGCAACAATGGGAGTAACCATGTAGCAGCCTTGCACCCACCCCAGTTGACACACATCCCTTGCCTGGCATATGTGCTCAACTTGGTGGTGCAGAGATTCCTGGCCTATTATCCAGAGATGCTGAAGATGCTGCATGAAGTGTGTAGCTTTCCCACCCTGCTGCACTGAAGAGGAACTTCATCCTTCCCACCCACTGCCTCATATGTGACTTGCCAACCAGGTGGAATTCAACTTTCTATATGTTGTAAAGGGTGTGTGAGCAGCAGCAGGCAATAGTGGAGTTCCAGCTTCAAAATGCCCGGGTGAGAAGAAGTGCAGACCGATAGCACTTAGCCACCAATGAGTGGGCCTCCATGATGCACATCTGCATGGCGCTGCAGTGCTTCCAGTACACCACCAATATGGTGAGCGCTTTTGATGCCATCATCAGTGCTACAATCCCCATCCTTTGGTGCCTGGTAGAAAAAACCCGTCAGGCCATGAGGATGTGATGGTAGCACAGGAGGAAGAAGGAGAGGATAAGGAAGGCCCATTTTCCCAGTGTCAGGGGTGTGCACACATGGCTCACAGGGTGGGTTGCTGGGCCAGCCAGGTACTCCACTGTCAAGCCAGAGGACAGTTTTGGAGGATTCAGGGGTGGAGGAGGAGACGTTTCTTTCACAGGATGGTGACACCCAGCACAGCTCACAGGCATCACTGGAGCATGGCATGAGGGAGGAGCAGAAGGAGGAGGAAACACCTAACACTAAGTACAGCTTCTCCTTGACTTGGAGCCTGGATCACATGAGTCACTATATGTGGCAGTGCCTGCAGAAAGACTGCAAAGTTACCAGCATAGTCAGTACTGATGATTACTGGGTGGACATGCTGCTGAATCCCCACTATAAGAATAACATCACCTCCTTGATTCCACCACTGAAGAAAGATAAAAAGATGAGGCAGATAGATGGTGGACACACTATTGGTAGAGTTCCCAGTTTAATTTGAGGGCTGTTGGTGGCACAAGGTCAAGGAGGAGAAGAAGGAGCAACTTTCCAATGCAGCAGGGGCACCGGCACCACTGCACAAGGGAGGGTGTGCATGGTCACAAGGTGGAACACCTTATTTCATTGTCCGGCATATCCACCACCTTTGGATATGGCTCATAGTACCAGGAGACAATTTTTGACTTGCATGGTGGGTGACTAGCTATTGATGTGTCTCCTGGTACTGAGCGAGGGGTCCTCCCCATCACTAAATTGGACACATGGCCAAAGCTTGCCCTCTATACTTTGGAGGGGCTGGACTGCCATGCGGTAAGTGTGTTCAGCAGGAGGTGTCATCACCAACAGGATCCGCCTATCCACAGCCAACGTGGACATCCTTGCATTCCTTAAGATGAACCAGGCGTGGATCCCACGGGACTTGGCTGTACAGTACCCGAGTTAATGGTTTTGGTGTTGGCTACCTCCTCCTTTTCTTCCGCCTCTTCCACCTACACTGTCATATCCAAATCCAGCTCCACTACCTCACCTCCTCCCCCTGGACCTCTGAGACCTACTAAAAAAATAATGTTTTATTTTTAGTTTATTTTGTATTTATTTATGTATGTATTTCTTTATTTTTTGTTTTCTGTTATCACTCCCCCCCCCCCCCATTTTGTGCAGGGCACTCTGAAAAGATTAATATTTTATTTTATTTGGTTTTAGTTCATTTTTTATTTATTTTAGTTTGTATTTCTTAAATTTTTTTGTTTTCTGTTATTGTTTTGAGTACTTTCCCTACTCCATATTGTGCCGGGCAATCACTCTGGTGTCACCCCGATTTGTAAACCTCTAGCCCTTGCTACTCCCATTTTACTGTCATTTTTGGGCTCTAAGTCTGGGTCCCCTTTAACTTCAACGGGGGTCCGGGTCAAGTCCAGGGACATGAACTGAATTTTAGCGGCAAGTTCAGCCAAACTTTCCAAAATCTCTACGGGTTCGTTCATCACTAGTCCTGTCCCATTCTTGATTCTGGGAGATAACAATGCCAAGAAATTTGGTTTTATCCACTGCCATTACCTTCTTTAAGAAAAGGAAGTTTTTTAATTTTTAGGCCTTTCCGCTCTAGTTTTTCTGCTTAGGCCTTTGCAGTGTATAACTCATTGTTTAATGTGTTTTTGAGCTTCCAATATGGTGATGGATCATTTTACCACATTTATCTTTTATCTTTGTGTGTATCGTTGTTAATACACACTGATATTCTTACAGTTCTTAGCCTGTGGTTGCTCAAGGGGTGGCTCAAAGTTGAAATTATTCCCCTAGCATGTACAACCTCTAATTCAAATCTACCTCAGGGTTTTAAATGACTATGATTAAAGCGACACAAAATCTTTTTCCTGCCCCCATCTCACAAAACGTTAGTTTGGGATGTCTCCTAGGCAGGAACAGCTGTCTACCGATACATATGTGGTACTTGTAATTGGGGAGGAATGGGAATTTTACACACAATATGATGTTCTTGAAAAACTAAAATTATTTATTTAAAAAAACACTCCAAAATTTAAAGATTTTGATTTTTTTTACATATTTCAGCACCAAAATATGGAGAAAACACTAAAATATTACAGACAAGACATTTCATGTTAAATCCCAAACTCTTCTGAAAAAAAACAATATATAATTTTTCTGGGAATTCCTGCAAAAAGCACATTCTTAAAAATATCCTGGCAACAAGAGGTGACAAAATCTCTAGGTAGGCAAAAATCTCTGTTTTAAAGAGTTAAAACATACATTACATGACAAAACTACATATTGCAATTATATGTGCCAGGAACTCTTATTATTGACTGCTAAAGTAGAAAAGAAGGAAACCATAAACATAATCTAGTGAAAAATGTGTCATATTTTAGCACCATCGTAAGCAGAAGTAAATGTGGGTAGATCTAAATGTGTCTTATTGCTAAAGATTACATGCCCCAAAGAGTACATGCAGCTGCTTTAGAAAAAACATTACAGATATTGTGCTTGCTACACGTATTCTTATTGATCTGAAAGATAAAAGGCGTATTGAGGTTTTTTGATTGACATGTTGGCCTCATTTCCTGTTCTATGTGTTTTGAAATAATTACAACTGTTCTAAAAAGAATCTGGTTTTCTAAAAGTACCAAATCAATATTTGTTTCCTTTAGCCCAACCTGAAACTTGAACCATTTGTATTATTTTGTTTAATATAACAACTGCCTTATTTAAAGAGCCAAAAAAAGAAGATCTGCCATACAGCTGAAGACCCCCCACCCCGATGTGCTTGCACAAAATCAAAATGTACAATGGAGGTGTGCCAGCCATTCAGACAAACCTGGGGGTGCACGTAGCCAGATCAATTAAAATAATACAGTTGTAAATCTCCTCTAGGCCCCTCCCCTCCTTTGATGTCATTAATGACATAGGGGAGATTCAATGGAGGCTCTGCCTCCACTTCAATCCCTCACGGGCAGTGAGGATGACAGAAGGGGGAACCGCTGTTCCGCCTTCCTCCAAGTGCTGGCGCAGCTGTCAGGTTCTTATGGCCCACACCACCACAAAAGAAAGTGGAAGGGGCACAGAAGATCCCCAAAGACCTGAGTACAGCAGCAGGGACCCCGGCGGGGGAGGAATAGGACAGTGCCCAGTGTGGGAATGAAGAAGAAGCTGGGAGCGGTGAGTAGCCTATTCAAGAATTTTTGTGTGGTGTGTTTAGTTTTTTCTACTTGGGGTGAACTGGTAAGGGTTCCAGGGGACCACTATACCAGTTTACCCTGGTCGGGAGCCAGTATGGCTCCTGTTGGACTGACATATTACTCGACATATTATAACTGACATATGGACCAACACATTGCCCGCACCCCATTTGGGGCATCAAGGGCATGGAAGAGCCCAGTTCCCATTGGTATTGGCCTCCCCTGGAAGCCCTGAGCCCGTACCAAAGGGAATAAGGACTGGTAACAGAGTTTCAAGCCTGGTGCCCATGGACCCCAACACTTACAAGTTTAATTAATAAACTTAAAGCAGATAGAAACCCATGTGGCCGGGCCCTGGAATCTAAAAGATACCAGGCCTGGCCACTAGCCTACAACATATATCCCACTGTGGGAAACCACTGGGCATCAGTCATCCTATCTGATCCTGGCAGGTCCTGCAACGTGATCTCTGTCGGCGCCAATTCCCCGGCTTCTTTGAGACCCTGTGAGTTTTATGAATGGCTGGGCGCGGGAGCATGTGCCAGAACAGCCTCTCAGGGTTGCGGCCAGCCGGCTGCAGCTCATCACAATGCCAATTTTTTTATTTTTTTTTCCCATTCAGTATTGATCTTGATTTAGTTGCTCGATAATAATCATCTCTTATCATTAGCTTTAAGATCATGGTAAGGTACATCATTATGGGAAGGCGACAAATTAAGTGCAGGTTTATCTTAAGTGTATACGTATTCCCTTCCCTTTTTTTACATTACGGTAACAAAGCATGTGGAAGAAGAAGAAGAAAGCAAGAAAAAGATAATGAAATGAAGCGAGAATCGAGAAGTGAAGAAAAGAGAAAAAACACAAACAAAAAAAAACAAAAGATAAGAAGATCATTTCCCCCCTCCCCTATTGTCAGTTAATCTATTGGTCGGCGGGACAGGAGGGTACTTGAAAGCTAGCTTATATCTACTTCCAATGGTTTTATGGAGATTCTACGGGTTCAGAAGGCCTCGAGAAATGCTTGATATTTTCTTGTGGTATTTGCAGGCTTTAAATTTAGAAGTTCGATTTCTAATGTATTTTTCATCTTTTGCTTCCATGCTATGAATGTGGGGGGGGGGGGGGATTTGGGTTACCCCAGCAGCTACCTATATATTGCCTTGTAACCTGTCATTATCAAATGTATTATGGCCAGGTTTGTGGGCTCTTGAGATGTCCCTTGAGGTTCTAACAGGATTTTATCTTTAGTATGCATCATGTTTATATTGATAAAATTTACTACTTCTTCCCATAAGTTTTTAGTAAAGTTACAGTTCCACCACAAGTGACTCATTGTAGCCGGGTGATCTCTACACCACCAACATGAAAAGGGGGTCATCTTTTTATTATAGTCCGTTGTTAAATAGTATCGTGTTATATATTTAAAGTTAAAAATTCTGAGTGGTGTTGATCGTATATTTAAGTTGGCCTTGTGGATTTGTTGCCAATCTGCCACACCAAAGGTTTTTCTTAAATCATGATTCCATTTCTTTTTGTATGAGTATGGTTTATTATTTGTATTGTTGTAGGAGTTGCGTCTGATAGGAACATTTTTTTTTGAAACCTTGTTAGTGGAGTTAGCGGATTTGGCTGGGTGAGTGTGTTAAGTAAGTTACGGGATTTAATGTAATTAAAAAAGAGATTCATATATATTTCTATTTTTTCCTTAGGGTATAGCATATTTAGTTCGATTTCTCTGGTCCAAATGTTCTCGATCCTGATGTATTTCCTGTCAAGAGCCTGAGTTTTATTGTTTTTAACTAATGTTTCTCTCTTGTCTAGGGCAATCAAGCGTTGTGGGTACATCGATTTTTCTGGGTCTGTGATTAATTTTTTAAGCGTGTTGATTATTGGTAGTGTAATGGGGTGGGTTAGGCACCTGGTTACTTCATTCAGGTTTTTTAGGTTTAGGGAGAAAACGTAATTAATGTTAATTGGACCTAGTTCCATCTGCATTTATCAAGCATGTGGTTCCATTTAAATATTCTTTGCAAGTCTGGTGCCCCTAGGCCTCCTTGCTCTAGTGGGCGACTTGGGTAACTATTTTGTCCTATGTCTCTTACCTCTCCATATAAATAGTGTAGTAATTCTGGAGAGTTCACTGAAGAGTTTTTCTGGGATTGTTATTGGCAAAACTTGAAAAACTTGAAAAGGAAAATTATTTTTGGGAGAAATGCCATTTTAACCAGGGATCTCCTTCCCATTATATTCAATGGGATTTTATTCCACTATGGGATATAGTTTAGTTCAAGAAGGGATCCGGGGTTGACCGAAACTTTAATTCCTAGATACTTAATGAAGTTTTATTCAAATTTTAGGTTGACCGTCTGTTTAAGTTCTTTAAAGTCCAAAGGAGTTAGGTTGAAGGGCAGTATTATTGATTTCTCCATATTTAGCTTAAAGTTTGAATACATGCCAAAGAGTCTAATTATTCGTAAACAGTGTTGGAGAGAAGCTTTTGGATTTTCAAGTATCAATTATATATCATCGGCGTATGCTAATAGTTTGGGGTTGGATTTTCCTTCTCCTATTTCTTTGATCAGAGGATCATTGTTATTTTTACTTAGGGCCTCTAGGTGGAGGTTGAATAGAATTGGCGACAGCGGACATCCTTGTCTTGTACCATGTTTTAGAAAGAGCTTATTTGTTAGTGAGCTGTTGATGTTGATTCGGGCGTTTTGATTGTAATATAGACTCATTATCTTTCCTATAAATTTTGGGCCCAGCCCAATCCGTTTTAAAACTGCTGCCAGAAAGCCCCAGGAAACTCGGTCGAAGGCCTTTTCCGCATTTAATGCAACAACAATCGCCTTTGTTTTCTTTGCCCTTATTCTATTTATTAATGATAGAGTCTGTGAAATGTTTTGATATATGCCCCTATTTGGTATAAATCCCGCCTGATGACATACGGTAAAATGTTTTCAAGTCTTTTACTGATTACCATTGCATAGATTTTTCAATCAACATTAATTAGTGAGATAGGTCTAAAATGTGTACAGTTGAATTGAGTTCTTATCCAGCTTGGGAATTAATTTTTATGGTCGCGTTATTCATATACTGACAAAAAGATTGCGTGTTATCTATTGAGTTGAATAGGTTAACTAAATGCGATACAAGTTCTGTAGCAAACGATTTATAGTACTCTGCTGGAAATCCGTCACTCCCCGCGGATTTCCCCATTTTTTTTTTTCTATTGCTGTTATGATTTCCTTAGACTCAAATGGTTTTTCCAGGCTTTCTATGAGATTCTTGATTATATCTGAGATATTCATATCTGCTAGGAACGAGTCATAATTATCTATTTTAGATTAAGGCACGGTATATATATCTTGGTAGAATTATAAAATGTATCTTTAATTTCCTTGAGTGTACATTTCTCGCTAGTTTACTGCCCTTTTGTCCGAAATCATATTTGCAAGGCTTTTTCCATTTTTATTTAACTATTTTTTTTTCCTTTTTCTTAATTCTTTCCTGCCTACTTTCCCTTGGGCTTAGTGTCTCTTTAAGCGTCTGCCTTGTTTTGCGTAACTCTTCATAGATTTTTTCAGACTTATGCTGTTTATGTGATTTCTCTAACTTATCAATGGATTCCATTAAGTTCCTTATTTTTTGCTGGGTTTCCCTCTTATTTTTTACTGTTAAGGCAATAAGGGAGCCTCTGATCTCTGGGTCTCCCATATTGTCCCAGTTGTAGCATCTTCGGTAGTTTTAATATCCAAAAATTCCTTTAAATCTTGATTTATTTTAGTTTTGTAGTCATTATTCTCAAGAAGCGCCCTATTCATTTTCCAACCCTGGCATGTGGACATATTTCCCCACTCCAACGTCAAGGTGATTGGAGCGTGGTCCGAGAAGGTTATGTTCTCTATCACACAGTCCCATCGACATACTTTGTTGTCTAATAAAGAAGTAGTCTAATCTTGAGCACGAATTTTGAGCCCTATTGTAACACGTAAAGTCTTTTTCAGATGGGTGGAATATGCACCATGCGTCCACAATATTACGTTTTTTAAAATGCTCCCAAGTATAGTGGTTGGAGATTAGGTCTGAGTCCCTTCTTTTCACTCCGGTAGTACTATTACTGGATCATATACCATGTTAAAGTCTCCGGCCCAGATCAGGAAAACCCCTTTTATTTGGTCAATTTTCTTTGACGTCCCTGTTATGTATTTCGCCTGGCCTTGATTGGGCGCATAGGAGTTTACCAGTGTACATAGTTGCCCCCAGATTTTAGCTATAATGACTATCGTTCTTGCTTGTTGATCTATGTGTTGGTCAAGTATTTCATATTGGCAGTTTTTATTGATAAGAATGGCAACCCCTCCGGCCTTTTTTTTTCGGAACGGGTTGGAAAACAGGGATCCAAATTCCCTGAACGCATTTTTTTTTTTAAAGTGCGATTCTTGCAAAAAAGCAATACCAATCTGGAGTCTTTTTAGTTCCTTCACTATACTTTTCCTTTTCTGAGGGGAGTTTGCACCCCCTCACGTTAAATGTACACAGTTTTATACTTCTGTTTCTCATACTTTTTATTTAGAATTATGTTGACCCACCTTAAATGTCTTGGTCGTCTTCCTATTTTATTTGGGTTTTTTTTTCTTCCTACCTTTCACTCTACTTTTCCGTTTTTCTGTAGCACCATCTCCTCCCGGCTTATTATTTACCTTCCTTTCACCTGTTCTCACATTGTGGATTTTTAACCCGACCAATGGAGAGCCCTCCCCCTTCTCCATCTTCTATACCTGGGCTCGACTACCAGAGGAAAAAAAGATTTGCCTCCGGATTTAAATTATCCCCTTTCCCGACTGGGGACCTTTATTAGCCCGAGCCACTTCTGCCGCCCGCCACCGTAATAATCCTATTTATTTATATTAATTCATTTATTTATATATACGTATACATATATATATATATATATATATATATATATACACACACATATACATACACACATACATACATATGTACATACACACATACATATACATTTTCTTTTTTTTTTTTTTGTCTTTCTTTCCCTTTTTTTTTTTTTCTTCCTCCTGGAGTCCATTTTCTAGTTCCTCATTTGTCTAATTCTATTATTGTTTGGTATAGTATCATTTTTTTGCCCATTCTTCTACCAATAAATTTTCTGGTAGGGCAATGTCTTCTTTAACCCTTTGAGTGCCAGCCTACCGAGATTTTTTGTCACACTCTGTTGCCAGATTACTTTTCACGTTTTTGCGCTACACGTGTTCAACCTGGATTTTTGAAGGGATTTTCCGGTAAAATGATATACTGTTTTTTTCAGCAGAGTCTGGGCTTCAACATGAAATGTCTTGTTTGGCCTTTTTTTAGTGTATTCTCAATACTTTTGGGTGAAATATGTGCAAAAAAATTTAAAAAATCTATTTTTTACAATTTGTAGTGTTTTTTTTTAATTAAAAATTGTAAGTTTGTTAATAAAAGTATAAAATATATTGCGCGTGAAAGCCCTATTTCTTCTGGTTACAACGGTACCACATATGTGTTGGTATACACCCTTTCCTGCCCAGGAGACTCCCCTAAACTGAAACAGCAGTTTAGGACATTTCAGATAGGATACAACTAGGATACGTATGCTGGACCATCATGATAGTAATATAAGGGAACTTAAGATGGAGGCCCTAGAGAAAGTCCATTTGGAAATATGTGGGGGGGGGGGGGGGACATCAAAAGATGCTTACAGCAAAGGGAACTTCATTGGATATTCCAGCTAGACGCATAACAACCATTTGGTTTAAACAAGGATATTTCATTTGCCCCATTCTTAGGTGATTAAGGGGTTATTTAGGGGTTGGTTATTTCAAATCAGGGGTTGGCTATATCACTAGAGTTGTCACCTGTCACACACTGGCTCACGAAATGTTTGAGATGGGTCACTTCTGCAGTTTGTTTTTATTGGTTCATGTTTTATATTTTTTTCACTTCAATTATTTGGCTTTCAGTAAGAGTCACTTAGAGTTGAGCTGTATGCTCTCCTTAGCACTATTATTCTACCGGTCAATGCTGTTGGTTTCTCCAATCAGCAAGGTTTTTATTGGATTCATTATCCCCATAGTTGGGGTCTTGTAGTGGTTGTCTTTACGGGATTCCCTCTGACTATGTCATTGGGGGCCCCTCTGTATCATCACTAACTGGGGCATGTGGTTCTATTGGGGCATTTGTCTGCCCATATATCTGACTTTGCACTAAATGTTTCTTCTGTTTGCCTATGTGTGACTAGGTTTCATATTGATCGGTGAATTGTGAACATATCGGCCTCCCCTGAATGTAAACCAACATAGAGTGATGTAGACGAAGGTTCCATGTACCATCCAAGTTGAATCTTGAAGAGGAAGATTGGGTCTAGATGGAGGATGTATAAAAATAAAAATATTGATGATGTGTTTATTTATGTTTTTCTCTCCCCGCCTGTCTCCCACCTCCTCTCCCCCCTCCCCCCCTTTTCACTTCCCTCCCTTTTTACCTCCCCCCTCCCCCTGCCCCTCCTGCTTCCCTCCCCTTTGTCCCCTATTCATGGCCAGATATGCCTCTTTTGTTTGTTTTTTCTCCTTTTTCCCTTTCCTTCCTTGTGATTTGCACCTACCTCATTGCTAGTATCATCTGTATGGCTATGTTTATATATACTTGATTCTGATGCACTTAGGAAGCACTTGACACTTTATGAATTTATTATAATATATATTAATATTTGTTAATTTATTTGGGTCCCCACTGGAATACATTAGGGTACCCCCTTCCCTCCGATTTGATGGCAGTTTATTATGTGTTAAAATTAAGTTTTTAATGTGTCTTGATGTGAAATTCTGACACTTTAATAAACTTGATGTGAATTATACTTGATAGAGTGCCATTGTCAGTCTCTGGTTATATCCCTTCCCTTTTTGGGGGGTCGGGGCATCCCCTTGTTTTGTATTGCCTTATAGTAATAGGGTTACCAGAGCGGGGCACCTGTATTACCTGTAATAAGCACTTTATTGTTTGGTGCCATCCATATTTCTTTCTTGTAAATATTCTTGTCAGTCAACACTATGCTTGGCTTTTACTTCTTAGGAAATAATTTAGCTGAATGTAATCAAAAACCAGAAAAAGCAAAAGAAAAACTACGACAAATAGCTGAGAAATGGATTTCAAATTGGCCATCCAATACAAATGTGGGTGGTGTGAATGCATTCTGAATAGCCACTAATGAGGTGGCAAGGGGCTGCTTCTTTTATGTATGATTGACTGCATTTGCATATATTTTAGCGGGCAATCCCAAAATGTCATGCAAACAACAGGAATATTCCCCCCATTTTAAAAAAAGACTAGGCCCAGTTTAGTTCCATTCTGTCTAATATTGATGGGAAGTAGGGATAAAGCATATCTACAAAATCCTCATTGCTGATGAAGGTTAGTGTGAGGCAAATCAGTCTGAAATGAAAAGCAGTGACAGACCATTGGATTTGCGTGTGCTCAACGTAAAATCATTTTGTTCTAGTTCTATAGGAGACATGAAAGGCAATCAGATGCAGCTCATGTCCCCATTGACCACTTTCCTTTTTCCTGATGTCATCCACCAATCTAACACCATTTGATAAGTAATGGAACTCCCACATTTGCTAGAATGGGGGACCATGTCCCCATGAACTACTCATTCAATCAATGAAAGCATTATCCAGGACAAAGCCAAAGGTCAAATGTGGAAAAAGCTCAGGCAAAGACAGGAAACAGGCAATTGGTCAAACATACAGTAGGTTAAAATGGACTATGGTTAAAAAGGGGCAACAACAGTTGTAAGTAACTAACAGCACGGCAAATAAACGTTGCTGGCTTTATATGACCAATGGCCAATCAGGGGTCAGCAAGAGGGACAGGCTGAACCATTCAAAAAAAAAAAAAACAGCCTGGCTGGGACGGGGTGAGGCGCTCGGCGCATGTCTGCCTGGTGAAGTACACATAGCACATGTTATGATTTACTGCACTGTTTTTCTATGTCTTTTCCCCCTTGGTGTCTTCTTTAGGGTAGAGTGATACTGATAGCACTGAATTGCACTTTACTGATGTATATTTGTATAAAATAGGATTGTATATAGGATAGTTTATACACATTATATAAGCTGGTTGATATTGTATACTGATGTCTTTGAAGACAACACGGGGTTAATAATTGTATGTATATAGATGTATATAGGATAGTTTGTACACATTATATAAGTTGGTTGATATTGTATATTGATGTTTTTGAAGATAACACGGGGTTAATAATTGTATGTATATAGATGTACTAGGCATACATGTGTTCTTGTAGTCCTCCCCCTCATGAGATGTGTGTTTTTAATTGTTTTTAAACTTTTTTTGTATTGAATGAATAATAAATTGAATATATTTTGTTATAAGAGTATGTGGTGGTGCCAGTTGTTTGGTTAGGCATTGTTTTGGGGTCTTGTGGGATCCCATGCTCTGGAGATTACCTCATCTTTGACAGCTCTCTTCTTTTTGGGGAACAATAAAGTCTCCCTTGTTGTCTGCTTGGCCCTATCCAGCGCCTTATTCACCACACGTTTGGGATACCCACGTTTGTAGAACCGATCCGCTAAGATGTTAGATTTAATGGAGAACTCCTCCATAGTGGAGCAATTGCGTCTTACTCTAAGAAATTGCCCGACTGGGATCCCATCCTTTATGTTCTTTCCATGAAAACTATCATAGTGCAGCAGACTGTTTACTGCTGTGCACTTCCTGTATAAGGTTGTCTTAAGTGGGCCGCTTCCCTGTTTAAGAATTGTGAGATCCAGAAAATCGACTCTATCATCTGCAATGCATTATGTAAGAAAAATGTTGTAAGGGTTTTCGTTAAGTGAATTTATAAAAGAGATACAATCATCTTTGGAGCCCTGCCACAACAGGAGTACATCATCAATGTACCTGTACCACCCCAAAATGTGTGGGTGATACAGGGACATTTGGAGACCAAAAACAGTTTCCCTCTCCCACCACCCCAAAAACAAATTGGCAACTGAGGGGGGCATTTGGCCCCCATGGCTACTACACGACTTGTCTGTAAAATGACCCATCAAATGTGAAAAAGTTATGAGACAAAACAAACTCCAAAAGATTGATAATGAGTCACTACATGTTTCCTTGTTCAAAAAATATTTAAAAGTCTGAATCACTAGGGTATGTGAAATATTTGTGTACAGGGCTTCCACGCCAAGTGTCACCAAATAGCTTTCTTGCGGAAGATGCAATTGGTTAAGTTGGTTTAACAAATTAATCGAATCCCTTACAAAAGAGCCCAATGCTAATACATGCTGTTGCAGATGTTTATCAATGTACATACAATAGGTCTACCCGGCGGGCAGCGGGGGTTTTTGTGTATTTTAGGGAGTAAATAAAATGTGGGAATAATCGGATGATGTACTTCAAGGTATCTAAATGTCTTGCGATTGATTACTCCTTGTTCCCAGGTGGTGAGGATAAGGTTGTCATAGGCGGTTTTGTAAGGTATAAAGGGGTTGGCGGTCAACTTCTCATAATTGGTGGTGTTAAGGAGTTGCCGAAGGGCCTCACTTTGATAGTACTCTGTGGACATAACCACAATATTCCCGCCCTTATCAGCCTCCTTTACAACCAACTTAGTGCGTCTTTGCAGACTATGGATGGCCGCTAACTCCCCATCAGAAAGGTTACCATATTTGTTGTTACATTTCAGATTTTTTATATCCTCACTCACCGCTCGGAAGAAGGTGTATGTTGCCGGGCTGGTTGTCCATGGTGGGATAAAGGTAGAGGGCTTTTTCAAACCCCAAACTGTCCCAGGTGTATCGTTCTGTTCCTGCAGGAGTTCTGTCAAATCATCCAGGGCGATGCCCTCTTGCCATGTAAGATTACTGTGAGTCTGTTCGGGGGCCTCAAAATGTTTTTTTAAAAGAAGCTTTCTGCAAAAAAGGTAGAGATCTTTAATGGCCCCAAACTTGTCCAACGAATTGTTGGGTGCAAACGACAGGCCCCTCGATGAACCATCCATGATATCTAAGGACTTTGTTCCCTCCTCGCTCTCTTGTTGGGACCCTGCTGTAATCGCCGGTACCTCATCGGTCTGTATTTTTTCCATGACTTGGATCTCCTCTTACCCCCCCCCCCCTCCGTGGTTTTTTGGGCCGATCTGTTCTAAAAAATGGCACAAACCAGATTCAGAGGTTCTACTTGAGACTGATGCACTCCTGCTGGAAGACCGACTCCATCTCATCATTAATGTTACTCTGTAGTCTCTGTATCTGATTAGTAGGGGCATCCCGAGGGATTTGTTCATAAAGGTTTTTTGACAGATTCCAAAGAAAGTCTGTCTAATTCGATAAGTTTCCCTATTAAGTTTCTAGAGCAGAGATTTAAATGTGCCTCCCACCTTTGTTTGTGACTATCTGGGATTTCCCATGCCGGGAAAATTTGGACTCTCAGTCTTCTGGGTATAAGTCCATGTTCATTGTAAATTTCTAAACTGCTTATATTTCACCACAGTTTGGTATATTTAATTTGCTCTCGTTTGATTTGTTTGAATAAATCTATAAGAGCTGGGGTGGTTTCTACCTGAGGCACAGTAGCTTTGTCTTTTAACTGTTGAAGTTTCAAAAGCGAGTTCCGTTCTCTGTGTTCAAAATGGGATGCCATAGTAATGTGCCAGACCCACAGAACACGGGGTGAAAAACCGGGGTCTGTATGGGGCAAAAGATATTTACAAGAAAGAAATATGGACGGCACCAAACAATAAAGTGCTTGTAATACAGGTGCCCCGCTCTGGTAACCCTATTACTATAAGGCAATACAAAACAAGGGGATGCCCCGACCCCCCAAAAAGGGAAGGGATATAATCAGAGACTGACAATGGCACTCTATCAAGTATAATTCATATCAAGTTTATTAAATTGTCAGAATTTCACATCAAGACACATTAAAAACTTAATTTTAAAAAACACATAACACATAATAAATTGTTTGTGATTTGCACCAACCTCATTGCTAGTATCATCTGTACGGCTATGTTTATATATACTTGATTCTGATGCACTTAGGAAGCACTTGACACTTTATGAATTTAATATAATATATATTATTATTAGTTATTTTATTTGGGTCCCCCACTGGGATACATTAGGGTACCCCCTTCCCTACTATTTGATGGCAGTTTATTATGTGTTATGTGTTTTTTTTAATTACGTTTTTAATGTCTTGATGTGAAATTCTGACAATTTAATAAACTTCATATGAATTATACTTGATAGAGTGACATTGTCAGTCTCTGGTTATATCCCTTCCCTTTTTAGGGGGGCGGGGCATCCCCTTGTTTTGTATTGACTGACAAGAAGGTAGCATCTTAAAGTTTTAAAGATACATAAACTTATTTCTGCTTTTTGTTAAATTTAAATAAATGAATACACCAGTCAAACTGAATTAAAATATGCAGCATAACAGTTAACAAATATACTTGAGATAAATAATACAATTATAAATTTGAAAATAAAAATGTGATCATTTCAAATTGTAAATGTTTTTGGGGAAGAAGGAAGGATTATTTCATTAATAAAAAAAACTTTCTATTTCTCATTTGCTTGAATTGTTGTATAACTTTTATCTTTGTCAGGTCATGAGGAAAGAGGTTATTAATAATATATCTCACTGTGTGATGTTAATTATTTATTTAGAGCTTTTGTGTTCTGTCTGTTGACACATTATTTCTTTTCCTTTAACACAAGCAGGAACCAGTCATTTTTTAATCAGCACTTGCATCGATCCAGAACCAATGAAATGTACACAAAAATCATTTTTATGAAATGTTTGTTCCATATTTTGAGTATTTGTTAGTAAAGTCGCAAATAAGATCAAACAGCATAACTGTACAGAATTGCCAGGTGGTTGATCCTGCAAGCTATAGCCATCTTTCTTCAAAATAATTGAGGCAGAGTATGAGATCCTGGGTTGAGTTCAGACTATTGGAAACCAGGGTCTCACTGTGAGCAAGGCAAGCACTAGTACCCAGAACCCAACACCAACCTAAAGGCCCAAAAAGAGCAACCTTGGTCTTCACTAGAACCCCCTAAAATTAAGGATAAGCTGCGCTACATGGGTAACCTCAGGTTATGCCCCGGAAATCGAGTGTCTGGAGTAGGCCAGCAGTGAGCCCCTGGTCAAGGTGACCTAGCAGCATGGTGAGTGAAGGTGTGGTCAGATGGAGCCAAGGTTGAGGACAGACAGCTGTCAAGAGTAGTTTGATATCTAGGTAAAGTTCAAAGAGCTGGTCACCATTGAAGTAATCCAGGTCAAGAGGCAAAGGGGCAACATTTCTGGCACAGCAAGACTGATCCTATAAAGATCTTTTGGCGCCAACTTGGCATTGTGGCCCCCACATGGAAAGTGCGAGGTACAGGGTACTGCTGCTGAGAAAGCTTTAACCATGAACAGGGATGTATTAGTATTGTCTGTATTATCTGTATTGGGTGGTACTTGAGACAACTAGACAAGAGGAAGTAGTACATCATGATAAATTGCTCGGGGCTAAATCCAATTCCCTCAGGAGTTCAGTTGCTGTACAAAGTAGTGATTACAGTCGAGAAGTAGAACATACTGTACATAGACTATTACAAATGTGGTGTTTCAGAGTCCAAAATGAAAATTCTGAATACAAGATAGTAGGAGAGAGACCTGCCCTTGCCAGCTTACAGTCTATAGGATAAGTGGTGGAGACAAAGGGGGGAGGATCGCAACCAGTCAATATTGAGTTTTGTTGCATGCGCCCTTAAAGGAGCGAAAATTTGCATTAAAAAAATAAGTAATTAAAGTGGACCTTCACCCTGAATAAGAGCCTATCTTATATGTTTTCCACACCCTGTACATACAGATTGCTCACATTAAAAAATCATCCTACCTGCATCTACCGCATGTTTTGAGCCTTTAAACATCCAAGATGGCGGCTCATGGAACATCAGACATCCTGCAAACAGGAAGAGCCTTCTGACTGTGCTGCTCTGCATTCTGGGATTGCTGATCTTTTCCTGACCCCAGCTCTGCTCTGTCTGAGCAAAGCACAGCTATAACCCCACCCCCTGAACTTTATCCTGCTCTCCTTTCCTCAGTAAGTGTGATGCTTCTGAGTCAAGATGGCGGCGCCCGTATGTCCTAAACAGAGTTGCAGCCCAGTGGGGGAAAGAATAATAAGTAAGTGACTAAAAACTTAAAATATATTCATTTTAGATGCTGGGGAATAGTTTTTTAAGGGTTTGGGCTTTTCAATAAATTATGGTGAAGGTCCAGTTTAACCCTATAAGTGCCAGCCCACCTGGAGATTTTGTCACGCTCTGTTGCCAGAGCATTTTTCACTATTTTGAGCTACACATGTTCAACTGTAATTTTTGAAGGGATTTTCTGGGACTTCCAATAAAAATTAGATATTGTTTTTTTTTCAGCAGAATCTGGGCTTTAACCCTTTCGCTGCCAGCCTACCTGCAGCATTTGCCACTCCCTGTTGCCAGACGATGTTTCACTATTTTGCGCTACACATGTTCAACTGTCATTTTTGAAAGGATTTCCAGGGATTTCCCAGGAAAATGATATATTGTTTTTTTCAACAGAGTCTGAGCTTTAACATGAAATGTCTTGTTTGTATTTTTTAGGTGTATTCTCAATATTTTTGGGTGAAATGTGTGAAAAAAAATAAAAAAAAAATATTTTTTTAAAATTTGTAGAGTTTTTTTGTAATAAAAAATGTAAGTTTGTCAATAAAATCCTATTGCGTGTGAAACCCCAATTTCTCCCGGTTACAGCGATACCACATATGTATTGGTAGACACCCTTTCCTGCCCAGGAGACTCCCCCAAACTGAAATAGCGCTTTAGGGGATTTTCAGAAAAAATACAACTGTGATATGCGCTATGCGCACCTTGCAGTTTTACCAGAAAAACAACCCTTTACATTTGAAATACCCCCAACAAACTATATATTCTCTGGAAGTACACACCTCAGGCTTTCTATTTGTACCAGGCTTGTTGATGTGAAAAAATCTAAACTATGAGGTAATGAACACCATAAACAAGGTTATGCATGATAACACATGATTTTAATGCTTATGAGTCGTGAAAACAGATGTGCAAGCTATATACAGTGAAACATATAGGTTCTATGACAACCAAGTATATATACAGAAAATGGAGGGCATAATACACATAGGGCAATTGTCAGAAAGCAAGACAAGGTACAAAATCAAGTAGCACTTAGAAATAAAGGAAGCCCTGTTAGTGCTGCCTTCCAGACATAGAGCACCAAAGTATCAATGTAACAAATGCATAACAAGCAAAATAAACAGATAAGTCAGTACAAATGCTTACAGGCTGACCGCAGGTCGTCAAAATCCCTCAACGTTTCGATCTGCTATGAGATCTTTGTCAAGAGGAAAAATGCGGTATCCATAGTGGTGAGGAGAGTGCCTTTATAGTAAGGGTGATGGTCTCCAGCTGGGCTGCAGATGGCGCCAGACGCGGAGCACATGTCGGCGCCGGTCTCTGACGTCATCACCACTCGCCCCAGCGCGTCCCTGTCAGCAGCATGGATCCTAGCAAAAACTGCTGTTTCCAGGTGTGACACACGGGGCGCGCGAGGGTGTGTGAGGGGAAGGGAACCGTTTGTTAAATAGATCTATTGCATAAATGAAAAATTGTTATCACAGCATTAGACAGTGGCAGGCTGCCACATACAAGATGGATGCCGGCGTCCCAGCCGGATCCTGCCTCTCCAAAGATGGCATCCATAAGCTCTTCTAAATATGCTATTCGTGTCCCGCCACATCCAAGATGGCCGACGGAGAAACAGATGGGAACTTCTCAGTATTCTAGCAGTATAGTGCCACATCCAAGATGGCCGACGGAGATAATAGTAACTGGTGATTCATAGCCACAATAAAGATGGTGGATATAGATTCAATGGAACATATAACGATGTATGTCCTTGATGGTAATAAGATAGATGGCCAGGAGTGGCAGATGTGTTCATATGGGCATAGCTGGGTAGATTTTTGTAAGGGGAAACATGTGCGCAGCTGAAGATCATGCTGGAGACCATATATTAAAGCGGACCCAAAACAGGCACCACAAGAATTCTGTTTGAAAGAAAAAGGATAAAATTAGAATTAAAAATAGAACCATTTGTGAGCAAGTGAGGATAAAAATGGATACAGCCAAGAGTTTGTGGAAATCCACATACTCTTCATCTAATTATTGCACAATCGTCTAGTAATTGTATATTTAAACTATCAAGGTAAAGTATTTAAAAATATACAGTGAAGTCTAAGTCTTCATTGAGTCCATTAGGGCTTTTAGTGCCCAACTGGAATATCCAAGCCAGTTCACGTTGGAGTAATCTCTTCTCAAGGTTACCTCCTCTATAGGGTAATCTAACCACCTCTATACCTATAAATTTAAGTTGACTGATGTTATATCCTAACTCATGGAAATGCCTGGCCACAGAGGATTCCATGCGGCCATTCCTAATGTCGGACCTGTGTTCAGAGATTCTCTGCCTAAGTTCCCGTTTCGTCTTGCCTATGTAGCCTTTCCCACAAGGACATTTAATTAAATATATAACATTTTTTGTTGTGCAGTTTATGAAATCACGTATGGGGTATTTTTTCCCTAAGCTGGGGTGGGTGAAATGGTCTGTCTTAAAGGTATATCCACACTGGGCACAATGCCCACATGGGTACATACCTTTAGGTTTCTCCATTTCTGTGAGCCAATTTGAGCCTGTCGTTGGTTTAGGTGAGTGGAATTCAGCCTTGACCAGGGTGTTCTTAATGTTCCTAGCTTTCTTGTAGACAGTTAAAGGAGGATCCTGGAGGACTTCTGTCAGTTTCTCATCCGACCTCAAGATTGGCCAATGTCGTCGGACAACTTTTTGGGCCTGAATAGAAAGTTGAGAGAAAGTGAGAACACATGGAATTCGTTGTTTGGTCTGCTTAGGACGAACCATACGGAGGGAATTGCGATTAAGGGATCTAGCTTTAGCCTGAGCTTTTTGAAGTTATATCCACGTTGTAACAAATTGTGCACTAGTTCATTGGAGCGTTGGTCGTATAATGTATCAGATGCAGTTATGCGTCGTATTCTTATAAATTGCCCAAATGGTAAACCCCTTATTAAAGATTGCGGATGAAAACTGGTGGCATGAAGTAATGTGTTTCGGTCAGTGGGTTTCTTATATACATCAGTAGTGAGACAACCGTCAGCTAATGTAACCATGACGTCTAAGAAATGGATCTCTGTGGTGCTGTGGTCTATAGAGAAAGCAATAGTCTGGGTGCATTGATTCAGATAGCCATGAAATGCAAGTAGTTCGTCAAGTTCACCCTTCCAGATCAGGAATACATCATCAATGTATCGCAGCCGTGTAAGTATGTTATTTGAATAAGCAGCTGTGGGATGAATAAATTCTGATTCAAAATTGGCCATAAAAAGGTTCGCATAACTAGGTGCCATGTTTGAACCCATCGCTGTGCCTTGGGCTTGTATGTAAAACTGGTCGTCAAAGGCAAAGTAGTTTTTCGTGAGTATGATGGTAAGTAGATCACATGCAAGGGTCTGTAAGCCTAATGGGATAGTGGTACTTGTCAGTGCTTTTTTAATCACATTGATACCGTCTAAGTGTGGAATGGAGGTATATAAGCTGGTAACGTCCATTGTGGCTATGATGCATTCCGATGTCAGGGTGCCAAATGAATTAATCTTATTTAGGAAATCTGTAGTGTCTTGTAAAAAAGAGGGAGTAGCCATCACTAATGGCTGTAGGAGGCGATCTAAGAAAATAGCTGGGTTCTGAAAAACGGAATTTGTTCCCGCCACAATCGGGCGTCCTGGGGGGTTTGGTAACCTCTTATGAACTTTTGGTAAGCAATAAAAAAGTGGTATAAGTGGATGATCCGTTCTCAGGAATTTAGCTAATTTTTCATCTATCACAGAGTCATCCAAAGCCCTATTGATTATGGTGTCAATCTGGGTCTTTAAGTCATCAGTAGGGTCCTTGGAAATAGGTATGTAGACAGTATTATCATTAAGTTGGCTTAATATTTCATTTTTGTAATCAATAGAGTTCATTACAACTATGGCCCCTCCTTTGTCAGCAGATTTAATAGTAAGTGCAGAATTGTTACAAAGGGAGTCAAGTGCCTGTTTTTCCTTCTTAGACAGGTTGCTACGTTTAAATTTGGCGTGTGGCCTCAAGGAATCCACATCCTGTTGAACCAAATTAATAAAGGTTTCCACAGAATGGGATGTGGGGGGAGGATTCCAGGCGCTTTTTGGTTTGCACATGCTGAGGTCCACACCCATGGGGGAGCTGGTATTACCAGTTTCTCTGGGTGGGTGGTAGGAAAAGAATGATTTGATCCGCAGGGACCTAAAAAATAGTTGTAACCCAATCTGTATATCAAACTGATTACCCTTAGATGTAGGAGCAAATGAAAGACCCTTTGAAAGTACCTTAGTTTCAATAGGTGACAAGGTATGGTCCAAAATGTTAATCACTGTGGAGCCGTCCTGCTCCGGGTGTTGTATTTGATTTGGGTTGGAGGTTGCTGGCGACTGCCTCTGTGGCCTCCTTTTGCCCCTCCTTGTTCGCGTTGTTTTCTTCTGTGGGCCCGTTGATCCCGTGGGCCTTGTTCTAAAAAATCCCCGCTGGATGTGGAGGATGAGCTGCTAGAGTCAGTGGCTTGGCGAGTATTGGTGTTATATGTGCGTTGCCTCCTTGTTGATGTGCCCATAGGTTTCTGGAAGTAATTCCTCAATGTATTCTTTGGTTGCAAAGAGTTTCCCAAAAAAAAGGATAAATGTCATGAATGACTTGCCTTCAGTCCGTGCCCGTGGTGTCCCTAGGCAACTGGCCAGGGTTTCTCCTGCCCAGCAGCCGCCTCTGCCTCCGGTGCCATCCCCAGCGGCGCGTGTGTCGCCGAGTAAGTCCTCCCCCCTTGCCCATTGTCACTCAGCTTGTGCTTGCTGGCCTATACAATCAGCTCATGTCCTCCGGTGGTGCAATACTCAGAATGGCCACCAGAGGCTGTTTAAAAGAACGAAGTCTAGAAGGTGCAGCTCTGAGCAGTTTGCCTGGGAAGCTCAGCTGGAGCAATCAGCCCAGAGCTCACCAATCAGACCACAGGGCCAGTGCTCCAATCTGCCGTCAGATCCTAAGTGCACCAATCCCAGCCACTCTCTCCCTGTCCAATCCTGCCGGTTTTCCCACTATAAAGGGATTTCCACTGCAGTGTGTCATTGCCTGTTATAGCGCCTAGTACCAAGCTTGTCTTGGGCATTGAAGCTC
This sequence comes from Gastrophryne carolinensis, assembly GCA_027917425.1. Lineage (NCBI taxonomy): Eukaryota > Metazoa > Chordata > Amphibia > Anura > Microhylidae > Gastrophryne > Gastrophryne carolinensis. The sequence goes on from CM051236.1 coordinate 379,459,946, forward strand.
GATTGATTCCAGTTGCCAACCTCTGCCTTGCTGACGCCTCTCGGTCTGAAACCCCGTTGCCGACCTCAGCCTGAACCGACCTTTTGCCTGCCGGACCACGATTTTCGCCTGACCCCTCTGATACCTCGCCCCGTGACCTTCTGGATTGACCTCGGCTTGTTTGACTCCTCTTTGCTACCTCCGTTGGATACCTCGCTTCGTGATCTCCCGGTTTGACCTCGGCTAGTTTATTGGACTTCCGCCTTCCGGCATCCTCATTTGGGACTCCCTGCCGTTCATCAATCTCCACCTTAAGCTGGTAATCTTTGCGCCCATTAAGTCCTGGGGGTAACCGAGTCAGGAGAGGCATAATCCGCGTCTCCTGCGAGCGGGGACTTGTCTATAGGCAGAAGAGGCGGTGGAGATTGGGGATTATCAGCTTAAGACAGAAAGGTGTCCGGTACAGTCCTTACATTATAACAGGCCCAAAAATTGATATGGAAGAACTTGTACAACAAGTGCAGGCCATGGCTACCGCCATTAACTAGCTGGCCCAACGTGTGGCTGATCAAGAAAATCGCCAGCTGCCTGCACCACCTGTATCCTCACCTCCTGTTGAGCCGAAGGTTCCCCTTCCTGAGAAATTTGATGGGGATCGTACAAGATTCTCCAACTTCAAGAACTCCTGTGAACTTTATTTCAGACTACGGCCCTACTCTTCAGGCACAGAAATGCAGAGGGTGGGCCTGGTTATCTCTCTGCTCCAGGGTGATCCACAGTCCTGGGCGTTTGGCTTAGCGCCCACAGATGAGGCCTTGCAATCTGTCTCAGCCTTTTTCTCCGCTATGGAGATCCTATATTCGGACCCTGACAGGACTTCGACCGCTGATGCCAGGCTTCGAAGCCTGAAACAGGGGAAACGCTCAGCAGAGGAATATAGTGCCAAATTCCGCCGCTGGGCGATTGAATCCCGTTGGAATGATCCTGCTCTCTGTAGTCAGTATAGAATTGGTCTTTCAGAAGGTGTTAAGGATGTTCTAACAAATTTTCCTTACCCTAAAAGCCTGGATGAACTCATGCTTATGGCCATTAAAATTGACAGACGGCTACGGGAGAGACATATAGAGAAGAATCACTCTCACTTCTGGGAATCTTCCCACCAGGAGTCATCCTCTATGGGTGTTGTCTCATCTTCGCCCCCAGAAGAGCCTATGCAACTTGGTGCTACTCACCTTTCCCCGGCTGAAAAGAGTAGACGTCGCACCTTAGGCCTATGCATGTACTGCGGGGTTTCAGGTCACCTGGTTAGGACCTGCCCCAATAAAAGACCTTTGGCGGGATTGCAACGTCCTGACAAGATAGAGAAAGTTTGTCAGGACGGTCAGGTAACTTCCCTTCATAGAAATAAAATGTTGTTACCTGCTACTGTGGGTTGGGAGTTGTCCAGGAAATCCGTCTCTGCTTTTGTCGATAGCGGAGCAGTTGGCAACTTCTTGGATAAATCCATAGTAGCCGCCTTAGGCATTCCCTTAATCCCCCTTGGGAAGCCCCTTCAGATTTTGGCAGTAAACAATACTCCTGTTCCTAGAGGAACTGTCACCTCCAAAACCCCTTTAATTAACCTAGTTGTGGGACCTTCCCATTCTGAGAACCTTGAATTTTTTGTCTTAGACAGCCCTGAAGCCCCGGTTGTCTTAGGGTTCCCCTGGTTAAAGGTGCACAACCCTACCTTTAATTGGGAAACTGGGGAATTGACAGGATGGAGCCCGCACTGTGCAGAACATTGCTATAGTATCACTGTTGGAGCAACCCAAGTCTCAGAGCTTATTTGTCCGTCTGCCTCTCCATCCATGAGGGTACCTCATGTATCTTTATTGAAGTCCGCCGGAACCATTCAGGGTGATAATCCTGTTAAGTCTGGTGAGGGTCCTGAGGCCCCTCGTGAAGGGGAGGGTACTGTCATGAATGACTTGCCTTCAGTCCGTGCCCGTGGTGTCCCTAGGCAACTGGCCAGGGTTTCTCCTGCCCAGCAGCCGCCTCTGCCTCCGGTGCCATCCCCAGCGGCGCGTGTGTCGCCGAGTAAGTCCTCCCCCCTTGCCCATTGTCACTCAGCTTGTGCTTGCTGGCCTATACAATCAGCTCATGTCCTCCGGTGGTGCAATACTCAGAATGGCCACCGGAGGCTGTTTAAAAGAACGAAGTCTAGAAGGTGCAGCTCTGAGCAGTTTGCCTGGGAAGCTCAGCTGGAGCAATCAGCCCAGAGCTCACCAATCAGACCACAGGGCCAGTGCTCCAATCTGCCGTCAGATCCTAAGTGCACCAATCCCAGCCACTCTCTCCCTGTCCAATCCTGCCGGTTTTCCCACTATAAAGGGATTTCCACTGCAGTGTGTCATTGCCTGTTATAGCGCCTAGTACCAAGCTTGTCTTGGGCATTGAAGCTCGATTGATTCCAGTTGCCAACCTCTGCCTTGCTGACGCCTCTCGATCTGAAACCCCGTTGCCGACCTCAGCCTGAACCGACCTTTTGCCTGCCTGACCACGATTTTCGCCTGACCCCTCTGATACCTCGCCCCGTGACCTTTTGGATTGACCTCGGCTTGTTTGACTCCTCTTTGCTACCTCCGTTGGATACCTCGCTTCGTGATCTCCCGGTTTGACCTCGGCTAGTTTATTGGACTTCCGCCTTCCGGCATCCTCATTTGGGACTCCCTGCCGTTCATCAGTCTCCACCTTAAGCTGGTAATCTTTGCGCCCATTAAGTCCTGGGGGTAACCGAGTCAGGAGAGGCATAATCCGCGTCTCCTGCGAGCGGGGACTTGTCTATAGGCAGAAGAGGCGGTGGAGATTGGGGATTATCAGCTTAAGACAGAAAGGTGTCCGGTACAGTCCTTACAATAAAAAAGCGGAATGAAAGCCACATTTTCCTAAAAAAACTATATACAAACAAGAAAAAACAAGTTTAATCTGAAAAAGCAACATCCCCGAACAGAACAACACCCATCATGCATAGGTACTGTCAAGGGAAGAGTTGCCAAACACCCCAAAGTAAAGCATGTGCGTAACGATAATTTTACTTGAAAATTTCAGTTCTGCAGACTAAGTGCGCACCTTGCGATTTTTCAACCAAAACAACCCTATACATTTGGAATATCCCCCATAAACCATATATTCCCTGAAAGTACACATGTTAAGCTATCTAAGCGTACCCAGCTTGTTGTAGTGGGCTCATGTTTCTGGAATTAATTCCTCAAAGAATTCTTTGGTTGCGCAGGGTTTCCCTAAAAAATTTATAAAAAAGCTGAATAAAAAACACCTTTTCCTAAAATATAAATATGCAAACCAGAAAAAACAAGCTAAGTCTGAAAGCGCAAGGTCCCCCGAACAGAACAATACCCAACATGCAGAGGTACTATTAACCCTTTTAATTGCCAGCCTACTTGAGATTTTGTCACCCTCTGTTGACAGGTCATTTTTCCCCATTTTGCGCCATGTTTTGCGCCATTTTTGCTGTAATTTTCAGGAAAATTATATATATATTTTTTTGCAGCAGAGTTTAGGCTTTAACATGAAATGTCTTGTTTGTAAATTTTATTTTGTTTTTTACAATATTATTAAGTAAAATTGACTCCTTTATTTTAAATAAAAAATGTATTTTATTAAGGAAAAGCATATTGCATGTGAAAGCCCAATTTCTACCGATTAGAACGGTACCACATATTTATCGGTAGCCCCCCGTTCCTGCCCAGGAGACCCCCCAAACTGAAACAAGTAATCTATAACATTTACAAATAAAATACAACTACCATCCACACTACAAAGGGTTAAATCGAGAAAAAAAATGACATAGGGTCCCCGATCCCTGGGGGGGGACCCCATTTTTTGGGGGGGATTTTTAAGGGTTAAAAACCCTTAAAGTGGACTGTCACCCAGGGGTGATCGGCCCGGGAATCCCCTCCCTCACCACGGGACATCCGAGATCGGGATGTCCCGCGGTGAGGGACCCCCCCCAAAACCCCCGAAAAACTTACCTCATAGGCGGCGGCGGCGTGCTAGGCGTGCGCGCGCCCGCCCGCGCCGGCCGTTTGTGAATGGCCGGCGCAGGCGCGCGCACTGTCTTGTCCGCCGCTGTCACCCGCTTGTCCGTGGCTACGTGGGAGCGTGGTGAGGTGAGTTTTGGGGGCTTTCTGGGGGGTTTTACACAGCGGGGCACCCCTAATCGGGGTGCCCCCCTGAAGTGGACCAAAACCCAGGATAGTCAAAATCCTGGGTGTTGGTCCACTTTAAAAATCCCCCAAAAAAATTGACATGGGGTCCCCCTTACCCAGAGTAACCAGCCCGGGAGCAGCTATGCAGGGCTTGTGGAAACAGGGCACAGGGGCCAGCTTTTGTGGCCCCTGGCCCTGCAGGCTACAAGCCCACATAGCCCATGGGCTCTTCTGCCCCCCCCTGGGCTTTGGGGAGGCAGGTAATGGGGGTGCCAGGGGTTAATGGCAAGTCACCTGCTAGTCACAGGTGACTTGCCACCTCCCCCAGCCTTGTGAACTGGTATAGGGGTTATGGACCCCTTACCAGTTCACAAGGGGTTAAATGTAAAAAAAAACACACACACACGCGCAAAAAGAAAAAATTATTTTTTTATTTTTTTTTTAAATACTTACCTCCCATCCATCCTGGAGCACTGTGTCCCTCGGTGATCACTGGCTTCTGCTCACCTGCTGGAAGCCTTTTATAGCTGCTGGATGACAGAACACAAAGGGTTAATTAAAAACAAAAATGACATAGGGTATTTTTGGGGGGATTTTTAAGGGTTAAAAACCCTTAAAAATCCCCCCAAAAAATGACGTGGGGTCCCCCTTACCCAAAATAACCAGCCCGGGACCAGCTATGGGGGCTTGTACACAGAGTGGGGGAGGCCAGCTTTGGTGGCCCCCCCACCCTGCAGCCTACGAGCCCACATAGCCTATGTGGGCCTGGGCTCTTCTGCCCCCCCCGGCCTTTGGGGAGGCAGGTAATGGGGGTGCGGGGGTTAATGGCAAGTCACCCGCTAGGGCAGGTGACTTGCCACCCCCCCAGCCTTGTGAACTGGTATAAGGGGTCTCATGGACCCCTTACCAGCTCACAAAGGGTTAACTGTTAAAAAAAACACCACACAATAATAAAAAGTATTTTATTAAAAAAAAAAAAAAATTTTTACTGTACTTACCTTCGATTGCAAGCTCTTGTCCCTCGCCGCTCAGCTGACAGATGCCGGTGATCGGCATCCAGAGAAGGAGGAGGCAGGAGATCAGAGGATCTCCTGCCACCTCCTTCCCCGGCGCCGATCACCGGCATCTGAGAAGCTGAGAAGGCTGAAGCCGGTGATCGATCGGGGCCGGGATGACGTCATAAGCCCCGCCCCAAGGGCAAGATGGCGGCAAGATGGCGGCCGCCATCGAGAAGGACTCTATTCATTGGCAGAACCTCTGGTTCCAAAGGATTTTCCTAAAAAAATAAGCAAAAAGCAGATTCAAAACCATATTTTCCTATAAAAACAATAACAAAACAATACCCCACATACATAGGTACTTTGAAGGGTAGAGTTGCCAAACACCCCAAAGTCAAGCGTGCGTTTGAGGGTCATTTTACTGGAAAAAATCAGTTCCTCCAAATTTACAACCCTTTACATTTGAAATACCCCCCACAAACTATATATTTTTGGAAAGTACATACCTCAAGGTTTCTAGGCATGCTGTTTTTTTTGTTGTGGGAACCTTTTTATGGATGAAAAACCTTGAGGTGTTCATAGTTTGCAACGGATTTCCCTAAAAAATATTAATAAATATGCAGCATACAAGAAAGTTTTCCTAATATATCAATATGCAAACAAGAAAAAACTCAATAAATCTGAAACCGCAGGGTCCCTGGAACAGAATACATAACATGCATGGGTAGAGTTGCTTAACACCCCAAAGTAAAACATATGCGTAAGGGTAATTTTACTTCTATAGTTTAGTTCTGCACTTTTCAAACAAAAAACATTTACCTGTCGAATACCTAAAATAAAGCTTTTGTGATCTAGGGATGCTATTGTGGACACAGACCGCTAGACAAATAGCACAGAAGTTAAATAAACATCTGAAAAAGCAATGCAAAATAAACTCAATAATGGTACTGATAGGTTCTGCTAGGATTAGTCATGGGAGGATTAGCCTTGTGCTGATAGATTGTGAACGTCAGTAAACACTGAAATCCTAATGAAGGGCCCCATGTTTTCATAATCTATCACAAGTATCCAGCGGCTCCTCCTTCACCATTTCCTCCATCATCTTTTGGCTTCGCAAGTACCAAAAATAAAAAAACAACACAGGGACAAGAAAATGCAATTATCTAACTGAATTTTTAACTAGAGAAAGTATAAATTAAAGTTGCAAATAGCCTAAAAGATTCCTGGTCTGGCCACTTACCTTCACCCAGATGTGGAGATGTATTCTGTTACTATAGATCTGGGGGGTTTTGCAGAGCAGGGTATTCCAAACCAGGATGACCCTAGGGCACGGAACAAAACCAAACCTAAAGCCTACATACAGTCTAAAGTTAAATCTAAAAATCCAGAATAAAACAAATTAAAAATCCAGAATAAAACAATTTACAAATTAAAAATCGAATTTAGTATGGTATGCCTCAAAGCAACCTTCCAAACACAAACCAGGTTGGCTGGGACATGTCGGGCAGTAGTAGCGCACATCTCTCCTAAAGCCACGCCTACTACATACCCTACAAGGCTTCTGGGGATACCTCTTCCTATTAATGAAGGGAAAGCACTTTATGAAATGCTTCCCCACTAATCTAGCCTCGTCATCGTTACCAGCCATTTCTGGTGCCTGCTCGGTATCCCCAAATAGCAGAGCAGGGAGTATCTGCAGCTGATATTTTACAAACGACAAATTGGAGCCTGGTACTGCTGCCTTGAAGACAACAAAGGAGTTATAAGTTGCTAATTGGACCAAATGGATAGCAACTTTTTTGTACCAGGCTCTGGATTTTCTGGTGGCGTTGTAATATGTTAAAATTTGGTCTGTTTTATCAATGCCACCCATGAATTTATTATAATCTTTGATACAACGTGGCTTTTGGGAAGGGGCTCGGGGACCACGTTGCCGTCATTTCACGACTGACTCATCGTGGATTGTCGTCAGCATGAAAACATTTTTTTTGTCCATGTACTTCACGGCCAGGAGCTCATTGCTTCTTACAGCATACGACTCTCCACGATTTATTTTTTGTTTCAGCAATGACCTGGGCAAGCCTTTTCGATTACGGTTGATGGTGCCGCAGGCCGGTGTGTCCAATGAGTAGAGGGCTCGAAATAGGGGGATGCTGGTATAAAAGTTATCCACATATAAGTGGTAACCTTTCCCCAGTAGAGGAGTCATGAGTTCCCAAACTATCTTGCCACTGACAGACAAATCAAGGGGACAACCAGGGGGGTCCAGATGTGTGTCCCTTCCTTCGTAAAGACGAAAAAATTTGGTGTAGCCGGTCAAGCTTTCACACAATTTGTAAAATTTTATCCCATAGCGGGCACGCTTACTAGGGATATACTGACGAAATACAATGCGCCCTTTATAAAGCAGAAGCGATTCGTCAATACTTAAATTTTGGGAGGGGGTGTACACTTCTGCAAAGCGCTCAGACAGACTATCGATCAGGGGACGTACTTTGTGAAGTCTGTCGTGACCGGGCTCACCACGGGGAATTGCAGTGGCATTATTATTAAAATGTACAAACCGCAGTAAAATTTGGTAGCGGATTCTGGTCATTATGGCCGGAAATAATGGGGTTGCCAAAAGGGTCCGGGTATCCTAGTAGGAGGCGATACTAATTTTTTTGCAGATACCCATGGCTAAAGTGAGCCCCCCAAATTTTTTCAACTTACTTATGTTTGTGGGATGCCATGCATGAGCGCGGGCGTGCCTTTGTGGGGGATTTTGTGCTAGGACCCACTCAGCATAGCAGTTTGTATGCTAGACCATGTCCTGTAGGATGGCCTCTGTGATGAACAATTTGAAAAAGTCAACAGGACGGAAGTTTGTTGTGTCAACGTTGACTCCGGGGACCGAATAGAAACGGGGAATTTCCGGGGAATAATTATTAGGAGGCCTCCACGCAGGCACTCCATCACCAGCTGCAGCACTCTCCATCTGCTCTACACTCTCCTCCAGCGTGACTTCTCCTTGTGCGCTACCATCCCTCCTAGGATGCCTAGCACTACCACTGGTACTACTGCACGGCTGTGTCTCTTCAGTAGAGGAGACATTGTCAGACTCACTATCTGAGGGCAAATATTCTGACCCTGAATCACTATACTCTTCCGTCTGACTCCATCATGTAAGCCGCTGCTTCCTGGGCAGAGTACCTTTTCCCAGCCATCCTGAAATCTGCTAAACAAAGGCTAAAACAAAATGAAAACAATAAAAATACTACACTAAAGGGGAGGAACTAGGGGGAAGTTTACAGTAACTAAAGCTAAATCTAAAGCCTAGAACTAAAGTTGGGGAACAAAACAGCCAAAAAGCAAATACTCAAAAGTAAACGTCAGTCAGCAAGCTTGCAGAACCAAGAATCTTCGAGAGCAATCGCAATCTAAAAGGAAGTTAAAGTAACAGAACATTACAATTAAGAAGGATGGTTGAAACCACCTGCAGCTGTAGTGCCCATGTACAGAGAGGCTGCGGGAGGAGCAGGTGTGTACACAATATGTATATGCTGGAGTTGTACCTCTCTGTACATGGGCCCCTCCAAGATAGAAACAATGAATGGACAATTGCAGCGGCGCAACATGGAAGGAAGGAGCTGGTCCGGCGATCAGTGATCGCTTACACACCGAGCAGTGGAGGGAGGTGGGGATGGGGCGGCTCCTTGTGTGCCCCCCACGCACCGGAGGGGAGAGATTTGCGCTGATCAGCGACCGGTCGTGGCAGCAGCGATCACATCCTACCTCCCACCAAAGCTCACATACCGATCGGTGGCCACTCAGGGACACACCGATTGCCAGACAGTACAAGACAGGTCAAAGAGTGAGAGCTGGTCTGGCAATCACATGGGGGTAACACAAGGAGCCGTGTTACCCCCCCATATGATCGCTTACACACTGATTGGTGGAGGAAGGGCGGCTCCTAACTCCCTGCATGTGATCGCCACTGCCCCGACCGGTCACTGATCACCGCTAATCTCTCCCCCCTCCCGCCGATCTGAGAGATTTGCCCTGATCAGTGAGAGGTTGGGGCAGTGGCGATCACATGCAGGGAGTGGGGGAATACGAGGAGCCGCCGTCCCTCCAAAGCTCACAAATGGTGAGGGAATGGCACAGTCAGGGACGGCCAGGTCTGGAGCAGCGGCGATCACAGCAGGAGCAGCCGCTGCCCTCCAAAGCTCACACACTGATTGGAGGCCACTGAGGGACACACCGATCGGCAAACAGAACTTGCCAGGCAAGAGTGAGGGACAAGTGGCAGGGCATATGTCACTCATGCTGATCAGTGGCAGGCATGGGCAACGGCATCACTCCCAGCATGTGATCACCACTGCCCTGACCCATCACTGATCAGCGCAAATCTCTCTCCCCTCCTCTGATCGGTGGAGAGATTTGCAATGATCAGTGACAGGCCAGGGCAGAAGCGTAGGCGAGGGATCACATGCAGGGTGATGGGCACCTTGAGAGAACGGCACAGGCGGGGGTGGATCACATGTAGGGAGGGGGCAACACGAGCAGCCGCCCCCCGCCAAAGCTTGGTGTGGACAGGTCAGTGTCAGAGACAGGTCTGGGCAGCGGCATCGCTCCCTGCATGTGGTTGCAGCTGCCCGACCTGTCACTTATCAGCGCAAATCTCTCTCTCTTCCACCATCAGTCACTGATCAGCACAAATCTCTCCCCTCTCTGCCCATCGTCGGAGGGGAGAGAAATTCGCGCTGATCATTGACAGGTCAGGGCAGCAGCGTAGGTAAGGGGGGAATTACATGTAGGGAGAGGGGCAACGCTAGCAGTTCAAAGCTTAGTGTGCCCAGGTCAGTGACAGGTCTGAGCAGTGGCATCACTCCCTGCATGTGATTGCCACTGCCTCGACCAGTCACCGACACGCCGTTATGGATGCACGTTCCAAACCGAATGCCTGAGTGCATGCGCAGACGTGATTGCATCATCCGTCTGGGGCCTAAGGGTCGGGGGAAGCGGGGTGGACGCAGCAAGCGCCGAAGGACAGAAGCCAAGAGAGCCTGCGAGACACCTGCTGGTGTAATAACAGTACACTGTAACATGAGGAACTGTATTGTGGGGTCATGGCATTAGAAAGGTTGAGAACCACTGCTCTACTGTATCCACGTCTGTGCCCCTCCGAGGTGTATCATCAACATGTAACATCAATGCTGCTCTGACCTGTCACTGATCAGCATGAATCTCCACCCCCTCTGCCAAGGGGCAATGGCGATCACGCTGCCCCCGACATGTCACTGATCAGCGTGAATCTCTCCCGGAGGGGAGAGATGTTCATGCTGATCAGTGACAGGGCTAGGGTTAGGGGTGTCTCTCCAACGCTCTTTCCATTCCCCCTCATCCCATCCCATATGCAGTGTGGCATTCCCCCCCACCCCATTCCCATATGCAGCGTGGCATTCCCCCCACCTCATTCCCATATGCAGCGTGGCATTCCCCCCACCTCATTCCCATATGCAGCGTGGCATTCCCCCCACCTCATTCCCATATGCAGTGTGTCATTCCCTCCCATCCCATTCCCATATGCAATGTGGCATCCCCCCACCCCATAGACAGTGTGGCACTCCCCCCACCTCATTCCCATTTGCAGTGTGGCATTCCCCCCACCTCATTCCCATATGCAGTGTGGCATTCCCTCCCATTTCATTCCCATTTGCAGTGTGGCATTCCCCCCACCCCATTCCCATATGCAATGTGGCATCCCCCCACCCCATAGACAGTGTGGCATTCCCCCCACCTCATTCCCATTTGCAGTGTGGCATTCCCCCCACCTCATTCCCATATGCAGTGTGGCATTCCCCCCCCCCACCTCATTCCCATATGCAGTGTGTCATTCCCTTCCATTTCATTCCCATTTGCAGTGTGGCATTCCCCCCACCCCATTGCCATATGCAGTGTGGCATTCCCCCCACCTCATTCCCATATGCAGTATGGCATTCCCCCCACCTCATTCCCATATGCAGTGTGTCATTCCCTCCCATTTCATTCCCATTTGCAGTGTGGCATCCCCCCCACCCCATTCCCATATGCAGTGTGGCATTCCCCCCACCTCATTCCCATAGGCAGTGTGGCATTCCCCCCACCCCATTCCCCATAGGCAGTGTGGCATTCCCCCCATCCCATTCACCATAGGCAGTGTGGCATTCTCCCCACCCCATTCCCATATGCAGTGTGGCATTCCCCCCACCCCATTCCCATATGCAGTGTGGCATTCCCCCCACCCCATTCCCATATGCAGTGTGGCATTCCCCCCACCCCATTCCCATATGCAGTGAGGCATTCCCCCTCCAATCCCCATATAGGCAGTGTGGCATCTCCCCCTCCCATTCCCCATAGGCAGTGTGGCATTCCTCCCATCCCATTCCCCATAGGCAGTGTGGCATTCCCCCCACCTCATTCCCATATGCAGTGTGGCATTCCCACCACCCCATTCCCATATGCAGTGTGGCATCCCCCCCCTCATATACGTCCCATTGACCCCCCCCATCCCCCTCCAGACAGCCAGCAGAGATCGGGAGGAATGGTGGGGGAGGGAGGCAGTGGGGGAGGAAAGAGGGAAGGGAGGGGGGACAACACAAATTCCCAATGACAGGGGCAGCGTGGGCACAGCAGCCCCGATCTGTCACAGATCGGGCAGAAGGATGGGGGAGGGAGGCAGTGGGGGAGCCACGAGGGAAGGGAGGGGGGGGGGAACACATATGCCCAGTGACAAGGGACAGATCGGGGGAGCGTGATCACGCTGCCCGACCTGTCATTGATCAGCATGAATCTCTCTCCCCTCCGCTGAGAGAGATTCATGCTGATCAATAACAGGTCGGCGCAGCAGCAATCATGCTCCCCCGATCTGTCCCTTGTCAGTGCAGGTCGGCAGCGTGATGGGAGGGGGGACAACACAAGGGACACAGGCAGGAATCAAGGAGGACCCTACTCACCTCAGATCCAGGCAGCAAAAGGTCATATTCCATGTGACCTGGGCTTTTATAGCAGTGCGGCGCCGGCTGATGACAGCTGCAGAAGCCTCACTTTGATTGGCTCCTGCAGCGATCGAGTCAAAGGTACAACCCTCAGCTCACCTCTGGATGACCCCCCAAGCCTCGTCTTCAAGAAGAATCCAGAACTGTGGTGCTGCGACCTTCCAATCAGCTTTAAGGTAAGAAAATGTCAGCTACGTGAGTCTCACGTAGCTGGCACTTAACGGTAGGAGAGGCAGCTACGTGAGACTCACGTAGCTGCCTCTACTCCACTTAAGTGCCAGCTACGTGAGACTCACGTAGCTGATTTTAAACCCCCACAGTAAAAAAAATATAAAAGTAAAATACTCACCTGACCCCTCGTTGGATCCAGCCGGATCTCCTCTTTAATTTGGTGCCATCCGATCCCCCATGGGGGGTCGGATAGCTCCAGGAGAGCCCCCGGAATGTCGCCCCCGCTGCTAACTGTTAAAAAAATGAAATAAAAAATGACATTTACTTACCTGCAGTCGCGCTGCCTCCCTCCGGGTCTCCTCTTCACTGGGGGGGCCTCCAATCGCCCCCCCCCCCGGCTCTTCAGCTTCAGGGGAGAGCATAAAAGGGCTCTCCTCCTGCTCTCCCGACGGGTGCCGCCATCTTGCGGGGGGGGGGCTTATGACATCACTCACCGGGTGTCGTCCTGGCTCCCTGCTGCTCTTCATTCAGATGCAATCATGCTGGCCACAGAGCAGAGGGGCAGGTGATCAGATCATCACCTGCCCCTCTGCTACTGTAGCCAGCATGATCGCATCTGTTATCACATCGAGGGACAAAGGAGCTGACGATCGGAGGTAAGTAAAGTAAAAAAAAGTTTTTATTTTTTAATTAAAGTAATTTTTTCTTATGTGTCACTGTGTTTTTTAACGTTAACCCTTTGTGAACTGGTAAGGGGTCCATGAGACCCCTGTACCAGTTCACAAGGCTGGGGGCTGGCAAGTCACCTGCAACTAGCGGGTGACTTGCCATTAACCCCCGCCCCCCCAATTACCTGCCTCCCCAAAGCCCGGGGGGGGAGAAGAGGCTATGTGGGCTTGTAGGCTGCAGGGTGGGGGGCCTCAAAAGCTGGCCCTTCCACTCTGTTCCTACAAGCCCCCATAGCTAGTCCCGGGCTGGTTATGATGGGTAAGGGGAACCCTAACCCTAACCCTTAAAATTAAAAAAAAATGGGTTCCACCCCCCCTCCCCTGGGAGGGGGGACCCTATGTCATTTTTATTTTTTATTTTTAAGGGTTAGGGTTAGCCTAACCCTAACCCCCTAAAATTCCAAAAAAATTGGGTCGTCCCTATGTAAATTTTTGGGGGATTTTTAAGGGTTAGGGTTTGCCTAAGCCTAACACTTAAAATTCCCCAAAAAATGAGTCCCCCCCCCCCCCGGGTGGGGGGCCCTATGTCATTTTTTGGGGAGAGCACTTTATAACATTTACAAATAAAATACAACTACTATCCACACTATAAACATAAGGGGTTAATTAAAAAAAAGACATATGGTCCCCCCTCCCAGGGTTAGCCTAACCCTTAAAATAAAAAAAAAAATGGGGTCGGTAGCCCCCCCCCCCCCCTCCGGGAGTGGGGACCCTATGTAATTTTTTGGGGGAATTTTAAGGGCTCGGGTTAGCCTAACCCTAACCCTTAAAATTCCCCAAAAAAACGGGGTCCCCTTATTTTTTTGATTAACCCCTTATGTTTATAGTGTGGATAATAGTTGTATTTTATTTGTAAATGTTATAAAGTTCTCTTTTCAGTTTGGGGGGGTCTCCAGGGCAAGAATGCGGGGGCTACCGATACATATGTGATACCGTTGTAATTGGGAGAAATGGGGCTATCACATGCAATATGGTTTTCATTAATAAAACACATTTTTTACTTAAAATAAAGGAGACAATTGTCTAAAAAATATTATTTTATTTACTTTTTTTGTTTTTTTACTCAAAAATAATAAAAAAAAAGTAGAGAAATTACAAACAAGACATTTCACGTTAATGCCTAAACTCTGCTGCAAATAATTTGTATATAATTTTTCTGGAAATTCCAGGAAAAATTATGGTTAAAAATGGCGCAAAATGGGGAAAATGACCTGTCAACAGAGGGTGACAAAACTTCAAGTAGGCTGGCAATTAAAAGGGTTAATAATACCTATGCATGTTGGGTATTGCTCTGCTCGGGGGACCTTGTGCTTTTAGATTTAGCTTGTTTTTTCTTGTTTGCATATTGATATTTTAGGAAAACATGGTTTTTATTCAGCTTTTTTATAATTTTTCTTAGGGAAACCCTGTGCAACCTAAGATTTCTTCAATGGATTACTTCCAGAAAGATGAGCCCACTACAACAAGCTCAGTACGCTTAGAAAGCTTAACATGTGTACTTTCAGGGAATATATGGTTTATGGGGGATATTCCAAATGTAAAGGGTTGTTTTGGTTGAATAACTGCAAGGTGCGCACTTTGTCAGTGTCCCAAACACTAGCATAAATATTTCAAGAGTACCTGTCTACTAACTGGTTGGAATTTGAAATCAACGTCACTTTTCCACTATCAAAGGAGCCAACCTTTGTATTTGAGGAGGGCTCATCCCAAACACTAGCATAAAAATGTCAAGACTACCTGTCTATTAACTGGTTGGATTTTGTAATCAAAGTCACTTTTCCACTATCAAAGGAGCCAACCTCTGTATTTGAAGAGGGGGCATCCCAAACACTAGCATAAATATTTCAAGAGTACCTGTCTAGTAACTGGTTGCATTTTGTAATCAACATCACTTTTCCACTATCAAAGGAGCAAACCAAAGAATTGATTGAGGGATTACTTCCAGAAAACTGCGCCCATGTCAACAAGCCTGGTACGCCAAGAAAGCTTGAGGTGTATACTTCCAGAGAATATATCATTTGTGGGGGGTATTTCAAATTTAAAAGGTTGTTTTTCTGGAAAACTGCAAGGTGCGCTTAACGCGTAGCATAGTTGTATTTTATCTGAAAATCTCCTAAAGCGCTGTTTCAGTTTGGGGGAGTCTCCTGGGCAGGAAAGAGTGTCTACCAATACATATGTGGTATCGCTGTGAGCGGGAGAAATTGGGGTTTTGCACGCAATAAAATTTTATTGACAAACTTACATTTTTTATTACAAAAAACACTACAAATTGCAAAAAATAGTTTTTTTTTAATTTGTTTGCACATATTTCACCCAAAAGTATTGAGAATACACTAAAAAAAGGCCAAACAAGATATTGCATGTTGAAGCTCAGACTCTGCTGAAAAAAACAATATATAATTTTCCTGGAAAATCCCTGGAAATCCCTTCAGAAATCAAGGTTGAAAATATGTAGCGCAAAATAGTGAAATGTGGTCTGGCAACAAAGGGTGACAAAAATTCTAGGAAGGCTGGCACTTAAAGGGTTATATAGCCACACAATAGCTTCAAACGTGTGTTTAAATATTGTGGCAATAAAAATAAAAAAATGTAAGCCTTTTAAATTCTAAAATGAAAATGGCTCAGTCCATTTGCTGAATGGGGGGATCTGCTGGGTTTTATTCAGTGAGGTGACAGCAGACAGTCGCAGCATTTAGCCCACTGGTCTCCTAGTAGGGATGAGCGAATCGATTCTGACGAACCCGAATTCGTTACGAATTTCAGGAAATATTCGCTTCGTTACGATTCCGAATATCGCCGCGATTCGATCGTTTGAATCGCTTCCTTAAAACCCCATTTACAGCCCATCTAAAATGGTGGATCCACATGTCAGGACATGTCCCATGGGGCAAGGAATCCTGGGTAGGTGTCACATGCTACCTATCAGCAGACAGGCTTACCAATGATGTCACAGACCTATATAAGCGGCGGCCAATTTGCGGAAGATCATTCTGACACTGTAATGCGGCCAGAGCAGATCAGGCAGGGAGAGAGCGAGGGACAGGTAGACAGACAGACAGATAGGTAGATAGATACAGCGAGGGAGAGATAGATAGAACAAAGAACAGAAGAAGCCGAGGAAGGAGAGAGGCGGTGACAGTGACAGAGGAAGACAGGGAAAGTTTAAAGTGTTTGCTTTAGCTTCCAAGCCTATTTACTGTTAACAACACACCTGTCTATTTAGCTTTTCCTTTTCCTGGTGTCATTCTTTAAAAAGCGTGCTAGCATTAATATTTCAAGACTACCTGTCTATTAACTGGTTGCATTTTGTAATCAACGTCACTTCCACTATCAAAGGAGCCAACCTCTGTATTTGAAGAGGGGGCATCCCAAACACTAGCATAAATATTTCAAGACTACCTGTCTACTAACTGGTTGGATTTTGTAATCAACGTCACTTTTCCACTATCAAAGGAGCCCACCTCTCTATTTGAGGAGGGGGCATCCCAAACACTAGCATAAATATTTCAAGACTACCTGTCTGCTAAGTGGTTGTATTTTGTAATCAAAGTCACTTTTCCACTATCAAAGGAGCCAACCTCTGGATTTGAAGAGGGGGCATACCAAACACTAGCATAAATATTTCAAGACTACCTGTCTATTAACTGGTTGCATTTTGTAATCAACGGAGTATGGCGGAGTATGTAGAAAGAAAACTAGGTGAGTGGAACAGAGTAGCAGAAGTGAGTGCCCAGTGGTCACTATTAAAAATGGCCATCTTAAAGGCAACTAAGCAATATGTGAAACAAACTAGCAAGAATAAAAGGAAGAAGAAACCATTATGGTTTACTAGGGAAGTCAGCACTATCATAAAAGATAAGAAGTCTGCCTATAAGAAGTATAAAGAAAGGGGAAGTGTAGCTGACAGAGAGGCGTATAAAATTAAACAGAGGGAAGCAAAACTAATTATAAGGACTGCTAAAAGGCAAAAAGAGGAAGAAATGGCCAAATCTATGAAGAGGGGAGATAAAACCTTTTTCCGATATATTGGGGACAGAAAGAAGAAAAACAATGCAGTCTCAAAAATTAGAAATAGGGAAAATAAATATATTGACGGAGATAAGGCTGTGGCTGACCATCTGAATAGCTACTTTTGTTCGGTATTTTCAGATAGTAGCAGGCATGGTCATAGCACAACATCCAGCTGGGAGGGCACAGCTCCGGAGTTTCTGGAGGCTGATGTCTTAGCCGAGCTGGCACATCTAAAGGTAAGTAAGGCAATGGGTCCAGATGGAATCCACCCCAGAGTTCTAAGGGAACTTAGGTTTGTGATTGCAGCCCCTCTGACTGATTTACTTAACCATTCCCTTTCAACTGGTGAGGTTCCAGATGATTGGAGAATGGCCAATGTCGTACCAATCCATAAAAAGGGGAGTAGAGAAGAAGCCAGTAATTACAGGCCAGTTAGTTTAACATCTATAGTGGTCAAATTAATGGAAACACTCTTAAAAAAACAGATAATTTCCCATCTAAAAATTAATGACCTATTGGACCAAAAACAGCACGGCTTTACTGAGGGCAGATCATGTCAGACCAATCTTATTGATTTCTTTGACAATGTCACTAAAGTGTTAGATGAAGGTGGTGCTGTGGATATCGCCTATCTGGATTTTAGCAAAGCCTTTGACACCGTACCACATAAGGAGCTCATAGATAAGTTACTGAAGGTAGGACTCAATCCCTGGATAGTTCAGTGGATTTCCAGTTGGCTGAGGGATCGGTATCAGAGCGTTGTTGTAAATGGCGTGCAATCTGAACAAAGGCGAGTTACAAGTGGTGTGCCGCAAGGCTCTGTCCTGGGCCCCATTCTTTTTAATATATTTGTAAGTGACATAGGAGAAGGCTTGGTAGGAAAAGTTTGTCTGTTTGCTGATGATACAAAGGTTAGTAATAGGGTGGATATTCCTGGAGGTGTCTGCAACATGGAAAATGATTTAGCTTTACTGGATAGATGGTCAAAACTGTGGAAACTAGAGTTTAATGTCTCTAAATGTAAAATCATGCACTTGGGTAGAAGGAATCCCTGCTCTGAGTACCGTATGGGCAGTACTGTGTTAGCCAGGACCTCGGAGGAGAGAGATTTAGGGGTACTGATTACTGATAGCTGCAAGATGAGTGGACAGTGTAGCCAGGCAGTGGGAAAAGCAAGCAGGATGCTTGGCTGCATAGCTCGAGGCATCACCAGTAGGAAGAGGGAGGTTGTGATGCCGCTGTATAGAGCCCTGGTAAGGCCACAGCTAGAATACTGTGTGCAGTTCTGGAGACCTTACCTGCAAAAAGACATTATTCAAATAGAACGTGTCCAAAGGCGGGCAACGAAAATGGTGGAAGGACTTAAACTTAAAACTTATCAGGAGAGACTTAAAGAACTTAATTTGTACAGTCTGGAGGAAAGAAGGGAGAGGGGGGACATGATTGAGACCTTTAAATATGTGAAAGGATTGAATAAGGTTCAGGAGGGAAGTGTTTTTAAGAAGAAACTTAACGATAGAACAAGGGGGCACAACCTGAAGCTAGTCGGGGGGAAGATCAGGAGCAATGTTAGAAAATATTATTTTACAGAAAGAGTAGTAGGTGCTTGGAACAAACTTCCAGCAGAGGTAGTTGAAACATCAACAGTCACTGAATTTAAACATGCCTGGGATAAGCACACATCTATCCTAAGATAAAGAGTACATACAGTATACACATAAGGGCAGACTAGATGGACCGTATGGTCTCCTTCTGCCGTCAACCTTCTATGTTTCTATGTTATGTTTCTACGTCACTTTTCCACTATCAAAGCAGCCAACCTCTGTATTTGAGGAGGGTGCATCCCAAACACTAGCATAAATATTTTAAGAGTACCTGTCTACTAACTGGTTGGATTTGTAATCAAAGTCACTTTACCACTATCAAAGGAGCAAACCTCTGTATTTGAGGAGGGGGCATCCCAAACACTAGCATAAATATTTCAAGACTACCTGTCTACTAACTGGTTGCATTTTGTAATCAACGTCACTTTTCCACTATCAAAGGAGCAAACCTCTGTATTTGAGGAGGGGGCATCCCAAACACTAGCATAAATATTTTAAGAGTACCTGTCTACTAACTGGTTGCATTTTGTAATCAACGTCACTTTTCCACCATCATAGGAGCCAACTTCTGTTTTTGAGGAGGGGGCATTGCAAACACTAGCATAAATATTTCAAGAGTACCTGTCTACTAACTGGTTGGATTTTGTATTTAACGTCACTTTTCCACTATCAAAGGAGCCAACCTCTGTATTTGAGGAGGGCGAATCCCAAACACTAGCATAAAAATGTAAAGACTACCTGTCTATTAACTGGTTGCATTTTGTAATCAACGTCACTTTTACACTATCAAAGGAGCCAACCTCTGAATTTGAAGAGGGGGCATCCCAAACACTAGCATTAATATTTCAAGACTACCTGTCTATTAATTGGTTGCATTTTGTAATCAACATCACTTTTCCACTGTCAAAGGAGCCAACCTCTGTATTTGAAGAGGGGGCATCCCAAACACTAGCATAAATATTTCAAGAGTACCTGTCTACTAACTGGTTGGATTTTGTAATCAAAGTCACTTTTCCACTATCAAAGGAGCCAACCTCTGTATTTAAAGAGGGGGCATCCCAAACACTAGCATAAATATTTCAAGACTACCTGTTTAACTGGTTGCATTTTGTAATCAACGTCACTTTTCCACTAGCAAAGGAGCCAACCTCTGTTTTTGAGGAGGGCGCATCCCAAACACTAGCATAAATATTTCAAGAGTACCTGTCTACTAACTGTTTGGATTTTGGAATCAAAGTCACTTTTCCACTATCAAAGGAGCCAACCTCTGTATTTGAAGAGGGGGCATCCCAAACACTAGCATAAATATTTCAAGACTACCTGTCTAACTGGTTGCATTTTGTAATCAACGTCACTTTTCCACTATCATAGGAGCCAACCTCTGTATTTGAGAAGGGGGAATCCCAAACACTAGCATAAATATTTCAAAAATACCTGTCTACTAACTGGTTGGATTTTGTAATCAAAGTCACTTTTCCACTATCAAAGGAGCCAACCTCAGAGGAAAACCTGCACGTTGTGCAACTGATAATTCAGCACCATCAATCAGTATACATATAGGTGAGGGTGTGCCATTGAGATGTCCCAAAACAACTATGTAATACACACAAAAATAATAATAATTTGTGGCCCAGTATGCCACAAATAATGGGAACCTTATCCCAAAAGCACCACTCAACCTCACCTAATAAATCATCAAAATATAATTAGTTCATATCAAAAAAGATTTTTAATTCATCAATAATAAATAAATAATAAATAATAAAGGAGCCAACCTCTGTATTTAAAGAGGGGGCATCCCAAACACTAGCATAAATATTTCAAGACTAGCTGTCTATTAACTGGTTACATTTTGTAATCAACGTCACTTTTGCACTATCAAAGGAGCAAACCTCTGTATTTGAGGAGGGGGCATCCCAAACACTAGCATAAATATTTCAAGAGTACCTGTCTACTAACTGGTTGGATTTTGTAATCAACGTCACTTTTCCACTAGCAAAGGAGCCAACCTCTGTTTTTGAGGAGGGCGCATCCCAAACACTAGCATAAATATTTCAAGAGTACCTGTCTACTAACTGTTTGGATTTTGGAATCAAAGTCACTTTTCCACTATCAAAGGAGCCAACCTCTGTATTTGAAGACGGGGCATCCCAAACACTAGCATAAATATTTCATGAGTACCTGTCTACTAACTGGTTGCATTTTGTAATCAACATCATTTTTCCACTATCAAAGGAGCCAACCTCTGTATTTGAGGAAGGGGGCATCCCAAACACTAGCATAAATATTTCAAGAGTACCTGTCTACTAACTGGTTGCATTTTGTAATCAACGTAACTTTTCCACTATCATAGGAGCCAACTTCTGTTTTTGAGGAGGGGGCATCGCAAACACTAGCATAAATATTTCAAGAGTACCTGTCTACTAACTGGTTGGATTTTGTAATCAACGTCACTTTTCCACTATCAAAGGAGCCAACCTCTGTATTTTAGGAGGGCGAATACCAAACACTAGCATAAAAATTTAAAGACTACCTGTCTATTAACTGGTTGCATTTTGTAATCAACGTCACTTTTACACTATCAAAGGAGCCAACCTCTGTATTTCAAGAGTGGGCATCCCAAACACTAGCATTAATATTTCAAGACTACCTGTCTAATAATTGGTTGCATTTTGTAATCAACATCACTTTTCCACTGTCAAAGGAGCCAACCTCTGTATTTGAAGAGGGGGCATCCCAAACACTAACATAAATATTTTAAGATTACCTGTCTACTAACTGGTTGGATTTTGTAATCAAAGTCACTTTTCCACTATCAAAGGGGCCAACCTCTGTATTTAAAGAGGGGGCATCCCAAACACTAGCATAAATATTTCAAGACTACCTGTCTATTAACTGGTTGCATTTTGTAATCAACGTCACTTTTACACTATCAAAGGAGCCAACCTCTGTATTTGAAGAGGGGGCATCCCAAACACTAGCATTAATATTTCAAGACTACCTGTCTATTAATTGGTTGCATTTTGTAATCAACATCACTTTTCCACTGTCAAAGGAGCCAACCTCTGTATTTGAAGAGGGGGCATCCCAAACACTAGCATCAATATTTTAAGATTACCTGTCTACTAACTGGTTGGATTTTGTAATCAAAGTCACTTTTCCACTATCAAAGGAGCCAACCTCTGTATTTAAAGAGGGGGCATCCCAAACACTAGCATAAATATTTCAAGACTACCTGTCTATTAACTGGTTGCATTTTGTAATCAACGTCACTTTTCCACAATCAAAGCAGCCAACCTCTGTATTTGAGGAGGGTGCATCCCAAACACTAGCATAAATATATTAAGAGTACCTGTCTACTAACTGGTTGGATTTGTAATCAAAGTCACTTTACCACTATCAAAGGAGCCAACCTCTGTATTTGAGGAGGGGGCATCCCAAACACTAGCATTAATATTTCAAGAGTAGCTATCTACTAACTGTTTGGATTTCATAATCAAAGTCACTTTGCCACTATAAAAGGATCCAACCTCTGGATTTGAGGAAGGGGCATCCCAAACACTAGCATAAAAATTTCAAGAGTACCTGTCTACTAACTGGTTGCATTTTGTAATCAACGTCACGTTTCCACTATCAAAGGAGCCAACCTCTGTTTTTGAGGAGGGGGCATCGCAAACACTAGCATAAATATTTCATGAGTACCTGTCTACGAACTGGTTGGATTTTGTAATCAACGTCACTTTTCCACTATCAAAGAAGCCAACCTCTGTATTTGAGGAGGGGGCATCCCAAACACTAGCAGAAATATTTCAAGACTACCTGTCTACTAACTGGTTGCATTTTGTAATCAACGTCACTTTTCCACTATCAAAGGAGCAAACCTCTGTATTTGAGGAGGGGGCATCCCAAACACTAGCATAAATATTTCAAGAGTACCTGTCTACTAACTGGTTGCATTTTGTAATCAACGTCACTTTTCCACTATCATAGGAGCCAACTTCTGTTTTTGAGGAGGGGGCATTGCAAACACTAGCATAAATATTTCAAGAGTACCTGTCTACTAACTGGTTGGATTTTGTAATTAACGTCACTTTTCCACTATCAAAGGAGCCAACCTCTGTATTTGAGGAGGGCGAATCCCAAACACTAGCATAAAAATGTAAAGACTACCTGTCTATTAACTGGTTGCATTTTGTAATCAACGTCACTTTTACACTATCAAAGGAGCCAACCTCTGTATTTGAAGAGGGGGCATCCCAAACACTAGCATTAATATTTCAAGACTACCTGTCTATTAATTGGTTGCATTTTGTAATCAACATCACTTTTCCACTGTCAAAGGAGCCAACCTCTGTATTTGAAGAGGGGGCATCCCAAACACTAGCATAAATATTTCAAGAGTACCTGTCTACTAACTGGTTGGATTTTGTAATCAACGTCACTTTTCCACTATCAAAGGAGCCAACCTCTGTATTTAAAGAGGGGGCATCCCAAACACTAGCATAAATATTTCAAGACTACCTGTTTAACTGGTTGCATTTTGTAATCAACGTCACTTTTCCACTATCATAGGAGCCAACCTCTGTATTTGAGAAGGGGGAATCCCAAACACTAGCATAAATATTTCAAAAATACCTGTCTACTAACTGGTTGGATTTTGTAATCAACGTCACTTTTCCACTAGCAAAGGAGCCAACCTCTGTTTTTGAGGAGGGCGCATCCCAAACACTAGCATAAATATTTCAAGAGTACCTGTCTACTAACTGTTTGGATTTTGGAATCAAAGTCACTTTTCCACTATCAAAGGAGCCAACCTCTGTATTTGAAGAGGGGGTATCCCAAACACTAGCATAAATATTTCAAGACTACCTGTCTAACTGGTTGCATTTTGTAATCAACGTCACTTTTCCACTATCATAGGAGCCAACCTCTGTATTTGAGAAGGGGGAATCCCAAACACTAGCATAAATATTTCAAAAATCCCTGTCTACTAACTGGTTGGATTTTGTAATCAAAGTCACTTTTCCACTATCAAAGGAGCCAACCTCAGAGGAAAACCTGCACGTTGTGCAACTGATAATTCAGCACCATCAATCAGTATACATATAGGTGAGGGTGTGCCATTGAGATGTCCCAAAACAACTATGTAATACACACAAAAATAATAATAATTTGTGGCCCAGTATGCCACAGATAATGGGAACCTTATCCCAAAAGCACCACTCAACCTCACCTAATAAATCATCAAAATATAATTAGTTCATATCAAAAAAGATTTTTAATTCATCAATAATAAATAAATAATAAATAATAAAGGAGCCAACCTCTGTATTTAAAGAGGGGGCATCCCAAACACTAGCATAAATATTTCAAGACTAGCTGTCTATTAACTGGTTACATTTTGTAATCAACGTCACTTTTGCACTATCAAAGGAGCAAACCTCTGTATTTGAGGAGGGGGCATCCCAAACACTAGCATAAATATTTCAAGAGTACCTGTCTACTAACTGGTTGGATTTTGTAATCAACGTCACTTTTCCACTAGCAAAGGAGCCAACCTCTGTTTTTTGAGGAGGGCGCATCCCAAACACTAGCATAAATATTTCAAGAGTACCTGTCTACTAACTGTTTGGATTTTGGAATCAAAGTCACTTTTCCACTATCAAAGGAGCCAACCTCTGTATTTGAGGAGGGGGCATCCCAAACACTAGCATAAATATTTCAAGAGTACCTGTCTACTAACTGGTTGCATTTTGTAATCAACGTAACTTTTCCACTATCATAGGAGCCAACTTCTGTTTTTGAGGAGGGGGCATCGCAAACACTAGCATAAATATTTCAAGAGTACCTGTCTACTAACTGGTTGGATTTTGTAATCAACGTCACTTTTCCACTATCAAAGGAGCCAACCTCTGTATTTGAGGAGGGCGAATACCAAACACTAGCATAAAAATTTAAAGACTACCTGTCTATTAACTGGTTGCATTTTGTAATCAACGTCACTTTTACACTATCAAAGGAGCCAACCTCTGTATTTGAAGAGGGGGCATCCCAAACACTAGCATTAATATTTCAAGACTACCTGTCTAATAATTGGTTGCATTTTGTAATCAACATCACTTTTCCACTGTCAAAGGAGCCAACCTCTGTATTTGAAGAGGGGGCATCCCAAACACTAACATAAATATTTTAAGATTACCTGTCTACTAACTGGTTGGATTTTGTAATCAAAGTCACTTTTCCACTATCAAAGGAGCCAACCTCTGTATTTAAAGAGGGGGCATCCCAAACACTAGCATAAATATTTCAAGACTACCTGTCTATTAACTGGTTGCATTTTGTAATCAACGTCACTTTTACACTATCAAAGGAGCCAACCTCTGTATTTGAAGAGGGGGCATCCCAAACACTAGCATTAATATTTCAAGACTACCTGTCTATTAATTGGTTGCATTTTGTAATCAACATCACTTTTCCACTGTCAAAGGAGCCAACCTCTGTATTTGAAGAGGGGGCATCCCAAACACTAGCATAAATATTTTAAGATTACCTGTCTACTAACTGGTTGGATTTTGTAATCAAAGTCACTTTTCCACTATCAAAGGAGCCAACCTCTGTATTTAAAGAGGGGGCATCCCAAACACTAGCATAAATATTTCAAGACTACCTGTCTAACTGGTTGCATTTTGTAATCAACGTCACTTTTCCACTATCATAGGAGCCAACCTCTGTATTTGAGAAGGGGGAATCCCAAACACTAGCATAAATATTTCAAAAATACCTGTCTACTAACTGGTTGGATTTTGTAATCAAAGTCACTTTTCCACTATCAAAGGAGCCAACCTCAGAGGAAAACCTGCACGTTGTGCAACTGATAATTCAGCACCATCAATCAGTATACATATAGGTGAGGGTGTGCCATTGAGATGTCCCAAAACAACTATGTAATACACACAAAAATAATAATAATTTGTGGCCCAGTATTCCACAAATAATGGGAACCTTATCCCAAAAGCACCACTCAACCTCACCTAATAAATCATCAAAATATAATTAGTTCATATCAAAAAAGATTTTTAATTCATCAATAATAAATAAATAATAAATAATAAAGGAGCCAACCTCTGTATTTAAAGAGGGGGCATCCCAAACACTAGCATAAATATTTCAAGACTAGCTGTCTATTACCTGGTTACATTTTGTAATCAACGTCACTTTTGCACTATCAAAGGAGCAAACCTCTGTATTTGAGGAGGGGGAATCCCAAACACTAGCATAAATATTTCAAGAGTACCTGTCTACTAACTGGTTGGATTTTGTAATCAACGTCACTTTTCCACTAGCAAAGGAGCCAACCTCTGTTTTTGAGGAGGGTGCATCCCAAACACTAGCATAAATATTTCAAGAGTACCTGTCTACTAACTGTTTGGATTTTGGAATCAAAGTCACTTTTCCACTATCAAAGGAGCCAACCTCTGTATTTGAAGAGGGGGCATCCCAAACACTAACATAAATATTTCAAGAGTACCTGTCTAGTAACTGGTTGCATTTTGTAATCAACATCACTTTTCCACTATCAAAGGAGCAAACCTCTGTATTTGAGGAGGGGGCATCTAAAACACTAGCATAAATATTTCAAGAGTACCTGTCTACTAACTGGTTGGATTTTGTAATCAACGTCACTTTTCCACTAGCAAAGGAGCCAACCTCTGTTTTTGAGGAGGGCGCATCCCAAACACTAGCATAAATATTTCAAGAGTACCTGTCTACTGTTTGGATTTTGGAATCAAAGTCACTTTTCCACTATCAAAGGAGCCAACCTCTGTATTTGAAGAGGGGGCATCCCAAACACTAACATAAATATTTCAAGAGTACCTGTCTAGTAACTGGTTGCATTTTGTAATCAACATCACTTTTCCACTATCAAAGGAGCAAACCTCTGTATTTGAGGAGGGGGCATCCAAAACACTAGCATAAATATTTCAAGAGTACCTGTCTAGTAACTGGTTGGATTTTGTAATCCACGTCACTTTTCCACTATCAAAGGAGCAAACCTCTGCTTTTGAGGAGGGTGCATCCCAAACACTAGCATATATATTTCAAGAGTACCTGTCTACTAACAGGTTGGATTTTGTAATCAACGTCACTTTTCCACTATCAAAGGAGCCAACTTCTTTATTTGAAGAGGGGGCATCCCAAACACTAGCATAAATATTTCAAGACTACCTGTCTATTAACTGGTTGCATTTTGTAATCAACGTCACTTTTCCACTTTCAAAGGAGCCAACCTCTGTATTTGAAGAGGGGGCATCCCAAACACTAGCATTAATATTTCAAGACTACCTGTCTACTAACTGGTTGCATTTTGTAATCAACATCACTTTTCCACTATCAAATGAGCCAACCTCTGAATTTGAGGAGGGGGCATCCCAAACACTAGCATAAATATTTCAAGACTACCTGTCTAACTGGTTGCATTTTGTAATCAACGTCACTTTTCTACTATCAAAGGAGCCAACCTCTGTATTTGAGGAGGGGGCATCCCAAACACTAGCATACATATTTCAAGACTACCTGTCTACTAACTGGTTGCATTTTGTAATCAACGTCACTTTTCCACTATCAAAGGAGCCAACCTCTGTATTTGAGGAGGGGGCATCCCAAACACTAGCATAAATATTTCAAGACTACCTGTCTACTAACTGGTTGGATTTTGTAATCAAAGTCACTTTTCCACTATCAAATGAGCCAATCTCTGCATTTGAAGAGGGGGCATCCCAAACAGTAGCATAATTATTTCAAGACTACCTGTCTACTAACTGGTTGGATTTTGTAATCAAAGTCACTTTTCCACTATCAAAGGAGCCAACCTCTGTATTTGAGGAGGGGGCATCCCAAACACTAGCATAAATATTTCAAGACTACCTGTCTATTCACTGGTTGCATTTTTTAAAGAAAGTCACGTTGTCAAATTGCCAGCAGCCATTGCCTTTAACCGGGGGGGGGGCATCCCAAATATGCTAGATGTGTCTTTTAAGAGTGCACACATTGGCAGCTGCAGCATTAGGAGCCCATATATTGCCTGAAAGACACACATATGAGCTGGCAGCAGCAGCATATGGAGCCCATATATTGCCTGAAAGACACACCCTGGAGTTGGCAGCAGCATAAGAAGCTACCATGCATCAGCTACTACCATGGATCAGCCATTGGTGGGTGGAAATTCTGGCTGATCCAAGCCTGATTCATCTTCACAAAGGTGAGTCTCTCCACATTTTTGGTGGCCAGACGAGTTCTCCTTGGCATGACTATGGCCCCTGCCGCACCAAACACCCGCTCAGATTGCACACTACTCGCCGGGCAGGACAGCTTTCCCAGGGTAAACACTGCCAGTTGCGGCCACAAGTCAAGTTTGGCTGCCCAGAAGTCCAGCAGGTCCTCAAGGTGCGTTGGCATGGTCATGACCTGCTGGTTCAGGGCCGGCTCCAGGTCTTTCTGCTGCTCATGATTAGCCTCACTATGCGGGTGAAGAAAGCTACTCATTTGCGACTGAAGACGGAGGCTGCTGCTGATGGAGCTGCTGCTGCTGCTCCTGCCACCCCCCCAGCAGCCATGGCAGTGGAAGGTGAGCACAGAGGTCCCCCCAAGTCAGACCTGTGAGAGTATGGACCATGATGCAGATAAGCATCAGCCAACTGACTACGTAGAATGTCTCTGTAGTAGGTCAGTTTGTCCTCCCTCTCAGTGGGTGTAAAAAAATGCCCCCATTTTGTGCCGGTAGTGAGGGTCCAATAAGGTGGAGAGCCAGAAGTCATCCCGCTGACAAATGGAGACAATTCTGCGGTCACTACGCAAGCACGTGAGCATGCATCGTGCCATTTGTGCATGTGACTCAGAGGGACTACCTGTCTCCATCTCCACTGCATACTGCCACGGTGTGTCTGGGTCCTCTGTCTCACAACCCTCTAGCTCCTCTGGCTGCTCCTGCTCCTCCTCTCCTGTCAGAGGACTAGATAAAATGGCACTAAACTGTGCTTCGCTGTGCCCCACCCCCTCCTCCTCCTCCACTTCAGCCCCCACAGGCTTCATGTGGCCGTGAAATGTAGGCACCATGTCTCCAGTGCCCTGACCAGCCATGGTTTCCAACATGTGTTGTAGTACATGAAGCAGTGGAATCACATTGTTCATCCCGTAGTCCTGGCGACTGACTAATAATTGGCTTCCTCAAAGGGCCTGAACAAACGACAGGTAACACGTATGAGCTGCCACTGGTTTACATTGAAGTTACACAGGGGAGTCCCCCTATGCGCTTGGATCATCAAGAAATCAGTGATGGGTTTTCTCTGTTCTTATAGTCGATCCAACATATGGAGGGTGGAAACATCGCAAATCAGACTATGTTGGGGGATACCGTTCTGACGCTGTAGCTCAAGAAGGGTGTGCTAGGCAGCATAGGAGTGGCTGAAGTTCATGCAAAGTTTCCTTCCTGTTGTTAGGATGTCTTGCAGATGGGGGGAAGACTTCGGAAAAAGCTTGACAATTAGGTTGAACACGTGTGGCATACAGGGCGCATGGCTCAGGCTTCCTTGTCACAGCACAGACAAGATGTTCTCCCCATTGTCAGTCACCATGGTTCCCATTTGCAGTTTTCGTGGAGTAAGCCATGATTTAATTTATTGATTTATGATTTTTAGCAGTTCCTCCCATGGGTGACTCCGTGGCTCAAGGCAAACCGACGTGTCCTGCACACATGGTAGGCTGGAAGGGCACTGAAAAAAAATAAATAAAAATACCGAACCCCCCCCCCCCCCCCCAATTTTGTAAAAAAACAAAATAAAAAAAAAAAGTAATAAATGGAAAAAAAAATTGTAAAAAAATAAAATATTAAAAAATATATTAACAAAAATAAAAAACAAAAAATATATATTTTTAAAAAAATACAAAATAAAAAAAAAATTAAAAAAAAAAAATACAAAATTAACCAAAAAAAAAACATTTTATAAATTGTATATGTTATTGTTATTATGTTATGTGTTATTGTTATTATGATATATGTTATTATATGTTATTATTATAAATGTGTTTAAATAAGATAAATGTTAACAATTAATATGTAATTGACAATTTGGCACTTTTTTCTGTGACAGGCACAACAGCCTAGGAGCGTGGAGGCCACAGCGGAGGGACCTGTCCAAGTTGCTGTTGTGGTTGTGCAGGAACCGCAATCACCCAGTGGGCCTTAAAGGATATGTATTGTCCTTGACCGTAGTTACAGCTCCAGACGTAGGCACTGCCGTGCACTTTGGTACACACTGACAGGCTAAAGTACTGGCCCACCTTCTGTTCAACAAAATTGTACAGGGCTGGTACTGCCTTCTTCACAAAGAAATTACAGCATGGGACTCTCCACCTCGGCTCGGCACAAGCCATCAGTTCTCTGAAAGGTCCACCACCTCAAAAGGGAGGGACTGCAGCAACAGCAACTTATACAGGAGCACATTTAGCTTCTGCGCGTTGGATGAGTGGGCACATACTGTTGTCTCTTGGACATGGCTTGGCCAATGGATTGCTGGCGAAATGACTGACTCGGATTAAAAGGAGGAGGACCATCTGGAGCTACAGAGGATGGGTATGACACACAGGAGGGGGTGGAGCCTTGGCTGGCTGGAACAGGGAGTGGCGTGCCACTGGGTAATGCAGCAGGCTGGACCACCACTTTGGAGCCAACTCTCCCAGGCCGCTTTATGGTGACGCTGCAAATGTTGACGCAGGGCTGTGGGTCCAACATTGGGACCCTGGCCACACTTCGCCTTCTGCCTACACATTTTATATAGCCATGTTAACCTCCTGCAGATTCTTGATGAAAAACTGCCACATCGCCGAGTAGCTGATTTTCCTACCAAAAATCCGCACTAATTCACTGCTGCTGCCGCTGCTGCTGTCGCCGCCAACTCCGGGGGCGCTCTTCCACTACCTCCTGGGAAGGTAGCCTGCCGCACAGCAGGTGGTCTACCCTGAGCACATTTTGCCTCCATACATTCCCCTTCTGCCACCATGCTGACCACTAAATCTGTCCATCACTCCAAGCCTTTAAAAGTGCCCTCAAAACTCACTAATGTCCTCCTCAGGTTCCTCAACAGTGTCTGCTTAAGAAGCCAAAACGCTTGCAACACCACCTCCCACGCCTCTCTCCTCATCACTACTTGCCCGCCTAGTGGAAGAAGCGTGTCTCCTCCACTTCTTGGCTAGACAGTAGCTGCTGATTTTTCAGATTATCAGATCGTCCTCACTGAATAGTGGAGCTGAACCCAAAGCATAAGATATAACCAACAGTTGACTGGGGATGTCAGATGTCACTAGTGATGAAGTGGATGATCGTGTTAACCAATGGATGACGGCAGATGGGTTGCTGGTCAACACAAGACTGCTAGCTGATACCGGGAGATCAGGCCTCTCACTGAGACTCCTGCTGCCACTCACTCTAGTCTGCTGCAACCTCTGCTTGATGAATTTAGGCCTCTGCAACTTCTCTGTGCCCATCCTGGCACTTCTCTGCCTGACATACTTAGTATATGAGGGGAGGACAAAACGCTACACTACACTTAAAACAGGAATTGTCGATAACAGCAGCAGGTGTGTAACTATATATGGCCTTTCACTAAGTAGTAACTAGGCCCTGAAGACTTTAACAGGAACAAAGTGATGAAACTCTTAGATGTGCGTATGTGATGCTCTGATGTGGGAAATTCATTTGTGCTCCAGTACACTTGAAAAATGTTTTTATTGAGAGACTGGCCTGCGTGAAAATGAATCGGGCATGGATCAGCCAAGATTTCCACCCACCAATGCCTGATGCATCAGAGTAGATGGATCATGGTGCCAGACCAACACTAAAGAAATATGGATAGTGCAAAACAGACTTAAGGCGCTGCTCTCCAGTTACAGACATTCCTCCGCATCAGACCACAAGTAATTATTAGTATTCTTAGGATAAGATATATGTGCCCAAAATCTGTATATGTTCTCTTCATGCTGCTGCCAACTCCAGGGTGTGTCTTTCAGGCAATATATGGGCTCCCTATGCTTCTGTCAACTCCAGGGTGTGTTTTTCAGGCAATATATGGGCTCCTAATGCTGCTGCCAACTCCGGTGTCTCTTTCAGGCAATATATGGGCTCCCTATGCTGCTGCCAAGGCCATAGTGTGTCTTTCAGGCAATATATGGGCTCCTAATGCTGCTGCCAACTCTTGGGTGTGTCTTTCAGGCAATATATGGGCTCCCTATGCTGCTGCCTAATCCAGGGTGTGTTTTTCAGGCAATATATGAGCTCCTAATGCTGCTGCCAACCCCTGGGTGTGTCTTTCAGGCAATATATGGGCTCCCTATGCTGCTGCCAACTCCAATGTGTTTTTCAGGCAATATATGGGCTCCCTATGCTGCTGCCAACTCCAGGGTGTGTTTTTCAGGCAATATATGAGCTCCTAATGCTGCTGCCAACTCCTGGGTGTGTCTTTCAGGCAATATATGGGCTCCCTATGCTGATGCCAACTCCAATGTGTTTTTTAGGTAATATATGGGCTCCCTATGCTGCTGCCAACTCCTGGGTGTGTCTTTCATGCAATATATGAGCTCCCTATGATGCTGCCAACTCCAATGTGTTTTTCAGGCAATATATGGGCTCCTAATGCTGCTGCCAACTCCAGTGTCTCTTTCAGGCAATATTTGAGCTCCTAATGCTGCTGCCAACTCCA
This sequence comes from Gastrophryne carolinensis, assembly GCA_027917425.1. Lineage (NCBI taxonomy): Eukaryota > Metazoa > Chordata > Amphibia > Anura > Microhylidae > Gastrophryne > Gastrophryne carolinensis. The sequence goes on from CM051236.1 coordinate 379,492,415, forward strand.
GGGTGTGTCTTTCAGGCAATATATGAGCTCCCTATGCTGCTGCCAACTCCTGGGTGTTTCTTTCAGGCAATATATGAGCTCCCTATGCTGCTGCCAACTCCTGGGTGTTTCTTTCAGGCAATATATGGGCTCCTAATGCTGCTGCCAACTCCTGGATGTGTCTTTCATGCAATATAGGGGCTCCCTATGCTGCTGCTAACTCCAGGGTGCGTTTTTCAGGCAATATATGGGCTCCCTATGCTGCTGCCAACTCCAGGGTGCGTTTTTCAGGCAATATATGGGCTCCTAATGCTGCTGCCAACTCCAGTGTCTCTTTCAGGCAATATATGGGCTCCTAATGCTGCTGCCAACTCCTGGGTGTGTCTTTCAAGAAATATATGGGCTCCTAATGCTGCTGCCAACTCCAATGTGTTTTTCAGGCAATATATGAGCTCCTAATGCTGCTGCCAACTCCTGGGTGTGTCTTTCAGGCAATATATGGGCTCCCTATGCCGCTGCCAACTCCAATGTGTTTTTCAGGCTATATATGGGCTCCTAATGCTGCTGCCAACTCCTGGGTGTGTCTTTCAGGCAATATATGGGCTCCATTTGCTGCTGCCAACTCCTGGGTGTGTCTTTCAGGCAATATATGGGCTCCTAATGCTGCTGCCAACTCCTGGGTGTGTCTTTCAGGCAATATATGGGCTCCCTATGCTGCTGCCAAGTCCAGAATGTGTCTTTCAGGCAATATATGGGCTCATGATGCTGATGCCACCTCAAGGCTCTGTAATTGTTCTGCTCTGCGACAGCGCATCTAATAGCGACGCCTCTGATCTGCATGTCATACTTCTTTACAATATTATTTCACTAACCCAGCATGCATCCTTTGCATGTTACAGCCAAGCAAAACGTTCTGCAACCTTGTGGAGGCTCTCGGACTCCCAGAAATAGCCATTTTTAATAGCGATTCGTCGCAAATAAATTCAATTAAAACAATTTTTCCTGGAAAATTCTGCGAATCAGCCAAATCGAATTCTTCAAAACTTCGCTCATCTCTATCTCCTAGCAACAGCTGCAGTGAACTTGCTGCAGGCCTTTTCACAGGCAGGTGGTGTACATGGCGGTAACAGTTCTGTGTGTGTGAGGTGCTGCTTCTGTGATGAGACCACCAGCTGACTCAATAAATATGCAAAATCTCTACAAAATAAACTAAACTGACCAAAGAAAAATTTTCCTCTGAATGTGCAGGCACATATAAAAGATATTAAAGCGGAACAAAACCCAGAGTGGTCGACCCTCGAGTCTAAGAGACTCCAGCGCCGGCCACTGGCCTTCCCCTGGGGCATGCCAAATTGGGATGCCCCACTGTGTGAAACACAACCCGTGTCACCACAAAACCCTCCTTTTCCTGGGTTCCATGGGGATGTAAAGAGTAAATCTGAAACCGAAAGATACAATATGATACAATTGTGAAAAATACTAAAATTAAAAAAGTTTAAGTGAGTTGGATTTAAACCCCACACCCTATACTCGACTACACCACACTCACCTAAACCATTATTGCATGGCCTCACTTCACACTTTGCCCCATCCCCTCCTCTTCCCTCCAGCTTTGAGTACTGCTCACACTGAGACAGCAGTGAGGCCAGTTCTCCTCCGCATATCACATAGTTCATTCCTAGGTGACAGGACTCGTCACCCAGGCACTACTTTAAACATCTCCTGCTCCACAACGCTAGCATATTGGCATTTAGCACCAACACAGTTTAGCTAAGCCAACCAGGGAATGGTCAACAGTGTCAAAGGCTGAGGATAGATCAAGAAGAATAAGAATAATGACCTTTGGTTTTAGCAATCAACATATCATTAGTGTCCTTAGTAAGGGCAGTTTCAGTGGAGTGATTAGGGCGGGATCCCAATTATAGGGAATCGAGTATGTTGTTGGTAGATAGAGTGGGCATGTTGTTCCACAGGTTTGGTTGAGAAGGGGAGTAGTGAGATAGGGTGGTAGCTGGAGAGGACAGAGTGATCAAGAGAGGGTTTCTTAATTAGCAAGTGATAACTGCATTTTTCTAAAAGAAAGGAAAGGTGCCAGCGGAGAGTGAGGTTCTCAAAAATAACTTTTACTGGTTTACCCATTTCATTAGTCTTGATTAACTGTTGCAGACCCAGCAATATTCTGAAAAGCAGTGTTAATCTGCAAAACTTGTTATGGTCTGCTTGTACATTTGCATTCAAGTCCTGATGTGCCGTCCTTTGTGCCATTAAGTTTTGGGGACCAACTGAGCACTGGGAAGGCATATAGCACCTCCCAAGGCTAAGCCAAGGCTCAACTATAGGTGAACACAGTAGTGCTAGATTGGGGGTTAGCACCTAACCTAACGTAATACAGTGTTGGCCTACACTACTCACACCACTACTGCAAGTTCCTCCTTGTAGGTTAAGGTGCACATGCAAAAACCAGACTCATGACAAGTCCTCCAATGTGCACCTCCTTAATAGAGAGAGAGCAATAGGGGTCAGAGCCATGGGTTTCATATGAATTCCAACTCTGTTCTGCAACGCAGCATTACATGATTCATGTTTCTCTGCCAGACTAGCCAGATATCGACACTATATGAATCAGCTTGTTTAGGCACCTACTAGGGGTGATGTCAAATGATGATGACCTGGTAGGAACCATAACAGTACATGAAAATCTTGGTAACAGTGATCATATAGTTGTATTCAACATAAACTGTAAGAAATGTTTTCTGTCTGGGAGGCAAAAACACTGAATTTTAGGAAAAAATGGGAGTGCTTAAAATCAATTATGAGTACCCACATTGCAAAATACATTCCCGGCAATAAAGAACAAGGAAAGGGCATTTCAAATTTGCAAGACTGAGCTCTCAGCTGTAACCCTTGAATAGCATAAAGCAGTAAATAAAGCATGTAAGAAAGAAATAAAGTTGGCAAAAGCACAAAATGAAAAAAATGGGGCTAAAGAAAGAAAAGCCAGCCCAAAACTTTCTTCAAAGAAATCTTAATCTGCACAGGTCATTGTCCTTATTAATGAGAAAGGGGAAGGTGTAGCTGTTAAATAGGTATTAAATAGGAGTCAATACAGGAGATGCTACTAATAGCAACACCTCAAGTATAATAGTCAATAAGCTAAATATGGAATATCATCCAAGAAAGACTAATTAATTTAAATGTTACTTTCACTCAGGAGTTCTTAAAGAACTCAGCTGCGTTATCTCATCACCCCTGTTCTTGATCTTTAAAGACTGGTATAGTGCCAAGGGATTGGTGCAAGGCAATTGTGGTGCCCATTTTTGAAATGGGCTCTTGGTCTTCTCCGTGTAAATACATGTATGTAAGTTTAACATCTATAGTGGCTATGGCCCTTATTCATCAAGCGATAGCGCCAGGTAGTGTCTGACGAGCGCCAGGTACTGCCAGCTAACGGCGGCTACCGACTCAAGTACGCCCGGCGTCGGCCACAATGACGCATTTATCACGCTAAATGCGGCTAGCGCCGGCGAGAGCGTCAGCTAGCGCGGGATTCATCATGTAGCCGACTGCAACGAACAGCGCCGCTGCTAATCCCATCACAGCGACAGGTATGACCTGGCGCTCCCTGGCGTTGTCCAATGCATTTCAATGGAGCAATCTTTAAATAATCATAATTAATTGCTATTTTTTTTTTTTTTTTTTAATGTCAAAAATTCTGTGACCACTTCTGCAATGTTAGGATTTTTTTTTAAGTACAAAAAAGAAAAAAAGAAAAATTGTGCAGAATTGATATTACAGGTCTGATATTAATGTATTCATATTACAAAATGTTTAGAAAAACTTGTATAATTTTTACATTAAAAAAAAATGGTTGTTTGGGGGTTAAAAACTACTTTACACACATCGCCGCCAGCGCTCTGGTGTTTAAACAAGGAATTCACAGCGCGAGAAATTTTTGAGCGTGATTTGTTAATGAATCTGCAGCAAGCCGTTCGCTCTGGCCATTCGCTGTCAGGCGCACCCATACAACGCGGAACCTGTGAAACATCGACCCCTAACCCCATATTCAACATTACCGCACACCGACTGAGTCGCTGTCAACAAGCAAACCCCGGCCAAGCACAGCGAATACTAGCTGGCGCTGTGAAAATCACGCTACTGACGCTCATCTGTCGCTACCTGGCGCTATTAATGAATCGGCCTCCCCGAAGTGACTACATGAAAGAATATGTAACTATGCAATGCAATGCATTATAAGTGACAACCAGCACGGTTTAACTAAACACAGAAGCTGCCAGACTAACGTGATTGGCTTCTATTAACAGGTGAGTACAAGCCTGAACATAGAAGTGGCAGAAAATATAGTTTTTCGGGATTTTGCAAAAGCATTTGACACTGTCCCTCATAGGTGCTTATTGGGCATTCTTCATGAGTAGAAAATACAGGTTGCAACTGGATTGAAAACTGAGTATCATGTGCAGAGAGTTGTGGTTAATGATACCTACTTTGAATCATCCCCGGTTGTAAGTGGTGTGCCACAGGGTTCAGTGCTGGGCCCACTATTAATGCACTATGTCTTACGACATAGAAGATGGATTTCATGGCACTGTCTCTATTTTTGCAGATGACACAAAGATATGTAGCACTGTGCAGTCTATTGAAGATGTTCACAAGCTTCACGCTGACTTGGACACTTTGAATGTCTAGGTATACAAAGTTCAATGTGGAGAAATGTAAAGTCATGTACTTGGGTATAAATACCTGAAGGCCACATATGTCCTTGGGGGAGAAAAACTGGGAGAATCACTTGTTGAGGTGGATCTCGGGGTACTGGTGGACCACAGGCTAAATAACAGCATGCAATGTCAAGCAGCGGCTCCCAAGGCTACCAAGATATTTTCATGCTTTAAAAGAGGCATGGGATCACAGGATAGGGATGTCATTTTTCCTCTTTACAAGGCATTGGTGCGCCCTCACCTGGAATATGCCATCCAGTTCTGGGCATCACTTCATAAAAAGGATACTTTGATAATGAAAAGGATGCCGAGGGGAGGGCACCACACTAATAAGAGGAATGAAGGATCTTAGTTATAAAGAAAGATTATAGGAATTAAATCTGTTTAGTCTTTAGAGGAGGTGTCTAAGGGGGGGACATGATTAACTTGTATAAATATATAAATGGGCAATAGAAAAATATGGGGAAACACTCTTTCAGGTAAAATCCTTTCTAAAGACAAGGGGGCACTCCCTTTGACTGGAAAAAAAAAAATTCAATCTCCAGAGGTGACAATCATTTTTTATTATAAGAACTATAAATATGTGGAATAGCTTCCCAGAAAAGCTTGTTACCGCATTAACAGCTGACAGCTTTAAAAAAGGATTAGATGCTTATTTAGAAAAAAATAATGTTAACAGTTACTATTAGCTGTTATCAGTAAAAAAATAAAAAGTAACTTTCCCCGACCCTGACTCTTGGTTGAACTTGATGGACATATCTTTTTTCACCTGCATTAACCATGAAGATGTCTGAGTTTGGATATCCATTCTGTAAGTTCTTAAATATGTCTCCTGACAAGGAGCAAATAACGCAAAGATCTATTGTAGCCTCCCTCTACCTCACGTATTTGCGGTTTATTTACTGACTAATAGTAAATAGTTTGCACTTTCTGACCTGTTTTTTCCCCATGCCTTTTCTTACATTTTTATTGGCCTTTTTCATGTTTACTGGCTTTTACTGTATAGAAGTAAGTGGTTTATCGTTGCTCTTTGTATAATATGATGTCTGCAAAAGAAATCTAAGCATTCTCAAAAGCTTGCTAATATATACTCATAGGTATATAGGTATCTGCAGAAGGTATCAATTTTTACTATTCCCCATAGCTAATACAGTATAACAGTGTACTATTTAGCTAAACCAGTAAGCTGAACTTGGGTATCTTCATTGACAGCAGGGCCAGCGTCAGCACTGGGCTTACTAGGGCAGGTTTCAGGGCTCCTGCACCTTGAGAGGGCCCATCTCACATGCTGGTTATTTATTTTTTTAAAGGCACCCTGATGTGAAAAAGAAAAACTTTCTTTCCCTTCTTCAGGGAAACTTAGTTCTGTCTTTCTTTCCCTTCCTTCTTTAACTTTCCTTGATTCTTTCTCTCTATTCCTTTTCTCCTTTTTCCTTGTCCTTCCCTGAATTTCTTCTTTCCTTTAATTAATTATCTTCCTTTCTTTCAATTCATTCTATTTGTTCCATCTTTCTTTTCGTTTATTCCTTCTTTCTATCTTTACTTTATTTGTATATTTTTTATTCTATCTATCTATCTATCTATCTATCTATCTATCTATCTATCTATCTATTGATTTATCAAGGTCATATCTAGTTAATTAATATATCTCCCCATTGCATATATATCTATCTCTCCATTCTATATCTATCTATTTATCTATCTATCTATCTATCTATCTATCTATCTATCTATCTATTTGTCCACCCCATAGCTATCAGCCGGTTTATACTGTAAGTTTGATTACAGTGCTGCCTTCTGTATCGAAGGAGTCTTTTGGTTTTTCCTTTTGCTCACAGATGGTCATCTCTTTAGTTTCTCAAATTAAAGATTCATTATAAACACATGCCTGTGAAACTATTTTTGAGCAAAGCTTAGATTTGCTTTCTATCATATGGTCTTTTTCAGTTTCCACAGACCCAGCAGTTTTATTTGAAGTTGTACAATCCTCTGCCTTGTCTGCAGTATTTCCCATACGGTCAGTTTTCTAGAAACCGATCTTTCAAGTTTTGAAGGTCTGCCTTCTGGTGCTTAAAAGTATCTAAATTCAGCTTGCACAAAAACTCCTCTACAAGTCAGAAAGATCTTAATAAACAGTTTGACCACTTGACTGATTGGCTAGCACATAATACCAGGACTGGACCAAGGGTGGAGGAGACCCATTGTCAGAAACTCTGGTTGGGGCCTGCATACTGTAATTTTTCTCTTGAAGTAGATATCTAGCCATAACACAACCCCCCACCCTTCCACCTTTTCCTGTCTCTGAGTCAGGACTGGGTCTTACAACAAAAACATCATCCAGGATCCCCACTGTGTGTGCTTCCCTCTGCCCACCTTGCATATGACACACACCCAGACCAGTCAAAAGAAGGGTTAATTCTTTGACACACACATAAGGATCTATAGCTGGAATGAAGGGGAACTCAGCATGCAGAGAGGATGCATTACCAACTAAACAAGATATATGCAAGTTACAACAGTTATTGTGCAAGTGATACAACATTCAGAAGTTTATTGGGTACAATTTGTATAATAAACTTTCATTTAATAATGAATGCTTAATCGAATAATGAGCAATATGCCTCAATTGAATAACAAGTCATATGTAATTTGAATTAATTACATGTAATCAAAGGTTTCATACTCCAATTCAATGAGTATTAATTCTCTGTCATGACCTCATATACATCACGCCAGACTGGCATTATACATAATCCACCTACAAATCATCACCATACTGTGAGACACAGAGAAAGGCAGAGAACAAAGGCTCTTGCCTAAACCAGGCAATGGTGCCCCTATGCATTAGACAGCCATCTTCACTCCTGTGCAGTGTTAAAACTTTTCTTTGCTAGTGGGAATGTCCCAAACAAAAATGTTGTTAGAGCTAATCCTCACAAACAACAAGGTGCAAGATGGCTTAGCCGAGAAAGACCAGTGGCCATCTTGTATGTTTACTTTGTTATTGGGAGTGGCCAAGCACCCATATGCAAAAACCTTCCAGAAGATACTGTGATCTAGTGGAAATTTCCGCTCAGGTGGCTTCATGCCTAATATACCTGTGTGAAAAGCTGGGAGCAGAGAATATAACAAGAACTGTAAAAAGTCGTTAGAGCAAATCCTCACAAACTACAAGGTGCAAGATGATTTAGCAGAGTAAGATCAGTGGTCATCTTGTATGTTTTATGCTCAAAACAGTGGTTCAATTATGCTAATTATGGTAATTATGGTTTGGGGTAGCCATTAACTAGGGATGAGCGAATCGATCCGGACGAACCCGGATTCGATCAGAATTTCATGAAAAATTCGATTCGGATCGAATCCGAATTTCCCCGCGATTCGATCGCTCGAAGTTTTCCTTTAACATCCATTCATTTACATTTACAGGCATTCTAAGATGGCGGACGGGACATGTCCAGACATCAACCCCGCGCCAGTGCAAGCTGGGACAGTCACATGCAGCCTATCAGCAGCCAGCAAGCCCGGTGACGTCACAGCGCTATTTAAGTCGGCCATCTTGCTTTTCCTTCCTCATTTCTCTATTGCATTTGTGAGAGACAGAACGCTGTAGTGAGGGAGAGAGGCAGTTAGACAGGCAGGGACAGACAAGGACAGGCTGGAGACAGGCAGGAGACAGGCAGGAGACAGACAGAAAGTCAGCGAAAAACAGGGAAAGTTAGGAAAAATCTGAGGCAGTCACAGGGAGATTTTTTTTTTGTCATCCAGCCTGAGTGTTTGTTACTGGCTGGCTGACAGGCTTTGTTAGCGTTTTCAGGCTGCTTATACTAACTAACTGTGCATATATACTGAACTGATCTTAAGTCTGCTGTGAGGCATCCTATTCTGTGACTACACCAGCCTCTATTTAAGACCATATAACCATTTGCACTTATTCTAATTGAAATTAGGCCTGATAAAGACACTTTTGCTGTGCATAGCACTACTGGTCCCTGCCAGGTGCACTCCTTTTTGGGGCATCCCATTCTGTGACTACAGCAGCCTCTATTTAAGACCATATAACCATTTGCACTTATTCTAATTGAAATTAGGCCTGATAAAGACACTTTTGCTGTGCATATTCTTACTGCTGCCTGCCAGGTGCACTCCTGTTGGGGCATCCCATTCTGTGACTACACCAGCCTCTATTTAAGACCATATAACCATTTGCACCTATTATAATTGAAATTAGGCCTGATAAAGACACTTTTGCTGTGCATAGCACTACTGGTCCCTGCCAGGTGCACTCCTTTTTGGGGCATCCCATTCTGTGACTACAGCAGCCTCTATTTAAGACCATATAACCATTTGCACTTATTCTAATTGAAATTAGGCCTGATAAAGACACTTTTGCTGTGCATAGCACTACTGGTCCCTGCCAGGTGCACTCCTTTTTGGGGCATCCCATTCTGTGGCTACAGCAGCCTCTATTTAAGACCATATAACCATTTGCACTTATTCTAATTGAAATTAGGCCTGATAAAGACACTTTTGCTGTGCATAACACTACTGGTCCCTGCCAGGTGCACTCCTTTTTGGGGCATCCTATTCTGTGACTACACCAGCCTCTATTTAAGACCATATAACCATTTGCACTTATTCTAATTGAAATTAGGCCTGATAAAGACACTTTTGCTGTGCATAGCACTACTGGTCCCTGCCAGGTGCACTCCTTTTTGGGGCATCCCATTCTGTGACTACAGCAGCCTCTATTTAAGACCATATAACCATTTGCACTTATTCTAATTGAAATTAGGCCTGATAAAGACACTTTTGCTGTGCATATTCTTACTGCTGCCTGCCAGGTGCACTCCTGTTGGGGCATCCCATTCTGTGACTACACCAGCCTCTATTTAAGACCATATAACCATTTGCACCTATTATAATTGAAATTAGGCCTGATAAAGACACTTTTGCTGTGCATAGCACTACTGGTCCCTGCCAGGTGCACTCCTTTTTGGGGCATCCCATTCTGTGACTACAGCAGCCTCTATTTAAGACCATATAACCATTTGCACTTATTCTAATTGAAATTAGGCCTGATAAAGACACTTTTGCTGTGCATAGCACTACTGGTCCCTGCCAGGTGCACTCCTTTTTGGGGCATCCCATTCTGTGGCTACAGCAGCCTCTATTTAAGACCATATAACCATTTGCACTTATTCTAATTGAAATTAGGCCTGATAAAGACACTTTTGCTGTGCATAACACTACTGGTCCCTGCCAGGTGCACTCCTTTTTGGGGCATCCCATTCTGTGACTACAGCAGCCTCTATTTTAGACCATATAACCATTTGCACTTATTCTAATTGAAATTAGGCCTGATAAAGACACTTTTGCTGTGCATAGCACTACTGGTCCCTGCCAGGTGCACTCCTTTTTGGGGCATCCCATTCTGTGACTACAGCAGCCTCTATTTAAGACCATATAACCATTTGCACTTATTCTAATTGAAATTAGGCCTGATAAAGACACTTTTGCTGTGCATATTCTTACTGCTGCCTGCCAGGTGCACTCCTGTTGGGGCATCCCATTCTGTGACTACACCAGCCTCTATTTAAGACCATATAACCATTTGCACCTATTATAATTGAAATTAGGCCTGATAAAGACACTTTTGCTGTGCATAGCACTACTGGTCCCTGCCAGGTGCACTCCTTTTTGGGGCATCCCATTCTGTGACTACAGCAGCCTCTATTTAAGACCATATAACCATTTGCACTTATTCTAATTGAAATTAGGCCTGATAAAGACACTTTTGCTGTGCATAGCACTACTGGTCCCTGCCAGGTGCACTCCTTTTTGGGGCATCCCATTCTGTGACTACACCAGCCTCTATTTAAGACCATATAACCATTTGCACTTATTCTAATTGAAATTAGGCCTGATAAAGACACTTTTGCTGTGCATAGCACTACTGGTCCCTGCCAGGTGCACTCCTTTTTGGGGCATCCCATTCTGTGACTACAGCAGCCTCTATTTAAGACCATATAACCATTTGCACTTATTCTAATTGAAATTAGGCCTGATAAAGACACTTTTGCTGTGCATAGCACTACTGGTCCCTGCCAGGTGCACTCCTTTTTGGGGCATCCCATTCTGTGACTACAGCAGCCTCTATTTAAGACCATATAACCATTTGCACTTATTCTAATTGAAATTAGGCCTGATAAAGACACTTTTGCTGTGCATAGCACTACTGGTCCCTGCCAGGTGCACTCCTTTTTGGGGCATCCCATTCTGTGACTACAGCAGCCTCTATTTAAGACCATATAACCATTTGCACTTATTCTAATTGAAATTAGGCCTGATAAAGACACTTTTGCTGTGCATAGCACTACTGGTCCCTGCCAGGTGCACTCCTTTTTGGGGCATCCCATTCTGTGACTACAGCAGCCTCTATTTAAGACCATATAACCATTTGCACTTATTCTAATTGAAATTAGGCCTGATAAAGACACTTTTGCTGTGCATAGCACTACTGGTCCCTGCCAGGTGCACTCCTTTTTGGGGCATCCCATTCTGTGACTACAGCAGCCTCTATTTAAGACCATATAACCATTTGCACTTATTCTAATTGAAATTAGGCCTGATAAAGACACTTTTGCTGTGCATATTCTTACTGCTGCCTGCCAGGTGCACTCCTGTTGGGGCATCCCATTCTGTGACTACAGCAGCCTCTATTTAAGACCATATAACCATTTGCACTTATTCTAATTGAAATTAGGCCTGATAAAGACACTTTTGCTGTGCATAGCACTACTGGTCCCTGCCAGGTGCACTCCTTTTTGGGGCATCCCATTCTGTGACTACAGCAGCCTCTATTTAAGACCATATAACCATTTGCACTTATTCTAATTGAAATTAGGCCTGATAAAGACACTTTTGCTGTGCATAGCACTACTGGTCCCTGCCAGGTGCACTCCTTTTTGGGGCATCCCATTCTGTGACTACAGCAGCCTCTATTTAAGACCATATAACCATTTGCACTTATTCTAATTGAAATTAGGCCTGATAAAGACACTTTTGCTGTGCATAGCACTACTAGTCCCTGCCAGGTGCACTCCTTTTTGGGGCATCCCATTCTGTGACTACAGCAGCCTCTATTTAAGACCATATAACCATTTGCACTTATTCTAATTGAAATTAGGCCTGATAAAGACACTTTTGCTGTGCATATTCTTACTGCTGCCTGCCAGGTGCACTCCTGTTGGGGCATCCCATTCTGTGACTACACCAGCCTCTATTTAAGACCATATAACCATTTGCACCTATTATAATTGAAATTAGGCCTGATAAAGACACTTTTGCTGTGCATAGCACTACTGGTCCCTGCCAGGTGCACTCCTTTTTGGGGCATCCCATTCTGTGACTACAGCAGCCTCTATTTAAGACCATATAACCATTTGCACTTATTCTAATTGAAATTAGGCCTGATAAAGACACTTTTGCTGTGCATAGCACTACTGGTCCCTGCCAGGTGCACTCCTTTTTGGGGCATCCCATTCTGTGACTACAGCAGCCTCTATTTAAGACCATATAACCATTTGCACTTATTCTAATTGAAATTAGGCCTGATAAAGACACTTTTGCTGTGCATAGCACTACTGGTCCCTGCCAGGTGCACTCCTTTTTGGGGCATCCCATTCTGTGACTACAGCAGCCTCTATTTAAGACCATATAACCATTTGCACTTATTCTAATTGAAATTAGGCCTGATAAAGACACTTTTGCTGTGCATAGCACTACTGGTCCCTGCCAGGTGCACTCCTTTTTGGGGCATCCCATTCTGTGACTACAGCAGCCTCTATTTAAGACCATATAACCATTTGCACTTATTCTAATTGAAATTAGGCCTGATAAAGACACTTTTGCTGTGCATAGCACTACTGGTCCCTGCCAGGTGCACTCCTTTTTGGGGCATCCCATTCTGTGACTACAGCAGCCTCTCTTTAAGACCATATAACCATTTGCACTTATTCTAATTGAAATTAGGCCTGATAAAGACACTTTTGCTGTGCATAGCACTACTAGTCCCTGCCAGGTGCACTCCTTTTTGGGGCATCCCATTCTGTGACTACAGCAGCCTCTATTTAAGACCATATAACCATTTGCACTTATTCTAATTGAAATTAGGCCTGAGAAAGACAATTTTGCTGTGCATAGCACTACTGGTCCCTGCCAGGTGCACTCCTTTTTGGGGCATCCCATTCTGTAACTACAGCAGCCTCTATTTAAGACCATATAACCATTTGCACTTATTCTAATTGAAATTAGGCCTGATAAAGACACTTTTGCTGTGCATAGCACTACTGGTCCCTGCCAGGTGCACTCCTTTTTGGGGCATCCCATTCTGTGACTACACCAGCCTCTATTTAAGACCATATAACCATTTGCACTTATTCTAATTGAAATTAGGCCTGATAAAGACACTTTTGTTGTGCATATTCTTACTGCTGCCTGCCAGGTGCACTCTTGTTGGGGCATCCCATTCTGTGACTACACCAGCCTCTATTTAAGACCATATAACTATTTGCACCTATTATAATTGAAATTAGGCCTGATAAAGACACTTTTGCTGTGCATAGCACTACTGGTCCCTGCCAGGTGCACTCCTTTTTGGGGCATCCCATTCTGTGACTACAGCAGCCTCTATTTAAGACCATATAACCATTTGCACTTATTCTAATTGAAATTAGGCCTGATAAAGACACTTTTGCTGTGCATAGCACTACTGGTCCCTGCCAGGTGCACTCCTTTTTGGGGCATCCCATTCTGTGACTACAGCAGCCTCTATTTAAGACCATATAACCATTTGCACTTATTCTAATTGAAATTAGGCCTGATAAAGACACTTTTGCTGTGCATAGCACTACTGGTCCCTGCCAGGTGCACTCCTTTTTGGGGCATCCCATTCTGTGACTACAGCAGCCTCTATTTAAGACCATATAACCATTTGCACTTATTCTAATTGAAATTAGGCCTGATAAAGACACTTTTGCTGTGCATAGCACTACTGGTCCCTGCCAGGTGCACTCCTTTTTGGGGCATCCCATTCTGTGACTACAGCAGCCTCTATTTAAGACCATATAACCATTTGCACTTATTCTAATTGAAATTAGGCCTGATAAAGACACTTTTGCTGTGCATATTCTTACTGCTGCCTGCCAGGTGCACTCCTGTTGGGGCATCCCATTCTGTGACTACACCAGCCTCTATTTAAGACCATATAACCATTTGCACCTATTATAATTGAAATTAGGCCTGATAAAGACACTTTTGCTGTGCATAGCACTACTGGTCCCTGCCAGGTGCACTCCTTTTTGGGGCATCCCATTCTGTGACTACAGCAGCCTCTATTTAAGAGACCATATAACCATTTGCACTTATTCTAATTTAAATTAGGCCTGATAAATACACTTTTGCTGTGCATAGTAGTACTGCTCACAGGTGCACTTCTGGCTGTTGGGGCATCCCATTCTGTAACATAGCATTCCCCCTCTTTATTTACACTAAGCAGCTCTCTTATTTACACTAAGCAGGCCTGTTGGAGGCTGAGTGTTACTGCTCACTTTTGGTGTTCATTATATTCTGTTTCATATAGACCCACCGCTGCCCGGGGGTTCTTAAAATATCACCTACTACCACGCCAGTTAGACTGTGTCGGGCAGACAAGTGCCTGGAAGTGAAAAGAGGAGTGGCAGAGGCCAAGATTCCGCAGGCAGAGCTCGCATCAGACTGGGGGCCAGTAGCAGCAGGAGTCACGCTGAGAGACCTAATCTGCCAGTATCTGCTAGCGGTCGGGTCTCCACCAGTAACGCATCTGCCGTGGTAGATTGGTTGACGCGCTCATCAACATCATCACAACTTACGTCTGAGACCCCCAGTCTAGGGTCGGTAGGTTCCTCTGACACAACCCTGAGTTGGCATGCCCCGAGAGCAGTCCCTGTCCTCCCAGTGCCTCTGTCCTACGCCGTTCCATCCCCCAGCGACGTATCCTATGCTTTGGGTTCAGCTCCACTCTTTAGTGAGGAGGACGATCAGATACAGGAGGACAGTCAGCAGCTACTGCCCAGCCAAGAAATGGAGGTGGCTTCTTTAGCTAGGCAGACAAATAGTGATGTGGACAGTGTCGTGGGTGCTGCGAGCGTTCCAGCTCCTGCGCCAGACACTGTTGACGAATCCACGAACATCAGTGACGTACAGCCACAACTCGGTGATAATGATGATGACGATGAAGCCGATCGCACTTGGGAGCCGGGTGATGAAGGGGCTTCATCGTCATCATCAGGAGAAGAGGGGCGCAGGTTGCCCCGGAGTCAGCAGCTGAGGCAGCAAGGTGGTAGCAGTCAGCATGGGGGCACAATTCCAAAGGCTGGAGCTGGCCGGGGCTAGGGTAGAGCACCTGCTGTGCGGCAATCTACCTTATCGGGAGGTAGTGGAGCAGGGGTTCCTGGAGTTGGCAACAGCAGCATTGAATCAGTGAGGCCAGGGGGTGGGAAAAGTAGCTACTCGGCAGTGTGGCAGTTTTTCCTGAAGCATCCGCAGGAGGGTAACATGGCCACATGCAAGATATGTAGGCAAAAGGTGAAGCGTGGCCAGGGTCCAAATGTTGGCACCACGGCCCTGCGTCAACATATGATGCGTCACCATAAAGCGACCTGGGAGAACCAAGGCTCCCAAGGGGTGGTCTCCAGTCTGCTTCCTCACCAAGTGAGCTCCCAATTTCTGCCAGCCAAGGCTCCAGCACCTCAGCCGAAGGCAGCTGTGCGTCATATCCCATCCTCTGTCGCTCCTGCTCCTCCTCCTCCTCCTCCTCCTCCAAGTCATGCATCCCGCCAGCAATCCATCAGCGAAGCCATGTCCAAGAGACAGCAGTATGCGCCCACTCATCCTACGGCGCAGAAGCTGAATGTGCTCCTGTCCAAGTTGCTGGTGCTGCAGTCGCTCCCTTTTCAGGTGGTGGAATCTGCACCTTTCAGAGAACTGATGGCTTGTGCCAAGCCGAGGTGGAGAGTCCCAAGCCACCATTTCTTTGCCAAGAAGGCAGTACCAGCGCTGCACACTTTTGTTGAACAGAAGGTGGGCCAGTTCTTGAGCCTGTCGGTGTGTAGCAAAGTGCATGGCAGCGCCGACATCTGGAGCTGTAACTACGGTCAGGGACAGTACATGTCGTTTACGGCCCACTGGGTGAATGTGGTCCCTTTGCAGCAGCAGCAGCAACTTGGACAGGTCACGCCGCTTCGGCCTCCGCGCTCCCTGCCCGTTGGGCCTGTGACACCGTGCGACTCGGCCTCCTCATCCTCCGCCATCTCCTCACCCTCCACTGTAGGCTCAAGTCTCAGTGCCCCTCCAGTCTACCATGTGTGCAGGGCACGGAGGTGTCACGCAGTGCTTCACATGGTTTGTCTTGGCGAACGGAGTCACACAGGGGAGGAACTGCTTAAATGTATTCATCAGGAAATCCAAACATGGCTTACTCCAAGAAAACTTTAAATGGGAATCATGGTTACCGACAATGGGAAGAACATTTTGTCTGCGCTGCGCCAAGGAAGCCTGACCCATGCCCCCTGCATGGCTCACGTCTTCAATCTGGTTGTCAAGCGGTTTCTGAAGTGTTCCCCCCATCTGCAAGACATCCTAACAACTTCAAGGAAACTTTGCATGCACTTCAGCCACTCATACACCGCCAAACACACCCTTCTTGAGCTACAGCGTCAGAATGGTATCCCCCAACATAGTCTGATTTGCGATGTTTCCACCCATTGGAATTCCACCCTTCACATGTTGGACCGATTATATGAACAGAGAAAAGCCATCACGGATTTCATGATGATCCAAGCAGATAGGGGGACTCCCCTGTGTAACTTCAATGTCAACCAGTGGCAGCTCATACGTGACACCTGTCGTTTGCTCAGGCCCTTTGAGGAAGCCACTTTATTTGTCAGTCGGCAGGATTACGGGATGAACGACGTGATTCCACTGCTTCATGTACTACAGCACAGGTTGGAAACCATGGCTGGTCAGGGCACTGGAGACATGGCGTTTACATCTTACGGCCACATGAACCCCATTGGAGCTGAACTGGAGGAGGAGGAGGAAGAGGAGGAGGAGGAGTTGCCCAGCGAAACACAGTTTAGGCTTGGCGAAATGGCTGGTTTATCTAGTCAGCGGACAGGAGAGGAGGAGCAGGAGCAGCCGGAGGAGCTAGAGGTTTTTGAGGAAGGCGAGACAGAGGACCCGGGCACACCGTGGCAGTATGCAGTGGAGATGGAGACAGGTAGTCCATCCGAGTCACTTGCGCAAATGGCACGAAGCATGCTCACGTGCTTGTGTAGTGACCCCAGAATTGTTTCCATCTGTCGGCGGGATGACTTCTGGCTGTCCACCTTATTGGACCCTCGCTTCCGGCACAAAATGGGGGCATTTTTTAAACCCACCGAGAGGGAGAACTACTACAAAGACATTCTACGTAGGCAGTTGGCCGATGCCTATCTGCGCCATGGTCCATACTCTCGCAGGTCTGACTCGAGGGGACCTCTGCGCTCACCTTCCACTGCCATGGCCGCTGGGGGGGTTGGCAGGAGCAGCAGCAGCAGCTCCATCAGCAGCAGCAGCCTCAGTCTTCAGTCGCTAATGAGTAGCTTTCTACACCCGCATAGTGAGGCTACTCATGAGCAGCAGGAAGACCTGGAGCAGGACCTGAACCAGCAGGTCATGTCATACTTTGACATGACCATGCCAACACACCTTGAGGATCCGCTGGACTTCTGGGCAGCCAAACTTGATTTGTGGCCGCAACTAGCAGAGTTTGCCCTGGAAAAGCTGTCCTGCCCGGAATGTAGCGTGCCATCTGAGCGGGTGTTTAGTGCGGCGGGGGCCATAGTTACGGCGAGGAGAACTCATCTGTCAACTAAAAATGTGGAGAGACTCACCTTTGTCAAAATGAATCAGGGATGGATCAGCCAGGATTTCCACCCACCAATGCCTGATGCATGCGACTAGATTCAGCATGGTGCCACGTTTTACACTTTCCAAATGGTGCAAAACATATTTATGTCTTTAGGCCAATTTTTAGGCTCCTGCTGATGTCAACTCCAGGGTGTGAATCATCCAATTTTTGGGCTCCTGAAGCCAACCCCAGGGTCTCTTTAAAGTAATGTTTGGGCTCCTGCTGCTGCTGCCAACTCCAGGGTGTGATTCATCCAATTTTTGGGCTCCTGAAGCCAACCCCAGTGTCTCTTTAAAGTAATATTTGGGCTCCTGCTGCTGCTGCTGCCAACTCCAGGGTGTGAATCATCCAATTTTTGGGCTCCTGAAGCCAACTCCAGTGTCTCTTTCAAGTAATATTTGGCCTCCTGCTGCTGCTGCCAACTCCAGGGTGTGATTCATCCAATTTATGGCCTCCTGAAGCCAACCCCAGGGTCTCTTTAAAGTAATATTTGGGCTCCTGCTGCTGCTGCTGCCAACTCCAGGGTGGGTATGATTCATCCAATTTTTGGGCTCCTGAAGCCAACGCCAGTGTATATTTGGGCTCCTGCTGCTGCTGCTGCCAACTCCAGGGTGTGATTCATCCAATTTTTGGCCTCCTGAAGCCAACCCCAGTGTCTCTTTAAAGTAATATTTGGGCTCCTGCTGCTGCTGCCAACTCCAGGGTGTGATTCATCCAATTTTTGTGCTCCTGAAGCCAACTCCAGTGTCTCTTTAAAGTATTGTTTGGGCTCCTGCTGCTGCTGCTGCCAACTCCAGGGTGTGAATCATCCAATTTTTGTGCTCCTGAAGCCAACTCCAGTGTCTCTTTAAAGTAATATTTGGGCTCCTGCTGCTGCTGCTGCCAACTCCAGGGTGTGATTCATCCAATTTTTGGGCTCCTGAAGCCAACCCCAGTGTCTCTTTAAAGTAATATTTGGGCTCCTGCTGCTGCTGCTGCCAACTCCAGGGTGTAATTCATCCAATTTTTGGCCTCCTGAAGCCAACCCCAGTGTCTCTTTAAAGTAATGTTTGGGCTCCTGCTGCTGCTGCTGCCAACTCCAGGGTGTGATTCATCCAATTTTTGGCCTCCTGAAGCCAACCCCAGTGTCTCTTTAAAGTAATATTTGGGCTGCTCCTGCTGCTGCTGCCAACTCCAGGGTGTGATTCATCCAATTTTTGGGCTCCTGAAGCCAACCCCAGTGTCTCTTTAAAGTAATATTTGGGCTCCTGCTGCTGCTGCTGCCAACTCCAGGGTGTGATTCATCCAATTTTTGGGCTCCTGAAGCCAACCCCAGTGTCTCTTTCAGCCAATGTTTGGGCCCCTGCTGCTGCCAACTCCAGGGTGTGATTCATCCAATTTTTGGGCTCCTGAAGCCAACCCCAGTGTCTCTTTAATGTAATGTTTGGGCTCCTGCTGCTGCTGCTGCCAACTCCAGGGTGTGATTCATCCAATTTTTGGCCTCCTGAAGCCAACCCCAGTGTCTCTTTAAAGTAATATTTGGGCTCCTGCTGCTGCTGCTGCCAACTCCAGGGTGTGATTCATCCAATTTTTGGCCTCCTGAAGCCAACCCCAGTGTCTCTTTAAAGTAATGTTTGGGCTCCTGTTGCTGCTGCCAACTCCAGGGTGTGATTCATCCAATTTTTGGGCTCCTGAAGCCAACTCCAGTGTCTCTTTAAAGTAATGTTTGGGCTGCTCCTGCTGCTGCTGCCAACTCCAGGGTGCGATTCATCCAATTTTTGGCCTCCTGAAGCCAACCCCAGTGTCTCTTTAAAGTAATATTTGGGCTCCTTCTGCTGCTGCTGCCAACTCCAGGGTGTGATTCATCCAATTTTTGGCCTCCTGAAGCCAACCCCAGTGTCTCTTTAAAGTAATATTTGGGCTGCTCCTGCTGCTGCTGCCAACTCCAGGGTGTGATTCATCCAATGTTTGGGCTCCTGAAGCCAACTCCAGTGTCTCTTTAAAGTAATATTTGGGCTCCTGCTGCTGCTGCTGCCAACTCCAGGGTGTGAATCATCCAATTTTTGGGCTCCTGAAGCCAACCCCAGTGTCTCTTTAAAGTAATGTTTGGGCTGCTCCTGCTGCTGCTGCCAACTCCAGGGTGCGATTCATCCAATTTTTGGCCTCCTGAAGCCAATCCCAGTGTCTCTTTAAAGTAATATTTGGGCTGCTCCTGCTGCTGCTGCCAACTCCAGGGTGTGATTCATCCAATTTTTGGCCTCCTGAAGCCAACCCCAGTGTCTCTTTAAAGTAATGTTTGGGCTGCTCCTGCTGCTGCTGCCAACTCCAGGGTGTGATTCATCCAATTTTTGGGCTCCTGAAGCCAACTCCAGTGTCTCTTTAAAGTAATATTTGGGCTCCTGCTGCTGCTGCTGCCAACTCCAGGGTATGAATCATCCAATTTTTGGGCTCCTGAAGCCAACCCCAGTGTCTCTTTAAAGTAATGTTTGGGCTCCTGCTGCTGCTGCCAACTCCAGGGTGTGATTCATCCAATTGTTGGCCTCTTGAAGCCAACCCCAGTGTCTCTTTAAAGTAATATTTGGGCTGCTCCTGCTGCTGCTGCCAACTCCAGGGTGTGATTCATCCAATTTTTGGGCTCCTGAAGCCAACTCCAGTGTCTCTTTAAAGTAATGTTTGGGCTCCTGCTGCTGCTGCCAACTCCAGGGTGTTATTCATCCAATTTTTGGGCTCCTGAAGCCAACTCCAGTGTCTCTTTAAAGTAATATTTGGGCTCCCGCTGCTGCTGCTGCTGCCAACTCCATGGTGTGAATCATCCAATTTTTGGGCTCCTGAAGCCAACCCCAGTGTCTTTTTAAAGTAATGTTTGGGCTGCTCCTGCTGCTGCTGCCAACTCCAGGGTGCGATTCATCCAATTTTTGGCCTCCTGAAGCCAACCCCAGTGTCTCTTTAAAGTAATGTTTGGGCTGCTCCTGCTGCCAACTCCAATGTGTGATTCATCCAATTTTTGGCCTCCTGAAGCCAACCCCAGTGTCTCTTTAAAGTAATGTTTGGGCTGCTCCTGCTGCTGCTGCCAACTCCAGGGTGTGATTCATCCAATTTTTGGGCTCCTGAAGCCAACTCCAGTGTCTCTTTAAAGTAATGTTTGGGCTCCTGCTGCTGCTGCCAACTCCAGGGTGTGATTCATCCAATTTTTTGCCTCCTGAAGCCAACTCCAGTGTCTCTTTAAAGTAATATTTGGACTCCTGCTGCTGCTGCTGCCAACTCCAGGGTGTGAATCATCCAATTTTTGGGCTCCTGAAGCCAACCTCAGTGTCTCTTTAAAGTAATGTTTGGGCTCCTGCTGCTGCTGCCAACTCCAGGGTGTGATTCATCCAATTTTTGGCCTCCTGAAGCCAACCCCAGTGTCTCTTTAAAGTAATATTTGGGCTGCTCCTGCTGCTGCTGCCAACTCCAGGGTGTGATTCATCCAATTTTTGGGCTCCTGAAGCCAACTCCAGTGTCTCTTTAAAGTAATATTTGGGCTCCTGCTGCTGCCAACTCCAGGGTGTGAATCATCCAATTTTTGGGCTCCTGAAGCCAACCCCAGTGTCTCTTTAAAGTAATGTTTGGGCTCCTGCTGCTGCTGCCAACTCCAGGGTGTGATTCATCCAATTTTTGGCCTCCTGAAGCCAACTCCAGTGTCTCTTTAAAGTAATATTTGGGCTCCTGCTGCTGCCAACTCCAGGGTGTGAATCATCCAATTTTTGGGCTCCTGAAGCCAAACCCAGTGTCTCTTTAAAGTAATGTTTGGGCTCCTGCTGCTGCTGCCAACTCCAGGGTGTGATTCATCCAATTTTTGGCCTCCTGAAGCCAACCCCAGTGTCTCTTTAAAGTAATATTTGGGCTGCTCCTGCTGCTGCTGCCAACTCCAGGGTGTGATTCATCCAATTTTTGGGCTCCTGAAGCCAACTCCAGTGTCTCTTTAAAGTAATGTTTGGGCTCCTGCTGCTGCTGCCAACTCCAGGGTGTGATTCATCCAATTTTTGAGCTCCTGAAGCCAACTCCAGTGTCTCTTTAAAGTAATATTTGGGCTCCTGCTGCTGCTTGCAACTCCAGGGTGTGATTCATCCACTTTTTGGGCTCCTGAAGCCAACCCCAGTGTCTCTTTCAGCCAATGTTTGGGCTCCTGCTGCTGCTGCTGCCAACTCCAGGGTGTGATTCGTCCAATTTTTGGGCTCCTGCTGCTGCCAACTCCAGTGTCTCTTTAAAGCAATGTTTAGGCTCCTGCCCCTCATAGTGATGCCACTTCAACTTTCTGCAATTGTGCCGCTCTGCGATTCTATTAGCGATGCCTCTGATCTGCATGTGATATTTATTCAAAGTATTATTTAACTAACCCAGCACGCATCCTGTGCGTGTTACAGCAAGGCAGAATGGTTTACAACCCTATTGAGGCTCTAGGAGGCTCAGAAATAGCCGTTTTTAATAGCGATTCGTCGCGAATTTATTCGGGTCGAAGCGATTTTTGTCGGAAAATTCGGCGAATCAGTTGAATCGAATTTTTCAAAAGTTCGCTCATCTCTACCATTAACCTTTAACTATTTTATATACTGCCTAGTTTCTACTTGCTCCCATAATTATACCCATTATATTAGTGTTTACCCCCAAGATGCCTTAATGTTGCACTACCTTCACTTTCTTTTCCCTTGCCCAAATAGTTTTCAATGATCTAGCGGGAGGTGGTAGCGGGGAGCGGACCTGTGGTTCACCATACACCACGCATACACCCTTATTAAATTATCTTGTCACTTAAGGTTTTTGTTTTTGCTTTTGATTATTATTTGTTTGTAAATTGAATGATCAAATGAACTTTTAATCTTAGCACTAGCACTTTATTAATTTATATTGAATGATTTTATCACGGCACAATCTGCACATTGCTGGCAGTTATAATGGGGCAACAGATTTTTTTAGTAGTAGAGCCATGCATCATCGTTTCAGGACTTTGTTTTTATTTTGGCTAGCTCGAAGTTTGAAGATTCTGCTCCAACCTCTGTCTAAGGTTATCCGGGTTTCAGGATTGATGACACACCTATTGCGGGGGGGCCTCATACACTTTAGGACCCCACCAGTGTTTCTGAGAGTGGGAGCAGGGCATTCTGAATGGATTTGCTTTTTTGTCTTAAAAATGCCCTTAACTCCATTAGCACTTGGGTTGCCTTGGTTACAAAAGCATAACCCTCAGATTGACTGGGCTGCGAGGCAGATTACTAAATGGGGCCGGCCAAGTTTCCAGTCCTGTTTGGAAGTTCCAGTGCGTGCCACACAGCTGTTCCCCAATGGGGTTCTAGGCCCTTATCATGAATTTCTCGACATATTTTCTGAGAAAGCGGCGGATGTTCTTCCGCCTCATAGGTCCTTTGACTGCCCCCTAGAACTTCTTCCGGGGACTATGCCGCCCAGTGGGAAAATCTATAATTTGACCCGGGCAGAAAACAAAGCTGTGAAAGATTACATAGCTGAAAATTTACAGAAGGGGTTCATCCGGGCATCCACTTCCCCGGCTGGGGCGGGTTTTTTCTTTGCTGAAAAAAAAGATGTAGATTACCGGGGTTTGAATAAAATAACCATTAAAAATAAATACCCCCTTCCTCTGATTGATGGGTTATTTACACAGATCATTGGGGCCCAAGTCTTTACCAAGTTGGATCTACAGGGGGCCTATAACTTGATAAGGATCCGTCAGGGTGATGAATGGAAGACCGCCTTCAACACCCAAGATGGGCATTACGAGTAACTCGTGATGCCCTTTGGTATGTGTAATGCCCCAGCAGTCTTCCAGGACTTTGTAAATGAGATTTTCAGACAGCATTTAGGTCGCTTTGTAGTAGTGTACCTCGATGATATTTTGATTTTTTCATCCTCTTTAGTGGAACATTGTGAACATGTTCGCCTTGTCTTGCAAAAATTAAGAGAGAATTGCTTATACGCTAAACTCAAGAAATGTGTATTCGAGGTTCCTGAGGTCCCTTTTTTAGGGTATATAATTTCTAATACTGAGTTATCTATGGATCAGGCCAAGGTCAAAGCTGTACTTGAGTGGGAGCGACCTAGAGATTTAAAGGGGCTACAAAGATTCCTGGGTTTCGCCAACTTTTACAGGAGAGTTATTAAGAACTTCTCCACCCTAGTAGCAACTGTCACAGATCTCACCAAGAAGGGGGACTTCCCATCATCCTGGCCGGAACGATCCATTCAAGCCTTCAGAAAGTTAAAGGAAGTCTTGCTCTGCCTTGCCCCTTGGTTTTGACGTTTACGGACTCTTGTGCAGGAACTGTTTTGGGATACCCCGCAGTTCATCCGTCTTTATTGTAAGCCAGCAATCTTTGCGCCAGTAAGTTCTGGGGGCAACCGAGTCTGGAGAGGCATAATCCGTGTCTCCAGCAAGCGGGGGCTTGTCTATAGGCACAAGAGGCGGTGGAGATTGGGGATTGTTGGCTCACGAGAGAAGGGTGTCCAGGGGTCCCTGACAGTATAGTTGTGATACATAGATCAGTAGAAATAAAAATATATATTTTTTTAACAACTGTCGTAGTCCACGTGGGGGCCAATGACAGAATTCATGGGAGATGGAGGATCCTTAAGAATACATAAGGAATTAGGCACCAAGTTGAA
Organism: Gastrophryne carolinensis; assembly: GCA_027917425.1. Lineage (NCBI taxonomy): Eukaryota > Metazoa > Chordata > Amphibia > Anura > Microhylidae > Gastrophryne > Gastrophryne carolinensis. Next base: position 379,516,748 of record CM051236.1, read on the forward strand.
GAGAAGGACCTCCAAGGTTGTATTCTCTGGAATACTGCTAGTGCCATGCGCTACACATGAACAACAGTGGGAACTTAGAGAGTTAAATGCATGGCTCAAGTCCTGGTGCAGAGCAGAAGGATTTGGGTTAATAGAGCACTGGGCTGACTTTTCATTGGGGTACAAACTGAATTCTACAGATAATGTGCACCTGAATGTGGGGGGGCTGCTGTGCTGGGTAAGAGGATACTAGAAGGGGTGGAGAGGTATTTACTACAGATGAGGGGGGAGGGCAAGAAAGAAAATAAAGGGGAAGATAGGTTACTTAGGGGACAGCATATGATGGTGGAGAGTTAGAAGGGGGGGGGGGCTGCTATGATGGATAAGGAGATCCATGTGTGCAAACCAGCAGCTAAAAATTAAGCGGATGAATTTTTTTCTTCATTTTTTTCAGTGATTTGGCCGGCTTCCTAGGCTCCGAGGCATTCATCTTGCAGCGTTTGAGTTTATATACCAATTTTGAGAGTGGTGAGCTGAGTGGTGGTCGGCTTCTGGGTATGTGTGTTTATTCTTCTCAAGGTATTTGCCGTTTTATGTTGTGTTGCTACTTGTTGTGGATGCCTAGTTTTATCCCTGCCCTGCATCACTACTACTGTGCTCATGTGTATTTAAAATGACCCTGCTCCCTGTCGCTAAGCAAACCCCTTCTCCATGTGTACTGCCTTCTGTTTTGCTTTATTGCTCAGTGGTTTGCCTTAGGCAAACTAAATTGTTGCCTCCTACAAAATGTGTTGCCCAATCTCCTACTGGTTCCATTTAGGACTTGGTTTATGCTGGTTGTGTGTTTTGGTCATTAATTGGTGTTAACATTAGTTTTTGATGTCCTTTTAGGTGATTCGGGTTATCCCCGCCTCCCTGGCTTCTAACCCCCTTTTGAAGTCCCCAGACAGACAGCCAGGGGCCTTATAATCATGGCCACCACCGCACTTGGGCTGTTGTGGAGCGTGCATTTGGCCTATTGAAGTCGCAGTTTCAGTGTCTGGACCACACAGGGGGTGCCCTCCAATACAAGCCCGACAAAGTTTTAAAATCATCATGGCCTATATTGACCTCCACAATTTTGCCCAACCCCTGCTGTGGCTCCCTAGATACATGGCCTGCTGCATTCTGGTACCCTGAGCCAGACTGCCCAATCTGTTTAGCAGCATTAAGTTGACCACTCGTTTTTGTTTGCCCCCTTTTGAATTTTTGCATGTGAAATGAAAACAGCCAAAACAAGTTAATGTTTTAACAAGGGGATATTGCCACAATGCACCCCTCTATGGGTGGCTCAAGGGCAACACAGTGCCCACATTTCTGCAAAATATAGGTTTGCTCCTCTGCTCCTCTGCAAAAACAAAAGATTTCCCCCCAAAATTCCTCAGCCATGATTAGTGGCCATGAAGTGGCCTGGCTGATACTCTCTGCTGGTTGGCATGCCTCAGGCAGAGGCCACATTCTTGGAATTTACTGGTTTGCCCCCACCATTTTGCCCAGCAGAGCTTCCAACATGGTTGTGGCACAGCTGCTTCTCTACCACTGCATCCATGCCCCCCTGGATCTTCCTGGTGGGACGGCACACCACTTTAAAATAGCGGGTGGGGTTGCATCTAAAAGTGTGGTTATTGGCCCGCAAGTTTTTCTCCATGATTTGGCACCACTTTAACAAAGACAAGAAGTGCCTGGGCGCAGGGTGGGGCTGACTTCCTCCCATCCATTTGTTGGAGGTGGTGTGCCTGTGGCTGCCAGTCTGTTGTTGTGGGTCAAGGTTGGTGGAGGTGGGGTTTGCCACAGTGGCAGGTGTGGCAGCAGCTAGAGGAGGCATCAGCAACATATTCTTGGTGTGGTCCACACTTTCCTGGCTGTCTTGCTGTACATCCAGTAAAGGTGCAGTATGTTTTTGAGAAAGAGAATCATTCATTATTGGGTCCCTGAATGTGCCCACACAGTCCCAAAATGCTTAAAGTAATGTGGGCTCAGCCGACTCCTCCACCCTGCCCCTGGTTCATTACAGACACACAACTACCTCATCAGTGTCTGTGCCTTCTGTGTGGCCATGACCTTGACAGAGGGTCTGGGGCAGCTATGGCAGGCGGTGCAGCTGTTGGCACAGGGGTTGCCTCTTGAACAGTGGAAGCTGCTGGCTGGTTGTTTGCTGCAAAGCCAACGTAAAAGCAATGGCGAGATCAAGCATAACTTGTAAGGACTCCTGCCAATATTCCATCAGGATTACACCCTGGGCCCCACAAAATCCCTTTGCTGCAAATTCAATGGTCTGCCTTACATCTAAATAGTTGCCCATAACATTTGTATGTTACTTGCCCCACCATGTGTGTCACAGGCCAGCTCTCCCACTTTGGACATGCCAGTGGCCAGTCATGTTGCTGTGTTTTGCTTGGGTTCCTACCCACTCCCCTGTGCCAATCTGCATTTTGCAGCCAACTCTTAACACTGGTAGGCACGTGCTCAGTGTCGCAGGTCCCGACACCTTCTGGTAGGTGTTGGGATCCTGTTTGCAACCTACAAATAAAAATTTATGTGGAGAGTAATTTAATTTGAATTTATGAGGCCCAAACATCCCTCTGCTCACTCAGAACTTCCTGTCTGGTGCTGATTTTCCTCCGGACAACCATTTTGAGGGTGTTCTATTTCTTTTTGGCCTGCTCGGCATCTTTGGGCTCAGGCCCTGCACCCGTCATGTTGCGGGCAATATCTTCCCACATCTGCTCCCGCAATGGTTTGGGGGTAGAGTGGGACCGCGACCCAGCCAGGTGGTCATAATTTGCAGAAACACCTCCAGCTGGGCGTCATTTAACTAGCCACTCAGTTTGCCCCTGGTAAGATTGTGACCAGTCTGGTTGGCTGATGTTGGGGTCTGCTTAGTGGTATGTTGGGTAGAAGGGGAGCCACTGTGGGCATTCCTAGGCCCAGAAGGACTGGATCGCAGGATACTCGCCAGGGAGCCAGCAAGCCCAGCTGTGGCTCTGCTGCTGTGCCTTTGGCTCTGCCGTTGACTCACATCGCACTGGGGCCCACAACTGGGGTTCACAAAGGGCTCCTGTGTCCCGATCGGTGGATGTAACATGGTGGGCTGTGCTAGGAGCCCAGGGAGGTCTGGGTGTGGGTCCCCCGCTGCTACTGCCTCACACTGCTGTGGGTGACCCGCTCAGAGTAGGTAGTGTGGAAGGGCAGCAGGGGGAATGCCTGTGGGAGGAAAGGTGGGGCCTCGGGCTTTGGCTGGGTACTGTGGATACCTCGATCATGCCTGGGTTCTGGGTTCTGGGGGCTGCGGTGATGCCTGAGTTTGGGCATCTGGAGATTCAAAAGAAGCACTGGCCTCAAAGTCCGTGGGTCAGGTGTGTTCTTTTATACGTGAGTGGCTGGTTAATTGGACCTCATTTGTGTATATTTTACAGACCAGCATAGGTGCAAGCACACTTCGGAGGTTTCCAGGCCAGCACCGATACAAAGGAACAGCATGGCACCTACAGTATACACCAGGAAGCAGCAGGAATATATTCTGAGAGTAAGTGTCCATGCTATGCCAAGTTATGCTATTTGTCTACGCAGGTGTGCCACTTTACAATCAAGCAAAGGTGAGTACAGGTCACAGACTGGAGTGGCGAAATTTGAACGAAGGCACATGGTGGGGCACACAGTAATGACAAAGGCCTTTCATTGCAAGTGGTTCAATAGGCCCAGATTATTGTGCAAATCCACATGTGCCATCCGGCCTAAGTAAGCCCACGATTGCAATCCACCAGTACTGTTGGATGGGAGAGCTGGGTCCTCCATGTGGCTACTCAGTATCAGCGAGCACTATCCAACAGTAGTAGCGGAGGGGAGAGTTAGGTGTGTAATTTGGCCTAAGTGTCTCTGCAACAGCAATCCGCCAGTACTGTTGAATAGGATAGTTGGGTCTGCCATGCGGTTATGCTGTGTCAGCGACCACTATCAGACAGCACTAGCAGAGGGGAGATCTGGCCTATGCAAACCCATGTATTTGTTGTTTGCACTGTCAGGCACCAGTTTTTAAAGGGGCAGCTGCCAGCATGTGGACCTCAAGCCAAATCAAACTGGGAAGGAGAGAAAATAACTCTGCAATTTGTTTGTTGTCTTTGAAGACTTTCATTGAACAACAATATGACTTCAAGCCCAACACCCATGAAAAGAGGATGTTGGCAGAGGAAGTGGCAGCCCATCTGAGTGGCGAGGGGACATCGCCTAACACTCACACACAAAATTTTTAAGTATTGGCCAGACCTCAAACGATGAAAGTTGCTCCCGGTGCGATGGTTCTCTGTCCAGAACTTCCCAGGTAAGTGGATGTAATAGAGAGAAGGTAAGCTCTCAGGAAGAACTTGTAAAAATGACTTTGAAATCTCTATTGTAGCAGCGGGGTTCTGGCTGCGCATCAAGCCCACCCGGAGGCAAGGGGTCAACCAGGGGTGCAAAGAAGACGGGGTGTGGGTGTAAGGCTGCGGCCCCGAACCCTGCCAATGTCCTCGAACTCCTCAACTGCCTCCCCACCACCAGCCACTGAACACTCTCACGAGTGGGCTTGGAGTCACACACAGTCCTGCAGCAGTCAGGTAGGCCAATAGTTCAAAAACAATCCAATTGTGTGAAGGAATGGCCAAATGAGATATATGCTGAGTGCTGTTGTGTTGTGCTTCTATTTCCATGTAGAATCTTCAGCGGGAGAATACGCCACGATGGGGCCACCAGATGGGTCCGGCCCCAGACCACTACACAAGCTGTAGTAAAACAACACATGCGCCGACTGGTTACAGCAGGTTGAGTTTCATTACTGACCCAGAAGAAGGGATGGAGGAGGGTGGTCCCCTACAAGAGCGCAAAACAATGTTAGCGTAAGTAGGCTGAATGTGGGAGGCCATCTCCAGCCACACATGTTAAAAGAGGTGTTAATATGATTTTATTCTGTCTGTACGATGCCGTATTGGTCCAAAATAATTTAATACTTTTAATGCTCTTAATATTTCAAATACTGTTTTTAAAAAATATAATATAAAATAGAAAAAATAAATAAACACATTATTGTGCAAAATGTCGAGGCTGCCTGGTGTCCTTTAATATTCAACACAATTCAAGCAGGGGTAGCAGCTCCAACAGGGGTGGGTAATGGTGTGTGGTAAGAGAAGGTTTCCTAAGGTTGTCTAGCAAAAAAAGGTGAGTAGAGCTGGTTGTAAGCAGACGACATGGGAGGCCAATGAATGGAAAAACTGAGAGAAGGTAAGTGTCTTGAATGACATGCACACTACATGGGATGCCACACTGGTCAGGGACATCTGGAAGAACCATTAAATAAGAAAAATAATTGTTATGATAGTTTACATTTTTCATAGAGTAATGTGAAAAGTAAATATTAATTGAAAAATGCACAAGACAAAATACTTAGTGATGCTACTATGTATCGTTATTCACAACAGCATCCCTTTTGATTTAAGTAATCCACCTGGGATGGTGGGATAGTAGTTTCCAATACTTCCATGGAAATCTTCCAGAGGTGAACATATCCTGACAAAAGGAACAAGCTATTAATGGCGAGTCAGACAGATCGATACCGGGCCCTTCCCTTTTCAATATTTTATTAAATGCCTTCACACTGTCCTTGAAAGAGGATGTCCAGTTTTGTGAAGAGACTGTGCAGCAACATGAAGAAAAAAAATAAACAAGGTTATAATAAATTATTAAATGTCCTAAACCAAAGGAGAAAAAAAAGCTTTTTATAGCATTTAGTAGTTTAAATGAAATGTCTTATTTAAAATAAAAAAAAACAACAATTAATTTCAGTTAGCCTGCTGGATACTGGTACTCCCCCCCCCCCCACATTATTTGATCCCCCGAAAAAAGACATAGGCATCCAGAATCTCTAAACCCTTATAAACAAATTAGAAACTCCCTCCTCCCCTCGGGGCTTAGGCTCCATCTCAGCCCCTTAGAAATGCTAGTTAAAATGTAAAGTCGTAGGACATTGGTTGGCACCCTATGGGACCAAACACCACTGTTTGATATAGTTCCTAGACCTCCGCAGACTTTCTCACAGGCCGTGAGCCTCCTGAAATTACATGAAGTCTACCTATGTGTACGTTAGAACTTGCATACCCCAAATAAATAACTGGTTTTCGATTAATGTACACTGCAAGTTCATAATTCCATATAAAGTACTAGTACCGGTATGTCTAGATTTATACTTTGCAATTATGTAGCAAGAGCAGGCACTCAGCAGGGGTTATATCTAGTGACAGACCTTGTGTCTCCATGGCTGCTTAGGTGTTATTCTTATCAGGTGTGCCTGGTGTGCCTGTCAGGCATGCTATGCATTTAATGTGATACTATACCCAGAAATATAGTTATGTCACCTTCTATCCACAGCCCAGTGCCCCAAAACAGCCTGTGTTTCTTTTTTTCACTAAAGCCTTTGCTCAATATTTATAAAAACACTAACAGGAAGCAACATGATGGTAAATGGAAGCCATATGCTAATTACTTCAGTTCCCACTAAACTGTTAATGTTTGGCATTAATGGCATATAGGGTGAAGTGCTCCCCATTGCTGAGCTGTGTGTACTGTAACTCAAAGTATCATCACTGAGAAGCATCAGGGGAAAGGGCTGCTTGGCCAGGGAGCAATATGGTCATCTGCATTAAGTTCATGCTGTTATGAAAATTGAACAAGGGCTTTGGTAAAAAAAAGGAATCACAGGCTGTTTTGGGGCACTGGGCTGGGGATAGAAGGTGAGAACATAACCTTCCTTTTTGGGTATAGGATCACTTTAAATAAGGGCTATAGTTTACCAACCAGAAAAAGCCATCTGAGATATTATGACCTGTTCCTGACAGCTGGGTTATTGGCATTGTAGATGAGGTCTTGTTTACAGATGAGCAGGTCATAGAGGTAATATATATTCTGTCATATTCCTCACACCCTTGACCAGCACACTTTTACAACTTAAAGTATCAAGGATCTAGCAATACTATTAGGGTATTCAGTCTGCATTGCACCTAGGCATTTGTCTTCTTGTCTGGTTACACATGTAGAAATGGACAATGGGAATCAGTCTTGGTTTGAACTTATTCCATCACTGGAGTGTAACAGTTTTGCAATGTTTTGCATTATAAATATATTAAATTTTTTGCGTTTGAGACATACTATCAAAGGTTTGTGGACAATCAGTTATTAAAGAATACTATGAGAATTAGACAGATTAACAACCCAAAAGTGTCTACAGCAGATCTGCCATCATCTACAGCTCGCTTCATGCCACATTCTCCTGTATTACTGAAATTTCATGCTGCTTTCCTGAGCTTAGGCACAGGTTAAAGGGATGAGGGGATGAATAAAAATGTAGGACGTTTAATCATCCCTTGTCTCTTGGTGTGAATACTAAAAACATAATAGTGGATCCCAATAAGTACACAATTGAAAGATTTTTTTTTAGACCGAAGCTGCTTTTACAGTCATGACCCAGATGGCAATGTGATTAGTAACAAAATGTCATAGCAACTGCATAAAGTTTCCTTTGATTTTAGTAAATATGACATTTTATGTTGTGATGGAATGTCAGTTTAATGTGCAATTCTACCAGTAAATGCCACAACATAAGAAAAGGCACCATAAGCATTATATGTAAAGGGTTGCCATACGTTTCCATTTCTTTTTTTGTTTAAATGTACGTAATGGAAATAAATGCAAATGAATCAATGGTATTTTATAGAACAATACAAAAATACCATTTTGTGATTACTCACCTTTAAAATGGGTATTATAAGTATGTCACACACCCCGCTTCCACTATTCATGACATATGGGTTATAGTCCAGTAGAGGGCGAACTTCTGCAGAGATGAAAGCAAAAAAGAAGCCCCTCCCGGTCCATAAATACCTGGGACCTCCCACACATTCCCCAGTATATGACAGCAGTAAGGGGACCAGCAAGAGCTAATAAAACATTCTTAACCATAAAAAGGTTCACCATATAAAGGATCCAGAATACAAAAGGGCGGGATGAAGCGGGGTGTGTGACATAATTATAATAACAATTTTAAAGGTGAGTAATCACAAAATGGTATTATTCCAAGTATGTCACACACCCCGCTTCCACTATTCATGACATATGGGACATCCAATAGCAGTGTCCGTCATGGGTGGGGATCCAAATACAGCAAAAAAATGCACCAACCACTGCAGCTTGCAGAACCTTGCGGCCAAAAACAGCATCCGCTGAGGCCCAACATCAACCTTTGAAAACTTTGAAAAAGTATGAACGGAAGACCAATTAGCAGCCTTACAAACTTGTTCAACAGAAGTCTGGTGCTGAAAAGCCCAGGAAGCCCCAACAGCATGAGTAGAATGAGCAGTGATTTTAAAAGGAGGAACCCTCCCCTTAGCAGAATAGGCCCCAACAATGGCATGGCGTATTCATTTACTAATGGTAGACTTGGCGGGTGCCAAACCTTTTCTGGGCCCAGAAAGCACCAGGAACAAGGCGTCCATCTTACGAAAAGGAGAAGTAGCAACCAAATAGTACTTCACACAACGAACCACATCCAGAGAGTGCAAAACCCTCTCCTTGTCATTGCTAGGCCTAGGACACAAGGAAGGGAGAACTACATCCTGATTGAGATGGAAGGCAGAAACCACCTTAGGAAGGAAATCTGGTTTAAAGTGAAAAACCACCTTATCCTGGTGTCTCTCAAAGTAAGGGGCCTGAATAGACAGAGCCGCCAACTCAGAGACACGGCGAACAGAGGTAATAGCCACCAAAAAGGCAACCTTTTGAGTGAGCATAGAAAGAGCCACAACCTGCACAGGGGCAGCCTGTACTGATCTACCGCCAATCTTACGACGTCTGGAGGAAAGAAGGGAGAGGGGGGACATGATTGAGACCTTTAAATATGTGAAAGGATTGAATAAGATTCAGGAGGGAAGTGTTTTTAAGAAGAAGCTTAATGATAGAACAAGGGGGCACAACCTGAAGCTAGTCGGGGGGAAGATCAGGAGCAATGTTAGAAAATATTATTTTACAGAAAGAGTAGTAGATGCTTGGAACAAACTTCCAGCAGAGGTAGTTGAAAAATCAACAGTCACTGAATTTAAACATGCCTGGGATAAGCACACATCTATCCTAAGATAAAGAGTACATACAGTATACACATAAGGCCAGACTAGATGGACCGTATGGTCTCCTTCTGCCGTCAACCTTCTATGTTTCTATGTTTCTATGTCTGCGAACCAAACCTGTCTTGGCCACCTTGGGGCCACCAGAATTGCTGGTGCCCCCTCTAGAGCCAGTTTGCGCACTACCTTGCCCACCATGGAGAAGGTGGGAAACAGGTACAGAAACCCCAGATCCCTCCAGGCAAGGGACAAGGCATCCATTGCCAGGGCCAGAGGATCCTGAGACAGAGATACAAAGGTTGGGAGCTTGTGTTTGTGCCGAGAGGCAAAGAGATCCACCTCCGGAGTCCCCCACTTGTGACACAGGGCCCGAAGCACCCTGTGGTTGAGAGACCATTCCCCTCGGCGAGAGAATCCCCGGCTCAGGGAGTCCGCCTCCGTGTTGTCCACTCCCGGAATGTATACTGCCGAGATGCAAGGAACATTGTTCTCCGCCCATGTCAGAATCAGAGAGACTTCTCTGAGGGCACTGCTGCTGCGAGTCCCTCCTTGGTGATTGATGTAAGCTACCGCAGTACGATTGTCTAATCGAACCTAAACCGGTAAACCCTGTAGGTGAAGTGTCAGACGCGACAGAACCAAGCGGATAGCTCTGAGCTCCAAGACATTGATGGGGTTGTGAGCCTCCTGAGGACCCCACAACCCCTGGAACTGATGATCTTTCCAGAAACCCCCCCAGCCCGACAGGCTGGCATCCGTGTTAACCGTCTCCCAACGAGGGGGGCCAGGAACGATCTGCCCCTCATCAGATTGCTTGATTCCAGCCACCACTGAAGGGACTGCCGAACCCTGGGAGACATCAGAAATGACTGATCCAAGGACTGTGGACATCTGTCCCATTTCAGAAATAGATGGAGTTGTAGCGACCTCATGTGGAATTGAGCAAAGGGGACTGCCTCGAAGGAGGCCACCATCAAACCCACCCAACCCTTCCCTAGCCGAATGGAAGGGCGAGGGTTGGTCAGGAGAACACGTATCAGATCCTGAACCCTCTGCACCTTTGGCTGAGGTAGGAACACTCTGGTCTGACTGGTATCCAGATTCATGCCCAGAAAGGAAATCTCCCTTGATGGGGAAGAGAGAAGACTTGGGGTGGTTGATCACCCATCCGAACCTCTCCAGCGTCGTCAACACCGTCCTGGTGTCCAGCTCCGCCTGGCAGAGGGAGGAAGCTGTAATGAGCAGGTCGTCCAGATATGGCACAATGCGAATGCCCTGGGCTCTGAGCAGGGCCATAATGCCCGCCAGAACCTTGGTAAACACCCTTGGTGCCGAGGTCAGCCCGAACGGGAGGGCCACAAACTGAAAATGCTGATCTCCGACCACAAACCTGAGAAATCTCTGGTGTGCTGGGAAAATTGGTACATGAAGGTAAGCATCCTTGATGTCTATGGACTTCATGAAATCCCCCTGATGAAGGGAACCGATGGCTGAGCGCAGAGTCTCCACGTGGAACCTCTTGGTTCTGATGAACCTGTTGAGAAGCTTCAAATCCAGAATTGGTCTTATGGAGCCATCCCTTTTTGGAACCGTGAAAAGGTTGGAATAATAGCCCCGGCCTCTCTCTCAAAGAGGCACCGGGCATATGACCGCCATGTCCAGGAGGTTCGTTACAGCCGACAGCAGCCCCTGCGCCGCCCGAGGATCCAAAGGCACCCGAGACCTTAGAAATCTGGGAGGAGGCCAGTACTCGAACTCCAGTTTGTACCCAGACAAGACCACTTCCAATATCCACTTGTCCATAACTTCCCGGGCCCAAACCTGGAAGAAGAGCCGCAGCTGCCCCCCCCCCCGTCCCCATTGCTTGGCAGTGGGCTTGGGCTTGGAACCCCAGGTAGAAGCTGGACGGGCACGTCCTCTGCCCCTGTTCCAGGAATCACCTCTGAAGCCAGAGTAGGCAAGACCTCTGCCCCCTCTGGCACCGCGAAAGGAAGGATTGAAGGAGCTTGCCCCCCAAAAAGAGCGACGCTGCCTCTTACGCTGAGGTAGCCTTCCACCTTTCGCCACAGAATCCAATTTGTCTCCAAACAGCCGCGTACCCAGGAAGGGCAAGCCAATAAGTGACTTCTTGGCCGCAATGTCAGCCGCCCACTGGCTTAGCCAGACCGATCGCGCATGGCCACAATAAGAGCCGAGGTTCTGCTACACATGGTAATAGTGTCGTCCATAGCCGACAAAACAAAATTCATGAACAATTCACACCTCTTAATGGTTGTGAATTCAACGCTGTCCGGGTTTTGAGTTGGGTCCCTACCACAGCCACGAGTGCAGATGCACAGACAGGCCGCAAGGTTGAACCCACACTGGCAAAGGCATGACATGCCATCTGATCAATGCGCTTGTCCTCGCCATCCTTAAGGGTAGTAGCATCAGGAGTATGAACAACGGAGGTGTTGGCCAATCCTAAAACGGGCGCATCAACCTCGGGAGGGGAAGACCAGCGCTTCACCGCATCCTTCGACAAGGGATACTTTCTATCCCATCCCTGAGGAACACCGGGAAGCCGACTCGGCCTCTCCTATTCTCTAAGAATCATGCAGTCAAAATGATTCTGATTTGGAAACTCCAAGCGGGGCTTAGAGAACCCAAAGAATTCCCCCTTCTTAGTAGGGACCTCCGCTGGAGGGGAAATATCCAGAACCTCTAAGAGATGGGCCAGGACCTTGGGGGTATCAACAGCATCCCCCAGCACCTGTCCAGCATTCGAATCAAGGAACTGCAGTTCCTCAGTCTCTGACTCCTCAAACAGTTCCCCCTCCTCAAGCGGGGAATAATCAGCCCAGTCAGGGGAGTCATAATCATCAAAATCAATTACCGGCGTAGTCAGTGACAGATGCCTTCTCTTAGCAGGGGCCTTTTTGCCCACTGAGCTAGAAATAATTTTCTCGAGGTTGGCCAGCCGAGCACAGACCTCCGAGTGCGACTCCCCACTAATGACAGGGTCACTTGGGGTACAGATAATGCGGGGTGGGGTAGGCGATGAGGCGGACGGCCCTGACCCAGAAGCCTGGGAACCAGACTGCCGCATTATGGCCTGTTGTGTACAAGGTATGCAAATCAGTACATTTTACCCCGTAAGGGGTACCCCACAACCCACACATATCCGGGATTGTCCCGAAGGGAGCCTGGTATCCTGTGGAGCCTCCATATGGTGATTTTTTAAGGTAGTCGCAATGACCAGAGGGAATTACGCTGGTAAGCAACCCGGGATGCCCCTTTTTTGTCCCGAGTGGGAGGATTTATAAGTGCCCCAAAATACTGCTAGGGACCCTAGGACCGGGAGAAACCCCTTTTAAGCAATGCACAGGGAGTCCTCCTGAAAGACACAAAATATGGCCATAAGCACATGAACACCACAGAATAATAATATACATGTAATGAAACATAGTGGCAGAGGGGGGCCAGCGCTGCCCCAAGTGTGATTAGAAGGGGAAGCCCGGCAGGGCACTCACACACACCGCAAAATGGCGTCCAGTGCAGCAGCAGGCCCCGTGACAGAGAAAGGGAGAAGAAGAAGGGGCGGGCCAGCGCGGATCATGCTCCGCGCCAGGCCCCGCCCCCTACCCTCCTAGTCCAGCAATGTGGATCCCAACAATGGGATGGGCCCGCAAAGGCACCAAACAGAAGTGGGGGCGGGCCGCGGCAACGCACGAGCGCCCGGCCCCGCCCCCTCACAACCGGCAGCAGAGCGCAAAGCGCGAAACATGCAGCAAAAACGCACAGACACACTCACACACACATGTAACAAGGTGAAAAATATAAGCACAATGCCTCCCCCCCCCCCCACTCGAGGGCATCCGAGGGGACCCGGAAGGGGGAGAATCCCTCACCGTAACGTGCCAGGGAAGGGAATGGGGACAGGGCATCCCAAATCGGGATCACCAACCCAGAAGCCGCCTACCCCCTTGTATGGGGTCTCACGGGAGAGCATGGCTCCCTAACACCTATAAGGTGAAGCCTACCATCACCCGGACCTGCAGCCAAGGCTGGGAGGCTATACTGGAATTAAAAAATAAAGGCCTGGGCAGAAAAAAGGCACCGCATGGCCGGGCGTAAGCCCGGCTTACCTGCAAGCAAGAGCAGCCCACATCTTCTGACTTGCTCGCCGTCCTGCAGAGAAGGAACTGGGAATGTGTGGGAAGTCCCAGGTATTTATGGACTGGGAGGGGCTTCTTTTTTGCTTTCATCTCTGCAGAAGTTCGCCCTCTACTACCTACGACCATAACCCATATGTCATGAATAGTGGAAGCGAGGTGTGTGACATACTTGGAATACACTGATAACATTAGATACTACATGTTCATTTCAGGCTCCAACACTTCAACACTTACTAATCTGAATAAATAAAATTAATTGTTGGAGGATTTATTCACATTAGATCTAAGGCTTTTTCTATGCCTGGGTGCTCTCATCCTGGTTGACAGAAACTCAGGGGGCGTGGAGCTGACCCCTGAGTTTTTCGGCACCCCCTGCATTGTAGGAGAGTGCCAGCTGGGTTGTTTAAATTTCCCCTGCCATGTCATGAGAGAGAGTTGTGAAGAAGGGCCAATCTAACTGGTGCAGATTGAGGCATACAGTCCAGACTTCAGAGAGAAAACCCCCAACTTCCTTGCGAGAGGCAAATCAGAAGCAGGTATTCTCGCTTTCTCGGAAAATTCACATGCAAAATCATCCCGCATGTGCGAGAAGCATAAAAGAAAGCTGTGAGATGATTCTCACTTCCATATGAGATTTTACAACTCACATGATAATTTACTGAATGGAAAAACAATTGCCAGCTCTGAATCACTTAGTCTGGATACAACCGTTAAAGCTGCACGACCAAGAGTGCTCACCTCTTATATGGTCAATCCCATTGCAAACAGTAAGGCCAGCCGACATCCGGTTGTTCATTAAAACGTCCAATTTATTTGAAGTAAGAATTAAAATATTCCATATCAGGAAAACGATACAACAGGCATTAAAATTGTGAAAAGCGTCGATGCGTTTCGGACAGCATGCCCTTAATCATAATTTACTGAATCACTGTCAGCAAGTTGTAAAATATTTCACTGATAACAACCATGCTGCTATAGCCTGCATGACTTTTAGTAGGGATGAGCGAATCGATCCGGACGAACCCGGATTCGATCCGAATTTCAGGAAAAATTCGATTCGGATCGAATCCGAATTTCCCCGCGATTCGATCACTCGAAGTTTTCCTTTAACATCCATTCATTTACATTTACAGGCATTCTAAGATGGCGGACGGGACATGTCTGGACATGTATCCCGCGCCAGTGCAAGCTGGGGCAGTCACATGCAGCCTATCAGCAGCCAGCAAGCCCGGTGACGTCACACAGCGGTATTTAACGGCGGCCATCTTGCTTTTCCTCATTTCTCTATTGCATTCGTGACAGACAGACAGAACGCTGTGTAGCTGAGGCAGTTAGACAGGCTGGAGACAGGGACAGACAGGGACAGGCAGGAGACAGGCAGGAGACAGACAGGAGACAGACAGAAAGCCAGGGAAAGGTAGGAAAAACGGAGCTGGCTGACAGGGAGATTTTTTTTTTTTCATCCAGCCTTTGTTAGCGTTTTCAGGCTGCTTATAGTAACTAACTGTGCATATATACTGAACTGATCTTAAGTCTGCTGTGAGGCATCCCATTCTGTGACTAAAGCAGCCTCTGTTTAAGACCATATAAGCATTTGCTCTTATCATATTTGAAATTAGGCCTGATAAAGACACTTTTGCTGGCCAAAGCACTACTGGACCCTGCCAGGTCCATTCCTGCCCAGGGCATCCCATTCTGTGACTACAGCAGCCTCTGTTTAAGACCATATAAGCATTTGCTCTTATCATATTTGAAATTAGCCTGATAAAGACACTTTTGCTGGCCAAAGCACTACTGGACCCTGCCAGGTCCATTCCTGCCCAGGGCATCCCATTCTGTGACTAAAGCAGCCTCTGTTTAAGACCATATAAGCATTTGCTCTTATCATATTTGAAATTAGGCCTGATAAAGACACTTTTGCTGGCCAAAGCACTACTGGACCCTGCCAGGTCCATTCCTGCCCGGGGCATCCCATTCTGTGACTACAGCAGCCTCTGTTTAAGACCATATAAGCATTTGCTCTTATCATATTTGAAATTAGCCTGATAAAGACACTTTTGCTGGCCAAAGCACTACTGGACCCTGCCAGGTCCATTCCTGCCCAGGGCATCCCATTCTGTGACTAAAGCAGCCTCTGTTTAAGACCATATAAGCATTTGCTCTTATCATATTTGAAATTAGCCTGATAAAGACACTTTTGCTGGCCAAAGCACTACTGGACCCTGCCAGGTCCATTCCTGCCCAGGGCATCCCATTCTGTGACTAAAGCAGCCTCTGTTTAAGACCATATAAGCATTTGCTCTTATCATATTTGAAATTAGGCCTGATAAAGACACTTTTGCTGGCCAAAGCACTACTGGACCCTGCCAGGTCCATTCCTGCCCAGGGCATCCCATTCTGTGACTACAGCAGCCTCTGTTTAAGACCATATAAGCATTTGCTCTTATCATATTTGAAATTAGGCCTGATAAAGACACTTTTGCTGGCCAAAGCACTACTGGACCCTGCCAGGTCCATTCCTGCCCGGGGCATCCCATTCTGTGACTACAGCAGCCTCTGTTTAAGACCATATAAGCATTTGCTCTTATCATATTTGAAATTAGGCCTGATAAAGACACTTTTGCTGGCCAAAGCACTACTGGACCCTGCCAGGTCCATTCCTGCCCAGGGCATCCCATTCTGTGACTACAGCAGCCTCTGTTTAAGACCATATAAGCATTTGCTCTTATCATATTTGAAATTAGGCCTGATAAAGACACTTTTGCTGGCCAAAGCACTACTGGACCCTGCCAGGTCGATTCCTGTTGGGGCATCCCATTCTGTGACTAAAGCAGCCTCTGTTTAAGACCATATAAGCATTTGCTCTTATCATATTTGAAATTAGGCCTGATAAAGACACTTTTGCTGGCCAAAGCACTACTGGACCCTGCCAGGTCCATTCCTGCCCAGGGCATCCCATTCTGTGACTAAAGCAGCCTCTGTTTAAGACCATATAAGCATTTGCTCTTATCATATTTGAAATTAGGCCTGATAAAGACACTTTTGCTGGCCAAAGCACTACTGGACCCTGCCAGGTCGATTCCTGTTGGGGCATCCCATTCTGTGACTACAGCAGCCTCTGTTTAAGACCATATACGCATTTGCTCTTATCATATTTGAAATTAGCCTGATAAAGACACTTTTGCTGGCCAAAGCACTACTGGACCCTGCCAGGTCCATTCCTGCCCAGGGCATCCCATTCTGTGACTAAAGCAGCCTCTGTTTAAGACCATATAAGCATTTGCTCTTATCATATTTGAAATTAGGCCTGATAAAGACACTTTTGCTGGCCAAAGCACTACTGGACCCTGCCAGGTCCATTCCTGCCCGGGGCATCCCATTCTGTGACTACAGCAGCCTCTGTTTAAGACCATATAAGCATTTGCTCTTATCATATTTGAAATTAGCCTGATAAAGACACTTTTGCTGGCCAAAGCACTACTGGACCCTGCCAGGTCCATTCCTGCCCAGGACATCCCATTCTGTGACTAAAGCAGCCTCTGTTTAAGACCATATAAGCATTTGCTCTTATCATATTTGAAATTAGGCCTGATAAAGACACTTTTGCTGGCCAAAGCACTACTGGACCCTGCCAGGTCCATTCCTGCCCAGGGCATCCCATTCTGTGACTACAGCAGCCTCTGTTTAAGACCATATAAGCATTTGCTCTTATCATATTTGAAATTAGCCTGATAAAGACACTTTTGCTGGCCAAAGCACTACTGGACCCTGCCAGGTCCATTCCTGCCCAGGGCATCCCATTCTGTGACTAAAGCAGCCTCTGTTTAAGACCATATAAGCATTTGCTCTTATCATATTTGAAATTAGGCCTGATAAAGACACTTTTGCTGGCCAAAGCACTACTGGACCCTGCCAGGTCCATTCCTGCCCGGGGCATCCCATTCTGTGACTACAGCAGCCTCTGTTTAAGACCATATAAGCATTTGCTCTTATCATATTTGAAATTAGCCTGATAAAGACACTTTTGCTGGCCAAAGCACTACTGGACCCTGCCAGGTCCATTCCTGCCCAGGGCATCCCATTCTGTGACTAAAGCAGCCTCTGTTTAAGACCATATAAGCATTTGCTCTTATCATATTTGAAATTAGCCTGATAAAGACACTTTTGCTGGCCAAAGCACTACTGGACCCTGCCAGGTCCATTCCTGCCCAGGGCATCCCATTCTGTGACTAAAGCAGCCTCTGTTTAAGACCATATAAGCATTTGCTCTTATCATATTTGAAATTAGGCCTGATAAAGACACTTTTGCTGGCCAAAGCACTACTGGACCCTGCCAGGTCCATTCCTGCCCAGGGCATCCCATTCTGTGACTACAGCAGCCTCTGTTTAAGACCATATAAGCATTTGCTCTTATCATATTTGAAATTAGCCTGATAAAGACACTTTTGCTGGCCAAAGCACTACTGGACCCTGCCAGGTCCATTCCTGCCCAGGGCATCCCATTCTGTGACTAAAGCAGCCTCTGTTTAAGACCATATAAGCATTTGCTCTTATCATATTTGAAATTAGGCCTGATAAAGACACTTTTGCTGGCCAAAGCACTACTGGACCCTGCCAGGTCCATTCCTGCCCGGGGCATCCCATTCTGTGACTACAGCAGCCTCTGTTTAAGACCATATAAGCATTTGCTCTTATCATATTTGAAATTAGCCTGATAAAGACACTTTTGCTGGCCAAAGCACTACTGGACCCTGCCAGGTCCATTCCTGCCCAGGGCATCCCATTCTGTTACTAAAGCAGCCTCTGTTTAAGACCATATAAGCATTTGCTCTTATCATATTTGAAATTAGCCTGATAAAGACACTTTTGCTGGCCAAAGCACTACTGGACCCTGCCAGGTCCATTCCTGCCCAGGGCATCCCATTCTGTGACTAAAGCAGCCTCTGTTTAAGACCATATAAGCATTTGCTCTTATCATATTTGAAATTAGGCCTGATAAAGACACTTTTGCTGGCCAAAGCACTACTGGACCCTGCCAGGTCCATTCCTGCCCGGGGCATCCCATTCTGTGACTACAGCAGCCTCTGTTTAAGACCATATAAGCATTTGCTCTTATCATATTTGAAATTAGGCCTGATAAAGACACTTTTGCTGGCCAAAGCACTACTGGACCCTGCCAGGTCGATTCCTGTTGGGGCATCCCATTCTGTGACTAAAGCAGCCTCTGTTTAAGACCATATAAGCATTTGCTCTTATCATATTTGAAATTAGGCCTGATAAAGACACTTTTGCTGGCCAAAGCACTACTGGACCCTGCCAGGTCCATTCCTGCCCGGGGCATCCCATTCTGTGACTACAGCAGCCTCTGTTTAAGACCATATAAGCATTTGCTCTTATCATATTTGAAATTAGCCTGATAAAGACACTTTTGCTGGCCAAAGCACTACTGGACCCTGCCAGGTCCATTCCTGCCCAGGGCATCCCATTCTGTGACTAAAGCAGCCTCTGTTTAAGACCATATAAGCATTTGCTCTTATCATATTTGAAATTAGGCCTGATAAAGACACTTTTGCTGGCCAAAGCACTACTGGACCCTGCCAGGTCCATTCCTGCCCGGGGCATCCCATTCTGTGACTACAGCAGCCTCTGTTTAAGACCATATAAGCATTTGCTCTTATCATATTTGAAATTAGCCTGATAAAGACACTTTTGCTGGCCAAAGCACTACTGGACCCTGCCAGGTCCATTCCTGCCCAGGGCATCCCATTCTGTGACTAAAGCAGCCTCTGTTTAAGACCATATAAGCATTTGCTCTTATCATATTTGAAATTAGGCCTGATAAAGACACTTTTGCTGGCCAAAGCACTACTGGACCCTGCCAGGTCCATTCCTGCCCAGGGCATCCCATTCTGTGACTACAGCAGCCTCTGTTTAAGACCATATAAGCATTTGCTCTTATCATATTTGAAATTAGCCTGATAAAGACACTTTTGCTGGCCAAAGCACTACTGGACCCTGCCAGGTCCATTCCTGCCCAGGGCATCCCATTCTGTGACTAAAGCAGCCTCTGTTTAAGACCATATAAGCATTTGCTCTTATCATATTTGAAATTAGGCCTGATAAAGACACTTTTGCTGGCCAAAGCACTACTGGACCCTGCCAGGTCCATTCCTGCCCGGGGCATCCCATTCTGTGACTACAGCAGCCTCTGTTTAAGACCATATAAGCATTTGCTCTTATCATATTTGAAATTAGGCCTGATAAAGACACTTTTGCTGGCCAAAGCACTACTGGACCCTGCCAGGTCCATTCCTGCCCGGGGCATCCCATTCTGTGACTACAGCAGCCTCTGTTTAAGACCATATAAGCATTTGCTCTTATCATATTTGAAATTAGCCTGATAAAGACACTTTTGCTGGCCAAAGCACTACTGGACCCTGCCAGGTCCATTCCTGCCCAGGGCATCCCATTCTGTGACTAAAGCAGCCTCTGTTTAAGACCATATAAGCATTTGCTCTTATCATATTTGAAATTAGGCCTGATAAAGACACTTTTGCTGGCCAAAGCACTACTGGACCCTGCCAGGTCCATTCCTGCCCAGGGCATCCCATTCTGTGACTACAGCAGCCTCTGTTTAAGACCATATAAGCATTTGCTCTTATCATATTTGAAATTAGCCTGATAAAGACACTTTTGCTGGCCAAAGCACTACTGGACCCTGCCAGGTCCATTCCTGCCCAGGGCATCCCATTCTGTGACTAAAGCAGCCTCTGTTTAAGACCATATAAGCATTTGCTCTTATCATATTTGAAATTAGGCCTGATAAAGACACTTTTGCTGGCCAAAGCACTACTGGACCCTGCCAGGTCCATTCCTGCCCGGGGCATCCCATTCTGTGACTACAGCAGCCTCTGTTTAAGACCATATAAGCATTTGCTCTTATCATATTTGAAATTAGGCCTGATAAAGACACTTTTGCTGGCCAAAGCACTACTGGACCCTGCCAGGTCCATTCCTGCCCGGGGCATCCCATTCTGTGACTACAGCAGCCTCTGTTTAAGACCATATAAGCATTTGCTCTTATCATATTTGAAATTAGCCTGATAAAGACACTTTTGCTGGCCAAAGCACTACTGGACCCTGCCAGGTCCATTCCTGCCCAGGGCATCCCATTCTGTGACTAAAGCAGCCTCTGTTTAAGACCATATAAGCATTT
The DNA here is from genome assembly GCA_027917425.1 of Gastrophryne carolinensis. NCBI lineage: Eukaryota > Metazoa > Chordata > Amphibia > Anura > Microhylidae > Gastrophryne > Gastrophryne carolinensis. The sequence goes on from CM051236.1 coordinate 379,537,279, forward strand.
GCTCTTATCATATTTGAAATTAGGCCTGATAAAGACACTTTTGCTGGCCAAAGCACTACTGGACCCTGCCAGGTCCATTCCTGCCCAGGGCATCCCATTCTGTGACTACAGCAGCCTCTGTTTAAGACCATATAAGCATTTGCTCTTATCATATTTGAAATTAGCCTGATAAAGACACTTTTGCTGGCCAAAGCACTAATGGACCCTGCCAGGTCCATTCCTGCCCAGGGCATCCCATTCTGTGACTAAAGCAGCCTCTGTTTAAGACCATATAAGCATTTGCTCTTATCATATTTGAAATTAGGCCTGATAAAGACACTTTTGCTGGCCAAAGCACTACTGGACCCTGCCAGGTCGATTCCTGTTGGGGCATCCCATTCTGTGACTAAAGCAGCCTCTGTTTAAGACCATATAAGCATTTGCTCTTATCATATTTGAAATTAGGCCTGATAAAGACACTTTTGCTGGCCAAAGCACTACTGGACCCTGCCAGGTCCATTCCTGCCCGGGGCATCCCATTCTGTGACTACAGCAGCCTCTGTTTAAGACCATATAAGCATTTGCTCTTATCATATTTGAAATTAGGCCTGATAAAGACACTTTTGCTGGCCAAAGCACTACTGGACCCTGCCAGGTCGATTCCTGTTGGGGCATCCCATTCTGTGACTAAAGCAGCCTCTGTTTAAGACCATATAAGCATTTGCTCTTATCATATTTGAAATTAGGCCTGATAAAGACACTTTTGCTGGCCAAAGCACTACTGGACCCTGCCAGGTCGATTCCTGTTGGGGCATCCCATTCTGTGACTACAGCAGCCTCTGTTTAAGACCATATAAGCATTTGCTCTTATCATATTTGAAATTAGCCTGATAAAGACACTTTTGCTGGCCAAAGCACTACTGGACCCTGCCAGGTCCATTCCTGCCCAGGGCATCCCATTCTGTGACTAAAGCAGCCTCTGTTTAAGACCATATAAGCATTTGCTCTTATCATATTTGAAATTAGGCCTGATAAAGACACTTGTGCTGGCCAAAGCACTACTGGACCCTGCCAGGTCCATTCCTGCCCGGGGCATCCCATTCTGTGACTACAGCAGCCTCTGTTTAAGACCATATAAGCATTTGCTCTTATCATATTTGAAATTAGCCTGATAAAGACACTTTTGCTGGCCAAAGCACTACTGGACCCTGCCAGGTCCATTCCTGCCCAGGGCATCCCATTCTGTGACTAAAGCAGCCTCTGTTTAAGACCATATAAGCATTTGCTCTTATTATATTTATATTATAAGACACTTTTGCTGGGCATAGGCTTACTGCTGCCTGCCAGGTGCACTTCTGTTGAGGCATCCCATTCTGTAACATAGCATACCCCTCTTTATTTACACTAAGCAGCTCTCTTATTTACACTAAGCAGGCCTGTTGGAGGCTGAGTGTTACTGCTCACTTTTGGTGTGCATTATATTCTGTTTCATATAGACCCACCGCTGCCCGGGGTTTTTTTAAATATCACCTACTACCACGCCAGTTAGACTATGTCGGGCAGACAAGTGCCTGGAAGTGAAAAGAGGAGTGGCAGAGGCCAAGATTCCGCAGGCAGAGCTCGCATCAGACTGGGGGCCAGTAGCAGCAGGAGTCACGCTGAGAGACCTAATCTGCCAGTATCTGCTAGCGGTCGGGTCTCCACCAGTAACGCATCTGCCGTGGTAGATTGGTTGACGCGCTCATCAACAACATCATCACAACTTACGTCTGAGACCCCCAGTCTAGGGTCGGTAGGTTCCTCTGACACAACCCTGAGTTGGCATGCCCCGAGAGCAGTCCCTGTCCTCCCATTGCCTCTGGCCTACGCCGTTCCCTCCCCCAGCGACGTATCCTATGCTTTGGGTTCAGCTCCACTCTTTAGTGAGGAGGACCATCAGATAGAGGACAGTCAGCAGCTACTGCCCAGCCAAGAAATGGAGGTGGCTTCTTTAGCTAGGCAGACAAATAGTGATGTGGACAGTGTCGTGGGTGCTGCGAGCGTTCCAGCTCCTGCGCCAGACACTGTTGACGAATCCACGAACATCAGTGACGTACAGCCACAACTCGGTGATGATGATGATGATGACGATGAAGCCGATCGCACTTGGGAGCCGGGTGATGAAGGGGCTTCATCGTCATCATCAGGAGAAGAGGGGTGCAGGTTGCCCCGGAGTCAGCAGCTGAGGCAGCAAGGTGGTAGCAGTCAGCATGGGGGCACAATTCCAAAGGCTGGAGCCGGCCGGGGCCGGGGCCGGGGTAGAGCACCTGCTGTGCGGCAGTCTACCTTATCGGGAGGTAGTGGAGCAGGGGTTCCTGGAGTTGGCAACAGCAGCAGTGAATCAGTGAGGCCAGGGGGTGGGAAAAGTAGCTACTCGGCAGTGTGGCAGTTTTTCCTGAGGCATCCGCAGGAGGGTAACATGGCCACATGCAAGATATGTAGGCAAAAGGTGAAGCGTGGCCAGGGTCCAAATGTTGGCACCACGGCCCTGCGTCAACATATGATGCGTCACCATAAAACGACCTGGGAGAACCGAGGCTCCCAAGGGGTGGTCCAGTCTGCTTCCTCACCAAGTGAGCTCCCAATTTCTGCCAGCCAAGGCTCCAGCACCTCAGCCGAAGGCAGCTGTGCGTCATACCCATCCTCTGTCGCTCCTGCTCCTCCTCCTCCAAGTCATGCATCCCGCCAGCAATCCATCAGCGAAGCCATGTCCAAGAGACAGCAGTATGCGCCCACTCATCCTACGGCGCAGAAGCTGAATGTGCTCCTGTCCAAGTTGCTGGTGCTGCAGTCGCTCCCTTTTCAGGTGGTGGAATCTGCACCTTTCAGAGAACTGATGGCTTGTGCCGAGCCGAGGTGGAGAGTCCCAAGCCGTCATTTCTTTGCCAAGAAGGCAGTACCAGCGCTGCACACTTTTGTTGAACAGAAGGTGGGCCAGTCCTTGAGCCTGTCGGTGTGTAGCAAAATACATGGCAGCGCCGACATCTGGAGCTGTAACTACGGTCAGGGGCAGTACATGTCGTTTACGGCCCACTGGGTGAATGTGGTCCCTTTGCAGCAGCAACTTGGACAGGTCACGCCGCTTCGGCCTCCGCGCTCTCTGCCCATTGGGCCTGTGACACCGTGCGACTCGGCCTCCTCATCCTCCGCCATCTCCTCACCCTCCACTGTAGGCTCAAGTCTCAGTGCCCCTCCAGTCTACCATGTGTGCAGGGCACGGAGGTGTCACGCAGTGCTTCACATGGTTTGTCTTGGCGAACGGAGTCACACAGGGGAGGAACTGCTTAAATGTATTCATCAGGAAATCCAAACATGGCTTACTCCGAGAAAACTTAAAATGGGAATCATGGTTACCGACAATGGGAAGAACATTTTGTCTGCGCTGCGCCAAGGAAGCCTGACCCATGCCCCCTGCATGGCTCACGTCTTCAATCTGGTTGTCAAGCGGTTTCTGAAGTGTTCCCCCCATCTGCAGGACATCCTAACAACTTCACGGAAACTTTGCATGCACTTCAGCCACTCCTACACCGCCAAACACGCCCTTCTTGAGCTACAGCGTCAGAATGGTATCCCCCAACATAGTCTGATTTGCGATGTTTCCACCCGTTGGAATTCCACCCTTCACATGTTGGACCGATTATATGAACAGAGAAAAGCCATCACGGATTTCCTGATGATCCAAGCAGATAGGGGGACTCCCCTGTGTAACTTCAATGTCAACCAGTGGCAGCTCATACGTGACACCTGCCGTTTGCTCAGGCCCTTTGAGGAAGCCACTTTATTTGTCAGTCGGCAGGATTATGGGATGAACGACGTGATTCCACTGCTTCATGTACTACAGCACATGTTGGAAACCATGGCTGGTCAGGGCACTGGAGACATGGCGTTTACATCTTACGGCCACATGAACCCCGTTGGAGCTGAACTGGAGGAGGAGGAGGAGGAAGAGGAGGAGGAGGAGTTGCCCAGCGAAACACAGTTTAGGCTTGGCGAAATGGCTGGTTTATCTAGTCAGCGGACAGGAGAGGAGGAGCAGGAGCAGCCAGAGGAGCTAGAGGTTTTTGAGGAAGGAGAGACAGAGGACCCGGGCACACCGTGGCAGTATGCAGTGGAGATGGAGACAGGTAGTCCATCCGAGTCACTTGCGCAAATGGCACGAAGCATGCTCACATGCTTGCGTAGTGACCCCAGAATTGTTTCCATCTGTCGGCGGGATGACTTCTGGCTGTCCACCTTATTGGACCCTCGCTTCCGGCACAAAATGGGGGCATTTTTTAAACCCACCGAGAGGGAGGACAAACTCAACTACTACAAAGACATTCTACGTAGGCAGTTGGCCGATGCCTATCTGCGCCATGGTCCATACTCTCGCAGGTCTGACTCGAGGGGACCTCTGCGCTCACCTTCCACTGCCATGGCCACTGGGGGGGTTGGCAGCAGCAGCAGCAGAAGCTCCATCAGCAGCAGCAGCCTCAGTCTTCAGTCGCTAATGAGTAGCTTTCTACACCCGCATAGTGAGGCTACTCATGAGCAGCAGGAAGACCTGGAGCAGGACCTGAACCAGCAGGTCATGTCATACTTTGACATGACCATGCCAACACACCTTGAGGATCCGCTGGACTTCTGGGCAGCCAAACTTGATTTGTGGCCGCAACTAGCAGAGTTTGCCCTGGAAAAGCTGTCCTGCCCGGCAAGTAGCGTGCCATCTGAGCGGGTGTTTAGTGCGGCGGGGGCCATAGTTACGGCGAGGAGAACTCGTCTGTCAACTAAAAATGTGGAGAGACTCACCTTTGTCAAAATGAATCAGGGATGGATCAGCCAGGATTTCCACCCACCAATGCCTGATGCATGCGACTAGATTCAGCATGGTGCCACGTTTTACACTTTCCAAATGGTGCAAAACATATTTATGTCTTTAGGCCATTTTTTGGGCTCCTGCTGCTGCTGCTGCCAACTCCTGCCAACTCCAGGGTGTGATTCATCCAATTTTTGGGCTCCTGAGGCCAACTCCAGTGTATATTTGGGCTCCTGCTGCTGCTACTGTCAACTCCTGCCAACTCCAGGGTGTGATTCATCCAATTTTTGGGCTCCTGAGGCCAACTCCAGTGTATATTTGGGCTCCTGCTGCTGCTGCTGCCAACTTCTGCCAACTCCAGGGTGTGATTCATCCAATTTTTGGGCTCCTGAGGCCAACTCCAGTGTATATTTGGGCTCCTGCTGCTGCTGCTGCCAACTTCTGCCAACTCCAGGGTGTGATTCATCCAATTTTTGGGCTCCTGAAGCCAACTCCAGTGTATATTTGGGCTCCTGCTGCTGCTGGTGTCAACTCCTGCCAACTCCAGGGTGTGATTCATCCAATTTTTGGGCTCCTGAAGCCAAATCCAGTGTATATTTGGGCTCCTGCTGCTGCTACTGTCAACTCCTGCCAACTCCAGGGTGTGATTCATCCAATTTTTGGGCTCCTGAGGCCAACTCCAGTGTATATTTGGGCTCCTGCTGCTGCTGCTGCCAACTTCTGCCAACTCCAGGGTGTGATTCATCCAATTTTTGGGCTCCTGAGGCCAACTCCAGTGTATATTTGGGCTCCTGCTGCTGCTACTGTCAACTCCTGCCAACTCCAGGGTGTGATTCATCCAATTTTTGGGCTCCTGAGGCCAACTCCAGTGTATATTTGGGCTCCTGCTGCTGCTGCTGCCAACTTCTGCCAACTCCAGGGTGTGATTCATCCAATTTTTGGGCTCCTGAGGCCAACTCCAGTGTATATTTGGGCTCCTGCTGCTGCTGCTGCCAACTTCTGCCAACTCCAGGGTGTGATTCATCCAATTTTTGGGCTCCTGAGGCCAACTCCAGTGTATATTTGGGCTCCTGCTGCTGCTACTGTCAACTCCTGCCAACTCCAGGGTGTGATTCATCCAATTTTTGGGCTCCTGAGGCCAACTCCAGTGTATATTTGGGCTCCTGCTGCTGCTGCTGCCAACTTCTGCCAACTCCAGGGTGTGATTCATCCAATTTTTGGGCTCCTGAGGCCAACTCCAGTGTATATTTGGGCTCCTGCTGCTGCTACTGTCAACTCCTGCCAACTCCAGGGTGTGATTCATCCAATTTTTGGGCTCCTGAGGCCAACTCCAGTGTATATTTGGGCTCCTGCTGCTGCTGCTGCCAACTTCTGCCAACTCCAGGGTGTGATTCATCCAATTTTTGGGCTCCTGAGGCCAACTCCAGTGTATATTTGGGCTCCTGCTGCTGCTGCTGCCAACTTCTGCCAACTCCAGGGTGTGATTCATCCAATTTTTGGGCTCCTGAGGCCAACTCCAGTGTATATTTGGGCTCCTGCTGCTGCTGCTGCCAACTTCTGCCAACTCCAGGGTGTGATTCATCCAATTTTTGGGCTCCTGAAGCCAACTCCAGTGTATATTTGGGCTCCTGCTGCTGCTGGTGTCAACTCCTGCCAACTCCAGGGTGTGATTCATCCAATTTTTGGGCTCCTGAAGCCAACTCCAGTGTATATTTGGGCTCCTGCTGCTGCTGCTGCCAACTTCTGCCAACTCCAGGGTGTGATTCATCCAATTTTTGGGCTCCTGAGGCCAACTCCAGTGTATATTTGGGCTCCTGCTGCTGCTACTGTCAACTCCTGCCAACTCCAGGGTGTGATTCATCCAATTTTTGGGCTCCTGAGGCCAACTCCAGTGTATATTTGGGTTCCTGCTGCTGCTGCTGCCAACTTCTGCCAACTCCAGGGTGTGATTCATCCAATTTTTGGGCTCCTGAGGCCAACTCCAGTGTATATTTGGGCTCCTGCTGCTGCTGCTGCCAACTTCTGCCAACTCCAGGGTGTGATTCATCCAATTTTTGGGCTCCTGAGGCCAACTCCAGTGTATATTTGGGCTCCTGCTGCTGCTGCTGCCAACTTCTGCCAACTCCAGGGTGTGATTCATCCAATTTTTGGGCTCCTGAGGCCAACTCCAGTGTATATTTGGGCTCCTGCTGCTGCTGCTGCCAACTTCTGCCAACTCCAGGGTGTGATTCATCCAATTTTTGGGCTCCTGAGGCCAACTCCAGTGTATATTTGGGCTCCTGCTGCTGCTGCTGCCAACTTCTGCCAACTCCAGGGTGTGATTCATCCAATTTTTGGGCTCCTGAAGCCAACTCCAGTGTATATTTGGGCTCCTGCTGCTGCTGGTGTCAACTCCTGCCAACTCCAGGGTGTGATTCATCCAATTTTTGGGCTCCTGAAGCCAACTCCAGTGTATATTTGGGCTCCTGCTGCTGCTGCTGCCAACTTCTGCCAACTCCAGGGTGTGATTCATCCAATTTTTGGGCTCCTGAGGCCAACTCCAGTGTATATTTGGGCTCCTGCTGCTGCTGCTGCCAACTTCTGCCAACTCCAGGGTGTGATTCATCCAATTTTTGGGCTCCTGAGGCCAACTCCAGTGTATATTTGGGCTCCTGCTGCTGCTGCTGCCAACTTCTGCCAACTCCAGGGTGTGATTCATCCAATTTTTGGGCTCCTGAAGCCAACTCCAGTGTATATTTGGGCTCCTGCTGCTGCTGGTGTCAACTCCTGCCAACTCCAGGGTGTGATTCATCCAATTTTTGGGCTCCTGAAGCCAACTCCAGTGTATATTTGGGCTCCTGCTGCTGCTGCTGCCAACTTCTGCCAACTCCAGGGTGTGATTCATCCAATTTTTGGGCTCCTGAGGCCAACTCCAGTGTATATTTGGGCTCCTGCTGCTGCTACTGTCAACTCCTGCCAACTCCAGGGTGTGATTCATCCAATTTTTGGGCTCCTGAGGCCAACTCCAGTGTATATTTGGGCTCCTGCTGCTGCTGCTGCCAACTTCTGCCAACTCCAGGGTGTGATTCATCCAATTTTTGGGCTCCTGAGGCCAACTCCAGTGTATATTTGGGCTCCTGCTGCTGCTGCTGCCAACTTCTGCCAACTCCAGGGTGTGATTCATCCAATTTTTGGGCTCCTGAAGCCAACTCCAGTGTATATTTGGGCTCCTGCTGCTGCTGGTGTCAACTCCTGCCAACTCCAGGGTGTGATTCATCCAATTTTTGGGCTCCTGAAGCCAACTCCAGTGTATATTTGGGCTCCTGCTGCTGCTGCTGCCAACTTCTGCCAACTCCAGGGTGTGATTCATCCAATTTTTGGGCTCCTGAGGCCAACTCCAGTGTATATTTGGGCTCCTTCTGCCCCTCATAGTGATGCCACTTCAAATCTCTGCAATTGTGCCGCTCTGCGATTCTATTAGCGATGCCTCTGATCTGCATGTGATATTTCTTCAAAGTATTATTTAACTAACCCAGCACGCATCCTGTGCGTGTTACAGCAAGGCTGAATGGTTTACAACCCTATTGAGGCTGTAGGAGGCTCAGAAATAGCCGTTTTTAATAGCGATTCGTCGCGAATTTATTCGGGTCGAAACGATTTTTGTCGGAAAATTCGGCGAATCAGTCGAATCGAATTTTTCAAAAGTTCGCTCATCTCTAACTTTTAGCAATGAAAATTACAGCCTGCTATTGTCTATTTTTGAACTATATTCTGAAATGTTTTAATTAAATTATTTTGAGACCCAGCCACAGGGAACAAAAGTTGGGTATGGTATTATTTTCATAGACATATGCTTTAACCTACACCCATAGTATAATGTGTATGTAATAGTAGAACTTCTTGTCCCCCAGTTACTGTTAAAAAGGAAGTCATGTCTAAAAAGAAGTTACTTTTTCTATTTTCTCCCAAACAGTGCACAAAGCAACACCATACTGTTACTTATGTCTTCAACATTCCAGCAGGCACCTGACATGATGTACTAGCCTGCACAGTAAATCGAAATGGTCTCTTGTTCAGATGCCATAGTGCAATCAAGAAAGTGGTAAGTAACAGTATGTTTGCCATGCGACACAATGTTTGCCGATGTTTGCCATGCAACACTGGGATCAGGGGTGAAGGTAGCCACTCGCCTTATCAAATAGTAGACAATTTGTATATCAAATATAATTGGTGCGCATTGTCATGTTGTTGTTTATTAATTCATTTTATCATTGGTAGCTCGAGGGGCTGGGCCACTGAGCGAAAACTGATCAAATGTATTTAAAAAACACGATGGATTGCATCCTTGCCAAATCATCAATGAGCTGGAAGAAATAAAAACAGGTTCATCAACTCCTGTTTGTTTGTGAAGAACCAGCACTCCAAAAAGTTCATGCAAAAAGTTGTATTGCTATAACGTAAGCATAATACAGCAGTGGAAGTGAGTCGACGTTTCGGGGTGCACTGGGGCCCCCTTCATCAGGACCCACCGCATGTACAAGAGAAGACCAGATTGCCATCCACTGTATACATTAAATAGTACCACAGACCAATCAAATTGTAAACGCATTGCATTTTCGCGCCTGACGTCATAGTGACGTCAGGGGCGCTGTCAGACCATGCCCACAGTGTGCGCAGTAATATTATAGTCATTATGCCCCGATCCGGGTAAAGCAACAAACAAGTAACAGTAAACAAAGAACAGTAGAAGAATGGACTCACCACCGATCCCTGGGCGGGCAGAGGCAGTGTGCGCGCCAGACACCGCCGTCCCGGTCAGGCAACCTCCCACACCGTCCCCTGATTGGGGGAAGCCGGGACTGACGTCACCCGTCCCGGGAATCCCACCCGGTGACAGATGACGCGGCGCCCAGGTGCCTCACCATTGGCTCCCGGGCGTCGCAGAGCTAGCGCTCATCAACTCCTGCCTTCCTGCCTCATGCTTTTCTCTAGATGATGTTGTCTGAGGCAAGTTTTTTTAGACTTTACTTTCTCTTTAAATGTGTCCTCAGTGTATAACAAGCGTACTCACAATTATCAACTTGTTTATTGTTACTTCTTTTACCTTCATGTACTATACACAGAGACCAGTTCAGTGTCTATCTAATCCCTCTGCCCTCCCTCCCCTTGCACTCAGGCAGGACAGGGCATACAAAAAAAACCCTTACCTCGTCCGGGATCCAGCGTCATTCTCTCAGCATCTCAGGTCCTGGACGCAAACATCTTGGAGAGAATTCACAGAGTGGCCAGCCACGCTACATTACTAGACCGCGGAAGCGGCTGCACACCCCCATTATCATTTAAAGTGGACCAACACCCAGGATTTTGACTATCCTGGGTCTTGGTCCACTTCGATGGGGCACCCCCGATCGGGGTGCCCCGCTGTGTGAAACCCCCCCAACCCCCCGAAAAACTCACCTCTCCGCGCTCCCAGCGCCAACGTACAAGGACGTCTAAGCGGCTGCCGCCGCCGCCGCCTCCCGCGCGTCCCTTTTGACGCGCCCGCGCCGGCCATTCGCAGACGGCCGGCGCGGGCGCGCGCACGCCTGCAGGGGCGCGAGGGAGGCGGCGGCGGCCGGCCGCCGCCGAAGATCAGGTAGGGTTTTTCGGGGGTTTTGGGGGGGTTACACCCCGCGGGACATCCCGATCTCGGATGTCCCGCGGGGTGGGGGGTGATCGGCCCGGGAATCTTATAGATTCCCGGGCCGATCACCCGTGGGTGTTGGTCCACTTTAAAGCCGCAGGAGCGGCTGGCCCGCCGGCCACGCTACACTCTCTAGCCGCAGACAGCGGCCATATATTGGAATAACACATATAAAATCCTCAGCATTTTCCATATATGTATACGCCTACCCAGGATTAACCCATAACACATTCATTCACCCTGCTCTGCCTTTCAAAATATAAAAGGGAACAGCACCACGTTAAACCCTACTACCAAGGGCATTAACTATTCATAAGCCTACAGCAGTATCATACCAAGCACCATAAAGCAGACCTGCTCTGCCATTCAAAATATATAAGGGACCAGCACCACGTTAAGCCCTACTACTAAGGGCACTAACCCTTCATAATTCACAGCCTACAACAGCATCATCCTAAGCACCTTAAAGCAGACCTACACTCCAAACTTCAGGACTTCAATCAACTAAGGAAAACAGGTGAGTCCAACACTGTGCACCACCGTTTATTATTATTATAATAATTCTTGCTGGCAAAAAGAAGTACCCAATAGGGCCACTTACGGCACTGGGCACTTACCACCCTGGCAACCATTAACTTGGTGCACAGGTAGAGTAAAAATCCCCAATAACATTTGGAGATTTTTGAGGCCTAATCGACCAGAGGCAATGATACTGGTTGTCGCTGGTCTGATTAACTGGTAACAGTACCAACCTCAAACATTCCTAACCTTAACCCTAAATTTTTTCCCAACCTCTAACAGGTAGACTCAGAAGAACCACCTGCAACGTCTAACCTTCTCACCTGATAAGAAATTATTTCTTCATCCACTAACCTTTTGTCCTACTCATCATTTATTCTATCCACAGCGCACCTAATACTTACCTTTTTCCTAAAGCAATTATAGGAACAGGAGAAGTAAAAACCCACTGTCACCCAATGCAGTCCAACTGTCACTCAGGTCTACAGTGGCCATTTAGAGTCCCGTCCCATCAAGGGATCAGTCATCTGCATGCAGTTACATAGAGGCATTGAGAACGTGGGTTACAAGATTTTGATTAAACATAGAATCTTAACATTGGCAGGTGTATTTATCCAGATACCAGTATGTGATTATAGGTCGTTCAGTCATTTTCATACAAGCAAGACAGCCAAGCATCTAGAATAAAGATATAAATGGATACATATATAAAGATATCTCAAAGATCAGAAACTAATTGAACTAAATGAATTGTTATTGGATTTACAGGATGTCTAGTCAGGATCAGGATTACTAGAATTAGCTGTTCTGGACACAGCAAAGGTGCAAAGGTTTCCTCAGCAAGAAGTGGGCCACAAAAAATAGAATTCATTTACCTATCACACTGTCCTTTTTGTCATAGTAGGTGCCAAAACGAATGTTTTTTTGGTGCTTAACATCCTTTAAAATGAAATAAAACACAACAGAGATGCCTCGCTGTGCAAACCCCCCGGGGTGCTGCAAAACTCACCTTCTTCTTTGCTGATGTTAATATCGGCAGCCGCGTTCCCAGCATTCTTGGTCTGTGCTTTTGCTCCCAACTCCAGTCATTCAGATGAATGCAATAAACAGCTGAACGCCATAAGTAGGGCTGCTTGCTGAGCCTTAAATATGCACGGTAAACTGCTCTGATTGGACGAGAGCCCACATATGTGCATAGGACCAGGGAAAGGTGATTTTTGGAAGGGCAATTAAGGGTATTACACACATCGGAACCCTAAATTGGGATGCCCATGAGGCAGGGAACAAAATTCAGTATCGTCAAAACTTAGCTTTAACTTTTTAAGATAAATTCAAGTATGATAGCAACAAGTGTCCTTTACATCAAAAGCCACATCTGCAGAGCTTTCTGGAAGACATCCACAGGTGACCGCAAAGCCCTCTTGAGGAAATTTAACATCTACTGCCAGTGCTCCTTTAAACACACCACCTCACCAAGGACCTTGGTGAGAACCTATAGACTATGCGAAAGTCTAAACATGCTGGTCGCATGATTTGGAAACCCTGCAAAAAGCATTATACTGCGACCCAAGACAAATTATTAATGCCTTGCACAGTAGCATAGGGGCATTTAGCCTACTTTTCTGAGCTACACTAAGTGTCTGTGTCAAAAATCTCCCGGCAACAACACAGACAGTGTGTGGGGACAGGTAAAGACCGTAATGGCGAAATCGCTGACTGTGAGAGAAAGGCCAGAATGGTTACTCATCAAAGACAGCTGAAAATCTGACTTATTTCTCATAACATTCAGGGTTATATTGCACCCATTAACCCTTCTAACGCCAGCCATGTAAAATTTACATAGTTGCCTCTTCTACTGTTAAACGCCAACCATGTAAATTTTATGTACCTGGCTTTCCCCCTGCTAGCAGGCAAAAAAAACAAAGCCACTCACCTCACTCCTCTATCGATCCCCCTTGTTACTCACCTCTATGCGCGATCCCTCCAGCTGGCTCTCCTCTTCACTTAGGGGGCCTCCGGTCCCCCAACTCTGGCTCTTCAGTCTTCAGGAGAGGACGCGAAACAGGCTCGAGATGAACCCTAATTCTAAAGACTACACCTTTTTCTCTCAGGCTCACCATACTTTTTCCAGGATTGACCATATTTTTATAACATCTAGATTTACTCCCAATGTATTTTCTTAAAGGAAGGCTCTTGGGCTGATCATTACTCGGTGGTTGTGGACTTTAATTATATAGGGCTTAAGCCATGCTCTTCGAGATGGAGACTAAATGAATCTTTATTAAGTAATTCTAAAATAGTTACTGAGCTGGAAAAATAGTTAGCACTTTTCTTTGATCAAAATAGGGCTTATATCTCTCCTTCATTAAACTGGGCAGACCATATCAGAGGGGTTTTGATCAAATTGGCAAGCAGAAAGAAAAGGAAAAATTCTGAAGCACTTAAACAGAATGAAACAGTATTAGTATCTGAGGTTCATAAGGATATTTTAGAAAAAGCTATAGAGGAGGAGGAGATCAAGATGACAATAAGGCAATTGAATGTCTCTAAGGCTCCTGGACCTGATGGTTTTTCTAACATTTACTATAATGAAATTAGGAGATTAAAATAAAGCACACATTAGTGTCCTCCCAAAGCCAGGAAAAGATCCAGGAGATACAAAAAAAATACAATTCTGCGATTACTCACCTGTAGAATTGTTATTATACGTATACAGCACGTCCTGCTCCAGATAGTAATTCCTTACGTTTGGGTTATACATCCACAAGATGGCGCTGGACTGCAGAGACAGCAAAAAAGTGGCTCCTCCCGGCCCCGTATATTCCAGGGACCTCCCACAAAATCCCCAGTATTGACAAGCAGTTAGCAAGAGGCCGGGAGAATAATAACCATAATCAAGCAATTTTAACCATGATAACAACCACCATACAGAGGCACTAAGAATAATGAAAACAAGGGCAGGGTGGAGCAGGAACCCAGATTGCAGAGCAAGCGCCCGCTGGGCACAGGGTACACAAACCCGCACATTGTCATCACAAGTAGGGGACACCCCACACGCCACACACAGCCGGGCTTGTCCCCAAGCACATTATCCTGAGAATCCTCCATATGGTGATTTTCGCGGCCACCGGCCAATAGAGATTTACACAATAAAGTCACCTGGGATGCCCCAATAGCCCGCTAGGGAAGTAGGAGGTAAAGGCATAGGCCTCTAATAGCAACTAAATAGAGGGGATAGGCCGGGAGAAACCACAATTAAGTTTGACCCGCCTGCAAGACATAAACAGAAAGTCCCGTAAGCGAAATAAGCCAGCCCGCAGGGGCCCTTACGGACCGCGGTAGGTAGACGCCAGCCACGCAGCACGAGAAGAGCAAAATGGCGCCCGCAGATACCTCGAAGAGTGCGAAGGCGCCCACGTGACCATGTCAGCCAATGATGGCGCAGCAGCGCCTGAGGTAAAGTCGCCGCCAACCGCGCCAACCGCGGAACGCCGTACAAGCGTGCACGGCGGTGGCATTTTTAAAAAGCAACCAGTGCAACCAACACACGCACGACAACACAAGCCAAGCTATACCACGGAAAACAATAAAGAGTGAAGAATACACCTACAAACACACCCCCCCCCCCCCTCCTGAGAAATACCAGGGAGAGCGAGGGAGGGCAGCGGCCAACCAGGAGCCCACAGATGGACAGGGGGCTAGGGGCGATCCTTACATCCCATAAGGCTCACCATGGGCCTATACCGCCTACCCTTTGGTGGGGGATTGCGGTCGGAGCAGCGCTCCTTAAGCACCTGACAACGGTGCTGCCTACCTTCACCTGACCAGTGCAGCCAAAGCTGGGAGGCAGGAAAAGGAGGAACGCTCATAATCGCCCCGCTCACCTGCAAGTAGAGAGAGCCATCTTCTTGTCATTGCAGCGCCGACTGCAGAGAAGAACTGGGGATTTTGTGGGACGTCCCTGGAATATAAGGGGTCGGGAGGAGCCACTTTTTGCTGTCTCTGCAGTGCCATCTTGTGGATGTATAACCCAAATGTAAGGAATTACTATCTGGAGCAGGACGTGCTGTATACTTAGAATATTATACACCCATTTCCTTCTTACTAAAATAATGGCATTAAGGCTTAACTCTGTTCTGGCTCAGCACCCAAATGTATCTTAAGCATTAAGAGCCCCAGCGCCACCATCAGGAAGCGTCTCAGCTGAATAATGAGTGCAATTATCAGCTGATGCTATGGCATTGCAGGAACAGGTCATGGGTGGATATATGATAAGTGATGGTACTAGCGCTTTAGTATTGTGGGGTAGTTATTATGACAGTGGTGGGTATGCCCCCTGCATGATGCTGAGGCTGTTGCATTGTAGGGGCAGAACATGGACTGGGGGTGTTACGATAGGGCTAGGTATGGTAAAAGGGGTGTATAAGAGGTGGGCTATATGCTGGAGGCTACACCCAGTTCAAGTGGCCTTAGAGCAGCATGACCTACCAGGAATTCTTCCTGTGCTCCCTACGGTCAGTTACTTTGCCTCTGCTTGCCTCTGAGAGCAGGGCAGTCAGAATGAGTAGGAGTAGCTTTCTAGTAGGACATTTGTTGGCAGACATTTTTGGCTGCAGCCCTAAAGGGTTATGTGCGTATTTTTGGCCTATGTTTCAATTTATTATCAGTTTTCAGTGGAAGCAACACTTGGAAATAGATATGCATTGGGAAGACACTCTTATATTACTTTTGAATCCTGCCTAACCTTATTGTGTAGTCCTTTGAAATGCACACCTGTCTTATTAGAGGCGTTTTTATGCACTGATAGATTCATTCTATTGTTATTGTTTATTTATCTACTGAATTCAAGGAATTTATCATTTTTGCTGCAATTTAGTTAGTGTTGTTTTTTACGGGTATATGTTATGTATTGCTTCATGCCTGGCATGGTTTTAAAATGGATTTGAAATAAATGTCATCATTTTCTATAATATTACATTTTTTTTTTTTTTTTTATAATAGGATCTGGTGGGTGATTTATCTGATTTAATATCTGTCGTCTCTATCTTTACTCATAGAGATGTCATGTCTAAACAGTTTGAATAACACTTTTGGATTTGCAGCTCCTTGAATCATCTAAGCCTATGCACTACTCAGGCGAAGTAACCTATAATGCATCAGACTGGGATAATCCCCTTTCCATTCAGTATCTGTGGATGACGTTTCTTGAAATTATAAATGCAGGTGTGGTGAATATTGGCATAAATACCCTAAAGGCTCCCCGCATTACTGTCACCGCAGGTGGCCCTGCAACAAAATGTTCAGATTCCCAAAGTCAGTAATAAGATGTTGGACCCGTGCTCCAGCATGGCAGAGGATGACAGCAACTTCAAGAACTAGGATTAAGCAAAAAGATCCCAAAGAAGGTTGCAATCACAGGCGAATGTTCCAACAGGCCTTCAGTGGATAGTAGTAAGGAGGCCTCCATGTGAACCTGTGTGGGCAGGCTTGATTCAGAGCCACGTATTTGAACTTAAAAAATCTTCTCCTAAAAAGGCATTTAGCAAAACATATGAGGAAATAAATATAACATATACATTTCCAGGCAATTCATATTGCAAATAGAATTTTTTTTGTGTAGTGGCACTCAATCACCCCCTAGGTAGACAATTAAAGGCAATTGCACATTTTACTTAAAAAAAAAGTTACATTTTTGCACCCGGTACTGAATTACTAATCAAATTTAGCACCAGGTGTAAAAATTGTCCTCCATTTTTTGGAGTAAAAAGCGACATTCACTTTCATTCTCGACCTAGGGGGTGTTTCAACAATGATGAATCACCTAAATTGCTGTTTTTAATTTTTCTATGGCACTTGTTTAAACCTGGCCATAGTCGTGGCCTACTACACATCTTCAGTGTTGCTCCTCACTCCCTTCACTGGCTGCCAATAACTGAAAGAATTCAGTTATATCTTCAAACCTTAACATACAAAGCTGTATCCAGCCAAGTCCCTTCCTACAAAACATGTTCTTTGGGCATCATCTGCACTTCTTGATGTCTGGTTAGTAGAAGATAAATGAAATAAATATCTGGCATTGACATTACTAATATTAGTAAATTAGATACATCTTTGCAATGTTGTGATTTATCAATATATTATGCTAATCAGTATATATGTACATACATGTTTGATGTACATACATGCTTGATTTTCAGCATAGGGAGTTGAAGCTATAAGATAATTGATTTTGTTGGCTATCTTGGCTTCCATCAGGGGCCTTCTGGAGAATTTGTTTTTTTAATTGAATGTACTCTCCTGTATGATTTTCAAGTGGTATACTTTAATACGTTGTGCTGTGAAGCTTATAGGCATCAGTGTTGCAATTTATATGGGGTCAGGGAAGGTTGTGCAATGTCAAAAAAGAGTTTCTGAAGGTTCTGCATATCTGCTAAATGACTAATTTTTTCTGGCAGCTTCCAAGTTCATTCATATTTTGCAGATACAGTGTGTATAGAAAACTCATGAAAATGTGGTAAAAAGTAACCCACGCTGTGTATTTAAAAGCAAGAGCTTCAAAAATAAAGTATTGAGAAATTGAATTCATAATGTGGGAACCTGATATTGAGTGAAACTAAATTTGGGATTTCTAGAACACAATGATGATAGCACAATACCACCCCAAGTAATTCACTGAAATATTTATAGGAAAGTCAAATAACAAAGCTTTTAAGAGAAAATTGTTTGCATGAACTCTTTTCAATGCATCGATACAGTTATCATAATCTTGTAAATATTTCATAGTATGGACCTGTCCCAGTTCAATATATTAACTTATCTTTGGACCTTTTTTTTGGACAGCATGGAAGAACATGTTAATGGCTTTAAAGCTAATGGAATCCCACCTCTCATCCTTCAGGCAAAGGTCCCCCAGCATTTTTTTCATTTTTTATTAATCGTCTTTTTAATACTATACTTATACTAATTATATATATATATATATATATATATATATATATATATATATATTTAATACTCATTTCTTTCATTTTTTTTCTTAAAAATGTATCTTCACTTTCATATTAAGAACATGTCACTTTCTTTCTATCTCTTTAGAAACTACATGAACCATGATGCTCTGCATACTTACGAACCTGGAGACAGCTACAAACCTACAGAAACTTAAATAAGAGGAGGCACACAGGCGCATGAATACGCTGGATTATGTCATTTGATGAAATGTGCGTTGGGCAAGAACCAGCAGCACGTTTGGCATACTAGCACGCTGCTTAGGAGGACTACAAACAAATGGCACATACGGCACCAGGACATTTAAAAACCTTTACTCTTGACTTGGGACCTATTTACACATCAATACCTTTGTGTTTTAACCACTTATTGCTAATAAAAACCAGTTGAAAGGCAGAGCTACTGGTTTGATTCACTAGCACTATAAGGAATGAACCCTGTAGCTGAAAGGTGACCAGAGGAAAAAGGGTTCCGGACCAAGTGCAGCTATATTTTGTGGCTAGAGGCCACAACGTGGAGCTTCCATTTGAGTTTGGGTAGTGTCACACACACACCTGGGCCCCAGCGATGAGTCAACCCTTTTTATTCCAATCTTCTGTCAATGGTACATAGAAGCATTACATACAATTATTTTTAAACTGACACCAGACGTAGTAAATATTCGCCCAGTGTCACAAATTAATCACATATGGAAATAATAACTCTGGGATGTTGATTACCAGAATAAATCGGGATCCCATACAGTCAACTATATTCCTATGTGATATTCTTAAGCCAGACCAACAGCCTGGCACAGTTGGAAAATAAAGGTAGCGGCCATTTTGGAGCTTCCACTCCCAAGTGACATAACTGAAATGCACTGTAACAGGAAGCCCAGATGACTTCCTGGTGGCCTGCAAGCCCATGAGCGGCTATCTTGTTTTTAAAATTTACCTCAGCAGGTATTGGAAAAAGGTAAGTTATTTTTTATGTGCAGCAATCTAAATTGCCCTGGAAATGGATGAATATGAGCACTGTTTGTTGTGTTGTGTTTATTTTTCACTGTTGGTCCGCTTTAAGTGCACCTGAGAGAGCTGAAGGATTGGATTCATCCAAAATCCCATGGCTATCTAATTTCTGTTTTACCCTGTTTTATGTATTTCTAACCACCTCATACGGGTGCTGCTAGGTAATTTGCGCTACCTACACAAAACATATTGGAATGCATCACCACCTATGGGATGGGGGGAATATCTTACTGCCTATGGGATGGGGGGAATGCCTCACTGCCTATGGGTTTTGGAGGGATTCTGCACCTTGCCTATTATTTGGTTCTGGAGGGGGCAGTGTTTTGGCACAACATTTGGTTTAGAATATATTTTTTTCATATTTTGCTCCTCCAAATTCTAGGTGCGTCTTATGGCCGGGTTTGCCTTATATGGCAAAAAATACGGTAAAACTCAACTCAGCACCTTGAAGACATCATTTTGGCACAAAAAATATACAACTTTTCCCATTAAAGATCTGGCTCACTGAACGTATATGTTGTACAGTTAATGGGGGAAGGGCACTCACCATTTGCAAGAGCAGGGTACCTTCCAGGCACTGTGCTTCCTCAGTATGAAGTGGCAGGGGTGTGCATACACACTGCCAGGATGATAATCAAAACAATTGAGTACTGAACATCCAGAAGTGTGATTAAGGAGTTTACTCTAGAGATATCCTCTGGTACAAATTTTCTTGAATATGTTCCGTATAGCACATTGAGTTAAAATCACCAAAATTACTTTAGTTTTTGATTGTATGAGTGATCAAAAAAAACACAAGGCAACAAGAAATCATTTGTCAAACAGAGCATTTTTATACAGAAGCATCAATAATATACAATGTCAATTTTCATCTATTAATTACATAAGTTATACTTACAATGGACCAATATGGTGTAAATAAATCTTACATATGGTATGTAAGAATAAAATAATTATCATGTGTTTAAAAATAGGTATGCAAGTGTAGACACTTATATAGATGAGCATATATAAGTACAGATATGTCTATAGACTTATTGTATCAACAAAAGTGCAGCCTTTGTTTTAGGTAAAATATTGTCAAAAACAATTTGAATGCTTTGTAGATTTCAAGTCTAAGGAAATACCAGTGGCAGTGCTGTTTATTAAAGAAAACACAAGTTAAATATCCAGACATGGCCTCAGTCATAGTAGCCATGGCAGTAAAAAAATAACTTTATGAGAAAAGCATGAGAATTTCACTATTACTGAATCACAAAACAAAAAAAAAACACTTTTTTACTTTACTTTTTTACTCCTAAGAAACGTAGGGAACTTTTACTCTATAGTAAACAACCCCATTGCCTTTTTATCTGGTGATTGAGTGACAGTGACATTCTCAGGCTTTTTTCTCATAAAGTGAATTTGTTGCTACCATGAGAATTTTTTTCAGTAACCATACAATTTTTTTGCCTATGTCTTGGATGCTAAAGAAATGCCATATCTTGTGAGGTGTTCAATCTTTCATTTCAATAGACACCTACAGATTTTCTAAATAACTTCCTATCTTAATCCTCCCAGTGAGGGTGCCAGACAGCGCAAGAAGCATTAAAGTCTTGCAGGGGTCTTATTCATTTCACACTCTTTCAAAAACTAAAAGAAAAGCAGTTCAATTTCCTAACATTTAAAATAAGTTAATTTTCTCCCGCACGCCAGACATTTGTAATGACTGTCCTCATAACCTCTTCTTACGTAAATAAAAGAAAAATAAGACTCACCCATGTTCTTGCTGGTCAGCAACCATATTGGTATGTCCATTGCATTTCCAGCCATATGGTTCATGGGTCAACAGCATGAGCTGTGCAAGACCCCACACCCACCCTCTATACCCCATTGGCCATTAAGGCACATAAGCATCATGGGAGTATAACCCTGGCATCCAAATTTGAGATGCATGTCCTTAAAAAACTAATGTGAAAAAAAAGAAAGCCTATCCTTCAATGTTCCTGCTAGTTGGAAAAAACACTAGTGCATTTACTACTTTCCGGCTACCAATATGGTTCACAGGACAACCACATGTAACATGAAAGGTGCCACACCCCCTAAACTCTACTCCATCACAAGTCATGGGAGGAACCCGGGTGAGTAGAAATGCAAGATTTTCAGGCTTCCTATTTAGGATGCATGGCAGATGCTGAGGCATTTGGCCAGGTTCACATTAATAAAAGAAAAGTAACAGAGTACTTTTACATCAATGCAGATACCTGCCAGGCTTTGGACATCAGGTCAACCTGCTGGGCAGCACTTCAGTGCACGGTAGATTGCTCCATTAATAATGGAGCCTTATTTGATAACCTTTTGATGAACAGCGCTGAACTTGTGTTACAGCGACTCACACAATATATTCATCAATGGTGGCCAGCGACTGAGACGCTCTGAAACAGCGAACCATGGCTTAGCACAGCGACTACTAGTGGTCGCTCAATGCCTCGCTACAGACGCTCATCTGTCGGTACCTGGCGCTATCAGCCTGATAGTAAAGAAAGCGCACTTCTGTTTTATTTTTCACCTAAAGTGAACTTTTTGTACCTGGTGCTCCATCAACTCATTGGTGGCAAGAAAAGCAAGTTTTACGTTTATTTGGGTATATAAACTGTGGATCTGGTTATTGGTGTAATCATAGATAGTAGAAGAATTGCAGGTAGAGTTTCTGTTCTCAGATTGCAGGTAGATGCCTGCAAAAACAGACATTCCTTGGCCTCTGTTTTAAAGAGGAATGAAACTCAAGATTTTCACTATCCTGGGTCCAGTTTCTCGTGGTGGAGCATACCCCAGGATTGCCTGTATACTCATTTTTTCTCAGGGCACACCTGCGGGCCTCTCAACCAGTCAACAGCATGCATTACATTCAGAGCACTCTGAGCTCATAGCAGGACAAAATCTGAATGGGGCATGCAACCCCACTCACTTCTAGCTGTGGGTGTGCCTGCACCAGCCATTTAGAAATGCCTGGCATGGCTAAGTGCCTAGCTAAAGTTTGTTCTTCATAAGGGACCTATGCAAAGGTACTTGGTGTATTCAATGTCCTGTTTACTCGAGAAGTGCTAAACTTGTCAGCTGTATCTCCTTAGTGAAGCACATAATTTTATGGCTAATAGCTAACACTTTATAGCTCAGTCATCTTTGCTATTGCCCCAGTGCCCCTTTTTTTCTTGGCTGGGTTGTTCAGTTCCAATAGTGATTCTGTTCTTGTGTGCAATTAGACTCAGGCTTGGGTTGCAGACCTCAATAACCAGACGTGTAAGGTGGAGTAGAGAACTAGTCCAAGATGCCCATTAAGAATTATGGGCCGTCCTTTAGTCTAGTCTTATACATCACACATATCCCCAAAAAGGCGAATCTGAGAGGCAGCAACAACAAGATGCACTTTCCCAGCTTCAAATAAGTAAATTTCAGCTTCCAATAAGTAATAAATCAGGCACCCCTTCCCTTTCCTTCATGGGGCTCAGTCTGACTTGAGTTTAAAAAACTAAGCATTCAATCCAAGTCAGGTCGACAGCTACCATGGTGGCTTCCATTAAGATCAGCTCTGGGAACTATGGCCAGCTACAAGCAGATGAGTCTTTTTTTATTTTTGTTTCCCAGTGGTCCTTATATAACATCTCTCACCATGCTTGCCCCCAGTTATGGCGAATACTAAGCAAGTTATATGCCAATTTATACTTTTCTGCAGAGCACATGAAAACTTGACTACCTCCCCTCCATTGAAATGTACTTCCAAAAGCAGAGTAGCAAGTTATGGGACCTTAGTGTGTTGAGACAAAACAGACCACAAAGCCCTCAAGTAAAACTACTTAAAGCAAAAGACTTGTATTTGTAACCGGAAAAATAGTTGGAACATAATAACCAGGAATGCAAATTCTGTTGTGTATAAATGTTGTGCTGATGAGACCAAAGAGGCCAAAGCACAGTTCTTCAAATAGTAAAGATATAGTACTGCAAAATATTTAAGCCATGTCCCTTTCTAGTCTAGACTGAGATTATAGAAAAGGTAAAACCAGACAAGGAAACATTATTATTCTTATGTGCCATATCACTTATTTTTGTTGTAGGAAACACTATTTTTCCATTCCAAAATAGTGAAGACTTACACCAAATTGCAGCATTATTCCAGGGCACCAATGATTGTGTGAGAGTTTCACATTACAAGCCTGTCATATCTAAAATTACCCAGATATTTTTTCCATTTTTATGGAAATAAATATTTGCATACATTAACTTACTACTCCCTTTGATGATGATTCCTACATATCTAGTAAGCCAAGCCAACAGCTTTGGCCACATCACTAGCCTGTGTCACATACATTTTACTTGTATATTTCATTTTAGTTATAGAATAATAGACAAGCGCTAATCACCACCTTGCCAGTAATCTGAGGGGACTAAACAACTCAAATCATAGAGTACAGAAGGTTGAGAGCTAGTGTAGTTTATTGCTGTCTCTAATGTGAAGATTTAGTTTACCTTTCTCTGGGGCGACAAAAAATTCCATCACTGTCACAGGGACCATAGGGGAGTTATTGACATAGAAGACAACCATCTTTTATGCCATCCCAGTGATAACCTTTTCTGTTAAAAGAACTTCCTGTCTCTGATGGACAAACCAGAAAGGATGTTAAACCTTTCCAAAAAGGGCAGATTACTTGGGTGCTCGTTCAACATTTTTAATCAAGTTGTTGGATGAGGCCCAGTCCCTCCTCCATCACAGTGATATGAGTGTACTGTTCTACATTCATTTTGACAAGGGAGGCTCTGCCAGGCTCTGCTTTGGCACACTCCCTCTATGAGGTGTTGGGGGCACGCCTGGATGCAGTGGGACCGGATCTGTAGAACTGGTGAGTATCACACTGCAGGACCTAGACAAAGCAACTATGGGGGGAGGGGTAAGTATGTATTACTTTCTTTATTTTCCCCATACAGAGCCATTAAGTGGAATGCACCATTGAAACAAAGCATAAAAATACTAGGCTTTTCCTAATATTATACAACAATGTACATTTCATAGAAAAAAACCCCAGTTGATGGGAACATCCAGGGACTGTCATCAAATCATCCAGTTTGCTTTTTTTTTTTGGGCTGCCACAGTCCATTCTTTACTAGGTAATTTAAACACTAGATGATTGTCAGATGATCCCTGAGGAGGCTGAGGTAGAAAAGAGAAAGTAAAGAGTGTTAAATTGGGACTTTTTATACTGAACTACAGATGTGTGTATCTTTTGAGATATTCTCCCACCCAGCTATACATGATATAGCATGATCTGTATCAGGAAAACACTTATATTTATATGCTGTGATAGTATACATTCATATAACAGTTGTGGAACAAGATTATAACAAAAAATACATATACTAGATATGAGTGTAAAGCATAAGCACCTAATGATTTTGTTCAGCATGTTAGACCTAATAAATACCCGCAGTGTGTATTGCCACTATTTTAAAAGGCCACTTTTACTTTTCACATTTAGCTTTACAGGTTTAGATGCATTATAGGAAATAAAGTAGCTCCCCTGCTTCAGCCAATCAATTGTGAGCGATTAAAAAAAATGGGTTTTCATTTTAACAAGATTGTACTTTCTTTCTAGTACTTTATGATGTCTCTGCTTAACCAGGGCCTTAAGGCAGTGTGTTTTAGGAAGTTACACTTATTGGCTACATTTTAATGAAAAATATGTATGAAGAAAAATTCAAAACACAAGGATCAAAGAAGTTACTCAGAAAACAGGGAACACCTCGATTAATGTTCTTCTATAGGACATTTGGATTGCCCTTTAAGGGTAAAGAAAGGCTTTACACTACTGCCATTTTGCTGTCCCCCCACCCCCTGCCAAAAAACCTTTTAACCGTAAAGTTAAAGAATGGATTTGGGGGGGCACACATTAAATGGTTCCTTCATTCTG
This sequence comes from Gastrophryne carolinensis, assembly GCA_027917425.1. Classification (NCBI taxonomy): domain Eukaryota; kingdom Metazoa; phylum Chordata; class Amphibia; order Anura; family Microhylidae; genus Gastrophryne; species Gastrophryne carolinensis. The sequence goes on from CM051236.1 coordinate 379,562,227, forward strand.
ACTTCCAGTCAGGTGACTTGGCCAATAGGATTTGATAACCAAAGAAATAGCTGCAATTGCACAATCAGTCTGTGAATACCACTGGCTGCCAGAGGGACCCTAAGGCCTACAAAAATATTTTAAACTTCACTAAGGTAGACATAGGAAAGGACGGATGTGATACTAATAGGTGAGCATCGACAGCCCTAACAGCTTCATTATTCAGTTCTTTCTTTCATCTAAAGCCTTTAAAGGTCACTACATAAAAAATTCAGAATGGTTTATGTTAAATGGTTTTCAAATACATTTCCAGTATAAAAAGTTACATACAATTAAAGTTTAATTTAAATTTAATTTAAAGTCTAAGAAAACGCAAAATAATATTTGTTTCCTCTTATCCCCTGCATGGCACAACAACACCTAGGGTGATAGAAAGCACAGCCTAGACTGTCTCTTGTTTTGTAAAGAATTTTGAAACAAACATTTTTAGGTAATGTAATTTACGGGATGACTTACTAATGGCAATAATTGTTTCTGTTATGGACTACTGTAGTAAAGTGTGGGCATGAGACTTGGACATAACTAGCAAGGCAGAAGATCACGGCAGAGAGAGAAAGGCTTCAGTAAACTTTACTCCTCCTTCCTATAAAGCCATTATCTTGTTTACGCATTGGCATTGGAACTAGCATGGCTGGGGTACATTAGGTAATAGACATTTTCTTGGTGGTTTGATAATGCTGACTGGATAGAAGGCGATGTCTCACTCTTATGCCATCAGCTGTTTCAGCTGGCCAGAAAAAATCTATTCTTAGGTCTATTGCTCAAAAACCTTCTACCATGAGAGAGCACCCCAGAATTTTCTGGGCGCCTGACCAATGCTTGCTGTTTTCATGGCTCCATCCCTGCACCAGCCACAGTGCCTGTGCATGCCCAGTTACATCCTTTGCAATAGCACTGAATGGAGATAGCATGCACAGTCACTATGACTGATATCAGAGGCAGCGAAAATGTGTGAGGACACACTGGACTGGAAGAAAGCTGCTGCTAGGAAGATAAGATTATGTTTTTTTTTAAGTTTAGGCTTTACAGAGCCTTTAAAATTTATTTTTTAATTAATTTAATTTTTTTCATTAATTTCAGCAGATTTCTCTTAACTTGAAAATCCTTTATAGACGAACAACAAACAGAAACCTTCCTTCCGCTCCCACGGCGAAGACTTGGGCGAGAGTGAGTGAGCTGACTGGCTGAGCGGCATGCGCACAGCTAGAGGTGAATGTGGACGCGCGGAGGGCTCCAGGAGAAGGTGAGTGAAACTGGCGATCGAGGGGTTTCCCACACAGGAATGGAACTCGAATGGCCCTGGAGTCTTTTAGAATCCAGGGCCTCTGATGTTCCTCTTTAAATGTAATTTCTTAAAAAATGTGATTGAGAATTAGTATCCTGTAAGTTTGAAATGGTGTTGCACCAGTATCACCAGTGAGGGCATGTACGAGTCTGATATATATATAATAGGATTTTCCAGGACATAACCAATAATGCTTGTTAATGAGTCCCTTGGTCTGTTTTTCCCACCATCAATAAGCTTGTTTTAGTGGTGTTGTCACCAAATGTTGATACCATAACTTTTTAAAATTAAAGCAAATAAAAACCCACTTATTGCATAACCACTTTCGGAGAAGGGAAAAGTAAAGAACAATATCTGGAGACACAATGGTGTTGATTCAGCACCAGGTGCATACAATACTCTTTGGAGTAAAAGGTGCCCTTCAGGTGACAAATGAAACAGTAGTGCATTTTTTGCACCTGGTGCTGAATGATCAATATTCTTCACAACAATCAGGCACATACGTAGGTTTGGAAACCTAAAATGCACCTTGCCCAATACTACTTGAAAACGATGGTAACTAGCACAAAATTCTAAAACAACCTCAATAAAGTAAAATGCATGATACAAGTACTAAAGTACTAAAACATATCTCTCTGAAACACATCCTAACCTAGAATAAGCCTGGTAAACAAACAACTCTTACAATAAGCATGATGATGGAAGACGTGATGTGCAGGTTTAAAAAAATATTTTTTTATTGCAAAAGTAGTCTAACTGAAATCTGAATGCAAGATGGCTTATTCATACACCCTGCATAATGTCTGTCATTCTTGATGGGTTTGTGAATCTACATTTCTGATTTTACAGTACTTGACTTCTCTACTCTAACTGCCCATCTCCTGAGCCAGACTGTGCTAGAATAATGGCTTATTGCTTTTGCAGTTCTTCTGATATGTGTAGATGCTTTTACCCATCATTAAATGCTTTAGGCTGATATTTGAGTGGTTAATGCTACTGTTGCTTTGGAGACTGGCAGTTTAACAGTTCTCACCTGTGAAGTAAAATGGTTTATTAAAAGACCAGGTACACCTAGTTTTTCCTTCTTCTGAACAAAGGAATAAGCTTGATATCATTTTATTTGCAACTAGGGTGGCTGACAACTTGTCTTCTTATCTAATATGCTCATCCATATTTTTTATATTAGACTATTTCTGCAATAGATCTCCCATGCATGCAGTAATCCATGAGAGTAATTTCAGAGACTAATTTCAACATCAGCAAATGAGAGTTCCCTAAGGCCAGGTTCACATGGAGGCAATTGCATTTGTGCAGCACTCCGTAAGAGATAGCGCTTGCCATCGCCACTGAATGAAGTGCGATCATAAGCGCTACAGCCTCCAAAGTGCTGCAGGCAAAGCTGTTTTTAAAGGAGGTGTATCGCAAAATTGTGTAATATTAAAAATCCCTATAAACACATAATCTAATAAGAGGAGGGGCCCCTTTACACCCAAACAGAATCAAACTTCTGCCAAGCTCGTGGTTTCTCCCCCTGGTAGGAATAAAATCCAGGAGTGCCAAGTTTGAGTATATCAGGGAAACAGAACTTGTCCCACTGATTTCCTCTTCCTTCCATTAAAAAAAGCACCTGGCTGTATATTTTTGGTGCTGGGTGTATAAGTGACCCCTCCCCCACCCAGCATATTTATGTAGCTTTTTATCATTGGGCCATTTTTTCACGATAGTCCTCCTTTAAGCGCAATTGTATTTCTCAAGGCCCTATCAATTTACATGGGCCGTGATTATTTGCGATTGCACGGTGCTAATTTTTAAATTGCAATCACCTTGATGTGAACAGGCCCTTATAGTGAACTTTGCTCAAGTAATTCAATTTTGGTTACTGAAAAACTGAGTAGACTGAGCCAGGGTTGCCATCAGGTCAGGCCAGTCAGTGCCTAGGCCTCATGCCAGGCTCCCTAGGGCTCAGTACACCAGCCTTGGCTGTCCTGCCCTGGTGGCAGACCTATATGCAGGGCCGCCATCAGGGACGCCCAACCAGTGCCCAGGGCCCCATGCTAGGTGCCATGGGCCCTAGGACCCAGTACAGCAGTCTTGGCTTTCCTGCCCTGATGGCAACAGTGGACCGAGCTGATTAATTAGTGTGACAATGCTCACTGATCATCCTGTCAGCAACAAGACAAGATGGCTACCAGCTTGGAAGTTCCATATTATTTTAAATGCCGTCTAGTACAGATAAATAGACCAATAAATAAGGTAACTAAGCATCCCAATCCAGTGTAGGTATGGAAAACAAAGCTGTTAGAGCTGTTAGTAAAGTTTCAATTGTATTTTGTATGTGCCTCTGTAGAGCAGCATAAAGTACAAAAAGATATTTGAAGGTGTTAATCTAAGACAATATTAAAAAATAAATGGCTGCTTAGAAAAAGCAGATTCGCTGAGGCATTATATGAAAATGAGTCTATTAGCATCCATTTTACAGAGCGGCCTGCTTGATGTATCAGTATACTTTGCACTGATATGGTAATTTGAAACAATGCAGCTTTTTCCGTAAATGTTAACTGCATCTTTGCTGTAATGTATACTCTGCCAGATCACTTACTGTCAGATTAGTTGCCTTTTTGGGATTAACCTGTACGCAAAGCCACAATCAGCATTTGCATAATTTTCAGTATGGTTAAGCCTGAAAGTTTGGGTGGGGTGGGGATCAGCGCTGCCAATGGATTGTGCCAAGTCATTTTTTCCTTGTCATATAAGGAATATTTCAGCTACTTACAAAATAGGCCAATCAATTGATTTATAACAATTATGCATTTTGTATATATTACATTTGTTATTACACTGTGCTTATTATATGCAAAACACAGACATCGATATTGATATCTAGAGCTACCAGAAGTTATATTGTTTCTCAGAATAAATGTATTGATCCTAATGCACCATTCGATATTGTAGCTATTGGTATGCAGTTGCATGTGACTGTAATATACATATATATATTGTATATATATACTTGACGGTACATGCATGCATGAATAGATACAATGTGAATAGATATTCACGTATCTCATCATACATATATAATAACATTACTATGATCAGCTGAAGTCTCAATGCCAGGGTAATACAGTTCTGACGTTGGAAAAATATAAAAATCACCAATATATTTCTGTTATAATACGAATGCATAGCACATTTTTTTTTCATATGACTGTGCCAACTTTGAAGACGCATTAAATATTGTTGGCCTATGTGTTTCCCCATGTGTCAGTGCACTTCTGTGTTTCCAATAGTCCTTACACACCCATGCCATGCACACATATACACATATGTATGCACATTTACATATATACATATACAGCTATTTACATGTTACTCTTTACATTGTGCAATGCTTAGGCAGCCATATACAGTACACCTACAGTCAATCAAATCACGTCATATTTGTGGTATAATTTTTACATCCCTCGTGTTATCTTTACAAATAGACAGTTTATGTAAGTAACATTTACATTTTTTGTTATTACTCACTATTTTAGTACAGTACATATACTTTCAAGCATAGCTAAGTTTCCCTGAAATGTATGTACAATCCTTGGTGCAAGCATAAATAACCTATTGAATCTTGTTTTGTTCTTAGAAAATGTACAATCAGTGTGTCCCTTTTCCTGATTTCATTCTTTTTATTCCTATAAGGAAGTCATCATTAGAATGTCATTCAAGGATAAGTACTCTAAACACGAATACAGCTACACACATAGCTGGATAGTTCCTAATTAAAAAAAAAAGGTGTTTGTGTATAAATATTTTAGCGTGTGCATGCAATTTGTATCCATGCATAAATCTTTGTTCACAGTTACATTTTATAAATGGAATGTAGGTAAGAGGATTACAGTGTGACAGACTATTGGAATTACTAACATGACACCTTCAACAGTGGAGGGGACCTGTTTGTTACACTTTAACCCGTGTGTGTACCTGTACAATCACCTGCCCTGATCCACTAAAGTATCTCCACCAGTTAAAGTTCTGCAGTTTCTAACATAGAAAAAAATTAAGGCAGACATTATCCACTTTACAGACAGAGCATAGCTGTCAGACCAAGTTGTTAGGTACACTTAAAGAACAACATAAGCATGCAGTCATTATACATACAGCATGGTATTGTGTTACCCTCATTAAACCATGGTCTTATTGCAGTCTCATTCAGGCAAGTTAACGACAGCCTGGCTCATCAGTTAAAAAAAGATTAATTATATCTAACCTTTGAACCTTGTGGAGCATGTTGCCTTGACATAAAAGGCATAAAAGGGTGAAGGCTTCTTTTCGGCAGTTACACATCCGCGGTTCAACCCCACCTCTATTCTTGACATGTAGCCTTGATCAATAATGAAGCAATGCCCATAGTAGCTAAGGATCAGTGAACCATGATGTTATATTTTCATTCCAGTGAGGATGTTTGCAATGGCTATATATATTCTGTGGATAAGAGTACACATTATAGTCTTATTAATGCTGTGCTCTTATCAAACATCGCAGCACAGATACACTGCAGTGGCAGCAAAGCAGCTTTCTAGTTTCTTTAAAAAATAAAATCCATATATCAGAGCTTTGATATACAAATAGCAGAATCCTAACACAAAAATATATGTTCCTCGTTAAAATATTGAAGGCCTTTTTTCCCTTAAAAGAGCTATTTAAATTTAAAGCATGAAATGTTGGGCTATGTGCATTGATCACTTAAGTGCAATTAAAGATATCACCATTATAGGATACGCAAGGCATACCCAACAGCATTAAATAAACTTCTAGTACAGTTCGGAGAAACCTCAGCTATTATAATATCATATCTGTGACACAATTGCAAGGTGCTTTTCTTTGGAAACCTTCATTCAAATGTGATCTAATGGCAAAATAACTATTTTAGGCAACGCATTTGTCTTGTTGGAAAGCCTTTGGCGCTGCAAAAAGCTCATGAGTAGAGTTCAATCAGTTGTGTCTTTTGTGAAGCTACTTTTACATATCTGGAGACATTCATATGATTCATCCATGTATCATAGTGGAGTTACACAGCAGAGTGCGTTTAGTGGTGCTGTCTAACTAGGGTGATGGGACTATAATTAAGTGAAACCTTCTGATTGCTTCCCACCAGTTTCATTCCCATCTACTTAACCTCTAATCACAAATATGACCATATCTTGTCTTGCCTACCAGTGTTAACAACATATGTTCCGTGAGTTCAAATTTAGTTGCAGATGCAATAAACATCACTTCACAACTATTGCTTTCCATGCAGAATTGACACATCTAGAAAAAATATTACCTAGCAGATTATTGCGTTACACAAACTCTGCAGCTGCCCCCTTACACTCTCACAAGAGAGACAGGTAAGTCAAACATCAGTCAGCATTTTGGTTATATTTACATAGTTTGTATTTCCTAAGGTGCAGTTTGCAGTTTTTAAATTCTTCTCTCTAAAATCTTCATTGCTATGATTAACTCCTTCTTGAATCTCCATGTAGTCAGATTTACTGAGCGTGGAGGCACTTCTGCTTTTTTGAAGGTCAGGGGAAGATGGGATCTTTGGACAGCTGGTTACTTGCAAATACTGTGCTTGCTCCTCACCCTCTGTCTCTCTGTGATAGAAGTAATTGAAGTTAGATACAATAACAGGAACTGGTAAGGCAATGGTTAACACGCCTGCAATTGCACAGAGAGAGCCTACTATTTTGCCACCTATTGTTGTAGGGACCATGTCTCCATATCCTACTGTTGTCATGGAAACCACGGCCCACCAGAAGGCATCTGGGATGCTGGGAAACTGAGATTCTCTCTCATCAGCTTCAGCAAAATACACAGCACTGGAGAAAAGAATCACACCGATAAACAGAAAAAAAATCAGAAGGCCTAGTTCTCTCATGCTCGCTTTCAGTGTCTGACCTAAAATCTGAAGGCCCTTTGAATGTCTGGAAAGTTTAAAAATCCTAAATACTCGAACAAGACGTATAACCCTAAGAATTGCTAAAGACATTGCTTGCTGACCCTGTTGCCCATCTTCAGTTTTTTCAGCCAGTTCGGTACCTAGTGTAATAAAGTAAGGAATGATAGCCACTATGTCAATAATATTCATAATGTTGGTAAAAAATCCAGCTTTGCTTGGACAAGCAAAAAATCTCACCAAGAACTCAAATGAGAACCATATGATGCAAAGTGTTTCAACAATAAAGAAAGGGTCGGTGAAAGTGTTTGATTGTTGGTATCTAATGGTACTATTGGAGTATGGATAATAATCTACAGGCCTCATGGGCATGTCTTCATTTTCATCTCTAAATGCAGGCAGTGTTTCAAGGCAAAAACTCACAATTGAAATTAAAATCACCATAACTGATATAATTGCAATAATCCTGGCTGGACCAGAGCTTTCTGGATATTCAAACAGTAGCCAGACCTGCTTTTGGTACTCGTTGTCTGGCAAAGGTCTTTCCTCTTCTTTAATAAATCCTTCATCTTCCCTAAAGATCTCCATGGCTTCTTCACCAAGTTCATAGAACCGTATTTCCTCTGAGAAGATATCCAGGGGCACATTTACTGGTCTCCTTAGCCTGCCTCCAGATTGGTAGTAGTACAAGATGGCATCAAAACTTGGTCTGTTCCTGTCAAAAAAATATTCATTCCTCAAGGGATCAAAATATCTCATCCTTTTTTTAGGGTCCCCCAACAATGTCTCAGGAAACTGTGATAAGGTTTTCAACTGTGTTTCAAAACGCAGTCCTGAAATGTTAATAACAACTCTCTCACAACATTCGTGATCAGGTTCAGGGTCATAACTGTCCTGGGGGTGACCTGGCAAAGCCGATGCTTCATCTGTGGGATCTCCAGTGGCAACTGTCATAGTTATGGACAAATTATGTACACAGCCTAGTCCTTCTGGCTGGCTGCTGGAAAGATGCCCCAGTGAAGTACTCGAGACTTATGTACCCTCAGGATAGGACAGATTTTATTGACATGAGAGACACATAACCTTTTGCCTACAAAAGAACAGAAAATAAAACAAGGGTTATACCAACTGATACCAAAAGTCCTAAGAGGCTGCTAGATTGGCTTTGAACCCCCCCCCCCCCCCCCCCAAACACACACACGCCCACACCCAAAGAAAACTAAAGAAAACAGTCCAAAGTAAAAGAAACCAGTACACCTTATAGTTCAAAACTTGTATTGTGAAATCCAAAATGGACTGGATTGCGGCACCTCCGTGAACCGATCCAAAGGAGGGGTTAACATTTAGGTAAGAGTGCAGTTGTTAAGGTGTTGAAATGCTCATAAATCAATGTACCCTGGAGTGTTGTATAGATTAAGGTATCTGTAGTATGTATAAAAGCAGAACATAGTATATGCAGTATTCTATATGTAGAGCTGATTCTAATTTGCTCTCCAGATGCAATGCACTAATAAGAGATCCCAGGAGCATCAGTAGTAAATTACATTACAAGGACAAAGAAGTAATGTCGAGAATTCCCCCTGTATGCATCAGTGTATGTAAACAGCATTCACCCCTTTACCAGTGGACCCAACCCTATCTCAGCACTTTAGCCAGGTAATAAGTTCAGCCTATTAAGAAATATAGCATTGTATTACAAAACTACATAAACTAAGCATATATGTTAAAAAGATACATAAAAAAATGACTTATCTGATATATACCATAATGTTTGTATAAAGATATCAACCTGTTAATGCGATGTCCATCGGCTTATCTTTAATGATTAAAATAAACATTAAAAAATTGGAAAACATTCAAGGTTCAGGCTAATTCACTTTTCACACATTCACATATTTTAGGTGTTAAGCAACCTATAAACATGCAACAAATACTCAAATATTTCCAAGTAATTCAACCATGCTGATTAAAATCTAAGGCATAACCGGCATGATGAAAAACATGCTAGTATTATCAGTGTCACTGTAAGGGAAACAAGCCATTACCTTTAGAAGCAATCCTCCAGGTTTCTTAGTAACCAGGCTATGTAGATTTTGCTCTCTGGGGGATACAATAAAGAGAAACAGGATTTCTGGCATCCTATATATTTGTTTGTCCTAGGCGTCCAAAATATGAAACCGACTGATGAAAAAATGGGGGATTCCAGGCTGAAAGAAACGTGTTCCTCTTGAAGTAAAAGGACAGGATTGGTCTGGCAGGTTCGCTTGCATGAAAGCCTCTGTATAAAGCGTATCAATGTGATAGATGGAAGATGCTAAGCTCAGCAAAAAAAAAGAAAAAAAATAGTCTGGTGCCTTCAGGACGTGTGACGTTGCCTTGTGGTATGGAATAAAAAAACAGGAGCTAGGTAAAGCTGGTACATCACTAAACATCTGCAGAGACCCAGTTTCCAGATGCAGTAGTCACACAGCCTTCCCCCTTGTCAGCCTGCGTTATGATGCTTCGCTATTCTGCACTGCAACAAAACAAGAGGCAGTATTCGCAGCACATCCCACATTACAGGGAGAGCTGAGCAGAGGAAACATAGGAATTTACAGAGCATGCAAGCTCTCTGCATGCAGGTACATAGAAATATCACACCCTATCTGACTAAGAAGAACCTGTCATGGAAAAACAGCAAACGGATTCATCTTTGCTTGGTTATTATTCTATAACCTCTCCTTCATTGATTTGGGAACCCTAAATACTGTACACAAAAGTAGCATAAAATGACCTCAACATGTGGTCACAAAAAGAGAGAACATTCTAACATTGCTAATAATCTAAACAATGCTAATAATAAAAAAATAACTTATTGTATAAAAGTATTTTTATTTCTAGACTAATAAAGGGAGGCACTCGCAACTATTAAAAGGCTGTGTGCTCAATGCAGTTGATTGGTGCTAGGTAATATGTCTGGTACCTGTAAAAATCATAAACATGTGGGTATCACCAAGGCCAAGAGCAATAAAATAAAGAACGCCTGTATGCGTGTGCCTCTTATGTTTATGCAGGGGCAAGCATGCCATCTATCTAATCAGCCTCAGCTCTCTGAGGATGCTGTGCATCCCCACCCCTCAGAGCAATAAAGCAGCCTTTTTGTCTCCTGCCCAGGTCACACGGCTCAGTGAAAAAAAAAAAGACAAATGAAATGTGTATTCAAGTGTATTCAGCATAACAAATGAGCTGCCTGGGTATTCCACCTTGAATCACTTGGGTAGGTTTACTGACAGCAGACAGCAAGCCGACATTTGATCCGCTGTAAGAAAAAAGAATCTTAGCAAATCTAATATTCTGCCTAGTGACCAAGCATCTAAAATACATTCCCTGACTGTAGCACCAGCAGCGATGTGTAAAGGTTACCCACAACCTATTGTGAACAGAGTATCACAATGTTAACCTTTAGTATGAAACAGGGATCTCTTTGCTGACGTTGAGATGGGGAGATCCCAAGTTCATCCCCCTTTTTCGTTACCATTTCTTAATTGGGGAGGCCTGTAAATGACCTGCTTTGTTACCTAATGAAAGCATACTACTGACTTTTTTTTTATTACTCAGTGAAGATGCTTAAGAAATGAAGGGTTAAAGTTAATCCCTCTAGTCTTCTACCTTTAGCAGCTACACAGCTATTTCTTCACAGCAACAGATTTAGTCGGAGGACAGGTGGGGCTCAGTATGATTTCTTTAGACTCTGAGATTCAAAGACTACATTTTTCATTTACTCTGTACATTACGCCAGTCGCTGTTTATTTTTAATGTATAACGCAATGGTTTATTGTGTACTATTTCAAAGGCGTTTCAACAGTCATTTCTCTTATTTATTACCTCCCTTCCCGAGACATAGTACATTCCTTACGGTTCCCTGCACAGGAGGCTGGAATTCCCCCTATTAAGTGAAGCCTATAGATTCCAATTATGAGCCATGTTCTTAGACTTTAATGATGGCTGCTAAACATGCTGCCTGCATAATGGTAATAATGGTGCCTTTTAAATATGTATGTAACATTTGCAGTAATATATGCGCAGCTCGAGAAAGAACTGGGGTAACCTAACCGTCCAAGCATTAGTGCCTGTGATAGACTATGCTTCCTATACAAATATGTTTATTATTATGTTTAATGGACGTATCAGCACTGTTTTAATAGCAAATGTAGCGTATGTTTCTTTAAGAAAAAAAAAAAGAGACTTTCTTACCTTGCTCACAGCCAAGCAAACAACAAAGGGCGGTGCCTTTTGAATTAAGCCGCCACATGTCGCGATTCCTCTTTTGTAGATGTCCCTCTGATGCTGGAAAGTGGAAGAGGGATTTACTCCATGAACAGCTACACAATAGCGGTCGTTGTCGACGTAATTTGGCGTCTTCTATGCAAGTGGCCTTAATTGGTGTTTCATCGCAGCAGCATGCACTGTGTTGATGATAATGAGCCACATTGCAGGCAGTTGGCACCCCATATGACACATGCTATTTACAAATTTCCTCTCATATACTAGAACAGGTCACAATCTGCATGCAATGAGGTAATTGCCATGTTTGATTTACCCTTTTCATTGGAAATCTGAAGCATCCATTTTCCCAGTTTGTGGTAAACCTTTACTTAATAGGAGAAAAGCAGAAGCTTACAATTGGTTCTGCAGTAAGGCATGCAGTGCATACATAAAGACTTCGCTGCACTGTAGTATCTTCTCTCTACCTGACAGCACTTTGACTAAATGAAAGCGCCTTCCATGTCGAGACCACCAGACACCAGTCTTTTATGCAGGAAACTGAAGCCTTGATGTACTACTCATATAGACAGTATTTTGCAGGATTTGGCATAAAAACTGTAGTAAAAAAAGCAGAAACTATAATATAAGCATAACTTTAAAATAAATTGAAAATGTTGAATAAGGGAAATTTAACAAAGTTCATATGATGGGGAGGCTAATGTAAGACTAGCGCCATTTGAGCAGCTATGTAGCGGCTCTTAGAAGGTCTGCAAGTGGTCGCTGCAAGCCGGTGTCTGGCGCTGTGACCAAGCTCAGCGGCTGGACAATAGATGCTGCACTATCATGTCCAGCACTGATAAATGTGATTCTGCAGGGCGCTGTAGAAGCGCTCTCCCTGGTTCGCAGAGCCAATTGTGAACGCTAGGTGGTGACCCGATGTCAAAGCACCCAAGATTACGCTACATCTAACAATCGAACAATGCTCCAGCGAGCAATAGGTAGTGTGAGTTAAGTGCGTCTGGCACTCGGCGCTGAAGCCCGTATTTAAGAAAAAACTACACATAAGGGGGCACACAAGCACAGTGTTTTGTGTGCCCCCTTAATTCACCATTTCATTTAATCACTGGGTTTTGTGTGTACTCTGATCCCACAACATGCTCTAAGCACTGGGGTGTATCCCCATATCCTACAAGAAGCTATAAGCACTAGGTATTTTGTGTGGCCCCTTAACCCACCTTTTCATTTAAGCACTAGTATTTAGTGTGTACTGTGATCCCACAATATTCTCTAAGCAGTGGGCTGTGTCCCCTCATCCTACAAGAAGCTGTAAACACTGGGTTTTGTGTGTACTGTGATCCCACAACATCCTCCAAGCACTGGGGTGTATCCCCTTATCCTACAAGAAGCTATAGGCACTGGATTTTGTGTGTGGCCCCTTAACCCACCTTTTGATTTAAGCACTGAGGTTTGTGTGTACTGTGATCCCACAACATCCTCTAAGCACTGAGGTGTATCCCCTTATCCTGCAAGAAGCTATAAGCACTGGGATTTGTGTGCGACACCTTAACCCATCTTTTGAATTAAGCACTGGTGTTTGCTGTGCGACCTTAACCCACCTTTTCATTTAAGCACTGAGATTTGTGTGCAGTGTGATCCCACAACATCCTCTAAGCACTGAGGTATATCCCCTTATACTACAAGAAGCTATAAGCACTTGGTTTTGTGTGTGGCCCCATAATCCATCTTTTCATTTAAGCACTGTGTTTTGTGTGCAGACTTAGCCCACCTTTTCATTTAAGCACTGGGGTTTTGTGTGCAGCCCCTTAACCCATCTTTTCATTGAAGCACTGGGGTTTTGTGTGTGGCCCCTTAACCCAGCTTGTTATTTAAGAACTGTGGTGTGTGTGTACTGTGCTGTCAACATCCAAAAATATTGTGTAAAGCACCTGGTTTAATTTTTTGGTCCACTTCGGGCCGCTGTAACTACAGGTGTCTAACAATGCAGAAAGCAGCAAATAAGGGACATGCCTCTGTCCCAGTTGGGGCTCACGGATACCCAAGAGCTTGTGTGGCAGAATGAGGACAGGGCCATTGTACCTTCACATGACATCCTGGGTGATGATGAGATGTAAGTGCTGACTGCTGCAGCTTTCTGCAATGTTGAGGCTAGCAGGGAGGAGTGGGTGGAAGAGGATGCCAGGGGTGATGATGAAACCCTAGACCCAACGTGGACTGAAGGCCATCAAAGTTCAGTGGAAGAGGTGGTGGTCACACAGCAGCAAGCAGAAGATGGAGAAGGGTGCAAACACTCAGTGGTCAGCCATTGATGCCACTGACCACTACACCCAGGGTTTGAGCTTTCCAAGGCAGGCTCACAGGATCTCACAGGAAAGCGCAAAATTTGAGGGGAAGGCAGAAGTTGGTCTCATTTCACCCACGAGCCCTGGTCCTGAATTTTTAAATTGCTGGCCTTCGTAATGCTCCCATTTTGCCTTATGGAGATGAACAGTTTTAAAGAACTCATGGAGGTGGCTGTCCCACAATTTACGGGCAGGGCAGTGCAATCATGGTTCGCAGGGTGGGTAGCTGGGCCGACATCAGACAGTTACGGCAATGTCTAGCCAGAGGACAGTTTTGGACGAATTGGAGGAGGGAGTTCTACTTTTGCTCACAGCAGGGTGGCACCAAGTGGAGCTTAAGGACATCACTGGAGTGTGGCTGAAGGGAGGAGCAGAAGGAGGAGCAGGAAGCACATGACACTGAGGACAGCTTCTTCTTGACTCAGGGCAGCCTTGCTCACATGACCCACTACATGCTCCACTGCTCTATGCAGAGTTACCTGCATAGTCACCAGTGCTGATTACTGGATGGCCACCCTGCTTGATCCTCGCTATAAGGACAACATCACCTTGATTCCAGCAATGCTGGATTGAAAAATGAGAGAGTACAAACGCACGCTGGTGGATGCACTACTGACAGAGTTCCCAGCTGACTGATGGTTTAGTGGTGGCATGAGGAGGAATGGGAGGAGGAGGAGCAAGTCGCCAATGTAGCAGGGGCACAAGCAGCACCTCACAGGGGAGGGTGTGCATAGCCAAAATGTGGAACAACTGATTCCATTGTCTGCCACATCCACCACTATCAGATACTACGGATACAATCAGCCAGCACCTGTAACTCCTCAGCCTATATAAGCTGATCAGCCCATTCAGGCAGCGGATTAGCATTTTGTTATGTCATCATTATCCCAGTATGCTGTACCTAGATCCAAGGTACTCCTGAACCTTGCACCCAGGACTCCTGCCTCAGCTCTTGTGTTTGCTCCCCCTATCCCAGCCGTGCTTCCACCTTGGAATTTGGACTTTTTCTCTCATCCTTATGCATGCTTGTTGCCGGACTCCATCTTGTTGCCTGCTCCATCTTGTGTATGTACAGCCAGAGCGTGTTAATGTCACTTGTATATATGTATAGTTCCCTTACACATATATGTTCCCCTTTGTGATTTGTACTCAGTTTGATTGTAGTGTGTTTGATGTGTAGTTACCACTGTTTTTTAGTTACCACTGGTTTTTCACTATTAAACACGGTTTGCCCCATATCCATTTCTGCCTCACAGTCTCAATTTCTGGTCACTTTTTACAATTGGGATTTCTCCGTTGGAAAATCCCTGACACCGAACTTGCAAAGTACGAACCCAAACTTTGCAGTATGGGTTCGGCCATCCCTACACCCCGCACCTCAATCTTCTCAGTGTCTCTGCAACTCAGCTTGGTTTTGCTTCACTACAGCCATGCCCTCCTAATCGCTTCCAGTTTGCCAGCACTAATATGGATAATAGGAGTAAGGCTTTTTTCTGCAGGCTTCTTCAGATACAATAGGTGAGTTCTCAAAAAAGGAGCAACTGGGCATGCAGTAGTTTATTTTGCTTATGCATGTGGGTGCATTTTCCTGTTTCTAAAGGAATTGGCTCTAGTTGCCTGGTTGTTATGAATGTTCCTCCAACTCCTTGCACTGATCTGGACCACAGATTGTCCAAAAAATTCAGAAATTGTAATGTGACCATCCTTATTCTATGTACGTGGCCACGAGGCAATTATATTTAAATAAAAGGATGGTTTCACTAAAATTAAGTTATGTTATCTCATCACCATTGCAAAGACATGCAAGCTAATAGAAATTCAACAAATGAAGGCCACAGTAAAGCAGGAGCTATATTGGCAATGCCCAAGGATTAGGTCTCGAGCAATAAATACTGTCCATAGTTTCAATCATGCAAATGCAATTACCACATTACAGACATGAGGTCCTTGACCTTATGCTGTTTAAAGTAAACTGAGATTGGAGCTACACCTAGCAATATTTATTGCCAGAATTTCCTTTTGCCTTAAATCAGCTCAAAAGACGTGATGGAAGACTACAAAAGCTGAGACAATGGTGCTTCCTTCCTGTAAATGATGCCAAGTGACCACAAATGTGATAAATAAGGTGAAGGAGCAACAATGATGGGGACCCCGCTGCCATTCTGCTGGGTGTGGTCACACCCCCTGCACCCTCTCAAGTTATGCCCCTGCCCCTAATCCCTAGCTCCAAGTGGACTTGAAACTCCATACTCCCCTTGTAGACAGATTATGAAAGGAAAAGGTAACCTATTCCAGACAAGCGTATGAAGCGGGTCTAGGTGCGTCTTAGGTTCCAACAGGCCAAGACCTCTGGGTGAGGGAGGGGTCCTGGTCCACAGGGTGCTTACAGACTTCAGGGCCTGCTGATTCCCTATCCCAATTTGGGATGTCCCCTTTTTTTAAAATGCCTAGTATAATCACCTTACCAAGGTTCACACGATGTATGTGCAGGCTGCGCTCCCCTCTCTGGCTTTCCTCTGGCTGATACACACCAGGCATTTCTGCATAGCTACACACAGCCTTTTAAATCTGAACGGAGCGCAAGTCACTGATTGGAGGAGAGTATGTGCATTTGCCATAGGATCACTGGCAAGGTAAGAATTATTATAGTGGGATGCCCCACTAGTGAGAGAAATAATCACAAGGACAGTGAAAATCCTGGTGATTGTTTATTTAACCCTCCCTCTTCTGCCACCTGTGAACACTGCAGTGCAAAGATACCTACCTATTTCTCCTGGTGCTTTATTCAAAGGTTGCACAATGGGCGAGGTGTATTTAAAATGATCTGTGTTGCACCGCATTCACACCAGCTTCTTATGAAAGTGATGTAGGATAGAAGCTGTGGTTTTGGGGTTAGGTGAGAGATAGAGGACAGTGGTAGGGGGTAGAGGACAGCAGCAGGGTGTAGAAAACATGGCAGGGGGTAGATGACAGTGGCACGGAGTAGATGACAGATGACACAGTAGGGCATCCTAAATCAGATAGGGATAGTCAAAATCACAGGATTCAGTCCATTCTAAAGTCAAAATAAAATGCATCTTAGGGGGCATCTTGATTAGGGATGCCACACAGTCAAAATCCCTATGCACCCCTCACAGTCATAATCACATAGTCATCTAATTTAGGTATCCTACACTGTTCAAATGTAACATCAGAGTGGCTTTCCTCTGAAGCAGTATGCCCGCTCTCTGTTGGTCTGCACACATAGCGGAGCGATGGGGTCGCGGCTACTTGTGGCCCCATTTAAACAGCACACGATCACACAAATAGATGACCACATTGGGTCTTAATGACAAAGTAGATCTCAGACCATATTTCTTATTCTCATGTGGTGGCAATCGTGTATGTCGAGAGGCAGTCTACCCTTGCAATAAAGACTTTGTAGTGTCCCTGCATTTATATAGCCCCCTTTTTTTTAACCCTGATGGGATCAGATGGTGCCATTGTAAATAAATGTTCATAGTCTTTTCTTTTTTAGTATTATTTTTACAAGTGTTTTTTTCTGCAGTGGAATGTAATATCCAGATTGTAAACTTGGAGTTATACATTGTATCAGACACACCTTGATGCTTGGCAGTCTTGAGTATATATAATGTATCTTTATTTTGTTACATTCATCTTGTTACACATGTCACACACTGCTGCCTGTATAAGATCATTTTTGAAAAGTGTTACAATCTCTCATAGTAATCACCTCTACAGTATGTATCTGAAAGTCCAGATATTATTTCTTAGTTTAAAGCCTAAATACAATTCATGTTTTACATATTTCATATGTCCCTCATCTGCCCCCCTGGGGAGGGGGGGTCTGGACCCAGAGACCCCCCCCCCCTTGGGTTCGCCCCTATGAGTGGTACTTCTTTGGCAAGATTCAGACCCCAAGCTGCTTTGTGAGATAGAAACTGAGTAGCTGTTGTTTTTGGCACCATTATACTAATTTAGTAGTCTTCTCCTGTTATTATTATATTTAAATTTCATAAAATCTATTGACTAATGTGTGAAATTATATAAGTATAGGTGTTGTGAAGTAAAAGTAAATAATGTATGCAAACTAATCATTGTCGGAGATTTCGCTTAACACTCAGTTTAATCTGTGCTGTAGTTCTTTTTACAGTAATCGAACACACAGCAATTAGGAAAATAAGGATAAATGATTGCATTAAAGTAACAGCTACCACTACAGCAATAATGTACCAGAGATCCATTACGACAGTACAGGATACTGTTCTGGAATTATTACATTTGCTTCTCAAGTGGCTAGGAAAGCGAGAATGGTCTGGGTTTCTATCAGGAGCTTAAATTGGACCAACTCCCACCCTGGAGTCTATGAGACTCCAGGGCAGGCATACTCTCTCCCCCTGGAGCATCCAGATTCATATCCCGCTGTGTCAAACCCCCCAGGTCGTTAAAAAAATTCACCTTCGTTCCCAGTCCAGCAGCACGTCCCCGTGCCAGGCATTTGTGAATGGGCGGCATGGGCACACCCCTGTTAAAGGGTAGCGGGGGATCCGAATCCGCTCTCATCAGACGAGCTTCTGGACGAAGGGGCTGGAGCAGATCGGAGTGCGCTGATTGGACGAGAGGTCTGCACATGCGCCGTAGGGCGGCCTGGGGGGTTTCACACAGCGGGGAACCCCCGATCGGGTTGCCCTGGGGGCAAGGACCAAAATCCTGTGTTTTGGTCCACTTTAACTATACTGGGTGCAGAGGTTGGGACTGCACCGGGGCCCATAAGGTCAGGCCATCGTTGTTCCTCCACCTTATTTATTAGATTTTTGCTCGCATGGTATGATGTACAAGAAAAAGCCAATTCTCTAAGCTTTTTCAGTTTTATCTAACACAGTGACTGATTTATTACTAACGGCAGTTATCGGCAGATGAGCGTCTGTATAGCGGCGCTTAGAGCGACCGCTAGTAGAAGCTGTAAATGGATATCGGGGGCTGTAACATAGTGCCTCAATCACTGTAGTTACCTGGCCCGCATTGATGAATGTGATGTATGTTGGGCGCTCTAACATCAGTACAGCCCTGCATGGAGCGGGATGTAGCACCAGCTCAGTGCATCCGGCATTCGGTGCTCAACACCTATTTCAAGAAAAAGCGCTCTAAATCTGTTCGCTTTAGCATAGAGCGCCAGACGATGTAAGATAAAAGTCTGTTTTTGAACACATATCCACCAGTAACAAAGCAAAAACACATGGAATGACATGTTATAACACTGTGACATTAACACTTTAGTGCCAGACCTGTAATGACAATTCTGCATAAAAATCAAAAAAAATCAAAAAAGTTTTCAAAAATGACTTTTTCTAGGCCAGGAGAGATCACACAATGATTTGATAGGAAAAAAAAACTCTACCTTAACAGAAGAAAAGGAACGGCCATTTAAATATATGGGAGAGCAACAGGTAGTGACAGGTATTATCTGGCGCTCTGGAAGCTAGAGCGCTGGTGCTATACGCTGAGCTACCTGTAATGATGAATCGGATGCTACATGGTGCTGTTAGAGTCGCTCACCAGATTCACTTTCATAAATGTGGTTTTGCGTACAGCGCCCAGCGCTCACCAGGCGCTGCCTGCTGCTACCGAGGCACTACCTGGCGCTATCCCTTCCTGAATAACCCCCATAGTTAAAATGACAGGAAAATAAATGTTTCCACCAGGGCCTGGTCAGATTTAGTTATGCTACTGGTACCTATTCACTAGTCTGTTCAAATCTGCAATACCAGCTCTGTATCTGTTATCTAACCTAGCTTGAACTTTTTGATCCTAGTCAAGTATCTGTCTTCTTGTGGTTGCCTGTTTATTTGTCCTGTTTTTATTATTTTAGCTGGTTATTGTCACTGGGAGACCCCACAGCCGTAATTATGTTTTTCTTGCATCCTTTTTCAGTTTTGTCATTTTGGTCTGGCTTAAAGAGGAACACTTTTATTGTAAAACTCCACCCACCTCCTTCCCCCACCCCCGTGCTAATCCCAATTTTGTCAATAAAATAAAAAAACTTACTGGGGTGGGCAATCTGCACTGAAGCTTAAACTGGACCAACATCCTTACAACAAACAGTGCTCATATGCATCCCCCTAGAGGGAAATTCAGTTTGCTGCACATACAAATTAATTGAACTTTTTCTAACTCCTGCTGTGGTCAATTTTTAAAACAAAATGGCGTCTCCTGGAGCTGCAGGCTGTCAAACAGGAAACAGCAGCATGACTGGAATGCTGGGAAAGGAAGCTACAAAATGCCTGCTTTAGTTTTGAGTGGATTCAGTATCATGCATGCAGATAGGGCAAGGGAATTTGGGGGAGTTTTCTATTACAACTGTTCCAGGCTGTTGGTCCAGTTTAAAGTGGAACAACACCCAGGGGTGATCGGCCGATCAGATCCCTCCCCGCGGCGCATCCGAAATCGGGATGTCCCGCGGGGTGAAACCCCCCAGGAAGCCCAGAAACCTTACCTTAACCCCGTTCCAACGGCGCATGCGCAGGCCGCGTCTCGCGCTTCCCTCTAGCAGGGTGCGCACCCGCGCCGGCCGTTTGTGAATGGCGGCCTCCAGCGCTCAGAGCCGCTGTGGTTGGACGCCACTTGTACGTGCATACCACAGCGGCTCTGAGCGCTCTGACTGGACGAGCAGGGTGAGGTGAGTGTTTCCGGGCGTTCTGGGGGGTTTCACACAGCGGGGCACCCCCGATCGGGGTGCCCCACCGAAGTGGACCAAAACCCAGGATAGTCAAAATCCTGGGTGTTGGTCCACTTTAAGCTGGCAGCTTCAGTGGCAGGATAGTTACACAATCCCTTGTAGTAATGTGACTGTATTGGTCACTTAAATCTAACTGCCACTCTTGTCCAGCTGCCATGCAGAGCTCTTCCCCTGCCAGAGTTTGGAGAGGGCTATTGCCATATCTGAGAATGGGGCAGATGTCATTTCTTAGGAGGTATCTTCCTGTAGTTCCCCTGGTAATTGTAGGTCCCCTTGAAAGTAAAAGGCAGACACAGCCAAAAAAATTTAAACCAAAGCTTCTTTAGTGCACAGCTTCACATCCACTTGAGTGCCCCTGGCACTTAGGGACCATGCTCTCACCTTGTGCTGGTCTTGATTCCAACCTAGTCCACCTCTGAGAGTTCCATCACGGCAGGCTGTTCCACCACAAGGAGAGCGTTTTAATTCTGACCCTTCTCCCTGCCCCTTACAAGGGATACTACTCCGGCCTAAAACCCAAGGTACTCCAGGTAAAGAGTCTGGGGTACGAATTTCCAACATCCTATAATGATATCTAGTAGTGGCCTCCAGCCTTGCAGACTGACCCCCTGAGTCCTAAATTTATAAACCCAGGAACCAATCTGTATTGATGGGGGTACAACTGCGGCCTAAAATCCAAAGTACACCAGGTGAACAGTCTGGGGTATGAATTTCCAGCATCCTATAATGATATCTACTAGTGGCCTCCAGCCTTGCAGACTGACCCCCTGAGTCCTAAATTTATAAACCCAGGAACCAATCTGTATTGACGGGGGTACAACTTCGGCCTAAAATCCAAAGTACACCAGGTGAACAGTATGGGGTATGAATTTCCAGCATCCTATAATGATATCTACTAGTGGCCTCCAGCCTTGCAGACTAACCCCGAGTCCTAAATTTATAGACCCAGGAACCAATCTGTATTGATGGGCAGGGCCGGAGCTAGCACCCGGCAGGGTTGGGCATCTGCCGAGGGCCCAAGGGAGGAGGGGGACCTACTGGTGCTGGTGGGAGGTGAGGCACGATGTCCCTGAGCGCAGGGGCGTAGCGCTGACCTGGGCGCTGTGTTAATCGGAGGCACCAGATGCCCGGGCAGTAGGAAGGGCAAGACAGGCTGTGTGCAGTCACTGGGGCCGCACAGGTGGAGAGCAGTGGCTTCCTGATTGAGGAGGCTCCGCCCCCGAGATGCATCATCATTCTGCCTGCTGCCTGTGTCTGCGAGCTATGAGGAGGAAGTGTGCAGTACTGCTAAGGTAGGGATGTCTGTGTGTGTCTATGTGTGTGTGTGTGTGTGTGTGTGTGTGTCTGTGTCTGTGTGTGTGTGTGTGTGTGTGTGTGTGTGTCTGTGTCTGTATGTGCGTGTGTGTCTATGTGTATGTGTGTGAGTCTCTCTCTGTATGTGTTTCTGTGTGTGTGTGTGTGTGTGTGTGTGTGTGTGTGTGTGTGTGTGTGTGTGTTTATGTGTATGTGTGTGTATGTGTGTGAGTCTGTGTGTGTGTGTGTCTATGTGTATGTGTGTGTCTCTGTGTCTGTGTGTGTGTATGTGTGTCTATGTGTATGTGTGTGAGTCTCTCTCTGTCTGTGTTTCTCTCTCTGTGTCTGTCTGTGCGTGTGTGTGTGTGTGTGTCTGTCTGTCTGTGCATGTGTGTGTGTGTGTGTGTGTGTGTGTGTGTGTGTGTGTCTATGTGTGTGTGTATGTGTGTAAGTCTATGTCTGTGTTTCTCTCTCTGTGTATGTGTGTGTCTGTCTTTGTGTATGTGTGTGTGTCTCTGTGTCTGTCTATGTGTGTGTGTGTGTCTATGTGTATGTGTGTGAGTCTCTCTGTGTGTGTGTGTGTGTGTGTGTCTGTCTATGTGTATGTGTGTGTCTGTGTGTGTGTGTGTGTGTGTGTGTGTGTGCGTGTCTGTCTATGTGTATGTGTGTGAGTCTCTCTCTCTGTTTCTCTCTCTGTGTCTGTTTGTGCTTGTGTGTGTGTCTATGTGTCTGTGTGTGTCTGTGCATGTGTATGTGTGTCTATGTGCGTGTGTGTGTCGCTGTGTCTGTGTGTGTGTGTCTCTGTGTCTGTGTGTGGTATGTATGTGTGTCTATGTGTATGTGTGTCAGTCTCTCTCTGTCTGTGTTTCTCTCTCTGTGTCTGTTTGTGCTTGTGTGTGTCTATGTGTCTGTGTGTGTCTGTGTGTGTGTGTATGTGTGTCTATGTGTCTGTGTGTGTCTGTGCATGTGTATGTGTGTCTATGTGTATGTGTGTGTCTGTGTGTCTGTGTGTGTCTATGTGTATGTGTGTGTGTCTGTGTCTGTGTGTGTGTATGTGTGTCTATGTGTATGTGTGTGAGTCTCTCTCTGTCTGTGTTTCTCTCTCTGTGTCTGTCTGTGCATATGTGTGTGTGTCTGTCTGTGCGTGTGTGTGTGTGTGTGTGTGTGTGTGTGTGTGTGTGTGTGTGTGTCTGTCTATGTGTGTGTGTGTGTATGTGTGTAAGTCTCTGTCTGTGTTTCTCTCTCTGTGTATATGTGTGTCTGTCTTTGTGTATGTGTGTGTGTGTGTGTGTCTCTGTCTGTCTGTGTGTGTGTGTCTGTCTATGTGTATGTGTGTGTCTGTGTGTATGTGTGTCTATGTGTATGTGTGTGAGTCTCTCTCTCTGTTTCTCTCTCTGTGTCTGTTTGTGCTTGTGTGTGTGTCTATGTGTCTGTGTGTGTCTGTGCATGTGTATGTGTGTCTATGTGCATGTGTGTGGCGCTGTGTCTGTGTGTGTGTGTGTCTGTGTGTGGTGTGTATGTGTGTCTATGTGTATGTGTGTCAGTCTCTCTCTGTCTGTGTTTCTCTCTCTGTGTCTGTTTGTGCTTGTGTGTGTCTATGTGTCTGTGTGTGTCTGTGCATGTGTATGTGTGTCTATGTGTGTGTGTGTGTCGCTGTGTGTCTCTGTGTCTGTGTGTGGTGTGTATGTGTGTCTATGTGTATGTGTGTCAGTCTCTCTCTGTCTGTGTTTCTCTCTCTGTGTCTGTTGGACTTTATATGTTTTTACCATTTACTAAAGCACTGAGCACGATTCAGGGAAAAGCCAGCGGCTGGCCTTGACATCTTTTAGATTCCATTGAAGTGATTAAAGTGGAACAAAACCCAGCAGCGGCCGGTATAGAATCTAAAAGATGTCAAGGCCAGCCACTGGTTTTTCCCTGAATCGGGATACCCCACTGTGTGACCCCCTTTCTAGGTGCCCATAGAAACTCACCTCTCCCTGCTCCAACGGCGCATGCACGGGCTTTTGTCCAATGAGAGCAACCCGCCAAATGACATAGTCATGGCAGACAGCTTTCATTGGATGAGAGCCCACACATGCACTGTTGAAACACGAGGTGAGTGAATAGGGTTGTTCTGGAGGTTTCACGCAGCAAGGCATCCCAATGAGACTCCTGGGCTGGCTGATTACCTCTCTCTGGGGTATCCCAAACTGGGATGCTGCACTGTGTGAAAACAGAACAAAACCCATGTGGTCTGGCCATGGAATGGCTGCTGGCTTTTCCCCAGGGGCATCCAGAATCATGTGACTATGTCATTCAGCAGGAGGCTCTCATTGTTGCTCATGGCAGTGCGGGGGATGCGGCAGTGCGTTCTCCCCATTCAAGCCTGTGAGAGCCATTTGACGAATGACATAGTCATGGGTGCAGTCATCTTGGTTCTGATGCACAGAGCAGCTTCCCCCCCATCTATACACTTGAATAGATGGGCGAGCACACACGGAGCAGGTCTGTGCAGCAGTCACAGGAGACAGTGCAGGGTATACCCTGTCATGGGACTGGAGAAGGGGGCCCACTGAGACCCTGTCGCCCAAGGGCCCACAAAACCCTAGAGCCGGCCCTGTTGATGGGGGTACTACTTCGGCCTAAAACCCAAAGTACACCAGGTGGACAGTCTGGGGTACGAATTTCCAGCATCCTATGATGATATCTACTAGTGGCCTCCAGCCTTGCAGACTGACCCCCTGAGTCCTAAATGTATAGACCCAGGAACCAATCTGTATTGGTGAGTGAGTGTTTCCCTAGTCTGTGCCTAGGCTCACTCATCCTGCAGCAAGGGCCACATCTGATGTCTAAATGCCCTTTGCTCCTGTTCCTTCTCTAAACTCTAACTAAAAAAACTCAACTACATTAAACTTCTCTAACCATTATAACAGGGGAGACAGCTAATGCATAGTCCTCTTATACTTGTTGCAAAACCTTTATAGTTCCCTAAGTTTAGTTCCAGCTATTTAAATTCCATCTGGGTGGCTAGTCAATGGTTCTCTGTATCTTCCATCTGAGCAGCTACATGTCTTTTGTCTTCCTCCTTTATAACACCATTCACCTAAGAGTAAGAGTTTTATCACTTCAGCACAAAAATATATTCTTGTCCCTTTAAAACTTTAAATATCTCTCGATTTGTTGCGTTGTTACTACCCACGTGCTGCACTAAATGTGACAAATGGGGAAAGCAATAGAACAGTAAGACTCCAGAAGACAATTTTCAGTACAGGGACATACAGCACCTTTTAATACTGTCAGGATTTAGCTCACAGTTCAGAGCGAAGATGCTGTTATTGAGATAGTGACAGGCTTTACAGATCAAAAGCTCAGTTCCTTCCTGAAATGTTATTAGCAAACCAGTATAGCAGTTGTAGCTGAACAGGTAAAGTACTACATGTCCAGACACTAGCTAAACAAATGATTTGCCCTTTCTGTCTAACACAACAGTTTGCATCCATTCTGTTCCTTTATTTGCTTAAACCGGGCCTTCAGCATCATTTAATGAAAAGCCCAAACCCTTTATAAACTAGCATCTAAAGTTAATATATTTTACGTTTTTAGCCACTTATTATTCTTTCTCCCCGCTGGGCTTCAACTCAACTTCAGGACTCCATCTTGCCATCTTGCCCCAGAAGCATCAGATATTGAGGAGAGGGGAGGAGAGGGGAGGGGTGAAAAGCACAGGGGGGCGGGTTATAGCTGTGCACAGACACTTCATGTCTGCAGACAGCCTGAGATTCCACAGGACGCCATTTTGGATGTTAAGAGGCTCAGAATATGCAATAGCTGCAGGTAGGATGATTTTTAAATGTGGGCAATCTGTATGTAGGGGGTGGGGGAAACATATAAGACATTTTTTTAAAGCGGACCTTCACTCTGAATAAGAGTCTATCTTATATGTTTCTCCCACCCTGTACATACAGATAGCTCACATTAAAAATCATCCTACCTGCATCTATTGCATTTTATGAGCCTTTAAACATCCAAGATGGCGGCTCATGGAACGTCAGGCAGCCTGCAAACAGGAAGTGCCTTCTGAGTGTGCTGTTCTGCATTCTGGGACTGCTGACCTTTTCCTGACCCCAGCTCTGCTCTGTATGAGCAAAGCACAGCTATAACCCGCCCCCCTGTACCTTATCCCACTCTCCTCTCCTCAGTAAGTGTGATGCTTCTGAGTCAAGATGACGGCGCCCGTATCCTAAATTCCTGAACAGAGTTGCAGCCCAGTGGGGGAAAGAATAATAAGTTAGTGACTAAAAACGTAAAGTATATTAATTTTAGATGCTGGCGTTTTTTAAGAGTTTGGGCTTTTCATTAAATCACGCTGAAGGTCCGGTTTAAGTGTCTGATCAGCAGCGGAGCTTTGTCTTTACTTCAGCTGAGTCTCGGCATGACTGCCTGGGAATTTATAATGCCTGGTCCAGCTGCACCCAGCAATAACTATCTCATGCTTTACTTGGAACCCTTACTATTTTAGAATACACTTAAAGGAGCTGTAAACCCAATGACAATAATAGGACAGCAAGCAACTCATCCGATGCCTGTCCCATGTGCACCTCCCCAATTTTCTGCAGTGCAGAGTAAAAGCTGTAACAGCCGAAAAGCTTGACCTCCTTTCAATTTCATTTCTCCAGAACCACGCAAAAAAGACGGCCAACTGCCAACCTGTCCAGAGGAGCTCTCAGAGTTAGCAAGCAAGGCATTCCATGGTGGTCCCATAGATGTCTCTCACCAAAGCAGAGCATGCTCATGACTCATAAAGCTGCATCATGAAATGTCCTTCCAAGCTCAGCCATGATTTAAAAATTTGAGATGCTTTGCAGTGGCTTATTTTACCTTGTTCTCAATGGGGATGAGGTGGGAGGAAGTTAGTGTGTGTCTGGAGAGGAACATTAATTCCCACTGGAGTCACTCAGGTTTGTATCAATAGTAGTCTTAGTTTAAGAATAAAACCTTCTGTGGGCTTTCATTTCATAGATGTCCTTGCCTTGCCCAGTCTCCCTTGGTACATACAAGGGGCTCTGCTAGTGCTCCCTGGTAAGTGTTCTTGTACACAGCACCCCTTAAATACTCACCCTGCACACAGGTGCTCTCACACATCATTTGTTCAATGTGAAACAACATTTTCTGAGAAAATTAATCTTTCCACTTTGTGATGTAACCCCCCGTGACTTCAACTCACCTCCAGTACTTGGATGAATAGGAGACTTCTTGCTGGTGCAGAAACCATGTTACCGCCTATTTGACTGCATTATCCTCAATCATTTGTTGCCCATACAGAAATTTCTTTAGGTTACAAAAGATAAATAAATCACTAGGAGACAGGTCTGGACTGTAAGGTGGATAGTAGAGCTTAAAGTGGACCAATCACCATGAATCTGACTATCCTGGTGAATGGTCCCTGCCCTGGAGGCATACAAATTTTGATGCCCTGCTGTGTGAAGCCCCCAAGATTACCCAGTTCACTCACCTCTCTGCCGTTCCCACAATGCACGCAGGATGTGTACTCCTGCGTTTCTGGCTTACCTGAATGGCTGGGCCCAGGAGTGCCACAGCTACAGGGATGTTGAGGATGCGGCCACAGCGCATAATCATGATGATGGACCGGCGGAATGGCAAGAGGTTTGTGGTATACTGACATACTGAAATGGCATGCACTAGAGGCACCTAGTCAACCAGCCCTGGAGTCTGTATATACATATGCACAAAAATCTCTACTGTGTGAACCCTCCTTCCCAGGGTGCCACCAGACTCACCCTCTTCTGAGCTCCTTCTCTGATATATACATCGGACAGCCACATGCCCAGCATCTTTGGGCTGTGTGTGTGCACCTGCCCCAATCCATTTAGATAGGCTGGGGGCAGGAGATGTGCTCTGAATTGCCACAACATAACCATTTGCCAAACATTACATATACACGGCAAACAGCTCTGATTGGACGAGAGACTGTGCATGCAACATAGGAACAGGACGAGATGAGTTTTACTGGGCAATCTGGATGGGAGGGGGGTGGACACATTCTCTGCCTGGCAATGACTGGTACCAGTGCTGGGACAAAACAAAAGGGTTGATGATTGATGATTTTCACCATGCAAATTGCTCTATTCTCATTCAGGTTATGGCTCCACCATTAGATGGTGGCAGTGATTTCAACTTTTACAACTGGAGATGTAGACGTAGACTAAGCATGCCATTAATAGTATGGTTAAACATGTAACAACAGGACAGCTAGTGTTGAGATTTGAGCGGCCAGGGTAGTCATCGAATATAGTAGAATTTGTCATGGTGGATTTCGGCCTAGGTCTGTATCAACAAGTTAAATTGGTCTCAGACACTGCTGGTTGTGGGACCGCTGCTCATGTCTGGGGAGACTGATTGGTGATTGGCGATGCCCCCCTGCACATAATAACCCCGCAACTTGAAAAAACCCAGGCCCCCAAAACTCACCTTTCTCGTGAATGAACAAAAAGATGGCAGCCCTGGACCCAGGTGGCTGCTGGCCCCCCTATGGCCCCCCCAGGGATATCAATAGTCTGCCGCCAGTCACGTGGATCTGGAACCGGAACGCATAAGAGGTGAGTCCCATGGGGGTGCATTTGGAAACTAAGTTGGGATGCCCTTCCTAGACAAGAGAAATGGCAGCTTTGTTGCAGAATAGGATCTGGGATCTATTTAAAACGGTCCTATACCCATATGTTAGCCACTTCCTCATTTCCGAGTGGCTGGCAGTCATATGACTGCCGGCAACCAATCTGGATTTCCTAATGGCCTTGCACATTAAACCTGAATGGTTTTCCTTGGTCACGTACCATGGTACCACATATGTATTCTTAGACACCCTTTCCTGCACAGAAGACTCCCCCAAACTGAAACAGCGTTTTAGGAGATTTTCAGATAAAATGCTATGCGCTATGCGCACCTTGCAGTTTTGCAAGAAAAACAACTCTTTACATTTGAACCCCCCCCCCCCCACAAACTATATATTCTCTGGAAGTACACACCTTAAGCTTTCTAGGCATACCAGGCTTGTAAACATAGGTGAAGTTTTCTGGAAGAAGAATTAAACTCATATTTTCCTGAAAAAAAATATGCAAACAAGAAAAAACAAATTCAGTCTGAAAAAGCAAGGTCCCCCGAACAGAACGATACCCAACATGCATAGGTCCTGTCAAGGGAAGAGTTGTCAAGCACCCCAAAGTAAAGCATGTGCGTAAGGGTCATTTTACTTGAAAATTTCAGCTCTGCAGTCAAAGTGCATACCTTGCACTTTTTCTACCAAAACAACCCTTTACATTTGGAATACCCCCCACACACCATATATTCCCTGAAAGAACATATGTTAAGCTTTATAAGCGTACCCAGCTTGTTGTAATGGGCTCATCGTTTTAGAAGTAATCCCTTGAAGAATTCTTGAAGAATACACAGGGTTTCCCTCAAAAAAATTATAAAAAAGCAAAATAAAAACACATTTTCTTAAAAAAATCAATATGCAAACAAGAAAAAACAAGCTAAATCTGAAAGTGCAAGGTCCCCGAAGCAGAACAATACCCCACATGCATAGGTCCTATTAACCCTTTTAATTGCTCGCCTACTTGAAATTTTGTCACCCTCTGTTGACAAGTCATTTTTCATCATTTTGCACCACGTTTAACCGTGATTTTTGGAGGAATTTCCAGGAAAATTATAGATATATTTTTTTGCAGCAGAGTTTAGGCTTTAACATGAAATGTCTTGTTTGTAATTTTTCTACTGTTTTTTTAAATACTTTTTTCTATTTTTTAGAAAATTGTCTTCTTTATTTTAAATAAAACATTTACTTTATTAGAGAAAACCATATTGCATGTGAAAGCCCCATTTCTCCCAATTTCAACGGTACCACATATGTATCGGTAGCCCCCCCCCCTTCATGCCCAGGGGACCCCCCCAAACTGAAAACAGCACTTTATAACATTTACAAATAAAATACAACTACTATCCCCACTATAAACATAAGGGGTTAATTAAAAAGAAAAGGACATAGGGTCCCCCTCTCCCCCCTCACCCTTTTTTATTTTTAAGGGTTAAAAACCCTTAAAAAAACAACAAAAAATGACATGGGACCCAGCCCGGGACCAGCTAGGCAGAGCTTGTAGAACAGGGCGCAGGGGCCCGCCTCCTGCTGGCAACAAGCCCACATAGCTTCCATGGCCCGGGCTCTTCTGCCCCCCTGGCCTTTGGGAGGCAGGTAATTGGGGTTCCAGGGGTTAATGGCAAGTCACCCGCTGGCCGCAGGTGACTTGCCAGCCCCCAGCCTCTTAAACTGGTATAGGGGTCTCATGGATCCATTACCAGTTCACAAAGCGTTTTTTTTTTAATACTTACCTCCCATCCATCCCGGAGCACCACGCTGATCACACTGGCTTCTTCTCTCCTGCTGCTGCTGCTGGAAGCCTTTTATAGCTGCTGGGTGACAGAACATAAGGGGGTAATTAAAAAAAAATTACATAGGGCCCCCCTCCAAGTGGGGGAGACCCCATTTTTAAAAAAAATGTAAGGGTTAAAAATCCCCCCAAAAATGACATGGGGCCCCCCTTACCCAGCATTACCAGCCCAGGACCAGTTATGGGGGCTTGTAGAACAGGGAGCAGGGGCCAGCTTTGGTGGCCCCCTACCCTGTCGGCTACAAGCTCCATGGGCCCGGGCTCTTCTGCCCCCCCCCCCACCTGGGCTTTGGGGAGGCAGGTAATTGGGAAGCCAGGGGTTAATGGCAAGTCACGCGCCAGCTGCAGGTGACTTGCCAGCCTTCAGCCTTGTGAACTGGTATAGGGATCTTATGGATCCCTTACCAGTTCACAAAGGGTTAACAGTAAAAATAAACACAACACACACATAAGAAAAAAAATGACATTTATTTATTTTTTTTCTTTACTTACCTCCGATCCTCCTCTGTCCCCCGGTGATCCCAGATGACCCGATGACAGCTTCCGGGTGCTCAGTGGAGGGAGGCTGGGGGGGCGAGGGATCACAGCCCTCTTCCCCACTCCAACCTCTCTCATCCGAGAACCCGGAGCTACTGATCGTCTCGGGTGAGGGTGAGAGAAGCCGGCTGCCGGGTGACATCATAGACTACATCACCCGGCTCCGACCCCAAGCTAGCAGAGCTAGCAACCGCAACCCAGGAAGTGAGGGAAAGGGGGATTTCTCGCCCTCTCCATAAGGAGAGGAGATTCGGCGGGAGGCATCGCGGCCGCAGGTGAGTAAATGTAATTTTTTTTTCTTACAGTTAGCAGCGGCCGTTGCCAAAGCGGGGGGCGTCGCTATTCCGGGGGTTCTCCTGGAGCCATCCAAGCCCCCAAGGGGGATCGGATGGCACCAAATTAAAGAGGAGACCCGGCCGGATCGATAGAGGAGTCAGGTGAGTTTTTTCTTTACATTTTTTTTTAACTAGTGGGGGGAAATTCAAGCACTTGGCACTTAACACCTGGGCAAGCGAGCCTGTAGGTGTTAAGTGCTTGGCACTTAAAGGGTTAAACAATCACATTGTAACAGGTAAACCTAAGGCCCCACTGTGGGCAAAACAAAGCAAATAAACAACCTTGATTTCCATGTTCTTCTGAGGCAGGTTCTCCAAGATCAATGGAGGAGATCTAATGATGGGAGCCAAACATGGCTCTCACTGTTCAGCTACACTATGAGTAGAACATGCATTTGTTGTATGTACCTCCATTCCTTGTTTGCAGAGCTCCTCTATCTGGGTGGTGCGTGAAAAGCAGAATGTATTGGGAATCTGAGGTATGTGTTGTGGGAGATCAATGGTTAGTATCCCCTTTTTAATCAACTGTGTCTATGGTCCTTCATCAGATGACCCTGCATTAGGCCACTTAACAAAGTGAAAGTTTTAGACTGCCAACATATAATATACAGTAGCAATTGTAGACTAACACAGTACCGGTAAATGTGAGGACATTTTTTTATTTTGTTGATTTTCAAAATTAGTCTTTTGTAATGCTGTGCTATAAAGATTAATATATTTGTATCATTTTAAATGATTCGATAACACACAGCTTAAGCGCATTACCTACTTTTACCTTTGGCTAGATGTTTATAAGATGTACACTAGAAGGATTCCAATAGGAAATTAGGATATACACGTTTTCTACTTTCTGTTCCAATAACAACTTTTAACTTGACATTACTACAGTCACATGGTTCCTTACGAATAAGGACCAGGAGTAGTCCGAAATGCGCCAGAGGACCCCCCCAACACCTTGTGTCCATGGTTTCACATGTTTTTAGAGGTTGGCCGTTTTTATGGAGATGTTTTTAAGGAATAAAAGGATGATTTAACTTATGGAATGCGGACCAGTCATCTTCCTTGGGTGTCACTGAGCTGGATGTGGAACTTGTGGCTGCAAACCAAGGATTGTGGTTCAGTCTATCTTTCACTGTCTGAATGACTTTCTGCTGTAGACGGCCAATGGTCTCAAAGAGTCATTGCTTTGTAATATGTCAAATAGGCTGGAATTACCACTAGTGGTAACCTCTAGTGGTGCAGGGAACAACTAGATCAGGGAAGAGGTGGAGCCAGTTGGGTAAAAACTCGTAACTCAATGTCATGACTGGAGACAAATCCATGTGTAGTATTCCAAAGGAAGGCTGGCAGCCTCCCATGTGTGTTTAAATCGGACCAATACCCTTATAAGAAATAGTCCTCATATACATCCCTCCCCAGGGCAATTTAGATTGCTGCACATCAAAATAATTTACCTCTTTCTAACTATTGCTGTGGACAACTTTACAAACAAAATGGTGTCTCGTGGAGCTGCAGAAGGCATGCAAATAGTAAATATTCTGTCGCTGTGCTTTGTTGGGTTATGTCAGTTGAATTCATGCATCCCAGACAGCTAGGATGCTGGGAAAGGAAGCTCGAAAATAGCCTCTACCAGGAGAAAATCTGTGAGGTGGTGTTTAGCTTTGAATAAGTGCAGGAGCAAATGTAAGTGCTGACAATGATTCACTGTCATGCATGCAGATGGGGCAAGTGAGTTTTGGGGATTTTTCTTTACTTCCAAATGTGCAACGCTGTTGGTCTGGTTTAAGTGGTATATTGCATTGAATGTCCCAACTTGCAAATTTGAAAATAGGAGTAGGGGTAATGTAAGGGACTTACCTCTGCCAGGGGGCCCGCAGCGAGGGTCTGCTGGGCGACGCGGCACTCCTGCTGCTGGGAGGGCGGCGCGTCACTCTGACTGCCTCCCTCGCCCGTCTCTAGCTGTGCAGGCTCGTGCCCCGCAGTCTGTAAATATCACTACTAGGAGGCGCTGTTCTGCGAGTGGCAGGCAGCGCAGAGTCCTCCACACTTGATGCCAAGACTGACCAGCCCCTGGATAGTTTCTCCAATCACTCACAGGGTTGTAAGTTGAACCAGTCAGCACATACACTCCCCCCCCCCCAGGGTGGCCATTGGTCAATTCCCCAATAAATATGGAGTTAGCCCAGTACTCAGTGCCCGTGATAGTTGCTTGTGATTAGGGTGTGATTCTGTTAGTTATTATATGTTTCCAACCCGGCTTGATCGACCATCCCTGTCCGCTGCCTGTACCGACCTTTGCTTTGTATGACCACAAACCTGCCTGCTCTTTTGGATACCCCAAGATCTTTGAACTCCCGGTTTGACCCTTTGACTACCCCTGACTACGCACCTGTTTCATCCCTGTACCCTCCGGACTGACTACCTTTGAACAACCTCGGCTTTGGGATACCCTTGTGGTTTTAAGCAGCCTTGCGGCCTTAAGCAGCCATCCTTTGCACCTATTAAGACCTGGAGGCAACCGTGTCCGGTGAGGCGTACCTAGCATCTCGGCAAACGAGGGCTTGACTCTAGGTAGAAGCGGAGGTGGAGATTGGGGGTTGCCTGCTTACAGAATGCTGGTGTCCCGCTGGGCATCACATTATCACGGGCCACACAAATGGACCAAATTTTGGAACAGGTGCAGGTCCTGAGCGCGGCCGTGGAGCACCTGGCGCTCAGAGTGGCGGCTCAGGAGAACCGTCTAGCTCCTGCGCCCTCTGTGCCCCAGGGGGCAATAGCCGCCTTTCCGGTTGAACCCAGAGAAGTTTTCGGGGGACCGGTCTAAATTTGCCAATTTCCAGGATGCCTGTAAGCACTATTTTCAGCTTCGCCCTCATGCTTCCGGCTTCCAGGAGCAACGGGTGGTACTTATCATCTCCCTTCTGCATAGGGATCCCCAATCCTGGGCTTTTAGCCTCTCCCCTCAGTATTACGCCCGCCAATCTGTAAAGGAATTCTCCAAGGCCATGGAGATCCTGTATGATGACCCGGGCCGAGGGGCTACTGCTGATGCCAAGCTACGATCTCTCAGACAGGGGCAAAGACCGGCAGAAGAATTTTGCTCGGAATTCCAACGCTGGGCAGTGGATTCTCGCTGGAATGACCCAGCAATGAGTGAGCAGTTCAGGGTAGGTCTGTCAGAGGTTATAAAGGATGTTATGGTAAATCACCCAGTACCTAACACTTTGGATGAAACCATGCAATTGGCTATCCGCATCGACCAACGCATACGAGAAAGACGCCTGAAAAAAGGGGCCCAGTCTGAAGTCAGTATGAAGCCTGAGGCCTTAGTCCCCTCTTCTTCTGAAGGACCCATGCAGCTTGGGGCCACCAAGCTTTCTGAAGCTGAGAGGCGGAGGTGTCTTGTCGCAAGGTCTATACCTTTATTGCGGAGAAGTCGGTCACCTGGTCCGGTCCTGCCCTCGGAAACAGGTATCGGGAAACTTCAGAGCCTATATGGGGTCGAGGAAACCCACCTAGGATGCAAGGTATTTCCTCTGTGCTGCACACAAATTACGCTGCCTGTCAAGATTACTCATGATTTCGAGTCCAGATCTGTAGAGGCTCTTTTGAATTGTGGGGCTGCCGGGAATTTTATTGATTGGGCCTGCCTCAAGCATTAAAAATTCCACTGCAATCTTTACTCAATCCAATCAGAGTCAAAGCCATTGATAATACCCCCCTTGTCGGGGGCCTGATTCAGTACCGTACGTCACCAGTGTTTGTTAGAGTGGGGTCGGGACATACCGAGCTAATGAGTTTCCTTCTCCTTAAGATGCTTCTTTCCCCTTTGGTTTTGGGACTCCCCTGGCTGTCTAAACACAATCCCAAAATTGACTTGATCTCTGAGCAGGTTATCAAGTGGGGGCCACAATGTTTCCAGTCTTGTCTTGAACCCCCTGTATGTGCCACTCGCTTGACTGCTGAGGGAATCCCTACCCCCATGCAGATTTCGCAGACGTATTTTCAGCAAAAGCCGCTGATGAACTCCCTCCTCATAGGCCTTTTGACTGCCCTATTGATCTTCTCCCCCGAGCTGAGAATAAGGCCATGAAAGAATACATTGCTGAGAATCTGCAGAAGGGTTTTATTCGGGCGTCTACTTCACCAGCGGGTGCCGGATTTTTCTTTGTGGAAAAGAAAGATGGCGGCTTGTGCCCCTGTATTGATTATAGGGGCCTGAATAAAATTACAGTTAAAAATAAATACTTCCTTCCCTTAATAGAGGGACTCTTTAGCCAGGTCATTGGGGCCCAGGTTTTTTCTAAGCTTGACCTGAGGGGGGCTTACAATTTAATCAGGATCCGTCAGGGAGACGAATGGAAGACTGCCTTCAACACCCAGGATGGGCACTACGAATATCTCGTTATGCCATTCGGCCTATGTAATGCCCCAGCTCCAGGACTTTGTTAATTAAGTTTTTAGAGAATACTTGGCCCGTTTTGTGGTCATCTACTTAGATGACTTGTGTCATCCTAATATTCTCCCCGACCTTAACCGAGCATGGGAGCATGTACGGATGGTTCTACAGAAATTGAGAGAGAATCACCTCTACGCCAAGCTAAAAAAGTGAGTTTTTGAGGTTTCTGCGGATCCGTTCCTGGGATACATTGTTGCCGATATTGGGTTAACAATGGATCGGGCCAAAGTATCTGCAGTTCTCCAGTGGGAACAACCCAAAGATTTGAAGGGTTTACAGAGGTTTCTTAGGTTTGCTAATTTTTATAGGCGCTTTATAAAAAATGTTTCCACCTTGGTAGCCCCACTCACCGACCTCACTAAGAAGGGGGCGTTTACCCCTACTTCCTGGGGGCCGATCTATCCAGGCCATTGAGAACCTTAAGTCTGCCTTTAGTTCAGCACCCACCCTGATATCCACCGAGCCTTCATAGTCGAAGTAGATGCATCTGAGCTCGGAGTAGGGGCGGTTCTCTCGCAGTACAGTGGGTTTCTTGAACGGCTACATCCCTGTGCCTTTTTCTCGAGAAAATTTAATTCCGCTGAGCAGAACTATGATATTGGCAATCGAGAACTTCTAGCTGTGAAATTAGCCATTCAGGAATGAAGACATTGGTTAGAGGGGGCCCAGATTCCAATTACGGTATTCACAGATCACAAGAATTTAGAATACATTGAATCAGCTAAAAGGTTAACCCCGTCAGGCTCGATGGTCTCTTTTCTTCTCCTGATTTCACTATAACGTACAAACCAACAACAAAGAATATTAAAGCTGACTCTCTCTCCAGAAGTTTCACAGTTGATAAAGTCCCTGTAAAGAAGATCCTTCCCATAATCCCACGACACAAGGTCATGGCCGTCATCCATCCTGACCTGTCGAGTGAGCTAAGCCGGTTTCAATCTGATTCTCCTCCAGGCAAACCCAATCACCTTCTCTTTGTACCCCTGTCCCACCGTCCGGCAGTACTTTTAGCAGTTTCATGACTCCAAGATGGTGGGTCATCCAGGGGCCCTTCTAGCCCGTCATGTCTGGTGGCCATCTTACAGGAAAGATACCCAGGCCTTTATTCAGGCCTGTAAGATCTGTGCCCGTAGCAAAACCCCCAGGTCTGCTCCTGCCGGACCTCTGGTGCCCCTGTCGACTCCTTCACAGCCTTGGACGCACTTGGCAATGGATTTTATTACTGATTTTCCACAGTCCCAGGGATATACCGTTATTTGGGTTGTGGTAGATCGATTTAGCAAAATGGCGCATTTTTCCCCCATAAAAAAGCTGCCCACAGCTCAAGATTTGGCTCATTATTTCTTAGATCATATTTTCAGACTTCATGGAATTCCAGAAGATGTGGTCTCAGATAGGGGGGTTCAATTTGTGTTACGCTTCTGGGAGGCATTCTGAACCCGACTAGGCTTCACTGTTTCTCTGTCTTCAGCTTTTCACCCTCAGTCCAATGGGCAGACAGAAAAGACCAGCCAGTCATTAGAACAATATCTCCATTGCTTCACCTCCGATATTCAGTCAGAGTGGTCCCAATTTCTTCCCTTTGCCGAATTTGCCTTCAATAATGCTGTTAACTCCTCCACGGGGGTATCACCCTTCCGGTGTGTATATGGGAGGGATCTTAAGTTCTCAGCACTTTCAGCCTCATCCTCTGGTTTGCCTTCTCTAGACGATTGGTTGTCCCAATGGCCAGATTTATGGGACAAGATTCAGCGGCATTTGGTCCAGGCATCGGGTCAGCAGAAGGTCTTTGCGGATCATCGTCGATCCAGTAATCCAGACTATAAAGTGGGGGATTTGGTCTGGCTCTCTACCAAAAATTTTGCGCTACGCCAACTCTCTGTAAAATTGGGACCACGATATATCGGCCCTTATCCCATTTTACAGAAAATTAACCAAGTCACGTACAGACTCAAACTTCCACCATCTCTGAGGATTTGTAATTCCTCTCATGTTTCCCTCCTTAAGCCCGCCAGGGGAGTGGAGGAGGATTCCTTTCCTTCTCCTATCCTAGTTGATGGTGAGCAGAAGTTTGAAGTCGCACGAATTCTGGATTCCCGTTTCCTCCGGAATTTCTTGCAATATTTAGTCGACTGGAAGGGATATGGGCCAGAAGAGAGGAGTTGGGTGCCAACTAGAGATGTGCATGCGGACCTTTTAATTAGAAGATTTCATAAAGAAAATCCTCTTAAACCCAGGGTGGAGGGTCCTGGGGCCCCTCCTCAAGTGGGGGGGTAATGTAAGGGACTTACCCCTGCCAGGGGGCCCACAGCGAGCGTCTGCTGGGCGACACAGCGCTCCTACTGCTGGGAGGGTGGCACATCACTCTTGCAGCCTCCCTCGCCCCTCTCTAGATGTGCAGGCGCGCGCCCCGCAGTCTGTAAATTTCACCACTAGGAGGCGCTGCGCTGCGAATGGCAGGCAGCGCAGAGTCCTCCACACCTCATGGGAATCAGGGGCTGATCAGCCTTGCTGCCAAGACTGACCAGCCCCTGGATAGTTTCTCCAATCACTCACAGGGTTGTAAGTTGCACCAGTCAGCACATA
Organism: Gastrophryne carolinensis; assembly: GCA_027917425.1. Lineage (NCBI taxonomy): Eukaryota > Metazoa > Chordata > Amphibia > Anura > Microhylidae > Gastrophryne > Gastrophryne carolinensis. Next base: position 379,600,481 of record CM051236.1, read on the forward strand.
CACCCCCCCCCCCCCCAGGCTGGCGATTGGTCAATTCCCCAATAAATATGGAGTCAGCCCAGTACTCAGTGTCAGTGGCCGTGATAGTCGCTTGTGATTAGGGTGTGATTCTGTTAGTTATTATCTGTTTCCGACCTGGCTTGATCGACCATCCCTGTCCGCTGCCTGTACTGACCTTTGCTTTGTCTGACCACGAACCTGCCTGCTCCTTTGCATACCCCGCGATCTCTGAACTCCCGGCTTGACCCTTTGGCTACCCCTGACTACGCACCTGTTTTCTCCCTGTACTCTGACGCACCCGGTGGAGATTGGGGGTTGTTTGCTTACAGAAGGCTGGTGTCCCGCTGGGCATCACAGGTACCTTAACATGTATACATAGAAGCGGTGAACTCTCTCCTCCTTTACTCAGGTATCAAATATATGTAAAAAGCTTGTTTTACTGATCACCAGAAGCTTTGATCCCTCCTGTAGGCTGCATCACTCCCAGTGGCCCCTGGTAAATTTTTGATCATCCAACAACAGTGCTCTCCCTGCTATAATCAATCAGGGAGCCTGCCTCCAAGTGACTGGAGGTAGAGGTCAGCCCTGGAACATGCTGGCAATACTAAAACAAGGATGTTAGTGTAAAGGAGGTAAGTATGAACAATCAGAAAAAAGACACTAGGTGGCAGTCCCGAGTATATCCCCCATAGACTAGAATGAGACACATAGACTTGAATGTGAATATGTATCACTGAAAAGTCAGAAGATTCTAGAGGGAGAAACTAGTTTAGACAAGAGTTACGATGCATGGTGTTGATTAACACATGAGATATGTGATTGGGCATGGTCTGGGTGGAAGCTGTAGTTAGAAACATAGAAGCTTGATGGCAGAAGGAGACCATACAGTCCATCTAGTCTGCCCTTATGTGTATAATATATGTTCTCTTTATCTTAGGATAGATGTGTGCTTATCCCAGGCATGTTTAAATGCACTGACGATTTTTCAACTACTTCTGCTGGAAGTTTGTTCCAAGCATCTACTACTCTTTCTGTAAAATAATATTTTCTAACATTGCTCCTGACCTTCCCTCCAATTAGCTTCAGGTTGGACCCCATTGTTCTATCATTAAGTTTTTTCTTAAACCGGACCTTCACCATGATTTAATGAAAAGCCCAAACTCTTAAAAAACGGTTCCCCAGCATCTAAAATTAATATATTTTACGTTTTTAGTCACTAACTTATTATTCTTTCCCCCACTGGGCTGCAACTCTGTTCAGGAATTTAGGATACGGGCGCCGCCATCTTGACTCAGAAGCATTACACTTACTGAGGAGAGGAGAGTGGGATAAGGTACAGGGGGGTGGGTTATAGCTGTGCTTTGCTCAGACAGACCAGAGCTGGGGTCAGGTAAAGGTCAGCCGTCCCAGAATGCAGAGCAGCACAGTCAGGAGGCACTTCCTGTTTGCAGGCTGCCTGAAAAGATGGCGGCTTCCATAAGCCGCCATCTTGGATGTTTAAAGGCTCATAACATGCAGTAGATGCAGGTAGGATGATTTTTAATGTGGACAATCTGTATGTACAGGGTGTGGGAAACATATAAGATAGACTCTTATTCAGAGTGAAGGTCCGCTTTAAAAACACTTCCCTCCTGAACCGTATTCAATCCTTTCACATATTTGGCCACTTTCATGTGATGGCCCCTCTCTCTTCCTTTCTCCAGACTGTATGAGTTGAAAGGATACAGATGAGAGTTTATTTAAGATGAACCCTAACATTAGGGAAAGGTTCTAGAAGTTGTCCTCAAGGGGAAATAACAAGTAATGTAACAAAGGAGTAGCAGTAAACCAGCAGGAAGAAGGAGATCACAGTACAGAGAGCAACCAGGAGAGCTTGCAAGAAAAGAAGACCCCTGGCAATCCTAAAGTTGACCTTGAGCATGCAACAGAGGGATGTAAGGCCAATGGTGCTGTCACGCTCGGGGTAACTCCAGCCCTTTTGATAAGCCCACAACCCCCAATCTCCGCAGCCAGCTTCACCTGTAGGAGTCCCCGCTTGCCGGGATGCAGAATACGCCTACCCGGGATCGGTTGCCCCCAGGACTTAATGGCTCAAAGGATGTGAGCTTATATGTAGGAGGTCTGGAGAACCAATAGCTAGAGCGTTGGCAGAGGAAGTCCAGAGACAGGCCAGAGGTCGACAGCGGGAAGACAGAGATCGTAGCGGCACCAGGGATCAGGCAACTCGTAGTCTGGATACAGGCAGGGGTCGGCAACAGGGGTTCAGGATCGAGAGTGGTCGGTACAATCAAGGTCGGCAACAGGAGCTCAGATCGAGAGTGGTCGGTACAATCAAGGTCGGCAACAGGAGTTCAGATCGGCTACAATTCACAAGAGAGACTAGGTTCTAGGCGCTATCACAGGCACTGAGTGAATGATGGGGCAAGGCTTTATAGGAACCAAACATGATTGCAGAGAGCGTGATTGGTGCAAACTAAAACCTTAAAGAGATTGGGCCAGAACCAAGGGGCGTATAGCCCAGAATCTCCCTACCCAGGCTCAAAATTGGAGCCGCCGGCCGCCGCGACTGCCGGGCGGGCGTTTGTGCGGCCGGGACATCGCTGGACCGGGGGTCAGGTGAGCGAATCCTGACATTACCCCCCCCCTTCACGAGGGGCCTCCGGACCCTCACTCGGTTTCCCCGGGTTGTCACGATGGAACTTTTTTACAAGAGCCTTGGCGTGAACATCTCTTGCTGCCACCCAGCATCTTTCCTCTGGACCGTAGCCAACCCAGTCAACCAAATACTGTAAGGAATTACGAACCCTACGTGAATCTAAGATCTTATTCACTTCATATTCTGGCTCATTATCAATGAGAATCGGCGAAGGACCAGCAAGAGGAGTGTCCTTAGCTGGTTTTAACAGCGAAACATGGAGTTAGGTATTTTCATAGTCGGCGGGAGTTGAACTTTAAAAGACACATTATTCAATTTCTTGATAATAGGAAAAGGACCAATAAACTTTGGACCTAATTTACTGGAGGGTTGACGGAGTGCAATGTTCTTAGTGGAGACCCACACCAGATCACCAACCCGAAGAACAGGTTCCTGCGACCTACGACGATCGGCTAATTTCTTATATCTCAACCCAGTAGTTTTTAGAATTTCCTGAATGCGCATGCAAATGTCCCTCCGTTCCTGAAGCCACTCTTCCAATGCCGGCAAATTGGAAGGTGACCCTGAAAGGGAAGAAGCTCTAGGATTTTTCCCCAAATTACAAAAGAAAGGAGATATCTTAGTGCTCTCACTAGGCGCGTTATTGTAAGCGAACTCAGCAAAATCAATAAATTCCGCCCATTGCTCTTGCGCATCAGAGACATAACATCTTAAGTATTGCTCCAAAGTTTGATTTGTTCTTTCCGTCTGCCCATTAGACTGGGGATGATAAGCAGAGGAAAGAGAGATCTGAATTCCCAACCGTGAACAGAAGTGTTTCCAAAAACATGAAGTAAATTGGACACCCCGATCAGACACTATATCAAACGGAATGCCATGGATACGAAAAATATGCGAAGTAAACAGCCATGAGAGCTCAGGGGCCAATGGAAGTTTGGGCAAAGGTATGAAATGTGCCATCTTACTGAACCGATCGACGACCACCCAAATTACAGTATTCCCATGTGAGAGAGGCAAATCTACAATAAAATCCATTGAAATATGAGTCCATGGTTCGGCAGGAATTTCAAGTGGGACTAAACCCCCACTAGGGGCCTTGTGAACCCCTTTACTTCGCGCACAAACTGAACATGCGTCGATAAAGGCAGTGACATCGCGTCGCATGGTAGGCCACCATACATGGCGCCGGGCTAGCATTAACGTCTTACGGTTGCCCAAATGACCAGCAGTTTTAGCATCATGAAATTCGCGGATAACATCTGAGCGCAGGTGCGGCGGAACAAACTGACACCCCAAAGGTACATCAACAGGAGATTCATTTTGAAAAGACGCCAAGGTATTAGAAAGATCCGGAAGCAATGCCCCGACCACACAACCCAAGGGTAAGATAGGTTCACCAGTATCACCCCGATCCTTACATTCACCATACATGCGGGATAGAGCATCTGCTTTGGTATTTTTTACACCTGGCTTAAAGGTAATTATGAAGTTAAAGCGCGAGAAGAACAAATCCCAACGTGCCTGACGAGAGTTCAGCCTCTTGGCAGAACCAATGTATTCGAGATTTTTGTGATCTGTATACACAGTTATAGGATGTAATGAACCCTCCAACCAGTGACGCCATTCATCAAATGCCAGTTTAACTGCTAATAATTCTCTGTTTCCTACATCATAATTTTGTTCTGCAATACTGAATTTTCGCGAAAAATAGGCGCAAGGATGTAGGCGCTCAGGGTGACCGGAATATTGCAACAACACTGCACCTACTCCCAACTCAGAAGCGTCAACTTCTATAACAAAGGCTTTCTGAACATCCGGATGAATTAGCACAGGCGCCGAAGTAAAGGCCCGTTTTAAGGTCAGGAAGGCCTCACAGGCAGACGGAGACCAGTTAACTGAAAAAGCCTCCTTACGGGTCAGGTTGGTGAGAGGAGCTACAATATGGGAGAAGCCCTTGATGAAACGTCGATAAAAATTCGCAAACCCGAGGAAACGTAATTCTTTTAGAGTCTTGGATTGAACCCAATCCTGTACCGCAGAAACTTTCTCCATGTCCATTTCGAGACTCTGACTGGAAATTACATATCCCAGGAAGGGAACAGTGGTGACCTCAAACATACATTTAGAAAGTTTGGCATATAAGTTGTTCTCTCTTAACTTTTGCAGAACCAACTTAACATGGCGTCTGTGGTCCGCTAAAGAACTAGAAAAAATGAGAATATCATCCAAGTAGATGACCACAAATCTACCGAGGTACTCCCTAAATACATCGTTAACAAAATCTTGAAAGACGGCTGGTGCATTACAAAGATCAAAGGGCATGACCAGGTACTCGTAGTGGTCGTCTTTCACGTTAAATGCAGTCTTCCACTCATCCCCCTGTCGGATGCAAATCAAATTGTACGCCCCTCTTAAATCCAATTTGGAAAAAATTCGGACTCCTACAACTTGATTGAACAGATCCCCAATCAAGGGCAAGGGATATCTGTTCTTAACTGTAATCTTATTCAGGGCCCGATAATCTATGCACGGTCTCAGGCCACCATCCTTCTTTTCTACAAAAAAGAACCCGGCCCCCGCAGGTGAAGTAGAGGGACGAATAAACCCCTTTTTTAGATTTTCGGTAATGTATTCCCTCATTGCTTGCTCCTCAGGCATGGTGAGGTTATAGATTTTCCCCCTAGGGGGAATCGTCCCAGGGAGCAAGTCAATAGGGCAGTCGTAGGACCGATGTGGAGGCAGAGAATCAGCAGAGCGTTCAGAGAACACATCGACCCAGTCCGCATATGGCCGAGGTAAACCCTGGGGTAGCACTTGAATACTTCTGAGGCCTGTAGAAAATCAGTGACCCTTACAGTGATCACTCCAGTTAGTCAACTCCCCAGCCTGCCAATCTAATACGGGGTTGTGGAGTTGCAACCAGGGGTATCCCAAGACCACTGGAGTTTCTGGACAGTCAAAAACAAAGAATTCTAAGAATTCAGAGTGGGAAGAGCCAACAATTAATCTAAGAGGTGGGGTCTTGGTGTTAATCGGTCCCCCCTGAATGGCCTTCCCATTAATAGCCAAAACCTGTAGGGATCTCTCAAGGGGAACTAAAGGAATACCTAAAATGGAAATCATGTTCCTGTCCGAAAAGGTACCCGCCGCACCACTGTCGATAAAGGCGGAAACTGTTTGCTTAGAGGAGCCCCAAAACAGGTCAATAGGCACTAGCATTTTATTTTGGCGAGAGTTGCAAACTGACTCACCTAGACCAGCACTCTCTTCCTGATCTAGGTGTGGGAGTTTTCCGCCGGCTTCCCCTTGTTTGGACAGGACCCAGCGAAATGTCCCGAGTTCCCGCAATACAGACATAAACCCATGGATCACCTACGCTGCTTTTCATCCTGAGATAAACGGGTTCTCCCTAGCTGCATGGGTTCCTCCTGAGAGGGTGATGGTGTGCCTTCCCCACGGGCAACCGGGGAGTTAGGATTCTGGAAGGACCTGAGGGACGTGGGAGCCCTGGCTCTCTCCCTAGCCCTCTCTCTCAGACGTCGATCTACTTTAATGGAGACCTGCATTAGTTGGTCCAGGTCCGCTGGAGGGGGAAAATTGACCAGCGCATCCTTGATGCCCTCCGACAGCCCCACCCTGAAGTGACTACACAGAGCGGGGTCATTCCACCTAGATTCGACGGCCCAGCGGCGGAATTCTGCACTGTAATCCTCGGCCGAGTTCCGCCCTTGCTTTAAGGCCCGAAGCCTATTTTCTGCCGTGGATTGCTGATCTGGGTCAGCATAGGGGACACCCATGGCGGTGAAGAAGGTCGTGACTGATTGTAAGGCAGCATCATGAGGAGGCAGACTAAAGGCCCAGGACTGAGGGTCTCCTTGAAGTAGAGAAATAACAAGACCCACACGCTGGGTCTCGGTGCCTGAGGAGACAGGTCTCAGTTTAAAATACAGTTGGCAGGCATTCTTGAAATTAGAGAATTTAGCTCGTTTTCCAAAAAAATTCTCGGGTAGCGGAATCTTTGGTTCTGAGACGTGAGGTGGTACAGAGGAAGCAGGTACTTGAGAGGATTCCTGAGTGGCCACTCTTTGAGCGAGTTGGTTTATAGCCGTGGCCATTGCCTGCACCTGCTGAACCAGGTCATCCATTCTTTGGCCTGTGATAATGTCACGCTCGGGGTAACTCCAGCCCTTTTGATAAGCCCACAACTCCCAATCTCCGCAGCCAGCTTCACCTGTAGGAGCCCCTGCTAACCGGGACACAGAATACGCCTACCCGGGATCGGTTGCCCCCAGGACTTAATGGCTCAAAGGATGTGAGCTTATGTGTAGGAGGTCTGGAGAACCAATAGCTAGAGCGTTGGCAGAGGAAGTCCAGAGACAGGCCAGAGGTCGACAGCGGGAAGACAGAGATCGTAGCGGCACCAGGGATCAGGCAACTCGTAGTCTGGATACAGGCAGGGGTCGGCAACAGGGGTTCAGGATCGAGAGTGGTCGGTACAATCAAGGTCGGCAACAGGAGCTCAGATCGAGAGTGGTCGGTACAATCAAGGTCGGCAACAGGAGTTCAGATCGGCTACAATTCACAAGAGAGACTAGGTTCTAGGCACTATCACAGGCACTGAGTGAATGATGGGGCAAGGCTTTATAGGAACCAAACATGATTGCAGAGAGCGTGATTGGTGCAAACTAAAACCTTAAAGAGATTGGGCCAGAACCAAGGGGCGTATAGCCCAGAATCTCCCTACCCAGGCTCATTGGCCCAAACCCAGAACTTTAGGGCTCATTGGCCCTTTAACAACTCCCCTCCGGCGGCCACGCTGAGAGCAGCGCCACCGGAGAGAATAAACAGGATGTGGTCGCGCGCGCCGGCCGAGATTGGAGCCGCCGCAGCCGCCGCGTGCGGCCGGGACATTGCTGGACCGGGGGTCAGGTGCCCTTTCCAGCAGCTAGGAAGGTAAAACCTTGGGACTTGGATAAAGCTGATTTACTTGTAAAGATGTGGAACTGTAACTTGTGACTGTCCTACTGAAGTGATGTGGACTTAAAGTGTGTAATATCTGAAGCTGCTGAATAAAGGCCAGTTGTGTTTTGTAAGCTCGCAAGAGCAGGGCCTTCTATCCTAATGTACTTGAGTATCAAAGTGTTGTGTTGCATTTGACTCATAATGCACTGCGTATTATACGTATGTTACTTGTCCCCCCTACTGTAATATATACGATAGCGCTTTATAAATAATAATAATAATAATACAAAGGGACAGCTAATGAGTAAGTGCCCCTCACCACACACTCCACACAAACCTGGGTCACCCTACCCTAGGTCCAAGAACCCTCTCGGTCCTCACAACCTCTGCCACAGGCCAGGCAGAGGCTCTTTACATTGAGCATGCAGGACTTCAAAAAGATTCATGTTTTGTTTTTGGCTCAGGAGTTGGTGGAGTGCTGCAGCCAATTAATACAGCTGATAGGAGAACAAGGAGACGTTTTCTGCTGTCAGCTCATAACTGGGGCACCTGACCTATGGTTATGGTGGGTATAGACTATTTTTTTTTATTTTTAGTAGCAAAAAAACTTGAAAAGGACAGTCCGGGTAACAGCAAAAATAAGGCAGCAGGCAGCTCACCTAATGCAAGTCCCATGTGCCCCTCCTACATTTCCTGCAGCGCTGGGTAAAAGCCATAGCAGAGCTTTACAGTTTGCCCTTCTTTTCTATTCCATTCCTCCAGGACCATGCAAAAAAGTGATCCAACAGCCACTCTGTCCCTTAGTGCTCTCAGTGAGCACAACAAGCCATAGTGGTCCCGCAGCTGTCTCTGACCACAGTACATAGTATGCCCTTCCTAGCTCAGCTACAAGCCATAAATTAAAGTGAAAAAATCATCTTTGCTTAAAATACACAAGCTATTTACATATAATCAGATATTTTGAGATGCTTTAAGATGGGAGGAAATTCATGTTTGCCTAGACAGGGACTTTAACTAAAGAATCCTGATTAAAGCTATTTTTAATTACAAAGTAGATACTATTTGATCACATGTAAACATAGAATTACAGTTTGGGTGCGTTTTAGTGCGTCATGGAAATGCCAGCCTTGTTCTGGATTTTGCTTTCATAGGCTGGAAATATGCAGAATACAGTCCTATATTTATAGATTGGAAATAGTCCTATTTATCTAGAAAGGATCTGTACAATGACATCCGCTCAAACCCTCTGACTAAAAGATAAATATTTCTTGTACATCTTTTAAATCAATGCTTTTGTTCACTTTTCCTGCTTTAACAAAGGTAGATGGCAAGTAACAGGAAGCAAATCACTAATTATTGATTTTCCTGTTCTGGCTGAATGGCAGTGTAATTAATATTTGCTTCTATTTTAAGAAATCACAATGGGTTGGAACTTCAAGAGGCTACTTTGTCTAGATGATCTGAATTGGGAATGTACTTTGCAACAGTAAGATAGGTTTGTATGATTTAAATTCTAATTTAATGTATGTTATGCATTGCTATTTTACCGTATATTAGATTTCTGGCTGGGAAAAATCCTTACATTGTACTAAACCATGTATGAGATGTATGTAAGAATAATAAGAATAGTAAGAATAATAAAAATAAATGATTCTTACCTAATTAGAAAAATGATGGAGCTTGTCTGTAAAAATGCCATGTGTGTAGATGATATTTGGGGGAACTATTAGAACAAACATTTTTACACTTTCTGTGTGTTAAGCGGGGTGCACACCTTTTTGTTTTTATTTTCCCCTCGATGGCCGCTGCCCCCTAGCCCCGCCCATTGTGGGAGGAGCGGGATGACGTCATCCCGCTCCTCCTATTCTACCTCCGATCACTGTCAGATGCCGGTGGTGATCGGAGCAGGGCGGGTGTGAGGCGCGAAGGCTCCAATCGGACCCTCCTCGCCTCTCACCCGCCCGGCGGCGATCACTACCGGCATCTGTCAGTGTCAGTGACAGCGGTGTGGGGCAGCGACGAAGGACGCAGGATCGGAGGTGAGTACAGTAAAAAAAAAATAATAATAATAAAGATTTTTTTTTCTTATGTGTCTGTGTCTTTTTTTTTACATTTAACCCCTTGTGAACTGGTAAGGGGTCCATGACCCCTATACCAGTTCACAAGGCTGGGGGAATGGCAAGTCACCTGCGACTAGCGGGTGACTTGCCATTAACCCCCGGCACCCCCATTACCTGCCTCCCCAGCCAGGGGGGGGCAGAAGAGCCCGTGGTCACGGGCTATGCGGGCTTGTAGCCTGCATGGCCAGGGGCCGCAAAAGCTGGCTCCTGTGCCCTGTTTCTACAAGCCCTGCATAGCTGGTCCCGGACGGGTTACTTTGGGTAAGGGGGACCCCATGTCAATGTTTTTTTGGATTTTTAAGGGTTTTTAACCCTTAAAAATCCCCCCAAAAAATACTCTATGTAATTTTTTTTCTCGATTTAACCCTTTGTAGTGTGGATGGTAGTTGTATTTATTTGTAAATGATATAAAGTACTTGTTTCAGTTAGGGGGGTCTCCTGGGCAGGAACGGGGGGCTACCCATAAATATGTGGTACCGTTCTAATCGGTAGAAATGGGGCTTTCACATGTTCAATATGGTTTTCCTTAATAAAATACATTTTTTATTTAAAATAAAGGAGTCAATTTTCTAAAAAAAATTTTATTTACCGTATTTTCCGCCATATAAGACGCACCTGATCATTAGACGCACCTAGGATTTTGGGGAAGAAAAATAATTTTTTAACCAAATAATAGGCAAATTGCAGAATCCTCAAATTACAGGCAGAGTGGCATCCCCCTCTCATTCCCAATAGGCAGTGTGTCATTCCCCCATCCAATAAGCAGTGTGGCATGCCACCCATCCCATTCTCCATATAGGCAGTGTGGCATTCCCCCCATCCCATTCCCATAGGCAGTGTAGCATGCTACCCATCCCATTCTCCATATAGGCAGTCTGGCATTCCCCCTATCATTCCCATATAGGCAGTGTGGCATTCCCCCCTCCCATTCCCCATAAAGGCAGTGTGGCACCCCCCTCCCAATCCCCATATAGGCAGTGTGGCATCCACCCTGATATTCCCCATATAGGCAATGTGGCATCCCCCCTGATATTCCCCATATAGGCAATGTGGCATCCCCCCTGATATTTCCCATATAGGCAATGTGGCATCCCCCCTGATATTCCCCATATAGGCAATGTGGCATCCCCCCTGATATTCCCCATATAGGCAATGTGGCATCCCCCTGATATTCCCCATATAGGCAACGTGGCATCCCCCTGATATTCCCCATATAGGCAACGTGGCATCCCCCTGATATTCCCCATATAGGCAGTGTGGAATCCCCCCTGATATTCCCCACATAGGCAATGTGGCATCCCCCCTGATATTCCCCACATAGGCAATGTGGCATCCCCCCTGATATTCCCCACATAGGCAATGTGGCATCCCCCTGATATTCCCCATATAGGTAATGTGGCATCCCCCCTGATGTTCCCCATAGAAACAGTGTGCCACACCCCCCCACTTCCCCATAGGCACCCAATAACAAAAAAATAAATAAAAATCAACTCACATGTTACTCGCGCTCCCGCGTTGAAGATAAAGGAACGTCCCCGCAGCTTCTTCTTACTGGCCGGGCCGCGCAGACACCCGGCCCGTGAATCGGGTGGGCGTGGTCTGCACCGCGTCGGCGTGCATCGCGGCACAGGCCACGCCCACCCGTTCTATGGAGCCGGGTGTTTGCGCGACCCGGCCAGTAAGAAGGAGCGGCGGGGACAGTGACAGCCGCTCCTTCATCTTCTGAGCATCTTCTCCGCTGCCTCTTCTGGCAAGGACAGGAATGAACAGCCGGGTCTGTGCAGCGGGTGGGCGTGGCCTGCGCCGACGCTGTGCAGGCCACACCCACCCCCTGCACGGACCCGGCTGTTCACTCTTGCCCTTGCCGGAAGAGGCAGCGGAGAAGATGCTGAAAGGGTACAGAGGAGCGGCAGGCGCTGCCTCCATCCCTGCTACTGCTATCTATCGCTGCCGCAGCAATAGCAACGGCGGGGATGGAGGCAGAGCCCACTGCTCCTCTGGCCTCCCGCAGTGTGACAGGCAACGCGGGAGCGCCGGTAACGTGAGTTTATTTTTTTTTTTTTTATATATTCGCCCGATAAGGTGCACTGACATTTTCCCCCCACTTTAAGGGGAAAATAAGTGCGTCTTATAGGGCGAAAAATACGGTATTTGTTTTTTTTTTTTTACTTAATAATATTGTAAAAAACAAAATAAAATTTACAGACATTTCATGTTAAAGCCTAAACTCTGCTGCAAAAAAATATATATATATCATTTTCCTGAAAATTCCAGCAAAAATGGCGCAAAACATGACGCAAAATGGTGAAAAATGACCTGTGAACAGAAGGTGACAAAATTTCAAGTAGGCTGGCAATAAAAAGGGTTAAAAGTAGCTATGCATGTTGGGTATTGTTCTGTTCGGGAGACCTTGCGCTTTCAGACTTAGATTGTTTTTTCTGGTTTGCATAAAAGGTGTTTTTTATTCAGCTTTTTTATAAATTTTTTAGGGAAACCCTGCGCAACCAAAGAATTCTTTGAGGGATTAATTCCAGAAAGATGAGCCCACTACAACAAGCTGGGTACGCTTAGAAAGCTTAACATGTGTACTTTCAGGGAATATATGATTTATGGGGGATATTCCAAATGTAAAGGGTTGTTTTGGTTGAAAAATCGCAAAGTGCGCACTTTGTCTGCAGAGCTGAAATTTTCAAGTAACATTTCAGTTACGCACATGCTTTACTTTGGGGTGTTTGGCAACTCTTCCCTTGACAGTAGCAATGCATGTTGGGTATCGTTCTGTTCAGGGGATGTTTCTTTTTCAGATTAAACTTGGTTTTTCTTGTTTGTATATAGTTTTTTTAGGAAAATGTGGCTTTGATTCTGCTTTTTTATCCTTTTTTTGGGGAAACTCTTTGCAACCAAAGAATACATTGAGGGATTACTTACAAAAAACTATGGCCACATCAACAAGCCTAGTACACCTAGAAAGCTTGATGTGTGTACTTCCAGAGAATATATAGTTTGTTGGGGGTATTTCAAATGTAAAGGGTTGTTTTTCTGGAAAAACTGCAAGGTGTGCATATTGCATAGCATAGTTGTATTATATCTGAAAATCCCCTAAAGCGCTGTTTCAGTTTGGGGGAGTCTCCTGGGCTGCAAAGGGTGTCTACCAATACATATGTGGTACCGCTGTAACCGAGAGAAATTGGGGTTTCACACGCAATAAGATTTTATTGACAAACTTACATTTTTTATTACAAAATTTTATTACAAATTGTAAAAAAAAGTTTTTTTTAAATTTTTTTGCACATATTTCACCCAAAAATATTGAGAATACACCTAAAAAATGACAAACAAGACATTTCATGTTAAAGCCCAGACTCTGCTGAAAAAACAATATATAATTTTCCTGGGAAATCCCTTCAAAATCACATTTGAACATGGGGAGCGCATAATAGTGCAAAATAGTCTGGCAACAAAGGGTGACAAAAACTCCAGGTAGGCTGGCACTTAAAGGGTTAAGTCCCTTAGTATGGTCTGATGGACACCAAAATCTTCTGCACCCCTGGTGTCCTAAGGCAGGGTGCATGTCACCCGCTGACTCCGGGCTAGGCCAGTTTAATAGATTGGGATTGCAAACATTTTTCTCCAAAGTTGCAGCAGACGAGGCTTTTTAAGATCACTGATAAAAACTTGATTGCCTATGTTAATTGGCCTATAGTCTACTATGAGCACTGTTTCACTCAGTTGCCGGGTGATCGTAATTGCTCCACAGCTCCTAGATACATCTCCATGTTTCTGTGGGCTGCTGCTGGTACAGCTCCCCCCTCAGGCCGCTTCCATGTAGTCCAGTAGCACAACATCAACACACTATTCCACATCTGCATGGTGTTAGGGCCTCTTTAACAGCTTTAGATGCGCAATTCACTGAACTTTCATTTTTTGGCTGGAGGTCTGCTTCTAAGAGCACCAACAAAGACATAAACCCTTTCCAAAGGGCATCCCAAATCAGCATGTGTCACAGTGTAAATCTTACCCTGTCTTTGGATCCCACTGATTCTGAATTGCTTACTGCAATTTTTCCCTGACTGGTTTTTCCCTGACCACTAATACTAATACGAAAAATACTAGGGGCGGGATTCACTTGGAAAAATCAAACCAGAAATATTAAAAAGGGATGGAGAACATTAGGAATGCAGAGCAAAAATACTGAAAAAGAGAGCAAGAGAAAGAAAGAAAAAGAAGAGCGTAAGAAAGAAATAAAGCAGAAAAGAAATGGAAGGAAGGTAAAAAAATGGAGGAAGATGTAAAGAAGTGGAAAGATGGAGAGAATGTGGAAATGACTTGTAAAAAAGGGGATTTATGGAGAGACAGGAAAATGTAAGCATCAAGAACTAAAAGAGAGAGAGGGAGAAAGGGAAATTCAAGAACAAGAAAAAAGGTAAAAGAATTATAAAAAAATGTACAAAAAAGAAAGGAGAGAGATGGTGGTATTCTGGAAAAGGGAGGCCTGCTTGCCCAGTTGAGCGCTTCGGGCGCTCCCTCACAGAGATGTTGGGATGGTGCCCTATGCAACCACTCACCTCGCATATCCCAAAAGCCGGCTATGCATATGCATGTTTTTAAGCTCTACAGATAATTACTATAGGGCTACTTTTGAGGCGATGCATATGGTTATTAATATGTGTAATTGTTCTGAACACTTTTAATAGTTCAACACGGGTATCCAGGGTAGAAATAGCTGTGCATATATGTGTTAGGGATCTTTTAGCATCTACTTACGGAAACAGTCAGACATTCTTAGCATGGTTACTACTTAGTATGGTTATTTGTGATATAAACCACTCTAACATGCCTTAATAGGAACCTTAAAGCGGTCCTTCACTCTGAATAAGAGCATATCTTATATGTTTCCCACACCCTGTACATACAGATTGCTCACATTAAAAATCACCCTACCTGCATCTACTGCATTTTATGAGCCTTTAAACATCCAAGATGGCGGCTCATGGAATGTCAGGCAGCCTGCAAACAGGAAGTGTCTTCTGACTGTGCTGCTCTGCATTCTGGGATTGCTGACCTTTTCCTGACCCCAGCTCTGCTCTGTATGAGCAAAGCACAGCTATAACCTGCCCCTGTACTTTATCCCACTTTACTCTCCTCAGTAAGTGTGATGCTTCTGAGTCAAGATAGCGGCGCCCGTATCCTAAAGTCCTGAACAGAGTTGCAGCCCAGTGGGGGAAAGAATAATAAATAAGTGACTAAAAACTTAAAGTATATTAATTTTAGATTCTGGGGAACCGTTTTATAAGGGTTTGGGCTTTTCAATAAATCAAGGTGAAGGTCCGGTTTAAAGCCCATGGTATTCCCATAAAGTCTGAGATTTTGAGATGCTTTGAAATGACTTATTTTACCGGGGAAAAGGTTAGAGGAAATTATTGTGTGCCTAGACAGGGAATTTAATACAGGGGTCACTTTTATTACAGCACGGTTTGGGCTTTTTCGTGTTGCCCAAATATCTCTCTCTCTGTCTTATAATTTATGTTTTTACAGATACAAGTTTACCTGCTTAACTGTGTAATTCTAGATCAACTGCTAAAGTAACTAGGCCACATTTTCCTTTGAATTCGGACAAAATAATCCTGGCTAAGCCATGGCTTCATTTGGACATTTCTCCATGACTTCATCTATCCATTTGAAGTCCAGGCAATGGCAATAAAAATATAGCAAGGAGCTCTCTCCATTTCCAGCAGCATGTTGTAGATGCTTGGGCAGGTCTGCAAAGTTTGCCCCTCCTTTAAATTCCATCCCTCCAAGGCCACACTCCAAATGTGGTTGCATGGCAGCCCTGTCTCTCAGCTCTCTCAGTATACGTGCAACCACTGTGGGTTTCCAGGCTTACCTACCCCAGGTAGCATTGAGCAGCAGAGCAGCCATGCAACCACAATTGGGGCACGGTCATAGGGGAATAAAATGGAAAGGAGCAGCAAACGGTGGAGCCCTGCTACAGCATCTACAGTGCACTGCAGGAAATGGAGGAGGGGCACATGGGACAGGCTTTAAAGGTACAGTATATTCTAAGCATACAGTACGTCCTGCTCCATCTATAATACTTACACGTGGGTAATCCCCCGCCAGATGGCGCTGTTCACTGCAGATATATATATCAGATATATATATACCCAGGGACCTCCCACAAATCCCCAGATTTCTCTGCAGTGCTGACTGCGAAGACATGAAGTATCACTCTCTCGCAGGTGAGCGGGGCTATTACAGCCTGCGGCCCTGTGAGACTATTTCCACCCCTCCTCTGTGTGATGTGCCTCCCAGCCTGGGCTGCGCTGGTCGGGTGAAGGTAGGCAGCACCATGTGTGCTTACGGAGCAACGCTCCACCGCAATCCCCCACCATAGGGTAGGCGGTCAAGGCTGATGGTGAGCCTTCAGGGGATGCCCCTCCCGCATCATTGCCCCACGCCCCATGTAGCGGTGGACCCTATGTTAACGGGTTGCCTTCCTCCCTCGTTCCCCCCTTAGTCAGGGGGAAAAGAAAGGGGGGGATTGTGTGTATGGCGGCCTCAGTGTATACTTACACGCTTATGGCTTGGCTGTGCTTCACTGGGAACGGGGATCAGAGCCACGCTCTTACCTTACTGTTAACCGCAGCACCATTAGTCTGCTTTCTGCCCGCACCGCACGTACTGCGGCGGCTTGCAGACGCCTCGGCGGCTTCTTCTATCCTTCACCTTCTTAGCCTTAGTGGCTCTTCCTAGGTTGCGCTGGCTTGAGCGCCTGTCTTATTCAGTATCTGTCACAGACCGAGGTTCATTCCCCGACGGGGAGCCACAGGAGAGCCCGAGTACGGATCTCGGCCGTGCCTTTCCTGGCTCCGAGCGCCATTTACAATAGGCTTTTCTGCTTTTCTACTTTCTACTTTTCTGTATTCTCATTGGCTAGATGCCTTACGAGCTTCGCGCTCGCTGGTGAGGGGCGTGGTTCCGGCTTGTCGCGCTACGCGTCGCGGTCGGCTCAGGCCCGCCCTCCGAGGTTCGCTTGCCGCCATTTTCTTCTCCCGCGCGCGTGGTGAAGATCGTCCTCTCCTCTCTGTATGTAAGTGCCCTTGCGGGCGACTTTTCTCACTTCTATCCCCATTGCGCATGGCTCTGACATCCTGTTCCCCCTTATGTCTTTCAATCTGCGGATTTCGGTGGCTTCTCCCGGCCCAGCATAGCTCCCGGTCATGACCATAAAAAATTAGTCCCACTTCCCAGCGGGTTATTGGGGCATCCAGGGTAGCTTCCAGCGTCAATCCCTACTGGCATATTGTGCCGATTAAATCACCATATGGAGGCATCTCAGGATATTGTGAACGGGGTTCCTTCGGGACAAGCCCGGCTGTGTGTAGCTTGTGGGGTCTTACCTAGCAGCAGTGACAATGCACGGGTCTGTGTTCCTTGTGCACAGCAGGCACTATCGGTGCTTCCCGTCTCCTCTGAGGCTGGGCCTGCACCCCGCCGCACTTCACCTACTCCCCAAGCCTGAGTCTAACCCCCAATACCAGTGGGGATTCTCATCCTGATCTGGCCACGAGGCTGGCTAGTGTTGAAAAAAGCCCAAAGCCCCTCCCAAGGCCCCCCAGGCATGAGGGGGCGCCCTCACCCATCAGGGTGAGGGGACGTCTATAGCACTTCGAGCACGTCTGGCGGTGCCACGTCTCAGACCGGCGGATTCAGGAGGTAGTGTCCTCCGGCTACAAGATAGAATTTTCTGTACGGCCCCCCACCAGGTTCATTGGGTCTCGAATCCCTCAAGACCCTGCCTCAGCTCAGGTCTTGTTGCTGGCCGTACAGGGTCTCATGGACCTAGGGGTCATTTGCAAGGTCCCTCCTGGAGACAGGGGCAGGGGGTTCTATTCAAACCTTTTCACAGTACCCAAGAAGGATGGGTCAGTCAGGCCCATTCTGGATTTAAAAATCCTCAACAAATTTTTCAAGAACAGGCACATTCGCATGGAAACTCTGCGCTCGGCCATTGGCTCACTGCGCCCAGGGGACTTCATGACGTCAGTAGACATCAAGGATGCTTACCTGCACGTCCCGGTGTTTCCGGGACACCAAAGGTTTCTCAGATTTGCTCTAAAAGATCAGCATTACCAGTTTGTGGCCCTGCCATTCGGCCTAACGTCGGCTTCCAGGGTGTTCACCAAGGTGCTGGCAGGGGGGATGTCCCTGATAAGGCTAAGAGGCATACGCGTGCTGCCCTACCTGGACGATATTCTCATCACCTCTCGGTCTCTGCGGCAGGCAGAGTTGGACACTCAGCTGGTAGTGTCCACCCTGGAGTCCTTCGGCTGGGTGATCAATTACCCCAAGTCAACCTTGTCCCCCTCCTCGGTGACTCCGTTCCTGGGAATGATTCTGGATACGGTTCAGTCAAGGATATTCCTTCCTCAACAGAAGGTGGAAGCTCTGACAGTGCAGGCGAGGTTCCTGCTCTCAAGCCCACAGTTCTCCATCCGGCTGGGAATGCAGTTGGTGGGCCTGATAGTGGCGAGCTTCGAGGCGGTGCCCTTTGCCCAGTTCCATTTGAGACCTCTGCAGCTTCATCTTCTGTCAGTTTGGGACAAGAACCCTGCGTCCTTGGACGGGTTCTGTGTGCTTCCCCCCTCGGTCAGACAGTCCCTTGCGTGGTGGCTGGACCACAGGAACTTGACAGGGGACAGGTCTTTTCTGACCCCATCCTGGGAGACGGTCACAACGGATGCCAGTCTGTCAGGTTGGGGAGGATTCTGGAAGTCCCTGCGCTTCCAGGGGACGTGGGGTCCTCAGGAGGCCCATTTACCCATCAACATTCTGGAATTTCGGGCAGTCAGGTTGGTACTGGAGCATTTGACCCAACACCTGAGGGTTCTGTCGGTCCAAGTACGCTCAGACAACAGAACAGCGGTTGCCTGCATCAATCATCAGGGAGGGACCCGGAACAAGGGTGCTCTCCAAGAGGTGTCTCAGATTCTGACATGGGCGGAGGCCAATGTTCAATGCATTTCAGCTGTTTACATTCCGAGGGCGGAGAACCTGCTGGCGGACGCCCTGAGCAGGGGGATGTCCCATCAGGGGGAGTGGTCCCTCTGCAACACGGTATTCCAGTCCCTGTGTCACCGTTGGGGCCTACCGGATGTGGATCTGTTTGCTTCCCATCACAATCACAAGCTCCCGGCCTTCGTCTCACTGTCTCAGGATCCTCTGGCCATGGCCACGAATGCACTGTCCATTTCTTGGAGGGAGTTTCGACTCCTGTATGTGTTTCCACCGTTCCCCCTTCTGGGCAGGGTTCTGGAAAGGGTACCTGTGATTCTAGTGGCCCCCAGGTGGCCAAGAAGAGTGTGGTTCGCAGACGTGGTTCAAATGGCAGTAGATCAGTACGATCTGCCAAGCGTGCCAGATCTGCTAACTCAAGGGTCCTTACGCCATCCCAATTTACAAACTCTGGCTTTGACGGCCTGGCTGCTGAAGGGGTACCTGTGATTCTAGTGGCCCCCAGGTGGCCAAGAAGAGTGTGGTTCGCAGACGTGGTTCAAATGGCAGTAGATCAGTACGATCTGCCAAGCGTGCCAGATCTGCTAACTCAAGGGTCCTTACGCCATCCCAATTTACAAACTCTGGCTTTGACGGCCTGGCTGCTGAAACCTCCATCTTGATGGAGAAGGGGTTGTCTGCCTCTGTGGTGGCTACTATGGTGCAGGCCAGGAAGAAGACTTCTTCTGCTATTTATTATAGAGTATGGCGTTCCTACATTGACTGGTGTGAGTCCAGGTCTCTTCCCTGCCGGGAATTCTCCGTCGCTAGGGTCCTGGAGTTTTTACAGCATGGTTTGGACTTAGGTCTCAAACTTAGTACTCTGAAGGGTCAGGTTTCGGCCCTATCTATCTTCTTTCAGAAGACCTTTGCTCAACATCACCTGATTAAGACCTTCTTCCAGGGGGTCACTCACGTGCGCCCCCCTCGAAAGCCTATGGTCCCTGTTTGGGATTTGAATTTAGTTTTGTCTGCCTTGCAGGGTGCTCCCTTTGAGCCTATTCAAGATGCTGCTCTGGTCGTTCTCACTCTCAAGGTTGTCTTCTTGGTGGCTATTACTTCGGTTAGGCATGTGTCAGAGCTGGCCGCCCTATCTATTCAGCCTCCATACTATAAGTGACACCAGGACAAGGTGGTGTTCCGCTTCAAACCGGATTTTCTGCCAAAAGTTGTCTCGGCATTTCATTTGAACCAGGATATTGTTCTTCCTTCTCTGTGTCCCAATCCTCGCAACGACAAGGAGCGGGTTCTGTATTCCTTGGACGTAGTCAGGTGCTTGAAGTATTACCTGGTTGTCACTAAGGCCTTCAGGAAGACTGATGCTCTCTTTGTTGTGCCTTCGGGGCCTAGGAAAGGTTTGGCTCCTGCCAAGTCTATCATCAGTAAATGGATTCATCAGGCTGTGATTCAGGCCTATTCTACTAAGAGGAGGACTCCCCCTTTCCGTCTTACGGTTCATTCCACTCATGCTATTGGTGCCTCTTGGGCTTTTCAGCAACAGGCCTCTGTTGAACAAGTTTGCAAGGCCGCTACTTGGTCTTCTGTTCACACCTTTTCAAAGTTTTACAAGGTTGATGTTCGGGCCTGCTTTTGGCCGTAAGGTTTTACAGGCGGTTGTAGTTTGAGCTACGTGCCGTTGCCTTTGTTGTTGGGGATCCTACTCTACTTTATGGACACTGCTATTGGATGTCCCACGTGTAAGTATTATAGATGGAGCAGGACGTACTGTATGCTTAGAATAATACAATTCTGTGAAATACTCACCTGTAGAATTGATATTATACGCATACAGTACATCCTGCTCCACCCCACCCTGGTTTCACCTTGTTCTGGATCCCCTGTATGGTGATTGTTATCATTGTTATTGTTACCAGTTTGGTGGTTGGTTTCTCCCAGCTTCTTTTTCTCACTGCTTTTCAATGCTGGGGATTTGTGGGAGGTCCCTGGGTATAGGAAGGGCTGGGAGGAGCCTGTTCTTGCATGTCTGCAGTGAACAGCGCCATCTGGTGAAGGATTACCCACGTGTAAGTATTATAGATGGAGCAGGACGTACTGTATGCGTATAATATCAATTCTACAGGTGAGTATTTCACAGAATTGTATTTTTGTATTTTTTTCGCTCTATAAGACGCACTTAATTTTCCCGGAAAGTCTGTAGGGGGGGGGGGGGGGTGTCAGTGCGTCTTATCGGTCGAATGTAAAAAACAAAATGTAAACTCACCCATTACCGGTGCTCCCGCGTTGCTGTTCGTGCTACCTGCCACACTGTAGGAGGCCAGCAGCGACAGCAGCGGCAGGGACAGAGACTGTCGCACCTCCATCTTCTTCTGCTCTCCAGCTGCTGCAGCTGCCTCTTCTGGCTTGGGCACACATGAGCACCCGGGTACATGCAGCAGGTCGGTGCAGGCCACCCCCACCCACTGCCCTTACCCGGGTGTTCATGCGGGCCCTGGCAGGAAAAGGCAGCAGCTGGAGGGCAGAAAATGGAGGAGCGGTGGGCGCTGTCTCTGTCCCTGCCGCTGCTGTCACTGCCGGAAAGACAGCGATAGCAGCTGCAGGGTCAGGGACAAGCCATCTGCTAAATTCCTTAAAATAAATGTAGGAAGCTCCTTCAGCAAAATTTCTAATAATAAAAATCCATTTGAAGATGCTAGATCGAGAGTGTAAAGGGTTATTTATACACCCTGCATGAAAATAATTCAATACAAGTGCGTTGTTTTCTTTTATCAGAAGACAGGGGAATTCTGGGTTGCTATTCCACTTTTACAGGGGAGTACTGCTCACCTCTAACTGCCTGAGGAAAACAGCAACCTCAAACATACTAATATCTGACCAAAGAATTGCATGATGGGTAAAAGTATCTACACACATGAGACATTTGCAATAGCAACAGTTGAACATAAGTCCATGTTAAATCAGAATGGTACATTCACAAACCTGTCACCTTTGATTCTTCTTTTCTGTAAAAGAATAAAAATGCTTGGAAGGGTTTTTGTATTCATGGTGTATGAGTAATCTCTTCTATTACTATCCTGCTAATACATGTAGATTTGTATAATTAGACATTATTATTATTCCAATAGAGCTACTTTAATGTATGGTTATTATTAATAATATTATTATTATTATCATAATATGGTATTATTTTACAGTCAACTTAAAGAGGACCTCTAACCATTGCTGATGGTCTATTCTAACACTGGTAAAGTAAGCCTCTCTGTCCAAAGTCATATTTAAAAAAGGGACCTGCGGGGGAGAAATAAACCAGCCAAGGAACCGGACATAAGTGAGCCTTCCTTCTCTTCATTTAGACAGCAATAAATTGCTTTCAGGTTTTCTTTAAAAGCTACTTTTAAAGTGGGTCAAAACCATTGTGGCTGGGTCCTAGAAGATTCCAGGCCCGGCCACTAGCCTACCCCTGGGTCATCCTACACCGGATGCCCCGCTGCGTGACCCCGGCGGGTCCCACAACGTTATCTCTGCTGTGTGATCCCTGCGGGTCCCACGACGTGATCTCCACTGGTGCCACATCCCCAGCTTATGTGCCGCTGCACGTGCTCCAGTGCTCAGCGTTTCTGAATGGCGGGGGTGGCTTTGACGTTCCTCCGAAAACCGTGCCACCACTAAGGCAACAGCAGCACCCGGCTGCTCGGGTGGGGGGGGGGCACACGTTGAGCGTTGGTCCCAAATATGAGTTTCCATTCACTTTAAAACAGTTTCACTGAGACACAGCTTACCATTAGCATTGCAAAAGATGAAGCTTATACCATTTTTAGGATTTTTTTAAATGTTGATATGTTTCCAGCAAATAGACTGGCTTTATGAAACTGTCTCTTCCGTAGGTTTCCATGTCCATTAGCAAAATGTTGTAAAACTCAATCAATACAAAGCCAAATAAAATTTTATTGGCATCAATACAAGAAGTATAGTGTATTCAATGATTCATAGACGAGGATAAAAGAATAAAAGACAAAAGATAAAATGTATATAAGATAATTGTTTTTAATAAAACTCCATTCTAATGTTGTAGTCATTGTGGTTGATATTGAACTTTTGACTGTAATGCAGGAAAGTGAACAATAATTCAGGTGAGTCATAATGCTTTAAATAGTCCACATCTCTAAATATAGAGTGCTGTGGTTTGAACGTTACCCATAGAGGAAGATAATTTTTAAATTACCCAACTTTTGAAGCTCTTTTGCTACACATAAATTTAAATTGTTTATTAGAAAGTTTTCCTAAGTTAGATATAGGGTAGATATTTTATTTTAGAGGTTACAAAATAACATCTGCCTATGGTGAATCCGAACACATTATTAATGAGCTTCTCCAAACAATATTTTATTTTACTTTATTATGTGCTCATTAAGACAACTCTGATTGGCTCTCCAAACTCCTCCCCTCCAGAAATATGCCAAATCATTTTTATAACACACTAATTCCACATGGAGGTAATTTACCTAAAAAGGGGTGAGTTAGCCAGTGAGCTGGAACGTCAGTTGGACAGAATGTTCTAAAGTTTGGAGAGCTCACCATCCCAATACACTAGTGCAAACAAATGTTATTTTTTAGCCATTACTGGCTGTAAAAGAGGACCATATCCGGACCTAGAGTCTAAAACAAGTCAGTCTGAGCCCCTCCCCTAGGAAGCATTGTGATTTAGGATGCACTGCAGTGTAAAACTCCCCAGACCTAGTTCACAAAGGTTATATATGGCATATGGGGTAGGGGTAGGGCAGGGTTTCAGTTGAATATCAAGTCTTTTAGACTCTTGGTCCAGTTTTTGTCCTCTCAGGGATGTTTTTCAAGCCTCCTGGCTACAACCATGGAAAAGGTAGACTTCTGGCTAGAAATTAGGGCTGAGCAGAGCTCCAGGTGTGGGGTGCAGCAAGGAAATAAAGTTCAATAACACAAAACAGAGTTCAGGGCCTGGAAAAGTGCGATAAACAAATACAAATTCCAGGGCTGGCTGCAAACAGGCAAAGTCTATTAAACAATCCGGGTTCAGAGGCTGGCAGCAAACAGGCAACAGGCAAGTTCAATAAACAGTCCAAAGTTCTAACTGTGTAATCCGTCCGAGGGTTAATCCAAGGGCTGATCCAAAAGCAGGTCAGGTCAATCCAGTATGACAGTCAGGAATTGCAGGAAACAGGAATCACAGCTTCCAGGAACTGAGCTGATAACACAGCAATGACTACAGGCCAGCTGTCCATTTAAATAATGCTGTCAATAAAGCTGGGAGGGACATTTCAGAGCAAGAGTGAAGTCACTTCCTGTCCACTGGCCAAGGAAAACCCAGAAGTAAAAAGCAAGCCCAAGAGCTTACGCTCTAGGCTTTGTGCACTTGCAGTGAACAGGACACCAGGTGGCGCTGTTGAGCAGTGCAATGGATGAAGAGGCAGATCGAGTACAAACACCCCAGCGAGCATGTCTGCGGCTGTGCCCAGACAGTGAAGGCGATCTGACAGCACCCCAGCACCTGATAGGGACGTAAGACAGACGTGAACCCCGACAATGTTAGCAAGTTAAGTTGCAGACTTTTTACAAAATTAGGAATTATTTCCAAGTTCCGTTTGATCTGATGTGTAATTACATTAAACATATATCAACTAATCAATGCTAGAAAACAAATTGTACTGTAGATGCCACCTAAGATTTCATAAAGACCAAACCTTATATAGTCTATAATTTTGGGAAATAAATTGTTAATTGCTGCAACATTCCACCAAAGTGGGCACAATGGCTTGATTAAAGACCTCTGGCATCTTCCTGAAAGCTTCAATGTTGCTTACAGGATGCTGATCTGTACCATCCACTGGCATTTTCTCTTCTGGGGAGCACATGCTCCCTCCTTTTTCTCTGGTTCCCACCCAGAGGAGTACATTTACCATTTTAGAGGCATGCTGAATGGGTGCCCAGAACTGGATGGCATACTCTAGGTGTGCCTTGTAAAGAGGCAATATTACATCTCTGTCTTGTGATTCCATGGCTCTTTGAATGCATGATAATATCTTGATCACCTTAGAAGCCTTTGCTTTGCATTGCATACTGTTATTTAGCCTGTGGTCTACCAGTGCCGCCAGATCCATCTCAACTAGTGACTCTCCCAGTTTTACTCCCCCAAGGACATATGTCTCCTTCAGATTATTAGACCCCAAGTGCATCACTTTACACTTATCCACATTGAACTTCATTTCCCAGGTGTATGCCCAGTAACTCAAATACATCTTCTATATAATATATAAACAAACTGAATAATAGAGGGCCCAGCACTGAACCTTGGGGGGCTTACAAATGGGGACCATTCAGAGTAGGTACCATTAACCGCAACTCTCTGCACATGATCCTTCAGACAGTTTTTAATTCACCCACAAATTGTATTTTATAACCCTGAATACCTCAATTTCCCCAATAAGCGTCTATGAGGGACAGTGCAAATACTTTAGCAAAATCCAGAAAAACGATATCTACTGCCGCCCCTTGGTCCAGACATTTTACTCACCTCCTCATAGGAGCCAATCAGGTTAGTCTGGCAGCTTCTGCCCTAAGTAAGACCGTGCTGGCTGTCACTTAGAATATTATGCATAGTTACATAATCCTGTATGTAGTCTCTTAGGAGTCCCTCAAGCAATATTCCAACAATGGATGTTAAGCTTAAGGTCTGTAATTACTCGGAGAAGACCTAGAATCCCTTTTAAAAATTTGCACCACATTTGCCTTGCTGAAATAACTGATCTTCTTTAAGAACTCTTGGGTGAAGTCCATCTGGTCCTGGAGTCTTATCCACATTTAAATTATTTTGTCTTTCTTGGATGACAGCCTTGCAGGGCGGGGGGCCACAGAAGCTGGCCCCTACACCCTGTTCTACAAGCCCCCCATAGCTGGTCACTGGGCTGATTATGCTGGGAAGGGGAGACCCTGCACCATTTTTGGTTAGGATTTTTAATTGTTAAAAATTCCCAAAAATAGCGTCTGACAGGCCCCCATTTAAAAATGCCATTGAAAGTGGAATTACCCATTAAAGGTTTGTCTCTTAGGGTTCACTTCCTTAACTGAAATAAGATGCCTAGGAAATAGTGATCCTGCCAACTTTACCGGTCAATGTAAAAAATGACTCTAGATAAACATATGCTCTATTTTGGTATCTAGGTTGTGTGAATAATATAATAATATAATCTCTTGAGTATCTCTCCAGGCATCTACTATACTATGATTACTTACTAACAGTAGCTGGAAGCATTAGTATTGTGTTTTCTCTTTTGTTTTATAATATAATATTTTTTTATCACTGAATTAAATACTAAAATAGAGTTCCCACTAAAAAAAGTGTATGACAAAGCTAAGGATTTGTTTTATTGTTGGCAATTAGTGTTACAGTTTAGATTTGGGTCAAGGTTTAATTCATCCTAAATAGTGGCGATATTCAGTGGACATTTAAAAGCATCAGCAGGAATAACATAATAAAGTATGTCATGCATCACCTGGTATTCGGCCCCACCCATTAAATAAAAAAAGACTGACATCAGACTTAATCTGTTTTCTGTTGTTGCTATTAATTAGTCAGAGAAGGACCTGTGCTGCTGAACAGAAAGCTACCATTGGTAGCAGAGCACTTGTGGCTTCTGAATATATAATTCGTTTACTAATAATTTATAAGAGTACTTGCAGAATACAGATTCAGTTCATGATAGGTAGGTAGAGCTAGAGCATCATCATTACAAATTAACTTACTGTATTACTGGAACAATTGCAACATATTACAGAAAATGAAACACTGTACTTATTTAAGGGGGCCATCGTTCTATTTTATTTATTTTATTACTTGTTAAGTTTGGTCTTGTGAACATATTTACAAGTCATACATTTTTGTCACTGCTCTTTCAATGTATTTGTGTTCAAGGATCAAAGGCTTAAATTCACTGCACTGTCTATTAAAGCTGACTACTGCACAGTTACCAAGTGTAAAGTGGGTACAGCAGCTCATGGTGGGGGCATTGTAATTTATCCTTAGCCAATAGCCATATCCAATGACACAGAATTAAACACTAATGTAATCAGTTCTTGTAATGTAACCAAGTCAAAAAGAACTCCCCTAGTTTATAAGCACACCCCTAATTCTATATGATGCGCAAAATTAAAAACAGTAATATAGTAATAATGAATAAGATCAATAAGCTGGTACCACAAAGTATGTATATGTGTTTGGAGCATCCCCCCAGACTAATCAATGCAAGCCCCAAATCAGGACAGAAAACCACCCAGGGCATCATCACCAATTTTAACAATGCCATGATACTGCTCCTGATGACAGTGACAAGAGTTCTGCTGGTAAACATCTGCTGGGCAACAGCTAACATGTCCTGACTGCCTCATATGGCCAATAGATGTAGATAATTACAAAGCAAACTACTGACTAACTGAGACATCATCAACCCAAACTGCTCCAATACAATGTTATTATTCTGCCCCCCTCCCCCTGGAGCCCCACACCACCATGCCATAGGCCAGAACTGCAGAAATTTGACCCTGGGCTGTAGTGGATGTCCAAAGAGACATCGAGGTTATACCAGTGCTTGGTAGGCACTGTTCTTCGGAGGAGATCAAAGCGCTAAAGGAAGTCCTCTGCTCATGATTCATGTTTTCTAAGGAAGATCCTCCAAGAGACATCTTTTTTATTGTATTGAAGAACCATCTAGGGACCTTCTGCCTTTACAATGGTAGGTTTTTGACTAGCAAACAAAGCTGAAGTCCTACCTTTTCTGTGACTGTGACTTATGTTTACAGTTATTTCTGCTTTACAACTACTACAAGCTCCTGAAAACACTGTTTCTTACATCTTCTTAACAATTTTGCATCAGAGCACACAGTAGGTCTCAGACGAAGTGGGCAGTTAAGAGATCTACTTACTACTGACTAACTGAGACATCATCAACCCAAACTGCTCCAATACAATGTAAATAACTTGCCCCCCTCCCCCCGGAGCCCTACACCACCATGCCATAGGTCAGAACTGCAGAAATTTGACCCTGGGCTGTAGTGGACGTCCAAAGAGACATCAAGGTTACACCAGTGCTTGGTGCACTTACGACTACCAGTGCTTACAACTACTACAAGCTCCTGAAAACACTTTTTCTCACATCTTCTTAACAATTTTGCATCAGAGCACACAGTAGGTCTCAGATGAAGTGGGGAGTTAAATGATGACACCTTTCATGACATTGATGTAAATGGATCTGTAACAACCTATGTCCAGCAGACCAAAAAGTGTATTATATTCTGCAAGTTCAGCAAAAGGAGACAAGTGGAACAGAATGATATTGAAGTTGCTAGGCAACATGTCCTGCAGTATTAAACATTCTTTACTTGTGCTCTTTTATTGCCAAGGCATTAAACTGCACGTGTCAAGGAATGTGAGTTAAAGCAAAGGAATTCTAAAAAGTATTGCAGAAGAGGATTTTTAAGGGCATATACTGTATGTCTAAATAACACCAGAGCAGCATGTGCTGCTTCTATGAGAACTAGAGGGAATAGGTTCTTGTCACACAGTTTGGTGCAATCTTACAGCTTTCGTGGAAAGTGAAAGTTCCTGATGACTTCCCAAACAGTAGTCTTGAGATATCTCTGTCACTACTTACCAGCAGAATCCTCCCAGGCTCCACTGTGTTACTGTGTTGGAATGCACTTGATGACAAATAGCCAAGTCGCTCCAATGCTTTTAAAATAAAGAGCCTAACTGTGTCCCACTTACCCTCTGTCATGTATGCATGCCTATCGACCAAAAGAGAGGTTCCTATTAAAGGGTAAATGGGGAAAATGGATAGGATCAGAATACCAGGGGCTCTGCAACACCGGCAGTGCGCAATTTAAATCTTCTGTACTTTGACCTCAGAACAGGAACAAAAAACAACTGCATTCAACCTATTCCTTGTCATGTGTGGTCTTTCCTATACAGCATGTGAGCAAATAGATGCACCAATGTCATTAATAATCAAGCTGATTTTCTTTGGTCCTATTGTTTAATAATCTAAATGTAAAGATGTTTGCTCCTAGTCTGACCATGCAAGTATAGAGTCAATCTTTGTTGTTTGGGTTGTTTTAATTGATCTTGCTTTGCACCTGACCTCTATACTGTCCCTGAACAATGCTGATGTCAGATACAAACTCATACTAAGCCCCCTCCTATAAATCTTCTCTTAGCATATCCCATCTTGATAGTATAGGCTAAGCTTCATAACATGCTGGAGAATGTTCCCAACGAGTGCTAACATGGTTCAACAAACAGTTCGTTCTCAGACATTCTTCACTTCAAGAGCTTATAGGTATCATATTCGGAGTAGTTTTGCATGCGTCACAAGGTATTATTGCTTTCTTCCTGCCTTTCCCTCCATTCTCCATTTTTTGTCTCCTCCCTTTTTTCTCACCCCCCCAGTCCTCATCTCTTCCACCCTTAAACCTTACCCCCTACTATCCCCTCCCTCCCAACTTCTCCTTTGTTTTTTTCCTCGCTTTAAAGTGGACCAACACCCACCGCTGATCGGCCCGGAAATCTATAAGATTCCCAGGCCGATCAGCTCCCTGCCTGCGGGGCACCCCGATCGGGGGTGCCCCGCTGTGTGAAACCCCCCAGGACGCCCGCAAATCCTACCTGCTCCTCATTCCAACGGCGCATGCGCGGGCCGCCGCCGCCTCTCGAGCATTCTCTCTCTAGCAGGGCACGCACCCTGGCACAAATGGCCGGCGCGGGCACGCTCCCTGTAAGAGGGACGCGCGAGAGGCGGCGGGCGCTCTCACCTTGTCCGTTGACGGACCTCGCTTGTCCGTCGGCGGTGATTGGTGGAACGAGTCACGTGGGAGCGGGGTCAGGTGAGTTTTTGGGGCTTTCTGGGGGGTTTCACACAGCGAAAATCCTGGGTGTTGGTCCACTTTAAGTTTACTTTTAGTTGTTCATCCTTAAGGCTTAAATTGGTTTGTTGTAGTCTGTTTCCATTGGAGCTGTCTGCCAGCATAGATGGGTGTTGGCAGATGCCCCAAAAGAAAGCAATAAACGTTTTTGCACTAACTAATAAGATATGTATAATCTTAGTATCATTGTTGTGAAGTTTATCATTTAACATATTACGTAGTATGAATCTGTTGTTTGATTTGAGTCCAATTTCTGTACCTCTTGATAAATTTGAAAGATGTGACTATATTTCCACCACAGGTGTCCCTGTCCCGTCTCCGTACCACCAACAGTGAAATGTTGAAGCTCTTATGTTGTTATTTGAAGTCAGATAATATCTGACAATAAACATGCTGAAATTTGTGAGTTCTGGTTCCCAAACCTGAATATGGCCTTCAGCCAGAAGTATGTGTTCGAGTTTGGCTGCTGAGCAGCCCATCAACTAGCTTAACCTAATGCAGAGTAGGCAGCAGCAGGAAGCGGCTGTACACCTACCTGAGGCATGTGATTCGGTCAGTGTTCTTTACTCAAAATGGCCACAGCTGGGGCTTCAAAAAGATGGCCGCCCCCATGAGTGAGGACGCTGGCAGCAGCTACCAGTACTTCTAGTGCCAGCTGCCAGTGTCCTCACTCAAGGGGGAGGCCAACTTTTTAAAGCTTCGGCCATGGTCATTTTTACAGAGGAAAGAAGCTGACCGGATCTGCTTCCTATTGCTGCACACTCTGCATTAGCTTAAAGGGGATCCCTCACTCGCTGCTACCACCACTATTTATTGTATAGAATTACATATGAGAGGTGACCGGTGGCTGGATAAAAAGTGGGGGTGGAGGGAGCCATCTGTCAAGTTCAATCCCAACCTTATAGGGCTTCACCCAAATTCTAGTTGAATAACACACAGATATATTCATTGACTTTGTATACTTTCTCGCATTTTTTCTATTATTGTTTTTTCTAGGTCTACCTCCCATTTTTTATATGAGGCTTTTCTCTAACAAAGAATGTTACTATTCATACTATAGTGGTTACAAAGTTGTTTCAGGAAATGGTTCTCTGTCAGAAAAAGCTCTTGAAGCGTTGTAGGGGGTACTTAAAATATGGCAAGCTCAGAGTGGAGATTTTATTTGGCATAGTTTACATTTTTCCATTTCTTACACATTTCTTGGTCGAGTTCTAAAACCTTTTTGGACTGGGGTAGAAGAGTTTCTTCCTTATGCATCATTATGAAATTCGCTTTAACTAATACAAGAATTAATTAGTGGCCAACACAGGCAGCCCTTATATTCCAGCCCAGGCCAGAAGAGTTCAGAAGTCCTCCTGTATGCATGTGGATCAACAAGTTGAGTTATATCAAACACCTTTATTTGGACCTTTATTTCAATATGGTTGACATATCTTAGCCCATTGAACTCTGCTTGTAGAGGACTCCATTGATGTTACTCTCACCTTCTTGTTAAAATAAAAAAAAATGTCTGATAGCCCTTGGTCAAAAAAGAAAATTCAGTGACCAAAGCTAATGCCTCCAGAGAGCCCTGGTGTTCCTTATGTTGTTATTTTGAGACCTCTCAACTCGACATAAAGAAGTTTGGTCTATTGTTGAATTAATTTTATTGTCAAGAATGTAGTCTATACTTTTGCTAATTTTCTGGCTTAAATCAATAAATAATTAGGAACATTAAAGTGCGCTCAGATCTTCTCGTATTAGACGAGCTCCTGAATTAAGGGGTTTGAGCGGATCCGAGCGAGCTGATTGGATGAGCGGCCGCGCATGCCTTGTAGGATCTAGAAGAGGTGAGTTTGTTCGGGCAACCTGGCGGGCTTCACACATAAAGGACAGTCAAAATCCTGGGTTTTGGTCCACTTACTTAACTATCTTAGGGTCAGAAACTTATAGCCAACAAGACTTGATCAGATTTGATTATCTGGGATCCAATTGGGGTGGGACGGGGCATGGCCTGGAAGAGGCGTGGCACCTCATGAGAGACATGCCCCTAAACTTTTGAAGATAGGAAATGGAGAAGAGAACTTGGAACGCCATATTCCTCTTTTAGACAGATCATGAAAGGGAATGGTAAGTATCTAGCTAATGTCAGACTCACAAGTGTCTGAGGGTGGGATGAGTTAGGTGCATCCAATTAGGGTGGGATGGGGCATGGCCTGGAAGAGGCGTGGCACCTCATGAGAGACATACCCCTAAACTTTTGAAGATAGGAAATGGAGAAGAGACAGATCATGAAAGGGAAGGGTACGTATCTAGCTAATATCAGACTCACAAGTGTCTGAGGGTGGGGCGAATTAGGTGCATCTTAAGTTCTGAGTAAGAGAGGGGTCCTGGTCCACAGGGTGCTTAGAGACTCCAGGACCCGCTGATTCCCTATACCAAATCAGGATGCCCTCCTGTGTGTCATTCCTCCAAGGTTCACATGTGGGCTACGCTGTCACCTCTGGCTTCCATCTGGCTGATGCCTGCACCCGTGCCAGGCATTTCTGAATGGTTGGCATGGCTGTGCACAGCCTAAGTTGAGCACATACACTGCGTATGCTCTATTCAGCTTTAATGAGCCACTATTAAATAAGTTCTGTCAGAGTGGCTTAGTAAATCTGAATGGAACACTAGTCAATGATTAGAGGAGAGTATGTGCATGTGCCATGGGATCACTGACAAGGTAAAAATTATTATATTGGGATGTCCTGCTAGAGAGAGGCAAAATCTCAAGGATAGTGAAAATCTGATGATTGTTCCTCTTTAACACTCCCTCTTCTGCCACCTGGCAGCCCTACAGTATAACAATACCTACCTATTCTCTTGGTGCTCTCTTGGGGAACTGGAAATGGTTGCACACTGAACAAGGTGTATTTACAAATTCCTATGTTGCACTGCATTGTGCGTCAGACTCTCAGTACTGATCACCACTTCCAGATCCTTATTGTCAGTCTCCCAGCCTTCTTTGCTGCTTATTGTCTTCTGGTATTCGCTGCCCCTGTCTGGTCCTCCAGTTATTCCCCCTCCTACTCTGCTGCTGGGCCCTTGCTGCTGCTGTGCTTTCTTCTAGGTTAGGTCAGAGTTGTGGATCAGTTCCTGGGGATAGGGGTTAGGTGAGTGGAAGTGGACAGTGGCAGGGGGTGAATTGGTTAGGTAGGTAGAGGACAGTGACAAGGGGTGGTGGGGTTAGGTGAGCAGTAGAGGACAGTGACGGGGTAGAAGGGTTAGGTGAGGGGTAGCGGAGTTAGATGAGCAGTAGAGGACAGTGGAGGGGTTAGGAAAGTGGTGGAGGACAGCAGAAGGGGTGGTGGGGTTAGGTGATAAAGGACAGTGGCAGGGGGTGAATTGGCTAGGAGAGTGGTTGAGAACAGTGACAGGGGGTGGCCAGGTTAGGTGAGTGGAAAAGTACAGCAGCAGGGGTTGAAAGGGTTAGGTGAGTGGTGGAGGACAGTGGCAGGGTTAGAGGACAGCGGCATGGGGTGGAGGGGTTATGTGAATGGTGGAGGACAGCGATAGAGGGCAGAGTGGTTAGTTGAGTGGTAGAGGACAACAGAAGGGGGTTGAGAGGTTAGGTAAGTTGTAGAGGACAGTGTCACGCTCGGGGTAACTCCAGCCCTCTTAATAAGCTCACAACCCCCAATCTCCACAGCCAGCTTCACCTGTAGGAGCCCCCGCTTGCCGGGACGCAAGATACGCCTACCCGGGATCGGTTGCCCCCAGGACTTAATGGCTCAAAGGATGTAAGCTTATATGTGGGAGGACTGGAGAACCAATAGCAAGAGCGTGAGTGATGGAAGTCCAGAGACAGGCAATAGGTCGATAACAGGAAGGCAGAGATCGTAGCGGCACCAGGGGTCAGGCAAGACGTAGTCGGGGTTCAGGCAGAGGTCAGCAACTGGGGATCAGGATCTAGAAGCGTCAGTTCAGGCAAAGGTCGGCAACAAGGATTCAGGATCGAGAGGCGTCAATTCAGGCAGAGGTCGGCAACAAGGATTCAGGATCGAGAATGGTCGTACAATCAAATCGGCAACAGGCTAGACTTCACAGGAGTAGGTAACACAGGGTTCTGAGCGCTATCACAGGCAATTCACAACTGAGAGGGAATTGCCTTTATAGGAACAGGTCTGAGGGAAGCAGTGTACTGATTGGAGCACATAGGATTCCAAGGGTAATTGGCTGCAGAGCAGAAGAGGGCGAAGCCCTCAATCCCCTAGGATTCATTAACCCTTTAGTTGATCCTCCGGCGGGTGCGCGCCGCACAGCGCCGCCGGAGGGCATAACAGACACGTGCTCGCGGCCGCGCGCGAGCACGTCTCCTGGAGGAGGAAGCGGGGGGCGTGGCTGAGCTGGGCGCCGCTCGAGCCGACGCTGCTCGAGCCGACGCCGCTCGGCGCGGCCGCCGCACAGTGACAGCTGCAGCTGGCCGCCTGGAGACGTCGCTGGAACGGGGATCAGGTAAGCGGTTCCTGACACTACCCCCCCCCTTCACGAGGGGCCTCCGGACCCTCACCCGGTTTCCCTGGATTGTCACGATGGAACCTTCTTACAAGAGCCTTGGCATGAACATTCCTCGCTGCCACCCAGCATCTTTCCTCCGGACCATAGCCAACCCAATCCACCAAATACTGTAAAGAATTACGCACTTTACGTGAATCCAAGATCTTATTCACTTCATACTCGGGCTCATTATTAAGAAGAATTGGTGCAGGACCAGCAAGAGGAGCATTCTTCGCCGGTTTTAACAGTGAAACGTGAAAGGAATTAGGTATTTTCATAGTTGGCGGGAGTTGAACTTTAAAAGACACATTATTCAACTTCTTGACGATTGGAAAAGGACCAATAAATTTTGGACCTAATTTGCTAGATGGCTGACGGAGCGCAATATTTTTAGTGGAGACCCAAACTAGATCGCCTACTCGAAGAGTAGGTTCCTGTGATCTGCGGCGGTCGGCAAATTTCTTATACCTCAAACCAGTGGTCTTAAGAATCTCCTGAACGTGTGTCCAGATATTCTTCCGTTCTTGAAGCCACTCCTCCAACGCCGGCAGATTGGAAGGTGACCCTGAAAGGGAAGAAGCTCTAGGATTTTTCCCTAAGTTACAATAAAAAGGAGATACCTTGGTACTCTCACTAGGCGCGTTATTGTAAGCAAACTCGGCGAAATCAATAAATTCCGCCCATTGTTCTTGGGCATCAGAAACATAACACCTTAAGTATTGTTCCAAAGTTTGATTAGTTCTTTCAGTCTGCCCATTAGTCTGGGGATGGTAGGCAGAAGAAAGAGAGATCTGTATTCCCAACCGCGAACAGAAGTGTTTCCAAAAACGGGAAGTAAATTGAACACCCCGATCAGAGACTATATTGGACGGAATACCATGAATACGAAAAATATGCGAAGTAAACAGCCGCGAAAGCTCAGGTGCAGAAGGAAGTTTGGCCAAAGGAACGAAATGTGCCATCTTACTGAAACGATCTACGACCACCCAAATGACAGTATTACCATGTGAGAGAGGCAAATCTACAATAAAATCCATAGAAATATGGGTCCATGGCTCAGCAGGAATTTCAAGAGGAACCAAACTGCCACTAGGAGCCTTGTGAACTCCTTTACTTCGAGCACAAATAGCACAAGCGTCGATAAAGGCAGTGATATCGCGTCTCATGGTAGGCCACCATACATGACGACGGGCAAGCATAAACGTCTTACGGTTACCCAAATGACCAGCAGTTTTGGCATCGTGAAATTCGCGAATTACATCCGAACGCAGGTGCGGCGGAACAAACTGGCACCCCAAGGGTACATCACTAGGAGATTCATCTTGAAACGGCGCCAAGGTATTGGAGAGATCAGGAAGTAACGCCCCCACCACACAACCTGTGGGTAAAATTGGTTCACCAGAATCACCCCGATCCTTACATTCACCGAACATGCGAGATAGAGCATCAGCTTTAGTATTTTTTACACCCGGTTTGAAAGTAATAATAAAATTGAAACGCGAGAAGAATAATGCCCAACGTGCCTGACGAGAGTTCAGCCTCTTGGCAGAACCTATGTATTCGAGATTTTTATGATCAGTATACACAGTTATAGGATGTAATGAACCCTCCAACCAGTGTCGCCATTCATCAAATGCCAGTTTAATAGCTAATAGTTCCCTATTGCCAACATCATAATTTTGTTCCGCGGTACTGAATTTACGCGAAAAATAAGCGCATGGATGGAGACGCTCAGGGTTACCAGAATATTGTGACAAAACTGCACCCACTCCCAGCTCAGAAGCATCCACTTCAATAATAAAAGCTTTATGAATATCTGGATGCACTAAGACAGGTGCCGAAGTAAAGGCCCGTTTCAAGGTTAGAAAGGCCTCACAGGCAGAGGGGGACCAGTTAGCAGTAAAAGCCCCCTTGCGGGTAAGGTTGGTAAGGGGTGCAACAACATGGGAAAAGCCTTTTATGAAACGCCGATAAAAATTTGCAAAACCTAGAAAACGTTGCAATTCCTTTAAAGTTTTGGGTTGGACCCAATCCTGAACTGCTGAAACCTTCCCCGCGTCCATCTCCAAACCCTGGTTCGTAATAACATACCCTAGGAAGGGAACTGTAGTGACTTCAAACACACACTTAGACAGTTTAGCAAATAAGTTGTTCTCTCTTAATTTTTGTAGCACCAACTTAACATGGTGTCTGTGCTCCGGTAAAGAATTAGAAAAAATGAGAATATCATCCAAGTAGATGACTACAAATCTACCGAGATATTCCCTGAATATATCATTAACAAAATCTTGGAAAACGGCTGGCGCATTACAAAGACCGAAGGGCATGACCAGGTACTCATAGTGCCCATCCTTCACATTAAATGCAGTTTTCCACTCGTCCCCCTGTCGGATGCGAATCAGATTGTAAGCCCCTCTCAAATCCAATTTGGAGAAAATTCGAGCTCCTGTGACTTGATTGAACAGATCCCCAATCAAGGGTAAGGGGTATCGGTTTTTTACAGTGATCTTATTCAAGGCTCGATAATCTATGCACGGTCTCAAGCCACCATCTTTTTTCTCTACAAAAAAGAACCCGGCCCCAGCAGGCGAGGTAGAGGGACGGATAAATCCTTTCCTAAGATTTTCGGTAATATACTCCCTCATTGCTTGCTCCTCGGGCAGGGTAAGGTTATAAATCTTTCCCCTCGGGGGAATTGTGCCAGGCAGCAAGTCAATGGGGCAGTCATAGGACCGATGTGGAGGAAGAGTATCAGCAGAGCGTTCAGAGAATACATCGATCCAATCAGCGTATGGCTGAGGTAATTCCTGTGGTAAGACTTGAACGCTTCTGAGGCCTGTATTAAAACAGTGACCTTTACAGTGGTCACTCCACTTGACCAACTCCCCAGCCCGCCAATCTAACACCGGGTTATGGAGTTGCAACCAGGGGTATCCCAAAACCACCGGAGTTTCCGGACAATCAAAAATAAAGAATTCTAAGAATTCAGAGTGAGAAGAGCCGACAATTAGTCTGAGAGGTGGGGTCTTGGTATTTATAGGACCTCCCTGGATTGCCTTTCCATTGATAGCTAAAACTTGTAGGGATCTTTCAAGAGGAACTACAGGGATCCCTAAGGTGGAGATCATGCTCCTGTCCAAAAAGTTTCCAGCCGCACCACTGTCTATGAAGGCGGAAACTGTCTGCTTAGAGGACCCCCAAAACAAATCAATAGGTACAAGCATCTTATTCTGGCGAGAGTTACAAACTGACTCACCCAGATCAGTACTCTCTACCTGGTCTGGGTGCGGAAGTTTTCCGCCGGTTTCCCCTTGTTGGGACAGGACCCTGCAAAATGACCAGAATTCCCGCAATACAGGCATAACCCCTCGGATCGCCTACGCTGTTTCTCCTCTTGGGATAAGCGGGTTCTCCCTAATTGCATAGGTTCTTCCTGGGAGGATGATGAGGTATTTTCTCCACGGGGAACCGGGGATCTATGACTCTGGACTGGTCTAAAGGACGTGGGAGCCCCGACTCTCTCCCTGGCCCTTTCTCTAAGACGTCGGTCTATTTTAATGGAGACCTGCATTAATTGATCTAGGTCCGCTGGCGGGGGAAAATTGACTAAGGCATCCTTGATGCTATCCGACAGTCCCACCCTGAACTGACTACACAAAGCTGGATCGTTCCACCTAGCTTCGATAGCCCAGCAGCGGAATTCAGCACAGTAGTCTTCAGCCGAATTCCGTCCTTGTTTTAAGGCCCGAAGCCTATTCTCTGCGGTAGACTGTATATCTGGATCGGCGTATAAAACGCCCATAGCATTGAAGAAGGCAGTCACTGATTGTAGAGCAATGTCATGGGACGGTAAACTAAAGGCCCAGGACTGTGGGTCTCCTTGAAGCAAGGAAATGACT
The DNA here is from genome assembly GCA_027917425.1 of Gastrophryne carolinensis. NCBI lineage: Eukaryota > Metazoa > Chordata > Amphibia > Anura > Microhylidae > Gastrophryne > Gastrophryne carolinensis. The sequence continues at coordinate 379,638,592 of CM051236.1, forward strand.
AGGCCTACTCGTTGGACCTCTGTGCCAGAGGAGATAGGTCTTAACTTAAAATATAGTTCGCAGGCATTCTTGAAATTGGAAAATTTTGCTCGTTCTCCAAAAAATTTCTCAGGCAGTGGAATCTTAGGTTCGGAGAAATGAGGTGGTACAGCGGAAGTTGGCACTTGACGAGATTCCTGAGTGGCCACTCTTTGAGCGAGTTGGTTGATCGCTGTGGCCATAGCTTGCACCTGCTGTACCAGGTCATCCATTTTTGGGCCTGTGATAATGTCACGCTCGGGGTAACTCCAGCCCTCTTAATAAGCTCACAACCCCCAATCTCCACAGCCAGCTTCACCTGTAGGAGCCCCCGCTTGCCGGGACGCAAGATACGCCTACCCGGGATCGGTTGCCCCCAGGACTTAATGGCTCAAAGGATGTAAGCTTATATGTGGGAGGACTGGAGAACCAATAGCAAGAGCGTGAGTGATGGAAGTCCAGAGACAGGCAATAGGTCGATAACAGGAAGGCAGAGATCGTAGCGGCACCAGGGGTCAGGCAAGACGTAGTCGGGGTTCAGGCAGAGGTCAGCAACTGGGGATCAGGATCTAGAAGCGTCAGTTCAGGCAAAGGTCGGCAACAAGGATTCAGGATCGAGAGGCGTCAATTCAGGCAGAGGTCGGCAACAAGGATTCAGGATCGAGAATGGTCGTACAATCAAATCGGCAACAGGCTAGACTTCACAGGAGTAGGTAACACAGGGTTCTGAGCGCTATCACAGGCAATTCACAACTGAGAGGGAATTGCCTTTATAGGAACAGGTCTGAGGGAAGCAGTGTACTGATTGGAGCACATAGGATTCCAAGGGTAATTGGCTGCAGAGCAGAAGAGGGCGAAGCCCTCAATCCCCTAGGATTCATTAACCCTTTAGTTGATCCTCCGGCGGGTGCGCGCCGCACAGCGCCGCCGGAGGGCATAACAGACACGTGCTCGCGGCCGCGCGCGAGCACGTCTCCTGGAGGAGGAAGCGGGGGGCGTGGCTGAGCTGGGCGCCGCTCGAGCCGACGCTGCTCGAGCCGACGCCGCTCGGCGCGGCCGCCGCACAGTGACAGCTGCAGCTGGCCGCCTGGAGACGTCGCTGGAACGGGGATCAGGTAAGCGGTTCCTGACAGACAGCAGCAGGGGTTGAAAGGGTTAGGTGAGTGGTGGAGGACAACGGCAGGGTTAGAGGACAGCGGCAGGGGGTGGAGGGGTTAGGTGCACAGTAGAGGACAGCAGCTGGGGGTGGAGGCATTAGGTGAATGGTGGAGGACAGCGATAGATGGTAGAGTTGTTAGTTGAGTGCTAGAGGACAACAGCAGGGGGTTGAGAGGTTAGGTAAGTTGTAGAGGACAGCAGCAGGGGGGGGAGGGGTTAGGTGAGTGGAAGAGGACAGTGGCAGGGAGTGGAGGGGTTAGGTGAGTGGTAGAAAACAGTGGCAGGGGTTGGAGGGGTTAGGTGAGTGGTAGAGGACAGTGGCAGGGGTAGAGAACAGTGGCAGGGAGTAGAGGACAGCAGTAGGGAGTAAAGAACACGGCAGGGGTAGATGACAGCGGCAGGGGGTAGATGACAGGGGCAGGGGGTAGAGGATATGGTAGGGGGTAATCACAGGGGCAGGGGGTAGATGACAGTTGCAGGGAGTAGAGGGCACGGTGGGGGGTAGAGAACAGGATGGAGGGGTAGAGGACAGTGGCAGGAGGTAGAAGACAGCAGCAGAGGTAGAGGACAACTGCAGGGGGTAGAAGGCAGGGGTCGGATGACAGTGGCAGGGGGTAGAAGGCAGGGGTCGAATGACAGTGGCAGGGGGTAGAGAACAGTGGTAGGTGGTAGAGGACAGCGGCAGAGGGTAGAAGACAGCGGCAGGGGGTAGAGGAATGTGGTAGGGGGTAGATGACAGAGGCAAGGGGGTCGAGGATACAGCAGGGGGTATATGACAACAGCAGGGGGTTTCACACAGCAGGGCATCATGAATCAGATAGGGATAGTAAAAATCACAGGATTTATTCATAATGCATTCTAGGGGGCATCTTGGTACCCCACGGTCCAAAACCCTATGGACCCTCACAGTCATAAGCACATAGTCACCTAATTTTTGGATTCTACGCTGTTCAAATGCAACATCAGAGCGGCTTTCCTCTGCAGCAGTATCTGCTCTCTCTGCTACTCTGTACACATAGTGGATAGATGGGGACGCGGCTACTTCGGGCCACATTTAAACAGCAAGGGATCATGCAATTAGGTGAGTATGTGGCCACACTGGGCCTTAATGAGAATTTCTTATTCTCATCCCCTAATCATGCATAGCAAGTGATGGCGATAGTAGATGTGGAGAGGCAGTCTACCCTTGTAATACAGACTTTGTGGTATCCTTATATTTACAGTATATAGCCCCTTATTTAACCCTGATGGGTCAGATGGTGCCATTGTAAATAAATGTTCATAGTCTTTTTTTTTTTTTTACAAGTGGTTTTCCTGCAGTGAACATGGAGCTATAAATTGGATCTGTGTGTCACACCATGATTCGTGGCAGCTTTCCAAGTCGACTGTGCACATATAATGTACCTTTTTTTTTGTTACATTCATCTTGTTACACATGTCACACACTGCTGCCTGCATAAGATCCTTTTCTTTGAAAAGTGTTACAATCCTACATAGTGATCACCTCTGTATTACAATATATACAGTTACAATATAAAGGACCAAAACCCAGGATAGTCCAAATCCTGGGTTTTGGTCCACTTTAAAGCCTAAGTACAATTCGTGTGTTACACATTTTCATGTCTATGGTGTGCATCTATGTTCCCCTATTTAGTGTGTGTGTATATATATATATATATATATATATATATATATATACATTTTTTTTACAACCAATGTGTTTAAACACTTCCCTGTCCCTCGGGGGGGGGGGGGTCTGTACCCGCCCCCCCCCCCCCCCCTTAGGTTCTCCCTTGATTGTAGATATTTCTTATTGCAAAACATGTAGAGTTTTCAAAGGTAAAGGTAGGTAAGGTAGTGGGGGAGACTGGAGAACAGAGTCTGACCAAACTTTGCTCATTTCCAGGAATGTTACAAATAAAGCAATGAAAAGCCTATTTAAAATTCTACTTCACATAAAATTCACCCCACTGCTGCTGATAGCTTTGTTGCTGACCCTGTGGCCCATCAGGCCAAAGACCAGAAAGCCTCCTGGACCAGACCATAACCCAAAGGTTGGTGGAGGCCCCCCTCTGCAGGGCAAGTAATGGAGGCCCTGGGGCGCCCCCCCCCCCTTGCGCCCCCCTCATAATCCAGCCCTGGGAAAATTGTATAAACAAATAAATCTCATACAGCTCAGAATGTCAGTAAATGGATTGTCAGTCATCGTCAGATCTTTAGTGGCTAAGCCATAGGAGCACATTATTCCCAAAGCCCAGCTTGATAGCATCCAGGTTTTCACTCTAATGCTGGTCACACACCTAAAAAAAGATAGTTGTACCAATTTCACACAGTCTTAATTAAATTGCCCCACACCCGTTTTCAGTGGAATGGCATTGTGACAGACTAGGGCCAAAATGAGGTCCTGTGATTGGCTGTCAGCAGTTGCATGGGCTGGGTTTCTTTCTCTTTGCCGTAAAAGCAGGCCCTGGTGGCAAATCACAGGACCACATTTTGGACAAGGAACGAAGTTAAGGTAAGGATTTTGGGTGGTGCAGGGGGCCTTTGCTCAGGTGAAGGCTCCAGGATCTAGATGCCACACTTGAACCTGTTATTATACAGTATCACTCCTGTTGGAAAACAGTTATGGGACCGCTTTAAGACAGCACCACTAAACAAAAGCCTTTAAAATGATCTGAGCCCATTATCTAGAAAAGGGGTGTTGATTACTGTTCAGCTTGGTGGGGGCATCCTGATTGGTGATGTCCATCCATGCATGCACTGCAACAAGCCCGAGATATTCATACCTGCTTGACCTCTCCTCAGCCTTTGATACTGTCGACCACTCTCTGCTTATTGATATTCTCTCCTCTCTTGGGGTTCAAGGGCTTGCGCTCTCTTGGCTCAACTCTTACCTCTCTGATAGATCATTCAGTGTATTCTATTCTAACACGGTCTCATCCTCATGTTCCCTTTCTGTTGGTGTGCCACAAGGTTCTGTCCTAGGTCCCATACTTTTCTCAGTCTACACCCATGGCCTTGGCAAACTTATAACTTCATTAGGCTTCCAATACCACTTCTATGCGGATGACACTCAGATATATCTCTCAGGCCCCAATCTCTCCTCTCTACTATCTTGTCTCCCCAACTGCCTCTCAGCTATTTCTTCATTCATGTCATCTCGCTACCTCAAGCTAAACATGGACAAGACAGAACTGGTCATTTTCCCACCCTCTAACTCCCCTCCCCTCTCTAACACGTCTATTTCTGTCAACAATTACACAATAACAGCAACTCCCCAAGCTCGGTGCCTGGGAGTCATTCTAGACTCTGCCCTCTCTTTCAAACCACATATTCACTCCCTGGCTACCTCCTGTCGCCTCCAACTTAAAAACATCTCCCGCATCCGTCCTTTCCTCTCACCTGACACCACTAAAATGCTAGTGCATGCCCTGGTCATATCCCGACTGGATTACTGCAACATCCTTCTTTGTGGCCTACCAACTAACAGACTGGCACCCCTCCAATCTATCCTGAACTCTGCTGCTCGCCTCATCCATCTCTCCTCTCGCTCCTCCAGTTCTGCGCCTCTCTGCCAATCCCTACACTGGCTGCCAGTCCCACAGCGACTCCTGTTCAAAACTCTAACTCTCGCATACAAGGCTCTCTCCAACCAGGCCCCTCCCTACATCTAATCTCTAATCCAACAATATCAACCTAGACGCAGCCTCCGCTCTTCTGCCGACCTTCTCCTGTCCTCCACCCTGGTCACCTCCTCTCACGCCCGCCTCCAGGACTTCTCACGTGCAACTTCAATCTTCTGGAATGCCCTCCCGCACCCAATCCGCCACTCCACAACCCTCAAAACCTTCAAAGGCGCCCTTAAAACGCACTTATTCAGACAAGCATATAATCTGGCCTAACCAATCTTCTAAAGGGCACATGCCACAAAGCTCAATACTGACTGTTTGTGATCCTTCCCCCTCGTCTTCACCCCTCTTCCTTTAGACTGTAAGCTCGCAAGGGCAGGGCTCTCTCCCCTATTGTATCTTGTACTCAGAATATCCATTGTCAACTCTGTAAAACTGCATTTGAAATAGTATATGTATCGTATGTTTCTACCCTGTCTGTAATTACTACTTTGTAAAGCGCTATGGAAGATGATGGCGCTATAAACAATAATAATAATAATACCTGCTCTTCATTTCCCTAGCAAATGTGGCCCTGTGATTGGCAGCTAGTGGTCACGTGGTCTGGACTTAAACAGCTGCCAGAATCAGTGCAGACTACACGCCTGCCAGCTGACACATGGCTGCATATAGCTGGGGGAGTGAAGAAAAGGTATAATTGTCTCAGGCCAGTGGAGCAGGGACCAACACCCATTTGAATATGCTGAAATTGCAGTCAGAGTGTAAGGAATTTGGGCAGCTTATGTGCTTAATGTCTGGGGCATTCATAAGGTAAGCTATATTGACTGGGGAGTTTTTCAATATTAATTGCAATTTAAAAGAAAAGAAGGTCATCCTCGACATCTGCAGCTTCTGAACTATTCTTTTACGTTCCCTTTACACTTTACGCTTAAATGATGAAGCAGTAGTAATTGCTTAAAAGCTATCAAATATTTATGAGGTTATATTTCTTCCTTGAAAAGCAAATCCACATACAGTTAAGTGCAATCAGAACATCCAGTAAAATGATTATTGTTCTAGTGAGCCTAACATGATTGCTCAGCAGACTGACTGAGAAGCAGAGGCAGACTCTGAAAAGCAGCTTTGGGATAAATCACATTTTCTTATACTTTTCTTCTTAATGGTGCTGGTGTTGTAATAAAAGCTATTTCTAGGGGTGTCCAGGAACGGTATACAGTCTTGTCTTTAGAAGAACATTCAAACTCTGACAAGCTACCGTAGGCCTCTGTCTCAACTTTTATCAGTAGTGCCAGCCACTACTCACAGAACATCAAGTTCTAAGGCATTGCATGGTGGGTCCTTCAGCTTTATCGGCTAGGGGGCACTGACTGGGATTCGGTGTGGGAAATGGGCAAGGCGGACACCAGATGTGGGAAGCAGGTATCAAATCAAATTTTCTATATTTGTCATTGGTCTCTTTCATCGTGTTCTACCCGCCTCCAAGTATAATTTAACTTCTGTTGAATCATATATACACACACAACAAGTTTTCACACCCTGGTGTGAAGATTAAGCATTCGGTAAGTGGATATCGTGTTCCAGGAGGTTGTGATGAGATATATGTCCACCCTAATAGGAATGTGGTTTAGAAAAAGACCCTATTGGCCCTGATTCACTAAGAGTTGAAAAAAACTGTGACATTTTCAACCTTTTTTCTCATGAATTGAATTTTTTACTACCATGAGAGTTTTTTTCAACCACTCTTTCATCGTGTTCTAACCGCCTCTAAGTATAATTTAACTTCTGTTGAATGATATATACACACACACACACACACACACCAAGTTTTGACACTCTGGTGTGAAGATTTAGCATTCGGTAAGTGGATGTCGTAAATGCCCTAGGTGTGAATGCCCTGGGATCTCTGTTCAACATTTCATTTAGAAATGCACTTTTGGTTGCAGTGTTCCAGGAGGTTGTGATGAGATATACAGGTCCTTCTCAAAAAATTTGCATATTGTGCTAAAGTTCATTATTTTCCATAATGAAATGATAAAAATTAAACTTTCATATATTTGAGATTCATTGCACAGGTCTTTTTTTGATTTAATACTGATGATTTTGCCATACAGCTCATGAAAACCCCCAAATCCTATCTCAAAAAATTAGCATATCATGAAAAGGTTCTCTAAACGAGCTATTAACCTAATCATCTGAATCAACTAATTAACTCTAAACACCTGCAAAAGATTCCTGAGGCTTTTAAAAAACCCCAGCCTGGTTCATTACTCAAAACCGCCATCATGGGTAAGACTGCCGACCTGACTGCTGTCCAGAAGGCCATCATTGACACCCTCAAGCAAGAGGGTAAGACCCAGAAAGAAATTTCTGAACAAATAGGCTGTTCCCAGAGTGCTGTATCAAGGCACCTCAATGGGAAGTCTGTGGGAAGGAAAAAATGTGGCAGAAAACGCTGCACAACGAGAAGAGGTGACCGGACCCTGAGGAAGATTGTGTAGAAGGACCAATTCCAGTCCTTGGGGGACCTGCGGAAGCAGTGGACTGAGTCTGACCTGGGCTACAGAGAAGCAGCACTGGATTGTTGCTCAGTGGTCCCCAAGTACTTTTTTCTGATGAAAGCAAATTTTGCATGTCATTCGGAAATCAAGGTGCCAGAGTCTGGAGGAAGACTGGGGAGAAGGAAATGCCAAAATGCCTGAAGTCCAGTGTCAAGTACCCACAGTCAGTGATGGTCTGGGGTGCCATGTCAGCTGCTGGTGTTGGTCGACTGTGTTTTATAAAGGGCAGGGTCAATGCAGCTAGCTATCAGGAGATTTTGGAGCACATCATGCTTCCATCGGCTGAAAAGCTTTATGGAGATGAAGATTTCATTTTTCAGCACGACCTGCCACCTGCTCACAGTGACAAAACCACTGGTAAATGGTTTACTGACCATGGTATTACTGTGCTCAGTTGGCCTGCCAACTCTCCTGACCTGAACCCCATAGAGAATCTGTGGAATATTGTGAAGAGAAAGTTGAGAGACACAAGACCCAACACTCTGGATGAGCTTAAGGCCGCTATTGAAGCATCATGGGCCTCCATAACACCTCAGCAGTGCCACAGGCTGATTGCCTCCATGCCATGCCGCATTGAAGCAGTCATTTCTGCAAAAGGATTCCCGACCAAGTATTGAGTGCATAACTGAACATAATTATTTGAAGGTTGACTTTTTTTTATTAAAAAGACTTTTCTTTTATTGGTCGGATGAAATATGCTAATTTTTTGAGATAGGATTTGGGGGTTTTCATGAGCTGTATGGCAAAATTATCAGTATTAAATCAAAAAAGACCTGAAATATTTCAGTTGGTGTGCAATGAATCTCAAATATATGAAAGTTAAATTTATCATTTCATTATGGAAAATAATGAACTTTAGCACAATATGCTAATTTTTTTAGAAGGACCTGTATGTCCACCCTACTAGGAATGTGGTTTAGAAAAAGACCCCATTGGCCCTGATTCACTAAGAGTTGAAAAAACTATCATGGTAGTAAAAAATTCAATTCATGAGAAAAAAAACCTGAGAATTTCACTGTTAGTGAATCACCAGATAGGAAGACAATAAAAGTCAATGGAACTTTTTTTATTCCTGAAAAAACCTGTAGTAAAAAGTGCCATTGACTTTCAACCTTTTTTCTCATGAATTAAATTTTTACTACCATGAGAGTTTTTTTCAATGCTTTGTGAATCGAGGCCCTTGTGTCCATATGTGTGGTAGGACCCTTGAGAGAGGGTAATGTACAAAAAAACGTTGCTTTGGTTGCTCATATCCCATTCCAAGAAATGGCTGCTCAGAACCAGAGAAGGTAAGTGAATGCAGGAGATCTGGGGCCCCACACAGTGCCCTGGGGCACACAGAATCAGAATTCCAGAGGGAACAGAAATTGCCGGCCCTGGAATCTTTCAGACTCCAGGACCACCATACATGGTGGTTGTTCCACTTTAATTCAGCATACAATACAATACCAGCCCACAATAGTTAATAAACACTTATGATGTGATCAATATACTTACTTTATCTAAAGTTAAGCTGAACTCAAATGTATTTATTCTTTTATTATTTGACAGCCCTAGGGAGAGTTAAAGTAGACCAAAACCCAACATAATCGGCCCGGGTATCTATAATCGATTCCCCCTCCCAGGGGCATCCAAAATTGGGAAACCCCCCAGGTCGCCCCATTCACTTACCTTGTTTTCCGGTCTCCCAAAGCGTCTAAGAGCAGTGGCCGCATCCCGCTATCCCTCTAGCAGGGCGCGTGCCCATGCCAGGCGTTTGTGAATGGCCGGCGCAAACACACTCCCTGTTAGAGAGAAGCGGAGAATGCGGCAGTCAGAGCCGCTGCTCTTAGACGCGCCATGGGACTGGGAAGAGGTGAGCTGGTCTCGGCGTCCTGGGGGGTTTCACACAGCATGGCACCCCCTATTGGGGGAAGGGACCAAAACTGAGAATAGTCAAAATCCTGGGTTTTGTTCCACTTTAAATACTCAATTTCTTTGTATCTGATATGTGGGACTATTTTGTGGAGATATGTAATTTCCTTATTTCAGTAGTGACACAAGGTCTGTGAGCAACACATGACTCTTTTATGTGCATTTGTCAAACTTTTAATCGAGTTTCCACCAGAATCTCAGGCTTTAAATTGGATTGGAATACACAAGACGAGGAGTGCAACAATGTGGTAACAAAAAATGGATAGAACAGAGGAAAAATCAAACTAATGAGGTTATAACAACTGCTGCAAATGCAGTAACTCAACACTGGGTCGCTTAACCATTCGAGGAGTAGGTGTAAAACTGAAACAAGAGGTAACACTTCTTACTATCTGAAGTACATTAAACATGGAAAAATAACACTGCTAGACACTAGATATAACTAAATAGCTAAATAATATAAGGCAACACATGTCAGATGGAGAAAGTGAAAGTCTAATGCCTGGCAGGGACATGATGGGCAGAAGCACATGTGGGGAACCATATGGGAATTAACTGCAGCACAGAAGGATAACAAGCTACAATAGATCTACATTCTAGTGAAGACTACTGTATAGAACAATGGGACTTACCAACTTTTCTATTACAAGGATTAAAGGGAAAGCAAAACAGCATGCATGGGATGCTTGTATGTAAGCAAAGATGGCTTCTGTGTAGAATAAGGGCTGGAGTAAGAACCAGAGGGCCTGTGATAAAGTACAGGTCAGGGATATCAATAGCCAGAGTGGGCATGTTCAGTGGAGTTAAAGCGGACCTTCACTCTAAATAAGAGTCTATCTTATATGTTTCCCACACCCTGTACATACAGATTGCTCACATTAAAAATCATCCTACCTGCATCTACTGCATTTTATAAGCCTTTAAACATCCAAGATGGCGGCTTATGGAAGCTGCCATTTTTGCAGGCAGCCTGCAAACAGGAAGTGCCTGCAAACAGGAAGTGACTGTGCTGCTCTGCATTCTGGGACTGCTGACCTTTCCCTGACCCCAGCTCTGCTCTGTCTGAGCAAAGCACAGCTATAACCCGCCCCCCTGTACCTTATCCCACTCTCCTCTCCTCGGTAAGTGTGATGCTTCTGAGTCAAGATGGCGGCGCCCGTATCCTAAATTCCCGAACAGAGTTGCAGCCCAGTGGGGGAAAGTATAATAAATTAGTGACTAAACATGTAAAATATATTAATTTTAGATGCTGAGGAATTGTTTTTTAAGAGTTTGGGCTTTTCATTAAATCATGGTGAAGGTCCGGTTTAAGGCATTACTAATCAAGCTGCTAACAGACAAACAACTGAAATGCAGTACATTGCTGTAGAGAAACCTATACAAAAGTGTCAGTGTTGTAAGTCTATAGCTCACAGAATCAATGGCAATTTGTAGAATCATATTGAAACACACAAAATATTCAGGCAGCTCTGACAGAGGGAAGTGGCACCATAACATGTGTAGATATCTGCTGTATCAAAAAGGGTGCCTACATTGAACATCTGTAAATGTTCCTAGAGCCTTGAATTTAGGAGAAGTTTAACTGTATATCAGTATTTATAAAATAAATTAATGACAACACTGGTTGATATACTTTTTGTACCATACTTTTTTAATTATCTTGTATAAAGGCACTAAATGGGAAGTTTTGACCTTTTCAGCAAAAATACTTTGTGTTATTCATTTTGGAATTAAGACAGATACAAAATACTGAATTAATTCAAATGCACTCAGCATACAATGACCTCCAGACCAGGGAATGACTCTTACCATCCTTTTCTTCCGTGTAACGCTACATTAAATGTGTATCAGCCTAATTACTGCAGTGCAGGAAACTGTGACAGAGCAAGCCCAAAAACATAATGATTTTGATTGGCCAGCGTGCAAGCCATAGCAACAAAAGTCTCTTCAACTGAGGTTTCTGCAGGTATAATATTTTATCATCATCTTTTGAAGTACAAGTCTGAACTTTGCAGGGATATTGATTTCTTGACAGCAAAGATTAACTGTTCTAAATCTCCCAGAATTTCTGTATAGCTATGAGTCTAGTTCAGGTCAGAAGCAAATAGTTTATTACCAGTGCAAAAACCTCAATCCTTTATAGTCATCTAAATCCGGCACATAAGATGTGAGAAATATATATTTACATTTTTATAGTTTTTGAATTTTAGAGGCATAAAAGTTAAAGCTAACTGGACGGAATAAATGACTATTAAACTAACGTCAGTAAAGTGCTGTACACATTTCGGGATGGCATGGCAAGGATAATCACTTTTGGCTTTTATAGTTAGACTCAATAGGCGCAATACCCCAGCACATCAAGCTATCACTAGCTTTCTTTTTTATTTTGGATGCTTACTTTGGTCCCTAATAATAAATAGACCCCTAGAAATGGTCCTGCTATCTAGGATTATGGACCGTAGGAGGCGCCCCAAACGCGTCAGAGGACCCTGAGGCTTTTGCAATTATCTTCTATGGAAATTTGTTTTTCATTGCTGCTGGAATGTAGTAGACATTTTATAGTGCGTGCCAACCTTGCTCCTTTATATAATTTGCTTAGAAGCAGCCTACCTGATGCTGCTGTCTGACCTCACTTTGTTATATTTCCCTGGTTCTCCAAGGAACTACCCCCCCCCCCCCAGCCCATTGAGCTCAGCATCAACATCAACATCAACATGCCCCTCCCTTCCCCCCCTTGCACTTGTCAATGAACTCATGCCCACCACTCCTGTCAACCCTCCTCTGAATTATGGTTGACTTTAAGGAAATTTATGGTCCTGGAATTTTCCAAAAGACTCCACTGCCAGCAGTGCCAGAGGTAACTTGACAATCCTCTTACCTGACTGCTGCTCATACGATTGTCCTTACACAGCCCCAGTTTGTGAAGATGTGATCTGCGATTCTGTGATTCGACTGACGGATGAGCGTAGCCTCTGAACGTCCATATTTCCATACACCAAGAACTTCTGTGTACTGAGGCTCCCATTTTTTCAGCATGCATAAACCTATGAACATTAAAGTGTAAGTCAACTTTCGATGGAATTTTTGAAAGTGTATATTTTTTGTGCCAAAAGGATGTGCTCAAGCTACCTGCAATCACTTGCTATTGGCAACATACACTAAGTCTGTACACCAAGAAGAGAAAAGTTAGTACTGTACACACAGAATACTGCTGCTGAGGCGAGGGAGGTCACTCAACCTCACATGGCCAGCAGCAGTGTTCTGTGCAACTATCTGCACTTGGTGTACATTGCCAATAGCAACAGATTGCTTCCATAAAACACACATTTGCATACATTAAAAGAAATGAAAACAGTGCTAGATCAGCTCGGCACCTTTAAGACTTAATTTTGCCACTCAAAAAACATACACTTTCAAAACTTCAATTGAAAGTGGACCCTTTAATGACCACAGTTCTTCTTCTGTAAACACAAATAAACACACCAGTGCTTGCATTACAGCTTGCTAATGTGCTCGGGGATGTACTTACATCCAACAAAAATAAAAAACAAATGGTGTGCCATGGGGACTCAAAACAGATGCGTTAGCAAATATGAGTAAAAAAACTAAATAAAAATTACTACAACTGCAATTTCTCTATGGAAGCAAGTGAAAAAGAAATTTAATTTTCAGACATAAAAGAGTCAACTTTTCGAAAACCAACAGCAGCAAATAATATACTGAGAGCCTCTAACTGCCACCCAGAGTATCTCAGGAGGAGCATTCCTTATTTACGAGCCAGGCGCATTTGCTCCTTTTGGGAGGTTACTGGGTGGCAGATGAGGGCATACGGGAGTGCCTCACAGGTAGGGGCTATAGTAAGAACATTTTGAAAAAGGCATTATAACAAAGCTCTTATTGCTGGGCAATAATATGTTTTTCCTGAATAATGTGAAGGAACGAGAAATCACATGTGCAAGTTGGCTTTAGCACAAGGTTACGTTTTTTATGCACGGAACTAAATCAACCTTTACAACTGACACTCTGGCTTTAAAGTGTTTTGTTGAGCAGTAGAGCAGCACTGTGTATCTTTACCTTTTTTGTCTACCTACATCTAATTATTAGATCTAACTTATCTAACTACCCATTATCTTGACCAGGGTTTCCCACCCTTCTTTCATGCAGTGCCCACATTTTGCAATAAGCTCAACAAACAACCTCTAGCTCTGTCCAACCAGTAGCTTGTCCTGTCCCCCCTCACCCCCAACTTTTACCCCAGTGGCCTTGAATAACACTAGAGGGGAGCTTGAGTACCACCAGCGGTACCACTATTTGGGAACCCCTGATCTAGACTAGTATATTTTTAATCAGCCATGCTTATCTGCATCTATACACTTCTTTTACCTGCCTTCAACACTGCAGCCTAAGTTTGATTTCATTATTGTGAATATTCGCAAACAATCCTATTACTAATTGTGTCTAATTTCCATCCAGGCAATACATTTAAAGCAAAATTATATTAACTATTATAGACAAACTACAGCAGACAAAAGGATGTGAATGCAGACGTGCACAACCTTTCCTAGCAGAGCATCACAATGCCCATAGTAACAAAGCCCATCCTGGTTTTTATGTAACTCTAACAACAGGCAGAGCAGCTGAACAGTGACTCTGCAACCAAGTCACTGTCTGCATATTAAGTATTTGATTTGCATATGAATAGAATAGGCATATCCCAGGAATGGCAATGTATATTGCTCCAACCTACAATTATGTATTAGCTCTACAGTACTAGCTTATCATCTCAACTTTGTCAAAGTGTTACTTTTAACAAACTAGCCTTTAACTTTAGATATTTTATATGTTTAATTTTATACAAAGTAGATTTGTTTGTTTTGCTGTCTCAGCAATAATGATCTACTTTCCTTTGTGTAGCTCCAGCAGGCTGAATCTACTAGTGCTCAACATACAAGGTCCACAATGGAATACTGTTTCTTACACTAAGCAAGACATTTCACATTGGAGTTGGGGTATAAGGGAAAGTACAGAAATTCTACTGGGGGGATGAGGAGCGGGCTCCGTAAAGTGTGATTAGAGTATGTGTGAACGGTGATTACCAAACTTTTTATGCCAAGTACATCCTTGTGTCAAAAAGTTTCAGCCAAGTATGGGGGAGATTAGTACAAAAATATGTAGGCCACATGGCCTATTATTATTTTTAAAGAAAGAAGAGATAAGGTTTCACTTTTAAAATAATATACAAGACCAGTCACACACCCCAGTCGGTGTGCCCTTGAACACTGCCATGTACCCCCTGGGGTATGCATACTGCAGGTTGAGAAACAATGACTTAGAGGATACTGAAGGTTAATTTGATTTACAAAGGCTGAAGTTCGGTTTATTGTTCTTACACTGACCAAAAGTTACCTATGTGAATGTGGGAGTAGGGGCAAGAACTGAGCTTTTACTAGGACCAAGAGATTCTATTAGGGTTAGTGTAAGAGGACTAAATAAAATGTTATTATAGTGTGGTAGAGAATACTGTTATTTGTTTAGTTTAACCATAATTTGCTTATTTAAAGGAAGAGGCCAAATCTCAATATAAGCATTTCAAAATCCTCTCCTAAATGATTTATATCAAATAAAGTTCCACATTACATTTCACAATTCTCCTGGGTGACCTGGTAAAGTTGAAAGCATGATCAAGTGGAGGATGCTGTTTTTCTCTAGTCAAGGGGCACATAAAATATGGGGGTAAACGTCCTATGTCCTGTGTGACTGAATCAGTAGGAAAAAATTAACCTTGTTTGTTCAGCAACAAATATACTATCAAATTAGTTACATCATTCAGGGGGTAGTATAGGCCATGAACATTCATTAGCCACTGACAGTCACATAGAGCCAGTAATGTACACTGTTTTATTGTGATGCTATTTGAATTTAGACACATTTCCTACAGTATCTGCAGTGGAAAATAAGTCTGCCCATACTATACCAAAAATTGGCACCATGAACTGGGTAGTGAGATGGATCAAGAAAAATGGCAGAGGATGTGGAACGCTTCCTTTGGTTGCTCGGCGTCGATGGTATCCCAGAGAGAATGAAACACTTTTCCACTGAGTTACAGGGGAACTGCTTCCAGGGGTGCCACTCTCTGGGGTCGTACCGGCATGTGTGGTGGGATTGCCCAGTAGTTAGGGGATTTTGGTCAAGAATCTTTAGAGTTCTCAGCAAGGTATGTGGTAGATCTGTGGTCAGAGACCCTTGGGTAGCTCTCCTCAATGCCTCAATCCCCACAGTTCTAGACTGAAAAGCGGTTAATGTATTATATCCTATCGGGGCAAAGCCTTGAGCTTCAACACCTTTAAAAACAAGGTTAACTGCATTATGGCCATGGAAAAAATGTCCGCCATTCACAATGGGACTTTGGAGCTGTTCAGGGAGGTGTGGAATCCTTGGGTTCGGAATTTTCTGCCTACAGATTTTGATGTAAACCTGATGAGCATCTAATCCTTCCTTGACCCCTTCCTTTACCCCCCCCCCCTTACCCCCCCATAGGATATTGTAGTGTAGGACTATTACATGTTACTCCTGCTGCTGTATAGTGAATGAGCTAATACAAAAGTCAAGCTAGTATTTTTTTACAACTAATTGCTGCTTGATTTATGATGTCTTTGTTATTTAATAATACTCCTTAAAGTGCTTTCTGACAAGAGTGAGTAATTAGCTGTAGCGTGCGATTCTCCATCTGCCCTTCAAGGATAAGGTTTTATGCTTTTAGATATGTTTAAAGAGCAAGGTGCAGTGGTGTGAAGTAACTTACTGGCAATTACAACAATTCTGACACCTGAACTGCTAGCTGTCAAAGATTCATATTAAGTACTAAAGTCCTAATTTTGCATAATTCTAAATGCTTAAGTAGCTAAATCTCATGAACATATGTAAGTGCAATTCATAATTTTCCTACATACTTGCAATCAATTTTGATTTACTGTATATTTATCTAACAAGTTACACCCATGTTTCTCTCATTAAAGGGCCAGTCCAGTCTTGTTCATGAACTATTGTTCATGGGAGCAGCCATGATGGAATTACTACATAATGCCACACCATTGTCTTCTGTTGAGAGGAGAAGGGAGTGGTAGTACTTTGAGCTTTATTCATCAGTGCCAGGTAACGACTGGCAGCAACAGGTAACGACGGGTAGTGAATAGTGACCACCAGGCACTGTATGCAATACCACATTTAAGTGAATCTGGTGAGCGACTCTAACAGCAACACGTAGAGACCGATTCATCATCACAGACTGCTCACCGAATAACGCTGGCGCTCTGTTTTGGGGACCTCAGAGTATCATACAGTACACAACTTTTCAGGGAAATGGAGCACTGTTTTGACATGAATTTATTAATACTGAAACAAATCTTTCAGGCCCAAAACAAAACTTTTCCTATCACTAATAAGGGGTAGTGAACTGCTGCTAAAAGCGGCCTAAGGTAATAAAGGAAGGGGATGAATTGGTAATTTTAAGGGAAGAGCGAACCTGCTGAAATAGACAAGTTAAGTTGAACATGTTGCTGGTTCGGGTCTTCGAATTCGACCCAAACCCAATTGAAGTCAATTGGGACCAACATTTGGGGGACCAAATGTCTGTTATTATTATTGTGTGTATATATATATATATATATATATATATATATATATATATATATATCCTATTTTTTGCCCTATAACACGCACTTATTTTGGGGAATAAGGGGGAATGTCCATGCGTCTTATTGGGCGAATGTTAAAAAAAAAAAAGAGGTCACCCATTACGGGCGCTCCCGCGCGTGTCTGCCACACTGCTGGAGGCCAGAAGAAGCTAGATGAGCAGCGGTCTTTGTTCCCCTCCCCGCTGCTGCTATAGTTGTCTTTTCTCACAGTGACAGCAGTGGTAGAGACAGAGACAGTGCCCGCCGATCCTCCGTCTGCTGGAGGGCAGGAGAAGATGGAGGATCGGCGGGCATTGTCTGTCTCTACCGCTGCTGTCATTGTGGGAAAAGACAACTATAGCAGCAGCGGGGAGGGGAACAGAGCAGTGTTCTCTTTAAGCTGAATTACTGAATCAATGCTGCTTACCACCACTTATATCCGCGCAGGATGTAACTTCTTTAACTTTTCCTCTCCCCTCTTATGATCGTCACTGTTCTCCTTTCAGCACAGAGAGGAGAGTGAATGAAGCAAGCTGCACTCCCCCCTCTCTCTAGCAGCACGCTGATAACTTTTAATTTATTCACTGCACTCTGAATGCCCCCCTCCTTAACCCCCCTCTCTGCACATCATCATGCTGCTTCTGCTGTGTCTTCCGGGCTGTGAAAGGAATCAGCAGCGTGCAGCGCAGGGGATGGAGCTGGGACATGAATGGATGTGTGCACAGTAAGTTTATTTACATGGGGGATGGGGACTGCTACTTGTGATGACGATCTTGACGCTGTGAAAGTCAGTGTTTCTGTTTAATCACCTCAAGCTACAGCCAGAATTATCTGTTCCACAGTCCCATGCTTGCCCAAGTTCTGTCCAAAACCTTATAAAGCAGACCAAAACCCAGGAATATCAATTACCTGGGTTTTTGGTCTGAATTAATGGGGCATCCCTATTTAGGAGTGAGTGAAACAGGCAATTAGATATAATGCCACACTGCCTATATGGAGAATGGGATGGGGGCATGTCACACTGCCTATATGGGAATGGGAGGAGGGATGTCACACTGCCTATATGGGGAATGGGAGGGGGAATGTCACACTGCCTATATGGGGAATGGGAGGGGGAATGCCACACTGCCTATATGGGGCATGGGAGGGGGATGTCACACTGCCTATATGGGGAATGGGAGGTGGAATGTCACACTGCCTATAAGGGGAATGGGAGGGGGGATGTCACACTGCATGTATGGGGAATGGGAGGTGGAATGTCACACTGCCTATATGGGGAATGGGAGGTGGAATGTCACACTGCCTATGTGGGAATGGAAGGGGGGATGTCACACTGCCTATATGGGGAATGGGAGGTGGAATGTCACACTGCCTATATGGGGAATGGGAGGTGGAATGTCACACTGCCTATATGGGGAATGGGAGGGGGAATGCCACACTGCCAATATGGGGAATGGGAGAGGGGATGTCACACTGCCTATATGGGGAATGGGAGGGGGGCATGTCACACTGCCTATATTAGGAATGGGAGGGGGATGCCACACTGCCTATATGGGAATGGGAGGGGGAATGTCACACTGTCTATATTGGGAATGGGAGGGGGGAATGTCACACTGCGTATATGGAGAATGGGATGGGGGCATGTCACACTGCCTATATGGGGAATAGGATGGGGGCATGTCACACTGCCTATATGGGGAATGGGAGGGGGGAATGTCACACTGCCTATATGGGAATGGGAGGGGGGGATGTCACACTGCCTGTGGGAATGGGAGGGGGGAATGTCACACTGTCTGTAATGGGTGTTTTAGCACATTTGGTAATAATATTGGTAAAAATATTTTTTTTTATTATTTTATTATTTTCCTCCTCCAAATCCTAGGTGTGTCTTATGGGCAGGTGCGTCTTATAGACCGGAAAATACGGTGTGTGTATATATATATATATATATATATATATATATATTCTGTGGTGCTGTGCAAACTAAAAATTTCAGGAGGTGGGACACTGAATAATCTTCACCACGTCCATGGCCAAGAACCTGCAAAGCAAATACAAAAACATTGTTAGTATTATTATATGCCTCCACTCGTTGTCGCCTGTTGGCTTTTATTCTACTTCTTCTTTCTTGTCTCCTCATTCAGTCATGGGTTCCAGAATCAGACACAAGAGTGGTTGCTGATGCTGAACCTGAAGCTCGGAAAGGTTGTGTGCGACAAAAGGCAGAACTTAGTAGCAGCCTTGGGCCTAGTTGAGTTGAAGCACATCTGTTGGCTGGAGCATGTGCTCATTATGGAGTTCCAACTACAAAATGCCCAGGTGAGGCGAAGTGCAGACCAACAACACTTCACCACCGATGAGTGGGCCTCCATGAGGAACATTTGTACCATACTGCAGTGCTTCCAATACGCCACCAATATGGTCAACACTGATGATGCCAGCATCAGTGCTACCGTCCCCATTCTTTGCCTGCTACAAAAAACACTTCAGGTCAAGAAATTGTGGCATAGGAGGAGGAAGGCACATTTACACCCCAAGTGGTTTTAAACAGAACTGACTCACAAATTGCCTGAACAATAGGTATGAAAGAGCTGTAACTCCCAAGTGGTTTGAACAATTGGTATTCAAGAGCAGTGACATCCAAATGGTTTGAACAATTGGTATTAAAGAGAAGTGACCCCCAAGTGGCCTGAACAATTTGTGTTAAAGAGCAGTGATCCCCAAGCGGGTTGAACAATTGGTATTAAAGACTATACTACTTACAACTCCAAAGCACGGCCATGGGCTCGAACGTAGCCCCGTCCTACGCCAATTTGTTCATGGACCGGTTTGAGAGACTCTTTGTGTACACAGATCAATCATTCCAGTCTCAGGTATTATTGTGGCTTCGATATATTGATGATATATTTTTCTTATGGCAGGGATCGGAAAGTGACCTTTTGACATTCACTGACAGACTAAATCATCAACTCCCAACCATCAGTTTCACACTGGAATACAGCCAAACTAAGGTACATTTCCTAGACGTAACAGTATTCATGCAAAATAACAGTTTGACAACTGACTTATACACCAAACCTACGGATAGGATAACATTTTTACACCATGACAGCTTTCACGTTCCCTCATTGAAAAAAAGGCTGTTGTATAGCCAATTCATTAGACTGAGAAATCATCTCAAATGATGATCTATTCTTATCCTGCTCTGAAGAACTCATGAATGAATTTTTGACCAGAGGTTATCCTGAAAGAGATCTACAGTGAGCCCGTGAGAAGGCCATGAGTAAAAATAGACAACAATTATTAAATCATTGCCCCAGGGATAAATCGAATCACATCCCAGCAATCCTGACCTTTTCTACATTGTCACCCAAAGTCGAACAGACGATCAAAAAACACTGGCAGCTAAGTAGCAAACCTAAACTCAAAGGGGTTTTCTCTGACCCACCACTTTTTGTTAGAAAAAGACCACGAAACTTTAGAAATAGCCTCATCAAAGCCGACACATACATACCTAGAAAACATGACCAACCTTACCATTCACGGATGCCACCAAGCAATACTATTAAGGGCATGTACAGATGTGGCAGGTGCGCACAATGCAATTCGGTTATTAACCCTTTAAGTGCCAGCCTACCTGGAGTTTTTGTCACCCTTTGTTACTAGACATTTTTGCACTATTATGCGCTCCCCATGTTCAAATGTGATTTTTGAAGGGATTTCCAGGGATTTCCCAGGAAAATTATATATTGTTTTTTTTCAGCAGAGTCTGGGCTTTAACTTGAAATGTCTTGTATGTAATTTTTAGGTGTATTCTCAATATTTTTGGGTGAAATATGTGCAAAAAAATAAAAAAAAAATCTATTTTTACAATTTGTAGTGTTTTTTTGAAATAAGAAATGTAAGTTTGTCAATGAAATCTTATTGCGTGTGAAATCCCAATTTCTCCCGGTTACAGCGATACCACATATGTATAGGTAGACACCCTTTCCTGCCCAGGAGACTCCCCCAAACTGAAACAGCGCTTTAGGGGATTTTCAGATAAAATACAACTATGCTATGCAATATGCGCACCTTGCAGTTTTTCCAGAAAAACAACCATTTACATGTGAAATACCCCCAATAAACTATATATTGTCTGGAAGTACACACCTCAAGCTTTCTAGGTGTACCAGGCTTGTTGATGTGGCCATAGTTTTTTGGAAGTAATCCCTCAATGTATTCTTTGGTTGCAAAGAGTTTCCCTAAAAAAAGGATAAAAAAGCAGAATCAAAGCCCCATTTTCCTAAAAAAACTATATACAAACAAGAAAAAACAAGTTTAATCTGAAAAAGCAACATCCCCTGAACAGAACGATACCCAACATGCATAGGTACTGTCAAGGGAAGAGTTGCCAAACACCCCAAAGTAAAGCATGTGCGTAACGGTAATTTTACTTGAAAATTTCAGCTCTGCAAAGTGCGCACCTTGCGATTTTTCAACCAAAACAACCCTTTACATTTGGAATATCCCCCATAAACCATATATTCCCTGAAAGTACACATGTTAAGCTTTCTAAGTGTACCCAGCTTGTTGTAGTGGGCTCATCTTTCTGGAATTAATGCCTCAAAGAATTCTTTGGTTGCGCAGTGTTTCCCTAAAAAATTTATAAAAATGCTGAATAAAAAAACACCTTTTCCTAAAATATAAATATGCAAACCAGAAAAAACAAGCGAAGTCTTAAAGCGCAAGGTCCCCCGAACAGAACAATACCCAACATGCATAGCTACTTTTAACCCTTTTAATTGCCAGCCTACTTGAGATTTTGTCACCCTCTGTTGACAGGTTATTTTGCGCCATGTTTTGCGCCATTTTTGCTGGAATTTTCAGGAAAATTATATATATATTTTTTGCAGCAGAGTTTAGGCTTTAACATGAAATGTCTTGTTTGTAAATTTTATTTTGTTTTTTACAATATTATTAAGTAAAAAGAAAAAAATTAAATAAATCCAAATTTTTTTAGAAAATTGACTCCTTTATTTTAAATAAAAAATGTGTTTTATTAAGGAAAACCATATTGCATGTGAAAGCCCCATTTCTACCGATTAGAACGGTACCACATATTTATCGGTAGCCCCCCGTTCCTGCCCAGGAGACCCCCCAAACTGAAACAAGTACTTTATAACATTTACAAATAAAATACAACTACCATCCACACTACAAAGGGTTAAATCGAGAACAAAAATGACATAGGATCCCCCTCTCCCGGGGGGGGGGATCCCATTTTTTGGGGGGATTTTTAAGGGTTAAAACCCTTAAAAATCAAAAATAAAAATGTACATGGTTACCCAAAGTAACCAGCCTGGGACCAGCTATGCAGGGCTTGTAGAAACAGGGCGCAGGGGCCAGCTTTTGTGGCCCCTGGCCCTGCAGGCTACAAGCCTGCATAGCCCGTGGGCCCGGGCTCTTCTACTCCCCCCCCGGGCTTTGGGGAGGCAGGTAATGGGGGTGCCGGGGGTTAATGGAAAGTGACCCGCTAGTCGCAGGTGACTTGCCATCCCCCCAGCCTTGTGAACTGGTATAGGGGTCATGGACCCCTTACCAGTTCACAAGGGGTTAAATGTAATAAAAAGACACTGACACAAGAAAAATAAATCTTTATTATTTTTTTTTTTTACTGTACTCACCTCCAATCCTGGGTCCCTCGTCGCTGTCCCGCGCCAGCTCCGGCATCTGTCAGATGCCGATAGTGATCGGCGCAGGGCGGATGAGAGGAGAGGAGGCTCCGATCGGAGCCTCCTCGCCTCACACCCGCCCTACTCCGATCACCACCGGCATCTAACAGATGCCGGTGCTCGGAGGTAGTATCGGAGGAGCGGGATGACGTCATCCCGCTCTTCCCACAATGGGCGGGGCTAGGGGGCGGCGGCCATCACCGCCATTACAAGAGGTGAGGTGGAGGGTCCTCACCTGAAGCCTGCGCAGCCCAGAGGGGGGATCGGACGAAGAGGAGCCCCAGAAAGAAGGATCGGGCGCGGAGGTGAGTAAGTGACAGTTTTTTTTTTAACAGGCGAACTGTCAGCGCTGAAAACGGTTGGGAGGCGGCCGGTTTCGGGCCCCCTCCTGAAGATGGTGGACGACGGGGGGGGGGATCGGATGCCCCCCCAGCAAGAGGGGACCCGCAGGTACACGTGGACACCAGAGGTAAGTGTTTTTGTTTTCTATTTTTTAACTGTTAGGGGAAATGCCAGGCACGTAGTTTCTACGTGCTTGGCACTTAAGGGTAGGAGAAGCAACCACGTAGAAACTACGTGCTTGCCATTTAAAGGGTTAAAGGGGACACATTTAATCATCCCCTTTCAGGCAAACAATACACCATCAAAAATTTCTTTAATTGCAACTCCACTTTTGTTGTGTACATCCCTAAATGCCCATGTGGCATGACATATGTGGGTAAAACCACTAGACCACTTAAGACCAGAATTAGTGAGCACAGGAGTGCAATACGACGAGGGGATATTGACTCGCCTATTGCACGACGCTTTCTACAACAAAACCACCTAGTGTCACAACTTAGATTTATGACCATCGACCACCACCCACCACTACGTAGGGGCGGAGACAGGGATAAACTACTACTAAGACGGGAACTGGACTGGATTCTTAGACTTGATACTATGACTCCCAAAGGCCTCTACGAGGAGCTTGACTACACCCCATTTATATAAATATTAGATCACACTTTCTTTTAGGGAACAATATATTTAGTCTTGAACCAACATTTTTCTTCAACATCTTATGACATCACATTTGATATGTATATAGCGTCACCGTACTTAATAACTATAGGTATTTCTTTTTTCACACTCCCCTTTCATTGAGAATGCCAAGGTAACATTAGGCATATTAATATGGGACTGCGGCACAGAGTTCCTCTTTAAATGAGGCAACACTGGACACACTAATAGGGGGCTGAGGTGCGGAGCTCCCCTTTAAATTCGGTGACACTTGACGCATTAACAGGTGACTATGGTACGGAGTTCCCCCTTTAAACGGAACAGAGTTCCCCTTTAGTTATGCACGGAATGATCAGGACACCTCCACTACATATAGAACCTAAATCTATTCTGCATAATTTCTGAAGAGATGTGGTACATTGTGAGATCACATATATTTCTCATTATAATTAGCAAGATCGCTTTAGCCATTTTTTGATTTTAATTTATTTTAATGTTTTACTTAATTTACTTAATTTATTTTAATGTTTTTAACTCTTTTGTACAGACCAGAAGAGTAGGCTGCAAACAAGCTTCCCCCGGAATAGATGAAGCAACTTATCATTCCCCAACAAAAGACTTCACCTTGATTATATTCTTGTATTTACATTATTGATTATGCAGTGCATTTGCGCCACCATTTTGGTGGAGTCCTGAGGACCGACGCCCCGTGTGCCGGTGTCCATTTCCCCAAAAAAGCGAGACGTCACATCCGGCACCTTGGGGCTGACGTCACGTCCACCGATCAGGCGCTGGGCAATGTCCGGGATGCGGATGTGACGTAACGGCGGCCACCGGAAATGCGCTGCTCGTTGCGTTTACACACTGGCCAGCCAAGGGGGAAAGCAATCAGTATAAATGCGCGCTTGGTACAGGTAGGAGGTATTGCTACCCTGATGAAACGGCCGTGTGCTGTGAAACGTCGGTAATAGTATATAAGCAATCATTCTTGACACATATGCCTTGGTTACTTGCTACTGCCATTTCATGTATATATTTGCATACTTGTTTATCATTAGTATGACTGAGCGTCATGATTATGCTTCCTGATGTAATAATATGTTGCACCATCGGTCTGTAATATGATGACAATATGACTCACTGATACAGATACATATGTATAGATAGTTTTGTGTATATATATATATATATATATATATATATATATATATATATATATACTGGTTATTCTGTCTGAACCATTCTGAAAACTCAGACATTCAACCTTGTATGTGACTTCACTGGGGACTATGGCATTGGCACCATACAGTATAAGCTACTGCTAAGGTTAATATACATTTATACTTTCTAGTGTCTTGGTGCATACAGCTTCCTCAGAAGAACATACGCGGCAGTGTTTTGACAAAGTATCCTTTTGATGTATATACTTAGACCATTCTATTGGTTATTGTCTATACTGGATATTGTCACCACTGTGATCTTGTATATAAAAGTGTAAATATGTTCTTTTCTATCATATATATAAAAATCTTTTTTTGCATATCACTAAATTTGGTGTGCTTTGACTTCCTTATGTTTATTTGTTCACATGTATTATAATAGGGATCACAAGGGGAACTGATCCCAAAGGAAGTAGCACCCTTGCAAAGCTATAGGCTGTACTTGATATTAATCTATTTTGGTGTGCCTACCTATTCAGTAACTTTTGTATATTAAAGACTATTGACCCCCAAGTGGTTTGAGCAATTGGTATCAAAGAGCAGTGACCCCCAAGGGGCCTGAACAATTGATATTGGATGCTCCACTAACAACTGGAATTAAAGAGAAGTGACACACAAGTGACTCAAGCAAGTGCTAATAAACAGTACTACCACCCATGTGGTTTAAACAAGTGGTATTAAAGAGTACTGACACTCAAGTGGTTTCAGTAGGTGGTATTAAAGAGCAGTGACCCCCCAAGTAGTTTCAGTGAGTGCTATTAAAGAGTAGTGACACACAAGTCCACTAAACCAGTGGATACTACACGAAATGTTTTTTAAGTGCCCTAATCGGTATTACAAAGCAGTGACCCCCAAGTGGCCTGAACAATTGGCATTAAAGAGCAGTGACCATCCAAGTGGTTTGAGCAGTAGTATTAAAGAGTAGTGACACACAAGTGCCCTGAACCAGTGGATGCTCCACTAACAATTGGTATTTAAGAGTAGTGACACCTAAGTGGTTTGAGCAAGTGGTATTAAACAGTACTGATACCCAAGTGGTTTGAACAAGGGGTATAAATGGTTAGTGACACACAAGTGGTTTAAATAAGTGGTATTAAAGAGTACTGACTCACAGTGAGTACTCTACTAACAATTGGTATTACACAGTAACCCAAGTAGACTGAACAATAAGAATTAAAGAGCAGTGACCCACAAGTGGTCTGAACCAGGGGACACCACACAAAAATGTTTTGTTTTCAAGAGGGTCTCAACCTATGGATACTCCACTAACAATTGGTATTAAGCAGTAGTGACACACAAGTGGTTTAAACACGTGGTATTAAAGAGTACTGACACCTAATAGTTTTGAGCAAGTGATATTAAAGAGCAGTGACCCGCATGTTGTTTGAGCAAGTGGTATTTAAGAATAGTGACACACAAGTGCCCTGAACCAGTGGAAACTCCACTAACAATTGGTATTAAAGAGTAGTGGCACACAAGCGGTATTAAACAGTACTGACACACAAGCGCCCTGAACCAGTGGATAATCCTAATAGATATCAAAGAGTAGTGACATCCAAGTGGTTTGAGCAAGTGGTGTTAAAAGGTAGTGACACACAGGTGGTTTGAGCAAGTTTTATTAAAGTGTACTGACACCCAATTGGTTTGAGTGGTATTAAAGAGTGGTGACCCCAAGTGGTTTAAGCAAGTGGTATTGAGTAAGATTAGTAAGAGTAAGGTAAGAGTGGTAAGAGTAGTGACACACAAGTTCCCTAAAACAGTGGACACTACACAAAAATCAAGAGGACCTTAAGTGCCCTGAACCAGTGGACACTACACTAACAATTGGCATTAAAGAACAGCTTTGAAGCCATTAAGCCTTCTTCTGGGTTTTGGCCAAATGCAGAATGCACACAGGGATTTCAATTTGAAATCCGTGCTCGGATTCAGGGACCCAAACATGCAAAGTGCGATACGAACCTGAACTTTACAGTTCAGATTCACACAAACCTAGTATAGCCTAGTCATACATAAAGTGGTGGAAATATATGCAGGTAAAAATAAGTGTTCTTGGGTGGGCAGAGAGTGATGCTTGTAACTTGCGGGTGCAGCCTGTAATTTTTAACCCTGTCCAGGCAAAGTGTCAAATTCTTTCCTTGCCTCCCGTGCAGCTAATCCATCCTGCTGTGCTGCTGAATACAATGGTTGAAGCTGAGATCTAGCCCATTTTCTTTAGAAAAACCCCAGACTTTCACCCTGAGAGGTGGTTCATACTGCACCTTCCAACATCACACTGTTTGGCACTCACCATTCCATATATATATAGGGGCTTCCAGCTTATTTGTCTGTCTTTCTGTTACTCTATGACTATTGCACTGTACACTGACAGCAAAACATTGAATACATTTTTCAGTTTTGCTGTCTGTATGCTGAGCGGAGACTGAAGAAAGAAAACAGAGACAGAAAAGAGACAAGAAGGTTAAGGATTGCCTTATTAAAAATAAGATCAACAAAAAGATAGCTGCCACCAGCTGGCTAACTGTGGCCCAGGAGGCCAGGGATGGCTCATCACTGTTGCTCCTCCACTTTATTTATCTCATTTGTGCTCACTTGGCATCATTTAGAGAAGGGAAGCATCATTTGTCTCAGTTTCAGATGCCACTCACAGGCTGTAATGACGTATGCCACCCACTGGCTGTAATGGGAGATGCCGCTCACTGACTGTAATGGGGGATGCTGTACACTGCCTTTGATGAGAGATGCAGCACGCTGCCTGTAATGAGGGAAGCCGCTCACTGTCTATTATGGGGTGGTTAGGGGGCTTTTGCACACTGCCTGGTATGGGGTGATGGGGGTAGGATTTTAGCACACCATTTGGTTCAGAATATTTCTTTTCTTGAATCTTTGATGCATCTTATGGGCATTTTAATTGTTTACATAACTGGCCAACACATATCTAAATATATATATATATATATATATATTTTTTTTTTTTTTTTTTAGGATGTAAAACAGTTTACATATGGTATGACGTACATGAAAAGGAAGCAAATTTTTGGAGCTATTTCAATCTTTAGTTATATAGTTGTATCCACTAGGGTCCAGCCACATTTAGTTGCGCCCCCGCATATCAGGTGTTAGGAAGTTTGTGTTTGCTATAACCCACTACCTTTCCCTTGTAATTACTGTAACAATAAAACAAGATAAATGTTGAGCTGTTTAACTAACAAACGTAAGCAAATGCTTTTTTGGATTGCAGCCACATTAGGGCCTTTATTGACCTAACTTGATTTATTTTTCAGGTTTTTGTAGTTGCAAGTGGAAACAACATGTTGGCCGTATAGCTCTCACACTCCTAGTGTCATTGCTTTGGCTACTTTTAAAGCCTGCATCTCGCTGAGTTCATCGATTGAGGCCTGGCATGCGGAATTAATCTTTATTAACGCTTTGTTCTAGTACCTTGGAAAACAGTAAAATAGACTATGACGGTATGACTACAATTCTGCAGCCTCTCCTTGCTACTGGAAGTCTACAGTTTGGCATAAACAATGATCAAATAATAATGAAAATCAAAATGATTGCTTCAATGCTGCAGTTTAGCTGCTAAACAAGCACCCATGCCTTATTTTTATCTTGTAATTAAGAGTCACTTAGTTACAGGGGGTGCTGTGGTAGATCCACCCCAGGGCTTTCTTTTTTCACTTTAATACAGTAAATTGAATACACCTAGAAATTAGCTTATGTAATTTATACTGTAAAAAATCCTTGCATTCCTCCCTTTGCTAACCATTACTAATAAATTAAAAATATAGTTAACTGGTAGTGTAAAATGTCGTATGCAGCACATCCCAAAGATTCTCATTGAGGTTCACCTCTGAACCTAGTCAATCCATATGTGAAAGTGATGCTCATGCTCCCTGAGCCACTCAAAATCACTATTTGAGCATGAGGAATCATGGCATGGTCATCTTGGAATAAGCCTGTGCCATCAGGGAAGAAAAAATCCATTGATGGAATAACCTAGGCGTGGTATGGAGTTGTATGCTGCTTACTTAGTTGCCACAGCACTGTCCTGCTAGGACCTTCAAAGACACTTTTATGACAAAATCACTACAGGAGCTAGCCCACTGTACTCTCCGAGACACTGCAGCTTATGTTCTGACTCTTTTTGTAGTCTCAGCAATGTATTGGGAGAGGCATGCTCACCCCTGCCCGTTTATCTGCCCCTCTACAAATCCTTAGCTTTGGAGCACATTCAACATGATGGGATGCACATTGGAGATTGGGCAAACTTGGGATGTTGTGGGATGGCCAGTAGTTTGATAATATGGGTTAAGCAAAAGACTTTCCGTTTTGGTCCTGTTGGACTGGCCCAGATTCTTGGGTCGGACCCAGGCATAGACAGCCGCCATCAGGTGGTCTAAAACCAACATGTGGTTTGCCTAAAATGCTCTGTGACTGTGTTATTTATTCAGTAATAATTCTTTTATGACAAAATCACTACAGGAGCTAGCCCACTGTACTCTCCGAGACACTGCAGCTTATGTTCTGACTCTTTTTGTAGTCTCAGCAATGTATTGGGAGAGGCATGCTCACCCCTGCCCGTTTATCTGCCCCTCTACAAATCCTTAGCTTTGGAGCACATTCAACATGATGGGATGCACATTGGAGATTGGGCAAACTTGGGATGTTGTGGGATGGCCAGTAGTTTGATAATATGGGTTAAGCAAAAGACTTTCCTTTTTGGTCCTGTTGGACTGGCCCAGATTCTTGGGTCGGACCCAGGCATAGACAGCCGCCATCAGGTGGTCTAAAACCAACATGTGGTTTGCCTAAAATGCTCTGTGACTGTGTTATTTATTCAGTAACTTACATTTCTTAATGGACAGAGGGCCTAAAAGGTGGCAGGTCCGATTCCCAGCCTGGACCTCTTGAGCAAGGCACCTAACCCCCCAACTGCTTCCAAGGTGCCATGCTAGGTCAGACCACTGCTTGCGTTTGCCTCGCTACATGGATGTGTTAAATGTGGAGGAAAATTCCTATGTGTGCACAAGCATACAAAAGCCCTAAATGTCCAAAAATCCTCCCCCAAAAATAAATTACTGAACATATAACACAATTACAGAGCAATTGATGGTACCCCGGAGTCTGTGCTTTGGTCCCACCAAAGAATCAGGGGCAGTCCAACAGTGCCCAAAGGGAAGGTCTTTTTCTTCACCCATATAAACAAACTACCAGTCAGCCCACAACATCCCACTTGGCCCAACCTCCAATGTGCTTCCCATCGGTTTGAATGTGCTCCAAAGCTGAGACTTTGTAGGGGGTCAGATAAATTGGAAGGGGTCAACATCCCTCTCACAACCTGACACTGAGACTACAAAATTGCATAAGCTGTGGTGTCATGGAGAACACAGTGGGGTAGAGCAGGGGTCCTCAATTCCCACCAACACGCCAGGTTTTGCAGATCTCCACACAGATGCACAGGTGGAGTAATTAGTGCAGAAGCAGAGATATAGAGGTGGCTATGTGGAGATTCACAAACCATAAGCTGTTGGTGGGCCTTGAGGATAGGGTTGGGGACCACTGGGGTAGAGTACAGCAGTTCTGCGCCAGGAGAGGCTCTGGGTGAGCTGGGCTGTATGCTGTATGCTACTCTCAGCAAAGTGGCTCAAAGCAATGTGGTCCCAGCTCTCCCTATGGTCAGGGCTGTAAAAGAGTTAAGGGTAGGAGATTCACTGATGAAGTGTGTAGTCCTTTGTTGATGTTGAGACCATGCTGCCTCTAGTAGGTTAAACACCTATGCAGACTTGAAATCATATTGTATATACTTTTATTACAAATTAGCCTCTCAAAAGCTAGTTGGGGCATAATGAAATTTTAGCATGAGCTGTGTTTGGACCCTCAGGGTTTTAACCTTGTTTTAATTTCAACTTAATTTGTTAAACAGTAAAAATAGTTATGTTGCCTGTGCACACATTTCACAGAATCGTATTTCAGAATTAAACAATCCTGATTAAAATGGGTATGTTGATTTAACTGCAAAACAGAACAGCTGTTTAGACTAAATATAAATTGGTGGTATCATTTCAGCATCTGGTCTCATGCAGAGGCATTTAGCTGTTAACTGTCAAGTATTATGAATGATTTCCTAGGGAAAGCTAATGGGTTTAAATGTGAATAAACCTCACCATGCAGCTTGTTTTTCCAACATCATTGTAGTAAGCAATGAAATAATGTTAAGTTTACAGAAATGTGAAAAAAAACAATTAGCCTATTTTGACTCATATCACACTTTCTTTTTCCACTATTTTTATACAAACGTAATATCTCATGTACATATAAAGACTACACAATATATGTTGCTTTTTAACGTGACTACAAAAAAGTTAAATTGCAGCCAAGATTTACCTGTCTAAGAAACTCACATGTAGTGATCTTCTTATATTTTAACAGTCACATAACACCCATAATTGGGTCATCCATCTTGGATGTGGGCCCTTCTTAGTCTATTTTCCCTTGCAAGGTGTAAGCCTGGCTGTCATGCTTGTCCTGATCTGGCTCTGTGCTCTCTTGCTGTGCTTCAGACTTCTTGGCATCCCTATAAATGTGCAGATGGTCTTGTAATGCAAAAGGACAGTGCTGATCATAGGAAGGCAGTGTTGCTGCTAAGTTAGCTTGGGTTTAATGTCAGAGGGTTGCTGATAACCTGCCTCTTATTAACTGAGTTTGTTAACTAAACCTGGACTGACACTGACCTTGAGCCCTGATTTGCCGGGAGTCACACAAAACCTATCCTCTCCTAGCATGCATTGCCCAGCTTTCAGTTGGTTTGGGTGTGCTGGTAGATCCTTGGTCTCTGTTGCTAACCATGCCTTACTTCACCTGGATTTCTGCCTTGACCACCCTATAACCTCAACCTGACCTCTGCTAGCTTGTTGATGCGTGTTTTGTTTAACCCTTATGCTTCTCAGGCTGATTACGTGTTTATTTACTGGTCTGACTGTCCCTGTTTGATCTGGTTTTACATTACTCTTTGCATCCTAAGCTGTTATCCTTTGCACACCCATATCCTGGGTGGCAACCGAGTGCTGTGGCTGCATATAGGGCTTTCTGAGGGTGAGCGGGGACTGTACTATAAGTGATATGTACATATAATTTATATCCATTTACTTTAAGTCAACGATGCATTTATAGTGTCATAAATGCACTACTGCTACATTTTCTTGGTACATATAACATGTTCCTAGTTTTACCAGTTGGGCAACACCGCTAGCAGAAATGCGTCTGTTTTCCCCAGACAAAACATGCAAGAAGATAATCCCATGGAGCCCTTTGTTTTGAAATCAGGCAACAATCTTCTTGTTAACTTCCTGGGTACAAATGCTAGATCACTATAATTGAAGAACCACCTATTAACCCTTCACTAGTTCTAAGCATGCCTATTGGATCAAGAAGAAAAAAAGAATGAACAGGACTGAAAAGTAAACTTCAAGGACATTGTTTATTTTGATATGACACTGTGCATACATCATTTCATTTACATATAACATAGTATGTTACTAGGGTCAAACATTCCTGCATTAACATATAAACAGGACTGGTGTTACAATGTGACACAGTGAACAAAGACAACGTTCCCCAGTTATGGTAGGAACAACCTAGGGATCCAAAACATTAGACCAGATCTTGGTGAGGAACATAACATTGGTATATGACTCTAAAATACATTATATTGTGTATCATTTTATTTATATCAAACAGGGAAAAAGTAGGACAAACATATTTTTTTTGCACTTTTTTGTGTGTTGTGCTAAAAAGCTCACCCAGGTGCAGGATGCAATCCACAACACAATGCACACATTTTGCATGTTTTATTGCCATGTATTACAAGTTTACAGACATTCAATCAAGAAAATAAAGTAATTTGCTCACTAAAAGCTCATTTTTGACGATCAGTGGTGTATGCTGTTTGAGAGGGCTTATGGGGATGCAGATGTTGTTGAATAGCTGTGCTCCTAGAGTTACACGAGAGCGGCCATCTTGGATCATACCTGAGAGCCCTGATAAATTCTGGATAGAAATTAGAATAAGAGATAAGAGTCATTTTGACTGTAGGACTTGGCCTGGAAGCAGGCCTGTCAGAATTGTGGCAAGCTCCCATGCAGTTCAGTAGCATAGGATCTGTCTTTTATTCCACAACATCTGCATGGACATAAGCCCTCTTAAATAGCTGGCATCACTGATTGCAAGGGGGGTTCTTTAGGGGAGCAATTTAATGGTTTTTGACTGGAGGTCCACTTTAAGTACTCTTCATATACCTGCTACCATGAACAAAAACAGGAGACATTTGCAGCATGGGAATTTAGAACAAAGGGTTACAGCTCCACCAAACAAGGCACCATTAAGAACAAGCAAACTGATCATCAGGCAGGTATTGTATTGCTCACCACGGTCCAGTAGATTAAAATGTAGTCTTTATTCCCTTTATTAAAATGTGGCACAGTCACAAGGCAATGAAAGCATTATTTGCACTTGGTCATGTTTGGGAATTGCATGTATGGTAGTATAGAGCTGTGTTACCCAACCAGTGGTACTAGCTGTACTGTTGGAATTTGAGTTTCCCTGTGGTGCTATTTAAGGTGATTCAGCAGCCTATTTAAAAACTAAGAGGTACTTACCTTTTTTCCCCCACCGCTGATGGGTGCTAGTCCGCCGATCAGTAACTCACCTGATCGATGGACCAAAGCCCCCCTGCAGTCACCACATCCCGCACAACCTGGGGCCCAAAACATGGGGTCGGTATTGATGGCGGGTTACGATCGCATTTCCACAACCTCTACATTAATTGCAATGGAGGTAATGTAGGCTTGACAGGTCCCCCCTCTATTCTAGTGAATGAAGAGGGCATGACCGCACTCTTGTAACTATTGGCGGAGGATGCCCATTAATAGAGTTCAAGACCACAGGCGGCACAGGATTGCAGGTTGCAAAATGACTCATAGGCTGCTGAATACATTTAATGACACCAGGAAGCAAAATCAGGGTACCTAAAGCAGAGTAGACAAGGTTCTGCAGGATGCACAGGATGGCCAATTTAACAAGAGACATGCAGTATCCTGTTATTAATTTCTGGTAAAATTAGCACCCTTGGACCAGGTGAAGTAGATAAAGTAGAGGTCTCCCTTAAAGCAGACCTACACCCTAACAGAGAAGCCTGTATTGGATGGTACTTGGGACACAGTACATTGGTAAATCGATGTTTTTTTCTGCTCACATCTAATTATTATCTAGTTAAACTTTAGATGAGGGAAGGTGACTTAAAAAGGGTGTTTTAACTTTTGTGCTCTGCTACCAAGATATGTCACTAACTGCTCAACTTCTCCAGGGCTACCATAAGAATGTCCATGGCCTCATACAATCACCATATCAGGGCCCCACGTCACCACGTCAGAGCGAGACAGGAAGAGAAGCCCGACGAGAGAACGGTGCTGTGCGAGGTGCTGGACAGCAAGGGAACTGCATCCAGCCTTTCAGGTGAGCGCTGCTGCTGACTAAGAGTGATGGTCTGCGTGGGAAAAAAGGTGCGTATAGGTTTTTTTATTTGCTTGATAAAGTACTTTAAATATGATGGTGTATTAACATTCTTTAGTTGGATTGCTTTTCATGCTACTCATTACAGCTTGGATGTTCTATGCTGATATTTTCTATACTCAAAAAAGTACATTTAATGCTTTTGCTACTTCCTATTTCTTCTCACAAGCCTAAGTGTAGTTCATGCAGAGTCCTCAGTGTGATCTTGGCAAAGGTCTACATTATCTATACAGAATCTCCACTTCGATTATAGGTTTTGAGACAAGGAGGCCCTTACACGTTGCCTTGCGTAGCACCCTAATCGTTCTTGGATTCTATAAGGTGACAGTGCCAAATACAAAAGGAACTGTGGATAGGGCCAAGTGTCTCTCCATTTTGTGGCAGGGCCCCATCAGATTGAGGGCATCTGATGGGGTTCCAAAAACAAAATGGGCTAAACACCAATAGCGTTACTCTGTTACCTGTGCAAATACAAAATATATCAACATATATCATGGTAAAAGACAATTTTCTTGGAGCTTTTAAAAATGTATATGCTGGGCTATATTCAACAATATATGTGTACAATGTAATATTTGTATAAATTGTAATATATAACATCGGACAGGGGCACTGCCAAGACATCACCTAATGTACATATGTGCACATCAAAAGTACTATTTTATATATATATATATATATATATATATATATATATATATATATATATATTGCTTAAATATATGTTTAGCAATAATGCATGTTTTCATCATACCCCCCCTCCAGAGAAATGTCTTATACCACACAGACTAAGGACCAAATTCACATAATAAGGTTTTCGGGATTGAAAAGGAGAAATAGTCTAGCACAGAGGTGCAGAAGAATCCAAATCATTTCATAACTGGTAAAGCAGACCATAGACAGTCTTATTTTCCAACATACTGTATGTTTTTGAAATGACCAAACTAAAAGGCGGAGGATTACTTTATCCTACTGTAGTGGAGCATTATCAAAAGCTTATGTTCCAAAGCAGCCCATCTGAGGTCATTTGTTGTTAACATTCTTAATAAGAGGTTTCTGAAGTTGGAAGGTCATTTTGTAAGATTTTATTACTTTTCCAGCTTTCTCTTGCTTAGCAATACCGTTTTTAACCAGTGTCCTTGGAAGGGCAATTCATTTACGAACTTTCTACTGGAAAATAATTGGCTGTGTAGTCCAATGCTTCCTTAAAATAATAATAGGCAACTTGTAAATCTCTCTCAGGTTCACAAAACTGCACTTTTGTGTAAGGCAACCTCTAATACCAGAACACATTTTCTTGACATTGGCTATACAGTAGTAACCTTGTCTTACTTAAGCTCACTTTAAATTGGTGATAAAATAAAACAGCAGGGAGATGATGTGGACCTTCAAAAGCTCTGTGTTACTGATTACAAGACTATTTATGTGCTTATCTCCAATAGTGTTGTAATAAAAATAGAGAAAACTCTTTTTTAGGAGAGAAAAATGACATCTCTGTTCATTGTCTACCTTGGGGCTGATTCAACAACTGGATGTCAGTTTTCAGCTGGTGTTGAATTAGCCCCAAAGTAGACAATGAAAGTGAAACCTCGCTCTCCTAAAAAGGAGTGAGTTTTCTTACCTAGCTCTGAATCAACCCCATTGTGGTGACAATGTATAGAGGTTGAGTGTGTCAAGCAAAGTCACTGTCACTGCGTTTCAGGTCATCCACTGTAATTCTGAATTATACTAGTAGTCTGCAGCCTACATGTACATATACTGGACAGCAGCAGGAAGTAGCAGTGCAGATAACAGCAACAATGGCAGTACAGAAGGTTAATTACTACGAGGAAGAGTGATATTCCATCTGCTGTTCTCCCAACTGATCACACAACTGAATGTTTACAACATCAGATAGGAAGAAATGATTCACATGTGTATTGTGCTATCAAATGAAATGTTCCCTTTTCTAAGAGACCCACTGGTTTGTGCATTGATGTGTTCTATGTACTAGTGAAGATTTTGTTTCCAACTGTCCACCCTTATCCACTGCTCAATGCCATGTTAAGACCATAGCTTTATTATTGCCAATTACATAAAATACCAGTTAAGGCTTTTTAGACGTGCTTGCTCAAAAGAAAAAGTAATGTTACATTGCCAGGCTGCAATAATCCAAGAAGCCTTTTGAAGTTCAATGAAAGGGCTTATAGCATACCCGCAACAGAGATGTGGAATGGGGTTTGGGAATCTTTTAATAGTTTGTAACTGCACCTATAGTAAAGCAATGTTTTTTTAGAGAGAATAGGCTAAAGGTTAGGTTTTGCCTGTTAAGCCATATTGTACTTTTTCTATTCCTGTAATACAACAAGAGGTTCAAGTCACAGAAAAACTACAAATAGAAATATAATTTAAATAGCTAATTTTCCCAAAGTAGTAACTTTAATGTGTGTCTATTCATGGCTTTGCTGTGCATGACTTTTTGTTTTCTACACCAGTAAAGGAAAAGAGGAGCTTTCCTAGAACAGAAAGTATTTGGACAGTACCCAATACAAGGACAGATAGTATTACCAATCTATCCTTGTAGCAGGCAGAGCTATTCAAATCACCTCTTTATGTCTCTGTGCCATCCAAGGCTCCTAGAAATGCTAAGGGTGCAACACCAAGGATTAGCTTTAAATTTACACAGCCATACACATCCAACTAATGGACATGTGTTTCACACTTTAGGCCCTCATCAGCACTAGGGCAGATGTTTCAGGCTAGTGAGTACCAAAACAGAGTCGCAAGCCAGTATGTGGAGAGACCCATGTTAGGCTTAATATAGGGGGGGGGGGTAAAGGGACCAAAAAACCCTCTACTTAGGTAAAGGAAAAAAGGAGCTTTCCTTGAACGGAAGATTCTAGGCTGTGTAAATTTAAAGCTAATCCTTGGCATTGCCCCCTTAGCATTTCTAAGGGCCTTGAATGGCACAAAGACATAGAGAGATGATTTGCATAGCTCCACCTGCTGCAAGGATAGATGGGTAATGCTATCTGCCCTTGTATTGGGTACTGTGCAAATACTTTCCGTTCTAGGAAAGCCCCTCTTTTCCTTTACTTAAGTAGAGGGTTGTTTGGTCTCTTTAGCCCCTCTATATTAAGCTTGTGACATGTTTTCTATGCCAAAATTTAAAAAACTATCAAAACAGTAACATGTCTGATAGAATTCTTTTTCCTACTGTCAGAAACTTGAATAATCCAAAAATTACCCTGTTCTAATACCAGGAAGAATTGTTATGATAACCACAATTAGCCTCAGGAGGTTGAAATAAACCACATTCTTCTTAATATGATGCTTTTAATGTTTCCCTTTTAAATATGACAACAGGAGCCTAGTTTATAAAGAGCAGCAACCGGTCTGCAGTCTAAAAAAAACTCCTGGTTCATCACAATCTAACCTTTCCAGAACAAAACCTGGGATAGTTAAATATCCTGGGTTTGCTCTTCATTAAATTCTTTTGAAATTAATCACAGAATCGAAACATTTATTTGCAGGAGACTTGGGAGTTTTTATCAAAAGTGCTTTACAGGACATTTAAATTAATAACAAAGAATACTTTCCAGAAAAGGGTTAAATTGATTAGTATATGAAATTAAAACTGCTGGGTTAAACAATTATTGTGTAGTTGCAAACCAGAGATACATATTTTATATATCATCTGTAACCATGTAACACCCTTGCTGCAAATTAGTTTGTAAAGTATATTGTTCCTACCACAATAGACTTTCTAATACCATCTAACACCCTTGCAGTAAAGTATTTTATATATTGTTTCTACCTATTATCAACCTTTTTCAAGTCATTAATTTAATATATACATTATGGTTTTAGGAATGTCTCACCATATAACAGTAATTTAGAATATGTATTTCTTATCAGACACCCTTCAATTTGCTGCTTTTTTTAAAGGAGAGTTTAGTGGCTCCGGCTATGGACCACTAGAGGGGAGAGACGGATGCTGTTCTTTCTAAGGTCATGGCCAATACTCTATACATACTGCATTCTGTATGTAAACCACCACCTTTCATGAACCATCTAAAGTCTGCCATGAAGCGTAGGTACAGACACCAAAGGGTATTTTTTATTTTCATCAATCTGCTCCCTAAGGAGGCAGACAGGAGAGGATGGACAGCGCTGGAGCCACTCTATGAAAGGTAAGCTACTGTTTTGTTTATTTTTTTACTTTTGACTTGCCAATCACTTTAAGCTAAAGGGTTCATTTGAACTGCAAGCTAGTGGTCACATAAATTCAACTAAATGCTCTGTCTATGAGGTCACTGGGCCACTTAAGTTGGCTTCTGAAAATATGTAGTGCATGATGGGGAATTGCCATTAAAAGTATTGTACATTGATTCATACACATGATTTGAAAGTCATGATTTCATGTCTTCAGGCCCACAGCGTCTCCAGCAAGATCTATATGTTGCTGAAGTTGGGTCATTCCCTTTTTTGCAGATATCAGATATATAGATGTCATAGTGCAATAAAAAAGTATCCAGCATTACAACAGTTTCAGCAGTGTCATAAAAGTTTTAATTTGTTAAATGGTCACTAAGGCCAGTTTTCCATCACAAATTGCAATGCACATCAAAGCAAACATGTTTCCAGTGATACTACAGAAAAGGTAATCGTTAGACCATTGAGTCAGGCTACATTCGGGACTATCCAAAACAGTTTTCTGTTTTTAAATTGAAGCACAAATGGCTGTGATATGAAGGTTTACATGTTCAGCCAATGACATTTACTTTTTCATCCCATTCTCCAATCAGCTCAGCAGAGCGGGATAGGATTGTCGGTCCTGCCCTCCACCCGCCTCCTCCTCTGCCAGATTTATCACATTGCTGAGCCCACTCATTATGCTGATTATTATGCAGCATCGCAGATCCCAGGGCCACGCCTTCTATCTTCTTTATTTCAGAAGACAAATCATGAGGTGAAAGTGTAAACCTCGATATCTCAGCCATTTCTTCTTCAATTTAAAAATGGAAAACGGTTTAGGACAGTGCCAAATGTATGCCGACACAATTGTGTAACAGTAGCACTTCAGGCTAGTTAGGCCCATACTAGAATACGGTTGGTCTACACATTTATAAAAGATTGCTGGTGGGAATCCAGACCCTTAGTGGGTCAGATTTGGGAAATTTGTGTACACCCACTGTGGACAAAACAAAGAAAAGCTTTACGCCTTTGATACCTCGTAGCACATTCCTGTGGAACGCTGTCCCCTACAGATATCATAGTAAATGGAGACAGTTTACTGACTGCTCGTTCTATCTGAGAAACAACGTACCTGGATTTCTGGGACCTTTACCTGGAAAACTTCTAGAATCCAGAAGTACGTGCTGGGCATCCTGTTTTACTTTTTTTTCAAGACAGTGGGCCTTTAACAGTGAATTAAATAAGCTCTATCTCAATAAAAATCCACATAAATGTGCTAAAAAGCAAGTGGTGTAGTTACTAATACATCCTGTATTACCCCCCACTCCCACATCTTGTAGCATATTTATGCAGATTCTTTATATTGGAATATTGTCATGATTCCTTTAGGTTGTACACACAGATGTATAATAGGTATAATACCAGTAAAAGGTAAATACAATTATTGGTGGAGTAGTGTTGTTTTATTTTCTTTCCCTTCCTACTCCTTTTAACCTCCATCACTTTACCTCAGTGTCATGCCTGTGTCAGCCGAGAAAGGCTCTAACACAGAAGATGGGGCTGTCAGATGTTGGCAGAGGCCCCATCCTTTATAATAGAATGTTGACTGTAGCAGGGAGGACTCTAACAGCACATACTGCCAAATGAATTACAGCTGTGGAGGGACAAGGCTCTGCTTAAGCAAGCATTCCATTCAGGGTCTGGAGGCTTGTGCCCTTCCTGGATCATATTGTCTGTTTCTGGAGAATAGGACTGTGAAATGGTTATGGGATAGGGTTAACAGGAATAAGGGGGGGAGGAGAAAAAAAACATAGCGTCCCACTAATTATTGTTTTATGCTTTATTATACAAGTTACGTTTACTTAGTGCCACAACTTAATGATAATCCTCCAATGTGCTCAGGCATTGAGAATGGGAGTTCACAGTTTTACCTGAGCAGAATGCCATCTCTTACCATGTGGGCCACATCCTGCACTGTGTGTCTACAGCTGCTCCTGCTAATGGAGGCCCACATGAAACCTTTGTAAGTTTTTGACTAGGTCTGGTAGGAGGGTAAACATAATAAGGTACATGTGAAATGAAAAACTATTAAATATCCTCAATAAGACATAGAGAGAAGGAGATTGAAGGAATGTGATAAGATGGGAGGAATGTGAGAAAACAAGAGAAGCGGAGAGAGAATGAATAATACAATTCTGTGATTACTCACCTGTAGAATTGGTATTATACGTATACAGCACGTCCTGTTCCAGAATATTCCTTACACTTGGGGTAATACATCCACAAGATGGCACTGGACTGCAGAAAACAACTTGTGGCTCCTCCCAGCCCTATATCAGTCAGGGACCTCCCACAAATTCCCCAGTATTTACAAGCAGTTAACAAGAAGCCGGGAGAACAATAATAACCAGAATTCAAAAATGAACATATGAACAATGACCATACAGAGGTAACTAAAATAATGATAATAAGGGTGGGATGGAACAGAACGTGCTGTATACGTATAATACCAATTGTACAGGTGAGTAATCACAGAATTGTATTATTCTGAGTATACAGCACGTCCTGTTCCAGAATATTCCTTACACTTGGGACATCCAATAGCAGTGTCCGTAAGGTAGGGTGGGAGCCCCAAAAAGTAACAGCGGGCAGTTTAAACCACTGCCGCCTGCAGAACTTTGCGACCAAAAGCAGCATCAGCTGAGGCCCTAACATCAACCTTGTAAAACTTAAAAGAAATATGAACAGAAGACCAAGTAGAGGCCTTGCAAACTTGTTCAACAGAAGCTTGGTGCTAAAAAGCCCAAGAGGCACCAAAAGCACGAGTAGAATGAGCAGTAAGGCGGAAAGGAGGCTCCTTCCCCTTAGCAGAATAGGCCTGTACCACAGCCTGACGGATCCACTTGCTGATAGTTGACTTAGCTGGAGCCAGACCCTTCTTAGGTCCAGACGGGAGCACAAAAAGAGCATCAGTCTTCCTGAAGGATTCAGTAGCCACCAAATAGAACTTCAGATTCCTGACCACATCCAGAGAGTGCAAAACCCTATCCTTAGGGTTACAAGGATTAGGGCACAGAGAAGGCAAAACAATGTCCTGAGATGAAAAACAGACACCACCTTAGGGAGAAAATCTGGCTTAAAACGAAACACCACCTTGTCCTGGAGTCTCTCAAAGTAAGGGTGTTTGATGGAAAGCGCCGCAAACTCAGAAACACACTTAACAGAAGTTATAGCCACCAAAAAGACTACCTTAAGCGTCAAAATGGACAAAGGGGCCTCACGCACAGGCTCAAAGGGAGACCCCTGCAAGGCAGATAAGACCAGGTTCAAATCCCAGACTGGTAACATAGGCTTACATGGTGGACGCACGTGAGTAACCCCCTGGCAGAAGGTCTTAACCAGACGATGGTGAGCAAAGGATCTTTGGAAGAAAATGGCCAAAGCAGAAACATGACCTTTGAGGGTACTAAGTTGAAGACCCAAATCCAAACCATGTTGCAGAAATTCCAGAACCCTAGGGATAGAAAACACCCGTCAGGGAAGCGACTTAGACTCACACCAGTCAATGTAAGCATGCCATACCCTATAGTAGATGGATGACGAGGACTTCTTCCTGGCCCGAATCATGGTATTAACAACAGAGGCAGGCAGCCCCTTTTCCATCAAGATGGAGGTTTCAGCAGCCAGGCCGTTAAAGCCAGCGTTTGTAAATTGGGATGGCGTAGCTGCACCTGAGTGAGCAGGTCTGGATCCTTGGGCAGGACGTACTGATCTACTACCAACTGCACGATGTCTGCGAACCACACTCTTCTTGGCCAACAGGGGGCCACCAGAATGGTTGGCACCCCTTCCTGTGCAATCTTGCACAGCACCCTGCCCAGCAGAGTAAAAGGAGGGAACACATAGAGGAGCCGAAAGCTCTTCCAAGACATTGCTAGTGCATCCATGGCCAAGGCCAGAGGGTCCTGGGACAGAGAGACAAAGACTGGAAGCTTGTGATTGTGACGGGACGCAAACAGATCCACATCTGGCTGACCCCAGCGGTGGCATAGGGAGCGAAACACCCTGCTGCTGAGGGACCATTCTCCCAGACGAGAAGTCCCCCTGCTGAGGGAGTCTGCCTCCAGATACTCCACCCCCGGGATGTACACAGCTGAGATGCAGGGAACATTCTCCTCCGCCAAAGACAGTATCAGGGACACTTCCTTGAGGGCCCTCTTGCTCCGGGTCCCTCCCTGATGATTGATGTAGGCAACCGCCGTCTGGTTGTCCGAGCGGATCAGAACCGCCCGACCCCGAAGGTGTGGAGTCAACTGGGCGAGAACCAGTCTTATCGCCCTCAGTTCCAGAATGTTGATAGGGGTATGGGCCTCCTGAGGGCCCCACTGACCCTGGAATTTCAGGGATTTCCAGAAGCCCCCCCAACCTGTCAGACTGGCATCTGTGGTGACTGTCTCCCAGCACAGG
This sequence comes from Gastrophryne carolinensis, assembly GCA_027917425.1. NCBI lineage: Eukaryota > Metazoa > Chordata > Amphibia > Anura > Microhylidae > Gastrophryne > Gastrophryne carolinensis. Next base: position 379,681,691 of record CM051236.1, read on the forward strand.
GCCAGAAAGGATCTGCCCACCATCAGGTTCCTCGAGTCCAGCCACCACGAGAGAGACCGTCTGGCCAGAGGGGACAGAACCAACACCTGATCCAGGGACCGAGGGTCCCGATCCCATACCGACAAGAGGTGAAGTTGAAGAGGTCTCATGTGAAACTGAGCGTATGGAACCGCCTCGAAGCAAGACACCATCAGGCCCACCAGCTGCATCCCCTGCCGGATGGAGGGATGGGGACAAGACATAAGAAGCCTGGCTTGGGCTTGAAGACTCTCCACCTTCTGCTGAGGTAGAAAAATCTTGACCTAGGATGTATCCAGAGTCATGCCCAGAAAGGATCTCACCATTGACAGTGACAGGGAAGACTTGGGGTGGTTGATCACCCAGCCGAAGGACTCCAGTGTGGACACCACCAGCTGGGTATCCAGCTCCGGCCTGTTGGAAGGACTGAGACGTGATGAGAATGTCGTCCAAGTAAGGAAGGATGCGAATGCCCTGAGATCTCAGCAGAGCCATTATGCCCGCCAGCACCTTGGTGAATACCCTGGGAGCCGAGGTGATACCGAAAGGCAAGGCCACAAATTGGTAGTGCTGATCCTCCAGAGCGAACCTGAGGAATCTCTGATGACCTGGAAAGATTGGTACATGAAGGTAAGCGTCCTTCATGTCTACAGAGGTCATGAAGTCGCCCGAGCGTAGTGAATTGACAGCTGAGCTCAGAGTCTCCATGCGTTTGAATCTGACAAATTTGTTGAGGCGCTTTAAATCCAGGATGGATCTGATGGACCCGTCTTTTTTGGGAACAGTGAAAACACTGGAATAGTAGCCTCTGCCCCTTTCCCTCAAAGGCACCTGGCAGATGACCCCCAACTCCAGAAGGTTTTGGACAGCAAGGCACAGACCCTGAGCTGACAGGGGGTTTTGAGCCATCGGGGATTTGATGAATCTTGGGGGCGGCCAGGCTGCAAACTCTATCTTGTATCCTGAGGACACTACCTCTTGAATCCACTGGTCTGAGACATGAAGCTTCCAGACGTGAGCAAAGAGCCGAAGCCGTCCCCCCACCCGTATGGGTGAGGGCGCCCCTTCATGCCTGAGGGGGCTTGGGGGAGGACTTTGACATAGGACCCCAGGAGGGGCCGGGGTGGCCACGTCCCCTGCCCCTGCCCCAATAGTCTCCGCAAGCCCCAGCAAAGGAGACTCCTCGACCAATTCTGGAACCACGGAAGGAAGGGAGAAAGGCACCCGTCCCCCGAAAGCACCGAGGTGGCCTCCTACGTTGAGGTAACCTACGCCTTTGGCAAACAAGTCCAAGCGTTTACCAAAGTCCTCCCACACATTCTAATGGCATCATCCATGGCAGACAGAACATATGCAACAAATTCATAGCAAAGCAGGAGAGATCTATACTCTTCTCCTCCAGCGTCATCAGAGGCCCCATCTAAGAGACTCTTAAGCAAACCCTTAATAGCAATAGCTGTAATGGCAGAGGCACAAACCGGGCGTAGCACGGCCCCCACACAGGCAAAAGCATGGCAAGCCAGCTGGTCCATGCGCCGGTCCTCACCATCCCTCAGGGTAGTAGTGTCAGGGGAATGCATGACAGATGTATTGGACAGCCCCAGAACGGGGCTCTTGTCCCAACTTGTCCCATGGAGCTTGCTAGGCAGCTCCCATTCTTTGAGCACCAGATAATTAAAGTGAGTCTGCTTCGGGAATTCCAAAAGTGGTTTAACCGTATGAAAAAGCTCACCAAGCTGCTGCGGAGCCACGGCAGGAGGGGAGATACTTCAAAAATATGAGCCAAAAGCCTGTCAGTGTCATCTGAGGACCATGGATCTTCCCCAAAGGGAGACCCGGTACCACCATAAACCTTAGGCTGCTTCTCAGATGATTTTGAATCAGTGAACAATTCCCCCTCCTCCAGGGGGGAATAACCAGTAGTGTCAAAAAATTCCTCAGCTTCCACAGGAAAGAGGGAAACGGCGGGAGATAAATGCCGCTTATTAACAGAAGCCTTACACGGGGCAGACCCAGCAATATGTTTTTCAATGCTGGCCACCCGTGTAGCCAAACCAGGCTGAGACTCCCCGCTGGTATGCTCCTTGCTGGGGGTCAGATGTAAGCGTGGGGGGGTAGGCGAAGCCCGAGGGGGGGCAGGCCCAGCAACAGGTAACCCAGACTGCAGTGCAAGTACCTGCTGGGCACAGGATAAACATACCCTGACATCATCACCGATTGGGGATACCCCACATGCAACACATAGCTGGGCTTGTCCCGAAGGAACCCCAGGCCCATTATCTCCAGAAGCCTCCATATGGTGATTTGAATGGCACAGTAGGCCAGTAAGGGTTAACGCTTTGGAGCTACCCGGGATGCCCCAATAACCCGCTAGGGAAGTGGGAGATAATGAGGGGAGATGGCCGGGAGAAAACACAGTGCTGAAGTTTTAACCCGCCTGAAAGACATAACAAACATTCCCATGAGAATACAGCAAGGAATCCAGAATTTTTTTTTTACCCCACTGGGGTTACTAATGGACCGCTTTAGGAGCCAGGCAGCACACACCGCAATAGCAAAGAAAATGGCGTCCGCAGAGCTCTAGGGGCGGGCTCCGTGGAGATGTGACGTCACAATCGTCATCCCCGGAGTCCGCCCCCCCCCAGAAGAGCGTGAAACGCGCATACGTGCCAATAGCGGCCTGGCAGCTCTGAAGTGAATGAAGCCGCCGTCCGCAGAGCGCAGTACAAGCGCGCGGCGGCGGCGTATACAGTAAAAAACACATCAAGGATAAAGACACAGCTTTAAACAACTGGACACTCCCCCCCCCCGAGATCACCCAGAGGGAGAACCAGAGGGGTTAAAGACAGGATTCCCGGGGAGCCATGGGCGCCCAGGGGACAAGGGGAGAAAGAGGGAGGAGGGGAACCTATGGGAAGGATTAAGGCACATGTGGAGCCTGGCCAACCCGTAAAGCAGTGGGGGCATCCCAAAAGGCTCACCATCAGCCTAAACCGCCTACCCTGTCAGAGCAGGGACTCCGGTAGGAGCATAGCTCCTCTGCACCTTTTTTACTGGTGATTACTAACCTACCTTCACCCGAAGCTTGTCAGCCGAGGCTGGGAGGCAGTATATAGTACGGAAGAGGTGGGAATAGTCCTGCAGGGCCGCAGGCAATAAGCCCCACTTACCTGCCCCACAAGAGAGCTATGTTCTCAGCGCAGACTGTAGAAATGAACTGGGGAATTTGTGGGAGGTCCCTGACTTATATAGGGCCGGGAGGAGCCACAAGCTGTTTTCTGCAGTCCAGCCCCATCTTGTGGATGTATTACCCCAAGTGTAAGGAATATTCTGGAACAGGACATGCTGTGTACTTAGAATAAATGAGGGATTGAGATTGATATGGGAGGAATGTATAAAAACAAGACAGTGAAGGAGAAAAAGAGAGTGAGAGAGTTTAATGGGGCTTTGAAAAAAGAAGAAACTTCTTTTTTCTTTGAAAAAAGAAGGACTGCAGAAAAAGAAAGAAAAAGTGAGAGAAAGGAAGAGAATGAAAGGAAGAAAGAGGGAAATAAAAAAAGAGAGAGAGAAAGAAAGACAGATAGAGAACAAGAAAGAAAAAGACTGAAAAAATAAGATGGAGGTAAGGTAAAACATGAGGAAGATGTGAAGAAGCTGAAAAGAGAGACAGACAGGAGGAAGGTGACAAGAGAAAAATGAAGGAAATGATTTGGAAAAGGGGAGGGGGTATAGAAAGAGAGGAGAATGGAGGAATGATGATATTTAAAAGAAAGAGCGAAAAAGAAAAATTAAAGAAGAAGAAAAAAAGGTAAAAGAGAATTATGATATGAGATATGTGCAAAAAAGAAAGGCAACAGATGGGGCTATTTTGAAAAAAAAACTGCTGGTCTTGCACACCCCAAAGTCTGGCCATAACTATAGTGGTTAAGCTCACATTTCAATATGTTACATAGCCTACATTTCACTCCATATTTCTGAACTTCTGAATAATCATTATATCTGTATTGATATTGTAAGAGATGCTCAAAAGCTTAGCTGCTTATGGCCCGAAAAAAATATGATCCCAAAGGTTCTCCCCATTAACTTGGGATGAATGACATTGCAGTAGGATAAATATTCATTGCGGGATTACTGAATGAAGGACACCAGACAAACACTGAAGCCTTTGGTACAGTACACTTAAAAATCAATGTGACGCATATATTTATATATGTAACAAAATATATTACTTAAATTACACAGTGAAAAATAAAACTTGCAGCATCATTTCAGATAGGACATTGATACGACAGCAATGCTGAGTTGGTAACTGATACAAACGTATAGTTTCTATTCTCCATTTCCAATCACGACATCAAATAGCAACGCAGAAATTGGTTACAGCTTTCTACTTACGCAATGACGGTGACCACGAAAAACGATTTTTGCATCTTTCCTTCTAAGACACATTGCACTGAATCAGAGTATTTTCAAACGTCAAACAGAATTTCTTTAACATAATGCACTTGTGTAAAACAGAAAACTAAGAACACGCTTGTATAAAAATAAAATATTCATAGAAGACGGGAAGTCTTCCATTGGTCAGCATACTGCATGATCTCTTGATTGGGAGTCTTTCACATATTTGTTCGCTTCACTTTGTAGACCAGCATTTGAGGCTTCTTCTCCCACGTATATTTCTTTTGTGGAGGTACATGTTCCAATTTCTGGAAAATGACTAAGGCAAAACAATCTTGCATTTGTTATAATGCAGGCCTTTGGAAATCTTCTTTGCTGAAAAAAATAGAAAGAGAAGAATATAAAACTGATATCATTTCATATGCAGACATCAATAGACATTATTATAACAGTCATTATTACATATTGCTTCATATCAGCCAATGAGCACAAAGTGAATCTGTTACCATGGAGGCTGCGGATGGTAGTTGGAGGCTTCAATGCGTGACTGTACCCAGAAAAAGTCAGGACATTCATGTCAATCCAGTTACAAAGTATATTTTCTAAATCCAAAGACATACATTTACCCAGTAGGCATCTATGAGGAAAAGTGTCAAATGTCTTTGCAACATCCAGGAAAACTACAGCCACCCCCTGTCCAGGCTACATAAAAGCCAATCAAGTAAGTCTGGCAGTCTTAGTAGAACAATACTGGCTGTCACTTCTAATAATATGCATAGTCACATAATCATATATATAGCCCCTTAAAAGCCCCTCAAAAAAATTTTCCCACTATGGATGTTAAGCTTACAGGTCTGTAATTACCCAGGGAAAGCCTAGAGCCTTTTAAAAAAAAATGCATTTGCCTTTAGCCAATCTCTTGGCACTATACCAGTTGTTAATGAGTCCTTTAAAGATCAAGAACAGGGGTGATGAAATAACTAAGCTGAGTTCTTTAAGAAGTCCAGGAGTCTGTCTTGGAAAGTTAGTTACATTAAAGTGGGCCAAAACCCAGGATTTTGGCTATCCTGGGTTTTGGTCCTTGCCACAGGGGCACCACGATTAGTAGTTCCCCGCTGTGTAAAACCCTCCAGGTCGCCAAAGCAAACTCACCTCTTCCCAGTCCTATGGCGCATTTGCAGCTCGTCCTATTAGAGCGCGGTCGGATCCGCTGACCACACGTTGTCTAAGCCTTAGTCTAAGGCGAGCGTTGAGTGCGCTGACGGCAGCATTCCCCGCTACCCTTATATATATTGGCTCCTTAAGTACACAGAACCCATTTAGCAGCTCTGCCATTTCATGATCCCCAGTGACCAATTCCCTATTACCATTAGTTAGGGCACCTACCTGCGTTTATATATTTTAAGAAAAGTTTACGGTTGGTTTTGCTTTCTTCGACCACATCATTTTCATTTTGTGCTTTTGCCAGATTTATTTGTTTTTCAAATGCTTTATTTACTGTTTTATATTTCTCAATATAATACTTTTGCTTTGCTTGTTTTTTATTGCCCGTTTAACCACTTAGGTGCCAGCCACGTGAAAATTACATGCCAACCATTAAGTGCAAGCCATGTCAATTTCACGTGGCTGACATTTTCTCCCCTTTAGAGCTAAAAAAAAAAGCTTACCTAAATCCAGGTTCCAGAGGTGGGGGTGTCCTCATCTCCCAGCAGGCCTCCATTCCTAGGGCCGGTTTCTTCAGTGGGACAGAGAACACAGATTGTCTGTCCCGTGCAGGGTCCCCCGGCAGCTCACTCCCGGAAACAAGCAGGGGCTTTTTATAACAGCGGAGTAAGATGATGGCAGCTCACTCTGACATTATGAAAAGCTCTTCCCTGCAGCGGGAATGAGCATCGGAATCCAAGAGTGACACAGATCCTCCACCCTACTCCTGGCTTTTGCCGCTCAGTCCCAGTTGAGATCGGAAGTGCGGACAGTTATGCCCTCACGCTATTTAGCTTGCTTTCCTGCTGGACACAGGCTTTTTTGTCTCTTTTGGAGACTCAGAGCCGAGAACAGTCCCATCTTATAGAGGCACCATGTCAGGCCTAAGTGGGCTAGAATATACCAACCAGAATGGCCACTACTAAAAGGATTAAATGTTTCTTCTGCAGCTCCTATGTGCAGCCCCAATACCTTCACACACACCTATGGCGGGAAGCCAGCAATTCCATTCTCCAACGTGGTAGCCGTGGTTTGACCACTTGGATAGGTGCAGGGTGACTTCGCTATGCCAGCTTGTGTCTGAAGGTAAATCGTGGCTTGCGTATAATTATCACCCATTCACTAGGGGCTTATTTTTTTAGATTGTACCAGCATTGTATGGACAATCATTGCGCTCCCTGTTTATCCTGATGCTTGTATTTTGCTAGCAGTGTATGCTTTGTATGCTCAATAAAAATGATTGAAAGAGAAACCCCTGGGGTCGCAAGTAAATGCTTTTTACCGGGAGCTCCTGTGACGCCGAGATCGCAGGCGCTGAAACTGTAGCTGTGCATGCTCACGCGTCCAGCCGTTCATGTCTGAACAGAATTCCAGGGATACAGCCGGCCAGCTGAACCTCATCATGACGGCACCTTTGAGATTAGCTGAAAGCCTCAAAAGTGGCACTGGGTGAGGCTTCGGGGGGGAGGGGGAATACGTTTTCATCTGATTTAATGTTAATCTCTTTGCCAAAATTGTTAGTCTAATTACTGAAATATTAAATTTTAGTGCCTAAACTCTCATTGATAAATACATGTTGATCAAGTGAGAAAAACATAATGAGCCTTATTTATTATATTTTTCGGCAGGCACCAGATGAGTGGCTCACATGAGCCATTATCTGCACCTGCAGCCGGGAGCGAACCAGCGTTATGCCTGCGTTCCCTTTCTCCCTCCCAGCCCTCCTTCCCTCAAAGCTGATGCAGCTGCGACACCTAGTGCCTGCTGGGGGTGCTACAAAGCCGCCACATTCATTAAAAAAAAGGATTCCAGATGCCCTGTGCCTATACTAATCCCTGTTTTAATGTTTTGGGGGGCTGGGAGGAAAAAAGTCCACAATGCATTACAACTTTGTCCAAAAACAATTCCAAACAGCCCCCGGATCCCGTGACACATGCACCAGCAAAAAAAAATTAAAAAATTAACAAAAGTAGCACTGGGCACTCATGCCATTGACGGTGCTGTTGAAAGATAGGACACTACCTGTCACTATCACAGGCGCTGTGGCTTTTTGACTCGATAAATACACCTGACACTCATCTGGCCTTAAGTGGCACTACGTGGCCTTAACGTTTATTAAATAAACCCAAAAGGACAAAATAATATTATTATGCTATAGATGCCTATCAAGTTGCACCCTTTTTCTTCTGTTGTATCACACCAATCTAAACTATTCTCCTTTTAGTACACCTGTCCTCAAATCTGATATTCTGAATCAGCCGTTTTTCTTTAATTCAAGCAAGGTGGCCAAAACAAGCTGTTTATTATTTCGAACTGTGCATGCTCATTTTTAATCATATTGAGAACTGGGCTGCACTGACAAACCTGGACAAAAAGCCACCGAGAAAGCACAAAAACCTATGAGAATAGAACATTCAACTTTATAAATAAGAAAAAGCATTAGTAGTGTCCAAACTCTACTGAAGAAATAAAATCTTAGGAGTTCTGACAATACCAATTCAGTTAGACCCACAAAGATTTCAGATACATGCAGAGGGGGGCAAATAAAACCCTGTAAGCAACTTACAAAACTGCACCAACATCACTAAACATCCTATTTATTTTACACCAAACCGAACTAAACATTAATTTAGTATGATGAGACCAAATGTAAACTGTATAGTTACAACCATAAACAACATCTTTTAAAGTCAGAGAAATACAACACCTCTGCTGCAAAGCATAGAGCATCTCAGATCTCAGAGCACCAATGAAGCAGGGATTTTTTGTAAAAAAAGTATGGCAATATGAAGATGGCAATGGAGGTCAATTTTCATTCACCAACCTGGAGGCTAAACTTCAGTGGTTGTTGGGGAAACAAAATGACAGTGGCCCTCCCGGGCCCCAGTTTGGGGCAGTTCACAGAAGACAGAACAAGAGTTTACAAGAATTCTGTCAAAGTACAGTACTTACCTGGCCCCTGCTCCCATGCTGTGCTCTTCTCTTATACCCATTTCCTTTTAATATGAGATGTCAGCAGGACCAGCATTTTAGCATATTTAGGCAATTTAGTTAAAGGAGAATAACTTCCAAACTGGGTATGCCCTGCTGTGTGAACCCCACACAATCACCCAACAATCACTCCCCTTTCATTTGCTGGCTGCACCCCGGCCTCCCTGAAACTGAGGTGCTTCCGCATCCAGGCATTCAGATAGGCTGAGGGTGGAAGCGAACACCCCAGAATACAGGAAGCCTGTGGATGTGCCCGCTCCTAGCTATCTATGCTGACACTCTGACACTTTAAAAACAGAGATGAGTACACTGCATTATTATGCACTGCATACAGCGCTGATAGGACAAGAGCCTGCACATGTGCCATGGGACCGATGAAGAGTTTGGGTGATCCCTGAGGTTCACCAAGTAGGACATCCCAAATGATTTTCCATCGCAAGTATAATTTTCCATCACAATTCCATCGCAAATATGATTTTCCACCACAATTATAACTTGGTTGCATTGACTATGCTGGAAATGGAGCCATGGGGAAAGCACAAGAATCTTGGGGAATTATAGGTTCTCATTAAACCATGCTACAATCCAAAGAATTCAGGTACAGCCGTGAAAATTTGTTTTAGTGCAAAGCAACCCCACAAGCAACTTAAAAAAACTGCACTAAATGCACTAACCAGCCTCTTTGTTTTGGGTAAAACAGCACTTAAGGAAGCTGCAAAACTTACTTGAATAATTATACCACGATGAGGCCAAAATTGAACATTATGGTCACAGCCATACACCACATATTTATAAAGTAGTCAACAATGTATAAAAAGTACACCATCCATTTGGGGCAATCAAGATTTGGTTTCTGCTTCACAAGATCCTAGAACGGTACTAAAGTGGACCTCCAGTCAAAGAAATCTAAGCTTAGTGAATTAAATAGCTCCCCCGGCAATCAGTAACATATTCTATTTGAGAGGTCTTATAGATTTTATGAATAGCATGTAGATGCTGCACTCCTGAACTGCATGGGAGCAGCCATCTTGCTACACACCTGAAAGCCCTGCTTCTGAAAAAATTGCACTTCCAGCCTACCTGTTGCCAGACCATTTTTTACTATTTTGTGCTACACATGTTCAACTGTGATTTTTGAAGGGATTTCCACCAGAAAATATATTTATTGTTTTTTTCAGCTTGTCTGGGCTTTAACATGAAATATCTTGATTGTCATTTCTTTGTGAATTCTCAATATCTTTGGGTGAAATATGTACAAAACAATAAAAAAATCATGTTTTTATAATTTCTAGTTTTTTTTTTTATATTTTTTTATTTTCAATAAAATTATTTAATATTTTGTGTAAAAGCCCGCTTTCTCCTGAGATTTTGTCACCCTCTGTTGACAGCTCATTTTTTACCATTTTGCATTATGTTTAACTTTTTTGCAGGAAATTCCAGGAAAATTTCATTTTTTTGTGGCAGAGTTAAGGCTTTAACATGAAATGGCTTGTTTGTAATTTCTTCAATGTTTTTTTTTTAAGTTTATGTTAAAAAGTATATATATATATATATATATTAATTGGCATGCTTATTTTTAATGAAACATTGATTTTATTAAAGAAAACCATATTGCATGTGAAAGCCCCATTTCTCCTGATTACAACGGTACCACATATGTGTAGCCCCACTTACTGCCCAGGAGACCCCTAAACTGAAAACTTTATAACATTTACAAATAAAATAAAACTACTATTCAAACCATAAAGGGTTAAAAAATTGGCATGGGCTCCCCCTCTCCTTTTTAGGGGAATTGCTAAGGGTTAAAAACCCTTAAAAATAAAAAAAATGGTGTGGGCTCCCCCCTATGGAGTATAACCGACCCGGAGACCAGCTATGCAGGGCTTGTAGAACAGGGCACAGGGGCCAGCTTCGGTGGCCCCCCGCCCTCCTGGCTACAAGCCATAGACATAGGATCCCTCTCCCCCCAAAAAATGGCATGGGGTCCCCCCCTACCTAGCATAACCAGCATGGAGTCCAGCTTTGGGGGCCCCAAACCCTGCAGGCTACAAGACCCAAACCCTGCAGGCTACAAGCCCACATAGCCATGGCTCTGGGATCTTCTGCCCCACCCAGGCTTTGGAGAGGGGGGTAATGGGGGGGCTGGGGTCAATGGCAAGTCATCCGTGACTTGCCAGCCCCTGAGCATTGTGAACTGGTATAGGGGTCTCATGGGTCCTGTACCAGTTCACAAAGAGTTAAATGTAAAGAAGACATGCACACAGAGAAAAATGTATTCTTTTTTCTTCACTCACCATGATCCTGTGTCTCCCTGGTGATTCTGTCCCACGGTGATTCGATGACAGCTGCCGGGTGATTGGTGAAAGGGGGGAAGGGATCACGGCTGAGCATCGACTGAGACGGGTGCGGGATGATGTCACGGATGATGTCATCCACCCCGCTCACAAAAGTCGGGGCTAGCGGCGAAGACAGATGAAGTGGGGGAGAGAGTTGTAATTACTCATCATTGCTCTGCTCAAAGTAGAGTTCCTACATACATCCCAGTTTGGTGTGGGATGCTGCTGGCACATACTCCCCCCTCTCATGCTCATGTATAAACAAGGCTCTCATCTGTGTAGCAAGATGGCAGCTCCCAGGCAGGCCAGGAGAACAGCATCTGTAAATATATTCCACAACATCTGCATAGGTTTACGCTCTCTCAAATATCTGCCACTGATTGCCAGAGGGAGGCTACATCTACTTTAATATCAGCATACACCACTGAATGTCAGATAATTTTTTTTGACTGAAGGTTTAAAACTTTAAAACTGGCATAGTGGCTTCTTAGAGGCACGCTGCTGAATCCCTAGCATCCCTGGTGGCGTGCACTCCTGCGTCCAGCCCATCTGAATGCAAAAGATTCGGGAGCGTGCGCTCCCCATTGTAGACAATCAAAGCCATATGCCAAAAGGCAAACGACTCTGATTGGACGAAAGCCCATGCATGTGCCTCTGGTCCAGTGCCCTGGGTGTTTCCCACAGTGGGGCATCCCGATTTGGGATGCTCTGGGGGAAAGCCAGCAGGAGGCCCTGGAATCTTTTAGATTCCAAGCCAGCCGCCGGTGGGTTTTGTTCCACTTTAATATCTGGGTCATGGCTGTGCTGGGAAGGGTGTGTCATGGTGAGGCTTCATGATTTATGTCCATGCTCTGCTGTGGTTAGATACAACTGCATAAGCTCTGTGGTTTGCCGTTCTAGCTCAGGCTGAGGGCAACAAGGTATAGAGTAGCTGTTAGACCACTTCTTTGTGTGGTCCTGGCTTTTACCCTGCCCTGTAGGAAATGGAGGAGAGGCACATGGGACAGGCATCAGATGAGCTGCTTGATGCCTTATTATTGTGTTTGGGTTTACAGCCCCTTGAAATCTAGCTTATACTGGGATGCAAGGAAAGGTATTGGGCTATCCCTATGTCTGATGTCAAGGTTGTCTGCTTGATCTTAGCACACAATGTTACGGTTGGTTACTTGAACATAAACAAAATAAAAACATGTTTCAATTATTACATTTGTCATGTATGTACACATGAGCAGGCAGCTAGGACCTCATATAAATTTCAGCCTATTAAACTAGACATCCCTTGACAAGGGTATTGAAATACCAGCACTGAACTAAAGGGTATGGCCAGTCAAACCTTAAAGCGGACCTTCACTCTGAATAAGAGTCTATCTTATATGTTTCCCACACCCTGTACATACAGATTATCCACATTAAAAATCATCCTACCTGCATCTACTGCATGTTATGAGCCTCTAAACATCCAAGATGGCGGCTTATGGAAGCCGCCATCTTATCAGGCAGCCTGCAAACAGGAAGTGCCTCCTGACTGTGCTGCTCTACATTCTGGGACTGCTGACCTTTACCTGACCCCAAGACTGCTCTGTCTGAGCAAAGCACAGCTATAACCCGCCCCCCTGTACCTTATCCCGCTCTTCTCAGTAAGTGTGATGCTTCTGAGTCAAGATGGCGGCGCCCGTATCTTAAATTCCTGAACAGAGTTGTAGCCCAGTGGGGGAAAGAATAATAGGTTAGTGACTAAAAACGTAAAATATATTAATTTTAGATGCTGGGGAACCGTTTTTTAAGAGTTTAGGCTTTTCATTAAATCACACTGAAGGTCCGGTTTAATCAAAGTAATTTGCCTGGCACCTTATATGATACTGTGTCAGTTCCATGCTGTCTACTAGCCTATCTCTAAGAGAGGGGGTGTCAACCGGACACAAAGTTTGAGTGATGCAAACACATTGTGCGCATTGCATTGGAGTGAGCTGGGCTAGTGATTCAGATATAACCAACAGACTGTAAATATTGAATACATTAATGCTTATGTGATTATTGGAGAGCATGCAGTATTGCAATACGCAATTGGGGTTAGAGTGCTACAGTATATCTAACAGAAGAATTTACTTTTGTAACAGCACTTTTTTTCATCATAAAGTACCTCCTGCCTTTCTCCTGACCCCAGTGAGTTGTAGACTGATGGCAGACCAGTTGCCAGACACGCTCTCCCTAACAGGCTCACCGAATGTAATATAGCATTTAACACTTCAACACACATTATATAAAAAGCAGAATTAAATAAAATATTGTAACAATTTATTTTTTGAAAATCCCTAAGCATGCTTTCACAAAAGGAGCTAGATGCAACTAGCATCATGCTCCTGTGATGAATAAAATGTATGCTGGAGCACTGAAGGAGTAAACTGAGCATTTGAGTGGATGCTGCTGGGTGAGGTGCCCTCAATCTGATTTTCTGCACCAGAGTCTGCAGAGGGGAGGGAGAAAGGCCTAGTGGACTGATGGAATACTTGCTTGGGTTTCCCATTTAATAAATGGCATACAACACATGAATGGTTTGAAAACCCCTAGGAGTTTGGTTTAGGCAAGTTCAGCAAACTTTGAGTAAAAGTTTGGTTCAAGTACCCGAACTTCAGCCAAATCCCATTGAAATGGGGACCCAAACTTTGGGGGAGCCTATTCTGCTTCTGGAGGACAGGTACCCCCCACTTCTCACTTACCTAGGCATGGTGGCCCTCCTTTCAAGGGGCCTCCAGAAACAGAACTGGAAAGGGGCAACTAAAAAAAATAATTGCGGAAGTGGTTGCGTGGTGGCGGCTAGTAAGGAGTGTGGAGCACATGCACACTTACCTGCTCCTCGCTCATGGGGCTCCATCTTATTGAAGCCCCAGCCATGGACATTTTGAGAGATTAAAGAACGCCGACCCCAATCGCCGGCTCAGATAAGTGTACATCCGCTGCTTATGTGCTGCACACTCTGCATTAGTTTAAAGCTCACTCCTAACTCACTGCTATGGGATAAATGCTGGATGATGGACTTCTCAGCCCATCAACCAGTTTTTCTGGGTATGGCCGAATGCCAAACTTGTACATGGACTTCAGGAATTTTGAGAACCTAAACTCTCAAAGTTCGGTATGAACCTCAACTTTACAGTTTGGGTTCGCCCGCTTTCTCTAAAGTGGACCTAAACCCTGCCATGCAGGAGGCTTATTAGGATCTACTGGAAGAAGACAAGTGCAGTGACCCCAGACATTAATGTGCACAGGAATCTTTTATGATTGGGGGAGAGCTTACACATATGCCATAGAAATGCGGAACAGAGTAGGATTTGTTGAGATCCTGGGGGTTTCTAAAACCTGGATACCCCTGCAAAGCAGATCAAAACCCGGGAGGGTTGAATTCCTGAGTTTTGGTCCAATTTAATACAGCGTTTCCCATTTACAAACACTTATGGATCAAAACACCTAAAAGTGAGGCAGAATAAAGAGAATTGTGGGAGTGAACTGTCTTAAGGTTCCAGAATACACATCCTCTCTCCATCTGAATGTGGTACTTTGTGTCATATTATGTTACATAACGGCAGATGTTTATGTAGAAATGCAGTATATGAAGGGGAAAGTTTGGTGACACTGCCATCTAGTGGAGAAAGTTGTTAAAGCTTCAATAACCTGGCACATTTCAATAAACTGCCACATTTACTAAATGAAATGTATGGTATCAAGATGCCCTTTTATTGCTTTAGCAGATGTTCAGTAAAGTAAAGCACACTGATGCTTAAACCAACAGATTGACAAGATGGTAGGGGATGCAACTGTATACATTTCTATAGAAAAACAGATAAGTTTTTTGACTCCACTGTACCTGTAATAAACAGGGGCAGCCTCCACCTTGTCCAATAAGAAGGGAGGAACCCACTGGCAATCAAGTATTAACCCAACTGTTTACCAGCAATTAATTACTAATCTACCTTTGTCAATGTCACCAGCAATTATTATCCTCCTCTCCCCCACTCATGGGGTGGCATGTGCCCCTGGCGCAGCAGGTCAGGGCACCAAAAGGGGAACATAAGCAAAGGAGGAGGGCACCATTTCGAATCTTTGCCCCCCAGTGCCAAAAAGCCTAGCTATGCCTCTGACTGCACCAATCAGCTATGAACCTCTTCCCCATCCTAGCCACCATCAAGCATTTATTAACCCCATTCTTCCCCATCATAATTCAAATATTAATGCCATTTCACCCTCCCCCCAGGAATCATCACCTACAATTATTCAAGAGGGACAACACCTATGATTTTCACTTTCATAGAATACATAGAATTTTACACAGTTAGGCATACAAATCTTCAATGCTCCCCCAATTATTAATCAATATTTACCCCCTTTCTCCACCCACCAGCATTCAATTAATATTGTGCTCCCACCAGTAATCTATCATTCATCCCTTCCCTCCTCCACCAGAATTTAAGTATTAATGTCTTCCCCCATCAGCAAGCAACCATCTTAAAGCCCCCCCCCCCCCCCCCCCCCCGTATATAACAAGCCAAAGCATCTGAAAATCTCAGATTTTATGCAAATACCTTATGGATTCTAGGCAAAACAGATTTCTTTGCTTCAACTTCTGGTTAGCTGCTGAGCTGCAAAGAGCTTGTCATGGATTAGTGTCAGGGCGGGCGCCAGGTTTATGGGGGCCCCTGGGCAATAGTGTCTCAGTGTGGTAAGACCCTCCATACATGGTAGTAAAGTTGCATGCAATAAATAATAATAGAAGGAATGAAATTATAGAAGAAATAAGAAATAGGAGGGATTACACAAAGAAAGAAAGAGAAATAAAGAATGGAGTCATAAAAAGGAAACGAAAAAATGAGAAAGGATAGATTAAAGACAGAAACAAAGAATAGATGGAAAATAAAAAAGGAAAAACTAAGATAGAAAGAATGACAGAAAACAAATGTATAGAATAATTGACGGAAAAAAGGAGAATGAATAAATGACAGAACAAAGAAATAATACAAATAATGGCAAAAGAGAGAAAGCAGGAATTTATAGAGATGAAATGGCAGGAAAATAAGAGAAGGAAAGAAAATGAATAGCAGATAGAACAGATGAAAGAATAAAGAAGGACAAAGACTAGAAGGACTGACATAATAAAAAGAAAGTCTCTCCCAATGGCCCTGGCTGCACCTGGCTAACAGCCCCTAGTCCTGGTTACTGCACTGCCCTGCATCCTGCATAGGGGCCTGCCCAGGGTAGAGGGATTGAGGTGGGGCCCTCCCAAGGTGCAGGGCCCCCGGCACCTGCCCAGGTACACGCAGTGCTGACGCCTGCCCTGATCAGTGTAATGAGTTTCCAGCATGCTCTGCTGTGATTAGAGACAGCTGCGGGACAACTGTGACTTGCTGCGCTTGCTTATGCTGAGAGCATCAAGGGACAGAGTAGCTTTAGGACCATTGTTGCATGGTCCTGGAAGCATAAAATGTATAAAGGGCATACATTGGAGCAATGCTATGGCATCTATCCTGCACATCTGAAATAAAAGCGAGGTACATGGGACAGGCATAAGGTCAACTGATTCTCTATCAGCAGGGGAGCAGTAGGGCCAAATGTAATGCAGGAGAGGAACCAAAAATCTGCCTACCATGTTATTCCTAGGAGTTGTGTGCAGCATCAGTTCTGAAAATGTCTTGCAGCACGTGATCCTTCGGTGGGCCGCTAGTAGTGGCAGAGTGGTGCTGCCCAAGCCAGCTGGGCCTTGCCAGT
Source organism: Gastrophryne carolinensis (assembly GCA_027917425.1). Taxonomy (NCBI): domain Eukaryota; kingdom Metazoa; phylum Chordata; class Amphibia; order Anura; family Microhylidae; genus Gastrophryne; species Gastrophryne carolinensis. Next base: position 379,698,391 of record CM051236.1, read on the forward strand.
GGCTGAAGGACCAGAACTGGTGATGGCAGGACCCACTCGCCATAGGTGGGCCCAGGTTGGCAGCAGCAGGTTCCCCCCGGGCCCTTCATACATCAGCACAGAGCACCAGAAGCCATGTTGGATCCACAGGGTGGAACAAAGATGCCAGCATCTTGTTATCTTGTTTCCCCTGCAGCTCTGACTGGCACCTGGGGCTCCTGTCAACAAAGATATCTTCTGTTTTTGGGGGGGGCACTATCAGTGCTAATGTTCTAAAATACAAAAAGACACTTGGCTGTACTCCAGTGGTGACCATCGCTCGATCACCGCGCCGGACGCTACCATCTTCCCCGGGCTGTGTAATGCGTCAGGACCGGAAGCTCCCTACGCCATGCATGCGGCGAGCTTCCAGCCCCGCGGCACTGTGTAGCCCCGGCTGTAACATGTCTTATTCTGAATGATTTAGCATTATTTCTGAAGAAGTTGGGAATAAATTAGGAAGTTATATTACAGTGGGTGCATTTAGTACATCTTACAGAAAACTGCATCATAGGAATTTTATTATTATTTCTATATTAGTTGAAGAGGGTCAGTATTTGTGACTAAGGCCCTTATTTATCAAGGGCTAGCGCCAGGTAGTGTCTGACGAGCGCCAGGTACCGCCAGCTAACGGCGGCTACCGACTCAAGTACGCCCGGCGGCGGTCACAATGACGCATTTATCACGCTAAATGAGGCTAGCGCCGGCGAGAGCGTCAGCTGGCGCGGGATTCATCATGTAGCCGACTGCAAAGAACAGCGCCGCTGCTAATCCCATCACAGCGCCAGGTATGACCTGTCGCTCCCTGGCGATGTCCAATGCATTTCAATGGAGCAATCTTTAATTAATCATAATTAATTCCTATTAATGTTTATTTTTTTTTTTTTAATGTCAAAAATTCTGTGACCACTTCTGCAATGTTAGGATTTTTTTTTAAGGTAAAAAAAAAAAAAAAAAAAATTTGTGCAGAATTGATATTAAAGGTCTGATATTAATGTATTCATATTACAAAATGTTTATAAAAACTTGTATAATTTTACAATCAAAAAATATGGTTGTTTGGGGGTTAAAAACTATTTTACACCCATCGCCGCCAGCGCTCTGGGGTTTAAACAAGGAATTCACAGCGCGAAAAAATTCGGAGCGTGTTTTGTTAATGAATCTGCAGCAAGCCGTTCGCTCTGGCCATTCGCTGTCAGGCGCACCCATACAACGCGGAACCTGTGAAACAGCGACCCCTAAGCCCATATTCAACATTACCGCACACCGACTGAGTCGCTGTCAACAAGCAAACCCCGGCCAAGCACAGCGAATACTAGCTGGCGCTGAGAAAATCACGCTACTGGCGCTCATCTGTCGCTACCTGGCGCTATTAATGAATCGGCCTCTATGTAGTGGGGAGGGTCAACCCCCAGCCAGCCTACCCTTTTCCAGTGATCTCTTTGTTTCTCATACGAGACACCATGGCTGGTATCTGATGAACTGGCTGTCTTCACCTGACAGTGGCAGAATAAATGTAGTGATGAAAAGCTCAGGGTGAGGTAGATATTTTAAAGCAGAGCCACTGGCAGAAGGTTTGGTTGAGGTAAGTATTGGTCCTTTTTAAAGCCAAACTTCAGACAGACAAAAAGACACTTGGCCTAGGGTGAACCTCTTAAAGCAGACCAAAACCACTGTTTTCTTTTACAGGGGCATCCTGATTTTGGATGCACCTGTGTGTGTGAAATCCCATGGTTTGTCCTGTATTCACCTCAATCCGGCAATCCCATGATAAATATGGGGCTCTCTTCCAATCGTGATTCATTCTCATGCATATTAATGCCCAGCAGTGATCATGAGTCATGAATGAATAAATTGGCAGACACCTCCTGGGGCTGCCTCCAGCATTTCAGATATTTGCCTACTATAAGGATAAAGAATTAATATTTATAAATAAAGTTTGGAATGTGTGGGGACATGCCAGGTCTTGACACGCCCGCTCCATTGCAGTGAATGGAGGGGGTGAACTATAGTTCCTTTGACAAATAGAGTGCAGCAATCCATTGTCGGTTGCATGGAGATGGCGGACAATCAGGTTGAATAAGTGGTGCAGGACATTGGATTAGCAGCATCTGCATAATAATTCACCTGTCTAGGCTCCAATGGGGCATGCATGGGCTCTCGTCCAATAGGAACCGCCTGCTGTGACTACGTCATTCGGCAGGTGTGGTGCACACGTTCCCTTCCCAGCCATTCAGATAGGCCAGGGCAGGAGCATGCACATGATCTGGGATGCGGCAGTGCACGTGCTCCCATTCCAGCCAGTCTGAATGGCCTGGACTGGAGTGCGTGAACGACAGCAGGGATGTGTTTTTGGTTTGTTATCCCTTGTATGCAATGAAGGGGCCCTGAGATAATTGTATCCATAATAAAGCAAAAGATGTTCCATAAAGAATTCTGGTGTGCCGGTGGAATTTATTAACAGGAATTCCTGGCAGGGATGTGCGCAGCGGATAAAGGCCTATCATATGCAGTGAGGGACCCCTGTATGGGGGTAAACTATGTGAAACTGAGGCCCTTATTTATGAAGGAATAGCGACAGGTAGCGACTGGTGAGCGGCCGGTAATGACGGGCCCCGCCACGAGAACGCCGGCTCCCCACCACAATCACACATTTATCAAGCCAACCCTGCTTAGCGACTGAGAGAGCGCCATAAAGCCATTTATTCATCATTATTCCAGCCTCAGCCCACAGCGCCAGTGTCCGACCTTGAACAGCGACAGGTATGACCTCTCGCTACCTGGTGCTCTCCAATGCATTTCAATTGAACAATCTTTAAATATTCATAATTAATTGTTATTAACTTTTTTTTTTTTTAATGTGAAAAATTCTGTGACCACTTCTGCCATTTTAGATAATTTTTTTAAGGTAAAAAAAAAATTGTACAGAATTGATATTACAGGTCTGATATTAATGTATTCATATTACTAAATTATTTAAAAAACTTGTTTTTTGGGTTTCCAAAAATATGGTTGTTTGGGGGTTAAAAAACTACTTTTAACCCATCGCCGGCAGCGCTCTGGGTTTACAGCGCGAGAATTTTTTGAGCGTGATTTTTTAATGAATATGGTGGGAGCCGGTCGCTAGGGCCAGTCGCTATCATGCTCTCCCATACAGCGCGGAACCTGTCAAATAGCGACTCCTCACCCAATATTCAACATTACGGCAAACCGAGTCGCTATCAACTACCGAACAACGGCCAAGCACAGCGACTACTAGCGGGCGCTCTGAAAATGCCGCTACAATGTCGCTCAACTGTCGCTACCTGCCGCTATTAATGAATCGGTCTCCCCGTTTCAGGAGAAGGGCATCTAAATGGGGATGCCCCTGTGAAGGATTTTACCTGGCCCTAAAGTATTTTAGACAGGCATTGGTCTACTTGAAAGGTGAGATAAGCAGTGTACACTGCAATGTCAGTTATATTTTTTCAGTGATACATATATTGTTACTTTTCTACAGCATTCAACACATATAATAAAATCAGTTACAATTTTCCTCATTCCTATCCCTCCTAATACCATGGATCAGGCCTCCCCCCATTGAGGGATTATTAGAAAGCTCTCATGTAGGACATTGTAAAGTCCCTTTTTGCTCACCCTGTTTTGCCTTGCCTGTCCCAGTTTTAAAAGGACAGTTCATGCAGGAGTTATCAACCCAAAAACTAAAAAAGGAAAACACAAAAATACCATTTTGTGAAATACTCACCTGTAAAATGGGTATTATAAGTATGTCACACACCCCGCTTCAAGATATCCATAACATGTGGGTAATACCGACCTGAAGTGGGCGTTCCTGCAGAGATGATAGAAAAAAAGAAAGCCCCTCCCTGATCCATAAATACCTGGGACCTCCCACTCATTACCCAGTATATATAAGCAGTAAGGTAAGGGACCAGGAAGAGGCAAATATAAGTCATAACAACGCAAAGTTCACAAAATAAAGGATCCAGAATACAAGAAGGGCGGGTGAAGCGGGGTGTGTGACATACTTATAATACCCATTTTACAGGTGAGTATTTCACAAAATGGTATTATTCTAAGTATGTCACACACCCCGCTTGTCAGGACTATACCAAACACCTGTCTGTCTTAAGCCGATATCCCCCAATCTCCACCGCCACTTCCGCCTATAGACAAGCCCCCGCTTGTGGGAGACACGGGTAATGCCTCTCCCAGTCGGTTGCCCCCAGGACTTAAAAGGCGCAAAGGATAACGGCTTAAGGTGCAGAATGATGTTTGGCAGGGAATCCCGAATGAGGATGCCGGGTGCGAAAGTCCGTAATTCAGGCCGAGGTCAAACCAGGAGGTCACAGGCGAGGTTTCCGAGGGAGATAACGAAGGGGTAGTCGAGGGTAGCCGAGGTCAAGTCCAGGAGGTCACAGGCGAGGTACAGGAGGGTCAGGCAAAAGAGTGGTCAGGCAAAGCAGATGGTCGGGGCAGGCGGCAGGCGAGAATAGTCAAAGTCCAAATCCAAAGTATTCACTAGAGACACAGCAACGCACATCCAGAACCCAGAAGCTATAACGGGCACTGGGATACTGGAGCAGTGCAGCTTTATAGGGAGTACTGGCCAGTGGGGAAAAGGGGCAATGGAGGGAACAAGGGTGATTGGTGCATACAATAAAACAGGAGTGGTCCCAGGAGCTGGACGGCCCAGGCCAGACAGGCCGACCAGTCCCTGGGTCCACTCCTCTGATCGGGTCACGGATTGGATGTTTTTGACACTTGCCCCCGGCGGGCGCGCTGGGGAAAGCGCCGCCGGGAGGCATAAGGAAGACGTGCTCGCGCGCGCGCGCGAGCACGTTGTAGATCGGGCGCGCCCCCGCCGGGAGGGGGAAACGCCGCATCGAGAGGGAGCCTGGCGGGCCCGCGCAGCCGCGCAGAGCGGGCTGCGGCGCGGCCGCCGACACCGTCCCGCGCCGCCGACCCCCGACCCCCACGACAACGCTGAGGAGCCGGCACACCCGGGGACCGTCGGGCCGCAGCCAACCGGGCGCCACCCGACAGCGCGTCGCGGGACCAGGGACGGCGACGAGGTAAGTGCCTAACATTACCCCCCCCCTGAGGAGGGGCCACTGGACCCTCCAAGCTGGGTTTCAAAGGATTCTCTCTATGGAACCTCTTTACCAAATTCTGCGCATGGACCTCTCTGGCCGGAACCCAAGATCTTTCTTCCGGGCCGTATCCCTTCCAGTCAATCAAATATTGAAGAGAGTTTCGAAAAAAGCGGGAATCAAGAACCCGGGCAACCTCAAACTCCTGATGCCCATCAACTAACACAGGACTAGGAGGACTATTAGACTCATGGTTTTTTGCAGGCTTAAGAAGTGAAACGTGAAAGGATTTACAGATTTTCATGGAGGAAGGGAGGGCCAATCGATACGTAACCTGATTAATTTTTCGTGTTATGGGGAAGGGGCCGATAAATTTAGGGCCTAACTTAGCGGAGGGCTGGCGTAAGGCCAAATTCTTGGTGGAAAGCCAAACCCAATCTCCCACCTCATAACCAGAATTGGAAGAACGTTTACGATCTGAAAATTTTTTTTGTTGAAAAACAGCCTTAGTCAGATGTTGCTGGATTTTATTCCATAACCCCGGCCATTTGGAAACCCAGTCATCCAAGGAGGGAACACTAGAGGGTTGATCCGAAAGGGCTGAGAATTTCAGATCTTTGCCATAAACACAATGGAAGGGAGAAACCCCTGTGGAAGAATGTGAAGCGTTGTTTAATGCAAATTCAGCAAACGGCAGGAAGAAGGCCCAATCCGTCTGAGTATCAGCCGTGAAACAACGCAAATACTGTTCTAAAGATTGATTTGTTCTTTCGGTTTGCCCATTCGACTGAGGGTGGAAAGCCGAAGAAAGAGAGACGGTGAAGCCCAGCTTAGCACAGAAAGCCCTCCAAAACCGGGAGACGAATTGGACCCCCCTATCCGAAACAATATCTACCGGGATACCGTGGATTCTAAAAATGTGCGTGATAAAGAGTTGTGCTAAGATTTGAGCTGTGGGAAGCTTTTTTAAAGGGATGAAGTGGGCCATTTTGCTAAAACGGTCCACTACCACCCAAATAACGGTATATCCCTGGGAAGGGGGAAGATCCGTAACGAAATCCATGGCCAAGTGGGTCCACGGAGAGGCAGGAATGGGCAATGGTAGTAGAGGGCCTACAGGGGAGTGTCTTAAAACCTTACTCCGAGCACAGACCTTACAGGCTAGGACAAATTTCTGTGCATCGCTCCTAATGGATGGCCACCAGACTTGGCGGGACAATAAAGCAATAGTTTTCTTTACCCCCGGATGACCCGCTGTTTTGGTTTCGTGAAAATGAGACAAAAAGGCAGTGCGGTAAAGAGAGGGCACAAACTGGACCGAGTCAGGTTTTTCGGGAGGGGCTTCGGCCTGAAACCGAGCTAGATCAGGAAGTTGAGGTTGGATGGCGGCTACCACCAGGGAGTGGGGCAATATGGGCACATCCATCCTTTCGGGAAGGTCAGAGAAAGAAAAACTCCGAGACAGGGCATCAGCTTTAACGTTTTTGGACCCAGGTTTATAGGTTATAGAGAAGTTAAACCGGGAAAAGAATAAGGACCAGCGAGCCTGTCTTGGAGTTAGTCTTTTTGCGGATTGGATGTACTCTAGATTTTTATGGTCCGTAAAGACTGTGACTGGGTACTGAGCCCCCTCTAGCCAGTGCCTCCACTCCTGAAAGGCCAACTTGATAGCCAACAATTCTCGGTTACCGATATCATAATTCCTTTCGGCCGCCGAGAATTTCTTAGAAAAAAAAGCACAAGGATGAAGGCGCTCAGGTGACCCGCGAAATTGAGATAGAACCGCCCCCACAGCAATCTCGGAAGCGTCCACTTCCACAAAAAAGGGCAATTGGCCGTCCGGATGAACCAACACTGGAGCGGAACTAAAGACCCCTTTCAATTTCTCAAAAGCCTGAACAGCTTGAACCGGCCAAACTGACGGGTACCCCCCTTTCTTGGTAAGATTTGTCAACGGGGTTACTAGGGAAGAGAAGTTTTTAATGAACCTCCTGTAAAAATTTGCGAAGCCTAAAAACCTCTGCAGGCCTTTCAGATCCCTGGGTTGCTCCCAATCTAATACTGCCTTCACCTTAGATTGATCCATGGATAGACCAGAATTAGAAATAATGTAGCCGAGAAAAGGAACCTCTGAGACTTCAAACTGGCACTTTTTTAACTTGGCATATAAACAGTTTTCTCTAAGTTTTTGCAAGACCATGCGTACATGTTGGCGATGTTCGACAAGAGACGAGGAGAAAATCAAAATGTCGTCTAAATAGACAACTACAAATCGGCCAAGGTAGTCTCTAAAAATCTCATTTACAAAACTTTGAAAGACCGCGGGGGCATTGCATAACCCAAATGGCATAACTAAATACTCATAATGCCCCTCGAGAGTATTGAAGGCCGTTTTCCACTCATCTCCCTGCCTTATCCTGATAAGGTTGTAAGCGCCCCGGAGATCCAACTTAGAGAAGACTTGGGCCCCAGCCACCTGCGTAAACAGCCCCTCAATAAGGGGTAAGGGATATTTGTTTTTAATAGTTATATTGTTTAGACCCCGATAATCGATACATGGGCGGAGCCCCCCATCCTTCTTCTCGACAAAAAAAAATCCTGCTCCTGCTGGGGAAGAAGATGCCCTGATAAACCCCTTTTCTAGATTTTCTGCAATATATTCCCGCATAGCCTGATTCTCAGCTCGGGTTAAATTAAAAATTCTACCCCTGGGAGGCATGGTACCAGGAAGGAGTTCAATGGGGCAATCCCACGGTCTATGGGGAGGAAGTTTGTCTGCCGCCTTTTCAGAGAAGACGTCAGCAAATTCTAGGTATGGAGTGGGAACTCTAGTTGGAGATAATTGCGTGACCCGAACCGGAAGTTCCAAACAAGTCTGAAAGCATTGACGCCCCCACTTCATAATTTGTCCCGAGGCCCAGTCAATTTGGGGATTGTGCTCCTGTAACCAAGGCAATCCCAAAATTAAAGGGGTGCTAGGCATACTCAGGACTAGAAAACTGATAACTTCAGAATGATTAGCTCCCACCTTAAAATGTATAGGAGGGGTTCTAAACTGTACTAACCCCCCTGCAACAGGTGTGCCATCGATGGCTGAAACTCGGATGGGTGTGGACAAGGACTGGAGCATAATTCCTAAACTCTGGGCTAGCTCAGCGTCAAGGAAGTTCCCTGCTGCTCCAGAGTCTAAGAGAGCCTTTAAATTCAAATATTTACAATTAACTTTAAGCTGCACCGGGATAAGAACTGGTGACGATACATGAGGTGATACCTTACAGCCTAGGAGGGCCCCCTCGAAACCCCCTAGGCTCTGAAGTTTCCCGACGGCTTCTTTGGGCACAGTCTGACCATGTGACCAGTTCCGCCACAGTACAGACACAGCCCCTCGGATAAGCGCCGACGTCTTTCAACTTCAGTGAGTTTTGTGGCACCCAGTTGCATCGGTTCTTCAGCTGGTTGCGCTACTGGGGCCTCAGGTCTTAGAACTGACTCGGAATGTGACCCTTTCTCAAGGCGTCTTTCCCGAAGACGACGGTCAATGCGAATGGCGAGGTGCATTAACTCGTCTAGGGTCTGAGGTTCCGGATAGTTCACCAATGTATCCTTAATGGAATCGGCCAACCCAAGCCGGAATTGGCCGCAGAGGGCAGGATTATTCCAGCGTGAGTCCACTGCCCAGCGCCGGAATTCTGAGCAGTAGTCTTCGGCTGGACGGCGTCCCTGGCGAAGAGTACGTAGTTTAGCGTCAGCCGTTGCCCCTTTATCGGGGTCGTCATACAGAACTTCCATCGCGGAAAAGAAGCTGTCCACGGAGAGACGAGCCGGGTCCTGAGATGATAAGCTGAAGGCCCAAGATTGTGGATCCCCTTGAAGAAGAGAGATGATCAGCCCAACCCGCTGCTCTTGAGACCCCGCAGAGACAGGCCGAAGCTGGAAATATAATTTGCAGGAGTCCCGGAAGTTGGCAAACCTTGCTCTGTCGCCATGAAATTTTTCCGGAAGTGGAATTTTGGGTTCCACAGCGGCTGCGGCCGGAGTCCCCTGAGGACTGGGGACCATAGGAGCAGGACGGTTCTCCTGGGCCGCAACCCGGTGAGCCAGGTGCTCTACAGCCGCAGTTAAGGCTTGTACCTGTTCCAGGATTTGGTCCATTCTTTCTGGCCCGTTATAATGTCAGGACTATACCAAACACCTGTCTGTCTTAAGCCGATATCCCCCAATCTCCACCGCCACTTCCGCCTATAGACAAGCCCCCGCTTGTGGGAGACACGGGTAATGCCTCTCCCAGTCGGTTGCCCCCAGGACTTAAAAGGCGCAAAGGATAACGGCTTAAGGTGCAGAATGATGTTTGGCAGGGAATCCCGAATGAGGATGCCGGGTGCGAAAGTCCGTAATTCAGGCCGAGGTCAAACCAGGAGGTCACAGGCGAGGTTTCCGAGGGAGATAACGAAGGGGTAGTCGAGGGTAGCCGAGGTCAAGTCCAGGAGGTCACAGGCGAGGTACAGGAGGGTCAGGCAAAAGAGTGGTCAGGCAAAGCAGATGGTCGGGGCAGGCGGCAGGCGAGAATAGTCAAAGTCCAAATCCAAAGTATTCACTAGAGACACAGCAACGCACATCCAGAACCCAGAAGCTATAACGGGCACTGGGATACTGGAGCAGTGCAGCTTTATAGGGAGTACTGGCCAGTGGGGAAAAGGGGCAATGGAGGGAACAAGGGTGATTGGTGCATACAATAAAACAGGAGTGGTCCCAGGAGCTGGACGGCCCAGGCCAGACAGGCCGACCAGTCCCTGGGTCCACTCCTCTGATCGGGTCACGGATTGGATGTTTTTGACACTTGCCCCCGGCGGGCGCGCTGGGGAAAGCGCCGCCGGGAGGCATAAGGAAGACGTGCTCGCGCGCGCGCGCGCGAGCACGTTGTAGATCGGGCGCGCCCCCGCCGGGAGGGGGAAACGCCGCATCGAGAGGGAGCCTGGCGGGCCCGCGCAGCCGCGCAGAGCGGGCTGCGGCGCGGCCGCCGACACCGTCCCGCGCCGCCGACCCCCGACCCCCACGACAACGCTGAGGAGCCGGCACACCCGGGGACCGTCGGGCCGCAGCCAACCGGGCGCCACCCGACAGCGCGTCGCGGGACCAGGGACGGCGACGAGGTAAGTGCCTAACACCGCTTCAAGATATCCATAACATGTGGGACATCCAATAGCAGTGTCCATAAAAAGGGCGGGGATCCAAAAACAAGGCAACAATGCACAACTTAAACCACAACAGCTTGTAGAACTTTGCGGCCAAAAACAGCATCCGCTGAGGCCCGAACATCAACCTTGTAAAACTTGGAAAAAGTGTGAACAGAGGACCAAGTAGCGGCCTTACAAACTTGCTCAACAGAGGCCTGGTGCTGGAAAGCCCAGGACGCTCCAACCGCACGAGTAGAATGAGCAGTAACACGAAAAGGGGGACTCCTCCCCTTGGCAGAATAGGCCCCAATGATGGCCTGACGAATCCATTTACCAATGGAAGATTTGGCAGGAGCCAAACCTTTCCTAGGCCCAAAAGGCACCACAAAAAAAGCATCCGTCTTACGAAAGGAAGACGTAACCACCAGATAATATTTCACAACACAAACCACATCCAAGGAATGCAGCGCCCTTTCCTTGTCGTTGCTGGGATTAGGACATAGAGAAGGCAGAACAATGTCCTGATTCAGATGAAAAGCAGAGACCACCTTAGGAAGAAAATCCGGCTTGAAACGAAAGACAACCTTATCCTGATGCCTTTCGAAGTACGGAGCTTTAATGGATAAAGCTGCCAACTCAGAAACACGCCTAACAGAAGTGATGGCCACCAAAAAGGCCACCTTTTGGGTAAGTGAAGACAAAGCAATCTCATTCAAGGGCTCAAACTGGGGACCCTGAAGAGCAGAAAGAACCAGGTTCAAATCCCAAACTGGAACAAAGGGCTTCCTAGGAGGCCGAACATGCGTAACCCCTTGGAAAAAGGTCTTGACTAAGGGATGAAGAGCAAAGGACCTTTGAAAGAACACTGCCAGGGCAGAAACCTGCCCCTTCAAGGTACTAAGTTGAAGCCCCAAATCCAGACCATGTTGAAGAAACTCCAGGATTCTGGAAATGGAAAACTCCCGACAAGAGAAAGACCTACTTTCACACCAGTCAATATAGGACCTCCAAGTCCTATAGTAAATAGTAGAGGAAGAGCGCTTCCTGGCGCTAATAAGAGTCTGAACCACCGCGTCAGAAAGACCTTCTTCCTTCAAGATGGCGGTTTCAGCAGCCACGCCGTCAAAGCCAGCGAAGGTAAATTGGGATAGCGCAGCCGACGATGGTGAGCAGGTCCGGCAGAAGAGGCAGAACGAACTGATCCTCTGCCAGTCTTACCAGGTCTGCGAACCAAACCTGCCTTGGCCACCTTGGTGCCACTAGAATAGCCGACGCGCCCTCCAGAGTCAGCTTGCGCACCACTCTGGCTACCATTGGAAACGGAGGGAACAGGTAAAGAAACCCCAGATCCCTCCAGTTCAGAGACATGGCATCCACTGCCAGAGCCAGAGGATCCTGTGAGAGAGACACAAAGACTGGAAGCTTGTGATTGTGACGAGAGGCAAAGAGGTCCACCGCTGGGAACCCCCACCTGAGACATATCGAACGAAACACCGTGGGACTGAGAGACCACTCCCCCTGACGAGAGGAGGCTCTGCTCAGCAAGTCCGCCTCCGTGTTCTCCACTCCCGGAATGTAGACTGCTGAGATACACGGGACGTGACTCTCCGCCCAGTCCAGAATCAAAGACACTTCCCTGAGGGCACTCCTGCTGCGAGTCCCCCCTTGGTGATTGATGTAAGCAACCGCCGTCCTGTTGTCCGACCGGACCTGAACTGGCAGGCCTCTCAACTGATGAGTCAAGCGAAACAGAACCAACCTGATGGCTCTCAACTCCAGAACATTGATGGGCTCGTGAGCCTCCTGCGGGCCCCACAGACCCTGAAACTGGAGGTCCTTCCAAACACCCCCCCAACCTGACAGACTGGCATCCGTGGTGACTGTTTCCCAACACGGAGCCAGAAAAGATCTGCCCTTCGACAGATTGACCGACCCCAGCCACCATTGCAGGGATCGACGAACTCGGGGGGTCATCAGGAAGGACTTATCCAACGATAGAGGAGACTTGTCCCAAACCTTCAACAGATGAAGCTGAAGCGTCCTTGTATGAAACTGCGCAAAGGGAACTGCCTCGAAAGAGGCCACCATTAACCCCACCAGCCTCATCCCTAGCCGGATGGCCGGACGAGGGGCCGACAAGAGAAGCCGAGCTAATTCCTGAATCAAAAGAATCTTGGCCTGGGGCAGAAATACCCTGGCCTGCGAAGTGTCCAGAGACATTCCCAGAAAGGTCACTACTCTGGACGGAGAGAGAGAAGACTTGGGGTGGTTGACCACCCAACCGAACCTCTCCAGGGTGGACACCACCATTCTGGTGTCCAACTCCACTTGGTTGAAAGAAGAGGCCATGATCAGAAGATCGTCCAAATAGGGCACAATGCGGATACCCTGAACCCTTAGCAGAGCCATCACCCCCGCTAGCACCTTGGTGAACACCCGAGGGGCCGAGGTGAGGCCGAAAGGGAGTGCTACAAACTGAAAATGCCGATCCTCCACCACGAACCTGAGAAACCTCTGGTGTGCTGGAAAAATTGGAATGTGTAGATAAGCATCCTTGATGTCTATGGACGTCAGAAAGTCTCCCTGACGAAGAGAGTGAATGGCCGAACGAAGCGTTTCCATGCGGAATTTCCGTGGCCGGATGAACCTGTTGAGAAACTTCAGATCCAAGATGGGTCGGACCGATCCGTCCTTCTTGGGTACCGTGAACAGATTGGAATAAAAACCCCTGCCCTGATCCGAAGGGGGCACTGGGCAAATGACAGCCATATCCAGAAGGTTCTGTACTGCCAACAGGAGCCCCTGCGCCGCTAGAGGTTCCGAAGGCATCCGAGACCTGAAAAATCTGGAAGGGGGGCGGAGCTCGAACTCCAGCTTGTAACCGGAAGACACCACTTCCCGGATCCATCTGTCCGAGACCTCTTGATCCCAGATCTGGGAGAAGTGTCGCAGCCATCCCCCCACCCGCATGGGTGAGGGCGCCCCCTCATTGCTGAGCCGGCTTGGCAGCCGGCTTGGGCTTAGAGCCCCAACTGTATCCTGGACGGGCACGTCCTCTGCCCCTGCTGCCAGAATCTCCTCTGGAAGAGGGGAATGCAAATCCCCTGCCAGAGCTGGCCCCACGAAAGGAGGGGGTAAAGGAAGGCGCCCCTCGAAAGGGGCGGCGTTGTTTCTTGCGTTGGGGTAACCTACCACCCTTGGTAACGGAGTCCAATGTCTCTCCAAAAAGCCGTAATCCAACAAAAGGCAGAGCCGTTAGCGACTTCTTGGACATAAAATCTGCTGCCCACTGGCGCAGCCAAACCGAGCGCCGAATAGTGACCAGCAGAGCCGATGTCCTACCACACATCATCAAAGTGTCATCCAGGGCTGTTAACACAAAGGATAAAAACAACTCACACCGCTTAAGGCTAAGGAACTCAGGACTAGCAGGACGCAGCCCGGAAGAAGTCAACAGGTCCTTGACCACGGACCTGGCAGCCAACACCATTAGAGCCGAGGCGCACACGGGCCGCATGGCTGACCCAACACTAGCGAAACCATGACAAGCCATCTGGTCAATACGTTTATCCTCTCCATCCTTGAGAATGGAACAATCAGGTCTATTTAAAACCGAGGAATTGGACAACCCCAACACCGGGGCATCCACCTCGGGGGGAGATGCCCAGCGCTTAATCGCCTCCGAAGGAAAAGGATATTTCCTATCCCACCCCTGAGGGATGCCAGGGAGCCGAGCCGGCCTGTCCCATTCCTTAGCAATGATTTTGTCAAAATGCCGTTGTGTAGGGAATTCCAAGCGCGGCCTGGATTCCTCAAACAATTCACCCTTCTGCTGTGACACCTCCTCAGGAGGAGAAATATTCAGAACCTCTAACATAAGAGCCAGAGCATGAGGAGTATCGGAGGATCTCCCCAATTCACCAAGCTCAGGATCAGCACCAAAGGACTGCTCATCGTCCGAAATATCAGAATCCTCATAAACTTCCCCTTCCTCTAGCGGGGAATAATCAGACCAATCCAGATTATTAACATCCTCCTGGTCCTCCACCAGCGGAGCCAGCGACAAATGCTTTCTCTTAGTCGGGGCCTTACGGGCAACCGAGCTGGAGATAATTTTTTCAAGGTTAGCCAATCTTGCACACATCTCAGATTGCAGCTCCCGGTCCATGACAACGTCACATGGGTTGCGTGTCAAGGTGGGAGGAGGAGATGAAGCGACCGGCGGTGCAGACCCAGACGCCTGGGGTTCGGACTGCCGTGTAATAGTCTGCTGTGCACATGGAATACACAGAAGTACATCGTCCCCAGAAATGGACACCCCACACAACATACACTTTCGGGGATGCCCCGAGGGGGCCCCGAGCCCAGTATCCGGGGATGCCTCCATTAGGTGAACTTTTATAGGTATAGTCGCAATGACCCAGGGAATTACGTCACTAGACAACCCGGGATACCCCTTTAATGTCCCGAGTGGGAGGATTTATGGACAATAATGAACCCAGTGATTAAGGATCGGGAGAGACCCCCTAATGCTAATGGAGAACCTCCTGAACCACCACCTGGAAGACAGAAAGGAAGGGCTAATAAGACAAATGAAGCACAGACACTCTTACATACAGAGGATGAGCAAAAAAGGGAGATGGCCAGAGGCCACTTACAGAACCGACAGCCTGTAATGGAGACCGTGAGGTAATCCACCGGAGTTTGCAGCTAGAAGGGTAGAAGGGGGCGTGGTCAGCGCGGGACGCGCGGGACGCCGTAGTAACGCCCCCTTCCCCTCTCTCACACAGGCAGAGCTCCGCAGCAGCGCCAGAGAAGGATGGGGGCGGGCAGCGGTGACGCGCCGCCGCACCAGCCCCGCCCCCCCAGTCAAGTGTGAAGACGGAGTCTCAGAATCACCTCACAGAAAAAAAGGCGCCAAGAGCCGGCCGGCGCCGCAGTGTGAAGTGCGGCCGCCGCGCCCGGCTCAGAATAAGACACAGGCACACACACATTAAAACAAGTGAAACAGGAGGTACGAGCCCCGGCCCCGCACCGACTGTCCGGACCCGCCCCCCCCCCCTCCAGAAGGACAGTATACATGGCGTGAGGTAAATACCTCCCTCTCATATAGGGTCTCACGGTGGAGCATAGCTCCTGAGCACGTAAGGTGCCGATATACCCTCGCCTGGACCCTCAGCCGAGGCTGGGAGGCATATGGATTTCTGGGGAGAAAAAGGTCCAAACGGAAATAAATGAATAGTGGGCCGGGAGTCATCCCGGCTACCTGAAATCCCCCTGTGCAAGGAGGAGCCATCATCTTCTGACTTGCTCGCCGTCTGCAGAGATGGAAAACTGGGTAATGAGTGGGAGGTCCCAGGTATTTATGGATCAGGGAGGGGCTTTCTTTTTTGCTATCATCTCTGCAGGAACGCCCACTTCAGGTCGGTATTACCCACATGTTATGGATATCTTGAAGCGGGGTGTGTGACATACTTAGAATAAACAGTTCATTAAATAAAGTTAAATACTTTTGGGGGAGCTCTCTCGGATGCCGCTCCATGTCACAATATTCACTGCCATGTTAAACCATGTTTTTTTTAAGTCCACCAATTAATTATTTCTGGTTGGCATACCATGAGCATATATAAGTGAATTATATATACTTTAAGTGGACCAAAACTGGCCTTGGAGTCTATGAGTCTCCAGGGCTGGCTGATTCCCTCCCCCGGGGCATCCCAAACTGGCATGTCCCACTCTGTGAATCCCACTAAGTCCCCCTGCAAAGCGTTGCCTTCCGATGAACTCACAGCCAAAGGATGCGACGACGAGCACACACAGCTGAAGAACGCAAATGATTCCGGATGCCGCCAATGTGTACAGCTGGGGATTCCATTCAGCTTCTCCAGCCACACATTATTATTTACAGACAGATATGCTGATTAGATTAGATATTAGGTGATCTTGGGGCTTTCACAGAGCAGGGCATCCCTAATTGATATGCCCCCAGGGATGAGGACATATTTTAGACTCTGGGGGGGGGGGGGGGGGTGCTGTTCTTCTTTACTAGTCAGATTGTAATGTGGGTGGGCAACACAACTCTACATTTAACAATCACAATGTAAGGTGATCTGCCATCTCACACAATTTAATTCTAAAGTCTAATAGTGATTGTGCAACACTTACCTTACCCTCTGATTAGAGGGTATACAACATTAGATTGTAAATTATAATCTCATGTTGCTCTGTCTCGAATCTGATTGTAAGGTAAGTGGTCACAATCAGCATTACATACTGGTTGCACAATGTCATGTTCCAACACGCACAGCATCCATAGTTCTCATTAAAGTGGACCAACACCCTGCCTGATCAGCCCGTGAATCTATAAGATTCCCAGGCCGTTCAGATCCCTCCCCGTGGGGCATCTAAAATCGGGATGCCCCGCTGTGTGAAACCCCCCAGGACGCCCCACTCACCTTACCTTACTCCCGGTCCAACGCATGCGCAGGCCGCGGCCGCATCTCGCGCTTCTCTCTAGCAGGGCGCGTGCCCGCAGGGGACCAAAACCTAGGATAGTGAAAATCCTGGGTTATGGTCCACTTTAAATGATATTTATCATCTTATCTCTGCAACAGCTGAGGTTCTCCATTCAAAAGTAACAATTTCTTCACAGTAATGTAACAGTATTTCTTATCAGCAGTGACTGTTACATTGTATGGTGGCTTTACACATGTAATCATTTCTTCTGCACTAGAGGGAGAAGCCAGCTGATCTCTTAGAGAATATAAATGTCAATAGCTACAGGATGTGTGTAACAGTATATCTGACGCCTATATTGTGTCTTAATGTGACTTGTGGTCAGATAGAAAAAGAAATCAAAGAGCAGATGATGCACAGGGGTGGGTATTGTTAAATATAATTTGATCATTTTTTTTTGGTGGTGTGTTTATTTACTTTTACTGCTTGTAAACTGGTAAGGGGTCCAAGGGACCTCTATATTAGTTCAAAGGTTTGGGGGTGCCTGTCTGATTACCCACACCCCCATCGGCTGGAGGGGGGTTGCAGAAGAGCCAACTGCGCATTGGCATTGGAGCATCACATCTGTGCCCAAGGGCATAGGGACTGGTGACCTACAGTGCTGGAGTCCAGAAATTTAACCTATAAGCCTTGGGATCCCAGTCCCTGGGATCCCAGGTTGGTGCATCAGGTTGGTAACCTGATGTGTGCACAAAGGGTTTCTGAGCCCTGAGAAAAGGCTTTGCAATGTAAACACTGACTTTGCATGTTTTCATTCTTTTAATGCCGGCATTTACCAACTTAAAATGTTTGCTGAATTGCACTGTGCCTTATCTGATGTCATTTTTTTCCTCTGGCCCAAAAAGTGAGTACCGTATATACTCGAGTATAAGCCGAGTTTTTCAGCCCACTTTTTGGGCTGAAAAAAGCCGCCTCGGTTTATACTCGAGTCCAGGGGCGGACTGCCAGGGAAGGCCGCAACCCTGAACCCAACAGATGCTGGAGTGTGAGGGGCGGCCGCTGCGGGTCCCTGCTGTACCCGCTGCTGCTGCCGCCGCCGCTCTCATACACTCAAACACGCACACACATTCACACACTGACCGGCACTTCCAGGCTGCTGCGCGCTGGTCGTCAATGGGCGGCTTGTTTTCATTGGACGCCGGCCATATGGGGCACGCCCACCGACGACCAGCGCGCAACAGCCAGGAAGTGCTGGTGTGTGTATGAGAACGGCGGCGGCTGGCGGCTGCCAGGCGGAGCTGAATGGAGGGTGTTGTGTGCCGAGCGACCGGCAGGAGGAGGAGGGGAGGGGGACCCCGCTGCCCCTCTGCAGGGTAACCTCGACCAAACCCTGACCCCCGACACCTGCGTGTCTGAGAGCGGCGGCAGCAGCAGGTACCCACAGTGTGTGTGTGTGTGTGTGTGTGTGTGTCTCTTTCTGTGTGTGTGTCTCTTTCTGTGTGTGTGTCCCTTTCTGTGTGTGTGTGTGTGTGTCTCTCTTTCTGTGTGCCAACTCCAATTCCAATTGAAAAAAGCCGCCTCGGCTTATACTCGAGTCAATAACTTGTTCCATTTTTTTGTGGTAAAATTAGGTGCCTCGGCTTATATTCGGGTCGACCTATACTCGAGTATATACGGTAAGTATTCTTCTAATTGTGCAGCTTAAATTTGAAACAAAAACAGATTTAGGAATATAATGGCATTGCCTAATGGAAAAATTACAAAACAATGGTATTGTGATTAATTGACAGCAGTTCACTCTTCAGCTTGTGTAAAAATCTCCCGAGGATGTATATTCCTAACCTACTTGCCTTGTATTACTATAGGAAAAGAGGCACAGGGGAAAGCAGACATGCGATGCGAGCATATCCCTGTGCAATTAAGCAGCTATTTGTCACACTACATCCAATCAGTGGTCCTTTGGGCCCTGGGTATAGCAGACAAAATGCTAAGAATCCAGCAGTACACTGAAATACTAAATATTATGTTGCTATTTATTCACACTGATGCAATCGGAGTTAGCTAATCTGATCTCATGTACTTTACATTTTGTACTAAAAACATGAACAGCCCTGTGTGGCAAATGTAAAAATGTATATTTATTTTAGGTCCAGCGTTTCCAAGTCACCTTTACCCCCTCCCCAGCATAGTTTACTTTGATGAAGTCTGACAACACTTTTCTAATATACAGAAGTGGCAGGAATCTCTTCCCCAGTTCCATCACAGTGTGTGCAGCTTACACATTGTTTTCTATTCACAAATACTGTACTCCTTATTCTCTTTGTGTGTCCACAACTGCAGCAGGTTCAATTCAGCAGCGGGCGCAGAAAGTTTGCATTTTTACTGTCAATAAAAGCTTTTTTTGCTTCCAAATAACTCAAAGGTATATGAAGTCAGGTAATGTGTTTTGTTTAATTTTTGTATGTAGTTTTTGCATATATTTAGGAGTACACTTTCTATTCCTGCAAAAGGCTTGCGGGATTCTAAATTGCAATTTAAATTTCATTAAAATTAAAGTTCAAAAACATGTGCCCTCCTCTCTGAGCCAACAAGCTTGGCACACCAGAAATAGAGGCTGGCCATCCAGGGCTCAGAGGCTCTGCCAGTTCACCAGCCCTTATGCCATTTGGCATGGGTCTGGTGCTCTTCCAGGGATGCCGGAGCACCGGGCTCTTCAGCAGCTTCCCCTGGCCAATGGGAATGTGGGTAATGGGTTATGGGCAAGGCAACTGCTGCCAATTACTAATATAATAATAAAATAATAACCATACTCACTCCTCTGTGCCTTCCATCCTCCATTGGGTGGCAACTTCTCTTTAGCAGGGGGAGGCGAGCTGTTATACTACAGAGCCAGACTCACACCCATGTGACTTTTATGATACTGCAGAAAATCCCCTCCATGCCCTTACCCTCTAGTGATGCAGCTCCACTAGCAGCCGGCATTACCCCTGGCTGGATGCAAGGACAGAAGGACAGGGGACCTTTGTCCTTCTAAACAAAAGATACAGACAGAATGACTACTTCAGCCACCACCACCAGGATCAGAAGATACCACCTGCCTGACCAGGAGAGAGCCCCAACCGCGAGGCCAGCAGAAAGCATGTCATCTAGTGGCGTACAAATTAAAGACATGGCCAGTTGAGTATTGTTACATTTAGTTTATTAACCTGGCACAATTTCAGTTTGTTATAAAACTAAACTACTAAAATTAAATACAGGGGCTTAGGAAAGACATTATTCCCAGTTTAAACCAGGTGTAAAATACTTAATTATTACCTGAAGCTCTTGATTTCTTTTCAGTAAAAAAAAACAGGAGAGATAGCTCTTTACTACAATGTTATAAATAATAATATGTCATCTCACAAGTATACAGACTAAGGAACATCCATTCTTGCCTGTGTTACGTCTTTCCCAATTGGTAACGTCTGATGTGTGCATAGGAGAGCAAAGTTAGGTTCCAACATAAAAGGAAGAATTGTAAATCATAAACAAGTCGTGGTCAAGTTCAAGACAATTTAAATATGACCTCAGACTTCAAGGGAAGTTCTTAGAGATTGTACCATACAGTGACATATTGGTACCTGAGGCCACATAATTACGCTCAGCTTGGTCAATGTATGGTCTTGTTAATTGGCACCAGAGATTAACAATGCTGTATAGCCAATAAATGCCAGGTCATATGGGAAAAGATGAAAGGGTTACTTTATTATAAAGAAGAGAGTACATATAGATGATGAGCCTGATTTATCAAGCGTCAGGGTCTATTAATACACTCAGTGCCAATATTTTGCCACAGCGGCAATCGGTGTACGATTTAACAAACAAAAAATCACTGGCGCCATAAAGCTTACAGTGCATGGTGGTGCTGTAGGTTAAGGTCCCATAGGGCACAATGAGCAGAACTGTTGCTATGGTACACATTCCTCTGTGTCAGAGCTACCTGCTGTTCATTCATTATGTTTGATTAATGTCTATTGACTTGCATTGAGTTTATCCCATAGTGTTCCATTAGGCATTGCCATTTAGCAACACTTTAATTTCAGCCTTGTTCAGGTTATTTAGTCTCTATACTCAATCTGTGTATCATTATCAGATTGTTACTGTCTTATCAGCTTTAGCTAGAGCAACATCTCTGGCCTGACTACCCAATGTGCTTTGTGTGTAGCCCACCCCTTCTTCTGGAAAATAGCCATCGTTGCAGCACACAGTACAGCTAGTAAGTCCAATGCCCTTTTTATACCATCCTCCTGTTTAGAGTGATTTTTTTCCTGCACATAGCTGTGCAGCAGTTTGGACATATATTAGGACCTGTTCCCCCCATGCTCCATTCCTTTATGTTGTGTTTCCTGTCCCTATTACTGTTATATGCAGCTGTTATTAATTATCTCATAAGTTATGTATATGAAGAAAGGTAATGTATCTGCAAGCATATTAAGTACTGTCATTTGTTTTGTCCCCAGTTCTTCCTACCCCTTGAATAAAAGTCTAAATTTGTGAGGGGGAATTAGCTGGCTGCCACTGCGCTCTTCCATCCGCAAAGGGTGGCAGAACTAGTGTATTGGACTGTTTCATGCTTATAACTTGCATCATAACGTGTCAATGATGTAAATATAGGACCTAAAGGTGATTTTATTTTTTTCTTGTAAAATAGTTTTTCATGGCTTCTTTTGCTTACCAATGTATAATGTGGAAAACTACTAAGACGCAGCCTAAGCGCACCTAAAGTTTGTCCCCTTTGTCCTTAAATATAAAGCATTCAATTCAGGGGATGCTAGTTAAAAATGTGGGTTTGGGTCCACTTTAAGGTCCATAGATATAGATACTATATACCAAGTTCCCAATAATTATACTTTAGCTGCTTTTTCTAAATGACAGTCATCAACCATTAGATTATCAATCAAATGTTATTGAACAAACCTCCCAATGGGATTCTAAAGGTTATTTTCTCAAATTAAAATGCTCAAAATGCTATTTTCCAAATTATTATTCACAACCTGAGTTTAAATCCATTTTAATGGCTGTAAAATGAATTTGTAGCATTACAAGTTCAATGCTATTTCAACTTCTTGAAGCAGATCTCTAGTCAAAAAAGTAAAGTTTTTAGTAAATCCCCCCCCGAAATTTAGTGACATATGCTGTTTAAGAGGCACATGCAGGTGGACTATATTTACAGATGCTGTGCTACTGGACTGCATTGGCCATCCTGATGCACACGTGGGAGCCCTGCTTACACATGAGCATGGGGGGCAGCAGCCCAAATCAAACTGAGCAGTATATGCATCAGAGAAATGGGGCAGCATCCCTGTCATGCTGCACATACACACACTGAATCAACAGCTGGTGGGGGATATGAATACTGTGTGTGTGAGGAAAGCAATACAACTATGTACCTTTATAGGTCAGCAGTGCAGAGTATTTAAACTGTTGAAACAACATTTCTATGAACTCTGTGCCCTGAGCAGAGCAATTTCTAAGTCATTATAGCTGATGGCTTTTTACTTATAGCTAGTGATAAGGAATGACTACACACAGAGTCAACAGGCCAAGTTACATGGTAGCAAAGAGCTCTTCTTTTATATAAACGATTCTTACATCGAATAAACTTTTGCATATTTGAAGATTTGCTGCTTGAATTTCTTAGAAAGATGTCAGAATAGCCTCCCAGAGCTATTGTTTGATATAAACTGACTTCCACCAACATAAATCCTATGCTGCAGGATACGCCAAAGGTTCTCAACAGTATTAGTTTGGGGTGACCTCTACACCCCCTGCCAAAAAGCCCAACAGAGACTCACTATTGCACTCAAACAATCAATTTATAAATCCATTTTATTGTAGCATATTGTTTAAAACCAATTTAAAAACAATTTTACTGAACCATATGCATGGTAAGCCACCAGGGGGCGCACTCCCTCATTAACAATACAATCTCATATACATATAAGTAATTTCAAAGTGATTCTGTGCTAATCTATCAATAAATTCATATATATACAATTATTCTAAAACTTAATATACAATTCACAATTAATTTCCTCACCCTAATAAAGTGCCAGTGCTTCCATCACAAATAATCCCTTGTGCAAAATATTTAAACCCATTCACAGAGAGCAAGGGCACACAGACAACAAACAAGTGCTTACTGTTAGTATGGTGACAGGCAGGCCCCCCTCAGGCGCAGACCAACGCGTTTCGAGCCCCCTATGGGCTCTTGCTCACGGTCAGTATGTGTTGTCTGTGTGCCCTTGCTCTCTGTGAATGGGTTTAAATATTTTGTTTTTAAATTGGTTTTAAACAATATGCTACAATAAAATGGATTTATAAATTGATTGTTTGAGTGCAATAGTGAGTCTCTGTTGGGCTTTTTGGCAGGGGGTGTAGAGGTCACCCCAAACTAATACATTTGGTTTTTGGGAATTAACCCACAGAGCAGTGCACCTATAGAAATATTTACTGGTGCTGCCCACATTTCTTATCCGTAGCCCAAACGGATGTTTATTAAAGGTTCTCAACAGGGTTGAGGATAGGAAAGGATGGTGACTACATCATAAGTTTTGCTCTTTTATACATATAGTAGCTAGTGGTATTCTTTGCAGCATAAGATGTTGCATTGCCATGCATGAAGATGATTTTGCAATGGAAGGCACAGTTCTTCTTTTTATATCATGGAAGAAAGTGGCCAGCCAGAAACTGTATATTTTAACAAGGGCATTTTCACACCACCAAGGACCCTAAAATGGTCTACCAGCTCTAGCCTAAAACATGACTCCTCCATGTTGACATTGCAGCCTTGCTGGAACATGGTGGCCATCCACATTCCATCCATCGGGGTAGCATATCATTCAGCAGTAAACAGCAATGTTTGAAAATGACTTCAAACATTATGCCGTGGCCCACTGCAGCTGTTTCTGCTTCTGAGCACTGCCTAGGGGTGGCTGAAAAGGCTTATGAACAACTGCAAGCCTCTGGAGGATCAATATCCTTGAGGTTCGTGGAACTCCAGAGTTCCAAAGTTCGTAATGGCTATTTAGCAGCTCCTCTCTTAATCTGGTGAATTTGTCTGGCAGAAACATTCCTTATCATGCCTTTATCTGCACAAACACATCTGTGCCATGAGTCAGTCACAAACCTGATTGGCAGATCCATGTCCCACACCACATAGCGCTGTCGCTTTTTTGTTCTCGATGACTCCATTCACCATCAATCACAGTAATGCTGCTTCTCCCCCATTGGGATCTTGACACACCTCTTCTATTGCAGTAAATGGAGGGGGTGTACTAGAGTTACTGTAACTGATGGCGTGGGGAGAGTGCTGCACCACGAACATGGCAGTGCTGGATGATTGGGACGGAGAGTGTGGGACATAGATCTGCTGATCAGATAAGGCACCCAATGCTGGACCAGGAGCGATCATCTACGGGGGACAAAAGGTGCGTATACAGCTTTTTTATGTTTGCCTGGACATTGTTTTTAAGTATATCCAAACACAATTTCTGCTATAGAACAGACAAAAAACTCTGCACTCACATAAGAAATCTTTTGCATAAAAAACACCTTCCGTGCTTTCAAAGGAGAAACATCTTGTGTGAATCCCAACACCATCAAAATTCTTAAATAACGTAACAGATGGTTTTACAAAAACGGCACTCAAATATAGGTCCTCTTGAGGGGCAGCCTCCCTCCTTATATAAAGGCAACAGTGCCCACAGATCTGATTTGACACAAGCTTTACACACTCGGACTATTCAGTATAGGTCATCTTGAAGGACTCTTTTCCATTAATTATAATCAGGCAATGCTCAAATAAGTGGTTTATGCATGGAAAAAAATAGAAAACCACATAGTATAAAACCTTTTAAAACTGGGCCACCTGTCCGTATTTATTATGCTCACCAATGTACAGATGTAAAAAGCGCATGTAAGTCTTAATCCATCCAATACTCTAAGGTAAGTATAAAAATACTTACACTCGTTTTGTGCTTTAAATGCAATGTTTTGTTATTACCAATCCTCACTCAGCTCTGTGCGCCGTATCCTCGGCCGCGGGATACGGAAGCATTCACCGCAGAGCTACTCCTCTGGTGTACTCCAGGTGATGGCGCCAGAGGAGTAGCTCCGCAGTAGAACTTATAAAGACGGGCAGGCTGATTCATTACTAGCGCCAGGTACCGGCAGATGAGCGCCTGTAGCCAGACGCTCAGAGCGATCGCTAGTAGTCGCTGTGATCGACTATGGGTTGCTGTTACCGAGCGCCTCAGTCGCTGGCCGGCATTGATGAATTTGATGTGTGAGTCATTATAACACCAGTACAGCGTTATATGGGAGCGAACGGTAGCGACTGGTCAGTGTGAGTGATTCAAACCATATTCATCAAAAAAACAGCCTAACACAGCGCCGGCGCTCAAAATTGGGTCGCTGTAGCCCAGAGCGCCAGAAGTTGTGTGATTAAACTCCATTTTTGAACGCATATCCACTAGCAACAAAGCAAAAAAACATATGGAATTACATTGTTATTACATTGTAACATTAACACTTTAATACCAGACATGTAATGACAATTCTGCATAAAAATTAAAAAAATCTAAAATTTTCAAAAATGACTTTAAATAGGCCAGGAGAGGTAACACAATGATTTGATAAAAAAAAATAATAAAAAGAAAAAAAAAACCATGTTTAAAGTGAAGAAAGGAAAGTCCATTGAAATGTATGGGAGAGCGACAGGTAATACCAGGTGCTCTGGAAGCCAGAGCGCCGGCGGTATACGCTGAGCCATCTGTGATGATGAATCGGACGCTACATGGCGCAGTTAGAGTCGCTTACCGGAATTGCTTTGATAAATGTGGTATTGCGTACAGCGCCCGGCATTCATCGTTCGCTACCTGCCGCTACGAGGCACTACCTGCCGCTATCCCTTGATGAATAAACCCCTTAGTGTACAGTTGCCAATAGAAACAGATTGCAGGTAGTACAAAACAGCTCCCATAAAACACACATTTGTTAACATAAGAAAAAAATGCTAGATAAGATACGTCAATATCATTCTTTTAGCATATAAAAATATATAGAAACATAGAAGGTTGACGGCAGAAGGAGACCATACGGTCCATCTAGTCTGCCCTTATGTGTACAGGTCCTTCTAAAAAAATTAGCATATAAAAAAAAATAGCATATAATATAAAAATAGCAAAAAATTAGCATAATGAAATGATAAAAATTAAACTATATTTTTGAGATATTTGAGATTCATTGCACACCAACTGAAATATTTCAGGTCTTTTTTTGATTTAATACTGATGATTTTGCCATACAGCTCATGAATCCCCCAAAATCCTATCTCAAAAAATTAGCATATTTCATCCGACCAATAAAAGAAAAGTGTTTTTAATAAAAAAAAGTCAACCTTCAAATAATTATGTTCAGTTATGCACTCAATACTTGGTCGGGAATCCTTTTGCAGAAATTACTGCTTTAATGAGGCGTGGCATGGAGGCAATCAGCCTGTGGCACTGCTGAGGTGTTATGGAGGCCCATGATGCTTCGATAGCGGCCTTAAGCTCATCCAGAGTGTTGGGTCTTGCGTCTCTCAACTTTCTCTTCACAATATTCCACAGATTCTCTATGGGGTTCAGGTCAGGAGAGTTGGCAGGCCAATTGAGCACAGTAATACCATGGTCAGTAAACCATTTACCAGTGGTTTTGGCACTGTGAGCCGGTGCGAGGTTGTGCTGAAAAATGAAAACTTCATCTCCATAAAGCTTTTCAGCCGATGGAAGCATGAAGTGCTCCAAAATCTCCTGATAGCTAGCTGCATTGACCCTGCCCTTTATAAAACACAGTCGACCAACACCAGCAGCTGACATGGCACCCCAGACCATCACTGACTGTGGGTACTTGACACTGGACTTCAGGCATATTGGCATTTCCTTCTCCCCAGTCTTCCTCCAGACTCTGGCACCTTGATTTCCGAATGACATGCAAAATTTGCTTTCATCAGAAAAAAGTACTTGGGACCACTGAGCAACAGTCCAGTGCTGCTTCTCTTTAGCCCAGGTCTGAAGCTTCTGCCGCTGTTTCTGGTTCAAAAGTGGCTTGACCTGGGGAATGCGGCACCTGTAGCCCATTTCCTGCACAAGCCTGTGCACGGCGGCTCTGGATGTTTCTACTCCAGACTCAGTCCACTGCTTCCGCAGGTCCCCAAGGTCTGGAATCGGTCCTTCTCCACAATCTTCCTCAGGGTCCGGTCACCTCTTCTCGTGCAGCGTTTTCTGCCACATTTTTTCCTTCCCACAGACTTCCCATTGAGGTGCCTTGATACAGCACTCTGGGAACAGCCTATTTGTTCAGAAATTTCTTTCTGGGTCTTACCCTCTTGCTTGAGGGTGTCAATGATGGCCTTCTGGACAGCAGTCAGGTCGGCAGTCGTACCCATGATGGCGGTTTTGAGTAATGAACCAGGCTGGGCTTTTTAAAAGCCTCAGGAATCTTTTGCAGGTGTTTAGAGTTAATTCGTTGGTTCAGATGATTAGGTTAATAGCTCGTTTAGAGAACCTTTTCATGATATGCTAATTTTTTTAGATAGGATTTTGGGGTTTTCATGAGCTGTATGGCAAAATCATCAGTATTAAAACAAAAAAATACCTGAAAAATTTCAGTTGGTGTGCAATGAATCTCAAATATATGAAAGTTTAATTTTTATCATTTCATTATGGAAAATAATGAACTTTAGCAACATATGCTATTTTTTGAGAAGGACCTGTATACTGTATGTACTCTTTATCTTAGGATAGATGTGTGCTTATCCCAGGTATGTTTAAATTCAGTGACTGTTGATTTTTCAACTACCTCTGCTGGAAGTTTGTTCCAAGCATCTACTACTCTTTCTGTAAAATAATATTTTCTAACATTGCTCCTGATCTTCCCCCCGACTAGCTTCAGGTTGTGCCCCCTTGTCCCCTTGTTCTATCAGTAAGTTTCTTCTTAAAAACACTTCCCTCCTGAACCTTATTCAATCCTTTCACATATTTAAAGGTCTCAATCATGTCCCCCCTCTCCCTTCTTTCCTCCAGACTGTACAAATTAAGTTCTTTAAGTCTCTCCTGATAAGTTTTAAGTTTAAGTCCTTCCACCATTTTCGTTGCCCGCCTTTGGACCCGTTCTATTTGAATAATGTGTTTTTGCAGGTAAGGTCTCCAGAACTGCACACAGTATTCTAGCTGTGGCCTTACCAGGGCTCTATACAGTGGCATCACAACCTCCCTCTTCCTACTGGTGATGCCTCGAGCTATGCAGCCGAGCATCCTGCTTGCTTTTCCCACTGCCTGGCTACACTGTCTACTCATCTTGCAGCTATCAGTAATCAGTACCCCTAAATCTCTCTCCTCCGAGGTCCTTGCTAACACAGTATTGCCCATACGGTACTCAGAGCAGGGATTCCTTCTACCCAAGTGCATGATTTTACATTTAGAGACATTAAACTTTTTGACCATTTATCCAGTAAAGCTAAATCATTTTCCATGTTGCAGACACCCCCAGCAATATCCACCCTATTACTAACCTTTGTATCATCAGCAAACAGACAAACTTTTCCTACCAAGCCTTCTCCTATGTCACTTACAAATATATTAAAAAGAATGGGGCCCAGGACAGAGCCTTGCGGCACACCACTTGTAACTCGCCTATGTTCAGATTGCACACCATTCACAACAACGCTCTGATACCGATCCCTCAGCCAACTGGAAATCCACTGAACTATCCAGGGATTGAGTCCTACCTTCAATAACTTATCTATGAGCTCCTTATGTGGTACAGTGTCAAAGGCTTTGCTAAAATCCAGATAGGCGATATCCACAGCACCACCTTCATCTAACACTTTAGTGACATTGTCAAAGAAATCAATAAGATTGGTCTGACATGATCTGCCCTCAGTAGCTGTGCTGTTTTGGGTCCAATAGGTCATTAATTTTTAGATGGGAAATTATCTGTTTTTTTAAGAGTGTTTCCATTAATTTGACCACTATAGATGTTAAACTAACTGGCCTGTAATTACTGGCTTCTTCTCTACTCCCCTTTTTATGGATTGGTACGACATTGGCCATTCTCCAATCATCTGGAACCTCACCAGTTGAAAGGGAATGGTTAAGTAAATCAGTCAGAGGGGCTGCAATCACAAACCTAAGTTCCCTTAGAACTCTGGGGTGGATTCCATCTGGACCCATCGCCTTACTTACCTTTAGATGTGCCAGCTCGGATAGGACATCAGCCTCCTGAAATTCCGGAGCTGTGCCCTCCCAGCGGGATGCTGTGCTATATATTTTCAAAAATGCTGTTGAAAGTGGACTTTCCCTTTAAATACAATGTGCATTTTAATTTGGTACACAGTGTATAGTCTATACATATAGATGTGAAATAAATGTGCTTATCCAGTTTGCTATGATTAAAAAGCTTATATAATTAATTAAAATTTCCAGCAAAAAGAAATCCATGAGCATGTAATAGCCATATAAAACAGGACAGAGCTTCCAATTTCACTGTTGAGATTGGAAATGTTCAGACAAATGTGATTAAGTTTTGCTGAAAATAACTGCAGAGGGCAGTGTTGTGGAGATATTGGCCTCAGCAGAGACAGGATTCAATCTAGTTGAGATTCTTCAGCCACCTAGGATTTCCAGAATGCTTTACAAAATAACAGCATAGAAACCCCTATACAGGCCTGGACTGACTATAGGGAGACCCGGGACAATACCAGGTGGGCAGCACTGCTTTGGGGCCAGTTGGGCTGCTGCTTTTAACACCCACATCAATCGCCTGCCCCCTTAGTCTCCCTCTCAGCCCCCTGTACCCAACCCCACTGTACCAACGAGCCAAGGAAACCCGAGCCCCCTGTACTATAGAACCTGCATCATGGTTGGGGGGGGACCCCTCAGCAAGATGCCGAAGGACAGCCAGGGTCTGTTAAAATCCAGGGCTTTTGGCCCCAGTCTTCCACTGCCCCTGAAATATATACATATGTATATGTGTGAGTTAATATAGACTTCCTTCAAAACCCAGCTCGATTGGCCCAGGAATCTATAAGATTCCGGTTCCAATCGATTCCCTCCCCCCAGGGCATCCAAAATCAGGATGTTCCACTGTGTGAAACCCCCCAGGTCTCCCCATTCACTTACCTAATTTCCCGTAAGAGCAGCGGCCGCATCCCACTACCCCTCTAGAAGAGTGCGTGCCTGCGCCAGGCATTTGTGAATTTGTGAACGCTTCCTGTTAGAGGGAAGCAGAGGATGCGACCATCAGAGGCACTGCTTTTAGATGCGCCGTGGGACCGGGAAGAAGTGAGCTGGTCTCGGTGTCCTGGGCGTTTCACACAGCAGGGCATCCACAATCAGGGCGCCCCCGGGGAAAGGACCAAAATCCTGGGTTTTGGTCCACTTTAAACAGACAGCATAGAGGTAATTAAATTATGTGACTGGAAGGGAGGCTGTTTTCTGTGCATGCGTCGCAAAGTACCAGGCCCCATAGAAAACAGTAGGCTATTTGATATTTATGCAAATATACTGGGGGTGGGGCCTCAGTTGTATAAAATAAAAACAGAAAGATTGGTCATATTCAAGGGTGAACCTAGCCTCTTTACTGCCTCAGGTGGACAAAAGAAAGCCCCCCCCCCACCAACAGGGTCATGCGTGTCTATGCCTGGCCTCTTCTTTTAATAAAAGTGGAGGCAACTCTCTGCAGGGCCACAGCCGCTGAGGCACCAATTTATGACATTGACCTGTAGTGGCACCCACCATCCCCACTGAACCACTAAGAGGATAGTAAAACTAAAAAAAAAATAGGCCCAGTGATTGCCATCCCCTGGAGTGGCGCCCCAGGCAGCTGCCTCACATGTCCTCACTACAGGTAGCCAAGCAATAGAATTGAGCCTGCTGTCATATCCAGCTGCACAGACCATAACAGATGTGTCATCTTGAAACACATTTAAGCAGAATGTTTGTTTCATAAGAATCTGGTTGTGGGGACCCGCATTGTGTCCTCAGCTATGCAATCAAAGCAAGCTGATTTTTCTCCTACTTCAAGGCTTTTCTGAAGTGGCTGATTCACTTCCCGTCGCTACCTTGAATGTTTTCTAGGAATGGAGTAATGTGAACAGCTAAAGAGTGGCTTCTGAGAAGAAGCAATGGTGCTGATTAATAGATAAGCCCCGGCATCAAAAATTGCGTGTGACATTTACCAAATGGCATTAGGAAAATAAGGTTGCCTCACAGTCTGCTTGTTTGATCACTTCCAAGTACATTTGGCACTGGGCCGCAGAATGAATAGGCTACTTTCGAGAAAAACTCAGCCAGAAGAATGACACCAAAGCTATATCACCCATAGATAAACCAAGAGCTATTTTGGTGTGTATTGACAAGACATTGTTACAGCCTCTGGAGGCAAATAAATCAATGTGACTGGGTGTACTGAAGGTCATGTTACTAGTAAACTAGAATCCCCTTTATAGCCTCTTGGGGCCTTGGGCTAAAATGTATGGCACGTTTTTAGCTCTGAGTTTCCTAGGAAGTCCCTTTCTCTGCTTTTAATTCTTAGCAGTAGCTGATTAATAGTGACGTACAAGACAGCGCATTACATCATGCTACCTTTGTTTGCCAGATATGCTGTGTGTCACTTATCACGATAAACGTTACCTAAGGGGTCATGCTAATTATTTTTTGGTTCACAGTGAATGGACTAAAAAATATTTTGACTGTGTTGATGGTGGTTGGAATTATATTATTATTATTTTTAGGAAGGCTCACACAAACAAAGTAACAAGGAATGAGAAGAGAAAATAAGTGTCAGGAACCGCTTACCTGATCCCCGTTCCAGCGACGTCTCCAGGCGGCCAGCTGCAGCTGTCGCTGTGCGGCGGCCGCGCCGAGCGGCGTCGGCTCGAGCAGCGTCGGCTCGAGCGGCGCCCAGCTCAGCCACGCCCCCCGCTTCCTCCTCCAGTAGACGTGCTCGCGCGCGGCCGCGAGCACGTGTCTGTTATGCCCTCCGGCGGCGCTGTGCTGCGCGCACCCGCCGGAGGATCAATTAAAGGGTTAATGAATCCTAGGGGATTGAGGGCTTCGCCCTCTTCTGCTCTGCAGCCAATTACCCTTGGAATCCTATGTGCTCCAATCAGTACACTGCTTCCCTCAGACCTGTCCCTATAAAGGCAATTCCCTCTCAGTTGTGAATTGCCTGTGATAGCGCTCAGAACCCTGTGTTACCTACTCCTGTGAAGTCTAGCCTGTTGCCGATTTGATTGTACGACCACTCTCGATCCTGAATCCTTGTTGCCGACCTCTGCCTGTATTGACGCCTCTCGATCCTGATTCCTTGTTGCCGACCTTTGCCTGAACTGACGCTTCTAGATCCTGATCCCCAGTTGCTGACCTCTGCCTGATCCCCGACTACGTCTTGCCTGACCCCTGGTGCCGCTACGATCTCTGCCTTCCCGTTATCGACCTATTGCCTGTCTCTGGACTTCCGTCACTCACGCTCTTGCTATTGGTTCTCCAGTCCTCCCACATATAAGCTTACATCCTTTGAGCCATTAAGTCCTGGGGGCAACCGATCCCGGGTAGGCGTATCTTGCGTCCCGGCAAGCGGGGGCTCCTACAGGTGAAGCTGGCTGTGGAGATTGGGGGTTGCGAGCTCATTAAGAGGGCTGGAGTTACCCCGAGCGTGACAATAAGACAGCTGAAATGTGGAAAGGAGAAAAAATGTATGTGGACAAAGGATCAAATCAGAAATACACAAAAGGAAACTTGTGGACCTCCAAAAACAAATAAAGTTTACTGAATTGCTCCCCTAATCCGCCCCTCTGATGATCAGTGGCATAAGCTATTTGAGAGGGCCTAAACCCATGTAGATGTTGTAGAATAGCTGTGCTCCTGAACTACATGGGAGTAATCATCTTACTACATACCTGACAGTCCTGCTTACTCATGAACATGAGCTGTGCCAGATGGATCTCGACTTGGCTGGCTTGAAATAAGGGATGATTGCACAGAGATTAAAGGCAATTTTTACTTGAAGAAGCAGAATCGGAAGCAGGGCTCTCAGGCATAAACCAAGCTGAAGTTCAGGAGCACAGGTTATCTGCATGGGGTTAAACCAGAACAACACCCAGTTTTTGAAAATGGAGACATCCTGATTGTGGATGCCCTGTGTCCGTTAACGGTCGCAAATAGGCAAGATCTTACCTTTCTTCTAGTTCCCTTGGAGAAATCTAGTGCTGTGATTAGCCACCGCGGTCACATGGGAGTAGGCACTCGGCCAGCTATCCCACAATCGGGATGCCTCCCTGCATGTGAAACACCTATTTTGGCGGGAAAATGGATGTTGTTCTAGTTTAAGCCCTTTCAAATAGCTTACGCAACTGATTACCAGATGGGGACTTTGGGGAACAATTTACTAAACTTTCATTTATTAAATGGAGGTTAACTGTAAAGAAAAAGAGAGATGAAAGGGACTTAGGTGAGAAAGAGAAACACAGAGACAGATAGAGAAAAGGGCTAGTTAGATGCAAAAAAGAGAAAGAAGTAGAGGGAACTATAATTTTCTGTGTTCCTTTAAAGCTAAATATTTAGTGAAGTCAGGGTGACTTGCAGTGTGCATTGCAGTGTGGTTTGCAGCCTGCATCTCTGTGGGACTTTTAGCCTTTAGAAACAAAAATTGCAAAAAGAATTTTTTTTTCTAAATTTTTTTCACCCAAAATGACCTGTACCTGTGATAGGGCATTTTTACAGGTTAGGTACATCTTTTTTCCTATCAGATAAGGATATTTGTTTTCGGAAACAACAGAACCCTATGGGCTAAGCAGAAAAAAATGGTGAAATCTTTAGCATAGCCCGTAGGTGCTGTCATGTCGACTACTTTAAAAATATATCATTACATCACTGGAAAAATAATGTATTTCAACTTTTTTTGCACTTTTTGTGTGCTATCATTAAAGTGCTCACTGGGCCATTGCAGTGGGAAGAGGTGGGTTGTACTGAGTGATCTGCTGTATTTAAGGAACTGACCTGAGGATTGAGCGGTGGACCCATTTCTGGGTTTCCATTCGCTTTAAAGTGCGCCACACCAGAAATGTATTTGATTTAGGTTTCTCTTTTGATCATTAACTTTTCATTTTGTTAATGTATAAAAATAAAACAACTATATATATATATATATATATATATATATTAGAATGTCAGCTCTACTGTCATCTGGGTGCAACCTATAGGCTTTCTCTATGGCTCATTATACTGTCTTTCTTGCTCATTACACAGAAATATGAGCCAAAACGTATGGCAAGAAAGGTCACTCGATACAACACAATAGTTTTTGTGTTTGGCCAAGGTTTTAGAGCGAAGAAATTTAGATATATCTCCTTGGGTGTCTTATATTTTATTTATACTTCATAAAATATGCAGCTTATGACATCAATAGAAGAAAGGTTGCTAAATTTCATGAAACACTTCTAAGACAGGCACAACATATAGTTCTTTAAAGGAACACAGTCTATCTCCTTCTGTCTAGTTTTCATATTTATGTAATTTAGTATAAATATAATACGCAGACTGTGTTAAAAAAACTGATTGTTGGAACCTATAATTTGCAGACCTATAAACAACATAATATAATATCCTGGTGAGCCGACAGACACACAACATTGAAACAGAAGAAAACCTGGAATTGTCACCTCAGGTTTTGTTCTTAGCCCAGGGAGCATCCTTATTTAGGATGCCCTCCGATGTGAACCCCCCTGAGATCGCCCATAAAAACCCACCTTTCCCTGGTCCCACTAGAAACAAAATAGAATTGTCCCTGCACCACCCCCCAAAAATACTAATAATAAATGGGTGTGCAATGAATCGGTGACCAGCAAACAAAGCAATTTGTGAACATGTATAGTATGTGGCCCAGTACCACAAACAAGGGCACCAATAGTCTGCACCACCAATCTAAATGATCACAGAATCAGGCATGTGTTATTAAAGTCCGAGTTCAATCATAGATTTATTTGAAACATTAAAAATATAGAGCTCATACAAAAATCATTAAAAACCCTGAACCATCCCTTCCTGGGCGACTACCAGACCAGAAAAAAGTGCCATTGTGCAATATAAAGTGCTAAATAGTGCTAATATACTCTCACATTTATAACTAAAACAGCATTCAGATAACTAATACATTTCATAAACTCCATAAAGTGCCAAGTGCAATGTAACAAAATATGACCACAGAATATTATATACGTGCTGACTAAAGCCACTACCCTAAATATACATATAAAAAAACTAGAAATCTATCACCATGTAAAGCCTGGCTGGATCTCCCATTGAATCCTGGTGCCCCTTTACCCACGCGCTCCGTGGAGTAGACCACTTTTCTAAGGTGCCAAGAAAAAGACAGCACTTTCCCTGGTCCCACAGTGCATGTGAAGGCTTTCGTCCAATCAGTCCTGTATGCCATGTATATTAATCATCAGCAATACGGCTCTGTTTAGACACAGAGCCAGGGGTAAATCTTTTGCCTGATGCAAACTATAGAAAAACACCCCTCCACTCTTCAATATAGCAACTCAGGGGGGTAGGGAGTGGAGGCAGGCCAGGGCTGCTGAGCCAGCAATGGAATTTAAAACATGACAGAAGTAAAAAAAAATAAAGCAGTAAAAAAATAAAGCAGGCCAATTGCCACCCCCCCCTATAGTGCCACCTGGGGCGGCCGCCTCACATGGCCTCATTACAGGTGCACTTTAGTGACATCAGTTCTATACAGTTCTGTGTAGGGGTCTTTATAACTTTAGGTAACCCTAGTAAACATGAACACAATATTTAATCAAATATACAGAGGGGTGTACAGCTGTCCGCTTAATTTCCCTCCATGCTCAGCAGTGCACGAGGGTGGCAAATGTGTGGCACATATTTATTTCATTCTGTGAGTTTTGTTGGGAGGGTTATATTATTGATGCAGAGGGTTGGCCTGAAGGGGGTCCATTATGACTTTTGCTATTGGCCCTGTAAAGCCTATGTATGCCCCTGTATATAGATATCTTGCTGTCGTTATTATTTTTAAAAGTTAGATATACAGACATGTGAGTATGTTTGCAGAATCACGTGTGGACTGTCTACAGGAGGGCCGTGCATGTGGACGCTCTTGTTTAACAATGCTGCAGCTCTATTCCATTAAAATGCACGGCAGACAGCGCTGATTGGACCAATGTCTGCGTATGCACAGTGTGACTGGCAGAGAGGTACATTTTTAGGATGATCCAGGGGTTTCGCACAGTGGGTTTTGGATGCCCCAGGAGAGTGCACTAAAATGCGTCCATTTTGAAGATGCAACAAAACCCTGCAGCAGTTAGCTGCTGATTTTTCCCCGGCACACCCTGAAGGGAAACGGTAATCACTTACCTTTCCCTGGTCCAACAGCGCATGCACAGGTTCTCTTCCAATTAGAGCCATCTGCTATGACTATGTCAATTGGCTACGACTGTCATTGTCTTTATTGGGGAGTGCACGCTGCCAGATCCCCCAGGCGCCACCTGAAATGCAGGGAATGCAGAAGCGCACAACCCCACATTTAAGTCAATGAGAGCCAAGGATGCCGAAAGATCCTTGGCTCTCATTGACTTAAATGTGGGGTTGTGCGCTTCTGCAGGAAGCGTCTCTGATTGGCTGCGTGCCCGCACATGCGCCATAGGAATGATCAACCCTTTACCCTTTTGAAGCCATGTCCTATATCCTCGGCTGCCGCAGGTTTGACACAGCCAGGCATAACAGTGAGCCTTTTGACACACTGTAGTGGCTGTTGGCCAGCTACTATGGTAATTGGACAATAAAAGGGTTATTTACCATAATTCCCTGAAGTACCAATTCCTCAAAAGTTGCAAATACATGAGCCAGTAATCAGTAGGAGAAGCAGTGGTGTAATCACAGGGGGTGCATAGGTAGAGCCTGCATGAGGGTCACTAAGATCAGGGGCCCCATCATTATTGCTCCTTTCTCAGATTTGTGCTCACACATCATCATGCACAGAATGGAAGCACTATTTTCTATCTGCTGTTTTAGTCTTTAGCTGTCTAATTGTATCCAATTCAATGAAAGCGACAGAAAAATGTTACAGTATGAGCAATGATGGGGACCTCTTTAATTATATAATAATATTTATACCACTGTGTATCACATAGCCAAATATTTGACTAAGTCCCTAAAGGTTCAACAGAATCAAACAATGCTCCAAGAAAACATCCAAATCGACAGACTTGGGGGATTGCACTAAATCATGTCATATGTTCTGTATGTATGTGCAGTACCGCCTAACCCTCTTCTTTTTTTGCACCACTGGCACCTAAAGCTAAGGATCCTACTTTTGTAGCCAACAGTCATATAAAACCTTGAGAGAATGTATAGTCAGTTATTACAGAGCAGCTCCGATATCTCAACTTGCCACGCTACAAAGCATAGCCAACATGTCACTATGGGTCTCAATATTCAGCAGGTCTACTATTGCCATTTAGGCTGTCGATGCAATTTAGAAGCAACCTTGTAAACCAACAATATAATACACACAAGAGCAATTTATGGCCCAGTATACCACAAAAATAGGAACCTTGTTCCAAAAGCACCACTCCTCCTCAACTAATAAACCAACAATGTAGTTAATTCATATCAAAAGGATTTTAATTAATCAATAAATCACATTAAAAAGAACACATACAATACAATAATCATCTCAAAACATTTAAAAAACACACATACCAACACATAACCCAACCCAGCAGAGGGAAACCTAATCAGTCCATTATCTGTGCCAAAACATAATAATCTTACAACACAAAAGTACATACATGCCAAATATACCTAAAGTGCCTATGTGCAGTATTAAAGTGCTATGAGTCAATAAAGACAAACAACATATACTATGAACAATTAAAAAGTCACCTCAATGAAAGATACATAAAAGCCTCCTGCTGAGCGAGATAATCAGCCACCCACGCGTTCCGTGACAGACTGAACCTTGTAAACCCAGTTATGAGATCTTTATTGTGCTTATGGGGTAGCTATATATATTTCTGGAGCCTAATTTCTACCTACCTACTCTATCTTTGTTTAAAAATGTTTTCACCAGCACACGAGAGCCCAAACTCTGCAGGTAAAACATTTCCTCCTAACTTCAAAGCAAAAAACATGTGTGAGAGTGCATTAAAGAGCTCTGATATTTAGGTCTGCCAATAATTACTAAACATTACTAAACATGCCAACCTTATGACTCGCATTTGGTGGGAGTGTGGCCCAATTGGATTGTTCCCTTGAATAAACAAACCACGCATTCTACAATGAAGACACATTTGTTTAAAGCGGAAAGAAAGAACCCACACTGGATCCCATGCTACATCATGACCCTATGTAGCAGTCAGTGAGTTTCGCAGGGTGGGTAATTTTGTGGTCAGTACAAGCAATTCCAGAAGAGATGTGTATCGGGTGCCCCCACGCTACCCATTAAAGTGGGGCAACACTCATTTAGGATAGTAATAGATTTTATTTATGGTTATTTGTTATGGCTTGTCCATTATAAATTGAATGGGTAGTAAAACAATCATAATGCAAACTGATCTTATCAGTGTACAAAAGAATATGTATAAGGTAGAGGGTTTGAGTGGTAATAATAAACCTTGTCCTGGTACTGTAGGACATTGAAGCAATCCCATACCCATTTTATAATGATGGTCACAGGACGCTGCTCAGAGCTGGAGCCCCCTGACACAATGAAATTCTTACCTTCACCTCGATCCTCTGCCGAAATGCTGTCCTTCAATTGGTGGCCAGCAGTCACATGGACTGCCCACATTACCACAGCGACCAATCAGAGGACAGAATTTGGAAGAAAGGATTTCACAGCCATTATTAAATTAGAAAAAGTCCAGTCAACCCCCCCCCCCCCCCATTCTGCCACCCTCTCCTGGTGCTGAGGCAGGACGGGGGGTATGTTACAAAGAAAAAAACCCTTACACAAACCCTTACACACTTATCTGTCGTGTAAGTCATGGATCCACCTCTGCCTGCCCATCAGTTACATCACTTTTCCAACAAGGTAAGCTGTGTGTGTTGGGGCAGTACCGCTCATCAACAGAGAAGTGACAATACTAACAATTCACATATTGATTCACAGGGTGATTGTATGCAGTGATTCACCTTTCTTCACTGCAGTTTACTGTACAAAAATAACCTCCAGAAAGATATTATTAACTATAATAAAAAATACAATGCTATTATAATCCTTCCGGAAGCAATTTCTTATTAAGTTTGGGAAGAGCTTACCATCTATGTCATGATAAATTATAGCTCTCACAGTATAGTTTTACTTATTCCATATCCCTGCTTATTAAGGAAAAGAAGATTATACAATGTGGGTCATTTATAACCAGAGAGCAAACTAAAAATATAATGTGAGGCTTTTGCTGCCCTGATGTAGCTTTTTTAGGGGCTGACTAAGTAAAGCAAGAAAAAGATGTACAAATGATGTGTGCTAAATAAACCATTAGAATTTATCATATCTTACATCAATATACACAGTAGCCTAAACTACACTGAGCCCTACATTAGAGTGAGCTTCATCCCATTGAGACAGGAAATAGCTGCACCCTCTTCAAAAGAAGGCACATAGAACTGCAGAGTACAGTAGTTTTCTGGTACCCCATTATACAATGCTCCACGAGATAAATGTAAATATCTCCTAAATAGGGGGCCCACTGGCAGTAAGAATAGAAGAGTGAAAATGGACCAAAACCCTGGTAACCCCGCCGGAGAGTCTAAATGCCCCCAGGGTCGGGTAACAACTTGCCCCTTGGGCATCTTAATTTGTAAAGGTCCAATGGTCGCCCATGTACTTACCTAGGGATTCAATCATGTGCGGGCCACTGGCAGCACCCCCCGAACTCTTCTAGCTGATGATTGCACTAGATGCCAGCATATCTGAATGGCTGGCCCCTAAATAAGGGGCCCACAGGCAGCAAGAATAGAAGAGTTTGAATAGACCAAAACCCTGGTAACTCAGCTGGAGAGTCTAAATGATGCCAAGGTCAGATAACAGCTTGCCCCTAGGGCATCCCAATTAGTGAAGATCCACTGGTCGCCCATATACTCACCTAAGGATTCAATCATTCAAACTCCAGCAATCCTCTAGCTGATGCTTGCTCTTGCCACCAGTATATCTGAATGGTTGGCTGCTGCTGAATGAAATAGAGAGGGGCAGCCAGTGGGAGTCACCCAGCAATAGGTTAGACTTATTGCCTGGATATATTTATGCACAATTATGCACATTGATAAACAAAATTAGTCAAAAAAAATCCTGACTAGGCCACTGCTTGCCATGAGCCTCCTTGGCCCGCCCTTTGGGAGAGTCTCAGCCAAGCAAGTGTATTTATCAGCTGATGCTATTCCATTGCAGGAATGGATCATGGGCAGGGCTGGATATTTAATAAGTGATGGTTTTGAAGCTGCATGCTGGATGCTAAACACAGCTCTTGTGGCCCTAAAGCAATGTGGCCCCCAAGAATTCTCCCTGTGCTCCCTATGACCAGTCTGCTCCTGAGTTCCTGTGTGGGAGTGTAGATCCCAGGCTTTCAAACATAGGGGCACCTTAAAGTGGACCAACACCCAGGATTTTGACTATCCTGGGTTTTGGTCCACTTCAGTGGGGCACCCTGATCGAAAGCCCCAAAAACTCACCTCTCCCCGCTCCCACGTGACCGTTGCTGCCAATCCCCGCCGGCGGACAAGTGGGAGGCAGCAACGGACAAGAGAGCGCGCCCGCCGCTGCCCGCGCGTCACTCTTACAGGGCGCGCGCCCGCGCCGGCCATTCACAAACGCCCGGCGCGGGTGCGCGTCCTGCTAGA
Organism: Gastrophryne carolinensis; assembly: GCA_027917425.1. NCBI lineage: Eukaryota > Metazoa > Chordata > Amphibia > Anura > Microhylidae > Gastrophryne > Gastrophryne carolinensis. The sequence goes on from CM051236.1 coordinate 379,739,074, forward strand.
GCGATGCGCGGGAGGTGGTGGCGGGCGCCGCTGGATCAAGGAGCAGGTAGGGATTTAGGGTTTTCTGGGGGGTTTCACACAGCGGGGTGCCCCGCAGTCAGGGAGCTGATCGGTCCGGGAATCTTTTAGATTTCCGGGCCGATCATGGGAGGGTGTTGGTCCACTTTAAATTTGGATGCCCCTGCAATGCAGACCAAAACCAAGGTAAGGGAAAACCTGGGTTTTGGTCCAGTTTAACCCCTAAATACTACATAGCTGTAAGGATTTACAATCTTTTTCTTTACATTATATTAAAGACATGAGTTTTCGTCTAATTATTTTACCAATACTTATTCATAACCTCCAGGAGACACATAATAAAGTTATTCTGCCTCTAGGTACATAGCCCCAACCTAGTTTATAACAAGCAGTACTATAGTGACCTGCAATAGGATCAATTCAACGTTCAACAAAGATCAGTGCCAACCTCGAATTCTAAAATCAATAGAAATATTGGCGGGAATCCAATAGCACCAACAGAAAATAAAATAGACATATTGTAACCCAGAGTAATGAAACAAAAAAAAAACCTAAACAGTGGTTAACAATCATTTAAATGAATTAAGTAAATGTGCCACAAGGCATGTCCATGGCCTTTTTTTCCCCGAATAAGCTTTACATAGATGAGCCTGGGAGCAGACAATAAGCTGGACAAAAGGTGAGTATAGCTATATTTTGGCCTGGACATTCCCCTTAAAGAGGAACATCGGACTGAAAATAAAGAGGGTCTGATCCCCCCCGTCAGCCTCTACTTAACTTTTAGATGTAGCCGCTGCCTGTTGTGGAGACATCTGGCTGCTTCAGGGCCAGGTTAGTGACAAAAGTCTTCAAAGTCCCGCTCTGATCAGAGAAGTCCTGCAGGATTTTGAGCGGGCCCATTGCATCTCATTTATGAGCACTGTGCAGGTGCGAGATTGGGGGCCGCATGCAGTGCCTTATGGGATGCAAAATGGCGCCGCCCGTCGGATGGTCTCCCCGAATCCAAGGGACCTAGAAGATGGATCCCTTGGCGAGGTGAGTAAAGAATGCCCTAAGGTAAAACCGGAGGGGGAGCAGATCGGTGAGGCTTGGGGGAGGTTTTAACCTTTACTGATGTTCCTCTTTAACATTCACCTATGGACACAGCACTGACAGAGTTAATGTCTTAATTGCTAGTAGTAACACTGACAGAACAGATACAATGAAATCTATCTGAGACAGTAAGCAACAAAGGATAACCTTCTAATTATAGGAAAAGTATCATTTCCTGGCATCAAATAAGTAAATACCTAATTAAATACAGCTTGAATACATTGGTTTGGTGGCTCAATGTTAGCTCTGTAATGCCTTACAGCCAGGTACTCCACACACCAGGATATGGAAGAGCCCATCAGCAGAAGAGGGTGTTCCAGCTGAATGGACTAAATAACTGCCCCAGTAATGGTAGGGTCAGTTTAGAAGATGCCCTGCTCTGTTATATTGCTGGATGCTCTAATGAAGTGCTGCCCCCCTATTCTCCATGACAGGGATGCTGATTTCCAGTCCCGGCACAAGGAAAATGCTGCCCCAGGGATTGGATATGCCTGTCAGCAGAGCACCTGTCATAGGTGGGGAAAGCCAGAGCTTTCACCTCAGCCTGTACTGCCAACCTGTCCCCATGAAAAGAGTGGCTGAGTGCTTCTGAGGGGGAGCACGTGTAGAGTAGTAACATTGACTCACAGTAGTAAATATCAAAAGAAAGAGATTTTACAGTGAGAATACCGTGAATCAGTAAAATCCTCTTTCCTCAAAGTAGTTCCAATAGACATGAGGGAGAAACTCCTTTACTAACAATACAGTGGCTACAATAACTGACAACATAACCTACAACAGCAGAACTCATTTTAATTCTAAACTAATTCAAGATCGCTGCCTAGAGAGCACAGCAACAGTCTACACTCACATATCCACCTTGTGTAAACTGATCAATTCTTAGGGTTCTTCAAAGTGGGACAGTTTAAACGATTTTGTGGGTGATGGGCGTGGTAGAGGTGTGGTTTAGGGTGTAGCTTAATTATGAGTCACATGCTCTAGGAATATATGGTCCATAAAAGATGTTGGTGATGAAGCCAATCCTCAGCAAGCCATGCATTCCACTACCACCATTCAACCAAAGGGTCAGAGCAGTTGTAATCCACCAAGGCATCCAGCATTTGTTGGGACAGTCTTCCCCATCTCAGCAAAGTGGAAGAATTTAGGTTTTCCCAGAGTTTTTGTAGGGACAGGGGGCCTCCAAGTTGGACTGTCCCACCGAATGACTATCCTGGTAATCGGTGCTTGCCCCAGGGGCATCCTGAATTGGTATGTCCCGATGTGTGAAACCCCCCAGATCATCCACTCCACTCACCTTTCCACCTTTCCCACAGCACATGGGTGGATGCTCATCCAATCAGCGCTTTATGGCGTGCATACTAATTCACTGCGCGCCGGCATAGGGAACGCATAGGGAATCTCCGGCTCCCCTGTGGAGTGCGCGCTCCTAACCTATGTGAATGGCTGAGTGCAGGAGCATGCACAGCTGCAGGGAAGCCAGGGATGTGGCGGCAGCCCACGATCACAATGAGGGACCAGCTTGCGATCTGGAGGCGTTCACACATTGAGTCATCCCAAAGGGCACCTGGGCGGCCGGCCCTGGAGTTATTTAGACTGGGCACCGGTGGTGATTGGTCTACTTTAAAGTCATCCTATACCCAGAAAGGAATTTTATGTCACCACCATCTATCCCCCGCCCAGGGGGAAACAGCCTTTTCTTTTTATACTAAAGCCTTTGCCCAATATTCATAGCAACATGAACTGGATGCAGTCGGCCGTATTGTTCCATGGCCGAGCAGCCTCCCCCTGCTGTTTTCCAGTGATGATGCATACAGTACACACAGCTCAGCATTGGGGTGCACTTCAACCTAAAAGCCATGGAACAGTTTAGTTGTAACTGAATGAATTAGCGACCACCATTCGGACATCGTACTGCTTCCTGTCTTTATGAAATTTAGGAAAAGGCTTTAGTAAAAAAAAAAAAAGAAACACAGGCTGTTTTGAGGCACTGGGCAGGAGATCACTTTAACAGTCAGGTAAGATATCACTGTATTATGAAATCTGTAACTGCTAATCATGTTTTTTAAACAAGAACGCCAGCCAGAACATTGACCCTGCAGCATGGGGGGGGGGGTGCATTCTAAATAGGATACCCCACTATGCATTCCCCCTCTCAGAATGCTCCGCAGCTAAAATGTGCCTCTTCTGTGTTACCTACCTTGGCTGTGGTACACACGCCTGCTGTCAGCCAACTGGGCGAACTTGACAGGGAATAAATATTTATTATGGCAACTACACACTTCTTTTTTTAACTCAAGTTGTTGCAATCAATTATTAACCTAATTATTATGTCTAAGGGGTTTGTTTAAGAAGCGCTAGTGCCATGTAGTGCCAGATGAATGTCAGGTCCCAGTGCAAAAGGTGTAGTTATCAAGTCAAAAATCCATAGAGTCTCTGATGGCGCCAGGTAGTGGCCCATCTATCAACAGCATCGGTGATTAGGTCAGTGCAGGTGCTGAGTTCCCTACAGTGCCAGATAAGACCAGGAGCACACCATGCACTGTGTGGTCTCATCCCATAGATTTCAATTGGGATGGGCTGTTTGGAATTGGTTTTGTATGCATCTTTTGCAGCCAGCCAGGAGCGATAGAACGCAGAATGCCATTTTACTATGTTCAAGAAATCCAATCATAACCAAGAGGTTCTTCCAGGCGTACTGTGAACAGGCGAGACACGCCTGCACGTCTTATTGTGCTGCATGCTTTTTCATTTCATGGAATTGTAAAATAATCATATTAAGAGAGGTCACAAGCCCAATCCAATCAAAAGAGCATAAAGTCAAACCTAATCTGTTTAAGAGAAAAAAAGACATTGACCCTGAAAAACTGACCTTGCTTCTTTTAATTGTAGACACGAAGTTTATGTTTTTTTGTAAATAATCTCCAATAATAAACATTTTTTGCACCAGGAAAAATATTTTGTATTTATTTTTTTATTCAAACTAAATAAAATAATGAAAAACCTAACAAATCTATCAAAAATTAAAGTCTATTTGAGAATCCACCAGCCACTTCTATACGACATTCATGACTATCAAATACACCACATAGAACTTTTGGACTATTCTGTTTAAATGAAAAGGAAGTGAGACAGTGGGTAGACAGTGAGTAGACAGTGGGGGTTCACACAGGGGCACCTAGTCGGCGTGCCTTGGAGTCTTTTAAATTCCAGCTCCGGGCCCAGGCCTCTGAAGCCACATTCTCTGGCATTTTTGAAATTTCTGATTGGCTGATCTCAAGAGCGCCAGGTGACCGATGGCCACATCTCTGTCTTTCTTGCTTCGCGCACAAATCTCATGCACAGCTACAGGGATGCGGGCACTGTAGAAAACAGCGCTGCGGGAGCCGCCAGGAAAGGTACGATTATGAACAACCCCGGGAGTTTCACATGGTCTGATTTAGTATGCCTCAGGGGTAGGCTAGTGGCGGGCCCTGAAGTCTTTTAGATTCCAGGGCCATGCCACAAGGGTTTTGTGCCGCTTTAAGGAAAAGCCCAATAGATCACTACAAAGAGAACAACTTCAAACATGGGAGAAAGCAGCAGAGCAGAATAATTTAAAAATAAGCAGTTCATGATAACACCGGTGGAATAGTTCAGACTGCACTGGTCAGTTCCTTTCCATAAAAAATGACTATCCTGGGTTTTGGTCCTTTCCCCCCGAGCACCCTGATCAGAGGTAACCCACTGTGTAAAACCCCCCAGATCGCCCAAAGAAACTCACCTCTCCGCGGCCCTATGACTCATACGTGGCCGCTAGTCCAATCAGCGCGCTCTGAGCCACCGACATCACACCATTTAAGACAGCGTCTAAGTGCAGAGGCTCCGAGCGCGCTGGCGGCTACATCCCCCGCTTCCCTCTAACAGGGAGTGTGTCCAAGCCGGCCATTCAGAAAATTGCTGGCACAGGCACGCTCCCTGCTAGAGGGCTAGCAGGGATGTGGTCGCGGCCTGTGCATGTGCCATTGGAGCAGGAACAAAGGAGGGTTTTGAGCTACTTTAAGAAAACTTTGTTCTGGCTCTGTGAAAAAGAGAGAGAGATACAGTCCAGAATAGGTTTCTCAAAGATCTCTAAAATGTTTCCAGATAAAGTCTAGTAGACTATTTCAATCTGCACTGGACAACCCCTGCCATTAACTTTGCTTGAGGAAAAGCATTTTTGAATGCTATGACACAGCGGAGGGCACTGAGGGAAAGTAATGGGTGCAGCCTAGGATAGTTTTCCATAAAGCACCATTAAAAAAATGTGCATTTCAGGGCAATGCTTGGAAGACTATGTTAAAGGAAACTCCCCTTTAGTCAGGATTTTGATGTTCTGCTTTATGGTTTCCTCTTCTGGGATGTAAATTAAATATTTGCATTAGGATTGTACCTCCACAATTACTTATTAGCATGCTTTGTCCATGTTTCCTATATTCCTGTGTGTCTGTGATCCTAAGATTGGAGTGGTTTTTGTGGCCTTTAGTAAAACGTACTGACTACATATCCCAGAATTCTTCAACTGTAACATGTGAGCATGTTAGCAACTTTGGATAAGTCACACAGCAGTTATTACCTACCCAGCTGGGAAGGCTGCTAGTGGCCCCTACTGGAATACAAGATGTATATATTATCTCTATCTGAATAAGATGAATTACAGCAGAATAAGTTAAACCTGTCATCTGTGTCTTAGCCAATTAGATGATTAGCAAGCTAGAGTGAAGAAGTAACTGATCTGTTCAACAAATGCACCAGTTGTACATTGCCAAGGTAAAACACTGTTGCTAGGGGAAAAAGGTTTTCTTTGATAACACAGAGTTGCAAACAAATAAATAGAAAGTAATAGATGAGCTTAGCACATTGAAGACATTACTTTGGCACATAATAATGGAGGCTTGAAAAAATACCATTGAAAGTGGGAATACCCTTTAAAGTGGACCAACACCCAGGATTTTGACTATCCTGGGTCTTGGTCCACTTCGGTGGGGCACCCCCGATCGGGGTGCCCCGCTGTGTGAAACCCCCCCGAACCCCCCGAACTCACCTCTCCCCCCGCCGACGGACAAGCCGCGGACAAGCGGCTCCTCCGCCGCCGCCTCCCGCGCGTCCCTCTTGACGCGCGCGTGCCCGCGCCGGCCATTCACAGACGGCCGGCGCGGGCGTGCGCACGTCTAGAGGGGCGCGAGGGAAGATAAGGTAAGGAGTTTGGGGTGTTTGGGGGGGGGGTTTCACCCCGCGGGACATCCCGATCTCGGATGTCCCGCGGGGAGGGAGGTGATCGGCCTTATAGATTCCCGGGCCGATCACCGGTGGGTGTTGGTCCACTTTAAGGAGCACTGCTCGAGTCCAGCCAATGTCATTTGCTTCAATTAAAAGGAAAAGCCTCAGATTACAAAGGGGAAGACTACTTCCAACTCAGCACAGGGTTCTAAGAGAACCATGGTGCATGTAATACAATGCCCAAGGTTTCTATTCAAGATAATGCTGGTAGACTTATATCTCAAGCTGCACTGATCAATTCCTCTCAATGAAAAATGTTTCAGTTTGAGTTTGAATGGGATAAAGAAAAATACTTTTGTGAATTTAACAGAGGGCTCTGGGAGAAAGCAGCAGTGCAGCCTGGAATAGGGGTCCGAAAGTTCCCTAAAAAAAAGTTTAAGATAATAACCGGTAGACTATTTCAGTCTGCATTGGCCAATTCCTCCTAAAGACCTTTGCTTCAGTTGCAAGGGAAACCTTTAAAGTGGACCAACACCCACCCCTGATCGGCCCGGGAATCTATAAGATTCCCGGGACGATCAGCTCCCTCCCCGCGGGGCATCTGAAATCAGGATGCCCCGCTGTGTGAAACCCCCAGAAAGCCCCTAAAAACTGCCACCTCCCGCACATCCCTCTAGCAGGGCGTGCACCCGCGCCGTCCGTTTGTGAATGGCCGGCGGGCAGCGGCTTATCCGTCGCTTGTCTGTCGCCGATAAGGTAAGATTTTAGGGGCTTTCTGGGGGGTTTCACCCAGCGGGGCACCGATCGGGGTGCCCTGCGGAAGTGGACCAACACCCAGGATAGTGAAAATCCTGGGTGTTGGTCCACTTTAAAGGAGCACTATTACAAAAGAATGGCCCAATGACAAGAATCCATACAAATATGCTGGACTGCAGAGGGGGTCACTTATACATGCGGCATCATAAAAATATATAGCCAGGCTTGTTTCTTTCTTTTCATGGAAGGAAGAGGAATAGGGGGTGGGACAGGTTCTGTCACCCCTGATACACTTAGAAACCTGCCACCCCTGGATTTTATACCTACCAGAAGAAAACCACACAGCATTTTATTTAGTTTGTGTGTATAAGTGACCCCTCCTCACATTAAATAGATTTTCAATATTACAACATTTTGTGATACACCTCCTTTTAACATCATGAAAAAATTACTGGAGAGACCGTTCCAAACTTAGCACGGAGTGTAGAAAAAAACTGAAAAGCAGTATTAAATGAGTTCCCATGACAGGTACAGCAGGTGGTCTGCAATGGCTCATTTGCCCCAAAGAAGTATAATGTATTATGGGAAAGATTACTTTAAAAGGAGGTAAAGGGTGCACCCTCAAACAAGTCACCCAGACAGTGATTGAGATTATAAGAGTGGGCCTTTTGTAGTAATTGTATTAATAGAGAAAATAGAAAAATCCCATAAAAACAAAATACTTCCATTTAAATATGGAACAAAAAAACGGGAATAAAAGTGAAAAATAAATGTGAAAAGTTAATAATTTGTGTATAAAAATCTTACCTTTTGTGTTCCATCTCTTCCTGTGAGGAGGGGGTCTGACCAGATCACATTGGCATATCCAGGGCTAGATGCCTTCAGACCCTCTGTGTTTATAAGGCTTGTTTGAATCCACTTGCTTTAAAAGTCATGTAAGTGCTGATGTGTTTTGGATTTATAAAGTGCTTTTTTTAATGCTACAACTGATTTTATTTTTATCTGGACAAAGATCTGTTTGTTCTTTACTGGAAATGTAATATCGTTATGGGGGATCTTTCTCATTTGCAACATTTGCCTTCCTTATTTCTTTTGTCACTGTTCTTTTGGAAGCATCAGTGTTCCCTTCACAGTGTGGCTTAGTTTGGCTCCATGTCTCCTATTCGCAAGGTGAGGTTCACATTTTCATACCTATTTTGCAAATCTCAGTGGGATTAACTTTCCCAACAGCAGCAGCAGTAGCAGCAGCGTCTCTGTCAGTTGAAACCATCTGGAGGGTTTGCTACGGAAACAAGGAAACCATGACAACAGGGTTTCCCAGGAAACCCAGTGTTGCTATGGAAACTGCATCACTCGGGTCAGAGTGAGTAACTTCCGATGAAAAGCAAGTCGGGCAGTTTAATCTTCTTCTGGCATGTTGGCTGTCACGCACAGCCCTTCCTCTCCATCACTGGAGGACTGCCCTTTACAGCGCAGCGACGCGTGCAGGCGCTATTCAGCCACTGTACACGTGTTGTTGGTCCGTTCAGATTTCTAGGCTATCTATGTACTCTAATTTAAAAACGAATCGAGGTGTACTAGCTAATAACCGTGTCACAGTTCTGAGAAGGGATACACGTTCACATAAAACGGTGACATGAGAGTAATCCGAATTCAAAACGAATTGAAAAAGAGAGAAAGGCTTTAGAGGTAATGGGCATCCAGAAAAAATCCTGACCCCAGGCTATAGATGAGTCAATTTCCAACGAGACTAAAACGCAGCACTTAAAATAATGAGAGCCTTTCCCTTTCTATCTGGAGTAGTGAAAACAGAGTAAGAAAGAACGCGGAGCCCGCCTGGCTCCTCGGCAGCCCGGGACCCCCTGATATGACAGCTCCCTTTCTTTCCACAGGAGAGCAGCAGGGGGCATGGAAAGTGGGGCAAGCTGGTGTCGATGGTGGTGACATTTCTAGTGGCTGGTTGAATCCTTCTGGCGTGGCAACAAGTGCTCTTCTTCTCCCTCCAGCTCCGCTACACGTCGGTGAAGATCTTCTTGATGTTGACACAGTTGGAGTTGCTGGTGGTGCAGTTGCCCGTCTTGAAGCTGGCCTGCTTGAAGGGCCCCGGGCTGACCCCTTCCTCGATCACCATGTACTCAGACTTGCTGAGGAGGGAGTTGCTGCGGGTCTTCTTGAGCTCCTCCTGGGAGGAGAGGTGCTGGCAGCTGCCCACGTGCATGTACTGGGCCTGCTCCTCGCCCTCCGTCTCCCGGTGGTAGAAGTAGTTAAAGTTAGAGACAATGACGGGTACTGGCAGGGCGATGGTGAGCACGCCGGCAATGGCACAGAGAGAGCCGACGATCTTGCCCCCGATGGTGACCGGGTGCATGTCCCCGTAGCCCACCGTCGTCATGGTGACCACCGCCCACCAGAAAGCGTCGGGGATGCTGTTGAAACCGGAGGCAGGGTCATCGGCCTCGGCGAAGTAAACGGCGCTGGAAAAGAGGATGACTCCAATGAAGAGGAAGAAGATAAGCAAGCCCAGCTCCCTCATGCTGGCCTTCAGCGTCTGACCTAGGATTTGCAGCCCCTTGGAGTGCCGGGACAGCTTGAAGATCCGGAAGACCCTGACCAGGCGGATGACCCTCAGGATGGCCAGTGACATGGCCTGCTGCCCGTTGCCCTGGCGCTCGGCCAGCTCGGTGCCCAGGGTGATGAAGTAGGGGATAATGGCCACAATGTCAATGATGTTCATGATGTTCTTGGAGAAGGTGGCTTTGCTGGGGCAGGCGAAGAAGCGGACGAGCAGCTCGAAGGAGAACCAGATGATGCACAGAGTCTCCACCACAAAGAAGGGGTCTGTGAAGGAGCTGCTCAGGAAGGGTGCCGTGCCGTTCACAGGTGGAAGCACCGGTCCGTTATACTCCTTGTCGTCGCGGAACTCGGGCAGAGTCTCCAGGCAGAAGATGACGATGGAGATGAGGATGACCAGTACAGAGACGATGGCGATGCCCCGCGCGGGCCCTGAACTTTCCGGGTACTCGAAGAGCAGCCAGACCTGTCGCTGGAAGTCATTGGCGGGCAGCGGGCGCTCCTCCTCCCTAATGAAGCCCTCGTCCTCGCGGAACTTCTCCATGGCCTCCTCGCCCAGCTCGTAGAAGCGGATCTCCTCGCTGAAGATGTCAATGGGCACGTTGACAGGTCGGCGAATGCGGCCGCCAGATTGGTAGTAGTAGAGGATGGCGTCGAAGCTCGGCCGGTTGCGGTCGAAGAAATACTCGTTTCTGAGCGGGTCAAAGTATCTCATGCGCTTCTTGGGGTCGCCCAGCAGCGTGTCCGGGAACTGAGCTAAAGTTTTCAGCTGCGTTTCGAAGCGGAGCCCCGAGATGTTAATGACCACCCGCTCGCAGCATTCATGCTCCGGCTCCTGCTCATACGCCTCCGGGGAGGAGAGGTGGTGACCCGGCAGCGCCGCCGCCTCCTCCAGCAGGTTATCGCACGCCACCACCGTCATGACCACCTCGTGCTCGGCCTCCGTGTAGCCCGGGTTCACGATGTTGCTGTTGGTGCGGTGCCTGGTGGAGGACGGCGGAGGCGAGTGCAGCAGGCTGAGGTGCTCGTCCATACAGGTGAGCGGAGGGGAGGGCGGGCAGGGGAAGCGGCGGCCTCCCCCTGCAGCCCACTAACAGAGCCGCCGCCGCCGCCGCCACCACCGGGTCCCCTCCCCGCCTTCCAGCGCTGTCCTGTTGCTTCCAACCTGATGCTCGCGCTCCCTCCTTCATGAGCCAGCCGGGTGCCTGTGTGCGCGCCCTGTTATATAGCTCCGGCCGCCGTCCCCTCTCCCCACAGTCCCTCCCTCACCCGTTCTGGACCGTTTTCCCGCCCACAGAGAGCGCGCGGCTCGCTGCCAGCAGCTACCTGAGAGAAGGCTGCGCGCGCCCAGCCCGCCTCACAGCCAACACCAATAGCCTGACCGATATTACCGGTGTCTCCAAATCCGGAGTTCAATGGCGCCTGCACGCGAGGGCTCCTCATATTCTAGTCACAGGCACGCGTGGCTGCTTGTTGGGATTTATTGAGCAGCGAGCCACGAGCGCGCCATGTCCCTGTAACACAGCTCTGCCGGAACCTGTTGCGCCCTATGACCGAACACGCTGCTGGGTGCTGAACCGACTGGCGGGCGTGAAGGTCACCGAAGGGTGATGAGAAGTATGGCCACAACTGGCCTGGGAAAGGCAAGCGTCTAATATAAAGCCCATTGAGAAGCAAAAAAACGCGGCGTGCGAGGTGCTGAATGGACAGCTCCCTGCCCAGCCCCTCATCTCTGCTCTGTGAATGAATGGCAGGCTTACCTGGAAGATAGATAGATAGATAGATAACATCCAGCATGGGAGAAACTAGCCTCCCTGTTGCCTGAAACCAACTTTAGAAAGGCACCCCCATTTTAACTGCCCTGATCCCTACCACAGCTTCTCTGCACTGTTTGCCACTGCACCCACATCTCTTCCCTGCAACACCACCACTTCTGCTCCCATGCTGCACCCATCTCTCCCCTGTGTTTTGCTACACCCCTGTCTCTCCCCTGCTCTTTTCTGGACTCCCAAATCTGTCCCACTTTTTTGCATCCCCCCATCTTTGTCCCACTGTTTTCTGCCACTAATGTCTGCCCATCTTTATATGCAGCCCAATCCCTGCCCCTCTGGTTACTGCACCCCCACCTCTGTCCCACTTTTTGATGCACCCCTATCTCAGCCCCATTGCTAGCTGCACCCCCCATGTCTGCCTTGCTTTATGTGCTGCCCCATCCCTGCCCCTCTCTTTGCTTCACCCCTATCTCTGCCCTGCTGTTTCTGTACCCCCCATGTCTGTCATGCTTTTTCGGCACCCCCATCTCTGTCCTGCTTTTTCTGCACTCCCCATCTCTCCTCCGCTGTTTCTGTATCCCCCACCACTGCCCCACTTTTTCTGCACCTCCCATCTTTGTCCTGCTTTTTCTGCACCCCCAGCTTTACCGCACTTTTTAACCCCCCAATCTCTGCCCTGCTTTTTCTGTGCCCCCATCTCTGCTGCACTCTTTGCTGTGCCCTCCATCTCTTTCCCACTTTTTGCTGTGCCCTCCAACTCTTCCCCTCTTTGATGAACCCACATCTCCACTTTACGTTCAACTCTCCATCTTTGCTTCAGTTATTCTGCACCCTCCTTATCTGCCCTGCTCTTTCTACACGCTGTACTCTCAACTTTGCCCCCTTTTCTGCACCTTCTATCTCTATCCTGCTTTATCTGAACCCTTTATCTGCCCCGTCCTTTGCTGCACCCCCATCTCGGCTCTACATTATCTGCACCCTTCCATCTCTGTCCTGCTCTTTTGCTGCCCCCCATCTCAGCCCCACTGCTAGCTGCACATCCAATGTCTGCCCTGCTTTATGTGCACCCCAAGCGCTGCCCCTCTCTTTGTTGTGCCCTCCATCTCTGCCCCACTTTTTTTTAACTTCCCATCTTTTCCCCAGTTTTAATGCACCCTCTATCTCTGCCCTGCCCTTTCTGCACCTCCCATCTCTTCCCCTCTTTTTCTGCACTCTTAGCTTTGCCGCCTTTTTAATGCACCTTCTATCTCTACCTTGCTTTGTCTGCACCCCCACCTCTTCCCCGCCCTTTGCTGCACCCCCATCTTAGCTCTACATTACCTGCACCCTCAACTTCTATCCTGCTCTTTGCTGCACCCCCATCTTGGCTCTACATTACCTGATCTCTACTCTGCTCTTTGATGCACCTCCCATCTCTGTTACACTCTTTGCTGAACCCCCATCTATGTCCTGCTTATTCTTAACCCCCCATGTCTACCCTGATTTTTCTGCACTCCCATCTCAGCCCCACTGCTAGCTGCACCCCAGTATCTGCCCTGCTTTATGCATAGACCCCATCGCTTTCCCTCTCTTTCTTGCACCTCTAGCACTGCCCTCATTTTATTGCATACCCTAGCTCTGTCCTGCTGATTCTGTACCTCCCATCCCTGCCATGCTTTTTCTGCACCCCATCTCTGCCCTGCACTTTGCTGCACCCCATCTCAGGCCAACTGCTAGCTGCACCCCCATGTTTGTCCTGCTGTGTCTGCACCCCCATCTCACCCCCATCTCTGCTCTGCCCTGCATCCCCCATCTCTGCACCACTGTTTCTGCATCCCCCACCACTGCCCCACTTTTTCTGCATCCCCATCTCTGTCCTGCCTTTTCTGCATCCCTACCTCTTCCCCACTCTTTGCTGTGCACTCTATCTCTTCTCCACTTTTTACTGAACCCCCATCTCTTCTCCACTTTGTTTAACTCCTCATCTTTGCTCCAGTTATTCTGCACCCTCCATCTCTGTTCTGTTCTTTTTGCACCTCCTATCTCTTCCCTGTTCTTTGCACTTTCAGCTTTGCCCCCTTTTTCTGCACCTTCTATGTCTACCCTGTTTTATCTGAACCCCCCACCTTTGCCCTGCCCTTTTCTGCACCCCCATCTCAGCTCTACATTATCTGTCACTTCTCTGCCATGCTCTTTGCTGCACCCCCATCTCTGCCCTGCTCTTTGCTGCATCCCCATCTCAGCTCCACTGCTTGCAGCACCCCCCATTTCTGTCCTGCTTTTTTGCACCCACCTCTGCCCCGCTGTTTCTGCATCCCCCATCTCTCCTCCACTATTTTTGCACCCCCCACCACTGCCCCACTTTTTCTTCACCTCCCATCTCTGTCCTGTTTTCTCTGCCCCCCTATCTCTGCCCCACTTTTTTCACCCCCACCTCTGCCCTGCTTTTTCTGCACCCCCATCTCTGCCCCACTCTTTACTGTGCCTCCATCTCTTCCCCACTTTTTGCTGCATCCCAATCTCTGCCCCATTTATTTAAACTTCCCATCTATGCCCCAGTTTTTCCGCAACCTCCATCTCTGCCCTGCTCTTTCTGCACCTCCCATCTCTTATCTGCTCTTTTCTGCACTCTCAGCTTTGCCCCCTTTTTCTGCACCTTCTATCTCTACCCTGCTTTATCTTTTATGCCCATCTCTGTTGCACCTCTATCTTGGCTCTACATTATCTGCACCCTCCATCTCTGCCCTGCACATTTCCCTACATTGTTCCTCCCCAGATGGCTGCCTCGAACAGCCTCATGGGTGATGCACCTGATCCCCAAAATTATAATTGTGTACGACATTGCATTTTCTAATTAAAGCGGACCTCCACTTAAAAATTATTTTAGATCCCTTTTACCAATTACCCCTACAACGAGAGTTCGTTAGGAAGCCAAAATCAGGCACCTGGCTCTGACTTAAAGTTAGGAAGAGAAAATAGCAACAGTAAAAAATAAATTAGATTTATTGTGACAGAAAATACAATAAAGCATGTCTCCAAATAGAGGAGGTTAGGCTGATTCATGGTGTGCTGTTTTTTTTTAAATCAGATGGAGCTGCAAAAGGAAAAGGTAAGCATCTCCCTAATGCACATCATTTCTATCACCTTTTGGAGCAGATTTGTATTAATAGATCAAATCAGGCTTGGTTAAAATGAAACAGACTGGGGTATAGATCAGTCAGAAGCCTTAAATGTATAGTGCTAGTGCATTTAGTACCGGTTGGGAAACGCTGCTTTACTCTAACACTATTCATATTTTGGTACATGGTATTTGAAAGAAATTCCAAATGAAATGAAATCAGGCAGCAGGCAATTGGCAAGGTGCACAGGTGTTTTTCCTGCCACATTTGGCATTTGGTAGAAAAGGTAAGTATGTAACTAATACAGGGCTCACTAGGTTAGGTTAGTCTAGTGTCCTTGTGAGACAGAATCAACAGGGAAAATGTAGGTCTACCTGGGTGGTATGTATGGGTTATCACTCATGGAAAACATGAAAAACACACAAAACAGCCATTTAAAATAAGTGCAACATGGTAACAAACATGCCCAAATGTTCACATTTTAAGGAAGTTGTGTATCAATGTAGCAAATCAGAAATTGATTAAATATATTAGCTGGGGTACAGATCATTCTGCAACTTCATCATGTACCACCTTAATGGACATGCAACCAAGGGTATATGTAGCACTGGTTAGGAAACAATGAAACATATTGTTCATCAGAAATTCTTAATGAAGTTTAATCAGACAACAGGGTTTAAAACCCCACAAAATTCTTCAGGGGATTCTCAGAGCTGCATTCTCACCCTTATGAGCAATTTGCAGGGTGCTGAATGGACAGTACCTATATCGATCAAATGAACTGTAAAGGCTAAAAGGCTAAAATTTATCTGCTAATTCCTTGTTTAAAATTGGATAAAGGCTCATATCAAACAGTGCAAATCCTTGCGTCCCTTGCATGCAGGTAATATGTTTGAGATCACCTACAGGTCTTTCCAGTATAACTAAGAACCATACACCTGCTTGTTGTGAGCTTTCATGGAATTTTTAGCCAGGGAGTTGCACTGATCTTTTTATGTTGACTCCGTGGGGGAAACTGTAAATTTGTGTCAAGGTCTTCTAAATTTACAACTTTAAAAAGAATCTTTCACCTGGAAGGCTTAGGATAATCCTTAGAGGTTCCTGAATATGTAGCAGCAATCAGTGGGTGTTTGGAATAAAAAAGGCTGATCTGATTTTTTTCAAAAAATTTGGAGCATTAAAGAAAATCTTCAATTTGATGTCTCAAGTCAGTCCTCAGAATTGCTGTGTCACCAATTTGGAATACCCCTCTGCCTGGAGCCCCATGGGAAGCCCAACGATTAGCCTTAATGGTCATCCAGTCTACTTTTCTCCTCTTCAGCAAGGTATGCATGTCCCAATAGACTGGCTGTAACTAATGGGAGGATTACTATTAGTTTCTTGCTGTAATGGGCCCATGAAGCTGCCTGTAAGCCAAGAACACAAAGGGGTAAGTATTATGCTCAATTTTGACTGTTAATATGAGCTTCCATTTTGATAACAAGTTGGGGAAAAATTTTGGAGATAGGAGCAAGATAAAAGAAGCAAATTAACACAGCTTAGATATCAAATCCTAACCCCAAACCTCTATTAAAACCTGACCTCCAGCACGATTCCTCAGAAATCCAATGCAGGCTGAAGGTTGGTGGTTGTAGAGGCACCCATGATTGGGAGGAGAAGTAGGTGGCAGCAGAGGCACCCTGTTTTTGGAGGAGGTGGTGCAGGCTGTAGAGGCATCGAAAAAAGGTGTCAGCGGTCGTGGTGGAGGCACCGAACATTGATGGAAAGAGGCAGATGATGGATAGAGACAGATGGAGATTTATGGGAAAATTCTTGCTTATATCATAGCTATGAATGACATGCTTTTACCTTTTAATGTGCCATCTGCAAGATAATGTATCACAACTGGTAGGCTTTTTTACTTTTCACAATTTTTTTCTCTGAGGAAGTGATTGTGAAATAGACATAAGGTCCAGTGCTTCAAGCTGCCCTTGCTACCCACTGATGCTCTGTTTTAATTATTCTGCAAAAGCCTATTATGTCTGTATTCCTATGCCAGACTTGAATATGTGTTAGCATGAGAGAAATGAGGCGACTGAGCTGAAAACCCCACATGACACCTCTGCCTGTGAAAGCTGACTAATAGATATCTGACTCACTGTCAGAACTGTGAGATTGTTTACTTTCTCAGCCACACTTTGTTCAGGCTCAAAATGTTCTAATTTCTTTCATCACACAGATTTTTTTGACTAGCCATTAAGGTTTATTACATTTAATGTCATTGATCCGTCAATGCAACAACATCTGGCTGCATATTGCTTGAATTTTAATTGATTTATACCATACATCTTTCCAGAATATGGCATTTATTTTATTGTTCATTTGAGGACGAGTAAAGGGCTCATTTCTACAACGTGCGAAAACAAATTGTACTTTCTGGGGGGAACACTTCCAAGTTCACCTGTCTCCCGATTCAGCAAACATTTTTTTTCTATTTGCCGATTTTTTGCAAATGTGGGAAAGGTTTGGGAAAGGACATTCAACTCCTGCTAAGAACTGCAGCAAGTGAGGGATGCAGTTTAACACAATGCAGAGCATGCAGCAAATAGGAAGCCACTGTACACTTACGTGAGCCAGCTGCTGCTCTGCAAGGCTTATTAAACATAAAAAAAATCCTTTCTCTCCTGGATCCCTTTTGAGCAGGCTTAATTGAAGCAGGTAGTTTATAAGAAAGACCAAAACTCTTGCTGCTTGGTAAGTGTTTGTAAATTCTTCACTTAATAAAGAGATTTGTTTTCCAACAAATTGATATAATGTGCTCCATGTGTCACGCTCTGGTAACTCCAGCCCTCTAGGTAAGCCCTCAACACCCAATCTCCGCAGCCAGCTTCACCTGTAGGAGCCCCCGCTTGCCAGGACGCAGAATACGCCTGCCCAGGATCGGTTGCCCCCAGGACTTCAATGGCTCAAAGGATGAGAGCTTACTGGTTAAGAGGTCTGAAAAACCAATGGCTAAGAGTGAGTGTAGCAGAAGTCCAGAACCAGGCCAGAGGTTGACACGGGGAAGTCAGAGATCGCAGCGTACAGAAGGAAGAGGCAGCTCGAGGTCAAGGTACAAAGCAGAGGTCGGCAACGGAGATCAGATCGAGAATAGTCGGTTCAGGCAGAGGTCGGCAACGGAGATCAGATCGAGAATAGTCGGTTCAGGCAGGGGTCGGCAACGGAGATCAGATCGAGAATAGTCGGTTCAGGCAGGGGTCGGCAACGGAGATCAAACAAGGTATATCACAAGACTATGCAGGGTACAAGGCGCTATCACAGGCACTGGGTGACTGACGGAGCGAACCAGATATAGGCAAGACAAGATTGGGGATGAGGGGAATGGGTGTGTGATTGGTGCACATAGGAACTGGTTAGGGATTGGCCAGGACGAGGGATGAGGGCAACCTACCTACCCTGGGCTCATTGGCCCATCTACAACCCCAGGGGCGTTCAGCCCCAAGTCAAGGGCTCATTGGCCCTGTGCAGCAGAACACTCCCCCCACCCCACCTGGCCCTTTAATTAAGGGAAACGGAACATGCTTGCACGCGCGCGCGAGCACGTGTGAGGAAGCCGGGGCCGCCGGCTGGAGGACGAGGAGGCGCGCGCATGCCAGCAGAAGCCGCCGCTCGCTGCGGCCGCCGGGCGGGGGGCCGCGCAGCCGGCGGCCACACCACGGGGACGCCGCTGGACCGGGGAACGGGTAAGTGGAACCTGACACCATGACTAATAATATCCAGTGTACATCTTGTGCTATGTATGCACTGCTTGAACAATCAGCGGAGGGTGCATACTTCTGTTTGGGATGTGTGCACATTGCACATTTAGAAGCTGACTTGATGATCTAAAGGTATGATTGGCAACACAGCAGCATTGTTAACATGGAAAAGAGCTCACTGAGCAGGCATTTCTGGGTTAGGGGAATGGGAGCATGGTAGTATTGGAGGACAGGAAAAACAGGATAATGAGGCAGTTAGCTGGATAAAAGTTAGAATGCAGGGTGGGGGTAAAAGTTACAGGTAGGCTAGCCCTGAGCAGGCACCCCCCAAAAAGTTTGCTCAGTTGGAAGATGAGAAGGATGTTAGTTCAGGGGTGGCACAGCTGCAGCAAGACAACACCATTGTCTGCTCCAGTAAGGAAGAGACTGGGATCGCCAAACAGTGTGTTGCCTTCCTGGGGAAAGAGTTTGGCATGTCACGGAACAGTCTGATAGATTATTGGGAGGGGCTGGAAGGTCCTTAAAATTATTTCTTAGGCCGCAAGCCACAAGGCTAGGACCTCAACTGTCGTATTCTCAGAAATACTACCAGTACCAAGAGCAACACCAGAGAGGCAACAGGAGATTAGGGGGGTAGCCAGGTGGTTCAAAAATTGGAGTATAAAGGAGGGGCTTGGGTTCTTAGAGAACTGGGCCGACTTCACAGTGGGCTACAATTTCTTTGGTTTGGTTTCTTTGGTTTGGCTGCACCTCAATCGGGAGGGTGCATCTGTTTTAGGGAGAGGATGGCTAAAAGGTTGGAGTCATGTTAAGCTAAGCACTGGGGGGAGGGTATAAGAAGTTATAAAGGGGAAGTTAGGAAAGAACATGACAGTAGGTGTAGATGTGAAACTGGGCGTAGAGAGGGGGGAGGGGAGAGAACATCTAGTAGGAATAAGGGCAATATACAAAATTACCATAAGCAGTCGAAATGCATGCTTACAGATTCTAGAAGCTTGACAAATAAAATGGATGAAGTAGAACTGATATCAGAAGAACAATATAACATAGTGGGGGTAACCAACACATAGTTGGATGAAAGCTATGACTGGGCAGTAAACCTACAGCATTACTGTGTGTTTAGGAGGGGGTGGAGTCTGCCTATTTGTAAAATTCTATCTACAGCCCACTATGCAGGAGGATATGTGAGGGAAATGACCATGTGTAATATGTATGGGTAGAAATACAAGGAGGAATAAATAATAAAATACTGGGGAGTTGCTACCAGCCTCCAAATATATTAGAATCCACAGAAAACTTGGAGTTAAGGAAAATAGATATAGCTGCTAAATTATTATTATTAGATATAGGATTGCGGAAACCTGTGGATCTCATAAAGGTAAACATTTTTCTCTAAAACAAAAGATGGCTACCTTTCCGAACAAGTAGGAGAGCCATATTGTACTTAATACTAACCAATAAACCAGACTTAGTAACAAAGATACAGGTTGGGGGACACCTTGGAAACAGTGATCATAATAATGTTAATTTCCACTTAGCAGTTACTAATGTGACTCATGGTGCCATAACAACGCAGAACTTCAGAAAGGCAAAAGTTTGACCAGCTTAGCCTAAACTGCATTGACCAGGAAAATGTCCTTACAAACAAAAGCATGGACAGTAAATGGGATACTTTTAAAGAAATTCTTAATTTTCATTGTGATAGATATATACCTTACAGGAATAAAAAGGTTAGAAAAAAGAGTAGACCTATGTGGATAAACAAAAAGGTTAGTGGGCAATAAACAAAAAAAAAGGCATTTAGACATTTAAAGCAGGAAGGGACTGCGAAAGCATTAGAAAACTATAAAGAAGTAAATAAACAATGTAAACTACAGATAAGGGCAGCAAAGCAAAAAGCATGAAAGAAGGACCACCAAAGAGAGAAAACTAACCCCAAAATGTTCTTTAGCCACATAAGCAGTAAAAGATACAAACCTGAGTTGTGTGGACCCCCTGAAAAGCAAGGAGGGGACACCTATACAGGGGAATGAGGAGATTTACTAAACATCTTTTTTGCTTCCTTATTCACAAAAGAATGTGACATGCCAGGTGAAATGAAGAGCAATAAACCAAACTCTCCATTAAATGTCATTTGTCTAACCAAGGAAGAAGTTCAATGCTGTCTCAAGCAAAATCGATAAATCTCTGGGACCAGATGGCATACATTTCCATGTTTTAATGGAGTTATATACAGTAATAGACAAGCCATTATTTCTAATATTTGTAGATAATTATGGGGTTCAGAGGAATTGGCATTAAGCAAATGTGGTGCCAATATTCAAAAAGGGATCTAAGGGGAAACCTGGGAACTACAGGCTGGTAAGTTTAACATTTGCGGTGAGCAAGCTGTTTGAAGGTTTTTTAAGAGATATTATCTTGGAGTATCTCAGTGAAAATTAGCATATTGTTCCATATCAGCATGGATTTATGAGTAATTGCTCCTGCCAGACAAACCTAATCAGCTTTTAAGAGATTGGATCAGGGAGCGTCATTGGATATCATATATCTTGACTGGTACAAAAGTTGAAAATGCTTGGACTGGGGGAAAAGATGCACACATGGGTGAGAAATTGGCTTAATGAGTTGGAGGCAGAGGGTGGTTATCAATGGTACATACTCAGATTAGGTCAGCGTTACTAGCGGAGTACAGTAAATGTCAGTTCTGGGCCCAGTTCTCTTTAATATATATATATATATATATATATATATATATATATATATATGAAATAGGGTATGGGTTAAACAGCAAAGTCTCAATCTTTGCAGTTGATACTAAGCTGTGTAAAGTAATTAATACAAAGGAGGACAGCAGGCAGCTACAAACAGATTTGGATAAATTGAAAGCATGGGCAGCAAAATGGCAAATTCAATTTAACACAGATAAATGTAAGGTTAGGCACATGGGAAGGAGACATTTGTGCCATGATTACACACTAAATAAAGAAATGCTTCCTAAAACTACAATTAGGTAAACTTAACTGTAGTAAGCAATGGCAGGCACAGGTGTCAAAGCAAACAGGATCAATAAGTGCATCAAGAGGGACATAGATGTCCATGAACAGAACATCATTTTACCCCTGTACAAGTCACTGGTCAGACCCCACATGGAATACTGTGTATAGTTCTTAGCACCAGGGCATAAGAAAGACATTTCAGATGTGGAGTGCGTTCAAAGGAGGGCAACTAAGGTAATAAATTGAGTGCTGGGCCTAGAGTACCCTGAAAGATTGGCAAAGTTAGGTTTATTTAGTTTGGAAAAACGAAACCACCGACATAGGTGGGAATTTTTCTCTGTAAGAGCAGTGAGACTATGGAACTCGCTGCCAGAGGAGGTAGTTATGAAGGATAGATTAAAAGCATTCAAAAGTGGCATGGGTGCCTTCCTTGTATCTAATAGCATATCCAGCCTTCACTGGAAGGAGATAAACAGGCTGAACTGGATGGACTTAAGTCTTTATTCAGCTTTACATGCCATGGTATTATTGTTACTATGTTAATCAGTGTGCTCAGCTCCATTCAATTATACAAGAAGATGTGATATCCCAGAAGGTAGAGTGTTGAATGGTGCAGAGCGGGTCACTGGTTGCATCCCCGCTCACCTCTAGGTGGAGGCGTGCCCGGACCGGCCAATCACAAATGTCTACCCCGGGTATGCGTCATTGGAATGGGGGTAAATGAGTCGGTGAGGCGATTTAATGGGGTTTCACACAGTGAGACATGCTAGTTTGGGATACCAAAGGAAATGGAAATTAGACGGCCATATGGGCAATCCCCAGACAATTGCCTATGCGATGGATGGACACAACTTTGCATGGGGCCCCAAAAATGATAAGCCCGCCCCTGTCAGACCTTACTTGTGTCTTTTGAGTAACTATGAATTAGGATGCTCCCCGGCATTGGAGGTCGCTTTTCCTTTTTAATATTAAACACACTCAGTAATTATCGGATCCACAGGGCCTACAAAAAGTTAGAACTTTCCTTAACACACATCACACTCTTGGAAGTAACCAAGAGGTCACATAACGCATGGGTTGGCAGGGCTTTAATAGTGGTAAGATACTGGTGATATTAATCCCTTTCTCTAACACCCAAACATTTTCTTACTCTTCTAATTCATCAGTTTGTAGTTATTACTGTATTAGCTTGTAGTTATCAATGTTTGCTTGCCATGTAGATAACATTGTAGATAAGATTGTTGTGCACATGTCACCTAAGTACCCTACACAGGAAATTGGGCCTTTTCTGCCCTAGACTACACATATTTTACTAAGTGCTTTTAAATTGGTCCTGTTCTTGGTTGTTTGTGATTGCACAACTTAATTTATTTAGTTAAATATTAGTACACTGCTGTAAATAGTTCATATTCTAATATCTAATATTTT
Organism: Gastrophryne carolinensis; assembly: GCA_027917425.1. Classification (NCBI taxonomy): domain Eukaryota; kingdom Metazoa; phylum Chordata; class Amphibia; order Anura; family Microhylidae; genus Gastrophryne; species Gastrophryne carolinensis. Next base: position 379,761,777 of record CM051236.1, read on the forward strand.
TATTCTATATCACATGTATATTTATCGATGAGCCGCTTATGCTCACTGGAGCACATTCCCCACACTATGCTCAGCCCTGCCCACCCATTTACTCGAATCATCTGTGCTGGATCTGGCCAAGGTAAGTGTTTTTATGTAAGCCCCCTGTCAAGCCTCAGTACTAGGGAAGGTTGGCATGGCGGGGGAATCTAAAAAAGGACCATATGGCTGAAATGGCCCTTTAAGGAATTAATAAGCATTTTGGAAACCTGAGCATCAACCTTATTTCTTTAAGCCCTTTATGTTGAGGGGCAGGAAGTAGCTACACATCTCATTGAAACATGTCTTCTATAGGGTGAGTTGCGGATTCCGCACATGTGTGTAGCTATTATTTGCCCTCCAACAGAGCAGCTCTACTAGGTAAAAGTGATTATATCTCCAAAGTAGGGCTCACTGATGGTGTGAGGGGGTAGGTAAGGTTAGTTTAGTGTCCCTGTGAACCAGGACCTTCCTTCACACATAGTTGCAAAAGAGAGTGTAAGTCTACTTTGAATATATGCACTCGGGCATACATGAACTGCATGTACTCTTTTCTTTGAATCGCACCAATGTACCTGTGCCTTTTTCCAAAGTAAAGTTTGAATATTGTCCTTATTTTCAGGAGATTTTTTTAAGAGGAAGGTTACTGAATCAGGGCCAATGTGTGGATATGATCCTTATTTTCAGGAAATGTTTTAATACATTTATTTAAAGTGGACAAAAACATGGCATCATATGTTTTGGTTCTTGCCCCTGGGGATGGTTCAGGAAGCAACCCATTTCAGATTCTGAATTACATCAATTTGAGGCCAGAACCTCTGCTTGCAAGCACGTTTCTCAATCACAAGTGAAATCCCCTGATTCAGGGCAATGATCATCCAACCATATTGGCGATAGCAGAGGGCGATATTGGAGCTAAGTTCTCCAAGGTATCTCACATTGTAAAGCCATCATCCATAAGATGTTTGTGGGCATAGTAGCTTCACACCTGGCCTTTATTCATAGGCATCAGGTGTGTTTTGTCCCCAACAGACAGACATGGCATAATATGTTACGTAACACTTTGCTAGATGTGGCGTTTTAATATAATGTCTGTACTTGCACTTTGTGCATCAAAAATTGAATATCAGATGAAGAAATTTCAAGGTAGGGTAAAGGCTTTTAAGGCAAACCAAAAGTCATTCTCCCATTTTGTGAATCTGATTTATTCCCTTTTACTGTTTAAAGGGACAATTTAGTTAAATAGCTCTGGTGGATCATGGGAGCAGCCATGATGACATTACTTGTGGCTTCCACCCCTTATCCTTGTATTGATATGTATGGGACAAAGCACTCCCTTCTCCTCTCAATAGAATTCAATAGGGCGGCAACCTCATTAATCCCATCTTGGCTGCCCCCAAGAACAACAAGAGTTACTTAGACTTGAATGTCTCTTTAAAGAGGCACAAAACAGGGCTGCCCCCGGCTGGCTAAATTTTTATTACCCAGAATGGTTCTGGCCATCAAAACTGTGAACAAAGAATCACAAGATTTTGATGCTCACCAACAATTTTCGCCTCACTGTAACTTCTCACGCATCACTACTTTTCGGACTTGATTTAGTTAAGGGGCCAAAAACAATTAACCTCACAGTCCGAAGGATTACTTATTTGGGACGGTTCAGCAGAACACATGCATTTTTGCAGGTGTGCGAATGCCAGAATTTTTATCAGTCACGTGAACAATTTATATGTGATGTTTTTACAGTGCTGAGATTGTCCAATGACAGGCTCAGCACTGCCAGTATTAAAATAACAGTTTTATTTTTTTTGTTTGGAAATTGAAACAAACCTCCTCCAGAACCCACAAGCCTGGCACTTCAGGCATGGGCAATGGTAGCCTATGGCCTAGAGACTGAATGCCCAGCCTTTTGCCCGGACAGATTACCAGTCCCTATGCTCTTTGGCATAGGTCTGATGCTCTTCACGGGGTACCAGTGTGTAGGGATGCCAGGTTATAGGGATGGGGCTTCATATGTTAAGGACCCCCAGTTCAAAGTGTAGTGGGGACCCTTTCGCTTGTACCCCCACTGTGCACAGAGGTTCAGAAGAGCAGCTGACATGGTAGCCTGTAAGCTGGCAAGGCCACAGACCAGCTGTTCAGCATCTGGACCCTGGGCTACCAGCCCCTATAACTGGTGGCCTTGAGGGGTAGGGGCCAGAGGCGTAGCTACGCTTTTCTGCACCCGGGGCAAAGATTTAGAATAGCCCCCCCCCCCCCAAAATAAAGCTTAAGCTGTATTGCCCTGCGCATGATGGACTTTCTCAGGTTTTGTTCTACGCCCCTGGGGCATCCTGAATTGGCATGTCCCGCTATATAAGCCCCCCAGTTTCCCAGTAAAACTTACTTCTCCTTGGTCCAACGGCACAAGCGCTGGCTTTCGTCCAATCTGAGCCCTTAGCCCTTTCGGCAAAGGGCTCAGATTGCCTTCAATGGAGAGCATGCGCTGCCGCGCTATCCCCTGTGGCGTACACGCTCCTGTCCCAACCTGTCTGAATGGCTGGGGCAGGAGCATATGCAGACCACCGGGGATGCTGCAGCACATGCTCCCCATTGTAAACAAAATTGTTGAAAGGCAAACAGCTATGATTGGATGAGAGCTGGCACATGCACCATTGGACCAGGAAAAGGTGAGTTACTAGCGTCCTGGGGGGTTTCACAAAGCGGGGCATCCCGAATTGGGGGAAAGCCAGCGGCCCTGGAATCTTTTAGAATGCCCAGCCTTTAGAGAATCTTTTAGAATGCCCAAACTTTTAGATTCCAGGCCGGCTGCTGGTGGGTTTTGTTCCGCTAAAAACAGAATGACTAGCGCGGGCACGCTCCCTGTTAGAGGGAAATGGGGGATGCGTCTTGGATCTGCTCTCTTAGTCGATTGTTTAGACGAAGGGGACAAGATCCGAGCGCGCTGATTGGACAAGAGGCCGGGCAGGCGCCGTATTACTGGGAAAGGATCAGAGCAGGCGACCTGGGGGGTTTCACACAGCAGGGCACCTCCGATCAGAGTGCCTGAGGGGCAAGGCCCAAAATCCAGGATAGTCAAAATCCTGGGTTTTGGTCTATCTAAAATCAACATGACCAATATATGTACAGCAATATACAGTAGATATATAGTCTATTAACCCTTTCGCTGCCAGCCTACCTGCAGCATTTCCCACTCCCTGTTGCCAGACTGAGTTTCACTGTTTCGCGCTACACATGTTCAACTGTCATTTTTGAAAGGATTTCCAGGGATTTCCCAGGAAAATTATATATTGTTTTTTTCAACAGAGTCTGGGCTTTAACATGAAATGTCTTGTTTGTATTTTTTAGGTGTATTCTCAACATTTTTGGGTGAAATGTGTGAAAAAAATTAAAAAAAATATATTTTTTTACAATTTGTAGAGTTTTTTTGTAATAAAAAATGTAAGTTTGTCAATAAAATCTTATTGCGTGAGAAACCCCAATTTCTCCCGGTTACAGCGATACCACATATGTATAGGTAGACACCCTTTCCTGCCCAGAAGCCTTTTATAGCTGCTGGATGACAAATGGTTAATTAAAAAAAAAAAATGACATAGGGTCCCCCTTCCCGGGGAGGGGGACCCCATTTTTTTTTGGATTTTTAAGGGTTAAAAACCCTTAAAAATCCAAAAAAAAAAATGACGTGGGGTCCCCCTTACCCAAAGTAACCAGCCCGGGACCAGCTATGGGGGCTTGTAGGCACAGAGTGGGGGGGCCAGCTTTGGTGGCCCCCCCACCCTGCAGCCTACGAGCCCACATAGCCTATGTGGGCCCGGGCTCTTCTGCCCCCCCCTGGCCTTTGGGGAGGCAGGTAATGGGGGTGCGGGGGTCAATGGCAAGCCACCCGCTAGGGCAGGTGACTTGCCACCCCCCCAGCCTTGTGAACTGGTATAAGGGGTCTCATGGACCCCTTACCAGCTCACAAAGAGTTAATGTGAAAAAAAACCACCACACAATAATAAAAAGTATTTTATTCAAAAAAAAAAAAATTTTTTTAACTGTACTTACCTTCGATTGCAAGCTCTTGTCCCTCGCCGCTCAGCTGACAGATGCCTGTGATCGGCATCCAGAGAAGGAGAAGGCAGGAGATCAGAGGATCTCCTGTCACCTCCTTCCAGGGCACCGATCACCGGCATCTGAGAAGCTGAGAAAGCTGAAGCCGGTGATCGGGACCGGGATGACGTCATAAGCCCCGCCCCCAAGGGGGCGGGGCTTAGAGGCAAGATGGCGGCCACCATCGTGAAGAAGAGAGGAGAGAGCCTCCCAGGCTCTCTCCTGAAGATCGGTAAGTCCTGGGGGGGGATCGGAGGCCCCCCAGGTGAAGAGGAGGGACAGCGGGAGCCAGCGCACACACAGGTAAGTGAATGTCATTTTTATTTTTTATTTTTTTTTACAGTTAGCAGCTGCTGCTGCAGAAGCGGGGGGGGGGCGGCCTATTCCGGGGGCTCTCCTGGAGCCATCCGACCCCCCACGGGGGATCGGATGGCACCAAATTAAAGAGGAGACCCGGCCGGATCCAACAAGGGGTCAGGTGAGTATTTTTGATTTTTATTTTTTAAACTAGAAGCGAGGAAAGTCAAGCACGTAACACCTACGGGCTTGGCACTTAAGGCCCAGCCAAGCCAGCACGTAGGTGTTACGTGCTTGGCAACAAAAGGGTTAAAGTGGACCAAAACTCTTGATTTTCACCCTGCTGGATTTTGGTCTGCTTCACAAGGGCACCTTGATTTGGGATGCCCCTGCATCAGACACCCCTTGGATAGCTGTAAATCTTACCTCATTCAATGCACCCATGGCACACATGCTCAGACATTTCTCCAGTCAGAATAATGCAACCTTTCCTGGGGCATCGCCCGCTGGCTGTGTGCGCACCTGACGGCCATTCAGTTATGCCTGGCAGGGGTTTGACTTTGGATAAAGGGGTGGGGGAGGCCTGTTATTGGGAGTGGGAGCGAGGAATAAGAAAAGGTTTGCAGTGCTTCAGAGGGGTTTGAAAGTTGGGCATTCCAAAATATCTCCAGCATGCCTCTATCTTGGGCGCACCCCCCCGCCAGGCCTTTCTGAATGGCATGGCAACAGCTAGAGGTGAGCAGGGATGTTACCATATCTCCAGCATGCCTCTATCTGGGGCGCACACCCCCGCCAGGCCTTTCTGAATGGCATGTCACCAGCTAGAGGTGAGCAGGGATGTTACCGTATCTCCAGCATGTCTCTATCTTGGGCGCACACCCCCGCCAGGCCTTTCTGAATGGCATGGCAACAGCTAGAGGTGAGCAGGGATGTTACCGTATCTCCAGCATGCCTCTATCTGGGGCACACCCCCGCCAGGCCTTTCTGAATGGCATGTCACCAGCTAGAGGTGAGCAGGGATGTGACCGTATCTCCAGCATACCTCTATCTGGGGTGCACACCCCCGCCAGGCCTTTCTGAATGGCATGGCAACAGCTAGAGGTGAGCAGGGATGTGACCGTATCTCCAGCATGCCTCTATCTTGGGCGCACACCCCCGCCAGGCCTTTCTGAATGGCATGGCAACAGCTAGAGGTGAGCAGGGATGTGACCGTATCTCCAGCATGCCTCTATCTGGGGTGCACACCCCCGCCAGGCCTTTCTGAATGGCATGGCAACAGCTAGAGGTGAGCAGGGATGTGACCATATCTCCAGCATGCCTCTATCTGGGGTGCACACCCCCGCCAGGCCTTTCTGAATGGCATGTCACCAGCTAGAGGTGAGCAGGGATGTTACCGTATCTCCAGCATGCCTCTATCTTGGGCGCACACCCCCGCCAGGCCTTTCTGAATGGCATGGCAACAGCTAGAGGTGAGCAGGGATGTGACCGTATCTCCAGCATGCCTCTATCTGGGGTGTGCACCCTCGCCAGGCCTTTCTGAATGACATGTCAACAGCTAGAGGTGAGCAGGGATGTGGCCGTATCTCCAGCATGCCTCTTTCTGGGGGGCACACCCCCACCAAGCCTTTCTGAATGGTATGTCACCAGCTAGAGGTGAGCAGGGATGTGACCGTATCTCCAGCATGCCTCTTTCTGGGGTGCGCACCCCCGCCAGGCCTTTCTGAATGGCATGTCACCAGCTAGAGGTGAGCAGGGATGTTACCGTATCTCCAGCATGCCTCTATCTGGGGTGTGCACCCTCGCCAGGCCTTTCTGAATGACATGTCAACAGCTAGAGGTGAGCAGGGATGTGGCCGTATCTCCAGCATTCCTCTATCTGGGGGGCACACCCCCACCAAGCCTTTCTGAATGGTATGTCACCAGCTAGAGGTGAGCAGGGATGTGACCGTATCTCCAGCATGCCTTTCTGGGGTGCGCACCCCCGCCAGGCCTTTCTGAATGGCATGTCACCAGCTAGAGGAGAGCAGGGATGTGAGCGTATCTCCAGCATACCTCTATCTGGGGTGCACACCCCCGCCAGGCCTTTCTGAATGGCATGTCAACAGCTGGAGGTGAGCAGGGATGTGGCCGTATCTCCAGCATGCCTCTATCTGGGGTGCACACCCCCGCCAGGCCTTTCTGAGTGGCATGTCAACAGCTGGAGGTGAGCAGGGATGTGACCGTATCTCCAGCATGCCTCTTTCTGGGGTGCGCACCCCCGCCAGGCCTTTCTGAATGGCATGTCAACAGCTAGAGGTGAGCAGGGATGTGGCCGTATCTCCAGCATACCTCTATCTGGGGTGCACCCTCCCGCCAGGCCTTTCTGAATGGCATGTCAACAGCTGGAGGTGAGCAGGGATGTTACCGTATCTCCAGCATACCTCTATCTGGGGTGCACACCCCCGCCAGGCCTTTCTGAATGGCATGTCAACAGCTGGAGGTGAGCAGGGATGTTACCGTATCTCCAGCATACCTCTATCTGGGGTGCACACCCCCGCCAGGCCTTTCTGAATGGCATGTCAACAGCTAGAGGTGAGCAGGAATGTTACCGTATCTCCAGCATACCTCTATCTGGGGTGCACACCCCCGCCAGGCCTTTCTGAATGGCATGTCAACAGCTAGAGGTGAGCAGGGATGTTACCGTATCTCCAGCATGCCTCTTTCTGGGGTGCACACCCCCGCCAGGACTTTCTGAATGGCATGTGAACAGCTAGAGGTGAGCAGGGATGTTACCGTATCTCCAGCATGCCTCTTTCTGGGGCGCACACCCCCGCCAGGACTTTCTGAATGGCATGTCAACAGCTAGAGGTGAGCAGGGATGTTACCGTATCTCCAGCATGCCTCTTTCTGGGGCGCACACCCCCGCCAGGACTTTCTGAATGGCATGCCAACAGCTAGAGGTGAGCAGGGATGTTACCGTATCTCCAGCATGCCTTTCTGGGGTTCGCACCCCCGCCAGGCCTTTCTGAATGGCATGTCACCAGCTAGAGGTGAGCAGGGATGTGACCGTATCTCCAGCATACCTCTATCTGGGGTGCACACCCCCGTCACACCTTTCTGAATGGCATGTCACCAGCTAGAGGTGAGCAGGGATGTGACCGTATCTCCAGCATGCCTCTTTCTGGGGTGCGCACCCCAGCCAGGCCTTTCTGAATGGCATGTCAACAGCTAGAAGTGAACAGGGATGTGACCGTATCTCCAGCATACCTCTATCTGGGGTGCACACCCCCGTCAGGCCTTTCTGAATGGCATGTCAACAGCTAGAGGTGAGCAGGGATGTGACCGTATCTCCAGCATGCCTCATTCTGGGGTGCGCAACCCCGCCAGACCTTTCTGAATGGCATGTCAACAGCTAGAGGTGAGCAGGGATGTTACCGTATCTCCAGCATGCCTTTCTGGGGTTCGCACCCCCGCCAGGCCTTTCTGAATGGCATGTCAACAGCTAGAGGTGAGCAGGGATGTGACCGTATCTTCAGCATACCTCTATCTGGGGTGCACACCCCCGTCAGGCCTTTCTGAATGGCATGTCAACAGCTAGAGGTGAGCAGGGGTGTGATCGTATCTCCAGCATGCCTCTTTCTGGGGTGCGCACCCCCGCCAGGCCTTTCTGAATGGCATGTCAACAGCTAGAGGTGAGCAGGGATGTGACCGTATCTCCAGCATACCTCTATCTGGGGTTCGCACCCCCGCCAGGCTTTTCTGAATGGCATGTCAACAGCTAGAGGTGAGCAGGGGTGTGACCGTATCTCCAGCATGCCTCTTTCTGGGGTGCGCACCCCCACCAGGCCTTTCTGAATGGTATGTCACCAGCTAGAGGTGAGCAGGGATGCGGCCGGCAGAGCTTGCTCCATTCAGAGGCTCTTGCTGCACTGACATCAGTGTGGCAAAGGAAATCTGAGTGGAACGAGCGCTGCTGATTGGCTGAGTGACCCACATGGGAACAAGGAAGAGGTGCTTTTTTGGGCAATTTGTGGTGATACACACAGTGAGGCATCCCAAATCGGGATTCCCTACCAGAGAGGAACAAAACCCAGAAAAGTAAAATACTTTGTTTTGTTCCGCTTTAAATACTGAGAGGAAAGTAAATGTAGTCACCTTCGATCTCCAGCCCAGTATACCAAAACAGCCATTTTGCCAGAGCAGCCCCGCCCCCAGTGGTGATGCGTTCAGTCACACCACTCAGCAACGGGGAGCACTTCAACCTAACTGCCATTATGTTGCAGTTAGGTTGTATCTGAATTAATTATGTCCACAATTCACCATAATACTACTTCCTGTTGTCTTTCCTGGTGTTTGTTTGAATATTGGGGAAAGTCTGAGGTAAAAAATAAAACACAGGCTGTTTTGGGGCACAGGGTTGGGGATGGAAGGTGACCACATAAACTTCCTTTCTGAGTATAGGTGCACTTTAAGGTAAGGTGCCAAAGCCATATATAGTCTAATACAACTAAAGAACTCCATCCAGAACAGAACCATTTTCCTCCCAATGAAGACATGACAGGGGCCATAAAACAACCAAACTAATCCTAAATACATATTTAAAGAGGAAAAAGAGGCAGATTTCCCCCTCCCCCCCATCGGTCCCCCTTTTAGATGCATGCGGCTGCTTCAGGGCCCGATCCTCACCCCGCCGCCCGCTTAGCCTTCACTAACTGAAAAGTGCGGCTTTAGCCATGCTCTTCAGTGTCGCATGACGATCTCGCAGCTCCGCAAAGTCTTGCTGGATTTTGGGGGCGGCTCCATTGCATCCCATTCATGGGCACTGCACAGGCGCGAGGTCGGGGGCTGCGGTCAGTGCCTGATGGGATGCAAAATGGTGCCGCCCGTCGGGAGGTCGCCTGGAATCCGAGGGACCCAGAAGATGGATGCACTGGCAAGGTGAGTAAAAATTGCCCAAAGGTAAAACCGGGGGGGGGGCAGAAGATCGGTGAGGATTGGGGGAGGTTTTATCACTTTAAAGCAGAAACAAACCTGTGAATGTTACTTTTTGCTTTGTTCTATGCCCTAAAGTGGGATGCCCTGCTGTGTGAAACCCCCCAGTAAACCAAAAAAACTAACCTGCCTGGATCAGAATGGCTGGGGTGGGAGCACCCATAAGATGCCAGAAATGTGGCAGCACATGCTCTCCATTGTAAACAATGACGTCAAAGCAGGCGGCTCTCATTGGACGCGAATCCGCGCATATGCCGTTGGAGTGGGGAAAGGTGAGTTTTTATGGGCGCCTGGAAGTGTGTCACACAGTGGGACATTCCAATCGGGGAAAAGCCAGCGGCTGGCCCTGGAATCTTTTAGATTCCTTACCGGCCGCTGTTGGGTTTTGTTCTGCTTTAATCAGGGTCCCATCATGCAAACCATAGCCAGATTGGTCAGTGCTTTATTAAATGATAAATACATATAAAGTCTAACAGACAGAGAGACACACACACACACACACACACACAGACAGAGAGAGACACACACACACACACAGACTGATAGTGTCACAGACAGACAAAGAGAGACAGACACACACGCACACACACACACCTACCTACATGAAGCTTAGCAGTACAGCAGACTTCCTCCTCACAGGCCGGGAGACACAGACAGCAGTGTGATGATGCGTCTGGGGGGCGGAGCCTCCTCAATCAGGAAAACACACGCTGTGCACTGCTTCTCTGCCTGTGTGGCCCCTGTGATGACACAAACAGCCTGGCTTGCCCATCATCTAACTGCCGCCCCCTGGCAACACAGTGCCCGGGTCTGGTGCACCCCCTGCACCCCCCCCCACCACGCTACGCCCCTGGTAGGGGCTATGCTTTTCAATAGAAACAGTTTAAAAAAACAAATGAAAATAACATACAGGAATGTTCTCTGAGTGGGTGTAAAAAGGTTACTTTTATTAAAAAAGTGTAAAAACAGTGCTGCATTGCATGTACAGTTTTATCCGGTTAATTTGCAGGTATACTTTTGTAGTTCACACAATTTTTTTACATTTACATTATAGGATAATCAACAAAATGCATGAAACAGTTTTTTTGCTTTACTTTGCTTAATTGCACAAATCACAAGTATGTTTGATGGCCTTTGCTGAAACAAGGACAACATATTTAAAGTTCTAAAACAGTTCAGGGTTTTCTCACAAATTACTCTAAATCTCTTGCATCAAATATGTCACTTTCACAGGTTTTGCAGATGCTCATTAAGGAGAACTATCAATTTGTTTGCTTTGCTTGCTATAAATATACTATATAGGAGGCTAATTATCCAACGTGTTAGACAACTAGATGAAATGCTCACAGCTTGGTCACACTGAAGACTGAGGGAAAATTAATGGCAATTGTATCCAAGTTGCTGTATTTCCTTAGAATACTTCCTGTATGATTCCCTCTGTACACCATTAAATCGATACATGCAAAGTTACTGAAGGGTTAGAGTTGGTAAATTCACCTTCTTTAATGGCAAAACCTTATGGGGCCAATATGGGGGTAGGGGCCTGTCTTATGGCCTGCCCTACTAACAGTGGTCCTGACTCGTCTGCAGAAAACAGGATGGCTGGCATAAAGGCACACCCTGGACACCCAGGGCGATCTCCTAGTAACAGCCCTGGGCTCACATTTCCAGATGAGCCACTTCATATTTTTTAATTGTCTGAAGCACCAATCAATACAGAATCCCCCACAAATATGAAGGTTCATTTTTAAGAGGACCTTTACTGTATGTACTCTTTCTTGCCCAAGCTCTCCCAGCAGCAGTACTGGCATCCCAAGTTACTACACAGCAGTAGAATGATACTTGGCCACTTGATGCCTCCTATCTGAGGAGCACTGGTGTGCAGCACCTTGGGATACCTGCATTGCTGGTGGGAAAACTTCTACTGCAGGGCCAGGTGGGGTATCAGCTTCCTCCCAACCCCTGTCACCAGTATTAAATGAGCTCCCCAAGTATTTAATAAATAATGCTCTTTCCAGCATCTAAAGTCACTCAACAGGCAAATATACGACCAAGGAGTACTTACCTTTTGTTCCATGCAGCTCATCGATGCCGGTTACAAATATTTTAGGAGAGTTTAACCATGTTTCAAGAATTCTTGTTGCATGCAGAAATAAGAAAGCTCACACTCAGTCTACTAAAATAATGGCAAGTGTAGAATATCAAATAGAATATCAAATAGAAAAGTAGCATGATCAAGCACCAGCACTACTAAGGGTGATGGGAGGAGTGGACTCACCACCCAACACATAATCTTCCACACAGCACTCCTATTACACAACCATGAGGAAAGCTTATTAAAAAATATGGAAGGGCAAAGCTAAACAACGCAAATGTGATTTGGGTTGTAATACAGATAAATGGGGCATTTAACTAGATGCTGTTATTTGCTATAGGGATTGGATTGTGGTACATGTAATTTGTAATGCAAATCTAAAACCATTAGGTCAAAATGAATGGGTTTGCAGATCAGGTTGTACCATATATGATTCTCATTGAGGGTTGTACAGATATATGTGGTTGTGGGTCAGATTGTGGTCCAATTTAAACCAAATATAGGTTGTGGTAAAGATTAATGTGAAGATGGGTTAGGTTGTGGTACAAATAAATGCAGGTTGTGCCACAGATAAATGAGGTTGCAATTCAGAATGTGGCACATTTAAACAGAATATGGGTTGTGGTAAAGATGAATACAATTATTTCTATGGTTTATTTATATAACACCAACATTTTCATGGTGCTGTAAAAGATAATTAAAACATAGTTTAGACTGTAGTAAAACTAATTCCACTAATTCCGGGTTTAGGCTATTCCCGGCTAACACATCACACACCTTTGACCATAACCGCACTTAATATATGCAAAATATTTTATTTATGTACAATGGATTTAAAAAGATTTTTTCACATTCAAATAGTTTTTAAATACAATTTTAGGAGTTACAATTCATTTGTAAGTATACATCCATTAAGTTTGTCTATTGTCTGTATTTTCCTTAGGCATTCCAGTGCATATGTACATTACATGCTCCCCTCTGGGTTCTTTGTGGATCCAGTATTTCATTCTGGGCAGACATGTTTCACCTACTGCTCCGGCTTTCTCAATGCCCTTATAAGGTGAATCCAAAGATTTTTTTCTTTCTACTGGAATTTCATTGAATATATTGCAAATTGAATACACATATGTAAGGATTAATAGTTGTTTCCTTGCCGAGAGGAATGTGGTACAGGCACCGTTGTTTGTGTAATTACATTCAATACTGGCCCTTATGGTAGTAGCGGATGAATTTCATAAGTGACATCACTTATGGCCAGTTTAATAAAGGTTTTTACTTATATGCGCGCTATGCGTGCTTCGTTGCAGGTGTGGCGTAACATCCGTTTCCCCCTAAAAGTGCCCCCGCTTTCTTCAGGGATTCATGTTTGTGTCGGCTAATGTGCTCGTCAGTCAAGGGGTAGTAAAACTAATCCAGCATTAAGGTTGTGATACAGATGAATGGGTTGGCTTGTCGGGTTGCAGGTGTGGATAGAGTTATTGGTAAGAAAGAAGAAAGTAGACTCAGCCTTCAAGTTTTAATCTCTTAACTGGTCCCACCAATTAAAATGTTTTGGAAACTAGGGAGAAAGAAAAGCTCTGGACCAGAAAAGGTTATGACTCATTTTAATATGACTACTTTACAAGCAGAGTTTATTTAAAGTGGACCAAAAGCCACACCATGACGGCCTGGAATCTAAAAGATCTATAATCTTGGATCTGCTTGCCTTAGACGCATTCTTAGACAAAGGGGCGGGAGCGGATACGAGCATGCTTATTGGATTAGAGGCAGCGCATGCGCCATAGGACCGTGGAAGGTTGAGTCAGATCGGGCGGCCTAGGGGGTTTCACACACTGGGGCAACCCTGATCGTGGTACCCCGGGGGCAAGGACCAAAACCCAGAAAATTCAAAATTGGTCCTATTTAACTCTTTAAGTGCCAGCCTACCTAGAGTTTTTGTCACCCCCTGTTGCCAGACCATTTTTCACAATTTTGCGCTACGCATGTTCAACTGTGATTTTTGAAGAGGTTTCCATAGATTTTCCAGGAAAATTATATATTTTTTTTTTCAGCAGAGTCTGGGCATGAACATGAACGTTTTTTAAGTGTATTCACAATATTTTTGGGTGAAATATGTGCAAAAAAATAAAAAATATATATTTTTTACAATTTGTAATAGATCATTGTTTTTTTGTAATAGAAAATGTAAGTTTGTCAATAAAATATTATTGCATATGAAATCCCCATTTCTCTCCATCACAACAGTACCACATACGTATTGGTAGACACCCTTTCCTGCCCAGGAGACTCCCCCAAACTGAAACAGAGCTTTAGGAGATTTTCAGATAAAATACAACTGCTATGTGCTATTGGCACCTTGCAGTTTTTCAAGAGAAGCAACCCTTTATGTTTATATATTTCATGGAAGTACATACCCCAAGCTTTCTAGGCATACCAGGCATGTTGATGTGGGTGCAGTTTTCTGGAAGTAATCCCCCAATGAATTCTTTGTTGGAACTGCATCAGAGGTTTCCCCTCCATGCCCTGCCTTCCAGTGATGCTTTGCCTCTGAGCATATAAGAACTGTCACTGTGGGAAACCCGAGTAGCGGCAGGGTAGCTGCAGAACACAGACGCAGTCTCTTGTTGTCTGGAGGTATGGGTAAGTCTAGATTCATTTGAAAATATCAAAGATATTTTTGTTGTGGTTTCTCTTTTATTCCAATAGACTAGTTCCCACGGTTCACATGCCTGTGTGCAGTTGCAGGTACCCCCACCCTATTACCTTCACTCCCACAGGCCATGAGGTGTGGAAGAAGCCGATGCCCATTGAAACAGAACCAGTGCTCTTCCTGGAAGAGCACCAGGGGCCAGCCAAAGGGCATAGGGGCTGGTAATGCAACAGGGCTGTGGACCGACCGCTGGGCCCTTGGTTCTGGGGCTTACCAGCCCCTATGCCTGGTGTACCATGATGGTTAGTGCATTGCAAGGAAACCTTTTCAAACATTTTTTACATTTAAAAAGTGTTTTTACACAAAATAAAAAACTAACCCAACTCATTGCAGCACTGCACCCCACTTGACTTCTATGGGGTTAGCCGAACCCTGTGAACACAAACTCCCACTGGTTTGCCCATACCTACTTCAAACATCATTGTTGTCCTATTTATTATTATCTCTTATGCAATTTAATGAGTTATCTGTATAGTTTGTTTAATAAGTGTTGTACATTAATACTCCTATTTGGAAGCTTAAATGAACCCCGCTTGCAAAATGATATCATATCCTTTTCTGGTCTAGGCCTTTTCTTCCTCTGTACCACATCTAGCACATACACATCTCACATAATATACCCCCCGGTTCCTTTCCTGACCCGCACTGCTGTATCAACTCTTCTCCTGCACACAGCCCGGAAATAAAAGGGAGATATTTTATATTATATTGTGGGGGCAGAGTCTGAAGCACAGGTAGAGCTGTTCAGGAGGCAAGGCAAAAAGCTATGAGCATTTTGTTTTGTTATATTAATCATTTTTCCTTGTAGTCTTTTGCTTCTCCCCAGACATGAATCACACAGACATCTACAGGCACAGTGAAATAATTTTGGTTGCCCTTCTTACAACAGTACTGCCTGTAATACACTGATGTCAACAATAAGAAATGAAATGAATCAAGTTTTGAAGGGTGTGGGATGCATTGATTTCACATGATTTCCTTCTAAGGGTATCAACTTAAAACTGCACCCCTTCCTTTGCGACATCCCCATCATTAATTTCCTCCTCTTTAAGTCGGCCAGTATATCTTAGATACTTTATGAATTATTCATAAATTGAACGAAAGGTGCTCACAAGACGTTTTGCAGCATATGAAAACCCTTCCAACCTGTTCCTTTCCGCTAACCACAATTTGGAAGTTTAAACTGAAAAAATACTCCACTAGTCCATTTGATCAGCCAGGTCTACCCCCAGAACCTGTGACACCCTGCGGCATGAAAGTGCTGCTTCACAGAAGTGCGTCTGCCAAGCATAAAGGGTCCTGCTTCTGGCCAAGTGGGTCAATCACAGTATTTCATATTTTTGGGATACACCGCTTATGTCATTTGACATGTTTTGCGATTGCACTTGCTATTGTACTGTATGATTTTTTTTAGAAAGATTATAATAGAAAAATCTACTGGTAATAACCTTGCCCCACTCTATTCCAAAGAAACCTTTGGGCAAAAAGAGTTGTCCTTTTGAAAATCGCCCTTCTCCTCTTCTGCCTAGCTGAGTCCAGGTTCATTGTTGACTGACACAGTGACTTGCAGAAATCATTTCATTGTCTCTACATTTTTTTCTGTTTAAATAGCTGCTTGTAAACTGATCAGATTTCACATGGCTGTCTATCTATGACAAAAGAACACAAAGTGTACTGATTTTTATTTTGGTCTATTTAGCCTAAGGTCATTCCTTAAATAGGTTTACACACATTTATTTCTTTTCTGCTTTGTGTTATTCTGTAATCATACCAGGCCCATTATGAAATTAGAAGTAGGTCAGTCATAAATAAGTTACTAAAAAGCTGTTATTACATTCACTATAAAATCTTGCTTTATTCACTTGAGGAAACAGACATTGCATGTAGGGTTCTTCCCCTGCCCACTAAGAGATTGACATTAGTAGGTTAATTCCCTGCATTCAATAAAACAGGGAGTTACGTGGTCTGCAGTAAACAGTGACAAAGATACATTGTTGCAGTCTTCCTGTCACACACACAATCTCTCTAGCAGCTGGTTATTCAGTATGTGTGTGTGTTTATATAACATAATACAGAAGCTGCCCACGTTACTGAGGCATTTATCTCTCTATCTGGTGTGGGCTGCTGCTGGCACAGCTCACCCCTAATGCTCATGTGTGTTACAAGATGGCCACTCCCATGCAGTTCTGCAGCGAATATTCGGACAGTTATTCCATCTGCATGTTCAGTTAAGCCCTCTCAAATAGTTTTTTGCTAGAGGTGGGCTTTAGGGAAGCAATTTAGAAAACCTTCCTTTTTTTTGATCCGCTTTAAGCAGTTGACCTTGCAACAGTTCTGGTTCTGGTGGCAATAGAAGTGATGCTCCTCGCCTAGTCCTCCACATCTGAAGATTGTGTCTGGTTGAAATAGGTCTGGCACCTAACAGCCCAAACCATTTTTTTTTATACAGTGGCACGTAATAAGCACTAATGGCAGTCTATATGGCTCAGGAGAAGGGCTGGAGAAGCAGGTGACCAAGGTCACGCCAGGAGAGACAGCTCTTTAATATGTTGGAGCTTAGAGCCACCCTCTTGCCCTACAGCACTGATCTAGGAAACTACAGCTGTGCCCTACATAATTTATCAAGTCAGGCACTTGGAGCAAAGCAGCCATGACAGAGGCGAAACTCATTATCAGTGGCAGAGAAGCATGTGGCAGTTCGGAAATTATCCAAATTCTGGGGGACAAGAACATGACAGACAAATTCATGAGTAGACTGTTAGGGAGAAAGGGCTCCAAAAGTCTTTGTCATGCTATGTCATGAACTTGTGGGCTTAGAGAGGGGTTGCGATTGTATACACATCCCATACTCACCTCTGATGTTTTGGGTCCTTATCATGGTTTAGTTGAAAGAAATTAAAACTATTTTAGTCACAATGCATTGGCCAAGAAGAGCCTGGTATGCCAAGGTGGTCTGCATGGCTTTAGCTTTGTTGTAGCTGCTTCCACAGTATGTGATATGGGGACCTTAGTGTCAACGCATTTTACATGTGTTGGCTTTAGCAGCTTGGCTGTTGCATATCTTGGGGTAGAGGTCTTTCTCCTTCAGAAACCCTGTTCAGAGTTCAGAAAGAGTGGGCCGCATTGCTTTGGGACCAGCTGGGCTTTGTTTAGCCTCTAGTACATAGCCCACTTGCTTAGATATGTGTTGTAATTAAGTTCTAATACCCCCCCCCCCCCAAAAAAAAAAAACTTAAAACCTTTTAAAACTGCATTGTTCAGCATATGTCAAACCACTTTCAGGAAGTTTATTAACTCTTTAGGTGCTTCAAATGAATAAACTCATTGTGTGAAACTCCATATGAATATGAAGTAATAGTACCTCATATGTCAGGAAAGGGCTTAATGTGCAATGCACTTTCTGACCAAAAATGCTGTTCATTGGAGACAAGGCCACTTTGTAGGGTTTTTCTTATAGGAGAAGCAGCAGTCTGTTACACTGTCTGTTCTGATTTTTTTGTTTCATTTGCCAGCGTATTTATGCTTTGAAATGTTTTTCTTACTGTTATGACTGAAGTTAGACTTGCTAAAAACAACTTGAGCTATAAATACAACTTGCCAAGGGAAAAAGTTTTTGGGCATTAGATAACCTGCAAAAAAGCTCTAAAAAAAGAATAACTGGCAAGCACTGAATACAATTACAGAATGAGCAGATGTGAAGGCTGATCCCCTTCAAAGGATTGCAGTCACATGAATATAAATATAATAAATACTGTATAAACAAAATCAAATGCTTTACATTTCTATACATTATTGCCAAATGTGAAACAGCATTTATAGGAAACTGTTAATGTTACATGTTAATGTAAGTCAGACCTGGCATCAGAAATGCAACTTTGCAGTGATAAATATTATTCCTTATATAACACACTTAACATTTAGCACCCACTGCATCTAATATAAGCATCAGCTTAATGTGCCTTATTATTTTTGACAGATAATTGAAGGATATGAATTAACTTTCAGTCAATCTTTTTAATCCACTCAGCTGTTTAAGCCATCAGCCTGTCAGGAATCACTAGCTAAGACTTATGCAGCAGGGCTGAATCTTCGGCACACAAAGTCCTGTAAAGCCCACCTGGCAGAATACAGAAAGCCCAGACTAACCAGATCCCAGAGTCTTCAAGGTGTTTCGATTTTCACTGGAGACCGCCTCCACCCAATGAGACATACAGCTGCGGGTTGTCCACAGGGCACTCCTTAATACATGGGTGTGACTAGCTAAGAGTTCAGGGTAGACAGCAAGAATACAGGCCAAGGTTAGAGGCAAGAAACAAAGATTTGTAAGAGGAAAACAGGCCAAGGTCAGAGGCAGGTAGTGCAGATTCAAAGGTCACAGGAGAAGCTGAGGTCTCTAGCTGACCCCTGGACCTGGTTTCTCAAGATTGCATCGGTGGAAGGTTCTACATAGATCTGAATATTGCTTTGGGGTTTCCAAGGATATTATCAAATACTGGATACCAAAAACTCATTTATGGGGTCCAGGATCACTTCGACTACATACCTCTTCCACTCCATAATCCCATCCACCAAGACAGGTTCCTGCACTGTTTGGGAGGAGCTACCATCGGATGTGTGCCTTAATGTGGAAAAAATGTTATTCAGGGCAGGCTCGGATTATCAGTGGTGCAATAGAGCCGCTGCTCTGCACCTCCACAGCACAGGGGGCATCTGGAGGTAGGGCAATTACCATCTGGGATGCCTTGGTTATGAGGCAGGTCAGTGCATTTATTTCAGTTGACTTGTGGGCCCTCTCTATCCCCTTGGACCCCCCTTTGCTTCCTTGAACTCAGTATAACTAATATGTATGGCAAGCGTGTAACACAAGCAGCTTGGTTCAGCCCAGCTGCTGAGAGTTACATCATTGTAATGTGTTTGTGAGACCACAGTAACATTGGATGGAGTTGGGGATTCTATTGGGAAGGGGGGGAGCTCTGAACCACCAAATGAATTATGAAAAATATGGCACAGCAGTATACTTGTGCTGACCAATTCTACCGGCTCCTGTGCTGTTCTGCATCACTTCCTGGGCCACCATCAGGGGGGTAGGGCAGACCTGGTATAACGAGCCTCAGACCTGAGTGTCCCAGAGGGGGCCCGGCCTCCAGTGCTACCACATCCCATCAAGGAAAAAAAAAATCTTTGCTCGCTTGCTCCTAAACCTGAAGAGCCTCTCACCACCTCACCCTTCAGATGCAAGGAGGAGGTGGCATAAGGGCCAAGAGCCAGTTTCCAGTTGGGCTGCCAGGCCACACCTCCAGGCTTGGGTCATTTTTGCTGCCCATTTGAAAGCAGCTGGGCATGAGGTGGAGGCAGTGGCAATGGTTGGGAGGCATGGATCAGTGGCATTGGGGCCCAGGGGGCTCCCTGCCATACTAGTTATGCTGCCTATGGGCACCACCCTGTCTGTCAGCAGAGTTCGGCTGGGCAGCAGAGCGTAGCCTCCCTACTTGAGTCTGCTTGAGCTACAGCAAGATGGCCGCCCCCATTTAATGAGAACACTCCAACACGAGAAACATGCTCAGTGCCTCCTGGTGAAGAGGAAAGGTGTGTGTGTACACATACACAGGACATGGCTTTCTATATCTCTTTCCTTCCCTCTTTTTAGCCTACCTTTAATTTTTAACTCTATCTTTAGTTCCTGACATTTTTTTTGTCATCCTACTTTTCTTTCTTTCTTTCATTCCCTCCACCATTCGTTACTTTCATCTTTCCCCTCATCCCTTCCATATTTCCTTCTAGCCTCCTTCTTTCCACCCTTCTTTCTTTCCTTTGTTCTTTCCCCCTTTTCTGCCTTCCCTCCATATGTCTTTCTTTTTTTCTGCCTTTCTTCTCATTCCTGATCGGCAAAGGGCCAGAGGCTGCCGCCAGCAGCGTGAACACTGATACCTGGGTCAGGTGTCTGTTCTTGTTTTTTATTAACCCTCTCTCTGTTCTTCTGGGGGGGGGGGACACTAGTGTCAGCGCCGCATGTGGGTGAGATGTTGTTTATTGCACCGTCTGTGGCATTTTGACGATCCAAGATTTTGGCCTGTTCCCCTGGGACATCCAGATTTGGGATGCCCCATTGCAAGAGTCGCCTGCTCCTCTTACCTTTCCAACGAACCCACAGGACAAGTTCGGATCTCCTTCATTTAGCTTCTCCTGCCGTGCATATTAATGTGTGGCTGAAAGTTAAAATCCTGGGTTTTGTTCCTCTTTAAGGATCACAACAGCGTGTCACAGATCTAAAACAAGTAGTGCCTCTCAGTAATTTCATCTGTTGTTAATCTAGATCATCATTCTTTTCAGAGTCTAAACAGAAAATCTGGCTTAACATGTAATTAACACTGAAGGGTAGGTGATGTGGAGTTTGAACTGTGAGAAATGAAGACCATCTGGTTTGACATAAGAAAAGGCTTTTTGCTGTTTGGAGGTACCCTGGTTTCCTGATGAAATCCCCTGCATCCCCCTCCCTTCTTGTGACATATGCAGTCAAGAGGAGGCGATGCCAAAGAGGCTCTAACTCTCTATGTAAAAAGGCGACTCCCCCTGCCGCACACCTTTGCCCCCCCATCTCCATCTAGCTTCACAACAAACATCAACCTGCTAGATCAAAGAAAGGCTATGCCTGACAGGGGAAAGAAGACAGGAATCGGTAAGTGGTCAAATAATAAATAATAAAAGATTTTTTTGCTGTCTTAAACCAGACCTTCCCTCCCTAATAAGAGCATATCCTATATGTTCCCCCACCCTGTACATACAGATTGTCAACATTAAAAATCATCCTACCTGCACCCAGTGTTTTTTTACTGAGCCTAGGGCGGCCCATGGAATCCCAGGCTGCCTGCAGACAGGAAGTGTCTTCTAGAAAGTTTTGGTAGCTGCCGCACTCTTACCAGTATAAGAGAACACAGTACGGAGAAGACCACGGAGGCTTACCTACAAACCAAGAGGTAAAATACCCCAGGAACAGACCTCCACGGATAGTGACCTGCCTACAGAAAACTGGTCATCCGACAGTGGGAACAGGGCCCCGGGACAAGCGGGAACAACCCCATTTTCGGGTTGCCCCCGGAGTAAACGACTCAGGAGGGGCGGCCGGCGGCATAGCTCCAATAACCAGTCCTCAACGCCAGACGCGGCAGGCCTCCAGGAAAGTCCAGTTATGAATTTATCCTCGAGACAACGCACCAAGGACGAGGTAAGCCTCTTACCACATGGTCTCTCCTTTTGCCCTACATCAAGGTTTGATTTGTGCCAGTTTGATGTTGACCTGTTTAAATATGAAAGAAGGATGAAACTAAAATTGTTTTTTAAGTCTGGGGGATCCTCTAGTGTTGCTATTACACGGGGGCGGTCCTTTAAACTCAAGAGTACGTTTATGCCTTATGGCAACTTTGGATCTATAGAGTCCTATAGTAGGACCATCAGAGCTGATACCATATAGAGGACGTCCAAGAGACGTTTCTATAGCAACCTCTCTAAACAAGAGATCGAGACACTTAAAACCCTTAAATCGGACAGACAGATCCTAATAAAACCCAAGGGGGGAGCAATTGTGGTCCTTGACTATATGGACTATTGCAGGGGCATGCGTGAGATGCTGTCTGATACTGTGAGTTATAAACAAATAGACAGCAACCCCATCCCCCGGGTACAAGCCAAAATTGGTGAATATATTAAACTGGTCCTAGCAAATAGCTGGATATCACAGGAGACTGCGGATTTCCTGTATATACCCCGGTGATCTATGGCTTATCGAAAGTCCATAAAGGCCTCAATCCCCTCAAATACCGCCCGATAGTGGCAGGAACCGATTCGGCCACACAGCCATTGGCCCAATGGATCGATTTTTATTTGCAACCCTATGTGTCAAAACTACCATCTTATTTAAAAGACACAGGGGACTTTCTCTTAAAATTGAGTTCCATAACAACAACAGGGGCATCCCTGATGGTGACCATGGACATATCATCATTATTTACCAATATTCCTACGATTCAGGGACTTGAAGCAGTTAGACACTTTCTTACCAGGGATCCGACAGATATCCCCACTGAGTTCATTCTGGAGGGATTGGAGATTGTATTAACAAACAATTTTTTCAAGTTTGAGACGGACTTCTTTGAACAAATGGTCAGGACAGCTATGGGCAGCGCAGTTGTGTCGGCATTTGCTAATTTATTCATGGGGTACCTAGAAGAGATGTACATCTACCCCACGGTGCAATACAGGGAGTGTGTACCCTTCTGGGGACAATGTATCGATGATATTATTATGATATGGCAGGAGGATGAAACATCCGCACATCAGTTCATTAACATACTGAATGGAATTTTTCCCAGTATTGTATTCAATCCTGAAATTTTAAGGGACCACATTACATTTCTGGATGTGGCACTACAGAAGGAGGAGGCGGGTGCCATCTCAACAGGGCTTTTTTCAAAACCTACCAATAGGAACACACTTCTCAGATATGAGAGCTCACACCTGAGACATCTTATTGATAACTTACCTATCTCACAGTTTCTACGAGTACTCCGCATACACTCGGACATTGACACATTGGAGGAACATTTAACAGCGATGCACATGCAATTTAGGGAAAGGGGGTATCCCGAGGATATACTGGTTGCAGCCAGAGAGAAGGCACAGAGTATCCATGACAATAAGAACACAAAGATTGACAAAGAGGAACGCATCCCATTCACGCAGACTTTCTGTCACAGCTCCATACACATAAGGCTCGATTCAGAGACACATTCGTCCTGACTTCCGTAGCTGTCTGTGAAAGTTTTGGTGGGTGTTTGTCATTTTTTGGCTTTTTTTCGTATATTTTTCACTCGCACGAACGTTCGAGAACATGCGTATATGCTCTTTCGATAATGGTGACAAAATCGGAAGATTTTCGTTACTTCGGGAGCTTTTTCCCACCAAATCGGAAATGTTTCGTCCGTTCAGAATTTTTTCGTTATTGCAATGGGCTTGCGATTAATTCAGAGAGCTGATTGCCGATGGTCCCACACCTCATAAATTCATTTCAGGGCAAAAACATTCCCGGCACCTTTTTGACTACGGGAGCGCGAGCCTGCCATGGACGAGGCTACTGCCTTTGAGGAGCATGAGGATCTGCAACTCATGGGCATTGAGATCGTCCGGAGGGCAGAGACCAGATTGCACCGGCGGCGACGCATGGACATCAATAGCATGCATGACACTGAGCTGTTCGAGCTGACCAGGCTTAATCGCGCTTCCCTCCATAAACTGTATAGTGAGCTGCGGCCATGGTTAGCCCGCACCACAAGGAAGGGGCAAGCAATTTCAGGTATGACCAAGATGCTTGGCTGCCTGCAATTTTTGGCGAACGGCTCGTTCCAGAGGCTGGGTGCCCTCTCCGTGGGGATTTCACAGCCTACGCTGAGCCGCGCGCTATCCAAATTTTTGGAAGGCATGGCTACCATAACTCGGAAATATATTTGTTTCCCTGAGGATATGGTAGCCAGAAACGCCATTAAGCTGGCATTTTTTAATATCGCCGACATGCCCAATGTCATGGGTGCTATTGACTGCACCCACGTTGCCCTCGTCCCTCCGTCAAGCGACGAGTATATATACAGGCAAGTTTTGCCTTCCATTGTCTCTAAATATTTGTGTGTCCCTCCTTTGCTCAATCACATTATTCGTTTGCTTCATTGCCAATAGTCCCTCCTTTAATGAAAAGCTTCCTTGTGACTAATCTCGCCATTTGTAGTAACTTTCATTGCCAATAGTCCCTCCTTTAATGAAAAGCTTCCTTGTGACTAATCTCGCCATTTGTAGTAACTTTCATTGCCAATAGTCCCTCCTTTAATGAAAAGCTTCCTTGTGACTAATCTCGCCATTTGTAGTAACTTTCATTGCCAATAGTCCCTCCTTTAATGAAAAGCTTCCTTGTGACTAATCTCGCCATTTGTAGTAACTTTCATTGCCAATAGTCCCTCCTTTTGTTTAGTCCCTCTAGGTTAATATACTCTCTGATTTTACATCTTCCCTCATTGCAATCACTCCCTCCTTGCTAATGCTCCCTCCTTGCCAAGAGTGTATGTGCAACAACGGCCCTTATTTATAAATTTTATTTCAAAGTAAAACATTTGTAAGTGTCCTTTTAATAGAACAAGTAAGACTGTCAAGGCTCAAACATTGATATTCTTTTGTTGACCACTTAAATGGAACGTAGTTGTTTAGTGTTATTTGTCTGGATGTTACATTTTGACATAGGCTGTTTGAAGTGTGCGTTGGATTTGTTTACTAAACGTTATTTTTTTGTGGTTTCTGTTTCCTTTTTACCCAGAAATCGCAAAATGGGCCATTCGCTGAATGTGCAAGCGGTGGTGGCCCAGGACCTGCGCTTTCTGAGCGTCCTGGCAGGCTACCCTGGCTCAGCCCATGATGCGTATATCCTGCGCAGATCTGGATTATTCCGCCGGTTTGAGTCAGGGGAATTTGCGGGTGCATGGCTCCTTGGTAAGTTGGCTCAAATTATCGATTTGGATTGTATATGTATGGCAAAGTTTTAGGTTGGATTTACCTTTCATAAACGCTGCCTTGCCCCTCACCTTGTGAACATGTGTAAGCACACTGTAACCATTAGATTAGACAAACTCCATTGGCTGCAAAATTGTTTTGCCTGCATTGTTTTAATTAATAAGTGTAATGTGAGGCCAAGTCTGAAACAGCCTTCTAAACCATTTTCTTTCAAAATCTGTTATTGACTTTACCAGAGAGTCAGCGCCATCTTTGCTTACATGCATTTAACTTACTGAGTAGAGGTGAGCGGGATAAAGTGCAGGGGCCGGCTTACACCGGTTTTTGAGTAAGCCAAGAATTATAAAGGAGCAGGTCAAGTTAGACCATACTACATTGTTCTGCAGCACAGGCAGGAAACAATAGCTGCTAACAGTCTGCCTGATTGCCCACCATCCCCAGTATTATTTGACTACTTTTGACCCACATCTATCACATATGTTTAATTCTTGGCTTAGCATCTGCAATCTGTATGCTCATGTTTGTGTGACAATGTCACATACCTCTTTTATTTTTATTGCAGTAGGAATGTTGCGTGGCAATGTATGATTTCCTGTTATTAATTTTTTTTTTTTTTTGGGCTTATTTAGGAGATTTGGGGTATCCACTACTGCCGTGGCTCATGACTCCGGTCCTGCGGCCACAAACTCCAGCACAAGAGGCCTATAACCGTGCACATCGAAAGACCAGGGCAGTGGTGGAGAGGGCCTTTGGACTCCTCAAGACCCAGTTTCGGTGCTTGGACCACACTGGGGGCTCCCTGCAGTATGACCCGAAAAAGGTCATTGACATTATAATGGCATGTGCCGCGCTCCATAATTTAGCCATTATGCAAAGGGTCCCCCGATATCTGGATTGCCCACCCTCTCCACCCTCCGATGAGGCAGACGACGCCTATGTGGGCCAGCCAAGTGCGTCTGGGCAAGCCGTGCGGGCAAATTTAATAGCCACACATTTTTCCTAATTTAGTTTTTAGTTTAATTTGTGTAATTTTTTTTTGGTTTGTTTGGCTATGTTTAATTTCATTATGAAGTAAACAATAATGAATTTGTGCAACCCAAAAAAAAATCTATGTTTGAGTATTTATTTGTAGACCTTGGTTATTGTTTGTTTTGGTGCCAACTTGAACTCATATTTCTATATCAAAACACCACACACATGAGCTTGTTCAAACCAAAATGTTTACTACTTAGTAAAAGGTATATGTGAGACAAACAGAATCGGAGGTGAGTGCCCCTCACATACTTTGGGACAACACCTGTACATGCAATTATGTTCCATACATTTGTACACAAAGGAAATATCACAAAATTAATCCCTCTCCTGCTTGCCCACATTTTCCACCGACACAGGTTGAAAGCAAACCTAGCTATGCCACATCTACACCTGTAAGTCAGTGGGCCACCCAAACAAGAACACCCAGTCCCAATCCAAATCCAGTACAATCACAGCCAGGGTCCAAGGTCTTAGATGTTAAGGCCAGAATGTCACCCAATCATGCCGCCAAACATGAGGAGCCACCACAAATG
Organism: Gastrophryne carolinensis; assembly: GCA_027917425.1. Taxonomy (NCBI): domain Eukaryota; kingdom Metazoa; phylum Chordata; class Amphibia; order Anura; family Microhylidae; genus Gastrophryne; species Gastrophryne carolinensis. The sequence goes on from CM051236.1 coordinate 379,788,073, forward strand.
TTATTGTGGCCATGGCAGCCGCGCAACACCTTAAGTGGCCGATTCAGTGAGTCTTGGACTCTGGCATTGGCTACTGGGCTACCTCAGGCCTTGAATGAGCTATATGGTGGATAATCAAAAACAACCGAGCAAGAACAGCGCAAAATATGAGATTTTTAGGCCTCACCAGACAAGTCAATCCAGTGGGTAGGTATCGCAAAGATATGGACCAGATTCATGCCTAACACACCTTAATATGTGTGATGCCCATAGAACCCAGGTTGGGGCCCTTGGTGGGGGGGGGGCATAACATGGGCCTGTGTGGCATTCAGAATCTGCAACTGTTCCAAAATGTGTCTTTGGTTATTGTGCATTTCGGCCATGCCTGACCTTATTTCAGAAGTCAAGTTGGCCATGTGGCTGTTATGGGTCCTCAATTCAGTCAGCACGGCACTGAAGGTAGTATTTAGGGACTCTAATTGGCCCCTAATATGCTCCTGATTTTGTTGGTTTTGGCGGCGAAAAAGGCGCCTCTCATGGTGCCATGCTGACTCCATCATCTGCACGCCCCTCCCCTGGGAAACTGGGCGACGTTGCTGAGTACGCCGCCCAATTCCCCGGGTTGTGGGGCGTGCAGATGATGTTGCTCGAGGACCCCCAACAGCCACAGGTCTGCTCGCCAAATCCTCAGCAGCAGATCTGAAACTGGGGACTGGAGGGTCAGTCTCTGCATGCTGCCCACGATGTGCAGGCAGCATGCAGCCAGCTTCACTCTGCTGCTGTGGATTTGGCGGAGACACATTTTGGGACAGTTGCAGATTCTGTCCCAGGGGAAGATCTTCAGAATCTCCTATGAAGCTTCTATCTTCCTCCTGCTCCTGGATTTGCTCCATCAGTGTGTGGCTCTGTTGGGGACATGTAAAAAAAACAGGTTCAGTGTGTGGAATACCTATAAAAACCACACAAACAAAACATGGCAAGCTACATGCATACACAACAGCATCAAAATACACTTACCGTAGACATCGGATCCTGGGTCCTATGCAGCGCGGAAGAAGACGGACGCGGTAACATGGCAGAGGAGTCCCCACTAGCTGAGGGATGATGCTGGCCTGCTTTCGAAGAAAAAGAGCGATTAATACACACAACTATGCATACTTTATGTTTAAGAACACATATGGTAATCCAAGAAACGTGGTAAAGCAGTAAGGGCCCCTCCCACAACGTGGCCACTTGGCATTCCCTAGGAATCCCATTACATTAGTGCATGGATTGTTAAACCAGACTAGACACATTGGTCACGTGTCTAAAACCAAACATGCAAAGAATGGCTGATGTGTGAGTTGCAACATCCCTTTAAGGGGAGGAAGTTAACACACTAAGGTGGGAAAAAACACTTACAATATGATTCTGGTGGGGAACATTTGTATGGCATAAAACCTTCCTAGAAAACCATCTTAATCAGTTGTGCAACTAAACCAGCTCCAACCAAATTGACCAACAGGCAAAGATGTTATTGTGGCGTGTGCTTGTCAATTAATACATAGCACCCATTCCTTTTCTACACTTCGAAGTGACATATTTTTCACAAATTTCATTAAACATCATGTATGTGGATGTCAATTTGCACATTACCAGGCCACACCCATGACACTCCCTAGTCAAAGTGAGCACTCCTAACAAACCCACCCCCTAGAGCCATGTGCTTAGCTAGCCCTTTCTCCCACCCCCTAGAGCCATGTGCTTAGCTAGCCCTTGCTCCCACCCCCTACAGCCATGTGCTTAGCTAGCCCTTGCTCCCACCCCCTACAGCCATGTGCTTAGCTAGCCCTTGCTCCCACCCCCTACAGCCATGTGCTTAGCTAGCCCTTGCTCCCACCCCCTACAGCCATGTGCTTAGCTAGCCCTTGCTCCCACCCCCTACAGCCATGTGCTTAGCTAGCCCTTGCTCCCACCCCCTACAGCCATGTGCTTAGCTAGCCCTTGCTCCCACCCCCTACAGCCATGTGCTTAGCTAGCCCTTGCTCCCACCCCCTACAGCCATGTGCTTAGCTAGCCCTTGCTCCCACCCCCTACAGCCATGTGCTTAGCTAGCCCTTGCTCCCACCCCCTACAGCCATGTGCTTAGCTAGCCCTTGCTCCCACACCCTACAGCCATGTGCTTAGCTAGCCCTTGCTCCCACCCCCTACAGCCATGTGCTTAGCTAGCCCTTGCTCCCACCCCCTAGAGCCATGTGCTTAGCTAGCCCTTGCTCCCACCCCCTACAGCCATGTGCTTAGCTAGCCCTTGCTCCCACCCCCTAGAGCCATGTGCTTAGCTAGCCCTTGCTCCCACCCCCTACAGCCATGTGCTTAGCTAGCCCTTGCTCCCACCCCCTACAGCCATGTGCTTAGCTAGCCCTTGCTCCCACCCCCTACAGCCATGTGCTTAGCTAGCCCTTGCTCCCACCCTCTACAGCCATGTGCTTAGCTAGCCCTTGCTCCCACCCCCTACAGCCATGTGCTTAGCTAGCCCTTGCTCCCACCCCCTACAGCCATGTGCTTAGCTAGCCCTTGCTCCCACCCCCTACAGCCATGTGCTTAGCTAGCCCGTGCTGCGTATGTGTATGTTTCAATACATTTGTGTGGTCATTCAGACATTACTAACCTGCAGGAATTGGTGGGTTGTCGGTGTCCTGCTGGCCCGAGTGTCCCTCTAAGGCCACGGGATGTAATAAGGACAGCACCATCTCCTCAGCCGGTGTAAAGCGCATTTTGGTTGGGAAACCTCCGCCAGTTGTTTCGCTGAAAAACATAGTAAGCATAATTAAGCGCACTGATGGACAGACAAGAATAATAAAAACCCAAACATTAGCTATGTACCTGTGCATCCGCCTTAGATTCTCTTTCTTCCGCACTGCATATTTCAGGTCCAAAATCTTCCGTTGAATCTGGTCCATATCTTTACGTTCCTCACCCGCTGCATTGACTTGCCTGGTGAGTTCTTCAAAAATCTCTGTTTTGCGCTGTTTACTGGTGTGTTTTGATCTTCTACCATATAGCTCATCAAAATGTAAGGTGAGCCCAGTAGCCAATGCCAGAGTTTGGGACTCAGCAAAACGGTCACCCAAGTGTCCTCTGCTCAAGTTGCGCCCTCTTCGGGGTGGTTGTGGCTCCTCACTGCTTGGTTGCAAATGGGGTGACATTCTGGCCTGGGGGGATGGAGGAGACCTCAAGGACTGGAGGCTGGCTGTTGATCTTACTGGACTTGGGAAGGGACTGGGTGTTCTTGGCTGGGTGGACCCTGAAGTTGCAGGTGTAGATGTGGCATAGGGTGAATGCATGCCAACCTGTGCCGGAGGATAATGTGGGCGAGCAAGAGAGGGTGTTGGCGAGCTTGAGCTGCTGCTGTGGGTCTGTGGGGCCTTGGAGGTGGTTGGCTGGGTCTGTGGGCCCTTGGAGGTGGTTGGCTGGGTCTGTGGGCCCTTGGAGGTGGTTGGCTGGGTCTGTGGGCCCTTGGAGGTGGTTGGCTGGGTCTGTGGGGCCTTGGAGGTGGTTTGCTTGGCCTTAGTTTTTGAGCCACGTGCGGGGGGGGAGGGGGCCGTTGGCCTTTGGCGGCTTTTCGGGCTTCTGGAGCGTGTTCTGGTTTGGCCCCTGCGGCGCCTTGGGCCCCTGCTGCGGCTTCTGGACCGGGAGGTGGTTCGGCCCCTGCTGCGCCTTGGGCCCCTGCTGCGGCTTCTGGACCGGGAGGTGGTTCGGCCCCTGCGGCGCCTTGGGCCCCTGCTGCGGCTTCTGGACCGGGAGGTGGTTCGGCCCCTGCTGCGCCTTGGGCCCCTGCTGCGGCTTCTGGACCGGGAGGTGGTTCGGCCCCTGCGGCGCCTTGGGCCCCTGCTGCGGCTTCTGGACCGGGAGGTGGTTCGGCCCCTGCGGCGCCTTGGGCCCCTGCTGCGGCTTCTGGACCGGGAGGTGGTTCGGCCCCTGCTGCGGCTTCTGGCCCGGTGTTTTTGGCGTTTGCCTATGGCCTTGGTGCCACGTGGGGGGGGTGATGTGGGGCAGGGTGGGGTGGGGCTTCGTCCCCTCTTACCCATCTGTGGGCCATGAGTTTTAACAGGCTTGGTTACCTTGCTCCTTGGTTGTGGTGGTGCTGCAACCTCCTTTTTTGCCGCAGCCTTGGTGGTAGCCCTTAGTCGGGCTTTAGGCTCTTGCGACCTTGTTTGCGGACCCTCGCCCTGCTCAGCCTGCTTGCTCTGCTTCTTTCCTGGAAGTTTTCTTTTGGGTGCCATTTTGTGTGGACTCTCAAAGAGAATGAGCTGTGTGTGCAGGGACCTTTAAATAAGGTCTCCGGCGTGTGACGCCTACGCGTTCGCTTACGCGCACGTCCGGCCGTTCGCACGGCCGTGCGAAACCCGGAAACCGCTGGGGCCGTGCTTATCTGCTGCCTAGAAGAAGAAGAAAGATGGCGCCCACTATCTTCACCCGCCAACAAGAAGAGATAATCATGCTTGTAAGTGTCTTTTAACGACTTTGCTTGGATTGTTAATTGTTGCTCTACATGTTAAGGATGCGCAAAAAGTAATATTTTTGTTAAAGCTTTGGTTCGACTACATGCACAACCAAGCGCACGCCACACACGTGCCAAACGACAGTGCTGCCATATTTGAAAGTTAACTTAGCCTAAAAGTGTGTGTGTGTATGTGTTCATGTGATTGAACCAAATAATGTATTGTTGCCTCTTCTACATATGCATTTCTGAGTTCTTGCTATGTTTGTTTTTTGTTTTGCAGACCATGCTGGAGCGCAGGTACGACTACCTGCCCAACTCGTTTGCCAAACGAAACGTCGCCCTGGAGATCATCTCGGAGATACAACACAAGACCGACACCACCTTCACCCACACACAGATCATGCAGCATTGGTCGGACCTGAAGCGACTGCACATGCCCCGGGTGCGGAGGTTTTTTGGAATCCATTTCCCAAGTAAGTACATAGCGCTTGCATGCAAGATGTAACTAGGACAGAATTTAGGCCTTTTATTTATAATGCCTTCTCTTTTGTAGTGTTGGAAATGGATTACAGAATTCGCCGCACCCGGAGGCGCACAGGCCGACCAGTGCTGCATGATTCTGCAGCTGGGAGTGAAGGTGGTGGATCTCCAGGGCGACGGGCCGACCCCTCCTCTGTGGCCTCCTCAGACCAGCCCCTGGACCTTACCACAGAGGAGGGGCGGCACAGCGTGGGCAGGCAGTCGTACCCTGCCACGCATGCAGGATCCTCTGGTATGTCACTCTTCATGTCTACACCCAAACATATAATTGCTAGCTCCTGATATCACCAAACTGAATCCTTTATTCTGTATTTGTAGATGTTTCGGTTGCGGGTGAAGTAGTGGGTGAGGAGGCAGCAGATAGCCCACAAGACCCTGGAGAAGGTGAGTGATGTGACCCAGACTTAGCTAAAAACATTTGAGGACTGCGGAATCAGACATCCAAACTAACCATTTGGCCCATGTTTCTACAGGCACTTCTTCACAGCAGAGCCAGGAACCAGGACCTCAGGGTGTTGTCCCCAACGAGCCATCTCTCGGCCACCAACCAAGTAAGTAGTCATGGCATTATAGAGATTTCTGTCTAAATTCCCATGAACACCAAAACACATAATGCCCTAGTCAATGCCAATATAAGAGGGACCTGTGGCCACTGAATTAGCTTAATTAGTTGCCCAACTGTCCTGTGTCCACTGAATTAGCTTAATTAGTTGCCCAACTGTCCTGTGTCCACTGAATTAGCTTAATTAGTTGCCCAACTGTCCTGTGGCCACTTAATTAGCTTAATTAGTTGCCCAACTGTCCTGTGGCCACTGAATTAGCTTAATTAGTTGCCCAACTGTCCTGTGGCCACTTAATTAGCTTAATGACCTGTGGCCACTTCCTAACCTTAATTCCTGTCATTAATGACATCTGTGCATTATAGTTAATTTGTTTATTAAAATACATTAAATCCACAGGTGAGAAACATGTATTGTTCTCCGAATAATTTGTTTTTCTGATTTTTTGGCAGGGACCACAAGACAGCGACTTGCTGATATGAATCGGAGGGTCCTTGAGTTGGTGGCCGATCTGCAGGCGATGCGGGACACGTTGGGGACAACAGAAGAGGAAGACTAGTGTCCTGGTTCCTGGCCCTGTAGATTTGTAAATAGTTTGATTTGTACATAGTTTTATTGGTTAAACACCAAAGTTTTTTGTATATAGTTTTATTGTTTTAAAAAAAGTTTTTATTGTATTAGTGTATATATTTTTAATAACCACCAAACAATTTGTATATAGTTTTTAATTTTTTAGGGCCAAAGTTGGCCCAAAAATTTTAAGAACAAATGGCAATTGACCAATAAATACAAAAAAACAAAAAAAACATGTTGTCCCATTTATTTGCACACATACATTTAACAAAAACAAGGGGACAATGACATATTTGAAAATCAAGATTGTGATGTCCGTGAAGTGATTTGGGTAAGTTTTAGGGACCTAAAATGGAAGAAGAAACAAGGCGCTAAGTGATTTGGGTAAGTTTTAGGGTGTGAAAATGGAAGAAGAAACAAGGCGCTAAGTGATTTGGGTAAGTTTTAGGGTGTGAAAATGGAAGAAGAAACAAGGCGCTAAGTGATTTGGGTAAGTTTTAGGGACCTAAAATGGAAGAAGAAAGAAGGCGCTAAGTGATTTGGGTAAGTTTTAGGGACCTAAAATGGAAGAAGAAACAAAGCGCTAAGTGATTTGGGTAAGTTTTAGGGTGTGAAAATGGAAGAAGAAACAAGGCGCTAAGTGATTTGGGTAAGTTTTAGGGTGTGAAAATGGAAGAAGAAACAAAGCGCAAAGTGGTTAGGGTGAGCTTTAAGGGACCTCAAGGGAAAAGGCAGGATAGCGCTAAGTGGTTAGGGTGAGCTTTAAGGGACCTCAAGGGAAAAGGCAGGATAGCGCTAAGTGGTTAGGGTGAGCTTTAAGGGACCTCAAGGGAAAAGGCAGGATAGCGCTAAGTGGTTAGGGTGAGCTTTAAGGGACCTCAAGGGAAAAGGCAGGATAGCGCTAAGTGGTTAGGGTGAGCTTTAAGGGACCTCAAGGGAAAAGGCAGGATAGCGCTAAGTGGTTAGGGTGAGCTTTAAGGGACCTCAAGGGAAAAGGCAGGATAGCGCTAAGTGGTTAGGGTGAGTTTAGTGATGGAAGTGAAATTATGTAGGCGAGCACTTTAATGAGAGAAGTTTGTAGTGCGCAGGCGCAATATCGTAAGAATTTCGTCTGGACAGATACTTTAGGAAAAAATGAAGCAGGATGTAGCGGGAAAATGATAGGATTCGTGTGAGGATACGATGGGAAAAGGGCAAAAACGAAAGGCTACGTTGGTAGTTGTGAAAAATGAATCTGAACATTTTCGATGGAAAATGACAGCCTCGTCTGCGTACTCTGGCATACGAGCACACGGACGCGCTACGGAAGGTTTACGAAGCATGCATAGAATCGCTCGAACGTTCATGCGAGAGCGGGAAATTTTGAAAATCTTACGACGTCGGCACCAAACCGAAAGTTTTTGAGTGTCTCTCTGAATCGAGCCTATAGAGCGAGTCATACGGAGACATCAGGGAATACTTAACTCGGATAGAGACCTGGCACCAGTGATCAGGCGGCCACCACTGAGAGTGTACAATCGGAGCCGCAATCTTAGGGACCTACTGATTAGAGCGGATCCTTTTGAAAAATATACACCACAGAGACGTGAACTTTCCTCCAAGATAGGATGTTATAAGTGTTTAAATTGTAACATCTGTAATTCCCTGATCACGGGAACACAATTCACCCATCTGCATACTGGATCCCCCATTAAACTTAGAGGTTACTTTAATTGTAACACAGACTGTTGTGTATACATCCTTAAATGTCCCTGCGGTCTCATGTATGTGGGCAAGACCATCGGCCCCTTTAAAAAGAGATTTCAAAAGCATAAGAGTGATAAAAGAGTCTATCAGGAGAGAGTAAAAAATGGAGAACAAGGAGACATGGATAAACCCGTGGCAGTCCACTTTCATAGATATGGACATCAAACACATGAACTTAGGGGCATGGTTATCGAACAAGTCCCCAAACTACCGCTGGGTGGCGATAGAAATCGACGACTGCTTCAGAGGATACATCGGTTGGATACGGTGAACCCAAGGGGGTTGAACACATCCTGGACAGCAGATAACATCCCCCCTTTTTTTTTCCCTGCTCACTCTCTACCTCCCACTGTCCCCCCCCCCCCCCCCCGGTTTTCTCCCTCCCCCATTCCTCTTTCCTGTTTCCCCCCCTTCCCTTTCCCCTTCCCCTTTCCGCATTTCCCGGTCCCTTCCCCCGCCACCCTTCACCTCAAAGAACCCAAAACTCCCAAGCCCTTCCTGACCTTAACTGCAGAATCCATGCTGAAATTATGGCGGTGGGACCTTACCTTCATTTGCTTATGATTTCATCATTTTTTCATTCATTCAATTACTCATTTATTCATTTTTTGATCTTTTCATTTTTTTCTTTCATTGTTTATCTATTTCATCAATTTTTGACTTCTTCACTTCTCCATCGATTTTGCATTTTTGAATTTTTATTTTATTTTTTTCATTCTTTATTTCTTCATCATTTTTTGTAAAATTTGTGCTTATAATTTCATTAATGTTATTAATTGTGGAGATGCATGCGGACACGCACAAATCATAGCTGGATTCTCTTTCTCTCCTATAAATGATGGGCCCTCGGTTAACTTGTCCCACAATCATAATCATGGACATCCCTGTCCCCTCCCTGGCACAATGCATAATGCCTTATATTAATGATCTATGTAATAGCATCTCCGGTGTCCAGGTCCCAGTCCCCTTTGTTTTACTACCCCATGCCCGACTTCCCACCCTCCCGTCCTCACCCACATATGGGTGTTCTTCCAACTAGACACCGCTGCACAGTGTTGGGTCTAGCAGGAGCTGGCGAGCCATCCCCAGCCGGTCATCGGCTGGGGATGGAGAAAAGCTCTGCTATGCCCAGGCGCCAAGCCAGATGCGCCTGGGCTCCGCGTCATCGGTTACCGGGCAGGCTTCCCGGGACTGATGACGCAGATCCCGACCTTCCCCTATCAGGGGACAGCAGGGGGTTGCCTAGCAACCCCCGAGCTAACAGTGTGGCCGTGCCCCGTGGCGCTGGAGTCCTTGACGCCGCGGGGACTCTCTGACTTGGTGAGGTAGTTCACAGGGGGCTTCACGGAGCAATCGCCCTAACCTGATCTAATTCTGCATCTATTATTATTATTTTCCACTGGCCAGTTTTACATGCAGATACAGCGCCTATGACATCATTAGTGACGTCAGGCGCGAATTTTGAACTGTGATACATGATTGGTTTTTGATATGGGTATACAGTATATATGTATGGCTTCTGTCTGTATCTCTGTTTGTTTGTGGTTGGTTCTGAAGAAGGGGGCCGAGTGCACCGCGAAATGTCGACCGACAACCGTTTCTTGTCTACACTTATTTGGTGATTGGATTACCGTAATACAAATTGGTTTATTATGAACTTTTGGAGTGCTGGTTCTTTGCAAAGATTAGGAAGTGTCTTCTGACTATGCCGCTCTGCATTCTGGCATTGCTGTCCTTTTACTGACTGCAGCACTGCTCTGTCTATAACAGACCATCCCCTGCACTTCACCCCCTCCTTCTCTCCTCAGTATATGATAATTCTGAGGCAAGATGGCCTTGCCCGTATCCTAGAGTCCTGAACAGAGTTTCAGCCCAGTGAGGGAAAGAATAATAAGTAAGTGACTAAAAAGGTAAAATATATTGATTATAGATGCTTGGGAATAGTTTAAGGTCTGGGCTTTTCATTAATGATGCTGAGGGTCTGGTTTAACACTAGGGATCCAGGGTAGGGGGCCAAACTGTCGCCTATAAAATTTTTCTGTGAGTTCTCTCACCAAACGAAAATTGTCTGCAATAAAATCTCGCTCCAGAAAAAAGGTATGCTGAATCGGGAGCCAGGGGAAAATGGCCATGAACGGACTTTTCTCACCAGAAACTGGACGAGATTGCAATCTGAATCGAGCCTTTAGAACAAGATATATAGTTTCAGTATCTACAAGAAAAAGAGCACCTTATGCCTTATTTCCAGTAGTAAATCCTCAGAGGTAGCTTTAGCTGAAAGCTGCTACTTCTTTTTGTCTTATTACTTACTTATGACTAGAGATGAGCGAACTTTTGAAAAATTTGATTCAACGAATTTTCCGACAAAAATCGGTCTGACTCGAATTTATTTGCGACTAATCGCTATTAAAAACGGCTATTTCTGAGCCTCCTAGAGCCTCAATAGGGTTGTAAACCATTCTGCCTTGCTGTAACACGCATAGGATGCGTGCTGGGTTACTGAAATAATACTGTAAATAATTATCACATGCAGATCGGAGGCATCGCTGATAGAATCGCAGAGCGGCACAATTGCAGAGAGTGGAGAGGTTCCCCCGGCAGCGCTTGGTTTGCCGCCGTTCCCCGCATGCGCCGGCACACTGACAGCAACCGGCGCTGGTGTTTATACACCAGATGCGGGACTGGCAGCTCCTGGCCTACTAGGAGCAGCCCTGGCAGCGCCGCCTTCCAATCGCAGCGGCTTGCTGCTCTGCTGGCACGTGGTGCTGCGGGGTATGACCTACCCACCTTAGCCCCTGTTGAGCGACCGCATCAGGTCTCTGCCATGTTTATTTTACTTGTTTCACATGATTGTATTATGTATATGGTTTATAATTGCATTTGTTTGGCTGGTGTTGTTCTGATTGGCTGCATCAGCTCTGATGTCACGTGGGACACACCCACTGACATCAGGTGGTAATCCTGGGCCCTCTGAGGACATTTAATCCTCAGAGGAGGGGAATCTCTGCTTGCTTGCTTTTGCTCCCTGATGAAGGGGCGCTAGACGCCCCGACCTGTTGGATTTGAATACAATATCTTTCGGAGTGCTGGCTGATCGTCTTTCTTGTGTGTTTGCGGCGCCACCGACGGCCACAGCACCCACTACAACGCTAGGTAAGAGTGCTTCTATGGAATCTGACATTGAAATTGCAGAGAGTTGAGGTGGCATCACTATGAGGGGCCCCTATAGTGCCTGAAAAACACACCCTGGAGGTGGCAGCAGCAGGAGCCCAAAAATTAGCTGAATCACACCCTGGAGTTGCAAACAGCAGCTGCAGGAGCCCAAACATTGCTTTAAAGAGACACTGGAGTTGGCTGCAGGAGCCCAGAAATTGTATGAATCACACCCTGGAGTTGCAAGCAGCAGCAGGAGGCCAAACATTGCTTTAAAGTAACATTGGAGTTGGCTGCAGGAGCTCAAAAATTGGATGAATCACACCCTGGAGTTGCAAGCAGCAGCAGGAGCGCAAACATTGCTTTAAAGAGACACTGGAGTTGGCTGCAGGAGCCCAAAAATTGGATGAATCACACCCTGGAGTTGCAAGCAGCAGCAGGAGCCCAAACATTGCTTTAAAGAGACACTGGAGTTGGCTGCAGGAGCCCAAAAATTGGATGAATCACACCCTGGAGTTGCAAGCAGCAGCAGCAGCTGCAGGAGCCTAAAAATTGCTTGAAAGAGACACTGGAGTTGGCTGCAGGAGCCCAAAAATTGGATGAATCACACCCTGGAGTTGCAAACAGCAGCAGCAGCAGGAGCCCAAACATTGCTTGAAAGAGACACTGAAGTTGGCTGCAGGAGCACAAAAATTGGATGAATCACACCCTGGAGTTGCAAGCAGCAGCAGCAGGAGCCCAAACATTGCTTTAAAGAGACACTGGAGTTGGCTGCAGGAGCCCAAAAATTGGATGAATCACACCCTGGAGTTGCAAGCAGCAGCAGCAGGAGCCCAAACATTGTGCGAAAGAGACACTGGAGTTGACAGCAGGAACCCAAAAATTGGCCTAAAAACACACTGCAGTTGGCAGCAGCAGGAGGCCAAACATAGCTTGAAAGAGACACTGGAGTTGGCAGCAGGAGCCCAAAAATTGGATGAATCACACCCTGGAGTTGCAAGCAGCAGCAGCAGCAGTAGCCCAAACATTGCTTGAAAGAGACACTGGAGTTGGCTTCAGGAGCCCAAAAATTGGATGAATCACACCCTTTAGTTGCAAGCAGCAGCAGCAGGAGCCCAAACATAGCTTGAAAGAGACACTGGAGTTGGCTGCAGGAGGCCAAAAATTGGATGAATCACACCCTGGAGTTGCAAGCAGCAGCAGGAGCCCAAACATTGCGTGAAAGAGGCACTGGAGTTGCCAGCAGGAGCCCGAAAATTGGATGAATCACACCCTGGAGTTGCAAGCAGCAGCAGCAGGAGCCCAAACATTGCTTTAAAGAGACACTGGAGTTGGCTTCAGGAGCCCAAAAATTGGATGAATCGCACCCTGGAGTTGCAAGCAGCAGCAGCAGGAGCCCAAACATAGCTTGAAAGAGACACTGGAGTTGGCAGCAGGAGCCCAAAAATTGGATGAATCACACTCTGGAGCTGCAAGCAGCAGTAGCAGCAGCCGCCCAAACATTGCGTGAAAGAGACACTGGAGTTGGCTGCAGGAGCCCAAAAATTGGATGAATCACACCCTGGAGTTGGCTGCAGCAGCAGCAGGAGCCCAAACATTGCATGAAAGAGACACTGAAGTTGGCAGCAGGAACCCAAAAATTGGCCTAAAAACACACTGCAGTTGGCAGCAGGAGCCCAAACATAGCTTGAAAGAGACACTGGAGTTGGCTGCAGGAGGCCAGAAATTGGATGAATCACACCCTGGAGTTGCAAGCAGCAGCAGGAGCCCAAACATTGCTTGAAAGAGACACTGGAGTTGGCTTCAGGAGGCCGAAAATTGGATGAATCACACCCTGGAGTTGCAAGCAGCAGGACGCCAAACATAGCTTGAAAGAGACACTGGAGTTGGCAGCAGGAACGCAAAAATTGGCCTAAAAACACACTGCAGTTGGCAGCAGCTGCAGCAGGAGGCCAAACATAGCTTTAAAGAGATACTGGAGTTGGCTGCAGGAGCCCAAAAATTGGATGAATCACACCCTGGAGTTGCAAGCAGCAGCAGGAGCCCAAACATAGCTTGAAAGAGACACTGGAGTTGGCAGCAGGAGCCCAAACATAGCTTGAAAGAGACACTGGAGTTGGCAGCAGGAGCCCAAAAATTGGATGAATCGCACCCTAGAGTTGCAAGCAGCAGCAGCAGGAGCCCAAACATAGCTTGAAAGAGACACTGGAGTTGGCAGCAGGAGCCCAAAAATTGGATGAATCGCACCCTAGAGTTGCAAGCAGCAGCAGCAGGAGCCCAAACATAGCTTGAAAGAGACACTGGAGTTGGCAGCAGGAGCCCAAAAATTGGATGAATCACACCCTGGAGCTGGCAGCAGCAGCAGCAGCAGCAGCCCAAACATTGCGTGAAAGAGACACTGGAGTTGGCAGCAGGAGCCCAAAAATTGGATGAATCACACCCTGGAGTTGGCTGCAGCAGCAGCAGGAGCCCAAACATTGCATGAAAGAGACACTGAAGTTGGCAGCAGGAACCCAAAAATTGGCCTAAAAACACACTGCAGTTGGCAGCAGGAGCCCAAACATAGCTTGAAAGAGACACTGGAGTTGGCAGCAGGAGGCCAGAAATTGGATGAATCACACCCTGGAGTTGCAAGCAGCAGCAGGAGCCCAAACATTGCTTGAAAGAGACACTGGAGTTGGCTGCAGGAGGCCAAAAATTGGATGAATCACACCCTGGAGTTGCAAGCAGCAGGAGGCCCAACATAGCTTGAAAGAGACACTGGAGTTGGCAGCAGGAACCCAAAAATTGGCCTAAAAACACACTGCAGTTGGCAGCAGCTGCAGCAGGAGGCCAAACATAGCTTTAAAGAGACACTGGAGTTGGCTGCAGGAGCCCAAAAATTGGATGAATCACACCCTGGAGTTGCAAGCAGCAGCAGGAGCCCAAACATAGCTTGAAAGAGACACTGGAGTTGGCAGCAGGAGCCCAAAAATTGGATGAATCACACCCTAGAGTTGCAAGCAGCAGTAGCAGGAGCCCAAACATAGCTTGAAAGAGACACTGGAGTTGGCTGCAGGAGCCCATTAATTGGATGAATCACACCCTGGAGTTGCAAGCAGCAGGAGCCCAAACATAGCTTGAAAGAGACACTGGAGTTGGCAGCAGGAGGCCAAAAATTGGATGAATCACACCCTGGAGTTGCAAGCAGCAACAGGAGCCCAAACATTGCTTTAAAGAGACACTGGAGTTGGCTTCAGGAGGCCAAAAATTGGATGAATCACACCCTGGAGTTGCAAGCAGCAGAAGCAGGAGCCCAAACATTGCGTGAAAGAGACACTGGAGTTGGCTGCAGGAGCCCAAAAATTGGATGAATCACACCCTGGAGTTGCAAGCAGCAGCAGGAGCCCAAACATTGCTTTAAAGAGACACTGGAGTTGGCTGCAGGAGCCCAAAAATTGGATGAATCACACCCTGGAGTTGCAAGCAGCAGCAGCAGCTGCAGGAGCCTAAAAATTGCTTGAAAGAGACACTGGAGTTGGCTGCAGGAGCCCAAAAATTGGATGAATCACACCCTGGAGTTGCAAACAGCAGCAGCAGCAGGAGCCCAAACATTGCTTGAAAGAGACACTGAAGTTGGCTGCAGGAGCACAAAAATTGGATGAATCACACCCTGGAGTTGCAAGCAGCAGCAGCAGGAGCCCAAACATTGCTTTAAAGAGACACTGGAGTTGGCTGCAGGAGCCCAAAAATTGGATGAATCACACCCTGGAGTTGCAAGCAGCAGCAGCAGGAGCCCAAACATTGCGCGAAAGAGACACTGGAGTTGACAGCAGGAACCCAAAAATTGGCCTAAAAACACACTGCAGTTGGCAGCAGCAGGAGGCCAAACATAGCTTGAAAGAGACACTGGAGTTGGCAGCAGGAGCCCAAAAATTGGATGAATCACACCCTGGAGTTGCAAGCAGCAGCAGCAGCAGTAGCCCAAACATTGCTTGAAAGAGACACTGGAGTTGGCTTCAGGAGCCCAAAAATTGGATGAATCACACCCTTTAGTTGCAAGCAGCAGCAGCAGGAGCCCAAACATAGCTTGAAAGAGACACTGGAGTTGGCTGCAGGAGGCCAAAAATTGGATGAATCACACCCTGGAGTTGCTAGCAGCAGCAGGAGCCCAAACATTGCGTGAAAGAGACACTGGAGTTGCCAGCAGGAGCCCGAAAATTGGATGAATCACACCCTGGAGTTGCAAGCAGCAGCAGCAGGAGCCCAAACATTGCTTTAAAGAGACACTGGAGTTGGCTTCAGGAGCCCAAAAATTGGATGAATCGCACCCTGGAGTTGCAAGCAGCAGCAGCAGGAGCCCAAACATAGCTTGAAAGAGACACTGGAGTTGGCAGCAGGAGCCCAAAAATTGGATGAATCACACTCTGGAGCTGCAAGCAGCAGTAGCAGCAGCCGCCCAAACATTGCGTGAAAGAGACACTGGAGTTGGCTGCAGGAGCCCAAAAATTGGATGAATCACACCCTGGAGTTGGCTGCAGCAGCAGCAGGAGCCCAAACATTGCATGAAAGAGACACTGAAGTTGGCAGCAGGAACCCAAAAATTGGCCTAAAAACACACTGCAGTTGGCAGCAGGAGCCCAAACATAGCTTGAAAGAGACACTGGAGTTGGCTGCAGGAGGCCAGAAATTGGATGAATCACACCCTGGAGTTGCAAGCAGCAGCAGGAGCCCAAACATTGCTTGAAAGAGACACTGGAGTTGGCTTCAGGAGGCCAAAAATTGGATGAATCACACCCTGGAGTTGCAAGCAGCAGGACGCCAAACATAGCTTGAAAGAGACACTGGAGTTGGCAGCAGGAACGCAAAAATTGGCCTAAAAACACACTGCAGTTGGCAGCAGCTGCAGCAGGAGGCCAAACATAGCTTTAAAGAGACACTGGAGTTGGCTGCAGGAGCCCAAAAATTGGATGAATCACACCCTGGAGTTGCAAGCAGCAGCAGGAGCCCAAACATAGCTTGAAAGAGACACTGGAGTTGGCAGCAGGAGCCCAAACATAGCTTGAAAGAGACACTGGAGTTGGCAGCAGGAGCCCAAAAAATGGATGAATCACACCCTAGAGTTGCAAGCAGCAGCAGCAGGAGCCCAAACATAGCTTGAAAGAGACACTGGAGTTGGCTGCAGGAGCCCAACAATTGGATGAATCACACCCTGGAGTTGCAAGCAGCAGGAGCCCAAACATAGCTTGAAAGAGACACTGGAGTTGGCAGCAGGAGGCCAAAAATTGGATGAATCACACCCTGGAGTTGCAAGCAGCAGCAGCAGGAGCCCAAACATTGCTTTAAAGAGACACTGGAGTTGGCTTCAAGAGCCCAAAAATTGGATGAATCACACCCTGGAGTTGCAAGCAGCAGCAGCAGCAGGAGCCCAAACATTGCTTGAAAGAGACACTGGAGTTGGCTTCAGGAGCCCAAAAATTGGATGAATCACACCCTTTAGTTGCAAGCAGCAGCAGCAGGAGCCCAAACATAGCTTGAAAGAGACACTGGAGTTGGCTGCAGGAGGCCAAAAATTGGATGAATCACACCCTGGAGTTGCAAGCAGCAGCAGGAGCCCAAACATTGCGTGAAAGAGACACTGGAGTTGGCAGCAGGAGCCCGAAAATTGGATGAATCACACCCTGGAGTTGCAAGCAGCAGCAGCAGGAGCCCAAACATTGCTTTAAAGAGACACTGGAGTTGGCTTCAGGAGCCCAAAAATTGGATGAATCGCACCCTGGAGTTGCAAGCAGCAGCAGCAGGAGCCCAAACATAGCTTGAAAGAGACACTGGAGTTGGCAGCAGGAGCCCAAAAATTGGATGAATCACACCCTGGAGCTGGCAGCAGCAGCAGCAGCAGCAGCCCAAACATTGCGTGAAAGAGACACTGGAGTTGGCAGCAGGAGCCCAAAAATTGGATGAATCACACCCTGGAGTTGGCTGCAGCAGCAGCAGGAGCCCAAACATTGCATGAAAGAGACACTGAAGTTGGCAGCAGGAACCCAAAAATTGGCCTAAAAACACACTGCAGTTGGCAGCAGGAGCCCAAACATAGCTTGAAAGAGACACTGGAGTTGGCTGCAGGAGGCCAGAAATTGGATGAATCACACCCTGGAGTTGCAAGCAGCAGCAGGAGCCCAAACATTGCTTGAAAGAGACACTGGAGTTGGCTTCAGGAGGCCAAAAATTGGATGAATCACACCCTGGAGTTGCAAGCAGCAGGAGGCCAAACATAGCTTGAAAGAGACACTGGAGTTGGCAGCAGGAACCCAAAAATTGGCCTAAAAACACACTGCAGTTGGCAGCAGCTGCAGCAGGAGGCCAAACATAGCTTTAAAGAGACACTGGAGTTGGCTGCAGGAGCCCAAAAATTGGATGAATCACACCCTGGAGTTGCAAGCAGCAGCAGGAGCCCAAACATAGCTTGAAAGAGACACTGGAGTTGGCAGCAGGAGCCCAAAAATTGGATGAATCACACCCTAGAGTTGCAAGCAGCAGTAGCAGGAGCCCAAACATAGCTTGAAAGAGACACTGGAGTTGGCTGCAGGAGCCCATTAATTGGATGAATCACACCCTGGAGTTGCAAGCAGCAGGAGCCCAAACATAGCTTGAAAGAGACACTGGAGTTGGCAGCAGGAGGCCAAAAATTGGATGAATCACACCCTGGAGTTGCAAGCAGCAACAGGAGCCCAAACATTGCTTTAAAGAGACACTGGAGTTGGCTTCAGGAGGCCAAAAATTGGATGAATCACACCCTGGAGTTGCAAGCAGCAGAAGCAGGAGCCCAAACATTGCGTGAAAGAGACACTGGAGTTGGCTGCAGGAGCCCAAAAATTGGATGAATCACACCCTGGAGTTGCAAGCAGCAGCAGCAGGAGCCCAAACATTGCATGAAAGAGACACTGGAGTTGGCAGCAGGAACCCAAAAATTGGCCTAAAAACACACTGCAGTTGGCAGCAGCAGCAGCAGGAGGCCAAACACAGCTTGAAAGAGACACTGGAGTTGGCAGCAGGAGCCCAAAAATTGGATGAATCACACCCTGGAGTTGCAAGCAGCAGCAGCAGGAGCCCAAACATAGCTTGAAAGAGACACTGGAGTTGCAAGCAACAGGAGCCCAAACATAGCTTGAAAGAGACATTGGAGTTGGCAGCAGGAGGCCAAAAATTGGATGAATCACACCCTGGAGTTGCAAGCAGCAACAGGAGCCCAAACTTTGCTTTAAAGAGACACTGGAGTTGGCTTCAGGAGGCCAAAAATTGAATGAATCACACCCTGGAGTTGCAAGCTGCAGGAGCCCAAACATAGCTTGAAAGAGACACTGGAGTTGGCTGCAGGAGCCCAAAAATTGGATGAATCACACCCTGGAGTTGCAAGCAGCAGCAGCAGGAGCCCTAACATTGCTTTAAAGAGACACTGGAGTTGGCTGCAGGAGCCCAAAAATTGGATGACTCACACCCTGGAGTTGCAAGCAGCAGCAGCAGCCCAAACATTGCTTGAAAGAGACACTGGAGTTGGCTGCAGGAGCCCAAAAATTGGATGAATCACACCCTGGATTTGCAAGCAGCAGCTGCAGGAGCCCAAACATTGCTTTAAAGGGACACTGGAGTTGGCTTCAGGAGCCCAAAAATTGGATGAATCACACCCTGGAGTTGCAAGCAGCAGCAGGAGCCCAAACATAGCTTGAAAGAGACACTGGAGTTGGCTGCAGGAGCCCAAAAATTGGATGAATCACACCCTGGAGTTGCAAGCAGCAGCAGCAGCAGGAGCCCAAACATTGCTTTAACGAGACACTGGAGTTGGCTTCAGGAGCCCAAAAATTGGATGAATCACACCCTGGAGTTGCAAGCAGCAGCAGCAGGAGCCCAAACATAGCTTGAAAGAGACACTGGATTTGGCTGCAGAAGCCCAAAAATTGGATGTTCACCCCCTGGTGTTGCAAGCAGCAGGAGCCCAAACATAGCTTGAAAGAGACACTGGAGTTGGCTGCAGGAGCCCACAAATTGGATGAATCACACCCCGGAGTTGCAAGCAGCAGCAGGAGCCCAAACATTGCTTGAAAGAGACACTGGAGTTGGCTTCAGGTGCCCAAAAATTGGATGAATCACACCCTGGAGTTGCAAGCAGCAGGAGCCCAAAATTGCCAGAAAGACACACCCTGGAGTTGGCAGCAGCATGAAGAGAACATATACAGATTTTCGGCACATATATCTTATCCGAAGAATATTAATAAAAAGTAAGAGTAACGTAAAGCATTTTCTCAATAATTACTTGTGATCTGATGCGGAGGAATGTCTGTAACTGGAGAGCAGCGCCTTAAATCTGTTTTGCACGATCCATATTTCTTTAGTGTTGGTCTGGCCCCATCATCAATCTACTCTAATGTATCAGGCATTGGTGGGTGGAAATCTTGGCTGATCCATGCCCGATTCATTTCCACGCAGGCCAGTCTCTCAAAAAAAACATGGAGAGTGACAGATTAGTAACATATTAGTAACATAGTAACATATTAGTAACATAGTAACATATAAGGCCTCATTTCATCAAGCAGAGGTCTCTGCAGAATAGGGGTGAGTGGCAGCAGGAGTCTCAGTGAGAGGCCTGATCTCCCGGGATCAGCTAGCTGTCGTGTCTTGAACAGCAACCCATCTGCCGTCATCCATTGGTTAACACGATCATCCACTGCATCACAAGTGACATCTGACACCCCCAGTCAACTGTTTGTTGTATGTTATGCTTTGGGTTCAGCTCCACTATTCAGTGAGGACGGTCTGATAATCAGAAAAATCAGCAGCTACTGCCCAGCCAAGAAGTGGAGGAGACACTTGCCGCTTCTTCCACTAGGCGGGCAAGTAGTGATAAGGAGAGTGTCGTGGGAGGAGGTGTTGCAAGCGTTTTGGCTCCTTAAGCAGACACTGTTGAGGAACCTGAGGAGGACATCAGTGAGATTTGAGGGCACTTTTAAAGGCTTGGAGTGATGGAGAGTGACAGATTTAGCGGCCAGCATGGTGGCAGAAGGGGAAAGTATGCAAATGTGCTCGGGGTAGACCACTCGCGCGGCAGGCTATCTTCCCAGGAGGTAGTGGAAGAGGGTCCCTGGATTCTTCAGCGGCGGTGGCAGCAGCATCAGTGAATTAGTGCGGACTGTTTGTAGGAGAAATCAGCTACAAGCCCATGTTGCAGTTTTTCATCAAGCATCCGCAGCATGGCTATATGAAAGATGTGTAGGCAGAAGGTGAAGTGTGGCCAGGGTCCCAATGTTGGACCCACAGCCCTGCGTCAACATTTGCAGCGTCACCATAAAGCGGCCTGGGAGAGTTGGCTCCAAAGTGGTGGTCCAGCCTGCTGCATTACCCACTGGCCCACCGCTCTCTGTTCCAGCCAGCCAAGGCTCCACCACCTCCTGTGTGTCATACCCATCCTCTGTCGCTCCAGATGCTCCTCCTCCTCTTAATCCGAGTCAGTCATTCCGCCAGCAATCCATTGCCAAGCCACGTCCAAGAGACAACAGTATGTGCCCACTCATCCAACGTGCAGAAGCTAAATGTGCTCCTGTATAAGTTGCTGGTGCTGCAGTCCCTCCCTTTTGAGTTGGTGGACCTTTCAGAGAACTGATGGCGTGTACCGAGCTGAGGTGGAAAGTCCGATGCTGTAATTTCTTTGCGAAGAAGGCAGTACCAGTCCTGTACAATTTTGTTGAACAGAAGGTGGGGCAATCCTTTAGCCTGTCAGTGTGTACCATGGTCAGGGACAATAAATATCCTTTTAGGACCACTGGGTGATTGTGGTTCCTGCACAACCACAAAAGCAACTTGAACAGGTCCCTCCGCTGTGACCTCCACGCTCCTAGGCCTATGTGCCTGTGACAGTGCACTTGCACTTAGCAATGGTGTCACAGAGAAAAGTGGCAAATTGTCAATTACATATTGATAGTTAACATTTATCTTATATGAACATATTTATAATAATAACATATAATAACATATAACATAGCAACAATAACATATAACATAATAACAGTAACATATAAAATGTATCAAAATTTTTTCTTTTTGGTTAATTTTGTATTTTTTTTTTTAATATTTTGTTTTTTTTTTTAATATTTTGTTTTTTTTAGAAATATATATATATATATATATATATATATATATATATATATTTGTTATTTTTTTTTCCATTGCCTTTTAATATTTTGTGAATTTTTGTACAAACTTTTGTTTCATTTTTTAATTTTTTTTTTTACTTTTTTTCTAAATATTTTTTCTCTTTTTTGAATTTTTTTTTTTTCCCAGTGCCCTTCCAGCCTACTATGTGTGCAGGACACGGCGGTTTCACGCTGTTCTTCACATGGTTTGCCTTGAGCAACAGAGTCACACATGGGAGGAACTGCTAAAAATGAGAACTCAATACATGAAATCATGGCTTACTCCATGAAAACAGCAAATGGGACCCATGGTGACTGACACTGGGAAGAACATCTTGTCTGCGCTGCGACAAGGAAGCCTGAGCCATGCGTCCTGCCATGGCACACGTGTTCAATCTAGTTGTCAAGCGTTTTCTGAAGTCTTCCCCCCATCTGAAAGACATCCTAACAACGGGAAGGAAACTTTGCATGCACTTCAGGCACTCCTACACCGCCAAGCACACCCTTCTTGAGCTTCAGCGTCAGAACGGTATCCCCCAACATAGTCTGATTTGCGATGTTTCCACCCGTTGGAATTCCACCCTCCATATGCAGGATCGACTATAGGAACAGAGAAAAGCCATCACGGATTTCTTGATGAACCAAACGGATAGGGGGACTCCCCTGTGTAACTTCAAACCAGTGGCAGCTCATACATGACACCTGCCATTTGCTCAGGCTCTTTGAGGAAGCTACTTTAGTCGCCAGGACTATGAGATGAACAATGAGATTCCACTGCTTCATGTACTACAACACATGTTGGAAACCATGGCTGGTCAGGGCACTAGAGACATGGCGCATACATTTCACAGCCACATGAAGCCTGTGGGGGCTGAAGTGGAGGAGGAGGGGTGGGGCACAGCGAAGCACAGTTTAGGTTTGACAAAATGACCATTTTATCTAGTCATCTGACAGGAGAGGAGGAGCAGGAGCAGCCAGAGGAGCTAGAGGGTTGTGAGGAAGGCGAGACAGAGGACCCAGACACACCATGGCAGTTTGCAGTGGAGATGGAGACAGGTAGTCCCTCCGAGTCACTTGCACAAATGGCACGATGCATGCTCACGTGCTTGCGTATTGACCACAGAATTGTCTCCATTTGTCAGCGGGATGACTTCTGGCTCTCCACCTTATTGGACCCTCGCTTCTGGCACAAAATGGGGGCATTTTTTACACCCACTGAGAGGAAGGACAAACTGATCTACTACAGAGACATCCTACGTAGTCAGTTGGGCGATGTCTATCTGCGCCATGGTCCATACTCTCGTAGGTCTGACTCGGGGGGACCTCTGCGCTCACCTTCCACTGCCATGGCTGCCGGGGGGGGGGGGTGGCAGCAGCAGAAGCAGCTCCATCAGCAGCAGCCTCAGTCTTCAGTCGCTAATGAGTAGCTTTCTACACCCGCATAGTGAGTCTACTCATGAGCAGCAGGAAGACCTGGAGCAGGACCTGAACCAGCAAGTCATGTCATACCTTGACATGACCATGCCAACACACCTTGAGGATCCGCTGGACTTCTGGGAAGCCAAACTTGACTTGTGGCCACAACTGGCAGAGTTTGCCCTGGAAAAGCTGTCCTGCCCGGCCAGTAGTTGATTTATATGGCAACTGGGCTGCTCTATATTATGCTGCAAAATGGCAAATTTACCTCACAATATAAGCTATTGCCCCTCAGATTTACAAAGGGCCTGCTCTATATTATGCTGCAAAATGGCAAATTTACCTCACAGTATAAGCTATTGCCCCTCAGATTTACACAGGGGCTGCTCTATATTATGCTGCAAAATTGCAAATTTACCTCACAATATAAGCTATTGCCCTTCAGATCTACACAGGGCCTGCTCTATATTATGCTGCAAAATGGCAAATTTACCTCACAGTATAAGCTATTGCCCCTCAGATTTACACAGGGCCTGCTCTATATTATGCTGCAAAATGGCAAATGTACCTCACAGTATAAGCTATTGCCCCTCAGATTGACACAGGGGCTGCTCTATATAATGCTGCAAAACCAAGAGCGGATTTAACTCACACAATATAACCTATTTCTCAGGTTTATATAGGGACTGCTCTATGTAATGGTGCAAAAACATGAATTTACCTACAATATAAACTATTGCTGCTCCATATAATGGTGCAAAACCATGAATTTACCTCATAATATAAACTATTGCCCCTCAGATTTACACAGGGCCTGCTCTATATTATGCTGCAAAATGGCAAATTTACCTCACAGTATAAGCTATTGCCCCTCAGATTTACACAGGGCCTGCTCTATAGAATCATTGATTAAGAGCCTTGGCTCGAAACGCGTTGATGCGGGGTCTGCTCTCACTATGCGTTTTATGCTTTACATGCTGTGATGGCTTTTTAACTACGGCTTGCAATAAAGGACGGATGATTTTATTGCCAAGTTACGTGGCTGGCACTTCTTCATTGTGGATATTTATCATACTAGGAGGTGAGCTCTCTATGCCTTGTGCCCATTGCTTGGACTTTGTTATACATTTATGTGATCTGAGGCTGGCAACAAAGACATTTACTCTGCTCTATAAAATGGCAATTTTACCTCACAATATCAACTATTGCTCCTCGGATTTACACAGGGATTTAGGTTGATATATATAATAGTGCAAAACAGCGAATTTACCTCACAATACTGTATAAACTATTGCTCCTCAGATTTACACAGTGGGCTTCTCTATATAATGGTGCAAAATGGCGAATTTACCTCACTATATAATCTATTACAGCTCTATATAAAAAATAAATAAATAAATTGAAAAACAGGCCTGTAGAAGCTTATTTAGTATAACAGATAGGATGACGTGCTGGTTTGGGATGCCCATGTGGGCTAGTGTTTTGACAGCAGGACAAAAACCAATTCAAAATGCAATAGCTTAATAAAACTGAGGCTGAACAAGCTTATTTAGTATAAAAGATAGGGTGACGTGCTGGTTTGGGATGCCCATGTGGGCTGGTGTTTTGACTGCAGGACAAAAACCAATTCTAAATGCAAAACTTTGATTCAGCTGAAGAAGGATGAACAAGCGTATTTAGTATAACAGATAGGCTGCTAAGTGCAGGTTTGGGATACCCAGGTGGCCTGTTTTGTTTTTTTTTGTTAAAGGCAGACCAAAAACCAATTCAAAATGCAATACTTTGATTAAGCTGAGGAAGGATGAACAAGCGTATTTAGTATAACAGAAAGGCTGCTAAGTGCAGGTTCGGGATGCCCTGTGGCCTAGTGTTTTGGCAGCAGGACAAATACCAATTCAAAATGCAATACTTTGATTCAGCTGAAGAAGGATGAACAAGCGTATTTAGTATAACAGGCTGCTAAGTGCAGGTTTGGGATGCCCTGCGGCCTGGTGTTTTTTTGGTTAAAGGCAGACCAAAAACCAATTCAAAATGCAATACTTTGATTAAGCTGAGGAAGGATGAACGAGCGTATTTAGTATAACAGAAAGGCTGCTAAGTACAGGTTTGGGATGCCCTGTGGCCTAGTGTTTTGGCAGCAGGACAAAAAAAACAATTAAAAATGCAATACTTTGATTCAGCTGAAGAAGGATGAACAAGCGTATTTAGTATAACAGATAGGCTGCTAAGTGCAGGTTTGGGATACCCAGGTGGGCTGGTTTTTTTTTTTTGTTAAAGGCAGACCAAAAACCAATTCAAAATGCAATACTTTGATTAAGCTGAGGAAGGATGAACAAGCGTATTTAGTATAACAGATAGGCTGCTAAGAGCAGGTTTGGGATGCCCTGCGGCCTGGTGTTTTTTTTTTGTTAAAGGCAGACCAAAAACCAATTCAAAATGCAATACTTTGATTAAGCTGAGGAAGGATCAACAAGCGTATTTAGTATAACAGATAGGCTGCCTAATGCAGGTTTGGGATGCCCTGCGGCCTGGTGTTTTTTTTGTTAAAGGCAGACCAAAAACCAATTCAAAATGCAATACTTTGATTAAGCTGAGGAAGGATCAACAAGCTTATTTAGTATAACAGATAGGCTGCTACGTGCAGGTTTGGGATGCCCTGCAGCCTGGTGTTTTTTTGTTAAAGGCAGACCAAAAACCAATTCAAATTGCAATACTTTGATTAAGCTGAGGAAGGATCAACAAGCGTATTTAGTATAACAGATAGGCTGCTAAGTGCAGGTTTGGGATGCCCTGCAGCCTGGTGTTTTTTTTGTTAAAGGCAGACCAAAAACCAATTCAAAATGCAATACTTTGATTAAGCTGAGGAAGGATCAACAAGCGTATTTAGTATAACAGATAGACTGCTAAGTGCAGGTTTGGGATGCCCTGTGGACTGTTTTTTTTTTGTTAAAGGCAGACCAAAAACCAATTCAAAATGCAATACTTTGATTAAGCTGAGGAAGGATCAACAAGCGTATTTAGTATAACAGATAGGCTGCTAAGTGCAGGTTTGGGATGCCTTGCGGCCTGGTGTTTTTTTTGTTAAAGGCAGACCAAAAACCAATTCAAAATGCAATACTTTTATTAAGCTGAGGAAGGATCAACAAGCGTATTTAGTATAACAGATAGGCTGCCTAATGCAGGTTTGGGATGCCCTGTGGCCTGGTGTTTTTTTTGTTAAAGGCAGACCAAAAACCAATTCAAAATGCAATACTTTGATTAAGCTGAGGAACGATCAACAAGCGTATTTAGTATAACAGATAGGCTGCCTAATGCAGGTTTGGGATACCCAGGTGGGCTGGTGTTTTTTTTTGTTAAACTAATCCAGTTATATATTATGATAAATGCTTGTTTGTAACAGATAGGGTTAAATAAGCCACTGCATAGATGGCATGCACAGTGGCAAGGCAGATTTACAGCACAAAGAACTGAAATCGAATTAAAAACTGATCTGGCTAATGAAAAAAAAAAAATTTCACTGTCACTTCTAAGCTGTCCCTGGCTGGATGGTTCAGTTTTTTCCCTATCTTTCCCTATCTTTCCCTGGCTCTGTCTACCTCTCTGTCTGCCTCTCTGACTCTCCCTACCTATCTCTAACTCTCTGTCCCTGTCTCTAACTATCTGTGCTCTGGCCGCAATGCAAGGCTGAAATGCGCACAAGCAAGATGGCCGCTGCTTTATATAGCACGGTGACGTCACTGGGCTTCCTGGCTGCTGATAGGCTGCATGTGACTTACCCATGATACCTTGCCCCAGGGGGTATATCTGGACATGTTCATCCACCATTTTAGAATGCATGTAATTGAAATAAATGGCGTTTAAAGGAAAACTTCGATCGATCAAATCGCAGGGAAATTCGGATTCGTTCAGAATCGAATTTTCCATGAAATTCGGAACGAATCCGGGTTCGTCCGGATCAATTCGCTCATCCCTACTTATGACCTTCATTAGAACTTTATCTGAGAATAGGGGTGGGATTGATGTACAAAGTTCCACAGATGTCCTGCTGTGTGTACAGTAGGTCATCTTTATAAAAAAAATGTATAAAGATACCAACATTTTTAATCAAACCTTCAAAACTCAACCTCAAGTACATTTCTACTGATTTATTTCTTCTGACAGTGTGCTCCCTGCCTGGCTTCATTGTGCATTCTGCCTCCAGTAGATTAAGGCGATTAAATAAATAACCACCACTCAGTGGTGATCAGTCCCAGATTCCCAGTAGCAAAGGACTTTAAAGTGGAGTGGAAGTCCCAACAGTCAGAACTTTCACTTCTGCGATTAAACATTGAGGAACAAGCATTACACAAAGCCCAATTTAGTATCAGGCTGTGAAATGCAGAGGAATGTACGGCCTCACTGGCCAGGATTCAATAAAGTTTGATAAGCTCCAAACTTAAAGGGATACAGTAGGCAATGGTAATTGTTAGACCACTGTTTCAGGCTATCTTTTGCGCTGTCCTAAACTGTTTTCTGTTTTTAAATTGAAGACGTAATGACCAAGATATCAGGGTTTACAGTTACACCTTATGATTTTGCCTTTGAAATATGTTGGAGAGGACCTTGACTCTGTGATGCAGAATAATAATCAGCATAATGGCCATTCACATCACCCTAGCATAATAATCAGCATACTGGCCATTCACATCACCCTAGCTGTGCTCCTCTCTCTCTCCCAATGTCCACAGTTCATTACATTACAGAGCCATTACAGCCAGCTTCCCATTCCACCTCTCTGTCCACTCTCCCCCTCCCCACTTGCACATGCTGACCCTGGTTAGCACATGAATAGCCATGTCTAATTAGCATTTCAGTCACTGCTGCATTTGAATCGCATGTGGCTTGTTGTGTGCTTGTGGTTGTGATTTGGTGTCACAATAACAGCTTTGGAACAAGACAATAGAGCCTGCACTCCCTTCAACATTGATCACCTCAAAGGCCGGCACCAGGCCACTTTTACAAAAATGTGAGGGATGTTCTCACTTTTTTGAGATACTGCAGACTATGTTATAGCTGGGAAGAAATAGCTTAAACCTTTGCAGAAACCATACTACCCCTACATTCATTTGGTTTTGCTATTTACATATCACTTGTAATCCTAATATTATAGTGTGTTTCTTTCTTGTGCAGAGACGCCAGGTCATAGTTATAACCAATTGGGCCAGTATGTGATAGATCCAGTGTGTGTTCAAGCAACCCTAATGCACTGAATATATTATTGGTACTGTTACAAATTAGAATAGACATGTCTGTATAACCTATTCCATCACATTTCACCGGATGGTTAGATGGCTGAATACATATATCAGTTTTAGCTATTTCATCACAAAGCTAAAAACATGTCAGTGATGTATTGAGCATATTAGCTTTTTGTCTAAGCAGCAGATGCCCCATCTTTATCATAGCAATACTAAATGTGATGAATTTGGGGCACAGCTGGTCTACTTATACAGACAAATCATTTGTGCATAGCTGGAAAGGGTCTGGAAAGCTTCTCAACAAAGTTATCCCAGGTGCAAAGGCCTTACAGATAATTATCTCATTTGATGCTAGCTGACACCAACATGAGACCTATCTGTCACTTTTTCCATAATAGTTCAGGGATCTGCAAATCTGTCAATGTCTCTAGGGTGTGACTAAGTTTGTACATGAATGCAGGCAAGAAACCATGTAAGAAGTATTGGATTTACCACAAGAACAGCTGCCTAAAGTCTGGTATTATATGGGATCTCAGTTTTTTTATTTGTGTTTCATTATAAAGAGTCATGTAATGTTAGAGGTGATTTGACTCTCTTTAGTGACGTTAATAGGGGACTGAAGTAGGAGTGGGAGAATCTGAAAAAAACTAAAACAGGGGCCTCCGCAAGCTTTTGGGTTATGGTCTAATCCAAGAAGCTTTTCGGTCTTTGGTCTGTCGGGCCACAGGGCTAGCAACAAAGCTATCGGCGGCACCTATTGATGCCTGGGCAAGCCTTTTTTTGTTTTTGCAAACCTGCAGCCAAAGCCACCACAGGCCAGAACAGAGAGTCTAGAGCGGGAACGCCGCTATCAGTCGACATTGACATTTCTAGAAGTTTTCTCATTTACTAAGACTATTAACAATGGTTAAAGGGAGAGTACAGGCAATGGAAAACTTTGGCACTTCCATGTCTGAGAATGGAAGCAAAGCCGGTGGATTTGCTTGGAGAGCATAAGAGTTAGGACTGGCATAGACAGGGTCTTGAACCAGCAATCTGCCAGCCTCATCACTCCAAGTATGCTGCTCTGGCCATTGTGCTGTATGCTGTGGTGTGGTTGCCGTGTGTCTGCTGGAGTGGTATAGTATTTCCCTGGGTCTTAGAGCCGCATTGTTTGACCTCACCTGCCGTTAATCATGCTGTTGAGGTTCCTATAAATGCATGTATATAGCCCCGCCCCTGTTGTTCAATCATTGCATTGTCTCTTCGAAGCCTAGCCTTGCTCTCCAACCTCCCTGCATACCTCCGTGTCCTTGTGGGCCTTCCTTAGTTCATGTTTTGTCTGTGCTGGGGCTCACAGTCCTTCATAGTTTGTGTCTCCATCTGTACTGGGGCTTACTGCCCTTCCTAGTTTATCTCTTTGTCTTTGATGTCTGTGCTGGGCCTTGTGGTTCACCAGTGTCTGGCCATGTGTGTCTTGGGACTACGGCCCTTGTTGTAGGTTCTACGCCTGCACTGGGGCCCAGTTCCGCTATAGTCTGCACTGGGGCCTAGATCATTTTGTTTGTTGTCTTGTGTACATCTGCCCTGTGTTTCCCCATCCCAAGTCTGTGACCACCAAGGGGCCTGACCTTTAGAGGCCCTGCTGAAAAACCGGGTAGATTACGGGCTCTCCGAGCACTTCCCGGGTGGTCGGCAGCTTGCCTTTTTGGTGTCGCACATGGGTTGTCTGTCCTATATCCTTCGTTCCCAGACAGTGACCCCGATTATGGCCTCCAGGGAGGAAACTGCTTGGCTGAGAGCTGCCTCCCTGTCCTGGAGACTGATTCCTAAACCAGGAATTTCCCAACACTCCTTGAATGTCCAGCAATATTATTCGCCTGGGCATGACAATAAGGTATTTCGTTTGAATCAGATATTTTAAAATGCTTTTCCGTGGCTATTTTACACTGCTCTTCAATGTCTTAGCACATGGCTATAGTTAGACAAGCAGTGGTTGACAACAGGCACATAGCGATTGGCAACAGGGGTTGGCATGTGAATGAGATCAAACAGACAGATTTTGCAACAGGGTATCTGGCTGGACAGCAGATGCAGGTGCTAAGCTGGAAAAGCACAGCAGCTTGGCAATACAGTCAACACTGTGCTGTTCCCAGCAGCTTTTAACTGGCCATCACTAATCAGTTTAGACACCGATACTGCCTCCTCCCATTGCTTGGCAATGCGGATGCACTGGCAACAGATGAACCAGTGCTTTCTGCTCACGGTTGCTGCCAATGGTGCCACTTGCTGTTGCACCACTAGAGAACAGCGCAGAAGTGATGAGCAGGTAACCATGACAGGAACTCTATCACAAAATGTTGTGTACCTCTAATTGTAGTAAAGCTACACATTGCAAATTCACACCAATTACTTCTGGTCAAATAATCATATAAATAAATAAGTCAGTACATATAAATAACATGTAAATAAGCAAATATTAGCCTTTCTAAAAGCTCTGATTCTAATGCCCTTATTCATCAAGCGATAGCGCCAGGTAGTGTCTGATGAGCGCCAGGTAGCGGCAGCTAACGGCGACTACCGACTCAAGTACGCCCGGCGGCGGTCACAATGACGCATTTATCAAGCAAAATGAGGCTAGCGCCGGCGAGAGCGACGGCTAGCGCGGCATTCATCATGAAGCCGCCTGGACCGAACAGCGCCGCTGCAAATTCCCTCACAGCGCCAGGTATGAGCTGTCGCTCCCTGGCGATGTCCAATGCATTTCAATGGAGCAATCTATAATTCTTCATAATTAATTGGTATTAATTTTTTTTTTTTTTTTTTTTTAATGTCAAAAAATCGGAGAACACTTCTGCAATGTTAGGATTTATTTTTAAGTCAAAAAAAAAATTAAAACAAATATGTGCAGAATTGATCTAACAGGTCTGAGATTAATGTATTCATATTACAAAATGATTCTAAAAACATGTATAATGTTACATTAAAAAAATATGGTTGTTTAGGGGTTAAAAACTAGTTAATACACATCGCCGCCAGCGCTCTGGGGTTTAAACAAGGAATGGACAGCGACAGCACATTCGGAGCGTGATTTGTTGATGAATATGAAGCTAGCCGTTCGCTCTGGCCATTCGTTGTCAGGCGCTCACATACAACGCTGGACCTGTGGAACAGCGACCCCCCAGCCCGTATTCAACATTACCGCACACCGACTGAGTCGCTGTCATCAAGCTAATGCCGGCCAAGCACAGCGAATACTGGCTGGCGCTGAAAAAATCATGCTACAGTCGCTCATCTGTCGTTACCTGGCGCTATTAATGAATCGGCCTCCCCGCAACAAGTAAGTTAAATAAAACAAATTGCTTGTTTGCTCTGACACAAATTTTTCTGTGTGGTGGGGGAAACTGAAGGATCTGATAAACATCTTGTAAACATTTTCATAGTGAGTGACAAATCCCCATTTGATCACTTCCCAATTTATGGCGGTAGATACAGCGTAATATATATGTTACCAGTCAGTTGCCAGAATCCACTTTCAGTGCAAAGTTTTCAGAAGACATTCAAAAGAAACTAAAAACAACTCTAGCGTCACAGATGTCTGGTCAGGAAGGTGATAATGTCTACATACAAGATAACATTTTCACCAATTCACCATTCCATTTGCCATCTTTTGCTGCCCCCTTCACAAGTTATTTGGTGCCCCGGGACATAAATAATCCTAGATTCAGCATATGTTAACCCCCTCCTAGTCCTCTCCCAATGAGTCAGTTGCTACAGTAATTAGGTGAGGATAGGGTGACCCTTTATGCACCAAAGCCACAGCAGCTGTGCATTAACCACCCAGCTTCTGCTGGAGAAAATGTTTCTATGGAGCAGGTAATACCACCAATTCTTTATGAGTTTATGTTATAGACTCCCTGCTGTGATTCATTATCAGAGAGTATACAATGCAAGTAGTTTTTCGTCTATTAACAGAGCACAGCGTTTTCATTTGACACACTACTTTTCTTCTTCTTTTGTTCCATAAACAATGACAGGAATAAAGTAAATAGTAGAGCATTGTTAGAATTAATCAGTAATATATATCATATAGAAGTAATGTATGTTATATGGGACAGATATTATATTATTATAACTGCTGTGGCACCATTGTACTTGCTCACTATAGACTACCATATACCATATCTTTATAAGTGTGCAATATAGATCTGTGCAATCTGCAGTTTAGGCAGCGGTATTAGTCTGGATGTAGAATAAAAATACAATACAGTGCCTTGAAAAAATATTTATACCCCTTGAACTTTTCCACCTTTTTAAATGTTACAGACAAAAACGTAAATGCATTTTGTTGAGATTTTATGTTATAAAACAACACAAAGTAGAAAGTATTTGTGAAGTGTAAAAGTGAAAAATTATGAAAATGAAATGTGCAAATGAAACATGCGTTTCCAAATATTTAAAAAATAAAAAATGGTGGCGTGCATATGTATTTTGCCCCCCTGTGATCTGATAACTGTAATTAAATACAGTATCCTGTATGTAATTTTTCTCACTATAACTACAACTGTTCTGTGAAGTCCTCAGTAGTTTTTTAGAGAACATTAGTGAATAAACAGCATCATAAAAATCAAAAAAACACCAAACAACTCAGGAAGTGTATTGAAGAGTTAGGCTATAAATCAAAAAGTTCTTATCTCAAATCCAGGGGATTTCCTAGGGTATACCACTCCATGCCCCTCCCCTCCAGTGACATAAAAATTCACATGTGGGAGTCACATGCTATTACTTGTACCCAGGCTCTGTTTGCTGAATATAGTAATGAGATGGTTAAACTGGGCTGTTACTTTGTTTAGAATTTGTTAACCAAAAAGACCACAGGGGTGTGTTTGAAACTATCCCTATCTAGATCAAACACCCCCCTACTTACTGTGACCCAGACCTCAGACCTAAATAAGTAAATGGCTGGTACAAATTCACGCCCTCTACTGCAGAAAGAATAATACTTTTTTTGTTGGGTATAGGTAGACCACAACAGAAATGACCAAAGCCTTTGAATTTGACCCCGCCCCCAAAAACACAGCTCAAAAAGTCTTCATATCCTTAAGAAACATGGTGCCCGTGCCCTTGCTCCATGAGCACCTGTACAGTTTATTCAAATTATGGGACATGCCTATCATTTTTGAATGTGACACTTGAATCAATGACCAGGAGCATGTGTTATAACACTGAGATATTAAAACTTCAATGCGATTGGGTGAGAATGTGTTTTGGCGCAGAAGAAGCCCATTAAGTGGGTGAAACTAGTCCACCCTGCAACACCCCATTTACTAATCATTTTATGTCAATTTCGCCAATACCTCCATTCAGTACACAAGAAATGTGCTTTTTTTGAGCTGTACAAGAAGTGATTGACGTACGAATATCAACGAGATGTTTTAAACTTGTAATCTTTTGATGAAATTATGTGATGCTGTCGCACACAGCGATGTTTGTATTTAATTGTTTTTAAATGGTATAATAATAAATGTGAAATTTTTTTTATAATGCTAGAACGTAAATAGCTGTGTTTTGGGGGGCAGGGTCAAATTTGAAGGCTTTGGTGTTTCTGTTGTGGTCTACCTATACCCAACAAAAAAAGTATTATTTTTTCTGTTACTTTGTTCCCAGGCCCTAGGTAAATTGTATAAATAGTAGTGATTGGGGCAACTGCCTCCCCCTATACTTTGTTTAAATTGCCAGGTGAACACACATGGGAAGCTTGTGCAGATTTCTCCCTCTGTATTGTTCCAAAGGAAGGCTAGAAGATTCCCAGATGAGAGGCTCTTAAGTATTATATTTCATTGCATGTCCCAACTCTGTGGACTCAAAAATAGTAGTAGGGACCACACCCTAAGGGGCGTCTTAAAACGTTGTGGGGTTTGCAGTAGTTTGCAAATGAAAGCCCCTGGTTCTATGCATAGGAATTCTATGCCTGTATGTTGAATATTAAAGGGTTAAACTTTGGTGTTACTTTGTGCCCAGGCCCTAGGTAAATTGTATAAATAGTAGTGATTGGGGCAACTGCCTCCCCCTATACTTTGTTTAAATTGCCAGGTGAACACACATGGGAAGCTTGTGCAGATTTCTCCCTCTGTATTGTTCCAAAGGGAGGCTAGAAGATTCCCAGATGAGAGGCTCTTAAGTATTATATTTCATTGCATGTCCCAACTCTGTGGACTCAAAAATAGTAGTAGGGACCACACCGTAAGGGGCGTCTTAAAACGTTGTGGGGTTTGCAGTAGTTTGCAAATGAAAGCCCCTGGTTCTATGCATAGGAATTCTATGCCTGTATGTTGAATATTAAAGGGTTAAACTGGGGTGTTACTTTGTGCCCAGGCCCTAGGTAAATTGTATAAATAGTAGTGATGAAGCAACTCCCTCCCCCTTTATTCAGTTTGACTTCCCAGGTGTACGTATCGACCCCATGTCACACAAGAGCAATATTGCCTCTATCTATCACCACCTCTTCACCCTTAGTGAACAAGAACCCAATTTCTGGGGCACTGGAATCTCTTGCCAGTTGCCCCTGGGGACTTGTCATCTAGAAAATGGGCTAGGAAAGCTTTATAGTGACACTGGCCAATAGGGTAGGTGTGTCAGGGAAGCTGGTAAGAGGCAGGAGTAGGAGCAGAGCCATTGGCCCCAAAAAACAACAAGGCTAATTATTGCAATACACTATGAGGCTCTTTGTGGGCACTCTGCTGAATGCTATGGTCCTCTGCCATTACCTGGGCCTCCTATAAGCACCCTCTGCTTTTGTACTGACTGAAGTGTGGTGACTGGCTGATTAACATAACAGTAGGGCTCATTAAAAACTGCACATCTATCTGAGTTTTGGGGGTATGCGATTTTGGAGCATTTGACAGTGTTTTTTGCTTTCCAGAGACCTGGATACACAAAAAGATTCTGCCCCCCCCATAGTCTATATAGGGAACCCCAACTCCAATGGCACAGTGGTATCATTGTGCTTCTAATGTGCTTCTGTGCTTCTTCTATTGAAATGCAAAAGTATAAAAACTCAAATCCACACCTCAAAAAAGTGAAAAACTGTGTTTTCATAGTTAAAACTATTTGGACCCTTTATGTGCAAACTGATGATGATTTGGTGGAGAATAAGCAGACTTTTGCTTTCCTCCTACTTCTTTTGTTACTCATTTTGGAGGCTATAGAGTCAAAGTACAGTTAAATGCCATAATTTAACCGTATGGAAGGCTTTAGAGTAAATGTTCAGCTTATTTTGCTTCATTATAAGGCATAACCTATAATTATCATCACAGGCAAACTGTGTTTTTCAGCTGTTAAATGTCATGAGATTAGAAAGCGTGAATAAAACCTTATTTATTTAGGATTTTATTTAAAATAGCAGCCACTGACCCCTTGAAATGGAATAATATAATTTGCTGCTAAGTAGAGAAAGTGCAGCTTGCTATAGAGAATGTCTGATATTAATCTGAATTTGGTTCTATTAGGTTTATTACCTCTAAGATAAAACCCTAAAGCAAATATTTTTGCAAGTGCAGAAACTATGGCATAGCTATATAGATAGATAGACAGACAGATAGAAAGATAGGAAAGATAAACAACTATAGCCACTGATTTTTTTTTTACATGATAACTAACAACTTGTATTTCAACAAAAATGGAATATCATCCCACTCATGTAACTGCGCATTAATTAAAAAAATCTACTGTTTATTTTTCTGATACTACTAGTAATCACTGTACAGCTAACAACAAAAATACACACACACACACACACACTCACTTTTTGTCCCCACGCAACGCTCCCATCCTAGTCATTTTGTTATAGGACTTCCCACTCAACCTCTTTTTACCTTTGACCTTCATATTGAACAGTAGCCCCTCCCACATGTTGACTTCAGTATTCCCACTGCAATCATTTCCATGGAGGCAGCCTGTGACTAACGAGTCAGGGGGTGGGTGACATTCGTCCTGGAGGTCAGCAGTGAGCATGAAAGCCATGATCCTCGTTCTCAGGACTGGGTAAGTGTTATACTACTACTAGGATAGAAGGGTTGTGGGTGACTAAACATGAGCATGTGGGGTTTCTTGTGTGTTGCCTGGATAAGCACTCGCTAACATTGCACATGCTGTTTTACTAGATTTTAATGGTTCCAGAAAGCTGAAAAAAAACCTCCAGCTCTAGAGATAATTATAGCTAGTTATGTTCCATTCTTTAAAAGTAGATCTATGTACACCCAGATGACCCCCTTCTCCAGAGACGTAGCTAGGTGTTCTGGCACCTGGGACAAAGATTCCAAATGATGCTACCCACCTGTGCTCAGGTGTGTGCCCCGTGCCCACCTAGCTATGCCCCTGCCCTTCTCCCCTGGGGGCCAGCGGGAGCCCATGCATGTGCTGTGGGATTGAATTTAGAGAAGCGCTCACCCCTATCAAGCATATCAGAATGGCTGGTGGTGGGTGCAGGTAGCTGGCGGGATCGGCTCTGGGGAGATGCCAGACAATACATTTATTCAGTCCTGATTGTCCTGCATTAATATGCACAGCAATGGGGGTCATGCCTATTTGGTAAAGCCAATGTAAATTGCAGTGTGCATTACGGTGAGGATTGCAACCTGCATCTTGGTAAGCCTTTTAGTGTTTAGACACAAGACAATGCAAAAACAATGTTTTCTAAAACTTTTGTCCCCAAAAATGACCTGTACCTGTGATACGGCATTTTTATAGGTAAGGTACATCATTTTTCCTATGAGTTAAAGAAGTTATTTTTAAAGTTTGGAAACAACAGAACCCTATGGGCTATGCAGAAAATTGTGGCAAACACCTTAGCATTGCCCATAGGGTTCTTTTATATCTAATATCCTGTTATATCCCAACCTCCTCACGTGTAAAATGCCCCATCACAGGATAAGTCATTTTTTGGGAAAAAAGGTTGAAAAAAAAACATTTTTTGCCACTTTTTTGTGTTTAAATGCTAAAAAGCTCACCGAGTTTGCAGGTTGCAATCCACACCACAATGCACACTGCAAGTCACACTGGCTTCACCAAATAATTAACATGACCCCCATAGAGTGCTATTGAGAGCGTAGCATGTGCCTTCCTGTTTTTTAGCATGAATTGAGTTAAGTTACTGAGCAAACCTGGGGTGGGGCATTCCAAATTGTGGTGGCCATGTACAATGAACTAAAACGCAGGAGTCTGAAAATCCTGGCTTTTGGTCCACCTAAGGTGATTAGAAATACCAGAAATTGGGGCAGAATATTCATCC
This sequence comes from Gastrophryne carolinensis, assembly GCA_027917425.1. Taxonomy (NCBI): domain Eukaryota; kingdom Metazoa; phylum Chordata; class Amphibia; order Anura; family Microhylidae; genus Gastrophryne; species Gastrophryne carolinensis. The sequence continues at coordinate 379,825,188 of CM051236.1, forward strand.
ACTCTGTGCTCCTGCAGCACTGTAACAGGCAAAGACCAGTGATGATCAATTGCTATGCACAGCACCATACACATAATGTGGGCGAACCCTATTGGTCACCATGATCATTATACAGCACTGACAGGAAACCATAAAAATGTGGATAGGCAAGTAAATATGCCCAACGGGCATTTCTATACATTGAACATCTAGGCCATACCACTCCATCGTCTATCACCTAATGCGGGATGCCTGCTGCCTAAATACCCCCTCAGAGCAGTTATAACTACCAGTCTGCACCAATCAGAGACGTGTGTTGCTACCATTTGCAACGGTTTTCTGTGTGCCCTATTGGTTACCCCCATATGGATAAGTAATACTGGCCTGGGTATATTCAGGCAAACAGGTTTCCCCAATTAGGATGTTGGGTAAGTTGGATAAGGCATTGGGGTGGATGTCCGGGTTTCCCCACAGTCTGAACATCTGCTGTAATTCAGGATGTCCAGCGGGCCGCTGTGTCAAAATGGTTTAATGTATTCTTCAAAATCAAACTTAAATCAAATCAAAGACAAATTAAATCAAACTTATCAAACAAAAATTAACTATTAGTAATGATTGAATCCCTACAAAATGAAAAATATCAGAATGTTCCATGTGATATTTTATGAGACAAGGCACCTGCTCAAACATTATTAAAAAAAACTGTAGATATTGAAACACATAGTTCACTTTCTTTGTTTTCATCCTTTAATTGGATCTCGGAAATAAAAATCAATAGAACTTACCTTGTGTAATAGGATTCCTTAAGAAATAATAAAGCAGATAAACTGTCTTATTTTTATCGCTCAGAAAAGTTCTATGGCTGTAAGGCTAGGCTCTATTTTACATGATATCCATGAGGTGAAAGCTTGCTCCAGGGGCATCCTGACTTGGCAGAGGAACCAGGGATGGTGCCAGGTGCCCTGCACGCACCTGAAGAGGCCATTCAGATTTACTTAGCGAAGTGAGCATGCAGAGTGTGGATGCCACCTAGATGTAGGCACAAAAGATGGAACAGAACTAGGTGTGCTTATGAATAGTGTTGGGGCAACCCCTAGAAGTTCAGACTCGGCAGGTTCAGGTGCCTGAACTTGACATGAACCCGAACCCCAATAAAATCAATGGGGACCTGAACTTTGAGGGGTGTTTCTTCTTCTGGAGGCCACTTGACAGGTGGGACCTGAACTTTGAAGGGCGTTTCTTCTTCTGGAGTATACTTGACAGGTGGGATCTGAACTTTGTAGGCTGTTTCTTCCTCTTCCTTGACCAGTGGGCCTGCCTTTGCCTTCCAGGCAGAACCGGACAAGGACTGTTTTAAAAAAAATGTGGTGACGGTCAGGTGGTGGCTGGCTGGCTGCTGCTAGGTTCTTCACCAATCTTATTGAAGTCCCGAGGACCTTTTGAGAGAGGAAAGAATGCCAACCAGATCGCTGGCTCGGCTAAGTGTACAGCTACTTTCTCTGCATTAGTTTTGCTGCATTAGCTTAGCTATGGGCTAAAAGATGCTCAGCCCATCAACCGGCTTTTCCAGGTTGTCCCAACCCCAAACTCAAACCTTTGTGTTTCAGGTTTGCCCAACACTACTTATGAATCATAAGTGAGCAGCAGCATCCAGTGCCAAGCAGCGACTGTGAAAGCCAGCAAAGATTCGGAATGTTTTAGAATATGATAAAAATGCACAATTCAGACAATAATGGTACAGTAAAAATATTAGTAAGGCCTTGAATATGGGTTACAGTTTTGTCTCCTGCTCTGAGGGATTTCTTTCTTAGAAAAGGGATGAAAAGGATGCTAATGGAGATATAATCAACATGAATACACAATTTCATAAAACTGGCAAACATTTTATTTGTTTTTCCCATAAAATAAGTCAAAACTAAAAATAAGCCCTAGTATGATTTTTCACAATTTTCTCTAATGCTTGAGTTCATAAATCAGCTACTGGGAGACTGTCTCAAGTTGCCTGTAATTCAAATGCCAAGCACACCATCTGTGTTTGAGATGCCACACACACTACTTGTAACTGGGATGGCACACACACTGCCTGTAATTGGGATGCCACACAAACTGCCTGTTATTTAAATGCATCATGCTGCCTGTAATTGGGATGTGTCACACCACCTGTGCTTCACACTGCTTGTAATGTGGGATGCCTCACACTGCCTTTAATGTGGGATGCCTCACAATACCTTTAATGTGGGGTGCCGCTCACTGCCTGTAATGTGGGATACTGCTCTCTGCCTGTAATGTGGGATACCGCTCACTACCTGTAATGTGGGATACCACTCACTGCCTGTAATGTGGGGTCTGTAATGGGGTGATAAGGGGGGGTATTTTAGCACACCATTTGGGCCATGTTTTTTTTTTTTCTTATTTTCCTCCTCCAAATCCTGGGTGCATCTTATGGGTGAAAAATACGGTAATAAAGCATCATTAAAGTCTGGATGGCCAGCTTAACTTACAATAGAAATGTCTGGAGATTAACAGGAGTTCTGGATATATGCAACTTCCATTTGTCTGCAACCCCTATATCAATTCACTTTCAAACCTGGTTATAACCACATGCAACAGACACCTATATGGTATACACAAGGTCCATATAAGTGTAAAGGAAAACTCCATTACTATCCAGTTTTTAGTGTTCCGCCTTCTGGGATGTAAAATTAACATTTGAGTTAGGATAGTGACCGATAGATGTTATTTACTTACCAGCATGCTGTTTCAAAGTTTCCTAAGTTCCTGTCTAAGTTGCTCAAGTGGGCGTGGCTTTCCTGGTCTTGATTAAAGCCCTTAGTATAGCTTCTGTCTACACATCCCCAAATCCTTCCACTAAAAAGGGTGAGCGCTCCTCCCCCTACAAAGCAGAGCTGCAAAAATCAGGCACCATTAACCCTTCAAGTGGCAGCCTTCCTAGAGTTTTTGTCACCCTCTGTTGCCAGACCATGTCTCACTATTTTGCGCTCCACATGTTCAACTGTGATTTAGGAAGGGATTTCCAGACATTTTCCAGGAAAATTATATATTGTTTTTTTCAGCAGAGTCTGGACTTTGCCTTTTTTTATTATATTCTCAATACTTTTGGGTGAAATATGTGCAAAACAATTTTTAAAAGTCTATTTTTTACAATTTGTAGTATTTTTTTGCAATAACAAATGTAAATTTATAAATAAAATCTTATTGCGTGTGAAATCCCAATTTCTCCCAGTTACAGCGGTACCACATATGTATAGGTAGACACCCTTTCCTGCCCAGAGCACGCCCCCAAACTGAAACAGCACTTTAGGAGATTTTCAGAAAAAATACAACTATGTTATGTGCTATGCGCACCTTGCAGTTTTTCAAGAAAAACAACTTTTACATTTGAAAACTATACATTCTTTGGAAGTACACCTCGAGCTTTCTAGGCGTACCAGGCTTGTTGACATGGGCGCAGTTTTCTTGAAGTAATCCCTCAATGAATTCTTTGGTTGCGCAGAGTTTCCCTAAAAAATAATAAAAAAGAAGAATCAAAGCCACATTTTCCTAAAAAACTAGATAAAAACAAGAAAAAACAAAATACATCTGAATAAGCAAGGTCCCCCGAACAGAACTATACCCAACATGCATAGGTATTCTCAAGGGAAGAGTTGCATAAACAAAATTAATAGATATGGTCGGCACTCCACTTGAAAAGAATGATAAAATGTATAGGGTGCTGCCTACCATGGATTAAATCCTCCAATAATCCCTAACACTAAACTAATAAATATATATATAGGTAAGCGCACACCAATTAGTAGTAATTTGCAAAAATTTATATTTTGAAAAATAGTGATCACATGAAAAACACAGACAATTAATTTATATACATATATATACACAATAACTCAAGTATGTGTGGTATCTCATATCTCCAAAAGAGGGAATACATTTATATATACAACAGATTCAAATGTGTTCTACTGGGGAGACTGTGCTGTCTACTATAATAGAGTGACAAAAATGGCTGTATAGTAGCGTTTAACCAGATTGTTTGGTCTGCATGTGATATAAAGTAAAGAAATGTCTCCAAATATAATAAGTACAGTCTGGTGCCACCACAGTCATCTCCAGATTAATCACACAATGGGTTAAATGTACAACAGCTGAATCAAGGTATAGAGAAAATGCTGCTCATTCATATAAATGTAATCAAACATCATATTCAAATGAAATCTATAGTCTCACTGTGTGACTCATCACTTAGTGATGACAGAATTAGATAGAGTTCTATAAACCCCATACATACTTAAACAAATATGCAGTTATACATCAGCAGAACTAGAATAACATCACAGTTACAACATGAATGAGAAGTATTTGATCACTCAAAAGATAAATTACCGACGTTTCACAGCTGCAGGCCGTTTCATCAGGGCAGCGATAGTGGAATTGAAAACTGTGCGCGCTTTTATGTCCCTAGCCTCCCCCCTGGCCGGCCAGTGTGTGATCATCTTGAGTGGGGTTTCCTGTAGCCGCTCACGGCGTCACATCCGGTGGAGACGTCCCGACCCGAGATGACAGTGCTGGTGGGCGGAAGTGACGCTCGCCCCACCTAGTCAGTAGCGTACTGGCTGGCAGAGACAGCGCCTACATCCGCACATGCGCACTGCGTCATCGGGCGCTCGAGGCGCCGCACATCGGGTTTCGCCTATGATTGCTGTACCAAGCTGCAGCAAAATTAAGAAACAGGAATATGCAGTAAAAGATGTATATTAGGCGAAATCTTGCGGAGGAGACTTCAGTAGAGGGGATGGCTGGTTTTGCTTATGCCACGCATATCTGTAATAGAATAATATGTACAGATTAAAAAAATGGATTAAAAACAAACTATATGAGCGATCTGGTCTAAATGATTGTACGTCCAATTTCCACATTTACTCATCCAATACATATGGTTTATTTATTCATACCCCACATTTATAGATTCATTAGATAAGTATACCTATGTGTCATGCTATGAAGACCACGCCACATAAAATATAGCATGCCTTTCTACATGACTACATGACACATGGCTAAAGCAGCATCTGATGTTTAGGCCATGATATGTTGCCCAAAAGGGAGCATAGAATATTCTGTTATGAAAACCAGTAAGTTAAGGTTATGTTACCTAAAGGACATACAATTGCCCTGATGAAACGGCCTGCGGCCGTGAAACGTCGGTAATTTAATTTACTTTTGAGCGATCAAATACTTCTCATTCATGTTGTAACTGTGATGTTATTCTAGTTCTGCTGATGTATAACTGCATATTTGTTTAAGTATGTATGGGGTTTCTAGAACTCATTCTGTCATCACTAAGTGATGAGTCACACAGTGAGACTATAGATTTCATTTGAATATGATGTTTGATTACATTTATATGAATGAGCAGCATTTTCTCTATACCTTGATTCAGCTGTTGTACATTTAACCCATTGTGTGATTAATCTGGAGATGACTGTGGTGGCACCAGACTGTACATATTATATTTGGAGACATTTCTTTACTTTATATCACATGCAGACCAAACAATCTGGTTAAACGCTACTATACAGCCATTTTTGTCACTCTATTATAGTATTTCGGTACAGCACAGTCTCCCCAGTAGAACACATTTGAATCTGTTGTATATATAAATGTATTCCCTCTTTTGGAGATATGAGATACCTCACATACTTGAGTTATTGTGTATATATATATAAATTAATTGTCTGTATATTTCATGTAATCACTATTTTTCACAATATAAATTTTTGAAAATTACTACTAATTGGTGTGTGCTTACCTATATATATATTTATTAGTCAAGGGAAGAGTTGCCAAACACCCCAAAGTAAAGCATGTGCGAAACGGTCATTTGACTTGAAAATTTCAGCTCTGCTGACAAAGTGCGCACGTTGCAGTTTTTCAACCAAAACAACCCTTTACATTTGGAATATCCCCCATAAACCATATATACCCTGAAAGTACACATATTAAGCTTTCTAAGCGTATCCAGCTTGTTGTAGTAGGCTCATCTTTCTGGAAGTAATCCCTCAAATAAATCTTAGGTTGCACAGGGTTTCCCTAAAAAATGTATAAAAAAGCAGAATAAAAGACATGTTTTCCTAAAATAACAATATGCAAACTCGAAAAAACAAGCTAAATCTGAAAGCGCAAGGTCCCACAAACAGAACAATACCCAACATGCATAGCTACTTTCAACCCTTTTAACTGCCAACCTACTTGAGACTTTGTCACCCTCTGTTGACAGGTCATTTTTCACCTTTTTGTGCCATGTTTAACTGTGATTTTTGCAGGAATTTCCAGGAAAATTATATATATTTTCTGCACCAGAGTTTAGGCTTTAACATTAAATGTCTTGTTTGTAATTTTTCTACTGTTTTTTAAAATACTTTTTGCGTAAAAAAATAAATAAATAAAAAAATATTTTTTTTAGAAAATTGTCTCATTTTAAATACAACAATTTGTGGAATTTTAAGGGTTAAAAACAAAAAAAAATGACATAGGGGTCCCCCTTAACCATCATAACCAGCCCGGGACCAGCTACGGGGGCTTGTAGGAACAGGGTGCAGGGGCCAGCTTTGGTGGCTCCCCACCCTGCCAGCTGCAAGTTCAGTGAGCCGGGCTCTTTTGCCCCCGCCCGGGCTTTGGGGAGGCAGGTAATTGGGGGTGCGGGGGTTAATGGCAAATCACCCGCTAGCCGCAGGTGACTTGCTAGCCCGCAGCCTTGTGAACTGGTATAGGGATCTCATGGATCCCTTACCGGGTCACAAAAGTTTAAGTGTAAAAAAAACACACAGAGACAAGGAGAAAAAATATTTTATTTATTTATTTTTTTTAATACTTACCTCCCCATCCATCCCTGGCCACTGTGTCCCACGCTGATCACTGTGGCTTCTGCTCTCCTGCTGCTGCTGGAAGCCTTTTATAGCTGCTGGGCGACAGAGCATGAGGGGTTAATATAAAAAAAACAAAAAATGACATAGGGTCCTTAAAAATCAAAAAAAAAAATTACATGGGGTCCCCCTTACCCATCATAACCAGCCCAGGACCAGCTATGGGGGCCTGTAGAACAGGACACAGGGGCCAGCTTTGCTGGCCTCCCCGCCCTGCAGGCTACAAGCCCACATAGCCACGGGCTGGGCTCTTCTGCCCCCCCTGGGCTTTGGGGAGACAGGTAATTGGGGTGCCGGAGTTAATGGCAAGCCCCCAGCCTTGTGAACTGGTGTAGGGATCTCATGAATCCCTTACTGGTTCACAAAGGGTTAACAATAAAAATAAAAACACGCAGACACATGAGAAAAAAATGACTTTTTTTTCTTAACTTACCTCTGATCCTCCTCTGTCCCCCGGCGATCCCCAATGACAGCTGCCGGGTGCTTGGTGGAGTGAGGCTGGGGGGGGGGCTAGGGATCACAGCCCTCTCCCCCTCCCAACCTCTCTCCTCTGAGCACCCGGCCAGACTGATCGTCTTGGGTGCGGGTGAGAGAAGCCGGCTGCGGGGTGACGTCACTGTGAGACCCGGCGGGAGGCATCGCAACTGTAGGTGAGTAAATGACATTTTTCTTTTTTTTTACAGATAGCGGCCGCTGCCAAAGCGGGGGGGGCGCTATTCTGGGCACTGTACTGGAGCCATCCGAGCCCCCAGGGGAGATCGGATGGCACCAAGTAAAAGAGGAGACCCGGCCGGATTGATAGAGGGGTCAGGTGATTATTTTTTTTATTTTTTTGGCCGCTAGCAGGGGTAAAAGCCAGGCCGTAAATTTTACATGGCTGGTACTTAAGGGACGGAGAGGCAACCACGTAAAATTTACGGGCTTGGCACTTAAAGGGTTAATGAGAGACATATTTCACCAAAGAGAATGCTTCCAGTAAGCCTTTAGCTATTGGAACACAAGACTGTGATCCCCATATCTGAAGAGGCTGATTTCGAGCAGGAGGGGTAAACATGTGAGCTCATGATTGTGTAGCATCATCTCTGCCTCAACCAATCAGATCAGGCCAGATTCAGTCTCTGCTCTGTACACCAAACACACTAGTTTGTGTGCAGTTACTAAGATAAACACATTGCTGCAGGAGAAAACTGTTTCTTTTAAAATACAGAGTTGCAAACAAATAAAAAGTACAAAAAGAACAGATAAGCTTAGCATATTGAAGACACTAGTTTGGCACACAATAATGCCAGGGGAACAGCGAAATTCTGCTTCAAATGGTTTATTTCCTCACTATCTGTGCTTTCCTCAGCATAGATCAGGTGTCCAGCTGTTATTAGCACTTGGCCCCAGCCTACTCACACTTCACCCCCAACTCAAGGTGGGATAACGCCCCCTGTCCCACTTCCCCAAAGCTCCTTGTTCTGTAATGACTCTCTTCTTCCGGTTCAGGTGCATATCTGGGCACTGCTGCCAGTGTATTCCTTCCAATGGCCTCAAACCACCTGCGCTACTGTAGGCCACATCTGTCTCACAGTCCTTTCCATAGCCATGCTCCAAGCTCCTCCTGCACCTCATTGGCCTATAGATCAAAGTCCATCTAATACGTGTCAGCCCCCTTATAGACCTTCCAGCTTGGAGTTCTAGATTAGATTGAGTGGCCAACAGATCCCACCCAGGTTCCCTTGCAAGTCAGGGCCCTATAAAGTGCCTTGCAGAAAGCCTCTCATAGAGCTGGTAACTTACAACCTGCCATTCACTTTTGGAGTCCTTGTTCAGCCTTATCCTATGCCCTGGCATACTTAAATGCCTCCTTGTATTCCCCATCTTGGCCTGCAGCCTGCCACATAAAGTAGGTGAAAGTTAACAGAAGACAGTATACATAAATATTAATTTACAAATGGAATATCTATAAATCAATAATTTTAATAAGTGAAATCTAAATTCCTTGTAAATCAATGGGAATGAAGCACTGTAATGAAATGAGGGACCTAGAAATGCATGCGTTTTGGCTTTGCTTTTGTTAATGCTACGTATCTCATCTTTTGATTGGATTACTTTGTCCAGCAACTAATTCATGTTATGTGTGGGTACAATTTAGACAGGGCTGTGTCTCTTTGTATAAACCAGTTTAATCTGTCATGTACAGATATAATGCTAATGCATTAAATGCATTAATAGTCAATACTGGAATAGAAGCGTTCATTGCAGTACAAGAATGTATTTTATCGTATTACCTAATGATGCCTAAAATCTACAGTGCACTCATAATTATTCTGCTAAAAATAGCTTTAATGAGGATAATAAATGTCAGCATTTAACGATGAAATTTCCAGCAGTGGCAAAAAAATAAGCAGAGATTTAAATGTAGCCTTTTCAGTATTGTATATGCATATGTTTATATTTGTTTTTGTGTGTTCTATACACAGTTCCAAGTAGTGGTGTCCTGGGGACCTGACAACACAGCGAGGGATTTAAAGTGTCTGCCTGTCAGTTAAATGATCATCCTAACTTCATAAATTATAAAATGCAGGGCTCCTGGGGAGAAGTGTCCATGCTGTGAGGAAAATAAACTAGAATGTAAGATTTTTTTTTACTCCAATACATGTTTATAATTATAACCTTCGTCATTATTTTAATAGATAATAACCATAATGAAAACATTTTATATTCCTATTAAAACTTTCAAGATGACAGCCTATATAATAAACACTGACCAGTTCTCAAGAGGGCTTAATAGGACAGTTTTTTACATGTGTTATATAGCATTGCAATGCAAGCCAAACTCCAGGGCCCTATAGAGTGCTATGAAGAGAGCCTCTAGAAGATTTTGTAACTGTTTATGGCAATCAGGATCTCAACCCACTGCATCTCCAGCAGCAGGCGCACTCCAGCCCTCACCATATCCAAATGACTGGGGGCGCGAGTGCGTCCACTGCCCAAAAATGCTAGGGATGTGGTCGTCCATTGTTTACACGGTGAGGGAGCCAGGAAGACGAGTTTCACAGCGCATCGGGAGGGGGGGTTAACACAATGAGCTATCCCTGGGGGAAAGCCAGTGGCCGCCCTTGGAATCTTTTAGGGTTTTGTTCTGCTTTAAATAACATATTTTGTACAACCTGAAGGAAAGAAGGAGATAATAGACATGATTGAAACCTTTAAGTAGGTTTGAATATGGTTCAGGAAGGAAGTGTTTTTAACCATACACTTCCCTCCCACTTATTCCACTTAGGAACACTGTACAACAAGCCATTTCAAAGCATCTCAGAATCTTGGATTATACGTAAATAATTTATGTAATCTTTCTTCACTTCAGTTTCTGGGTTGTGGCTGAGCTTTGGTAGGCTTGAAGAAGGAAGAAATGAGAGGCACGTGGGGCAGGCATCAGGTAAGCTGCTTGCTGCCTGATTTTTGAGTTGAGTCCCTTTAATGATAGAACTAGGGTGCACAACCTGAAGCTAGCTGAAAGGAAGATTAGGAGTAGTGTCAGAATATATTATTTCACAGAAAGTGAAAGAGTAGATGCTTGGAACAAACTTCCAGCAGAGGTAGTTTGAAAAGAAATAGTAGGAGAAGTTAAACATGCCTATGATACACGTAGACATAGCCTAAGATACACATAAGGGCAGAATAGATCCAGCAGAGGTAGTTGGAAAATCAACAGTATGTGAATCCAAACATGCCTGGGATAAGCATACATCTATCTAAGATAAAAAGAACATACACACATGAGGGCAGAATAGATGGACTCTATGGTTTCCTGCCATCAACCTTTTATGTGTCTTGTCGTCTTCAACCATCAGCTGTCTATGTTTCTATAGTTAAATACCCACAAATTACATTGAAGGCCATTAAAAGTCAGGCGAACGTTGAGCTAATATTTTAACAAATAATATATGCTGGGTGCCAGCAGGTCTCATGGACGGACAAGACAATGTGGGATCAGCTGTCCGGGTGGTAAGGTAATTATGCATTAGCTAGTGATAGAATGTTGATGATATTTCCACCAAATTCAAAGTCAACCCGAAGACTGCACTTCATTTCTTCGCTGCTTGAAGTGAGAAGCAAGTGAAGTGAAGCTAGATAATGCAGCCCTGAAATACAAGAGGTAGATTAGCAAATATTTGTTTAAAAACATACTGTAGAAAGGTGGCTTATTTTCTGCAAATAGTGCGTCACATAATGCCTGGTATTCAAGGACTGTAAGCAGTTAAAGCATGTATTGCAGCCCTGAGGACTGTTTCTCAGGCACACACAGAGACCACAACTGTCATGTACAGCAGAATTTAGAGCTTGGCAGAAGGTAATGGGAAGGTCATTCTCTACACAAATCTATAAAGACATTAACAGTCAGGATGAGTGTAATAGAATGAGACATGATATATTCATATTTATTGTAACTAGATAATGAGAAAGGGGAGTTACACTTGTTTTGTATCATATAATATATTGCACATAGCTGTACTGTAACAAACAGCAGGTTTTCTGAACACGGACCAAGGAAAAGGTTTAGCAGGTTTCAGGGAACTAGCACCCAAATATTGAAACAAAAGGCTTTCTCTCAGCATTTAAAATCCTCCTCCTACTTCCACTCATTGTGAGCTTTCCTCTAAACCTCCCCCATGCTTATCTAACAAAAAGATGGACACACAAAGATGGACCTACTTTTCACTCACCTCTGCTCTGTATCCAGTCCCTCTTCATCCCTACTTCCCCTCTCTGATCACAACCTCCTAACATTAACACTCTCTTCCCTCACCACTACCCCCTCCACACACAAACCTTTTATCTTGCGCAGGAACCTTTAGAAACCTAAACCTCTCTTTCCAACTCTCTACAACCCCCTCACACCCTGCCCTCATTCACCAATGTAGACATTGCAGCTTCACGCTACCAAAATACACTAACCTCTGTACCTCTGGACTCTGTTGCCCCCCTACTTATAGCTACCCTCAGCCCAAAAAAAGACAACCCTGGCTTAAACCGGACCTTCACCCTAAAGAATGTTTCCCCCACCCTGTACATACAGATTGCCCACATTAAAATCATCCTACCTGCATCTATTGCATTTTCTGAGACTTTAAACATCCAAGGTAGCGGCCCATGGAGGTGCAGGCTGCCTAACTGTACCACTCTGCATTCTGGGATTGCTGACCTTTTCCTGACCCCAGCTCTGCTCTGTTTGTGCAAAGCATAGCTATATCCCTGCCCCCCTGCACTTTTGAACCCTCTCCTCTCCTCAGTATGTGATGCTACTGAACCAAGATGGCGGCACCAGTATCCTAGAGTGCTGAACAGAGTTGCAGGCCAGTGAGGGAAGGAATAAAATGTAAGTGACTAAAAATGTTAAATATATTCATTTTAGATGCTGGGGAATAGTTTTTTAAGGGGTTGGGCTTTTTATTAAATGATGCTGAAGCTCCACTTTAATACCAACACTGCAACATTAAAGCAGCATTCTAGAATTGCTGAACAGCTATGGAAAAAATCCCAAACCAAGGAGGTCTTCTTGTTATACATGCAAGCCCTTCAGGAACTCAGAACTGCCTTTTCATCTGCCAAGCAGGAATATTTCTGATCACTCATATCCGCACAGGGCTGGAATCCAAAATTCACCACCTTCAATTCTTTCCTCCGCCCACCGCCACCTCCTCCATCCTCTGAGATAACAACTGAGCAATGTGCCAATTCTTTAAAGATAAAATAGACAAGATATGGAGGGACTTCACCCATCAGAATGCATCTCTCCTCCAACCTTTCACCTGCCCCACTCATTAACTCATTTCACTTAGCTAACTGTGCAAAGACTCTCCTCTCTTGTCTCAAAGGTACCTGAACACCTGATGCTCCCTTGATCCTTTTCCACCCCACCTTATCCTTCTGTTGTTTCCAGCTGTCATTACAGCCTTAACATCTCTATTTAACCTCTCCCTCTCAACTGGTATCTTTCCTTCCTCTTATAAGCATGTTGTTATAACTCCATTTATCAAAAAAAACCCTCTCTTGCCCTCCCCAGTTACTGCCCTATCTTGCTGCTCCCTTTGTCACCCAAACTTCTTGAATGACATGTCCACACAGAACTGACTCACTATGTGTCTACAAACTCCCTCCTAGATCCCCCCCAGTGTGGTTTCCGCACAAGTCATTCCACCGAAACTGCCCTCACCAAAGTCACCAATGATCTATAAACTTGTCAAATCCGAATACCACTCTGTTTTTATTCTTCACCACTTATCCTCTACTTTTGACACATTTGACCATGCTCTCCTTCTCAATATTCTTTCTTCTCTTGGAATCCAAGGTCTCGCACTCTCTTGGCTCTCTTCCTATCTCACTGATTGCACATTTAGTGTATCTTACCCAAACACAATTTCCTGTTGGTGTACCACAAGGCTCAATCCTAGGACCCCTACTTTTTTCAATATGCACTTATGGTCTGGCCAAATAATAACCTCACTGAGCTTCCAATATCACTTTTATGCAGATGACACTCAGATTTACCTCTCTGGGCCAAATCTCCCTCCTCTCCCGTCTTCCCGGCTGTCTAACAGCCATCTCTTCCCTTATGACATTTCCATTTCCTTAAACTGAACATGGACAAAACAGAGCTGATCATTTTCCCACCATCTACCTCCCCTCCCCTCTCTAACACCACAATCTCTGTAATCAATCTTACAATAACTGCAACTCTTCAAGCTTGATGTCTGGGTGTCATTCTGGACTCCTCTCTCTCATTCACACTTCACATTCACTCCCTAGCCACCTCCTGCCTTTTCCAACTTAAAAACATCTTCTACATCGGTCCCTTCCTCTCACCTGATACTACTAAAAAGTGCATGTCCTGGTCATATCCCAACTTGACACCCTCCTTTGTGACTTACCAACAAACAGACTGGCACCACTCCAATCTATTCTGAGCTCTGCTGCTTGCCACATCCACCTCTCCTCATGCTTCATTCCGTGAGTTTTGGTCCACTTTAAGCTTTCCAACATGGGGCATGAAGCTTTCCACTTCAATAACCTGTCCAGTATAAGGGTGACATGACTGGGGAAAAACAGTTAAAAGGATTGACCACCCATGTACAAAACAAAAGGGTATTCGCCTTTTTCCCTGGAGCTGATCAGTAAGACTCCGACAGTCAGGATCTCACTGAATCGCTGGATTGCATCCTGTGCTTCTCCAGCAGTCTGGAGAATCCATGGTGATTAGTCACAGGAGTGCTGCCACGCCCTTCCAATTTATTGAGAATAGAGGGGGCGTGCTAAGGCCTGACTCTATTGTAGTGAATGGAGGGAATGTGGTATTGCTCCTGTGACTGATGGCAGTTGGCACAAGCTGGACAAGAAAATGCCACCGACTACTGTTTGGGTCCTGGGAAGTGCAGAAAGCGATCCAGTGATAAGGTGAGTTGCTGATCAGCGGAGTAAAACCAATCAGCTGTGGGGGGCAAAAGGTGACTACCCATTCTTTTTTTAAATGGGTGGACTAAAGCATAACAGAAACAAACAAGCCCAATAATAGCACAACAGACACTCTACAACACAGACAGACAGACTATCCTCACAAGACTAGGACTAAGACTATGATCCCCTGCTATTTCTTTTTAGTTGTAAACCTATGGAAGGATAATCATACACAATAGCCCACAGACAGGAATTTCATCAAACTGGGGAAGTAGCAATGTCTGCACAGAAGATTCAAGATGTCACATACTTTTCCTTAAATTGAAATTCATTTAACACATACAGGATATAGAGCTAACTCTTCAATGAGGTCACAGACAGACACGGAATGTGAAGGGGGTGATCCTACCACCTTCAACTAGACTTTAACTGAATAGGTCCAAGGATTGTTTGTACCATTCCCATTGCTCATGTAGTGTTATACAGTGGATATAGAACATTGACACAGCCCTGTTACAGTGACTGGTCATACCAAGATGAATCCTGGAAGCTTTTAAGGTGGAAAAATAAAAATAAAGAAGTAAAATAATAATAATAAAATAATACTTTGTTTAATTACCCTTTAAATGTATGACATTTATCTTCTTCTTGATGATGTGAGGTTAAGCTTTGGACAGTTGTCGGGATGAATGGTAAAATTCCTCTTTATGGTCACCTTTTTTGGCCTGAATTTTTTGTTCCTATTTTCTGCCACATTGAGTAAAGTCCCAGTTCCAGCTGCAGGACAATTCTGCCTCCACCATCCTTCATTGTGGGTATGAATTTCCTTTGATGATGCATAGTGTTGGCTTTGTGCCAAAAATACCTTAGGGCCAAAAAGTTCAATCTTGGTCTCATTAGACTATAAAACTTTTTCCCATGCTTTCCCCTGCTTTTGGCAGATTTGATGTAGTTTTGGCAAAACATTGCAAGACTTATTTGTAAGAAAAGGTTTTCATCTTGCCACCCTACACCAAAGCCCCAACATATGAAGAATGTAGGAGATTGTTGTCACATGCAATACACATACAGTACTTTCAGAAATTCCTGCAACTCCTTTAATGTTGCTGTAGGTCACTTGGCAGCCTCCTGGACTAATTCTTCTTGTGTTTTCATCAACTTTTGAGGGATGTCTAGTTCTTGGTAATATCAGTGTTTCACCCCATTTTATCAACTTCTTGCTACTACCATGCCATGGTATATGTAAAGCCAGTCTTCTGACTGATACCTCCTAAAAATAGATCCCTTTAATTTTCTGTAAGTTGTTTACAGACCATCGGCCTGATTCACATACTCTCTCGTAAGCATTTCCCCTTTTTTTTACGTGTCAGATGATTCTGGGCTGTGTTTTTTCTTCTGAAATACCTGTTTTGCGGTACTTTACGGCACGCGTGCGCCCATCCGAGTTTTCGCAGTATTATTTTGGTTGATGCCTGGATTTTTCATTCGTGCTAAATGTTTATAAAAGTTCAAGGAGCAGCTTAGTCATATTTTCAATACCCCCACCAATTGGACGAGTGCAAAACAAAGCAAAATAGGGGTTTACATGTTTGAAGTGAATTTCTGGACACATTTGTTCTCAAGACAGTGACATTATCTTGCTAGAATTTGATATACGTGTGTCAATATGTTTTTAGAGCTACAAGGAAAAAAGGCAGAAATGTTAACCTTTATAATACACTATATTTTTGTTTCATAAGACATACCTGAACATAAAGTGCACCCAGGGTTTAGAGGAGGAAAAGAAATATTGTGAACCAAATGGTGTGTTAAAATACCCTCCCCCAATTCACCCAATTACAGACAGTGAGCAGCATCCCTCATTACAGGCAGTGTGCCCCCCCAATCGCGTGTGTGCAGAGGCAGTGCAATGGCAGGAAGCAAACTTACACTTGCCGCCTGCCGGTCCCCCAATGCCCGAAGCCACACACACACACACAACGCCATACCTTTCAGTGCACCTGGGCTGATCGTGTTGCTGCTTCTCGTGGGTGGGTGTGGCCTATTTACAGCCTTGTCTGTGAAGGGACACTGGCCGTACATAGGCCATATCCACCCACGGAAGCTAAGAACACGTTCAGCTATGCGAGAACGCTGTAAGGTATAGCTTTTTGGCAGTTTGGGGGGGGGGGCACATTTAACAAGCAAGTTTAAGTTTAACTGCTTCCTGCTCACCATTCCTCCATTGCGCTCCCACAGCACACACAGACATTCGCTCAATAAGATGCACCAATATTTTCGCCCCACTTTTGGGGTGGGTGCGTCTTATAGAGTCAAAAATACTGTGTATATTTTTGGGGGGTTTCATCAGCTAAAAGGATGGTTGGGTACGCTCATCCAGTCAATATATGGCAGTTAGGGAGGTGCTAGAGGGGTGTGACCATACTCACACCTGATCACATTCAGGTGTGTATGGCAATAGCTTCCCTGGTGCTCTGCCAGCTGTGCACGCCACTGTTCACAGTACAAGAGTAGAAAAAAGACAAATTCCAGAAAATACCACCACTCTAGGGGATCCTCCCCTTTCCTGGTGTCAGCATTTGGTATGAATTAGAGGTCCATATACTATGGAAGCAAATTTTTGAAAATGTCAGACCAAAACTCTGACCAAACTGTTTTCTGAAGAGTTGGGGGAACTGAAATGGCTTTGGTATAGGGCAAGGTTAAGGAGTGGCATTTGTTAAAGCCAAAGACACTGCATTAAAAGATGCCTGGCAATGCTTATAAAAATGGAAATTACTGGGCATTAACAAAGCCACGATTGTTTGAGGGTGAACTCTACCCAGGAGTCACCCTAGTTATTCAAATGAGCAGGACATTTTCAAACATTTCAAAAATCCCCAACTCCAAGTTAAAAAGAAGACAACATTGTCACAAAGCATGCCCCCCCCCCACATGCATGCTCCTAATCCTGCAGACCACACAAAACACAGTCACATATGCCAAGCTGGACCAGTGTTACGGGCTAATCGCCTATTGTAATAACTCTGCATCATGAAAGGACGGCATTGGAGGAGAGAAGGACTGCTACACAGCCCCACAGATGATTGCAGAGGTACACAACACTGGGTCCTGGAGTGGCTGTAGCATATAGGCTGCTCTGCCCCCCCCCCCCCCCCCGCCTACACATTGGACATCTGCCCTGGCCTTTTACTAAGCCCTGTGCTTATGGGATTTTTTAAATTTTGTATTTTGATTTCTGATGAGGCTTGTTTCCCACAATGTGTTCAGTTAAAGGCGTTGTAGAGCCTTGGCCATGGTGTTCCATTTGTCTTGCTTGTGTGGTTTTGTAGTTCTATAGGCCAGCCTTGTGCTATATCAAGTCGTGCATTCTGACTATAACCGACTGCCTTCCACCTTTTAATTTTTTCTAAGCCACCGAAGTCAGGCCCTGCCGCTTCTGCATGGGATTAACCATGGGATCCTCCAGTTCCACACTGGCCCAATCCAACTCTGTCTGTTCACTGTGCACATCAAATCCTGATCTCAGAATTGGGATGAAGGACCCAACTGGGACCAGCGAAAGGCTGATGTCAACTACTTACACCATTTCTTAGTGCAGGTAAATCGTGATATATTGGTTCTACCTGCCCTGCCTATAGACATCTACGGGCTGCGTTACACTCATTGTGGGCCACACACTGTATGGTGTGTTTCCCACGCAATACAGCACTTTTGTGAAGGAGCCCACTGGTTTCAATAGGCACAATTCACCTCCCACTTAAATTGTGGTGGAGTATTGCTACTTCATTACATCTCGAGC
This sequence comes from Gastrophryne carolinensis, assembly GCA_027917425.1. Taxonomy (NCBI): domain Eukaryota; kingdom Metazoa; phylum Chordata; class Amphibia; order Anura; family Microhylidae; genus Gastrophryne; species Gastrophryne carolinensis. Next base: position 379,843,350 of record CM051236.1, read on the forward strand.
AAATGGTGTGGAATGGATTCATTGATATGTTCTCCAGTCCTCGTCATTTGGTGAACACACTGAGCTAGGGTATAGTCACTTACACTACATATTCTAATTTTTGGTGTCTTTATGTCTTTGCCACAGGATTCTTTCAGCATTCTTGTAAATATAACCACTTTTCTGTAAATTACACAGTTTATTAGCTAAATTAATGGATTATGTCTTATATTGGCATTAATCTTTTCACAGAGTTTTTTGTGCTGCTTTCATAGTCTTGTTGAGCGAAGGGGATGTGACATTGAGATACAGAAGCATTGTTTGCATGATTCTAGTGTGACATTTAGGAGAGATGGCTTGGCAGCAGGGGTAAGATATAAATAATCCACCTATCAATTGATTGTAAGGAGAGAAAGAGAGAAAGCTGATGATGGACAGCACCCACATACATACACTAAGTACATTTAAAAGTGACTTGTCAGAGAATTATAAATACAAGGGGCAAAGACCTCCTGGATGAAGTAAAATTCTCAAGTTTTGTTCTACTTTATCTCTCAAATCAGTTTGCAATTTTGATAGATAGATAGATAGATAGATAGATAGATAGATAGATAGATGATTTCATTTTTCTTCTACAGTATTGCATCGGTCCCTAGCTTCAGTCCTTGGTGTCTTATGGTTTTATGATGCAATGATTTTCATTTTCTGGGAGTAAACATTAAGGACAGTGGTAAATATTAGGGCGCTTTGCTGTGAAGGTCATGGGACTTGATACAAAAATTGTTGGTATTAAAAACTCACTCAAAAAACACTAAAATGTCACTGTTGTTGAATTACCAGCTAGGAAGACAATGAAAGTCAATGGGACTATTTTGCTCCTAAGAAAAGTAGAGAACGTTTTACTATTTTTTACACTGTAGTAAAAAACAATGACTTTCATTGTCTTTTAATCCAGTGATTCAGCAACAGTGAAATTTTCAGGCTTTTTCCTCATGAAGTGAATTATTTACTACCATGAGAATTTTTTTCAACTCAAGGCCAAAATGTAAGTGTCTATGATGGCACTAACCTGAATTACAAGTCTTGGAAATAATGCTAGACAGGCAATACTCAGCATTGCTGGTCTGGGACAGTGCCCCCCGCTACTCTCTGGAGACAGGAGTGTGCCCTGGAGCAGGTAAGCAGAGTAAATAATGGGCACTCATCTAATTAGGCCCAAGGATATGATATGTATGGATTAATAACATCCTGAGTTTATTCCAGTTCTACTATAAGTTTTAGATCCTTATTTCCTTTCTGTCCATCACTCTGTGGTTCCGCTATTCTCAATAATCAGCTATAAGACCAAGGCTCAGAAAAACTGCTTTAGAGTCCACCAAAAATTGCTAAATTCACTTCCCCCGGAGCATCCAGATTCAGAATGCTCTCCTGTGTGAAACCCCCCAGGTCACCAGGTAAACTTACCTCCCCCAATCCAACGACGCATGTGCGAGCAGCGGCCACTCTCTGCTATACCTGTTAGACAGTAGCCGGGATGTGGACGCCGGGTGCTCGGGTCTGCTTGGGTAGACTCGACTCCAGCGGGAAAGATTGGGCGACCAGGGGGTTTTAGACAGCGGGGCACTCCAGATCGGGGTGCTGCAGGGCAAGGACGAAAATAATGGAACACATATTCAAGACTGAGCTACACTTTATTTTTTCATTTATTCTTTATTTAAAAATCAAACTCATCAAGCCATGCTGTCAAAAAACTATGATGACACAAATCATACAGACAACATACACAGGCTATTGTACAGCTTGTCATGGTAACAGCTTAAAACTAAGGGAGATGTTTTGAGCCCAGACAACCACTCTGGATATGTAGTGCTATTTGGTTCCATTGTGTCTGTCAATTGCATTAAGACTTTGATTTGCCCATTTCTTAGCCCTCATCCATATGAACATGTAAGGGAACGCATGGAAAATTGAAGGAACATGATTTGTAGTCAGGTCTACAGATTTCTCATCTACTTTCCGAAAGGTTTATACTTCAGTCATTTCTTGGAAAACAAAATAACAGTACAATTTGTTGAAGGTGTTGCTGGACAGCCAAAATACAATACAATTGTGTAACGTGAAATGCTTACTGTATATCTAGTTAGAAATAAATGGACGAGCATCAGCCGTGAAACAATGCAGCAATGCCAAAAATTTAACAGGGCTGATAACTTGAAAACTAAAAAACAAAATTAAATGAGTGTTTTTGAGAGCCAGGCTGAAAAATTCCCAATTGCCCTATATTATAGTCTAAAGTAGTAGTGTAAAAGAATTGCCGAAGAGCATGCAAGAGATATGGAGCACATGTACTAGGAAGGACATGTTTATGGAAACAACATCACAATACATAGCACAGTAACTCAGGTTAAATGAGGACAGTAATCCCTTTATCTACACAAATATTATTGAGGACATATTTGAAGAAGGATATTTCTCCTGGGAAATGGAGCCTGTCAATGTCAATGCGTGACCTGCCCGATAGAGGTTTTAATCAGCCTGTAGTTTTCATCTTGATGTTACTGATTTTTTCCTGGACATAGGCTTATGTATTAAACTCAATCTCTCGCATGTTAAGCTTTGCCAGAACATTGCATGATAGAACCTAAAAATGAAAAACAATTCATAACATCGTCATTCAAACCTCACTGTCAAAAACATAGACATTGATGAGGTGCCACAAGAAGCTAGTTGTCTTCTGTGGATTATTAATTTCCTGGGTTGCTCATCTGCTATACCAATGATGCCTATAATTAGTCCATAGTTACATTTCCTCATTGTCAAAAGTTCATTTTCATTTCCCCCCCCCCCCCCCCCACCGCAACAACCACCCAAAGTTCGGGTCCCATTGATTTCAATGGGGACCTGGTCAAGCACATTTATTCAAGGTTGCCGAACTTGCTAAATCTAAAATTTGGGGGGTTTGCACATCTCTAGTGACAGTCTCAGTCAGGGATCTCCAGTGGGTGGACAGTACAAAGTGCAAAATAAACTGTGACAGCAAAAAAAAGACGGAGGCAGTTCCTGAATGTCCTCCTCAGTTTAAAACATGAGACGGGGGTACTTTTCTATATTTAAGTTAACATAGAAAAGGCTTGATGAACTGGTTTTATAATAGAAAGGCTTTGTATTTTTATGTTTTGCTCATGTGTGTCACTTTATTCTCACAATTTTTGTTTTACTCACTAATTTAAGTTTAACCGAACGGCAAGATGCGTGCACATCTACAAGTCATTGGTGATCATATCTTATTTTTTTAAAGGTTTCTACTTGAGAAACAGAGTCCCCTGTGACAGGCACTCAGCAAGGTGAGTTGAATGTAACTTATATACTTTATTGTAAATCTGATGATTGAATTTCACAGTGATAGACACAAGCTTTTAAGGGCATTTTGTTTTTTAAGACAATGCCTCTCCAAACCAAAACCCACCAAAGGCACACCCCCCACCCCAAGCCACACCCAACAAAAGCCTTTGGTCCACATCTATGCCTTCCTCCATGTACACCATGTTAGAGTCTTGGGTGAGTGTGTGGGGGGTTCCCATACTGAATCTGAATAAATGAAGCTGATTCAAAAGCTGCCTCAAAAAACAGCAAGGCGTCAACTTTATTGTCAGATTGCTCTGTTTTTTCAGCCTTGTCCTCCTTAGTTCATCTGATCTTGTATTGTCTGTATCTTCACTGCCAACCCTAATCCAGGTTCAATCACATCTCTCCTGAATCTTTACTGCCAACCCTAATCTGACCACATCTTATCAGAAACCTCTAAGCCACCCCCATCAATTCCCCCATCACATTCACTCAGATCTTTGGCCTGATTCAAAGCCTGCCCATTTTCTTCAGGTACTGATCTTGGAAATTGCAAATGCTCGTATCATTCACAGCCGCATTCCGAGAAAAGTTTGTTAATAAACGGCCATATTTACTTTGCGTACGCATACGGTTTAACTGAGCATTTACGGTATTTGCAGCAGAAGTAGTCTCGGAAGCCAAGTTTTTACCTGTTTTCGGATGTAACTTGGATCCCATTGTTCCCAGTGTGCCCTGCCCTTCGGTGGCTTTCTGGCGTATGCCTTTTTTGTGATATCCAGCTATTTCAATGTCCTTTATGCCATCCTCACCAGTGGACCCATGGTAGTCTGCATGTCTTTGCACATACTTATATTTGTCCCCCTGCTGGCATCTAGGGCATCCCATGTAGCCTGCATGACCTTGCACATACTTACCTTTGTGGCCCCTTTTAGCATCTAGGGCATCCCATGTAGTCTGCATGTCCTTGCACATACTTACCTTTCTCCCCCTGCTGGCATCTAGGGCATCCCATGTAGTCTGCATGTCCTTGCACATATTTACCTTTCTCCCCCTGCTGGCATCTAGGGCATCCCATGTAGTCTGCATGTCCTTGCACATATTTACCTTTCTCCCCCTGCTGGCATCTAGGGCATCTCATGTAGTCTGCATGTCCTTGCACAAACTTACCTTTCTTCTTGGCCCTACTGGTCAGGCCCCTCGTATCGGGTGGGCTTGATCCGCAGCCAGAACTCCCCAGCTACAAAAAAAATATATAATTTTGTAAAACATGTTACTCATTACCCTGTCAGCCCACCTTTTCTGTTGTACATCCACTTACCTGGGAAATTCTGGCTTTAGAACCTTTGCACCCAGGGCCACTTTCGCCATTTGGGGTCTGATTAGTGCTGCATTATTTGGGTGAAGGTGTAAGGTGACGTCCCCCTGCCACTCACACGAGCTGGCACTTCCTCTTACAATGTCCTCTTTTCATGTGTGTTGGACCTTTGTACCTTTGGTTCATGAAAGTCTGCAAAGAACAAACATGCACATATGTCCTCTGTTTAGGTCTCCTTTAGCCTATGCCCCTTTGAGTAATTTTCTGGGACAATGCAAGCACCCAAGCCTCGAATATGCTAGTGTATGCCAATGCTACCTAATCCAGCTCTCCCATCCCACAATAGTAGTGGGTTGTAGGCGCAGATGCACTTAGGCCAAAAGGCGCGGCTACCTCTACACTCTGCTACTACTGTCGGATAGGGCTCGCTGACCGTGGCTAACAACAAGGCGAAGCCGGCTCTCCCATCCCACAGTAGTAGCGGATTGCATAGAAATGTCAAACATATATCACTTAGGCACCCCACATACAAACATGCTAGTGGTCCATGTGACAGTGGCAGCAAAGTACTGTGGGCCTGTAACTTGGAAGGCCAGGCCTCCACCATTACTGTGGCACCATGTACCTTCACTCGTATTTCACGGCCACTTTGTTACCTGTTTGCACCTTGGCAGGAGTGTAATGCGGCACACATGCGTGTGAAGTGTGACTTACCATCAATATTTCCTCCTGCTGCTCATGGGTGAACACAGTGGGTGCCATGTTGGACCTTTGTATGTCATCTTTATGACACACCCCTGTGCTGAGGCAGACCCAATACAATTTTCCACTCAATTAGGTATAAAAGAACACAGCTCTGGCTCAGATTTTATTGCCACTACTGACTTAGGAGCTCACTGTGCCACATCATAGATGGCACCACAGCCCCCAAAGCCAGAAGCATATGCACGGCTGCACTCTGCCCAGGTACCGCAGACCCAGCACCAGCCCACGGACCTGCCAATTGTCCCACAGGCACTCCCCTGCTGATATCCACACTAGCCACTCTGAGCGGATCACACGCAGCAGTTTAAGGCATCAGCAGGAGGAGTCACAAAACCAGGACTCCCGGGACTCTCGACACAGCCCACCATGAACTAACCAACGATGAGGACACAAGAGCACTATGTGGAACCCAGGACAGACCCCCGACCAGTAGTCTGGAATCCATCCATTCTGGTCCTAGGAGTGGGCATTGTGACTCTCCCTTCAGCCAAGACACCACCCAACTGACCACAGCATCAGCCACTCACCCTGGGAGCAAACTAACAAGTCAGTCCCACTCAGCCCCCAAAGCATTGCGGGAGCAGTTATGGTGGAGATTTCCCGCAACATGACAGGGCTGGGGCCAGAACCCAAGGATGGTGCTAGGCAAGAAAAAATGGGATGAACTGAAGGTGGTGGTTTGGCAGAAACTTAGCACCAGAAGGGCCGAGGGGTAAGAGGTGAACAACCAGAGGGCTGCTTGTACAGGAAACAATGGATAACTCACTAAAACCACCCTTTCCTGTGTTTGAATCTAGCTTGAAAACTGATGGTGGTGTCTCCAAAACTCTACAATTTACCTATGCTGAGGATGCTCCACCCCAACACCTACCAGGGGGTGTCAAGCACCATGGACACCTATAGGCAGCATTTTCCCACCAGTAAGTCTTCTTAGCAAATTGTAGTTTGGCACAGGGGGGAGTAGGCAAACCAAACAAGCCACCCATCAACCTTAGTTCACACCTGCACACCCAAATTTGAGGACTTTCCTACGCAACATATGGCAACCTTTATATATAACCCCTAACCTAGGTGTGAGCAGACCACAATTTGGGGGCCCCCGTAGATGTGGGAACCAGTGTGTAGCTCTTGTAGGGATTTTGAAGGGGCAAATATACTGTTAATAGGAAACCACCGGTGTATTTACCTTGACTTTGCAGCAGCACCCTCCCTAAAAGACCCGCCACCTGTGGCCACAGCTGGCCCATCTGGTTTGTCTACCACCGAGACAACATCAAGGCCGGGCCCACCCACCAGCCACCAAGGGAGCAGAGTCCAAAAACAGTGATGAGTGAGCTTAATAGGCAAAGGGCAAGCTGCTAGGTGTAGGAGGAGGGTGAACCCAGGGTAAAGACTGGGGCCCTGGAGACTGTGTGGTATAAACATTGTGAAAAACTAACACTAATATTGAGCTTTCTCCAAACTGGCACCTCTCCGAGAGGAAATTAATGAGATGGAGGAAGAGCACTCTGAACATCTGGAAGAGACCCTCAATATCATCTGGACACCTCCACCAGCTGCTGGCACCATGGACACTGGCCATCACCACTTCTCCCTGCAGCTACAGCTTAATTCTGTCAGTAGCATCCCCACCAGCTCCACGGAGCACCCAGGAGGAAAACAGCCCTGAAGCCAGGAGTCACCTGTCTTTGGTAAGGGGGTGCCAAATTACGGCGGCAAAAAGGGTGGGCCAACAACACCACTTTTTGGTAAAATGCCAATAGATATTTTAAAGTTGTGCGACTGACCGCCAGTTTACTCCATGAAGTGGTTGTAGAGCAGCAGGGCCACCACCAGCAGATGGAGACATTTGTTGGAGCTCTGGTGGAGGCCAAACAGGTTGCCTTTCAAAGGCTGGAGAGGCTTGAGGCCCAGCAAGCTGCAAACACGCAAAGCCAGGCAACATCCTCCCAACCTGCCATACTGGACTTTGAGTTGTGGGGGTTTTGCATAGCTTTAGTTATACCAGACAGGTGCATTTTTATTGATCAATTTTCTGTTGATCAGCATCCACAGCTGTATCATAACCCAACAACTTGTGACAATTAACATATAATAAGAGAATAAATACCAAAAAACAGAATTTTTTATGTTATTTAATGACACCCAGACAAGGCAAGGTATAGAATAAATTACAAATGACATAAGTGGAGAAAAAAAATACAATTCAAGAAAAAGTGGAGTCCACCAAAGGCTGGTGAATGCTTTGACCGACGCGGCTCTGGGTGCCAGCTTACAGATATCCAGGAATCTCTGGAGCAGAAGCAGGGGTTGTCTCCTCCAAATATGCTGCTACCCTCTCGCTCAAGGCAAAGTTATGCATCAGGCTGATGCAAGCCATGATAATTTGCACAACCTTATCTGGCTTGTATTGAAGGGCACCCCTTGTATGGTCAAGACATCAAAATCTGGCCTTCAACAGCACGAAGGTACGATCAACTACAGCCTGTGTGCAGTGTCAGGAGCCAGGGCAGCAACAGATAACCATAATCATCTAAAAGACAAATGAAATGGAAAATTAATTACTAACAGGCAACACAACATCAAAACAGCCTAGACCAATTAAATATTACAAAAGAGTAGAACCAAACAAGTAAAAGGTAAGGCAGGATGCTCAGACTAAGCAACTGTAACTGCAACAGGGAGAAGGGGGCATTCAAAAAGGGGCATGAGCACAGTTGAAGTGATGGAGGGCAGGACAACTGGCTAACACAATAAACTTTGACCATTTACAAAAAGGGTGCACAGAACAGAAATGAAAAACAAATTGCAAATGCAACATAAACAAAAAACACACAGTCGGGTAAATTTAAACAACTGCTGGTTGGTCATCTGATCAACATCCAGATGACTACAGCTATGCCTAAGCTCTGGAAGGTACATGGTTAACAGCCCCCGCTGCAGATGCTCGTAGTATTCACAGAACTCGTGAAGGGGCTCCATCATAGGTGCAGAGGATGTAGGCTGTATTTTCAATAGCAAAAAGAGACCGTTCAAGTATTCCTGCTAGCAAAAAGATGGCTTAAGTTTGAACCTGAAACCTATGGCTTTTATAGGTCCGAAAACCCACAAATCAGGGCTCTGAATCCCACACAAGCCCCTCGATTCAAAGAGCAAAAGTTAAGTGATTTCGTATCGAGAATCGTAAGTTTGGGTGGGTGTTAGTCATTTTTTCCTGTTTTTTTGGCCATTTACGACTCGCACGAGCCTACGTACGAATGCGTATATGCTCTTACGATCAGCGGAAGTCCGTTCCTAAATTTTAGGATCAAAACGTAAAACTTAGGATCAAAACGTAAAACTTAGGATCAAATCCTAAAACTTACGATCAAAACGTAAAACTTAGGTTAATTGGATGTGTTTAGGTGTGATTCAGAGAAACCTCTAAACGCGTTTTAAAAGAAAGCCACAGCCGACACCTTTTAGCAGCCGGATTGCTGTTCGTGAACAGGTTTTTTGGCTATGTGGAGGAGTCTGCGTGTCTTGAGCTCCAATGAACTGCATGTATCAGCATGGCCGAGGCCATAAATTGTATGGCAATGCATACCTGATTCATGTATGCCTTATAAAAGCATTTTAATGTGGACCTTAATTAGTTCTTTGCATGTAAACCTTTATTTTGCAATATATTTGCGTTAATTAAACAAACTTATGTCCTTTGTTATTTATTTTAAAATTGAGGTACTAGAATAATATTTTTAGATTGCATTTATTGGTGTAGTTGTTTACCTTTGCTTTGTTTAATTATTTAAGCACATCTTTGGTCAGATGCATCACACTTACTGAGGAGAGGAGAGCGGGATAAAGTGCAGGATGTGGGTTACTGCTGTATTTTGCACAGACACAGTAGAGCTGGGGGCATGGAAAGGTCAGAAATCAAAGAATCCAGAGCAACACAGTCACAAGGCCCTTTCTGTTTGCAGGCTGCCCGATAATACCTGAGCCGCCATCTTGGCTGTTTCTAGGCTCATAACATGCAGAAGTTTCTGGGTGTTTTTTAATATTTGAGAGCAATCTGTATGTAGAGGGTGTGGGTAACCACACTAAAAATTTAAAGTTGTACCATTTGAAGCATAAATATTAAAATTAAATCCACAAGTAAAAAATGCAAGTTAACTAAAAATTAAACAAAGTAAGATTTACTTATGCAAATGCATTCATTAATGGTTGGTTACTACAAAATGAATGAAATAAAGAAAAATAAAAGACCAAATATTTAGAATGCACTTTAATGAGGTAAGTTTGTAGTGCGGAGCCGCAAGATCAGAAGGATTTACGTCCAGACAAAAAAGGAAAAAGGGCAAAACCAATGTTGCAACCTGAGAAATGAAACGGAAAATTCAGGATGGAAACTGACATAGGTCTGATTCCCGAACTGCCATACGAACGGACGTATATTTTAGGATAGAAACGTATTTGCTTATTGAATCACTCGCAAGTTCATACGAACGCACGAGCGGACGTGAAAAATAGGATGATCGTGAGCCAAATCCAAGCTGTTACATGTTTCTTTGAATCAACCCAAAGGGCAGGCTAACCCCATCACCTGCTAAATTACGGATGCAATTTCCCACAAAGAAAGTCAATTGGGCCAAAAAAACAAGGCTCTGAATCACTTGACATGGAAAATAGACCAAATACAGCGCTTTGACACCATTCCTGTTGGTGGGAATGTGTGCGAGATATACAGGCCCTTTCTCGTTGGATCCAGCACTTCTCCAGTATTGCTATAATAAAGCAATATGTGATATTATTAAATTGCATTTTTGCAAAACTTTGTTGTGGCAATACATTACAGGTAGCCGTAACATGAGCTCCAGTTTTGTGCCGTCAACATTTGATTTTATGGCTCAGCAGCTAGCCACCCTGATGCAGCTGGTCAGCTTTGCAGGCATGCTTGGATATGCTGAAGGGTACCCTCCCCACTGAAGTTAATTCTGACTCTAGTGTGGAACCACAAGTAGAGGCACCTGCAGCACTGCTATCAACTATAGCCATGCCTGAATCCCTGGTTCCTCTCCTGAACTATTCTCCAGCTACTGACTAAACTTCAAGCTTTTAATAAACAGCTGCTGTTTGACTTGTACCCTCACACCTACTGCAGCAATTGGAACATTGTTTTTTTTTAACACAACTGACTCGTGCCTCTCAGCTTTTGTCCATATGTACTGTATGACAATTAAGGATTAGAGGTCTCAGCAGTATCCATCCTCCATGTAACCTTTGCCAATGTCAAAGGCCATTTAAGAAGTAATTTTCAGACTTACTTACTCACATCACCAGTGTTGGTTGGGTTTATCCAAAACTCTTAAGGATGACATTTTGGTTGCAGATTGTCACACTCCCCTCCGAAGTAACCACCTGTTTTGTGATCTTCTGTCCTGCTAATCCTTTGGTTTTTGGCCTTCCTTGGTTGACGTTACAAAACACAAGAATGGACATGGGTCACATATGAAGTCTTTTTTCTTTTGTTTTAGCAGCTGTAATGGTTGTTTCATAGATTTCCTCTTTGCGTATGGTTCATCCTGCCTGTTACCAGGATTATGCAGCCGTCCTTCCACAGATCCCACTGATGTTCATGGCCACCAACTAAATTTAGCAACATTAGTTTATATGGTACTGTTTGGTGACTGGTCATCTTTATTTCTATACTAATTCAAAAGGCTACCAACAGCAACCAATGGTAATACAATTCATTATTTCAAAGCACCAGTGGGCAAACATCCTAGAATTCTCACAATAAGATTGTAAAATACATCCTCCAGGGACACAAATAATATCATTATTGTGGGACAGAAAATGCATTTGTTCTTAATTTGGCATAGCTTGAATTACTCAGAAACATTTTGTGTATCCATAAATTTGTCACAACATCCACTGAATACAAAACAGTCCAAGCTTATTTCAATTGAGTACATAATTGTTTTGTAAATATTGCTTAAAGCGAACCGCTATCTGCCAGGTTGGGGGGAGCATCCAGAATGCTGGAGTCCCCCTAAATATAATTCCCTAGGACACCCGTAATCCTTACCTCAATTTCACTCCCCCACCTGTAATCCAGTGCCACGATTGGCTGTCTGGTGCAAATGGGGGCCGGAACGTCACTGCGCACATGACCACCGGGCAGTCGATTGCGGCATTTGATTCCCAGTGTGGGAGCGAGAGAAAGGTAAGATTTACGGGCATCCTGGGTGGTAATGTTTGGGGGCTCCAACATTCTGGATGCCCCCCCAGCCTGTCAGATAGCAATGAGGCCAGCGGCCACCAACACCCTCACCTCAGCAGAAAGTCAGCTTTGGATGGTCATATGGTGCAACCCGTGCCTCTCTTCCATGTCCTTCAGCAAGCTGTAGATGCTGCAACAGGTCTCTAAAGCTTGCCCCTCCTTTAATTCCATTTCCCTATGACCACCTCCAAATGACAGCCTCCCCGTCGCTCTTTACTCAAGCATTAGCAAGATGGTAAGCTCTGAGGCACAGGCTTCCTCACCCAAATTTACTTTACTACACACTTCCAAGTCATATATTCCTGCACAAAGAGTCTTTTACAACATGAAGTTTTACTTACTCTACATCTACAGTCACTGCTTTTTATAACCTCCATCACTAACTCTCCAACAATCTTTTTATAACCTCCATCACTGACTCTCCAACAAGATACCAGGAGGTGCCCCTGATGTCAAACAAGTACCCCCAAAATAAGGCTGAACTATCAGGAGGAAAGTCAAACTTTAATATGAAAAATGTATTACAGCAATATATTTAAATATACATGGCAAAGAATTTTGTATCATATTGCCCACTCCAAAGAATAAAGGACATAGTCGAAAAGAATTCTTAAACTAAACTTTGTTACAAGTTGCCAAAACTGCTTGATTTAAGGGAACTCCATAGGTTAGCAGATGTAGATCTGCACTATATGCAAGAAAGGATCTGAGCTGGGAAAACTCACAAATGCATTTCTCTATAGGAGAACGCGGGAACTTTGCTCTAGACATGAGGGTCGATTCAAAGAAACATGTAACAGCTTTGATTTTGGTGCCGATCATCCTATTTTTCCCGTACGCTCGTGCGTTCGTATGAACTTGCGAGTGATTCTATAAGCAAATACGTTTCTATCCTAAAATGTACGTCCGTTCGTATGGCAGTTCGGGAATCAGACCTATGTCAGTTTCCATCCTGAATTTTCCGTTTCATTTCTCAGGTTGCAACATTGGTTTTGTCCTTTTTCCTTTTTTGTCTGGACGTAAATCCTTCTGATCTTGTGGCTGCGCACTACAAACTTACCTCATTAAAGTGCATTCTAAATATTTGGTCTTATTTTTCTTTATTTCATTCATTTTGTAGTAACCAACCATTAATGAATGCATTTGCATAAGTAAATCTTACTTTGTTTAATTTTTAGTTAACTTGCATTTTTTACTTGTGGATTTAATTTTAATATTTTGGCTTCAAATGGTACAACTTAAAATTTTGGGTGTGGTTACCCACACCCTCTACATACAGATTTGCTCTCAAAAATTAAAAAACTCCCAGCAACTTCAGCATGTTATGAGCCTAGAAACAGCCAAGATGGCGGCTCAGGTATTCTCGGGCAGCCTGCAAACAGAAAGGGCCTTGTGACTGTGTTGCTCTGCATTCTTTGATTTCTGACCTTTCCGTGCCCCCAGCTCTGCTGTGTCTGTGCAAAATACAGCAGTAACCCACATCCTGCACTTTATCCCGCTCTCCTCTCCTCAGTAAGTGTGATGCTTAAATAATTAAACAAAGCAAAGGTAAACAACTACACCAATAAATGCAATCTAAAAATATTATTCTAGTACATCAATTTAAAAATAAATAACAAAGGACATAAGTTTCTTTAATTAACGCAAATATATTGCAAAATAAAGGTTTACATGCAAAGGACTAATTAAGGTCCACATTAAAATGCTTTTATAAGGCATACATGAATCAGGTATGCATTGCCATACAATTTATGGCCTCGGCCATGCTGATACATGCAGTTCATTGGAGCTCAAGACGCGCAGACTCGTCCACATAGCCAAAAAACCTGTTCAAGAACAGCAATCCGACTGCTAAAAGGTGTCGGCAGTGGCTTTCTTTTAAAACGTATTTAGAGGTTTGAAAACTGTTCTCTGAATCACACCTAAACCCATCCGATTATCCTAAGTTTTACGTTTTGATCCTAAGTTTTAGGATTTGATCCTAAGTTTTACGTTTTGATCCTAAAATTTAGGAACGAACTTGCGATGATCGTAAGAGCATATACGCATTCGAACGTAGGCTCGTGCGAGTCGGAAATGGCCAAAAAAACAGGAAAAAATGACTAACACCCACCCAAACTTACGATTCTCGATACGAAATCAATTAACTTTTGCTCTTTGAATCGAGGGGATAATGTTGTATTGCCTAGATCAGTGGAAGACAACCTTGCCAAAGCACTCCAAGCATAAACTTATACTTTCTATGAGAACATACACACATAAGGGCAGACTAGATAGACCATATGGTCTCCTTCTGCCGCCAACCTTCTATGTTTCTATGTGTTGGAATTATTTTGGAGATCCTACATGACAGGTGTTTTTAAATACATTATAAAATAATTCTTGGGATGCAGACACAATTCTTCAGCTCAACTTGTTTGATGAAAACCTTCAGTATATATTACAGGAAATGTGTATAAGGCAGGGATTCTATTGAATGCTTGGCAATATATAGAATGAGTGGCATTTTTGGGCAAAAGTGTGAAATATCCCATATCTTGGTCGATTATAAATGCTTTACCTAGGTGTTTCATCTCATGTCTGGGCATTATCTAGAATGCCAAATGTTTGCTAGGCAAAGTACGAAATGAGGATCATAAATAAGCCATAAGGCATTGCATAGAATGCCTAGCTAATATAACGCTAAGGCAACACTTAGAAGCACGACTTCCTGTGTATAATTTTACTCCTAGCACACTATTGGTAAGAACCCCTTTCCTCATTTTATTTATTTTTTTAAACAATTTATAGCATATCTACCCTTCTATTTTTGAGAAACGTTTTTCTTCTATTTTTCTTGTTTTTTATTTAAAAGCCACCTATGTGCTTGTTTTTGTAAGTCCCCGTGGGACACCCGCCTTCGAGGTAAGCCCACAAACCCCAATCTCTGCTGCTAGCTTTTCCTTTAGTCAAGCACCCGTTTGCCGGGACACTATACACACCTCGCCGGACACGGTTGCCCCCAGGACTTAGTAGCACAAAGGTTATCCATTACTATTACCCACCATCACTCCACCATCAGTCCATACAAATATACTGCCTAGCTCCTTGCCATAACCATGCTATTAACCCTCACCAAATTGATATGCAAGATAATCTTTCACATACCCTGTTTTTTGGCAGCTACTTGAATATGGATACTAAACAAACTATGTACCCTTGCATGCTCACAGTGCTAGCATTTACATTTATGTTTACTAAATCTAATGCCGTATGTCTTTTCAATTAATTTACTAATTTAGATTAATTCTCCTGACGAAGCCCGGAATAAGGGCGAAACTTGGGGAGAGAGCTGATTCACAGTTTTCAAAAACTGAACACACTAATGTGGGAGACCACTACTAACTACCTTTTATCCCTAACCCTTTAACCACAACACATAGAATCCTGCTTGCTGGGACAAAGTAGGAAAGCAAGTCATCTTTCACTCATTTCCTAGGTATTCCACACAATAACATAAGACAATTGCAGCATTGCTATGCAATCCATACAATGCCAAATATAATCCCTAGACATGACATAGAATGTGCCTTGCAATACATACAATGCCTAGGTAAAGCATCTTCAACCAAGAGATGGAATATGTCAAAAAATCCAATGCATTTTATACATTGCCTAGACATTCTGTACAGTGCCTGGCTTGGATACGTGCCTGACACGTGTCTATTTTAAAAACATTAAATCTTAATGATGTTGTTATGTATGCTGCGCACGGTCATTATTACAAACCAGCTAAGTGAATGATTGCAGAGACAGATCATTTTAATCACAGAGCAGATATAGTACATTTCCTGATTTCTGACTGGTAACTACAAAACCGTGATATACTGTATGTTTTATTGCTTTTTATATAGTATATACAGACAATAGGGATTATCTATTTCATTATTAGGTACTGAAATGGTTATGGAATGCTTTGCTGTGAGTATCCTGAAATGTTCTAGCTTTATTAAAATAGAAACACATACTGGGGTCTGCTAGACCTTATTTGTATTCCAAAGTGATATGCATAACAAGTAGAGATAAAGAACACTTGCTCTGGGGCTGTGGCACTGAAGACAAATTGCTAAAGAAAAATCCATTAGCACCTCTGGTGTAAGGAGACACCTCAGAGTGTTCTAGTTTTGCAAATTATGTGCCAGATTTAATTTTAAAGTTTCTATGTAGGTTATGTAATGGTAGCCATTTTAAGACTTGTTCTATTGTCTGTGTTTAAAATTCCTTTGGGAAATTGTCATTAAGGAAAATAAAACACATTATTTAAAATAACTTTCTTTTTCCATTAAACGAGTTCATGAAAATACATTTAAGGCACTATATTTAAAATTCTAAAAAAAGAACATCTCCACCTTAAATATACTTAAAGAGGATCAACAGTCAAAAATGAATTAAGTCAGACCAATGCCACAAACAGTGCTCATATGCATCGCTCCCCAGGGCAAGTTAGATTGCTGCACATAAAGAAGAATTTACCTTTTTCTAACGCCTACTGGGATATATTTTAAAGACGTTCATGGGCTTGCAGGCCACCTGCAAACAGGAAGTGCTGCTGGGCTTCCTGTTACTGTGCATTTGGGTTATGTCAGTTGGCAGAGGAAGCTCCAAATCCACTGCTACCTTTTTTTTCCCAACTGTATCAGGCTGTTTAGTTTAAGACTGAAACTGGACCAATAGGGTTTCAGAATGCTCAAGACTAAAGGTATTTTCCCTTACCATCCATGTTTCTACAGTTGGTGGCCATGTTTCTACAGTTGGTGGCCATTGGTGGCTGTGGAGGTTCTGCAGGGGGGGGACTATCTGCTGACAAGACTCGCTTTTCTTGCTAGTCACCTGCTGTGCTCCACCATGTGGCTCCAATATGCTGGTGTTTCAGAATGACTTTACTTGACCATGACATAAGAATAGAGAAAATAAGAGGGCATATTCTGGGTCATGAAGGTGGAGGTCATAAACATTTGAAGAGGAGAATACACCAAACCTAAACATTGGGTAAACATGTTCCTAGAGAACATGCCAAATCAGGATGCCCTGCAATGTTAATCCCTTTGAGTCCAGTGATGCCAAGGTAATGAAATGTGCACTTAGCAAAATGTACTGCATTGCAGCAGTATCTCAGCTCTCTGCATGCTCTCCCTACCTGGAAGATTTGAATGACTGCTTCTGGCTGCACACTCACACACAGGAAATGCAGAGTGTTCTGTGTAATCCACATCTGATTGCCGCAGGATAGCTGGACTCCCTGATTTGGGATGTCCCATAGGAAAGGGATTATGCAGGACCTAGAGCCTAAAAGTTGATCCACAGCCAGGATTTCCTGAAAGGCGGAGCGTTTCATCAGATTTGAAGGGACGGCTAGGGCCCAGCTGGTCTGGTTGCATTGAGACTAACTAAATGGAAAACTGAGTTATAGGCTAGATGCTAAGCCGCAAAATAGGCTGTATGGAATCTGTCCCATCTCCCGTTCCCAAATGTATATTTTATAGGCGGGACCCTAGTTTGAACTGGGCTGTAATGCAACCAGACTGGTCTGCCTTGGCCCATTTTAAAATAGGGGCCCAAACATAGCACACAGTTTACTGGGGCAAAGGGTCAGGGAGCCGGATATTGTGATTGTATCGGGCACAAAAAATTCCTGCCCTGGCAAGAATTGTCTCTTTTTTCTATTCATAGGTGGGACCCTAGTTTGAACTGGGCTGTAATGCAACCAGACTGGCCTGCCTTGGCCCATTTTAAAATAGGGGCCCAAACATAGCACACAGTTTACTGGGGCAAAGGGTCAGGGAGCCGGATATTGTGATTGTATCAGGCACAAAAAATTCCTGCCCTGGCAAGAATTGTCTCTTTTTTCTATTCAGGGGTGTCACCAGTGTTGGTCCACATCAAGCCTTACCTGAAAGGAAGATACAGTATGTGCAGAGAATATACATTTTCAGATAAAGTGGGATGTGTACAAACACAAGGTGCTCTAAAGACTGTAAAGTTTACTGTTAACATTAAAATGAAGAGTTTCATGCAGTAGTCTGTTTCACCAATTTATGATCCCTCTCCTCACTTCATAGCATCTTATTGCATCTTCTCCTTCAGTGGTCCAATCCTTTTCTCTCAGCCTTCATTTTTTTTTTTATAAATTTTTATTTATGCATTTTAAGTTGTAACATACATGTACATATACATACATATGCAATCATCCCCTCATGGAGAGGAATCTTAACATTAAACATAAATCTTAATTTGCATCAACAAATACCATATACTCATAAACAATATACTAAACTAAATTGTTTACACACACACATACACGCACACCCACTCAATGCACACACATCCGCCTGCTATTGGCATCATTTCTCAATAGGAGGTAAGTATTGTGAGGTCTAAGGAATAGAGACAGATAAATAACCAAGCAATTAACTTGTTTCTAGTCATTGATGGAATTGGAGGCATTAAGCCATGCTCCCCAAACCCGCTCAAATTTATTTGGGCATCCCCTGGCCTCGTAGGTCATCTTATAAAGGACTAACCTCCCGTTTACCAGACTTTTCCAGCCTGATAGGGTCAGTGCACTCGGATGTTTCCAGTTAAGTAGGATACATTTCCTTGCATAGAACATTAACAGCTGCCGCAGGACCCTCTGAGGGCCATCATCTAGCATGGGTTCAACAATGCTTAACAGACAGAGGGCAGCTGCTTTTGTGATTGGCAAGCCTACAGACGTAGTTATAAAATTGAATACCTCCTCCCAAAATGACGAAATCACCTGGCATTCCCATATCATGTGTATAAGAGTGCCTGGCCCGGTACCGCACCTAGGACAGATGTCTGAATCTAGCAGGCCCATCCTCTTGAGTCTAGCCGGAGTCAGATAGACCTGGTGGAGCCACTTAGCCTGAATCAATCTGTCTCTCGAGTCTATGACTGAGGAGTACAGATTGTCTACCGCTTCCTCCCAGTCCTCTCAGCCTTCATAATTGCCAAAAAGGGAAGGAGGCATGCTATTCCATTTTGAGCACCTTCTGCTTAAAGTGACTGCCCTAACAATGACAATAATATAGCAGCAAGGAGCTCAATGAAGCCTGTCCCATGTGCTTTTCCTCCATTTCCTAAAATGCGTTATTGATATTGTAGCAACTTTTGCCCCTCCGTTCTGTTCCATTTCTCCATGACCACGCACAAAAGCCTGGGCCATGGTTCTAATGGATATCAATAAAACCTTAAGTTTTCCAGGAGAGTGCTGGACAACTGACACTATTTCTTGCCTGACAAGTGTGGAGGGACTTATTCTAATGAGGCTTAATGTGACCACCATAGGAGAATGATCATGGTAGAATGGAATTGAAAGGAAGTAAAAACTTTGGAGACCTGCTAATGCATCTACAGTGCGCTGCAGGAAATGGAGAGGTTTGTTGCCTTATTATTGCCATTGCCTGGACCAGGGCCGCTGTCAGGGCAGGACAGTCGAGACTCCAGTACATGACATAAAGGGGTGGCCCAGGCCTGATTGGCCCACCACATTATAGGCCGCATAGAGTCTGACCCATCTCCTACTCCAAGAACTAGGTGCCCAGCTATCGCATAAAGTTTATAGGGGGGTAGAATTTTTACAGCCTAAATTGTCTATATATTACAATGTGATGACTGGCCCATTAGGTTGAGCATCAGTTTCCTATCCTAGTTTAAACATCAAGTTCCTATATAGTCTGACTACATGGTTGCCTTGTTGCCAGGGGCCCAGTTCAAAACAGAGGCCCAGCCATTGCAAATAGATTGCTGGGGGACAGGTTGGGGGGCTGAGGTTGTGGTTTATGGGGCCTACAAAATCCCTGGTTTTGGCCCTGTACTGTCTCTTTATTGTGTTTTGGAGTGTGACTTCTCTAATATTTAGTGGACAGCTGTTTAAAAGTGCACAAGCATAACTCCAAGACAAAAAAAACCTCTGGATTCAGGACACTAACTACAGTAAAGCCCCATGCTTTCATCTAAAGTATGTGACAATAAGGTCTGCATCTATGCTATACTAAAGAAAACTACTGTGCCATCAATGTTAGCATGTGCTGCCCCTCTGTGATTTAACATAAAGTCATGGAGGGGGGATTCTGGACCTGTTTTGTTAGACTTGTTTTTAGACTTATCATAAAAACTATAACCCCAATTCCCAAAAAGTTGGTAAGCTGTGTAAAATTTAAAAATAAAAAGAATGCAGTGATTATGGAAATCTCATATAACCATGTTATTTTTGAAATAGAACACAGAACAGGTATAATGAGTTGAATGTTGGACATGTTTCGGTTAAATTTGCAATAGCTAACTCATTTACATATTGATGGCAGCAACACATCTCAAAAAGTGGAGTTAACAAAAGGCCGGAAAAATAACAGCAGGAGGGTTGATTGTCAGTCACATGCGGCATGCAACACCACATTTATGAAGGCCATTCGGGTGAGAGCCTCTTACAGTGACAGGTAGCGACTGATCCATCATCACAGACAGATCTGCGGATTACCTATTGCTACCTGTCACTCTCCCATACATTTCAATGGACGTTACTTTTCTTCTCTTTAAACAGGGTTTCCTTTTAATATTTTTGTTTTGTTTTGTATCAAAACATTGTGTCACCACTCCTGGCCTATTTAAGTACATTTTTGAAAACTTGTTTTGATTTTTTTATTTTTTTTTTTAATTCTTTATTTAGTTTTCAAATACAGTGTAATAAAGTATCGGGTACAAAAGGTTCAAAGTAGATACTGGAATAACATACAGGTAACAGTAGCTCTGGCCTGTCATATGTATGATTAACCCCCACATTCTTATGGTTTATGTATCTCTAAAGTGTCCTAGTGGGTCCATGAGTTCGTAAGCAGACACTGACAGCGTCTCTCCATTGTCTCCTGTCTCCCCAGAAGGTTTTTGGCTTTTCTCGGCTCATAAAATAATGACTCGGATCTCCGAGTATCTATTCGCTGTTTACCAGGATATCTCAGTGAGCTCTTTGTCTGTCAGGTTCAATTTGTCCAGTTTGTCTTGAAAATTTGGGGGTCTACTTGGGATATTACACAACCAGAACCAGGCCAGCAAGAGAAAGTTAATGTATAAGGGATAGGGATAAAGAAAAAAAGGAAAAAAAGGGGTGGGGGGAAGGGGAAGAGGTATAGGAGGGGGGGTCCCCAGGTCTCCACACTCCACTCCTAGGCAAGAACACAGCCAGTGGCCACGTAACTGACTATCATTCACCCCAGGTCCCGCACTGGGTCCCAGAGGACGAGGGGGCGATGGGGCAAGTTGTCGGGGGTCGGTACATATACCACGGCGTCCAGAGTAATCTGGTCTTCTCCTCATTGTCCTGAGCTGCCGCCATCAGCTCTTCCATGTCCCTTATTTTGTCTACCTCTCGGATCCAATCATTTTCTGCCGGGGTGTATTCAGTCTTCCAAAGCCTAGGAATTAACATTTTGGCTGCATTTATTAGGTGCCTCAGAATCGACTTTTTGTATGCTGTCACACTGCTAGTGGTGTGATGTAGCAGCATGAGGGCTGGGCAGAGCGGGACTTGTGAGCCCATGATCTCAGTCATAGTTCCTGTGATCTTCTTCCAGAAGGCTGTGACTTTGGGACATGACCATAAGATGTGCATTAGTGAGCCCTCTTCTGTTTTACATCTCCAGCACATAGGTGAGGAGCTCGGAAAGATGGTGGCCAGTCTCTTTGGAGTGTAGTACCATCTAGATAGATATTTATAGTTCGTTTCCTGCACCTGTGCTGAGATTGACGATTTATGAGCGAGTGAGAATATTTTCTTCCATTCGTCCCTCGTGAACACCCTGCCCAGCTCTCTCTCCCATTCTCTGCAAAAGGCAGGTGTCATCTCTTGCTCTGCATCAAGAAGCTGATATATCTGGGATATCACCTTCTGTGGTGAATCCTTTTGCATAACCAAGGTTTCAAATTGGGTAAGATCTCGTCCGAATGCGTTTTTCAAGCCTGTTCTTTGTAGGAAGTGTTGGAAAAGTAGCAACTGCCAGGGGTCTAGGTGTGGGCTGCTCCATTTGCTTCTAAGCTCCTCTATTCTGCACCATTCCCCTCCTCTCAGTAGGTCTCTCCCTCTAACTGTTCCCAGGTCTCTCCAGTTCCCTCTGGTTAGCAATCCCAGGCTAATAGGCAGCTCCGGGTTCCCAATTACAGGGATCAAAGGTGACGGCCAAGGTGAGATCCCACTAAGCTTCCTGACCGCATCCCAAACCCTGAGAGTCGCCCCGATCATTAGGTTGGGGCCTCCCCATCGGCCTGAGGTCTCTGTAGCCCATGGGGTCTCCTTCAACGGGGTATCTACGCAGCTAGATTCCACTGCGACCCATTTTTTCTCCCCTCCATTTCTACCCCAGTCTACTATTCTCTGTAAGTGAGCTGCCTGCCAGTACCTCTTCAGGTTTGGGACAGGCACGCCTCCTTTCGTTCGTGACCTCTGTAGGAGCCCAAATCGGATCCTTGGCTTCTTACCCCCCCAAATGAATTTTAGGAATAGTGTATTCAGGTTCTTGAAGTAGCTTGCCGGTATGTGGCACGGGAGGGTTAGGAAAAGGTACAATATTCTTGGGAGTATTGTCATTTTTATGGCACTCATCCTTCCCAACCAGGTAAGTGTAAGAGAGTCCCATGCCGCTAAATCTGCCTTGATTTTATTCAGCATAGGAACAAAGTTGTATCTGAAGATATCTTCGGCGTCTTTCGAGATCTTCGTACCTAAATAAGATAGCGTGGGTGATGACCACTTGAATGGGAAAGATGACCTGATGAGGGATACTACGGCTTCCGGGAGTCCAACATTGAGTGCCTCTGACTTGTCAAAATTAATCTTAAAATCAGAAAGTTTTCCAAATTTTTTGAATTTCCTCATGAGGTTAGGGAGTCCCACCACTGGGCTGGAAATGAAGAACAGAAGGTCGTCCGCGTAAGCGGAGACCTTGTGCTCTTCGTCTAGTACTTGGATTCCTCTCAAGTCCGTATTCTTTCTTATGTGTCTTAAGAAAGGTTCTACTACCAGAGCGAAGATGAGGGGGGACAGGGGGCATCCCTGCCTGGTCCCGTTTGAGATCTGGAAAGGTTGAGAGAGATGGCCGTTTACTTTTACTCTGGCCCGTGGTCCGGAGTATATTCCCAGGATAAACCTTAATGCCCTTCCATGAAGCCCTATATGTTTTAGCACTTCAAACGCGTAGTTCCAGTCTACCCGGTCAAACGCTTTTTCAGCGTCTGTGGATAGCAACATTACCGGGGAGTTATCTATCCGTGATCGGTGGATAAGATTTAGGGTCCTTATCATATTGTCCCTGGCTTCTCTGCCAGGGATGAACCCGCATTGGTCTTTCTCAACCAGGTCCGGTAGGTGAATTGCCAGTCGAGTTGCGAGTATTTTGGTGAATAACTTAAGGTCTACGTTTAGTAGCGAAATAGGGCGGTAGCTTTTGCAGCTCAGTGGGTCCTTCCCGCGGTAGCATCCTCCTTTCCAGCGGCATCAAGGGCCCGAAGAAGGTGCTTACTCAGGATATCCTCGAATTTCTTATAGTATGCTATGGTTAGGCCGTCCGGTCCTGGGGATTTACCATTCGGTGTGGACTTTATTGCGTGGTGTAACTCAGCTCCCGAGACTGGGTCTTCCAACTTGGCTATTTCTTCATCTCCAAATCTCGGCATGCCTGAGGCTACAATGTAGATTTTTTATTTTTTTATGCAGAATTGTGATTACAGGTCTGGCACTAAAGTGTTAATGTCACAATGTTACAACAATGTAATTCCATATGTTTTCGCTTTGGTACTAGTGGATATGTGTTCAAAACCAAACGGACTTTAATCACACAGCTTCTGGTGCTCTGGGCTACAGCGACACAATTTTGAGCGCCGGCGCTGTGTGAGGCTGTTTTTTTGATGAATATGGTTTGAGTCGCTCACACTGACCAGTCGCTACCGTTCGCACCCATATAGCTCTGTACTGGTGTTATAGTGACTCACACATCAAATTCATCAATGCCGGACAGTGACTGAGGCGCTCTGTAATAGCAACTCACAACAGATCAGCGGTCGCTCTTAGCGCCGCTGTACAGACGCTCATCTCCCGTTACCTGGCACTAGTAATAAATCAGCCTGCCTGATGATCAGGTGTTCACCATTCAGGCTAGTTTTTTCCTCTGTCTGTCTTATTTTTTTATTAAAAAAAGAAAACAATGGTCCACTTTAAAGCATTAAAAAAGAAGTTTCTAATTGCTGGAGAAGGTAGGTCTGTCTTTTTACACTGTTCAAAAAGATTTAATTCAGTAAGTGTCAGTCAAAAATGACATCTCAAAAAGTGGAATTAACAAAAGGCCGGAAAACTGACAGCAGGAGGGTCGATTGTCATAGTCACATGACTCTCTTCATATCTGTATATTTCCCTTCCTGCTCAGCATAGCCAGCCAGGCAAATAAAACAAAAGACAGGCAGAGGAAAAAGCTAGCCTATCTCTCTAGAAAAACAGAGAATTTGGTCTCACACAGTGTAATGCAGGGGGATTGGAGTTCAGTCCACCTTCAGGTCTAGGTAAATTGTGTTCTGCTAGCACAAAAGCTGTGAGTTGTGCTATAGAACAGTTGGGACGTTCACTTCCGCAATTGAGCATTACGGAACGAGTGTTCTGCAATGCGAAATTAGCTTCTTTTGCTTCTTTTGCACGCCACATCAATTAATGAATGAATCAATGCAGCCAGCACAACCGCAAGACTGCACCTGGGGGGATTGTGGGATACATACACCTGCTGGGTGTCACAAGATGGTGGCGCTGGAGTGCAATGTCCAGGAGCCACAGTCTGGTAAGGTGAGTAGGACATTGATAAGCATACAGCGGTTTGTATGCTTATCAATGTCCTTTTTTATTTTGCATTGAAAAATGTTTAAAAAAGGGGCGTTCGGTCCACTTCAAAGCATTATAATAGACAGAATTAGGAATTTCTAATTGCTGGAGAAGGAAGGTCTGTCTTTTTACACTGTTCAAAAAGATTTAATACAGTATGTGTCAGTCAAAAACATTTCAAAGCTAAGAAGATGACACAATGTTTGGATGTACATGGATTACAGGTTTTATAAAACCAGCCAATCAGATTGTACCCAAAATGTATGATGATCAATGATACCATTTCATCTCCATTTAATCCATAATGTTCTTTCATGCCCTCATGCCGCTAGTCCCCAGGGGGTTTGGTTTATTTTTCCTGTCATGTTATAATTACCTTGTACAGGATGGCATTTTAATGTTCATATAACAAATTATATAAAATGTTTATAGATTAATTCCATAATCCTTAAAATGGAAGAATCTTTTAGCTTAGTAACCTCATTTTAACAGCATTTTCTATCATACCCAGGCAATGTGGATTTCTTGGGTTGTGTCACTCAGCTTTCTAGACAGGCATCCAAGGTAAGGTCCCCAGGGTCCACCTGTTTGGCATATCTGTATTCTGTATTCATAAATAAGACATAAGGTAACATTGCAATGGTAAAGTTTTGAGTTTCTAACTGTCTATCTCAGTACAGTGTAGTTTTATAGCTGAGACCAAGTATGCCCTTTTCCTGGGGCATCCAGTTTGGGATGTCTTGCTGTGTGAAATATTTCAGTTCACAGTGCATGCACCAGGCAGTTCTGGGTGGCTTGCTGGTATATGCACAGTCCCAGGAGAGCAGCCCGCAGATAGCACTCCATTCAGGTTCCCTAACCACTTATTCATATGCACTGGAGGAGCAATGGATGAAAGCCCACGCATGTGCCATCAGATCACAGGTGAGGTTAACATATTAGAGGGAGAGACCAGTTTCTCATAACACAGGGTAATAAAAACCCTGGGTCTTGTTCCTCTTTAAAACTTGAGTTGCCAGATCAGCTGATTTTGCCTTTGTACATGTTAATTTAAAGTGGTCCAAAACCCACATTTTTAACTAGCATCACCTGAATTGCTACTCTCATATATAGTACCTTTTGCCAGTATGTATTGCTCCTGCTTCACTGTAATCCCAGATAATGGTGCCTGTTTTAGCTGTAAAGCTCTGCCATTCTTTGCCACTGCTTTGTATGGAAATGATGTCATTGCCACACCTATGTAATGACTGATCACCTACCACCTTACAGAGAGGGACAGCAAATAAACCGGGTTCCAGGATGATTCAAAAAGTAAAAATATTTATTTCTAGTTCTACACGCTAAGAAGAGAATATCGGCAGGGGCTTGGCTAAATGTATTTCACAAGTTCAGTGGGTTTTGGTCTGGATGTAAAAAATGGAATTTGTCCCTTCAATGCTATAGCCTCAGCAGGATATTGGGATGCGCTGGTCATGGGCTACAATCCTGGGTTGCAATCCACCACTACTTTAACCAGCCCTTTTCTTGGTTTACCTAACCTAGTGCCACATTTCCCCACTGTAGGTGTGCAAATACTGCAGTACTGCAATAGGAGACGGTGCCTGGGGCAGTGTGTGCCCCAAAGTCCGTTCCTCCACTGGTTCTACTTAGTCTACTTAGGCTATTATGGTTCCCACCAAACCCCTACCTTTCCCATCTGATAAGCCTGATTTGGGAATTAAATATGCAAAATACTTGGCTGGTGCTTGCTCTAAGCTCTAGTCTTGGTTTCCAGGTGCATCAAGGACTGTGGGAAAGGGTGCGGTTCCAGATTATGAGGGGTTGGCAAGGGGCGCGTGCCCCAGGGCCTCCACCATTTGCCCTGCAAAGGGAGCCTCCACCAACCTTTGGGTTATGGTCTGGTCCAGAAGGCTTTTCAGCCCTTGGTCTAACAGGCCACAGGGCCAGCGACAAAGCTACTGGCAGCAGCCCGCCCCCCCCCCCCCCCGGTGCTTGGGCAAGCCATTCTTTCTATGCAAACCTGCAGCCAAAGCCACCACAGGGCAGGACGGAGAGTCTAGTGCAGACAAGCCGCCATCAGCAACGCTACAGTTATGGGTGGGTGCAGAGCTGTCAATAGGCCGCTCACTGCACATAAGCCATCAAGGACAGCTGCTGGCAGCGCAATGCAGGGAACTGTTTTCTGCTGGACCAGCTGGGTGACTACACTACCCCCACCCAGAATGGCAAAGCAGGAGTTCCTGAGCAGCACGCACCCACACAAGGGTGGCACAGGGAACTCGATCTGATGTTCCAGCAAGTAGGCAGGTGCTAGACAACCACCAATCAGTTATTTGGCTGGACTATCATTTTAAAGGAAAGAAAAATACTGTATCTGGCGCCTCCACCAGATTTTATGCCCAGGGGCCTCCACCACATTTAATCTGGCCCTGAGAGGGTGGATACATTATAGCGGACTAATGCTCCTTACTCTAATTGGTTGTTGGTCCCGAATGCTGTCTAGACCACATAACCGCGTGGTGAGGGTGTATGCGCAACCCGTATATATATCACCAATGCTCTCAGCTACATGACAATTTTACAAATGGCTTTTAAAGCACTTTAAAGTGGACCAAAACCCAGGATTTTCACTATCCCGGGTTTTGGTCCTTCCCCCCAGGGGCACCTTGGCTTGGGGTGTCCTGTTGTGTGAAACCCCCAAGAACACACAGCTAACTCACCTATCCTGTAGCCCAGGGTATGGCTAGCTGCAATTACGTGTGGTGCGCAGCATCATTGCCTTCCTTCGACAAAGCAGCAGGCAGGGCTGTGTACAGCCGAAAAGGGAGGCAGGCGATGCCAACGCTGGCTGCCATGGTGCTCAGGAAAAGATTAAATTCCTGGGCGTCTTGGGAATTTTCACACAGCCGAGCATCCAAGTTGGGGGGGGGGGGGGGGTAAGCCTGTCCTGGAGTCTTATAGACTCCTGGTTGGGTTTTGGTCCACTTTAAGCTTAATAGTAATTATGTCAGACCTTTTTAAAAAATGATATCACTGTATCTGTTCACCTTAATTATCTTCTCTTTTTTTTTACATTTTGCTCTTAGTACAATTTCTAGTTAGTCTTCTGTCATTGCTGCACTCGTTCAACCTTTCTCTCGAACAAACATTTTCATTCCAGGAAAAAAAAGTCTTCAGAATTTGGATGTTGCTTCATTTGCATTCCCATAATCCATTGAGTGCATGGTGAGTCTTGCGCTGTGATTTTCAGGTGTCTGGAACAAGCTGATAACGCGACGGATGTGGAATAAGAATGAGCTCTGGGAATACATTTTTCAAGTTGTTTCCTTAAGCAGCAGTATATTCTGTAAGCAATTATACTAGCCATTTGGCCCTAGTTTAGAAATGTATCAAATTACTAAAAACTAGAAGGGCACAACCTAATACTGTGAAATGATATGCAAATGACTTAGCTAGTGCTAGAAACTGTCAATTGCAAAGCAATAGGTGTGAGAATTTTAAA
The DNA here is from genome assembly GCA_027917425.1 of Gastrophryne carolinensis. NCBI lineage: Eukaryota > Metazoa > Chordata > Amphibia > Anura > Microhylidae > Gastrophryne > Gastrophryne carolinensis. Next base: position 379,871,437 of record CM051236.1, read on the forward strand.
GGTGCCACAGCACTGAACCATGTTAGCTAGCAACCAATCCTTTAATCTATCTCCAAAATCTAGTTAAAAACAGAGGTAGCTTACCTGAGACTGCCCTATACCTCCAAGTGCAGAACATGGAGGGGGGTCTAACCCCCCCCCCCCATGTGTGTGTGGTATCTGCTCAGATCAGTTTATAACTCACCTGGGAGGTGCACATTAGCTGGGAGCCACAGCACTCAACCCTGTTAGCTAGAAGTCAATCCTATAGTCTTTAGGTGTGGAAAGACAATGCTATTGTGGTATTTCACGTGAAAAGCTAAAAGTCTTTTTTTATTCACCCCTCTATTAGATTATAATGCATTGCATAGGGCCAGCCTTATAATCTGTGCAAAATCCAGAAAAACACACACACACACACACACACACACACACTCATTTACATTTGAACCAATGGAGAAAATGCAGAATACACCTACAGACAAAAGGAAAATGGTACACAAAGAGAGATGGAGAGAACATATGGTAAAAAATAGTAGTTGGCAGAGAGATGAGCATGAGGGAAAAAAAGGAGGAAAAGCTAAAAAGACTGTAGTGTGATGGTTCTATCATATTTGATCTTTTCACTACATACAGTTGTACAAAAAAAACAGGTCTGGCAACTTTTTGGCCTTAGTTTCATGCATGTCTTGACATACTAATTAAGCTACAGCCACGGCTAATACCCACTGATGACCAATGAACAGATGACTTGAGCTGGTTTGAACGAAACAATAGCACCTGGCAAGAAAGGGATATAGCAGATTTCAATTAGGGGCTGAAGGGGCCAAAAGACCTCTTGGGGCCTGGTGGCTATTTTGTAGCCCACATGGCAAGTTTATATTTTTTTTCTAGACTACTTTTAACCAAATATTTGTTTGCCTGTTTCACATGAAGAGAGAAGGAAGAATTATGGAAAATATAGAGACTATCAACCTGGCAATCCAGTGCTGCAGGGAAAGCTTATCTCATATTTCTTCCTCTCAACAGAGGCCAGTGGTCATGAGCAGAGGGAAAAAGCAAGGATAAGCTTTTCATGCAAAGCTGGGCATTTTTTTTCCAAAGATCACTCGCCTTGCTGGCCCTTATTTTAAAACTGCAGAAGACGGACACTGTTAAGCAATGCTAAATTATCTTTTCGAACCAAGCTCGCTCTGACAGGGGACAACCCCTCTAGGTAGCGGTGTGGCTGCCGTATATGTGTGGAGCCACCTTCCGGTCCCCTGACAGATGGAGCTCTGCATTGAAAATATAAGTGTCTTGTAAATCCAAGGCTTTCTAGTGGTGGGTTAGAGTGAAGATTATATTTTTTCCTGGTCTATTTGCATTATAACCCTCCCGTCCCACTACCAGTAATACAAAATTTAAACTTGTAATGATCAAAGTACACAAAAAGCCAGCACTCTCATTTGAGCATCTGTAAGCATTATAAGCATTTGAAAAGCTTATAATTGTAAATCCACTGGTAAAACCAAAGGTGAAGAAATAAACAAATGATAGAGTTGCTGATTTTTTCTGGGTCCTTGGGGCCCCTTTCTCAAGGCTTAAAACAAACAAGCAGAACACTACATTGACACTGCATTTAAAGCACAAGAAGCCAATAGCACAATTGCATATAACCAATTGTAGGATCCTAGTGAAACCTGGGGAGAACAGATCCCTCACCCTCCAGTGGACCATCATCCCCCCGGCACCAACACTGGGTTGATTTGGCAACCCTCACACATAAGCCTCCAAGTCGAACAGGTCCCGGTTGTCACTGGCCTGGCTGTTCTACCCGGCAACCCGTAACCCAACCAATCAGAGTTTGCTGACTGTCTGTCTCTGGCAGTTTTAGCAGGCAATCAGCTACCACATTACTGCTGACTGATCCCGATTGGGCAGGACCTGATATAGACAGAGAGCGAGCAATTCACCTGCCATCCTGGCTACTAGAAATAGCGTCAAGCAGTGTGTGGGTAATCGAGTAGGACTCCAGATGGCTTGCTTAACCCCCCCTGCCACATGGAAGAGCCTGGTGCACCTCAGCACCGGACCTGTGTTGTAGGGCATAAGGGCTGGTAATAACTATGGCCAGGGTCCTGCAGTTCGGGCCTTGAGTCCTGGGTTACCAGCTCCTATGCTTTGTGTGCTGGTCTGGTAAGCTTTAAAGAGAAGCACACTTTTTTCTCAGATTTTTTTATTTCATATTTTAATTAATTACCCTTTGATGTGTTTAGCTCCGGACAAATACCGAGCATGATCCAAGATTTATTGTAAGTTTCAATAGTTTTTTTATTATAAGTACTCAAGTATGACATAAAATAAAATAGCTTAAAAACAACAGACAAAACAGTGTGGGCCTAATAAAATTACAAATCATTGCTACAAGGGATGCTCTTACATATCACAGTTATACTAAAGGAAAGCCAGATTGTTGTCCCTTTGTCTCGGACTACACACTGCACTGTTCCAAACTTCAATCCGTTTTCAAAAAGACCCCCTAGTCGCTAAGTTATTTGTAAAAGCATTAGAGCTTTGAAGATACGGCGAAAAAACTAGCAGAAACAGTGGGTGTGGCAACAGTGATGTGATGTGAGCACACTGTGTGCTTTACATATATCAGAGTAAAAACAGGTACATTGCTGTGCCTCTAGTTATTACTGCTGGCACATAGTGTGATCAGAAATAGGGGGTGAGAGATGCTGCAGGCTAAGAGTGTCTCCAGTCTGCCAGCACATAGTGTGACCAGAGAGGAGGGAGAAGGGTGGGGTTTCATAGCGGCAATGAGAGGCAGCCAATCAAGATGTCTGGGGAGGGAGTGGGGGTGTTTCCATTATCAGTCCACTGAAGGTTGATTGAAGGACCAGGTCAGCGGGGTGGAGACTGAAAGCTAAATGAGGAAGTGATTTCCTCTCTAAGTATGCAACAAAGAGGAAAGATGGGGTTATTGGGTACCCCTATTAATAAACACCAGAGCTGTTAAACACCAGACTGGTAAACCGGAGCTCTGGTGTTTATTAATAGGGGTACCCAATAACCCCATCTTTCCTCTTTGTTGCATACATTGTGCACTGAGCCTGGTACCACACCAGCCAAACTGCAGAGGCCACCTGGGATTATTTTGCCAGGGTGACCCCTTTCCCCCTTTTTTTTTTTTACATGTAACTTCACTCTGAGTTTAGACAGGGTCGTATATACCAGGTTCTTAAGAACCTATTTGTAGTAGACAGACATAGCAGGAAGCTGGAGTGCTGACGGGCGTCAATGTAAGGTAAGCCACTGATATTTATTTTTTAACTTTTGACTTGCCATTCACTTCAAATGACCAACAAGACAAAGAGACTACATACAATTAACAACATACAAATTGATTCCTCACACAGAACCAGAGCCATAGAGACAGGGGGGTGTCAGGGACAGAGGAAGGGAGCCCTGACATATTTAAACAATCAAAATAAGGCAGACTCGATCCAATTCTATCCATATAGGACATACCACGACTACCAGATCTTAGTGAAGCAAGAGACCGAGTCAGACAAGATTGCCGCTATTATCTCATAAATCATTTATAGAGAGAGTGTATCTTTAACCTTCTTGAATAGCAAGGTTAGTGACCTCCAAGATTTGGCTATAGTCTCTTTGACAGAAGTATATACTGTATAAACATTATAAATTGAAATTGGGCATTTGTAAGTTCTGCCAGCTTCCTATTGAGGATAATTTCAAAAGGACTCTTCCTAAATGTCCACCCCAAGGTGGAATGATTCAACTGGTAAGCCCATGTAAACAAGTGAACCTTTGGGCAGTCTCACCATATGTGACGGAATGAACCATTTGTACTGCATCCTCAAAAACACTTAGAGGGGTTATTTACAATGAATCTTGCCAGTTTAACGTGGACCATATACTTAGCCTTGCACAAATGGATGATCTAGCTGAGCTTTCCCAGGTCTCATCCTCTAGACTCTCCCCCAGGTCCGCCTCCCATTTATGTGTATAAGATAGCCTACCAGAGTCAGTAATGAGGGAACGTTCCAAGTATATAAAAAATATAAATTCCCCTAGGCCTCGGGCTCCTCTAGACTCTCCCCCAGGTCCGCCTCCCATTTATGTGTATAAGATGGCCTACCAGAGTCAGTAATGAGGGAACGTTCCAAGTATATAAAAAATATAAATTCCCCTAGGCCTCGGGTCATCCAAGATTTATTTTTGTGAGATAAAAACCTTATATATACATAATGTAAGCACTTACAGATGAAAGGGTAGAGGTAAATAAAGACGCTGGGTTTAAAAACAGCTCCACTTTAACCAAAAGAGCTAAAAATATTACAAGAATATCCTTGCATGAATATCATCTCGCGGGCGTGGATGTTGGTACCGTCGATATAGGACAGGCTTGGATGCCCAAGTCTGTCTCATAGAGTCGGTACCAACACCCACACTCACAAGGGTGTTGGTCCGTTTTAATGTTTGTGACACAATTGATTTGCTGAAAACTGTGAGAACCTGACTGCAGTGGTCTGATTAGAATGTCACAAGGTAATATGACCTTCACAATAGCTTCATTCCAGGCCAGCTTCTACCATTGTGTGCTTTCATTAGTAAAAATAGACTGCAGTGCAGTAAATTTATGTGAAGAAAACACAGGCTGATGAAGAATTTAGTGTTCTTGAAGGTCTTGACTGACATTCAAGCTTGACAGCTTGTGATCTTTCCACATTACCATAAAGGTCAGGGCTCTGCAGGACAAACCTCTAAGGCGCATACCACAAGCCAAAGCAATTTATACAATCTGATTTCAGAAAAATAATTTTAGGTAGACAACTACCATAAATATACGACAATAAAGATAATTATGTATTATTATTATTACTATTATTGACAAAATAAATAAAAACGGTTAAGCAGACCTATACCCTTACTAACACTGAGGTTCCTGGTGTATATTTGCTGTGCTTTTGTACATTTTTGTCATGTACTTATAATTTTCCCTCAAATCTGACTGTTGGTCCTTTACCTTATATTCCCAAATTAAGGCTTTATAAGAAGCCCTAGGAATGCTTTTAATGTTCCAAGGAGCCATGTTTTGGACCAGGCTGTATACTAGTCTAATACCACCTGGGTACCACGCAGTGGTGAAGGCTGGCACATTAGACAAGGGAGAGAGCCCCGGCCATTTGTGAATAGCACTTGAAGAGAAATCTTTGTGTGTGGGAGGAAAGAGGCCTTTTGTACCTGGACACAGTGAACCAAGATTATAGAGATCAAGGTTCATATTCTAGATATCAGGGTAACCTGCTTTACAAATGATTTACCTATGTTCACGGATAAACCCCTAATTCCACCTATATCTACAAACGTCTACATTGGATGACTCTTTGTTCTTTTGCTTGCTCATGAGTATATCTATGTGAGTCATGCTAAAGGTTTGGTGAAGCAAGTTTACCATTGGGTGTGTTTTTAGATGAAGTTAGGGTTTAGGGAGAAGGTGTTATCTGAGCATAAGGGTTGTCCTAGGCCGGGATGGGTACACAAAAAATCCAAACAGTGTCATCATGCCTGATTGTCATCCCAATGACTCTGATTTCACCATTATAATATTTGCTTATTTCTAAAGGCAATAATAATAATAATAAGTCAGAAGGGAGCGCACATGAAGCCACATTCTCCATTTCCTGCAGTGTGCTGTAGTGGGTTTCCCCAGCCTGCCCCTGCTGTTCATTCTTCCATGACCATTTCCAAGCTAACAATTGGCAGGTAGTTGTTTTGAAAATTATGTCAATTCAGTGCTGTTGCACCTAAGACAAGCCAGCACCAGTCCTGTCTAAACGTGGACTACTGGTGACCATAGGGAATTCCTATTACAGACTAAAACATTTGAGCTCTTCTGCCCAGGAATCAATATGTGCATACAAGCAAGGTGGCTGAAAAACCTCTCCATAGCCAAGCCCCTGGTGCCTTCAGCACCTGAACAAACCACGTGGCTGCAGGCCTCGCCAAGACCCATCAGCAGCCTACATCTCAAGCTTGTCAGCCCCCTTATACTTAATCCAGGACTGGACTGGGCTAGTTGGCCAGCAGGACCCACCCAGTCATATATATATATATATATATATATATATATATATATATATATATATTGTAAGCGGGCAAACAAACAATCAGCAGTGACGACAACGGATTTGAATGGCAAAACGGCTTTTATTCAGCAAAGTTCAGTAGATAGTCCAAAGATTGCAGCATAAATGCAGTAAGCAAAAAGGGTTACTTCACCAACCAAAAAATAGTCCTGGGCTGGGTACTCCAGCAAGCTGATCAGTTCCAGTCCAGTTTACAGGGCGTATCAGCCCTCTGCTCAATGTCCAGTGCTGTCCTTCACCACGGTGCAGCTCAGCCTGGGCTCACTCCAACAGGCTGGTCATCAACCAAGGAAAGGCCGTGTGCTCTCTTCTTATACAGGCTTCCCCTGTAATCAGCGTGCACACTTGTGGAGGCCTTAGAACATGTAACAACCCGTTATGGAATTGGGGAAGTGACCCGGGTCCTGAAAACCCGGGCCGGATTGTGCTTTATACAACCAAGCAGGGAAGAAACCGACATTTTGATACAATTTACCACAAAATATATATATATATATAAACATCTAGCCACTGTATAAATAAAGCTTAAATGAAAACTCAGTGCATATTAGGCTAAAAGAGATACTAAAACCACAGAAGCCTCAATAAATCTAAGCTTGATTTCTTGCCATATATCTGAGAGGCAAGTTGTTTTAGCAATGGCTTATGTGACCTTATATTGAAGTAATTACTTCTGGTTATTGACTTAGGTTATCTGATCACTGTGTAACCTTGGACTAATTTTCTGAAATCTCTCATCATGTAATCGACCTTCACTTGAGTTCTAAGAGTTTATAGGCCCGCTTGTGACAGATATTGTTTTGTATAGTACATCGCTTGGCCCTCTGCATGTAAAGCTTTTTATTTAAGTTTATTAAGATTTAGAATAGTAAAGAAAGCAAAATTTGAAACTGCTGATTTTTCCATAGTACACGTTTTATGATTAATTTAGTGATAACGTGCCTTTACATTAGCATGTAAGATGGCTGCAGCTGGTTTCATTAGAGGCATTTTTCCACAGTATATGCCTCAGAGCTGATGAGTGCTTTCAAGCTAATGAATTGCATCAATTATGGTCTTTAAAGTCAAACAATTAAGCAGAAGATTATGCATTGTCCAAAAACTATGAAATTCTGGTGCTGTCAGCCCAACAAAACCTAACACATGGTCATGGGTTCTCAATCTGTGTAGCTTGCATTTACGCACTTGCCACTTGTATTCCTTTATGTTTTTAGACCAAGAATAACATATTTAGATCCAATTTGCTAACATCTCTTATTATGCCGAGATGGCTTGCAGATTGCAGCTGCAAAACCTTAGAAAGCAAGCATCTGAAATCTAAGATGATAATTTCCTAGCCCTTCATGCTCTTGTGCCCTATGTACCAAATACATCTAAAATTTGCATTTGTAATGTAGGGGGTGTCACAGCGTTCACTTTCAATAAATACATGTGTTAGCCTCCATCAATGAAATCATCAGTCATCCACAGTAATGACATTCAACGCTTTATTTTTTGAAAGGTATATTGTAGTGGATGGATAATCTTGCAGGATTCTTTTTAATTCTGCCTAACCCCGTCATAAAGTGATGAGTAGGTTGTTTGTCCTGCAGAAGATACATACAATGAAAGGTTTTGAATGCTTCCCTTAAAATGAATATACTGATCAGTCTATAGTCTTCTACAAACTTTGCCCATGACCCCATAGTTATATAATGGGCTGCTGTGGTTATTTAGAAGTGCTACCCACATGTGTCAGTAAATCCACCGGCTACCATTAACACAAAGGTTTAACATTTGAACTCCAAGGATATCCCTTATCCATTAATTTTTCCTGATATAATTTTACTATACTTTATTTTGTACCCTTTGCTTTCCTCGATATATTCTTTCCACCTCTCAAATCACCTCCTAATTCTTGCCTTTATGACTTCCACTGCACATCCCATAAGTAACTTTCACTTTCATCCTCAATATGCCCCCAAAAATGTCATGGTTATAAATGTTGCTCCCTTACCCCTCACTAGCTTCCAGGGACATACATACCATAGGAGCAGTGCATGTACCCCAAAATACTTACCTAGCTTGGGACACGGGCACAAGACTCGGCACCACATGTGGGCCCCACTACTCTGTCTGCGCCGTGCACAGGCCCTGCTGCACGGTGCCGCGGGTACAGCCTCGCCGCCTCGGATGCTCTGTCTCCCCACCGCACACTTCTCCCTTCTTGCTGCGAGCGGGCCCCACTTCTCTATCGGCTTGCGGTGGTCTTCAGGTCGGTGAGTGTCCACGGAGAGGGGGGGTGGTTCGGGGGTGGTGTCAGCTGATGATGGGGGCCCATGGTGGGGGGCCCTGTTATGGGGCTCCATCAGGGCTATGTACGCCCCGCCAGCTGCAATGTATAAACAACAACAAGTAGACAAACAAGGGCCTTTTTCTCTATTTCCTCTAGAATCTGCCTTGGACAGCTTTGGTAATGTAGCAGATCAACCTCAGCTAAAAGTCTTGCTTACATCAGGGTCCCCAACTTCCTTACTTTGGAGCCACATAAGCATCACATTAGTACAGAGATGGTCGCAAGCCACATGCAGCCCAACATTTTTAGCGATTGCGATACCTGTTCAGTCAATGTGCATTTTACTAACACTTACTTATTCTCAGCATGGCCCTCAAAAATTGCGTGTCAATCCCCAAAAATAGAAATAACTGATTCCCCCCCCCCCCCAATTACCCAAATGGTGGAAGAATGCATGTAGATCCCTTCATCATCTTAAATGTATTATACAGCATGCACATGGATCCCCCTTATAAAATACCTGCCCCCCTTGGGTAGGTGGACAGAAGTGTTGGCTTATCTGTCTATACAGAGACAAGTAAGGGGCACCATTCTTGTTTCTGACCCCAGACAGTCAATGAGCCACACAACAAGTGTCAACAAGCTACATTTAGCTCCCAAGTAGCTCAACAAGCTTCTGTGGGAGGTTATTCCACGGATTTATAGTTCTAATGGTAAAGAATGATTGTTGCCTCCGGAGTGCCCCCTTGTCTTTAGAGAGGATTTACCTTAAATAGTGTTTCTCCATATTTTTTATTGCCCATTTATATATTTATACAAGTTAATCATGTCCCCCCTCAGTCGTCTCCTCTCAAGATTAAACAGATTTAATTCTCGTAATCTTTCCTAATAACTAAGATCTTTCATTCCTCTTATTAGTTTGGTGGCTTTCCTCTGCACCCTTTCCATAGTCAGAGCGTCCTTTCTGGGTGCCCAGAACTGGACGGCATATTCCAGGTGAGGGCGCACCAGTGCCTTGTAAATTGGCAAAATTACATCTCTATCCCGTGATTCCATGCCTCTTTTAATGCATGATAGTATCTTGGTGGCCTTGGAATCAGCTGCTTGACGTTGCATACTGTTATTTAGCCTGTGATCTACCAGTACCCCCAGATCCTTCTCAACAAGTGTTTCTCCCAGGAGGATGTATGTTGCCTTCAGGTTGTTAGACCCCAAGTGCATGACTTTATATTTCTCAACATTGAACTTCATTTGCCAAGTGGATGCCCAGACACTCAAAGTGTCCAAGTCAGCTTGTGAACATCTTCAGACTGCACTGTGCTACATATCTTTGTGTCATTTGCAAACATAGACACAGTACTTCTAATCCCATCTTCTATGTTGTTTATAAACAAGTTGAATAATAATGGGCCCAGCACTGAACCCTGGGGTACACCGCTTACAACTGGTAACCATTCAGAGTAGGTATCATTAACCACAACTCTGCACACGATCCTTCAGCCAGTTTCCAATCCAGTTACAAACTGTATCTTCTAATCCAGACTAATCCAGTCATTCTTGGATAATATCCATGTTTAGCTTGTTAAGTATTTTACTTGGGCTATTGCTATGAGTGGTGTCGCCTGTGTTGGCTCTTTGCTCCTCTCTTGTGTACACAGAGCTAAAGAATACATTCAACAGCTCTGCATTCTCTTCATCCCCAGTAATGCATGTGCAACTAGGATTCTATTCAGCTTCTTTAGCCGCACATTAATATGTGTGGTCGAAGAAGCTGATTAGAGGATTCCTCTTGCGTGAGACGGAGGCACTTTTCAAATCATAGAGAAGCTCTCCGCGGTTTACTAAATAAAACCCCTTTGTCTGGATGATCATGCTCATGTTTAATGAGAATGCAGAGGGTGAGCAGGCTGATGCTATATAACTGTGACTGTGGCTATAAATTGTTTCCAATTGTTCAGGTGATTTTATAATAGAAACTGTACTTTTTTTCACTTCACATTATTTACACGCGGCCTTTTGGTTTCAAAAGCTGCTAGTTAAATGCATCTGATTGAAATTGATATTTAGAGAAATGCGAGCAAGTATGCGTTTGTGTCCATATGTGTGTGCTTTAATCCATAAGTTTCACATCATAATGATTTAAACACAATGAAATTGACCTTGCTGTGAGTACAATGACAAGTTGTTTGATATTGCCCTCCTGCTGTGTAATCAGTAACGCTGAAACAGATTTTCCTTTATATGTCCTTTAAGAGTGTGCTTACAGAAAATAAATGCTGCGAGGATGCAGAAGGTTACCTAAAATTAGAGAAAAGATCCCCTGCAGTAAAATAGAGCAGTCTGCCGTCCATACACATGCCTGCAACAGCTGTGTCCATGGCTGTTCCATCTGACATAGTCCCAAGCTAATTTCTCACCAGTCTGTCCCAATTTGTAACCACGGTCACACTCGCACTGTGTTGCTTGGAAGAAGCTTTCAAGGACGCTATCTTGCTATCTTGGTAGCAACCTGTTTTCAAATTAATTTCATGATAAAATAAAAGCTTTATTTTAGAAAGCATTTCCAAATGCCAAACTTCAGCATGTCTGTACACAAAGAATTAAATCCACACAGATCTAAGTAAATATAATTATGATAGAGCTCTCATCCGGGAAACAATTTTTAATTTTCTCTGGCTTTCTTCTCTACACTGGTAAAATAAGGCTTTCAACTTGCACAGGATCCACGCAGCATAAAAAAAACCTACTGTGATCAAAAACGGTATTCGGTATTCAAAGATTGTAGAAATTATATCCAGCACAGCTGGATTTTGGAAGGGGTCCTGCAAACTCAAGGCTGAATTTTTGCCTAATGGGGGCCATAGGCACTGATCTACAAGAGCCACATCCTTAGCAGACATTTATCACATCTTATGCAGATTCTCTTTTGCCTTCTGGCCAGTAACATTTTCATAATATATAGACACGTAGAGGCCGATTCATTAATAGCGCCAGGTAGCGACAGATGAGCGACTGTATTTTCAGAGCGCCCGCTAGTAGTCGCTGTGCTTGGCCGTTGTTCGGCTGTTGACAGCGACTCAGTCGGTGTGCGGTAATGTTGAATACAGGGTTAGGAGTCGCTATTTGACAGGTTCCGCCCTGTATGGGTGCGCATGACAGCGAATGGCCATAGCGAACGGCTCCCAGCATATTCATTAACAAATCACGCTCAAAAAATGCTCACGCTGTGAAATGCTTGTTTAAAACCCAGAGCGCTGGCGGCGATGAGTTAAAAGTAGTTTTTTAACCCCCAAACAACCATATTTTTGGGAAAAAAAAACATGTTTTTACAAACATTCTGTAATATGAATATATTAATATCAGACCTGTAATATCAATTCTGCACAATTTTTTTTTTTTTTTTTTTTACCTTAAAAAAAAATTCTAACATTGCATAAGTGGTCACAGAATTTTTGCCATTTAAAAAAAAAAAAAAAAAAAAAAAAACAATAATAGCAATTAATTAAGAATATTTAAAGATTGCTCCATTGAAATGCATTGGAGAGCGCCAGGTAGCGAGAGGTCATACCTGTCGCTGTTCAAGGTCGCTCGCTGGCGCTGTGGGGTGAGGCTGGAATAATGATGAATGCTTCGCTATCTGGCGGTCTGTCAGTTGCTAAGCAGGATCGGCTTGATAAATGTGTGATTGCGGAGGGGAGCCGGCGTTCTCGTGGCAGTGAGCGTCATTACCGTTCGCTCACCATTCGCTACCTGGCGCTATCCCTTGTTAAATAAGGCCCTTAATCAATAGTTTACATCACTAAAGTTTGCTAAAGTATTGAAATGGTATATGACTATCATTCTGTGGCTTTTTGACCAATGTCCTTTCAACGTACCATTAGAGGAAGGCTGCAAGGTCAGACCACAGACAGAATATATGTGATTTGTAAGTCGGTCAGTGACTTTTAGTGCTCTTGAGAGGAAGAAAACAGTGTTCTTGTCAGAGACCAGCCTACCTACACTTGCTTGGCTGTTCTCTCTGGAAAGATCAGTTTGGTTCACTCTCTTGAGTGCCCAGCTTAGCCAAATTTGTTAAAAAGATCAGCTTGGTGCACTCACTGCCCAGGCTGGAAACACTAAATGGGGGGACCAGCTAGGCTATACTCAATAGAGAGACCTGCTTGACTGCATTGTTGGGGAGCCCATCTTTACTGCGCTCACTGGAGATGCTAGCTTTGCTACACTTGCTGGAATAATCAGCTTGGTAGACTCACTGCAAAGATCAGATTGGTGCACTCACTGGAAAGATCAGCTTGGTAGACTCACTGGAAAGATCAGCTTGGTGCACTCACTGGAAAGATCAGCTTGGTGCACTCATTGGAAAGATCAGCTTGGTGCACTAATTGAAAAGATCAGCTTGGTGCACTCACTGGAAAGATCAGCTTGGTGCACTCATTGGAAAGATCAGCTTGGCGCACTAATTGGAAAGATCAGCTTGGTGCACTCATTGGAAAGATCAGCTTGGTGCACTCATTGGAAAGATCAGCTTGGTGCACTCACTGGAAAGATCAGCTTGGTGCACTCATTGGAAAGATCAGCTTGGTGCACTCATTGGAAAGATCAGCTTGGTGCACTCATTGGAAAGATCAGCTTGGTGCACTAATTGGAAAGATCAGCTTGGTGCACTCATTGGAAAGATCAGCTTGGTGCACTCATTGGAAAGATCAGCTTGGTGCACTCATTGGAAAGATCAGCTTGGCGCACTCATTGGAAAGATCAGCTTGGTGCACTCATTGGAAAGATCAGCTTGGTGCACTCATTGGAAAGATCAGCTTGATGCACTCACTGGAAAGATCAGCTTGGTGCACTAATTGGAAAGATCAGATTGGTGCACTCATTGGAAAGATCAGCTTGGTGCACTCATTGGAAAGATCAGCTTGGTGCACTCACTGGAAAGATCAGCTTGGTGCACTAATTGGAAAGATCAGATTGGTGCACTCATTGGAAAGATCAGATTGGTGCACTCATTGGAAAGATCAGCTTGGTGCACTCATTGGAAAGATCAGCTTGGTGCACTCATTGGAAAGATCAGCTTGGTGCACTCATTGGAAAGATCAGCTTGGTGCATTAATTGGAAAGATCAGCTTGGTGCACTCATTGGAAAGATCAGCTTGGTGCACTCATTGGAAAGATCAGCTTGGTGCACTCATTGGAAAGATCAGCTTGGTGCACTCATTGGAAAGATCAGCTTGGTGCATTAATTGGAAAGATCAGCTTGGTGCACTCATTGGAAAGATCAGCTTGGTGCACTCATTGGAAAGATCAGCTTGGTGCACTAATTGGAAAGATCAGCTTGGTGCACTCATTGGAAAGATCAGCTTGGTGCACTCATTGGAAAGATCAGCTTGATGCACTCACTGGAAAGATCAGCTTGGTGCACTAATTGGAAAGATCAGATTGGTGCACTCATTGGAAAGATCAGATTGGTGCACTCACTGTAAAGATCAGCTTGGTGCACTCATTGGAAAGATCAGCTTGGTGCACTCACTGGAAAGATCAGCTTGGTGCACTCATTGAAAAGATCAGCTTGGTGCACTCACTGGAAAGATCAGCTTGGTGCACTCATTGGAAAGATCAGCTTGGTGCACTCATTGGAAAGATCAGCTTGGTGCACTCATTGGAAAGATCAGCTTGATGCACTCACTGGAAAGATCAGCTTGGTGCACTAATTGGAAAGATCAGATTGGTGCACTCATTGGAAAGATCAGATTGGTGCACTCACTGTAAAGATCAGCTTGGTGCACTCATTGGAAAGATCAGCTTGGTGCACTCACTGGAAAGATCAGCTTGGTGCACTAATTGGAAAGATCAGCTTGGTGCACTAATTGGAAAGATCAGCTTGGTGCACTCATTGGAAAGATCAGCTTGGTGCACTCATTGGAAAGATCAGATTGGTGCACTCATTGGAAAGATCAGATTGGTGCACTCACTGTAAAGATCAGCTTGGTGCACTCATTGGAAAGATCAGCTTGGTGCACTCATTGAAAAGATCAGCTTGGTGCACTCACTGGAAAGATCAGCTTGGTGCACTCATTGGAAAGATCAGCTTGGTGCACTCACTGGAAAGATCAGCTTGGTGCACTCATTGGAAAGATCAGCTTGGTGCACTCACTGGAAAGATCAGCTTGGTGCACTCATTGGAAAGATCAGCTTGGTGCACTCATTGGAAAGATCAGCTTGGTGCACTCATTGGAAAGATCAGCTTGGTGCACTCACTGGAAAGATCAGCTTGGTGCACTCATTGGAAAGATCAGCTTGGTGCACTCACTGGAAAGATCAGCTTGGTGCACTCACTGGAAAGATCAGCTTGGTGCACTCATTGGAAAGATCAGCTTGGCGCACTAATTGGAAAGATCAGCTTGGTGCACTCATTGGAAAGATCAGCTTGGTGCACTCATTGGAAAGATCAGCTTGGTGCACTCACTGGAAAGATCAGCTTGGTGCACTCATTGGAAAGATCAGCTTGGTGCACTCATTGGAAAGATCAGCTTGGTGCACTCATTGGAAAGATCAGCTTGGTGCACTAATTGGAAAGATCAGCTTGGTGCACTCATTGGAAAGATCAGCTTGGTGCACTCATTGGAAAGATCAGCTTGGTGCACTAATTGGAAAGATCAGCTTGGTGCACTCATTGGAAAGATCAGCTTGGTGCACTAATTGGAAAGATCAGCTTGGTGCACTCATTGGAAAGATCAGCTTGGTGCACTCATTGGAAAGATCAGCTTGGTGCACTCATTGGAAAGATCAGCTTGGTGCACTCATTGGAAAGATCAGCTTGATGCACTCACTGGAAAGATCAGCTTGGTGCACTAATTGGAAAGATCAGATTGGTGCACTCATTGGAAAGATCAGCTTGGTGCACTCATTGGAAAGATCAGCTTGGTGCACTCACTGGAAAGATCAGCTTGGTGCACTAATTGGAAAGATCAGATTGGTGCACTCATTGGAAAGATCAGATTGGTGCACTCATTGGAAAGATCAGCTTGGTGCACTCATTGGAAAGATCAGCTTGGTGCACTCATTGGAAAGATCAGCTTGGTGCACTCATTGGAAAGATCAGCTTGGTGCATTAATTGGAAAGATCAGCTTGGTGCACTCATTGGAAAGATCAGCTTGGTGCACTCATTGGAAAGATCAGCTTGGTGCACTCATTGGAAAGATCAGCTTGGTGCACTCATTGGAAAGATCAGCTTGGTGCATTAATTGGAAAGATCAGCTTGGTGCACTCATTGGAAAGATCAGCTTGGTGCACTCATTGGAAAGATCAGCTTGGTGCACTAATTGGAAAGATCAGCTTGGTGCACTCATTGGAAAGATCAGCTTGGTGCACTCATTGGAAAGATCAGCTTGATGCACTCACTGGAAAGATCAGCTTGGTGCACTAATTGGAAAGATCAGATTGGTGCACTCATTGGAAAGATCAGATTGGTGCACTCACTGTAAAGATCAGCTTGGTGCACTCACTGGAAAGATCAGCTTGGTGCACTCATTGGAAAGATCAGCTTGGTGCACTCACTGGAAAGATCAGCTTGGTGCACTCATTGAAAAGATCAGCTTGGTGCACTCACTGGAAAGATCAGCTTGGTGCACTCATTGGAAAGATCAGCTTGGTGCACTCATTGGAAAGATCAGCTTGGTGCACTCATTGGAAAGATCAGCTTGATGCACTCACTGGAAAGATCAGCTTGGTGCACTAATTGGAAAGATCAGATTGGTGCACTCATTGGAAAGATCAGATTGGTGCACTCACTGTAAAGATCAGCTTGGTGCACTCATTGGAAAGATCAGCTTGGTGCACTCACTGGAAAGATCAGCTTGGTGCACTAATTGGAAAGATCAGCTTGGTGCACTAATTGGAAAGATCAGCTTGGTGCACTCATTGGAAAGATCAGCTTGGTGCACTCATTGGAAAGATCAGATTGGTGCACTCACTGTAAAGATCAGCTTGGTGCACTCATTGGAAAGATCAGCTTGGTGCACTCACTGGAAAGATCAGCTTGGTGCACTCATTGAAAAGATCAGCTTGGTGCACTCACTGGAAAGATCAGCTTGGTGCACTCATTGGAAAGATCAGCTTGGTGCACTCATTGGAAAGATCAGCTTGGTGCACTCACTGGAAAGATCAGCTTGGTGCACTCATTGGAAAGATCAGCTTGGTGCACTCATTGGAAAGATCAGCTTGGTGCACTCACTGGAAAGATCAGCTTGGTGCACTCATTGGAAAGATCAGCTTGGTGCACTCACTGGAAAGATCAGCTTGGTGCACTCATTGGAAAGATCAGCTTGGTGCACTCATTGGAAAGATCAGCTTGGTGCACTCACTGGAAAGATCAGCTTGGTGCACTCATTGGAAAGATCAGCTTGGTGCACTCATTGGAAAGATCAGCTTGGTGCACTCATTGGAAAGATCAGCTTGGTGCACTCATTGGAAACATCAGCTTGGTGCACTCACTGGAAACATCAGCTTGGTGCACTCACTGGAAAGATCAGCTTGGTGCACTCATTGGAAAGATCAGCTTGGTGCACTCACTGGAAAGATCAGCTTGGTGCACTCATTGGAAAGATCAGCTTGGTGCACTCACTGGAAAGATCAGCTTGGTGCACTCACTGGAAAGATCAGCTTGGTGCACTCATTGGAAAGATCAGCTTGGTGCACTCATTGGAAAGATCAGCTTGGTGCACACATTGGAAAGATCAGCTTGGTGCACTCATTGGAAAGATCAGCTTGGTGCACTCACTGGAAAGATCAGCTTTATACTTATCTAACAAAAACAGAAGTAACTAGGCTAGGGTCCAAATGATTAGGTTTCAAAAGAACAATATTCAGTTACTGAAAAGGTGGAAGCACCAGCAAGTGAGAGGCCAAACTACAAGTGACACCGAACCAAATATCCATCCATGTCTATAGCCACAGCGTGATATAAGGATCTTCACTTTTAGTGTGAAATAGCTAAACAGACAGGCTGTACTGGGAACTATAAACACACAAATTGTCAGTTTTAAGTTGCTCTAAACTCTTACTGGCCACTAACTTTATCTACCCACCACACCATAAGTGAGCCCAGTATTTGAGACATTCTCACTTTTTCCTACTAATGCACATGCCTGTGGCAGTCTCTTCTTCTCCAGTAGGAGGCCTATGTTGCTGCAATTGGCTCCATACCTGATTTTGGGCTTCATATGGGTTGATTCAAAGAAACATGTAACAGCTTGGATTTGGCTCACGATCATCCTATTTTTCACGTCCGCTCGTGCGTTCGTATGAACTTGCGAGTGATTCAATAAGCAAATACGTTTCTATCCTAAAAGATACGTCCGTTCGTATGATATCTCCCGAACTTGCCTCAGTCAGTTGCCAATCGTAAAAATCACGTTCATGTGCTCATCTGTTGCGGCGGCAGCCTGTTTTTTGGCCTGCTTCCATCGTCCACCTCTTCCAATTACTTGCGTTTGCCTCTGGTTTTCATTGGTTTTTGGCCTCTTAGATTCGTGCGTTCGTATGTTTATAAGATCTTGCGCATGCGCACCCTCAACCAGAAACTTACCTAAACCCCTTAGCGGCTGCATCCAACTTCATTTATCGGTCCATAAAACTTACCTAAACCCCTTAGCGGCTGCATCCAACTTCATTTATCGGTCCCTCAAACTTACCTAAACCCCTTAGCGCCTGCATCCAACTTCATTTATCGGTCCCTCAAACTTACCTAAACCCCTTAGCGCCTGCATCCAACTTCATTTATCGGTCCCTCAAACTTACCTAAACCCCTTAGCGCCTGCATCCAACTTCATTTATCGGTCCCTCAAACTTACCTAAACCCCTTAGCGCCTGCATCCAACTTCATTTATCGGTCCCTCAAACTTACCTAAACCCCTTAGCGCCTGCATCCAACTTCATTTATCGGTCCATAAAACTTACCTAAACCCCTTAGCGGCTGCATCCAACTTCATTTATCGGTCCCTCAAACTTACCTAAACCCCTTAGCGCCTGCATCCAACTTCATTTATCGGTCCATAAAACTTACCTAAACCCCTTAGCGCTTGCATACTTCTTCATGTTGACGACCCTAAAACTTACCCAAACCACATAATGTACATATGTCTATATGTTTCTAAGTGTGTTTTTTCTGGTTTGTGTAATTGTTTGTGTTTGCGCATATTACAAAAGACACATTTTTGAAGTATTGAAATATAATTTATTTAAAATGTTTGGGTGCTTTTGGGATCTTTTTTTTTTTCCTTATTTTTTTTTTTTGGGGTGTTTGGTTTTAAACCCCTTTTTTTTTGTTTTTGTTTTTTTTGTAACAAACATCTTAAAATTTATTTTTGCTTTCCTTAAAAACATAGATTTTTTTGGGGGGGGTTTGAAAAACACTAAACTTTAAAACTTTAAAAACAATAATTAAGTTTTTAAAACTTGGAACCAAAGTAGCCAGGACCAAGGGCACTAATCCTCCTCGTCTTCTTCATCTGTTGGCCCCAACGTCGCCTGTATGGCCAGCAGCTCGGCCACCAACTCCTTCATTCTTTTTTTTTTTGCCGCCAATGTTTTGGGGATCATCCCTGTAACCAATAGAGAAAGAAACATAAATAGGAGTCCCAGACCGGTTTGTATGCTGGAAATAGATTTTGGGTTAATCAAATACATGTAAATGCATGACATATGTCATTCTTCCAAGGGATACAGTTAATGCATTTCCCACAGGTAAGTCTTTAAACTCCTTAAACCGGACCTTCAACATTATTTAATGAAAACCAATAACTATTCCCAAATGATTCTGCACCAGCTCAAAGTAAATTTGGGTTTGTTTGGGATTACAGCGCCGCCATCTGGACTCTGAAGCATAACACTTAATGAGGAGTGGAGAGTTGGATAAAGTACAGGGGAGTAGGTTACAGTGGTGCGTTGGGAATCCCGAGCATAGCTGGGTTGAGGGAAAGGTCATCAGTCCCACAATGCATGGCAGCACCTTCCTTTTTTCAATCTGTATCCCATGCTGCCTGTAAATATTGCGCATTCCATATTCCGCAATATTGGTTTTGTTCAGTCTAATAACATGCATTAGATGGCTGAAGGGTGTTTTTCCATGTTTCTAATCTGTAAGTACAGTGTGATGGCTAATTCTTAGGTTCTTAATACAAGTTAGGGTCCTCTTTAAGCTAACGAAGTGCCCACATGAAAGTGTGAACTACACATTGGCTACGCCTTTAGTTATGTGTGTGTTATTAGCTAACAAAACATTAATATGAATAATGGCATGGAGACTTACGGAGTTGGTGGCCGACAGATGGCTGGTTGGGGCCAACAGGCTGCCCTTGGTCCTGGCTATGCTGTGAAGAAGTCCCTGGAGAAACATGTGACATTTGGTTAGTACTTGTAGAGAGTCACTATTCCCAACATATCTGGCTCCCAGTCTGGCTGACATCACTCACCTTCGCCAGGATCGACTTCCAGCATCTCTGCTGCCTCCTCCTCCACTATTTCACCCGCACCAGAAGCTTCTACAAATACATAATAAAGGATAACTTAGTTTTTGGCCTGCCATGTATATCTTTGTGCCTATACATGAAGAGTGACATACCAGAGCCTTCCCCATGCCTGGCCAGGTATGACTCCACGCCCACACGGTTTGGCCCCTCCTCTGTGGTAAGGTCCAGGGGCTGGTCTGAGGAGGCCACAGAGGAGGGGTAGGTCCGTCGCCCGGGAGATCCACCACCTTCACTCACAGATGCAGACTCATGCAGCACTGGTCGGCCTGTACGCCTCCGGGTGCGGCGAATTCTGAAATCCATTTCCAACACTACCAAAGAAAAGTCATTATAAATAAAGGCATAACTTATACATTTGGAACATATACCATGCAATTGCTTGGTACTTACTTGGGAAATGGATTCCAAAAAACCTCCGCACCCGGGGCATGTGCAGACGTTTCAGGTCCGACCAATGCTGCATTATCTGGGTGTGAGTGAAGGTGGTGCTGGTGACACGGTGTATCTCGGCGATGATCTCCCGGGCGATGTCCCTTTTCTCGCACACATTGGGCGCGAAGTCATACCGGCGCTGAAGCATGATCTGAAAAACATAATGGACACAGAGATTTTACTTTTACACACACACCCATATGTGTTGCATCACAAGTTGAGAATTTCATGTCATTAACACACACATTTAGAGTGGCAGCCATTTTTGGGGAGTGCCTTAAAGAGGACGTTGACTGTGAATGAGAGTCTGGTCTTATGTTATATGTATCACACACCATGTACATACAGATAATAGCCAACATCAAGAATCAGCCCACCTGCATCTATGGCATGTTAGGATGGTTTAAACATCCAAGATGTAGGCTAATGCTTAGGCTTTTGGACCACGTGTGTGGCTTCCCGTTGTGTTTTTATGGCTTAGGAAAACAGTGTTCCTCAAACATCCGCATCAAGGTCCGAGACAGGCCAGGTTTGCCAGCTAGCCCCGCTACTCCACAGGTTAATTAACTGTTGCTAAGCCGGAGCAATTGGCCGAATTAGGACATCAGCATAGACAGGTGAAAACGTGGCCAGGCTCGGCCCTTGAGGATGAAGTGTGAGGAGCCAGTTATTAAACATTAAGAGACCCCAAACTAGTTCCAAACGCATCATTTACATTTAGGCCATCATTGACTATTAGATTAAAATGCACAGGCAGCCACTTACCAGCATGAGGATCTCTTCCTGTTGACGGGTGAAGATAGTGGGCGCCATCTTTATGCTTCTTCAAGGCAGCAGATAAGTGAAACCCCAGCGGTTTCCTGGTTCCGCTCGAACGTACGTTCGTACGAGCGCGTAGTCGTGCGCATAGGCGTCACACGCTGGGCTCATTATTTAAAGGTCCCTGCACCCAAAGCTCATTCTCTTTGAGCATTTGTGTAAGATGGCACCTAAAAAGCCTATGAGCAAGCGACCCCAGCAAAGCAAGACCGCGGAGGGCCCAACAACAAGGTCCCAGCAAGGTAGGAGAAAGCTGAGAGGCAAGACTACTACCTCGGCCCCACCAAGGGACCCTGGACCCTCAGGAACCCAAAAAAGGGGCCCCAAGCCACGTGCCCCTGCAGCCAAAAAGCAGCCAACTGCAGCACCCACCACCTCTGCCCCCAGAAGAGGCCGCACAAGGGAGCCCACACCGGCCATGGGTTCAAGTAGGGCAGTTCGGCAACCCAGGCCCCGCAGCAGGGCCCGAACCCCATCCCGGGCCAGAAGCCCATCCAGGGCCAGAAGCCCATCCAGGGCCCGCCGAACCCCATCCAGGGCCAGAAGCCCAGCCAGAGGCCGCCGAACCCCATCCAGGGCCAGAAGCCCAGCCAGAGGCCGCCGAACCCCATCCAGGGCCAGAAGCCCATCCAGGGCCAGAAGCCCAGCCAGAGGCCGCCGAACCCCATCCAGGGCCAGAAGCCCAGCCAGAGGCCGCCGAACCCCATCCAGGGCCAGAAGCCCAGCCAGAGGCCGCCGAACCCCATCCAGGGCCAGAAGCCCAGCCAGAGGCCGCCGAACCCCATCCAGGGCCAGAAGCCCAGCCAGAGGCCGCCGAACCCCATCCAGGGCCAGAAGCCCAGCCAGAGGCCGCCGAACCCCATCCAGGGCCAGAAGCCCAGCCAGAGGCCGCCGAACCCCATCCAGGGCCAGAAGCCCAGCCAGAGGCCGCCGAACCCCATCCAGGGCCAGAAGCCCAGCCAGAGGCCGCGGAACCCAATCCAGGGCCAGAAGCCCAGCCAGAGGCCGCCGAACCCAATCCAGGGCCAGAAGCCCAGCCAGAGGCCGCCGAACCCCATCCAGGGCCAGAAGCCCAGCCAGAGGCCGCCGAACCCCATCCAGGGCCAGAAGCCCCTACAGGGCCCGAAGAACCCCATCCAGGGCCAGAAGCCCCCGACCTGGCACCAGCCGGGAACAGAGCCCCCGACCTGGCACCAGCCGGGAACATAGCCCCCCAAGAGGGCCCAGAATTGCAACCATGACCACATCTACACCTGGAAGTTCGGTGGCCAGCCACGCCAGAACACCCAGTCCCTTGGCCAGTCCAGTCCAGTCATTGGGAAGCCACCAATCCGGCCATTCCCCTACCCAGCCCCAGGCCATAATGTCACCACATGTGTCTGCACACATGGAGGAGCAGCCAAGCCAACCATCTGGCCGCACATTGCGCCGCGGCCAGTTGAGTGGGAGATTCTCCCATGACCAAAATATGGCATTGGCTAGTGGCCTTACATTATACTATGACGAGCTCTATGGGAGCAAATCAAAACACACCACAAAGCAGCGCAAGATGGAATTGTTTGAAACCATCCTACGACAAGTAAATGCAGCGGGGGAAGAGAGGAAAGATGTGTCCCAAATTCAGAAGAAAATCTCTGATCTGAAGTATGCTGTATGGCAAAAAGAAATTAAAAGGCATAATTACAGGTAAATAAATGTTTTCTCCAAATATAATGTTTAGGATGTACTGTATGCACCTTTTCTGAGTACCAAACGATTTTCTCTTTTCAGCCTGAAAACTGGAGGTGGCTTTCCTTCTAAATTGGAGTTTACCCCTGCTGAGGAGATTGTGCTGGGACTTCTCCATCCGGTCGCGGTCGGTGGACATGCTGGTCTAAGGGACACAGACTCACCGACCCGTACCCACGGTGAGTACTCTTAAATCTGCATGTTTGCCTGTTTGATAAATAATCTAAAGTTCACTAGTAACAAGATAACGGGATGCCCCTATGGTTAGCCTTGCTTGGCCTCGCACTACTGTGCCTGTTTGTGTCCTCTTTGGGTCCCTGGGAATCACACATTTAGGACCACATCCATTATGGCAAAGATCAAATTTCCAATTGGATTGGTAAAGTCATGAAGTTTCTCCTGAAAAGTGATATATTTTGAATCAATCACAAAACACACATCATTATGTATGGGTTGCCTATTTGTTGTGTGAGTTGTGTTTGAGTTAACAATGTAATTAGCCACCCCCAAACATATCTGACCTAGAGCAGCGAGACTCAACTGGCGGCCCGGGGTACCAATGCGGACCTTGGCACCAGATTCCAGGACCCCTGCCCAGACAGCCCTGCACTCAGTTACTTCTGTGTTGACGTGCTCAGAGCTGCCCCCTTGATCGGCGATGTAGTGGTTGTTCTCCTGCCCAATGTGATGGCTCCCTGAAACATAGCATTGCAATATGAAGTACTGCACAGGAAGTGGCATTGCAAGGTACACAGTAACTTGGTAAAACTTTCTCTTGGCACAATCGTGTCCCGCTGCCCCTGCTCTGCCCCATCTGCCACAGTCCCCCCATGCCCCCCCCCCACATAAGCCCCATACATTTGTAACAGATTTGCTCCATCCATCCCATCACCATCAATACGTTAACTCCCCCCTTTAGCCATCCAATCCCTGTCCCCTCAGCTCTGCCCCATCCAGCCCAGCAAGGGCAAGCAGCCTTTATTAGTTTGCACTTGGAAATCTCCAGCCCCTCCACCAGTGTGTTTATTTCTAACTAGACACCCCCTGCGTCAGCCCCATGGCCAGACATTCACCTCTCACCACATACCTTTAAATGGACCTTTCCAACAATTGTTTGAGTACCCCGGACCTAGCGAATGGTAGTCTAAATCCAAAAATGTGCGTTGAAAGTTGTATGCTGACTGGGTACACTTCCTGACTTAGAACTGAGGTCAGTTAGCAGTTTACGCGAGCCATTGCACCTATCTAAACTTGCGTGTCTTTGAACAAATGTCCCCATTGCTCTAGAGTTGATTAATATTACAAATAGAGGTTTATTTGATTACCTATCCCAAAAATGGTTATGTGTGTGTTTACGTGGTTTGTTTTTCTCTTCTTCAGCCCAGCATGATCCCTCAGCAAGGGTAAACTCACCCCCCAGTTTGGTTATGCCTACCAGGTCCGTACAGCATAGGAGCCCAGATCCGAGATTTCCGGTAAGTTAATTTAGTACCATAAATACTACCAAGTGCTTAAGAATGTGTTAAACTGTGGGAATCCCAAATTTGGACGCCAACTTACACTTTTTTTTTTATATGTCCCTACAGACCCGCACACTCATGGAAGAGATCCAGGACATGGAGGAAGATGATGATGTCTCCATGCAGGGCACGTCGGATGACCTCCCCCTGGGTCCCAATTTGGAACTGCTCCATAATGTTTCTCTGGCCAATCCTCAGCAGCAGAGTGAATCTCCATCCATTGTGCATGCACATGGGGAGACTGACACTACAGTCCCCAGTGTTCACTCTGCTGCTGAGGATTTGCAAAGCAGACCTGTTGCTGTTGAGGGGACGACACCACGCGGCAGGGCACGCCCAAGAGCCAGGGTAATTGTGCGGCGGACTCCATTACGCCGCCCCACAATTTCCCAGGGGAGGCAGAGTGCCCTGCTTCAATTATGGACCCAACAAAGGGACTCTTATGAGGCACAGCTCGTTACAGAGCGTGAGCAAAGGCATGCCGACATGGTCAACATCAATACCAGTCTACAGGGCATCCTCGTGGAGTTGCGTACCCTCAACAGCAACGTGGTCACTGCAAGTAATGGCATCCAGTCAGCCATGGCTGAGATGACCAATATGCAGAGAAACATTGTGGAGCAGTTTCAAATTCACAATGCTGCCATGGCCCAGGCTAGGTCCCATTCACATGGACCTCCACCTGGACCTCCACCTGGGTATTATGGGCAGCCACCCTATTAAGCCATGGGTGTGTGGGACATCTTTTCTCTTAACCCCCACTGTATTTACTTGTCCTTTGAGGTTTCAAACAATCCATTTTGTGTTGCTCATGCAGGTTGTGTTTTGTATTTGCTCCCATATAGCTCCTTAGAGTAATGCTTAAGGCCACTAGCCAATGCCATAGGTCTATGTGGAGGGTATCTGGCCACTTATGGCTATAAATATGTATTTGGTTGGTGCTCCTCCTGTTTGCAGACATGTTTGTGTGACATTATGGCCATGCCCAAATATCCCTGGGCACAGGCAATATTAATGACTGGACTAGGCTGGCCTTTGGACTGGGTGTCCTTGTTTGGTTGTGCCACTCACTTCCAGGTGTAGATGTGCTCGATGTTTTTTTTGTAATGTTATCCATTTGTAACCACAGATGTATGTGGAATGTTTTCTGTTAAGCACTATAATTTTTAATTTTCTAAGTAAAAAAAAATTCTCACTTACAATACTTGTGGCGTTTTTAGTGGGAACACATTTTAAACAGCTTGGGCTAAACCAGATATTTTTGGTTTGAAGAGGTGTAACAATGCAAATCTAAAGCTAAGGAAACTACATGAAATACATTAGGCAACAATTAAGGTAAAAATGTTTTACTTTGAGGTAATGCCACATTACGGCAAAACAACATATTTAACAAAAAGGATAACACAGACACACAGAATGTTGAGACACGAAATAAAATTAAGTAAAATGCTGCAAGATCAGGTTGGCTCGAACTGATTGGCCAGACTCACTGGGTGGCCCCACAAAATTCTCGACATCATCCTCTACGGCTGAAGAGGGCAGGCTATCCACATAACGTGGGACACGTTCCAGGATGGCAAAATTGTGCAAAACAGCACAGGCCATGATAATGTCGATCACTTTCTTGGGATCATATTGCAGGGCGCCCCCAGTATGGTCCAGGCAACGAAAACGTGTCTTCAACAGCCCAAAGGCCCTCTCCACAACAGCCCGGGTCTTGCGGTGCGCACGGTTGTACGCTTCCTGAGAGGCATCCTGGGGCCGCAGCACAGGCGTCATGAGCCAGGGTAGAAGTGGGTACCCGGAATCACCTTAAACAGACAATTAAATGTAATCAAAATTAAAAAGGCAACACAACAAACACAAAAAATTTAACATATATCATAATGATGTAAGGTAAAGGGGAAAAAAAACACCCAGGGCACATTAGCAAAATAAATATTGCCACTAATGTAGTACCTAATTAAAAATGGCACTTCAATATACCAATTAATTAACAAACATCTGCACGGCCAAGGGGATTTGGAATTTACATATATTTTTAGTTTTCAGACATGTTACAATTAGGATGCTGCTGAGGGGCTATCCACATTTATATGGAAACTACAATGTATGCAGTTTAAGTCCACTTTGACATTTAAAGAACAATAGTACAAAAGGAGACAAAGCTCAAAGATCCTTGGGTATAAACTCCCAACCAATATATTTAGGGACATGGAACTTACAGACATCCTAACTAAAGGGAAAACATTCTGAAGGACAAAGCGAGGCAAGCATTTTTTTTGGAAGTTCATAATATATGACCCAAGAAAAAGGCAGTTTCAGGCTTATGTAAAGAATTCAAATACTAACATATCAACAAATACAAGATTAATCCAACATTTAATAGCACACAAATAGGACACACTTACCAAGCAGCCATGCCCCCGAAAATTCACCTGCCTCAAATCTCCGAAACAACCCAGATCGCCTGAGGATATAGGAGTCGTGGGACGATCCTGGGTAGCCGGCAAGGACACTCATAAAACGCATGTCCGGACCAACCACGGCCTGGACATTAAGGGAGTGTCCCATTTTACGATTCCTTAAGGCAAAAACATACAAAAAGGGTAATTGATATTTGACCCAAAATAAAGAATTAACAACAAAACATGTCTGCACTCTATTGGGAAATACTAATGAAAAGCCTAGATAAAGCAGCTACACAAATGAGGGATAAACAAATATGCTGCCGCAAAGGAAAACAGGTTACATTACACGTTGGCCAACATAATAACCAATCTCAATACCTATATATATACTCGTCGGCAGCCCTAGGTACGAGTGCCACATGTGTGCAGTCAATAGCACCAATAACGTTGGGCATGTCGGCCACATTATAAAACCCAAGCTTAATGGCGTTTCTGGCTGCCATATCATCCGGAAAATAAATATATTTTGGAGTTATGGCAGCCATGCCTTCCAAAAATTTAGAGAGTGCGCGGCTCAGCGTAGGCTGTGACATCCCCACGGAGAGGGCACCCAGCCTCTGGAACGAGCCGTTCGCCAAAAATTGCAGGCAGCCAAGCATCTTGGTCATACCTGAAATTGCATGCCCCTTCCTTGTGGTGCGGGCTAACCATGGCCGCAGCTCACTATATAATTTATGGAGGGAAGCGCGATTAAGCCTGGTCAGCTCGAACAGCTCAACATCATTCATGCTATCGATGTTCATGCGACGACACAGGGGCAATCTGCTCTCAGACATCTCGATCAACTCAATGCCAAAAAGCATAAGCCCTTGATGTGCCACAAACTCGCTCCGCTCCATCCTACTCCCGAGGCCAAATAGCTGCCGGCAAACATTTCGTAAAGCAGCTCTTTAATGGGCTTCCAAACAATTAGCAATCACCTCTCTGAATTGGTCGCAAGCCCATGTGAAGGACGTAAAAAATAGGATCGGACGCAAATAATACGATTTGGACGGGAAAAACACACGAACTAACGCAAATTATACGATTCTCGTACGAAATGCGTATGTTCATATACGTCTATGCGCGAACGATCGTGCGAATACGAAATGGGCAAAAAAACAAGAAAAAATGACAAACACCCACCCAAACTTACGATTCTCGATACGAAATCAATTAACTTTGGCTCTTTGAATCGAGGGGATAGAGTAGAGTAAATCTAAATATGGTACATTTAGTTTTATATTTTTATAAATGATGTATAAATACATTTTATGCATCAATAGCATAATATCCTGCTTGGTAAATATAGATAAAAGCCACAAGCAGAATTTATTTATTTTTACAATTATTCATGATCATCTATAAACTAGAGGTTACGTTATGTTTAATTGCAGAGTGTTAAAATTAAATATAATTATGTTTTTCCTGGTTACATTTAATAAACAGGAAATGTTATGCTACAGATATAATATTAATTTATCTTCAATAAGTCTGTATTAATAAAAGTCTATAGCAGGTTAGAAGTCAAATATACTAAACCACATTTCTAGGCCATCTGAAATTGAATTTCAGCTGGACACTAATCATTGTGTTTTGTGCTAAATCTATACAGAGTAAAGATGAAGAGATTATTATTTAGTATCCCTCTTTTTCAATGTAGACTCTACTGGATTGTAAAGTAACAGATTGAATACATGCATATGGTCCGTATTATTATTCAAATATACACAGAAATGCCATGTTTATATCATACATACCATATGGGAAATAGCCAACTGTGAATCGTAATCTCCTAAATCCTAACTGCCCTGGGCAAGACATGACATATAAGACAAAGAATAAGCTTTATTAAATTAACTTAAAGGAGCACTGTTACAAAATTGAGTAATGTTAAAAATCCATATAAACAAGTCAGTCAACAAAAGGGGGGGGGCACTTATAAACCTGAACTGAATAAAACCCCCGCCAAGCATGTGGTCCTCTTGCCCTAGTAGGAATAAAAACCAGGGGGTTATAGGTTTGAGTGTATCAGGGGTGACAGAACCTGTCATCCCTGATTTAATCTTCCTGGATATGCCGGGTGTATAAGTGACCCCTCCTCCTGCCATCCACCATATTTCAATGGATTTTTAGCATCTGGCCATTTTTTGTGCTCCTTTTTCATTTTTTATGAGGTATCTCTTAACCTCACAGCCTACATGTTCCATCTCATACGCTACATATGCTTAGTCAAATGAAGTCCATCTGTGTGCAATCTAAGCCTCTATGGCCTGTCAGTATATACACACACATTTTCTGAAAAGCCCCAGTGGCTGCAACACCATTAAGCAGGGGGCACCTCTAATCAAAAGCACTATGAAGACCAAGGATCTCTCCAAACAAGTCAGGGAAAAAGTTGTTGAGAAGCACAAGTCAGGGTTGGGCTATAAAAAAATAACCAAATCTCTGATGTTCCACAGAAGCACCATCACATTCAATATTACCAAAAGAAAAAAAAACATGGTTCCACAACAAACCTGCCAAGAGAGTGCTGCCCACCAAAACTCGGACGGGCAAAGGAAGGCATTAATCAGAAAGGCAAAACATAGACCAAAGGTAACCCTGAAGGATCTGCAGTGTTCCCAATAAGAGACTTGAGTATCTGTCCATATGACCACAATAAGCCACATACCCCATACAGCTGAGCTTTACGGAAGAGTGGCAACAAAATACTTTTACTTACAGGCAAAAATAAGAAGACTAGTTTTGAGTTGCCAAAAGGCAGTTAGGAAACTCCCCAAATGTGTGGAAGAAGGTGCTCTGCTGCCAAAATTAAACTTTTCGGCCACCAAGGGAATACACTATGAGTGGTGCAAAACCAACACATCTCATTGCCTTAAGAACACCATTCCCACAGTGAAACATGATTGTGGCAGGATGTTTTTCAGCAGAAGGGACTCGGAAACTGGTCCATGTCAAGGGGGAGATGGATGGTATTAAATATGGGGATATTTTTGAGCAAAACCTGTTTCAGTCTGTCAGTGATTTGAGACTTGGACGGAGGTTCACCTTCTAACAGAACAATGACCCAAATCATACTTCTAAAGCGACACACATAAATGTATTGGAATGGTCTAATCAAAGCCCAGACCTATTAAGAATTAAAAATCTTAGGTCAGACTTGAAGATTGCTGTTCACGAGTGGAAATCATCTAAGTTGAAGGAGCTGAAGCAGTTTTGCCTTGAGGAATGGACAAAACTTCCAGTAGCAAAATGTAGCAAGCTCATAAAATATTATCCAAAGCAAATTGCAGTGGTAATTGCTGTAAAGGTGGCTCTACGAAGTATTGACTATAGGAGGGTGAATAGGTATGCACACTGAAGTCTTCTGATATTTTTTCATATTTGTTGTTGGCTTCACAACAATAGAAACACAAATGTGCAAAGTTGTAGGCATGTTCTTTAAATGAAATAATGCAAATCCTCAAAAAATCCAAGTTACGAGGTAGCAAAACACAAAGAATCTGGAAAAATACTTTTGCAAGCCATTGTATATCGGACTGACATGAGGTTCAATGAGGTTGATTTTTTGATCTATATCATTGTAATACAAGGGATAGTCATTAAATTTCAGTAACTTTTCTTCATAAAGGAGTGTTTTGGATGAAAAGGAATTAGAATAATTTTTGTATGCTTACCAGTGTGTCTCAGGCTGGGGAAATTCACATTCACACTTTTCTGTCACAAGTGAGCAGCGATTTGCATTTGTGTTTCCAAATCAATAGAGTAAAGTTGCAAACGATTTATCTCCAAAAAGGCTACAGGTTGGGCTTTTTGCGATTGTGGCCAAAACGCGATTACCTATGTCAAAGGGCCCATGGACTACTATGACAATTGTGAAAGAGGGGTCTAGGGTGTGGTATAGGATACAATGCCTCCGTACATATAACAGTAGGATCATACGTAATAAGATATAAAGATATCCACCTGTATGCAGTGGTTATCATCAAATATCCTCTAGATCAGCATTCTCCTCAAGGCCCACTCCACAGAGCTGTCTCTATAACTCTGTCTGTGCACTAGTTCATTCACTTTATGTCTGTGTGGAGATCCACAAAACATGGCCCCTTCAGGAGGAAGGGTTGGGGAACACTGCTCTAGATAAACTTACCATTTCTGGACATTATCTAAAATTTTCAAAACAGGCCACAAAAAACAGAATCAGAGACAGAATCCAAATAGGTTTTATCACATAGACACATAGCAAAAAGGTATCCTTGTCAGCATGTTACACAAAGCAGATACATTAGCGTTACTAATGCCCCGGGATACATTAAATACAATAAAATCACAGAAAATTGATTGAGTTACATTCAGATGCCTGTAGATGCAGTGCGGCCCAACAGGACCCCTATTAAATATAAGGATGGCTGAAAGAACCCATTCTCTGACCTAGAGGTCTTACATGGCATCACTCTGAAGCGTCACCCTGACAGATTGACAAAAGATTATACAGTGTATGTAAAGTGGTCCAGAAGGCATATCCCATATCCCATAGTTATTTCTGTTGTGTAGCCAGTCTAGTTCCCATTCTTGCTTCTTGGATAATAGTGCTCCATTGATGTTCTGTTGTCTGGGCAATGATGAGGCGAGAATTTTGCTGTTAGGGGTCACCTGTGAGGTAAGAAGCTGTTACCAGAGAGTTTTTTGCATTCCAGACTGGTTTGGTTGATTCTTTTTCTTTGGATATGTGAGAATACCACTCTTTTCTCTTATGGACTTTTTGGATTTTTTATTTTTCTCCATAATAAAGGGCGCTTTTTTTATAAAACTTGAGGAGTGCTGATATAGCACAGTTTAACTAGCTTTACCCCATTACCTGTCTTTCCCAAAGCACAGTATATATCTGATATCTTTAGAAAAATTCACTTGGAGTGATGATTTGACATTGTGCCTGGACATCAGATATCTACTGGCATAAATAATCAGGTTCATCGCTATCAGCCTTGCTGTGTCCCATTGGCTCCTTTCCTGTCCCAGGGTTCCATTTGTTTCAGCAGACTAGAGGGTGCACATGACTGGGTCTGTGACTCTCCTGTTCCAGGTCAGTGGCTCTCCTATTCCAGGTTTAAGACAGTATTGGAACTGAAGGCATTTACACAGGATAATTGCTTCAATCATAAGAAAAATTATGGCTAAAGTAAAATGAAATGAGAAAACAGCGGATGCCTTTTTCCCTTACTAAAATTACGATTTACATGCAGTTCAAATACATTCATTTTTTTTATCGATTGCAATTACGTTTTGATGTAAATAAAAACAGGGAAGTGCTCAATTTGTTTGTGTCTTCAGCTTGGTTTGCCTTTTGTAGCTGAATATGATCATTTCAATAAAAAAACTTAAAATAAATCCAAGCTTAGCAACACATGTGGGTTAGAAAATTCATCTCCAAATGATTATTCATTAATGAGTCATTGCAGTTTACTAATGCAAAAAAGTATTGCCATCCTAAACTTACTGTGATGTATTATAGCTAACTACAAAATTTAAATGAGGTTTTGGAGATTTGCAAATAAGTACATTTATGGTATACCATAAAATAGTATAACAATTTAGTGTGTTGCAAATATATACAACGCCCTCCTCATTTGAATGCCTATGGTCAAGAGGAAGCCAATTATACATCCATATGCACACCAGCAGCTAAAATATGCAAATGATAAAATACTTTTGGGCCAATACCCAAGAGGGCCTTTCACCTGTTATGTGTCTGCTGATGGTTTTTTACTGCCAAAGATTTATGGGATGGAGCTCAGATCAAGGTCGCTAGCCCTCTCAGTCTCAGAAGAGGATTTGGAGTGCACTCAGTATATGACAATGCTTTGAAGGAAAATAAACTCACATGACTGTAATACCAGGCACAATGGAAAATGCCATTTAAAATGAAACTTCCTCGTAAAAACAGTTCATACCTTAAATGAAAAGTTACATTTCAATAGCACTTTTAAAAGTGTTTATTATTGTGAGCTGGAAGATTTCCCTCAAGGTGCTGAGCATATCTAGCATTTTTTTTTCATGTTAGCAAATGTGTGTTTTATGGAACCAGTTTTTACTACCTGCTATCTGTTGCTATTAGCAACTGCACACCAAGATCCACAAGAGAGAACTGAACCCTGTACAAATGCTGCTTCTATGGCTGCTGCTGAGGTAAAGAAACTCACTCACGCTTACACATGCCCAGCAACTGGATGTAAAGGGCTCATTTCTCTCTTCGTGTAGAGCTTAGTGTACAATTGCTAAAAGCAACACATGGCAGGTAGTGACCTTGAGGACATATTTTTGGCACACAATAATATACACTTTTAAAAATTCTAATGAAAGAGGCCTTTCCTCTCACTCACCAGCAGTTTCATTATCCAGGGTATTTTTCATCTCCAGTAGGGCACCCCAATTTGGAATGCCCTGCTGTGTGAAACCCCAACAGTTCTCTCCTCCAATCAGCTTGGTGAATGGAGCTTAGCTACTGACCCCGCCCCATTGACTGTATGTACCTATGGCAACCATTCAGATACTGCTGGTGACACCACTCGTAGCAGCCTGAGGGTTGCCCGGGAAGCAGTGAGATAGTGTACGCCAACAATCCATGAGGGTTTCACAATGTAGGTAAACTAAAAACATGAGGCCTCCGGGAAGGGCTTTTACCCAGCCATATTAGACTTTAGATTTTTAGATTCTAGGGCTGGGCAAGAGGATTTTGGATATGTTTCTTTTTAAATGTACGTGACAAAAAGATCCAGTTACTCATTTTTAAACATTCCAGAGAATATCATGTTTGTTCACACCTTTGCATATACCCCAAAATCCTGACCTTCAACAGGGTAGCAAGACTGTCCATCATGAAAAACAGTAAAGAAAACAGTATTTACCATTACCTAAGATTTCTGATTTGGGATGCCCATTGATGAAACCCTTAGAAATGCATGAAGCTGGGCAATACTATTCAACCTCTCTGTGCTCCCACATTACACTAAGGGGTTTTTTTAAGAACGGATAGCGCCTCGTAGTGGCAGGCAGCATCTGGTGAATGCCGGGCGCTGTATGCAAAGCCACATCTAAGAAAGCGAATCTGGTGAGCGCCTCTAACAGCTCCAAGTAGCGTCACATGTATTAATCCAGGCGGCTCAGTTTATAGCGTCGGCGCTCTAGGCTCAGGAGCCCTATACATTTCCCATACATTTCAATGGGGCTTCATTAGTTGTGTATAAACAGCGTGTTTGGCAATTTACTTTTTTTTTTTTGCTCAAATCATTGTGTGACCTCTCCTGGCTGCAAACAAACACTTTTATACATTTTTGGGACTATTTTTATGCAGAATTGTATTTACAGGTCTGGCACTAAAGTGTTATTGTCACAGTGTTAAAACAATGTAATTCCATGTGTTTTCGCCTTGTTATTGGTGTATATGTGTTCTAAAACAGACTTTGATCACACAGCGTCTGGTGCCCAGTTTTAGAGCGCCGACGCTCTGTGTGTCTAGTGTTACAACCAAGACGCTCTGTTACAGTGCCATATACTCGCTTACAGTGTCTACTAGCGGTCGCTCTAAGCGCCGCTATACAGACGCTCATCTGGCAATACCTGGCATTAGTAGTGAATCAGCCTCCACATGTCCCACCTGGCTGGTGGAGGCCAATAGGGTTCACAAGTGGTCATAAGCACCATGCACTCTTGCCTAGAGAACTCTATTCATCTCCAAATGCATGTGAGGCCCTCATCGCAGCTACCACAGATGAGAGAACACAGAAGCCTGAGTATAAAGTCCAATTTTCTGGCTTTTCAGGAGTAACTAAGCAGACGAACATCCCAATTTAATATGTCATTCTGGGTTTCAGTCTAATCACTTTACAAGTAAATTACATAGAATAAGGACCACAGTGGTGCAGAAATATAGAATCTCTCCACATGTCAAATAAATAGAGCAATGCTTGGTAATAAAGATTCGAGATGTGGCAACTAAGATTAACCAGATGGCAGAATTCACATCCAGAAACAGAGCAAAAGAGAAACAAGGATTTATTTCCCGCTAAGTAGCAATTAGAATGACAAAGCAAGAGGAATGGAATATAAAGAATTCTATACACTGACACTGCTGAGCACTGAGAAATCATTGTACTTTACAGACATCTATAATGGGACATTAGTACAAAACTGCCTGTTAAATATAAAGCATCAGACAGTTTTTTTTCATACCCATATAAATTATAAGTAATACATTTTACTGGCTTTTTTAGAAATCAGCCAGTCAATTAATTAATCAATGCTTCACCATCTCTCAAATCAGCATAATGTCAATAATAGAATCTGCTCTCTATTCTTTTTTGTTCATATAATGTTCTGTCTGGAAACAGGCTCCAGCATTGCAGTGGCAGAGAAGATTCTGGAATCGTGAGGTTCAAGCAAAGTACATGGCATGAAAGCCAAACTGTAATTGGTTTAGCTTCATTGTTTTGTGTCTGTTGTACCACCATTAGTGAAGTGGATCAAGGGCTGTTATAAGCTATCCAACGATGGGCAGGGCTGCAATAAGTAAATATGTTCTCAGTGCTAAACAACAAGGTTGGTATTTTGATATGTGTTGTTTAAAAATAAACCCATAAAATATTTTGGCCTGTATATGTCCATATATATATATTTGGCCATATATGCATTACTAAAACACCCTGGGGGTTCCTGTAATCACTTACCTCACCACAATCCCACAATGCTGCTAATGGCATCCCCTCAGCTTTAGCATGACAGCACCAGCCAATCAGCAACTGCACTGCCCAGCTGAGCTCCATTCAGCTTTCTAAGCTACTGATATATAGGACAGCCTACTCATGCCAATCTTGGGGATACACACAGTGGGGCATCACAAATTATCACCGGCATAGGGAAATTCTTCCTCTTTAAATATTTAAATATGGATATATGACAACTGGTTCTTGTAACTGTGGCTCACTAATATTAATTTATTGTTATAAGCCCATAACACAGGTGCCACACAAGGAATATGCCCTATACTAAAAATTAATTTTAAAAGACAATGTTGTCATATAAAACTACGAGCACCCATGCTATGCATATATATGCTATGCCAACTCATATGCTATTATTGGGAAACTACACATGGTATTTTTTATGCAAGAGGTTAAAAAGAAAAAACGGCAGCTTAGCTTGCCATTACTCCGGCGATGTGCCTCTCCTCAGCTAGACACCATGAAAGGGGAAATTGACTTCCTCATCTGCCCCTCCAGCCCCATGCTGCTAATGTGGGCCACTAATACTAGCTGGAGGAACTAGTCCAAACCATGCCCCACTTTCTATAGATAAATGGCGCTCTCAGAGCCATTCAAGCACTTCTAAAAACACAGCCAGGCTGATGAGAATGCCTGTGTCTGAACAAGATCTTGGGCTCTTACACACACGGCCAATTATACTGATTATTGTGCTGCATCACAGCTCCAATGGCTATGCCCATAAATCATAAGGTGGAACTATAAACCTTAATATCTTAGCCATCTTCAAATTAAAATGAAAAACAGTTGAGGATTCAGTTTCTCTTAATACCTCCACTCCACTAGCCTACCACCCATGTTGCATTATTTCTGGGTCACTCAGACTTCACAGGTCTTCACTAAGCTCCTAATTCCTGCCATCCACTATAGGCAGCAGACCTCTCACTCATCCAAGGACAACTCCACACCATCCAGTAATCACAGTGTGTACAATGGACTGGGCTCCGTTCTCCAAAAAACATTGCTATCTGCCCAACAGAGCTTTCTCAGGGTATTTGGGATGCCATACATTGTTCAAATAAACAGAAAGCCAAGGATCTGGCTAAGTACTCACCTCCTTCTGGGATCCCCCAGTGACATTAAGTAATGCAGCAAACAGCCTTCAGCTGCAGGGAAGCCATTTCTGCTGCCTTATTCTATGTGAACCCAGCAAACCTGCCGCCTTCTACCAGTGTCGGAGCAAAACTACGGGGAGGCCGATTCATTAATAGCAGCAGGTAGCGACAGTTGAGCGACTGTAGCAGTATTTTCACAGCGCCCGCTAGTAGTCGCTGTGCTTGGCTGTTGTTCGGTAGTTGATAGCGAATCAGTCGGTGTGCAGTAATGTTGAATATTGGGTGAGGAGTCGCTATTTGACAGGTTCCGCGATGTATGGGAGCGCATGATAGCGACTGGTCAGAGCGACCGGCTCCTACCACATTCATCAAAAAATCATGCTCAAAAAATTCTTGCGCTGTGAAATGCATGTTTAAACCCCAGAGCGCTGGCGGCGATGTGTTAAAAGTAGTTTTTTAACCCCCAAACCACCATATTTTTGGAAACCAAAAAAAAAAATTTTTAAAGAATTTAGTAATATGAATACAATAATATCAGACCTGTAATATCAATTCTGCACAATTTTTTTATTTTTTTTTTTTTACCTTAAAAAAATTAACTAACATGGCAGAAGTGGTCACAGAATTTTGTACATTTAAAAAAAAAAAAAAAACATTAATAACAATTAATTATGAATATTTAAAGATTGTTCCATTGAAATGCATTGGAGAGCGCCAGGTAGCGAGAGGTCATACCTGTCGCTGTTCAAGGTCGGACGATGGCGCTGTGGGCTGAGGCTGGAATAATGATGAATGAGTCGCGATATGGCGCTATCTCAGTCGCTAAGCAGGATCGGCTTGATAAATGTGTGATTGTGGTGGGGAGCCGGCGTTCTCGTGGCAGTGCCCGTCATTACCGGTCGCTCACCAGTCGCTACCTGTCGCTATTCCTTCATAAATAAGGGCCTAAGTGACCCTGAAATCTTTTCTCAGTGATCACTTTAAATGTTTTTCATAACAATTATTTTAAATAAATACAATTATATAAAAATAATAAAATCATCATCATTATTCTCCATCTCTTAAAAAGAGTTACTAAGTTTAACCCTTATACATACATATTCATAATGCTGCCAGACTCACCCTGCTAACTGATGACGTGTCCCTATCATCATAGTTTTTGAAGTCTTTTTAGCAGCCTGAACTTTTTAACTGCTCAGCCCACCTGATATTTGTAATAATACCATTTTGTGAATACTTACCTTGTAAAATGGGTATTATAAGTATGTCACACACCCCGCTTCAAGATATTCATTACCTGTGGGTAGTATGGTCCTGTAGAGGGCTTCTGCAGAGATGATTGGAGGAAAGAAAGCCCCTCCCAGTCCATAAGTACCTGGGACCTCCCACTCATTACCCAGTATAAAGAAAGCAGTAAGGTAAAGGACCAGGAAGAGCCAAATATCAGTCATAACAACGCAAAGTTCACCATATGAAGGATGCAGAATCCAAAGGGCGGGTTGAAGCGGGGTGTGTGACATACTTATAATACCCAAGGTGAGTATTCACAAAATGGTATTATTCTAAGTATGTCACACACCCCGCTTCAAGATATTCATTACCTGTGGGACATCCAATAGCAGTGTCCATAAAGGGTGGGGATCCAAAAACAAGGTATAAAGCACAACTCAAACTACTGCAGCCTGCAGAACTTTGCGGCCAAAAACAGCATCCGCTGAGGCCCGCACATCAACCTTGTAAAACTTTGAAAAAGTGTGAACAGAAGACCAGGTAGCGGCCTTGCAAACTTGCTCAACAGAGGCCTGGTGCTGAAAAGCCCAGGAGGCCCCAACCGCACGAGTAGAATGAGCAGTAACACGAAAGGGAGGATCTCTCCCCTTAGCAGAATAGGCCCCTACAATGGCCTGACGGATCCATCTGCTGATGGTAGACTTTGTGGGTGCTAGACCCTTCTTGGGCCCAAAAGGCACCACGAAGAATGCATCAGTCTTGCGAAAGGCAGACGTTACCACCAAATAATACTTCACAACACGAACCACATCCAAAGAATGCAGGACCCTCTCCTTGTCATTGCTGGGGTTAGGACAGAGAGAGGGCAGAACAATATCCTGATTTAAATGAAAGGACGAAACCACCTTAGGAAGAAAGTCCGTCTTAAAACGGAAAACCACTTTATCCTGATGTCTTTCAAAATATGGAGCTTGAATAGACAGAGCCGCCAACTCAGAAACACGTCTAACTGAAGTGATAGCTACCAAAAATGCCACCTTCTGCGTAAGGGAAGACAAAGGACTATCATGCAAGGGCTCAAAGGGGGGACCCTGTAGCGCAGAAAGAACCAAATTCAAATCCCAAACCGGAATCAAAGGCTTCCTAGGAGGCCGCACATGCGTAACCCCCTGGAAAAAGGTCTTAACCAAAGGATGTAGTGCAAAAGACTTTTGGAAAAATACCGCCAGGGCAGACACCTGCCCCTTCAGAGTACTGAGTTGGAGCCCTAAGTCCAGACCATGTTGCAAGAACTCCAAAATTCTAGAAACAGAGAATTCCCTACAAGGGAAGGCCCTAGCCTCACACCAATCAATATAAGACCTCCAAGTCCTATAGTACACGGATGAAGAAGACTTCTTTCTAGCACGAATGAGAGTCTGAATAACAGCGTCAGAAAGACCTTCCTCCTTCAAGATGGAGGTTTCAGCAGCCACGCCGTCAAAGCCAGCGTTGGTAAATTGGGGTAACGAAGATGACCCTGTGTGAGCAGATCTGGCAGCAGGGGCAGAACGAACTGATCTTCTGCCAACCTTACCACGTCTGCGAACCAGACCTGTCTTGGCCACCTTGGAGCTACCAGAATTGCTGTTGCTCTCTCCAGAGCAAGCTTGCGCACTACTCTGGCCACCATGGGAAACGGAGGGAACAGGTACAGAAACCCCAGATCCCTCCAGTTCAGGGACATGGCGTCCGTCGCGAGAGCCAGTGGGTCCTTCGTCAGAGACACAAAAGCCGGAAGTTTGTGATTGTGACGGGAGGCAAATAGGTCCACCGCCGGTGACCCCCACCTGAGACAAATTGAGTGAAAGACCCTGGGATTGAGAGACCATTCCCCCTTGCGGGCTGACATCCTGCTCAGAGAGTCCGCCTCCATGTTCTCCACACCTGGGATGTAAACTGCTGAGATACACGGGGCATGTCTCTCTGCCCAGTCCAGGATCAGAGACACTTCCTTGAGGGCATTCCTGCTGCGGGTTCCTCCCTGGTGATTGATGTAGGCCAACGCCGTCCGATTGTCCGACCTGACCTGGACCGGCAAGTCTCGCAGTTGATGAGTCAAATGACAAAGAACCAACCTGATGGCCCTCAATTCCAGAACATTGATAGACTCGTGAGCTTCCAGGGGACTCCACAAACCCTGAACTTGCAGATCCTTCCAAAAGCCCCCCCATCCTGAGAGGCTGGCATCCGTAGTGACTATCTCCCACTGAGGAGTCCGAAAGGATCTGCCCCTCAGTAGGTTGGTTGAGTTCAGCCACCACCGAAGCGAGCGGCGAACCCGGGGAGACATCTGAAAAAGATGATCCAGCGACTGAGGAGACCTGTTCCAGACCGATAACAGATGGAGCTGAAGTGTCCTTGTGTGAAACTGAGCAAAGGGAACTGCCTCGAATGAGGCCACCATCAAACCCACCAGTCTCATCCCTAGACGGATGGACGGTCGAGGCATGGACATGAGCGACCGAACCAACTCCTGAATCAGAAGAACCTTGGACTGAGGAAGGAAAACTCTGGCCAGATCTGTATCCAGAGACATTCCCAGAAAGGATACTGTCCTGGACGGGTGTAGGGAGGACTTGGGGTAGTTGATCACCCAGCCGAACCTCTCCAGAGTGGATATTACCGTCCTGGTGTCCAATTCTGCCTGGCTGAATGACGGTGCCATGATGAGGAGATCGTCCAGATATGGCACAATGCGAATCCCCTGCGCTCTGAGGAGAGCCATCACCCCAGCAAGCACCTTGGTGAAAACTCTTGGAGCTGTGGTGAGACCGAAGGGAAGAGCTACAAACTGAAAGTGCCGATCCTCCACCGCGAACCTCAGAAACCTCTGGTGTGCGGGAAAAATGGGAACATGGAGGTAAGCGTCCTGAATGTCTATGGACGTCATGAAGTCCCCCTGACGAAGAGAATGAATAGCCGAGCGCAACGTTTCCATGCGAAACCTTCGCAGTCTGACGAACTTGTTGAGAATCTTTAGGTCCAGTATGGGCCGGACGGAGCCATCCTTTTTGGGGACCGTGAACAGATTTGAGTAAAAACCCAGACCCCGGTCTAATGAGGGAACTGGGCAAATGACTGCCATTTCCAGAAGACTTGATACTGCCGCCCGGAGCTGCTGCGCAGCCAGTGCCTCCGGGGACACCCGAGACCTGAGGAAATGCGGGGGAGGGTAGGACTCGAACTCCAGCTTGTAGCCGGAAGACACCACTTCCCTGATCCACCTGTCCGAGACCTCTCGGTTCCAGACCTGGGAGAAGTGCTGTAGCCGTCCCCCCACCCGCACGGGTGAGGGCGCCCCCTCATTGTTGAGCGGGCTTGGCCACGGGTTTGGGTTTTGAGCCCCAACTGTATCCTGAACGGGCACGTCCTCTGCCCCTATTCCAGGAATTTCCCCTTGTAGAAGGGAAGGCGAAACCTCTTCCTGCTCTAGATCCCCGAAAGGAAGGAGTGAAGGAAGACGCTCCTCGAAAGGGGCGACGTTGCTTCTTGCGTTGAGGTAGTTTGCCCCCCTTGGCCACGGCATCCAGCTTGTCTCCAAAGAGCCGTAACCCAACGAAGGGAAGAGCTGTTAGTGACTTTTTTGACCCAAAGTCAGCCGCCCACTGGCGTAACCAAATTGAACGCCTGATAGTAACCATTAGAGCAGAGGCTCTACTACTCATCATCAAGGAATCATCCAAAGCGGCCACCATGAAGGACAAAAACCCCTCACATTGTTTTAGTTCACGAAATTCCTCACTGTCCGGATTCAAACCGGAGGAGGATAACAATGCCTGACCACCTTTCTCGTAGCCACCGCCAACAGCGATGAGGCACAAACAGGCCTTATTGCTGCCCCAATACTGGCAAAACCATGACAAGCCATCTGGTCAATGCGTTTATCCTCACCATCCTTAAGAGAGGAACAATCAGGGTTGTTCAATACGGCTGAGTTGGATAACCCCAAAATAGGGGCGTCCACCTCGGGGGGAGACGCCCAGCGCTTAACCGTATCCACTGGAAAAGGATACCTCTTATCTCAACTTGGGGAATGCCTGGGAGCCGGGCAGGCCTTTCCCATTCCTTAGAAATAATATTATCAAAATGCTTTTGATTAGGGAATTCCAACCGCGGCTTGGATTCGTCATAAAACTCCCCTTGCTGTTGAGGAACCTCCGCCGGAGGCGAGATAGCAAGCACCTCAAACATCTGAGTCAGAACATTAGGAGTATCCAAGGAAGTCCCTGAGCTCCGATCGGAATCAGCACCAACAAATTGCTGATCATCAGAAATATCTGAATCCTCAAATAATTCCCCTTCTTCTAGACGGGAATAATCTGACCAATCCAGGCCGTCCTCGTCATCATCATATTCAAAATGATTAACCGGTGATAAATGCTTCCTCTTAGCCGGTGCTTTCTTGGCAACCGTGGAGGAAATGAATTTTTCAATACTGGCCAACCTGGCATTCACATCAGATTGCGACTGCCCCCCCCCCGTGGCAATCTCACACGGGGCACGGGTCAAAGTGGGAGGGGGAGAGGATGAAGCCGGCTGCGCTGACCCAGATGCCTGGGGACCGGACTGCCGTGTAATAGTCTGCTGTGCACATGATATACATAGGAAAAAATCATCCCCTGTTAGGGATACCCCACAACCCATACACTTCCGGGATTGTCCCGAGGGGAGCCCGGAATCTTGGGATGCCTCCATAAGGTGAACTTGAATAGTCGCTATGAGTGAGGGAATTACGCTATTAAGCAACCCGGGATGCCCTTATATTGTCCAAGTGGGAGGTTTGTAATAAATAGCAAAAGTACCCAGGTACTCTAGGACCAGGAGAAACCTGAAAAAATTCCTGGCAGTTCAGCCTGAAAAACATAGAAAAAGACAGTAAGAGGTTCTCCCTATATAAACCTATATCTATTATACCTATATATATACATATATATATGCAAATATGTACAGATAAGCAACGGCCGCAGGGCCACTCACTGAGTCTTTGGGCGCCAATACACTGTGTCCTCTGCCTGAGGTAACACAGATCAGAGCGGGAGACGCAGCAGGGGGGCGTGGCCAGCGTGGATCGCACGCTGCAAGGCTCCGCCCAGCAGCTCCAAACTCCTAAAGGGCGCGGGCTGCGGCCTCATACCGAAGGCCCGGCCCCGCCCCCTCACTGAAGAGCGTGAGGGGAGAAATCCTCCCCTCAGCTCTGAGGTAAAATCCAGTGTCTGTCAGCAAAAATGATTGCAACAAGTTTACATTATAACTATTCATACCAGAAAAGTAAACATTTTAAACAAACATTTCAAATAAATCTATTTTCCAGGCGCCCCCATAGAAAAACACCAGAAGCTGAATAAGCTGAAGGTAAAATCCAGCACCTGTCTCAGCTTTGAGGAAAAAAACCCAGCACAGTGTCTGTCAGACGTGAGGGGAAGCTCCCCTCCATTAACACTCGTGCACCGGTGCCGCAGGCAGCCGCGGCACCGGGCGCATAATAGAGCCGGTAGCAGCCCGCATAACAAGCGGAGCTGCTCCCCGCTCGGTCACGCTACCAGCTCCAAACTCCTAAAGGGCGCGGGCTGCGGCCTCATACCGAAGGCCCGGCCCCGCCCCCTCACTGAAGAGCGTGAGGGGAGAAATCCTCCCCTCAGCTCTGAGGTAAAAATCCAGTGTCTGTCAGCAAAAAAGATTGCAACAAGTTTACATTATAACTATTCATACCAGAAAAGTAAACATTTTAAACAAACATTTCAAATAAATCTATTTTCCAGGCGCCCCCATAGAAAAACACCAGAAGCTGAATAAGAGGCCTCCACACAACTAAAAAAGGGGAATAGGCCATTTAAGGGGAAAATTAAACTCTTGGACAGGGCATCCCAAACCGGAGTCACCAACCCGGTATAACCGCCTACCCTCTTTATAGGGTCTCGCGGTGGAGCATAGCTCCTGAGCACCTGAGGTGCTGTTATACCCTCGCTCGGACAGCAGTCAAGACTGGGAGGCATTTAAATAGCTATATATTAATAAAGGGAATAAAGAGTCCGAACGGAAATAAAAATATATATAGGCCGGGAGTAGACCCGGCTACCTTAAAGTCCCCCTGTGCAAGGAGGAGATATCATCTGCTGCTTGCTCGCCGTCTGCAGAGATGAAGACTGGGTAATGAGTGGGAGGTCCCAGGTACTTATGGACTGGGAGGGGCTTTCTTTCCTCCAATCATCTCTGCAGAAGCCCTCTACAGGACC
Source organism: Gastrophryne carolinensis (assembly GCA_027917425.1). Lineage (NCBI taxonomy): Eukaryota > Metazoa > Chordata > Amphibia > Anura > Microhylidae > Gastrophryne > Gastrophryne carolinensis. The sequence goes on from CM051236.1 coordinate 379,915,706, forward strand.
ATACTACCCACAGATAATGAATATCTTGAAGCGGGGTGTGTGACATACTTAGAATAAAAACATGCCATCATCAGATAAAGATAAGCAGTAAAAAGTCAAGGAGAATTCATCTTTTCACATGCAGCTGAATGGCCATGAGTCATGATTTCGGTGCCAGCCTTGGTGACCTGTCTCCATCCTGGGCACCTGGGTTTTGGGGTTTTTCAGTCTCCTCAGTCCCTAACATCTCTGAAGTACACTCACTTATTAATGCCTAACGGAAGTTAATATTTTTAATTTTCTCGCATGCCCAGTGGTTAGCTTTAACACTTAGCACATAATTGCATTTTAGCAAGAGAATATTTTAGGTGCTGTTTCCAGTTAACATTGCTGTGCAGAGCAGCCTTTTAACTATAATCCCTTGAATAATTCTAATAATATTACGAATTGCCTTGTACATTTCTGTCTCAATTATAAACTTGTCTAACAGTAGAAAAAATAGATTGTCAGGATTATAAATCTAGGTTTTTGCTTGAATTAAAAAAAAAACACACTTAACAAGCATAGCCACAAAGTTAAGGGCCAAACAAACATAAAATAAAATAAAGCAGTAAAATGTGGAGGCTGATTCACTACTAGCACCACGTATTGCCATGTGAGCACCTGTATAGCGGCACTTAGAGCGACCGCTAGTAGACGCTGTAAGCAGGTGTCAGGCGCTGTAACCTAGCATTTCAGTCGCTACGTAATGCTGTAGTAATCTGTTTAGCATTGATAAATGCGATGTATTGATGGCCTTGTAGAGGCGCTCTCCTTCATTCACTGTAGAGCCTGAGCATTCCAATTCTGCTATTACCCCCATTGTTTTCATAACTGCAGAAGTGTTTTTTCCACCCACATTACACAAACAGCTTAGATGACACCTGAGTTTATTGTATTTTAATTTATGTTAATGTTTATTTGATTTTAAATGTGGCTATTTTAAAATTTAGCTCTTATTTGTAATGTTTTAAAATTACACTTTTTTATACCTCAACAAATCCTGATCACGTTCATTTTGCCTTCAAGGGAGACGAAAGTGTTTTAAGTTAAATTTTAAACTTGTATACATTTTCCCCATATGTCCCTGTGTCTGGTCTAATTGGTTAACCTTTAATTATTTGAAAGTTGGCTAAAACTGACCTTAATATTGTTTTTATCTATTGTTATTGTCATGGTTTTATTCAGCTGTTAAAGTGGACCAAAACCCCTCTTCCCGGTCCCACGGCGCATCTAATGGACCGAATCCCAGGATACTGAAAAATATTGACTATCCTGGGTTTTGGTCCACTTTAAGCTCTGACTGAATGGTCTAAAATTGTCCTCATTTGTTTAATTAATTTTTTTTGGCTTAATGCTTAGGTGGACACAATACTATGCTAAATAAAAACAAAACACAAATGTATGTTTCAAAATTAAAGTATTATTTTTATTCTACAAAAAAAGAAGCCAACATGGCCAAACAAACATTGCTGCACAGCAGCTACATTAGTCCCCACCTTGTATCTTCTGTTGGAGCTCCATCAGCATCTCTTGGGATTCCCGGACGAATTGCCACAGCCTATGATGCTCTTGAATGCAAGCTGTGGGAAAGAAAAGACACAATTAAAGTGGACCAACACCCAGGATTTTGACTATCCTGGGTCTTGGTCCACTTCGGTGGGGCACCCCCGATCGGGGTGCCCCGCTGTGTGAAACCCCCCCCCCGATCACCCGAAAAACTCACCTCTCCCCGCTCCCAGCGCCGACGGACAAGCAGTTTGACAGTCCCGGACAAGCGGCTCCTCCGCCGCTGCCTCCCGCGCGTCCCTCTTGACGCGCGCGCGCCCACGCCGGCCATTCACAGACGGCCGGCGCGGGCGCGCGCACGCCTAGAGGGGCGCGAGGGAGGCGGCGGCGGAGGAGCCGCTTGTCCGGGACTGTCAAACTGCCGCCGCCGCCTCCCTCGCGCCCCTCTAGGTGTGCGCGCGAAGATAAGGTAAGGGGGTTTGGGGTGTTTGGGGGGGTTTCACCCCGTGGGACATCCCGATCTCGGATGTCCCGCGGGGAGGGAGGTGATCGGCCCAGGAATCTTATAGATTCCCAGGCCGATCACCCGTGGGTGTTTGTCCACTTTAAGTACTACAGGTCTACAGCTACGGTATATCCGTATGATCTATGTTCAACATTGATGTTTAGCATAGAAAATAAAAATATTTGGCAACATACACAACATGCCAACCTTTCTTAATTTGTGATGCCAAAGTAAATTAACCTGTGGACCCATTCAACATACACCATAGTCTAAGATCACAAAGCAAATAACCTAACTAATAAAGGCCTACTTGACTACAGGAACAATTTACCTAAGGCAAATGCAGAAAATTATATGTACAGTGAGCTTTTACCTTAAAGCTAGTTTAAAAAAAAAAAAAAACAATAGGGAATGCACAATTCAAAATGTAGCAGGAATGTAAAAACAGCAACTGCTGTCCTTATCAGGTAGCGTCAAGTTACATTAGCAGGGACAGGAAACGTGCATGCTATGAGGCTATTCTGATTGATTCTTCAGAAAAAAAGGCTCTACAGGTATGAGTGTCAACTCTAAACTGGCATGGACACATACATATGCATGTCTACAAGGTAATTGCGACAAATCACATCACTCATCATCGCAGCTGTGGCCTTGGCCCATGCTGCGGGAGCCTCCTGGAGCTGAGTGGTGGCAAGACTGGGTGGGGAGAATGAGGACTGGGTCAGTCTGTGTGACAACATCTATGTGTAGAAAAAAGCAAAACAGATACAAACATACAAACTTGGTATAGAAAATTTTGTTCTTGTTTAAACAATATTTCGGTATGAAAGAGTTCAATGTGGATAATTATTGTAACACACTTGGCCATGTGTTAGCAATAACATAACTACTTGGCAAAACACATGAGCAAGCCACATAACTATTGGATATTGTTGGACTACAGAAGATACCCTACTGCTCTAGAGTCAACCTGGGCACTTCACAACAGAATTGCATGTCACATTATAAAATAATGATAAAGGCAGGCCACACAGGATGCATAGAGGTGTTGAGATTTATTAATGTCAACCTTACCTGCAACATGCCGGTTCCCGACTGGACTAACATCTGTGGAGGTGGTGGCTGCCCTAAAACAACAATTATTAAAATGTTAGACACAAGACTGTAGAAAATGACCATACAATCAAAACAATGAAGGCCACTCACCAGGGGATGAGCTGTTGCCGGGAGGGCTCTGAGGAGAAGCAGGGGTGCCTCTACTCCTCTAATTCGGCCCAGCAGAGCCCAACTCTGAGGGGCCACCCTCCTCACTCCCCAAACCTTCAGGGAGTGTGGTCGAGTCCCTTTCCTCATCCCCACTGACTCCCCACTAGAGCGTGGCCCCAGCGGCAGCTTGACTCTGAGGCTCCCCACTAACTTTACCTCAGCAGCAGGCTCCACTGAGGCATCAACATCATCATCCCCTTCCTCCACTGGGTCCTCGACTTGGCAACGCCCCCCCCGTTGAGTTATCAAAATCAGGGACTCGGGTGCGGGGGAGAACACCCTTCCCGTGATTTCCCAGGGGAGGATGCTTATCCAAAAGAATATACATTAACACATACAGCAGGTTAAAGTGTCCATATCTAAGAACTGTGTGTCTGTATGTGTAGTGAACTTTTCAGAAGCGTAGGCATCATACATCCTTTATATGCTTTCGGGGTCCCGGCGCTTGAAGTCTCTGCCTTATAGCTTGGTCTTAAAGCGCCTTCACCACCTCCACAGTGTCGACCTTATGGGTCAGGGCATAGTCGTACTTCAGTACGCAAAAATCCTAGATGCACAGAAAGGAAAAAAAAAAGGAAAAAAAACCTATAAAGGAAAAAAAAAGAAAAAAAGAAAAATACATATTAGATGACATTTAATTAAAGTGTAACCAAAAACAACAAATTACATATCCTAGGTTTGGGTCCTTGACCCGCCCTAAAAGGATTGAGGATAGGCCACTATGTGAAAAACCCCAGGTTGTTAAAACTAAACAAAAATCCTGGTCTAACAACGCATGAGCGGCCTCTCCTCCGATCGTGGTCAGATCCCTTCCGACCCATTCATCTAAACCTTCATGTAAGGAAAGACGGACGTATACCACACTACCATCCAATAAGGTGCATGCCTTCCAAAGAAAATCAGAATTGGGTGGCGCACACAAATGTTCAGATAGAGGGCTAGCAGCGATGCCACCACTACTCACGTATGCACTGTTGTACCAGGAAAGAAGGTATACAGTGGCACATCCCAATTTGGAATGCCCTGGGGTATAAAGAAATTAAAATCACAGTAATATAATACATTACTAAGATCTGTTCCAGTGGGTTGGGATCCACTTTAATAACACTACAAAAAATTCTAACATTTACATTTAAAAAAAAAAAATCCTAGCAAAATTGACAATACTTTGCATTAGGCAGCAAAAGCGCTAAAGTGTAAAAATAACAGCACAAACGCTAAAACACAGCAGGAAATGCTGAAACATTTAACCCTTTAAGTGCCAGCCTACCTGGAGTTTTTGACACTCTTTGTTGCCAGACCATTTTGCACTATTTTGCGCTCCCCATGTTCAAATGTGATTTTTGAAGGGATTTCCAAGGATTTCCCAGGAAAATGATATATTGTTTTTTTCAGCATAGTCTGGGCTTTAATGTCTTGTTTGTCATTTTTTAGGTGTATTCTCAATATGTTTGGGTGAAATATGTGGAAAACAAAATAAAAAAAATCAATTTTTTACAATTTGTAGTGTTTTTTTGTAATAAAAAATTTAAGTTTGTCAAAAAAAATCTTATTGCGTGTGAAATCCCAATTTCTCCCGGTTACAGCAGTACCACATATGTATAGGTAGACACCCTTTCCTGCCCAGGAGACTCCCCAAACTGAAACAAGTACTTTATAACATTTACAAATAAAATACAACTACCATCCACACTACAAAGGGTTAAATCAAGACAAAAAATGACATAGATTCCCCCCAAAAAATGACATGGGGTCCCCCTTACCTGAAGTAACCAGCCCGGGACCAGCTATGCAGGGCTTGTAGGAACAGGGCGCAGGGGCCACAAAAGCTGCCCGCATAGCCCATGGCCACGGGCTCTTCTGCCCCCCCCCCTGGGCTTTGGGGAGGCAGGTAATAGAGGTGCCGGGGGTTAATGGCAAGTCACCCGCTAGCCACAGGTGACTTGCCAGCCCCCAGCCTTGTGAACTGGTATAGGGATCTCTTGGACCCCCTACCAGTTCACAAGGGGTTAAGTGTAATACCACACACACAGAGAAAAAAATATTTTATTATTATTTTTTTAATACTTACCTCCCATCCATCTTGCACTGTGTCCCTTCCCAATCACTGGCTTCTGCTCACCTGCTGGAAGCCTTTTATAGCTGCTGGGCGACAGAGCATAAGGGGTTCATTAAAAAAAATGACATAGGGTCCCCCCTCGCGGGCTTTTGTGGCCCTTGGCCCTGCAGGCTACAAGCTTGCATAGCCCGTGGGCACAGGCTCTTCTGCCCCCCCCCGGGCTTTGGGGAGGCAGGTAATGGGGGTGCTGGGGGTTAATGGCAAGTCACCCGCTAGCCGCAGGTCTCATGGACCCCTTACCAGTTCACAAGGGGTTAAATGTAAAAAAAAAAAGACACAGACACAAAGAGAAAAAAATGATCTTTTTTTTTTACTTTACACCTCCGATCCTGTGTCCCCCGGCGATCTGCGATGACAGCTGTCAGTCTGCTTGGGTGTTTGGAGGAGAGAGCCTGGGGAGGGGGGAGTGATCACAGCCATCTCCCCCACCCCACATCTCTGCTCCAAGTTCCCGAGCAGACTGATTCTTAGTCTCGGGTGCCGGTATTAAGATGCCGGCTGCTGGTGACATCACAGTGATGTCACCCGGCCCCGCCCCCTGACCTCTCCTTGCCATGGAAGAGGCTGGGGGGGCGATCGGAGGCCCCCCCAGTGAAGAGGAGACCCATTGGGAGGCAGCGCGGCCACAGGTAAGTAAATGTCATTTTTATTTTTTTATATTTTTTTTACAGTTAGCAGCTGCTGCTGCCGAAGTGGGGGGGGCACTATTCCGGGGGCTCTCTTGGAGCCATCCGAGCCCCCACGGGAGATCGGATGGCACCAAATTAAAGAGGAGACCCGGTCGGATCCAACGAGGGGGCAGGTGAGTATTTTACTATTATATTTTTTTTACTGTGGGGGTTTAAATTTAGCTACGCGAGTCTCACGTAGCTGGCACTTAAGTGGAGTAGAGGCAGCTACGTGAGACTCACGTAGCTGGCACTAGAAGGGTTAAAGAGGGCTGCAATACAGCAAAAAACGATTAACAAAAAACTTACCTTCAAAATTTGACCATTAACTCGGGGTCCACTTGTTGCCTCTTCCTCCTAGGCAGATCATCCTCGAAGAAGATGAGAAGCTGGCTGGGAACTGTGAGAAGCGGCGCTTGACGGGAGCCATCGTTCTGCAGAGGAAAACCAGAAGTGCATAAACCGAAATCAAAAGCAAGACCTTTCAGGCTGTCGCAAGGTACAAACGCTATGGAATGCCCCGAGGCCAGAGCAACACTACGCTACATCTAACAAGAGAACAAGCCGCAGAAAACGCTAGGTGTTGTCCCGAGGTCATAGTGCCCAAGGCTATGCAACATCTAACAAGAGGACAACGCTGCAGCGAGCGATAGGTAGCACTAGCTCAGTACATCTGGCACTCTGCACTCCACACCATATTTAAGAAAAACGACACACACACATCATCTGCGCTCTAAAGCTGGGAGCTCTAGCATAGAGCACCAGAGGATGTGTGATCAAAGTCTGTTTCTGAACACATAGCCACCAGTAACAAAGCGAAAACACATGGAATTACATTGTTTTAACACAGTGACAATGACACTTTAGTGCCAGACCTGCACATTCAATTCTGCATAAAAATATAAATAAAAAAATATAAATAAAAGTGTTTGTTTGCAGCCAAGAGAGGTCACACAATGATTTGAGCAAAATATTATAATTGCCCAATACGCTATTTAAACACAGATGAAACCCCATTGAAATGTATGGCAGAGCAACACTGAACGAAAGGTAATACATGGCGCTCCTGAACCCAGAGCACCGGCGATATGCACTGAGCCACCTCTAGTAATACATGTGACGCTACGTCACATGTGCCTGATGGGATGAAAGATGGAGCCACTCATTGGGAGGCTGCCCGGAATCCGAGGGACCCAGAAGATGGATGCCCTGGCGAGGTGAGTAAAAACTGCCCAAAGGTAAAACCGGCAGGGGGGGGCAGCACGGTGAGGTTTGGTGGAGGTTTTAGCCTCCCCCGATGTTCCTCTTTAGTGCAAATTAACTTTAAAAGACAATTTATCTAGTTTTATCCTACTCACTGTCCATAAATTAAGTTGGGTTCTCTGTTTTTGATGCTGCAGAAACCAAACTTCGGTTTGTTGTAATGTCCTAGCTGACCACTGACATCTGTTCACAAGCTAAGCCCCAGTCAAACACTGCTTGTTTAGCAATGGGGAATATAAAGGAAAGGATTCAACTACCCTGACACTGTTGCCCAGGACTTACTCACACCATCACAGAGACATAACCAATTAACACATTCATAACCACATAAGCACACAAAGAAAATTATCACCGGCAAAGTGGGCAGTAATAAGCCTATCAGGGATCAGCCATACAGTAAAACCTCAGCAGCTTATTGGCTGCGCTAGACCAGAGAAAAGAGAGTTATCTTTTTCCCCTGGGGCCCATTAGCCATGGGGACATGTGCAAGCTCTACATCCAGTGGAAAGCACACTATTGGAGGTTCTCCCATGCATAAGCCCCTCAAACTGCTTGGTGAAGCACCAAAGAAGATGATACAATGAATCCTTGGATAAAACCTTTTCAGCATCCTGTATCAATAAAAAAAATAGTATAGGAAAGTAAAAAAAAGCTTTTTTTAAATGCAACTGATGTTGCAATGAGGACAAAGTCATGCCCAGAATGCAGGAATGTGAGTCATGGAGAATCAAGAGGAAGCTACTGGTGGGATGAAGGACAAAAGAGCTGGCGCAGCTACTGTTGGGCAGCTGAGGAAACCATTAGTTTAATGTGGTAGTGGGGAGCTGGGGTAACTATAGGTGGAATAGGAGAGCTAGGACAGCCATTGGTTAAATGGATAAACATGGAGCTGGGGAAGCTGGGGAAGCTGGGGAAGCCCCCCCCCCCCCAAAAAAAAAGAAACCGTTAGCCCTTCTCAGGAAATTATTTCCTGATCTGACCAGTGGCTATGAGAGGAGGTCTGCTAGAATACTGGGGATTTGCTAAGAGGGAAGATGGAGAGTAAACACCTATATATTTGTTTATTACTTGTGGTGGCTGAGAGTGATCATGGGTGTAAATAGACAAAGCTGTTGGCCAACAGCTATCCAAAGTGTATTGATAGCTTTAAAGTAAATGTACAGGCAAAAGGTTAACTAAATGTACTTACTTGTTATCTCATATTGAGTACACTAAATTCAAAAAATCCCCACTGCACTAAAAAAGGACACCCCTATCCCAAAAGTGTGCTGTAAACTAGCCAAGCAACCTTAGGCAAAAGACAAAAATGAATAAGGGTGGCCCAGACACCACTTTTTGACCAGTGATCAAAATGCACCACTATATATAGCTAAAACACTTTTATTAAGGCATTAAATACACTTACACATTTTTCTTAAAACCAAGTAAAAAACACATACAGACAAATAAAGGAGTGGGCCGTGCTGACCCTAATCCATGGCATCTTCAATAACAATTACTAAATATTGCACCAATCCCCTCCTACGTCCCCACCAATGTCCTATCCACAACACATTATTTGATCTAATGCACCATCAATATACCACCATTTGTAAAAGAAGTGCAGAGTGCAATAAAAATAATAAATCTATCTCATATCAATTTAGAAGAAGAAAGAGCATAGTGCAATATTATATATCTCCACAAAATTGTTTTATAAACCATAAACTGTATTAAACCTAATACCACAAAGTGCTAGTGCTCGTAAATTCTAAATATATATATTACCAGTAAATCTCCAGAAGAGGGCCAGAGGGGAGAACAAAGAAGGGGAGAAATAGGAAGTGACAGAAGTGACGGGGAGTATTACGACAAAGGAACTTGGCACAAGAAACTATTCTCCGCAGCACATTAAATATAGGAAAAGTAAGACTAATATTAAAATATGAAAATAACATATGATTTAAAAAAAGTAGGCTGCTGGCCTTAAAGTGTGCCTATGCCCAGTGGGAAGTTTATGACCTTTCCTCCATTGAATGCAGATTTAATGTTTACTTTTTTGCCTCTACCAAGGTTATGGTAAGGGCACATTGGAATTTTTTTTTTTTCATTTTCGAGGTTCGGTGTGCTTTGATCTTATCTTGATTTTTTTGCTCTCTCTACAAAGTAACATACTGGTGTATTTGACCTTTGTATGACATCCAAAGAGACAAACAACATGCCTTTGCTTTCTGAAGAGGAACTGACACATTATCATTCCAAAGAGAGGTTTAACAAATCTAATAATCAAAGCTGCATTTGTTACCTAGCAACCACAAGTTCTGGTGCTGCCAAATGATAAGTCTACACTAGATTGCCATAAAATAAAAGATAATATTGGCTAGCACAAGCTATGTTTAAGCTACAAGCTTATAAAACATTATTATTATTGCCCTATATAATCATATTGAACAGCATTTCTTGCCACAGTCAGATTATCAGTATTTGTGCTTTGATGATCAAATAAATTAATTATTCAGCTATTTCAAATGTTTTGAAGAGACATATCCTTTCCAGGGCCATACAGAAGAGGGGCAATATAGGTATTTCATAGGTTATACTACCTCCTATTACTAAGAACTATGTTGGGGTCTGTTGCAGGACAAAATATTTCAACACTGAACACACAAGAAAAAACAATGAGGTATCATTAATTTATACTAAAAGAAGATCACAGACCTTATATAAAACAACTGAAGAATACATTTGCACATACTGAACATGACATTGCCTGTCACAACCATGCCCATACAGTTGCACAATGGCAATGTACATGCATTAAAAAGGCTGTCGATTGATCTGCAGTGCTTAAAGGGAATGCCCACTTTTGATGGAATGGTTGTGTATATTTAGTGTGCCAAGATGATGTTCTCAAGGTGCTGAGCTGATCATATACTATATAATCTAGTATTTATATTTTTTTCTCTCATGTTGAAATGATAAAAATGTGTGTTTTATAGAAGCAGTTTTCACTACATGCAATCTATTGCCATTAGCTCAGCACCTGGACTTGTTTTTTTTGTGCTAAACCATCTCTTCCTTGTGACATTTATATTAGCCTATTCTTGAACTGATCCTTTGGTTTGATCCAACCTATATTTCTAAGACAAATCATATCTACCTGTCACCCTGTATCTCAACTATAAACCTTTGCTGCCAGCCTAGATCTTGCCTAAACTCAGTGGCTCAACCTGGGTAGGACCAGTGCCAGTGCCAGCCAGTCCCCACCATCAGGGGCTCTTGTGGTGAAGATTGGACATGTTCATGGACTCCAGATCCTGGGAAGGTCTGAGCTGGAATTACAGTCAAAATCTTTATGTAGTTGGGTTTCCTCTGGTTCCATGAGCTTCGCTGGTTGACCTGTTTCTAACTGGGGCGTAAATGTAAGTGAGTGCTGCATGAATGCACGCCTCTTGAACTCTGTAAGGTACAAGACACATACAGTATTTAGGCCTTAAAGAGGACCAAAACCCAGAAGTTTTATTTACTTTTATTAGTGCATCCTGTTTAGAAATGCCACTGTATTAAAAATCCATGGGAAAGCCAAGTATTGTTACTCTCCTTCAATCAGAATAGATTCCTGGGGGATGCCAGTGAATCAGGCTAGATTGTGTCATCTGGCAATCTACTCTAAAGGAATGGAATGCTGGGTGCCTCCTGCTGTGTGCTCTCTCTGCAGTCAAGTTATTGGCAGCTATAAAATGAATAAGGAAGTTGATTGAGTTGATTATAACACATTATTTATGAAGGTGGTTAAAAGCTTTATATTCCAGCATGCATGCATGAGTCTTTGTGAAGATGATGACTGGTCTTATATTGCTGACTGCATGTGGGTCCAAGACTTTAACGTGTCAGTATCTACCCCTACTCACGCTTTCTCAAATGCAGCACATACTAGTTTGCTTTATGGGCTGTATGTGCTGAGTAACTTATTTGAATTAACTTCTAAAGCGATCTAACACACTTTACTGAGGTTCAGAAGGCAATTAAACATTTTTACATGTGGGCTCTAGATGAGCGTATCTTCTGAGCGCTCTTAGTGCCTACACTGCTGAGGCAGCTGAGCTGGGAGCACTGGAAACCCAGCTAATTTATGTAAAAAAAAAAACACAGCGCCCGCACCGGCACAGTGTCAAAGGGGATTAATTGTAATCCCCAATTTTTATGGTCAGGGAGTTAAAAAAAAAATTGAATAGCGTAGGGGACACTTAAAAGACATAAAGACATGACACAGCTTTTTCACAGCACAAATCACAATTTTTAAATGCAACACAAAATTGCTTAAAATGCATAACAAAAATAATCCAAAACAGCCCAGGGATCACATGGCATGCATCGGCAGCCTAAAAATTAAAAAATTACTAATGAATGGTAAAAATAATTATAGCCATTCCAGCCCATTTGAATGTATGGGATAAGGCCACACAGTGCAGGGTGAGCGCCTGGTCTTATCTGGCACTTCCATCCCTTTTGATAGATGGGACACTACATGGCACTATCACAGGTGCTCTGGCATTTGAACTTGATAAATACACCTTTTGCACAGGGACCTGACATTCACCTGACACTCATCTGGCACGACGTGGCCTTAGCATTTCTTAAAAAAAGAAAGGCTGGGATGGGGGAGCAAGCTGTAGAGGGGCAAGGTGGCTGGCCACAAGACTGTGGTGACTGTGGTGGGGAAGAATGCTGAGACAGACTGTGGTGGGGGGAAAAGCCTGGAGCTGGCTGTGGTGGGGAAAGATGGCTGGGGCAGGTTGTGGTAGGGGGAGAAGTGCTGTGGAGCGGATGATGTCTAGGGGCAGCGGAGCAGGCTGAGTGGTGTTGGGGGAAAGGTTCGGGTGGGGGAACAGACTGTAGCAGTGGGGAGATTCATCTCTGCCGTACACTATAACACAAAATAGATGTGCTCTTTTGCAACCTACAGCCTTCTATGTCATATCAAAAGCACACAGATTGAAGGTTACTGCTGTCAGCATTAGATATACAGTACATATATTTTTAGTCTACATCACAAGGGATCCTCAACAAACCGATTTTATATATTGTGCAGAATGATATTTTGTGTTGCTGAAAAATGAAGATAGCAGAGAATTTCTAAGAAAATTGATTGTAGAATAAGAAAGGCCTAAGGTCATAATTTGTTCTTCCACTTGACCAAGACTGAGAAGAGAAAAGTGGTTTCTACATTTTCAGATGTTATTTTTAGGCTATGGATATTGCTTACTGCCACAGAACCATGCTCATCTGTTCACTTATTTGGTTGGCTTCACAAAAGCTTTTTCTCTACAAGCCTTTTTTTCTGAAGTTCTAAAAAAATAATTCAAAGGAAGAAGAGCTTCTTGCACTGACCTCCTCTTGAGGGGTTTGCGTGAAATTGAGCATGCTAGTGGTCTTCAGCTTACTCTTAAAAAGGAAAACGTTCAGCAAGGGTTACTTTTACCAGAAGTCTTTTATAATACTGGACTTTTTACATTATTTGTATAGTTTAATTATTATCTCAAACGCACCATAAAACAACTGTTCATGCCATGTATAAGATTTGTAGTTTTTGTGAATGTGCAAAAGATGAAAGCACGTAGATGATTATCGTAGATGCTGCCCATTAAGCTGTACCATCTCATAAAAATGTATTTAAAAAAATATATTGTGCTGCCTGGGATTTGAAGTGGAGAAGTGCACATGGCAAGAAGTGTTGAGGCTTCAGATTCAGGTAATTCTTCCAGAATTCTGCTAATTTGTTTTAGTTTGCCCAAAACGGAATATACTGCCAAAATTAGGGGCCAATTCAACCCACTGTTTTTGGTAAGATTTCCCATTTCTTTATGTTATAACATCTGCATGTAAAGCCAAGGATACAAAATGTATCAGTATCTGCTTATCATTAAAGTTATAATAAAGTCAAGCCTGGTTGTTGTCCCATTGTCTCAGGTTACAGGTTGCACTGTCCCAAACTTCAATCTGTTTTCAAAAAGACCCTGTAGTTCCTAAGTTATTATTAAAGGTATTAGAGCATTGGAGATGCAGAGAAAAATGAGGAGAAACAGTGGGTGTGGCAACACTATATGTGATGTAAGCACAATGAGAGAAAGAAGGAAGGCAGGGTTTCATAGGTGCAGAGAGAGGCAGTCCGGGGCGTGAGAGCAGAAACACCACCATTGAGTTTGATTTTGCACACTTTTACATACTTGCACTTGGGTTTACCTGTATTAATAAGTTAGTACTTCACACTGTACAACTTAGAGATGCCCGGGAGCTAACAATTATCAGCTCTGCTGGCATGTTTTTAAGTTTTTTCATTGATTTTTGCATTATCATTAAATGGTCAATGTATTGCTGGCAATAGTGTGTCCTTTAAACCAGTAAAAATATGACATACTGGCTATGCACCAATCATTTCAAAATATGTTACCTAATTAATGAATTAACCTGCCTTATGAGCATCACATATATGTACGTTGGTAAAATAATTTCTTGTCCGACTCTACTACAATCCCACACATTTTTTGGTGTTTTTCATTTTATTGCAATGTTTTTGAACATAAATATTTGTGAATTTCGAAAGCAAAATAAACTTTGAAATAAAATAAGGAATTTCATCCACTTTCTGATGCCTAGAAGTGAGGGAAAAAAATGTCAGTTCTGCAAAAGTATTTTCCCTTTTGCTCCTTTTCCCTGCCTAGGGCTTGCCTAACACTATGGGGATTATTTCTGAAGTGTTGTTGGCCACCTATTGATTGGGACTAGTAGGTTTTTTAACAAATGTTTAGAGGAAACTTTTTAGGTATGCTTTAGCTGGGTACACATATCTCCTTGCTGTTCCTACTGCAGCAATTCTAGCCCAGTTTGTTTCACAATGGTTCTTTCAACAATGTATCTAGTCGTACGGTGAGCTGCATTGTAGCGCACTTCAGCTGCGGTATATGGGTTCAATACGAGGGTCAAGAGCCACGTCTTCTGCCCGTATCTCTTATCAGCTAAATACAAACACATGGGTTAATGATGTTCACAACACAAATGTAGACCCCGTATCTCTTAGCAGCTACATACAAACACATGGGTTAATGATGTTCACAACACAAATATAGACCCCGTCCTGGTCACCACACACACACACACACACACACACACACACACACACACACACACTGCCACTGCAAACGCAAAAGCAAACTAACACAACTAATACACTTTTCAATTCACACAGCGTTTCTTTTATACTTAGCTGTTCACATGTTTGGAGTGCAGCACGGCCACATGTTCACCATCTTCTTTCTCCACACTAGCTCATCAAGGTATAAAGCTATCCACGTGTGTGGGAAGAGGACAGTGCCTGTAGCTCTGCGTTGTTGGGCATTTCCTGATAAAGACACATCTGCCACCTCCACGCTCTCAGCCAATGAGCAACGTTACACACGTTTACACACAACTTGCTTAATGTTTTTTGATATTGATGAATGTTATCATTAGCACATTCGAAAAACGGTTACAACATGCATCTGTTACCTATTGATCATTTGCATGGTCCACATTATCCAGACAACCTAGTGTTGGTGCCCCCCATGCCCAGTACCCCACAGTTGCTGAGCATAAGCCACATATGCCTGCTTCCTGATGTTGCCGCAAGTGTGTTGGAGGGAGACTGAGCGGACCAAAATCTGGGCTGGACTGGGGTCTGGGTCTGGGCTGGCAAAATACATAATTTATGCTTCCAGTGTGTGCATGTTGCTAGCTCACTTTGGCTGCCACACATTTCACATTTCAGGATGAATCACTGTTTCCTTGGCTTACACAAACACCCTCTGTAAGGGAGACATCTGATGACTCACAACCCAGGGATCTGGATCCGCCTTGGTAAGTTAGATTGTAAAAAAAATATAGACAACAGCCCCTTTGTGCCCACTCATCTGGACTTCATTAATGTTGGCAAACAGCAACACAATTACAACTGCTATCACTAACACACTTCAATGCAATGCACAATTAAACCAACCAAAACTGCAAAACATTTAGGGTCAACCTGTATGAACGAACAGCTAGTGTATTGACTGACCATGTCAAATATTTGGTATATTTACCAAATTCATATGGCAAGGGCGTAAACCAAGACTGAAATTGCAAACTATCTTCTGACCCAAAAGAAGCGTGCCCAGATGTGCTGCGATATTGAAGAGTATGTGTACTGTACTGTATTGTTGTAAAATGCTTGAAGAAAGAAAGAATTAAAAAAAATATTTGGTAAAGCCAGTGTGACTTTAGTTATGCATTGCTGTGTGGAGTTCAAGCTGCATCCTGGTTTAGAAACAACATCTGACAACCAAACAATCTTGGGCAAAATTATTTGACAAACAACCTGTATATGTAATGTTCCTTTTTTTAGCATTAATTTTACATTCATGTAAGGAGATATCTGTACATTTTGGCCAAAAAACATACTATGGAATATGTAAACTGTTAACATATTTTTGTGTGCATACACAATAGTGTTCTCACATACTTCACGTACTTCTCACATACTGAAAAATTGGGTGGGTAAAAGGAAGGAAACATTTTTGGACACCATTTGTTTTACTGAAAACAATACCAGGCTAAATGGGATGTATGTTGTAATCCACAATGCAATGCACGCTGCAATTAACAGTGCCACTAAAAGCGGTTTAAAAGGAAGACCAATGTGTAGCACAACCGGACAACATATACCAGCAGGCTCAGCACATGCTGAAGCTCATCTATATCCAATAAACAAATGAAGAACACATAAATGTGGATTTGAGGAAACAGACACATTATCTGAAGTACTCCACACAGGGACAGGTGTCAAATGGGGAGTGGATGTGCCATCAAATACTAAGGGGGAGGAATACTTAGATTTTGGGTGCCAAAATACATAAATACATGAAGTAACGTAGGACAGAGGGGACAAAAAATGGTCAATTTGGTTGGTTCACAGAAATGAAAAAGCAAGAGTTTGCACTCTGTGTCTATGTTACTCATCATCACAGCTCTGGCTTTGGCTCATGCTGCTAGACTCAACTTCATGCTAGTGGGGACAAGGTGGGTTGGGGGAGGCATGGGACATGCCAGCAGGATAATGATGAGCTGTAAGAATGAATATATATATAAAAAAAATGAATAGCTTTCATAAAACATTTTATTTTTGCAGAGGAAAAACATTAGCTAGTCTTATATGTGTGTTTGTGCATGCCACAACTACCTGACATCGGTTCTAGCAAAAAGACCAGAAGGGGTGTGGAGTAGGTCAATGGCCTATGATGCCCTAAAACAATATGAAAGCAAAAGCAAGAAACACATGAACAACACACTTGTCAGTTCAACAATAGTTAACCACATTATAACACACAAAGGATACTCACCAGGAGACAAGTGCTGGCCTCCAACCAGGGGGAGCTGCAAGGGGAGGAAGTGTGGGCTTTGCTGCTCGAATTCGGACCAATGGAGCCAAACTCTGGGCATGAAGACACATATGGGCTCTGAAAATAGAGCTGTGCAAATGCAGTGTGCACTGGAAATGCAAATTCAGTTGTACTGGAAGTCATATAACATGATAGGGAAAATCTTTCCACTGAACCAGGCAATGGTTAAATAGGGAGGCTAAGGGGTTTATTTTAGAAATGCTACCACCATGTAGTGGCCCTACATGGCGGTAGCATTTCTAAAATAAACCCCTTAGCCTCCCAATTTAACCATTGCCTGGTTCATTGCCATAGCAGCAGGTGTATTTCTGGCACTCCTCCAAAAACCCATATGCATGATAGCCAAAATGGTTAGCGTCTCTCGTAGCAGCAGTTAGAGTTCATTGACTTGACTCAGCGGACCAACCACATTCTACGGAAGGTTGAATAAAAAAAAAACATGTGGCAACTGCCCTTAGTGTCCTGTTAATGACATGGATAAAAATACTTGCAAACGATTTTGTCTGTAAAGAAAAAATTAGGGGAAAATTAAGGGTATCCTGTCAGAAACCAATGGCATACAATGGCATACCTAGGGAAAACAAAAATTAAAATTACTATAACAGGAATACCAAGCAGCATTGATGGCAGAAAACATCCAAACAGTAATGTACCTGGGGTGGGGGAGCAAAATAGATTGAGTTGTTTTTTGGGGGTTTTGGTCCTCTTTAATGGAGGGTATTGCTTGCATCTAGTTATTATTGAGCAGAAGGAAGGGACGTGTACTTTGCATTGAATAGATGAGCAGAAAAGGATTGGTACATGAGTTAGGATATTAAGGAGGGGGTACTAATGTTAATCTTCATTTAAACTCTAAGTGCAGAAAGGTGGGGACCCCTGCCAATAATTTAACTAATGAGAGAATTCTGCTTTCAGCCCAGGCTTAGTTCTTAATTTGGGGCCAGTGTGACTGAGTTCTTTCATTAAGGCTTGCATTCTGTAAAACTCATATTGTTTTGGTTAACCTCCCCTCACACTCATCCTTACTAAGTGGTTCAATACTAGATTCTTTTAAATATACAGCTCAAGAACAGCAAGGGTGTTATTTTTGCCTTCACTGCCCTCATGAGCTTACAATCTAAAGGGTAAGGGTGGAGACAAGAGGTAAGGTCACAAGTAATTTATACTAAGCATGGTGGTGAGTGCTTTGTCAAGTTTATGAAATGGGTTGCTTAAGACAGATAATAGGCTCAATAGGTTTGGAGGTTTAGAAAGTGGCAAATAGTAAAGAGCAGCATGTGTGAAATCCTGAAAGTTGGAGAGAGAGGAGGTGATCAGAGTTGAGCAAAGGGAGGAGGTCCTAAGCAAAACGTACTTAGAAGGCTACTTCTAAGTTTGTATCATTGGATAAGTAATAAAATATATGAAGGGGGTTGGCTGGGTAGAGCTTTGTGAGTTAAAGTTAGAAGTGTAAACTGAGTTCTTTCAGATATTGGTAGCCAATAGCAGGACTGACTTGGGCATCAGTGGGAGCTGGGAAGTAAGAGCCTCTGCTGGGTTTCCAGGGGTGTCACCGTGTGTATGCTGCTTCTAGCTAACTATGCGCACTGCCTGCCTCTGTCACACTTGAGATGAATAGCCCGGGTTATTGACAGGGCAGCTCATGTTTTTCATCCTGATGGGGTTGAGCTAAGTAGAAGTTAAAGTTATACTAAAGACAAGCCCGGTTGTTGTCCCATTGACTTGGATTACACGTTGCACTGTCACAAACTTCAATCCATTTTCAAAAAGACCATGTAGTTCCTAAGTTATAAGAGTATTGCAGATGCAGAGAAAAAATGAGGAGAAACAGTGGGTGTGGCAACAGTGATGTGATGTAAGTGCACTGTGTGCTTTACATATATCATAGAAAAACATAAAGTGCATTGTTGTGCCTCTAATTATTACTGCCAGCACATAGTATGGCCAGAAAAGTGGGAGGAGGGCAGGGTTACATAGCTACAGAGAACGGCAACCAATCAGGACGTCTGAGGAGGGAGTGGGGGGTGTTTCCATTCTCAGTCCACTGAAGGTTGAGCAGGGTGGAGACTGAAAGGAAGGAGAGAGCTGGAAGGAGGAGTAAAGTAAGCTACTGATATATATGTTTTAACCTTTTGACTTGCCATTCACTATAAGCATAGGTGGGAGAGCCATGTACTGCACACCTCCATTTGCCTCTTGCTGCCAGTTGGCCTCGTGGAGAAATGGGCACATTTTCACTGACTTCTGCTATAACCAGGGTGAGGCCCCACCACACAGCATGCCCAATAGTACTCCATTGTGACCCCCTGACACCACACAAGCTTCCACAGTGACCCCCACCAACAGCACCCTATAATACCCCACTCTGCCCCCTCATGTTCAATTACTTCTGGTTGGAGTGGTCAGCAAATCCCTTCCATGTCTGGAAAAAAAAATGAGAGGATAGTAAAAGGAGATATTACCCAAAAAGGGTCCCCCTTTTCCCCTGAATCGGCACTGCCCTAAGAAAGCCCTTGGCCTTGTAGCTGGATCGCTGCCCAAAGTTGGGCAGTGTGAGCAATACCTTCCAAACGGGACTGGAAGCTTCATTAATTCCTTCTGCCCTCTTAACCCAGTGCATGGTTCTGTGCTCCACGGCCGTAAAATGCAAACCTCACCTCGGTCACCTGCTATGGAGTGCATATGTCACATCATTGAGCATCTGAAGGAGCACAATTTTAACTCCCCCAGTGTCCATTTTTTGGAACTAAAAAGACCATTGAGGCTCATGAGCAAGTCTTAGGATATATTATATGTTTGCTTTTCATTTACTGGCCACTGCCCTGGCGCCGGTATTAATTATATATTAATTATATATAATTTTCCCATCCTCAATTACTAGTAAAAAATACCGCACAGGGGCGTGGCTTGGTGATGGCCGTGTGAGGACACCTAACCTCCATCCAGCACACACAAGAAAAGCCCTTAACAAATTTATCTAGTGCCCTAATTTTTTCACCTACCTGATGTCAAAGAAGCGGAGATCTAAGGTGGCAGCCGGAGGGAGCAGATCGGGCCTTCTTTGATGCCTTTTTTCCCTCTGGGGAGAGAGGATCCAGAGGCGGAGAGGGCCGTAAGTTGGCAGACGGCCTCCTACAGGAAACCCTGGGAGCGGTGGGACAGCGGGCGGGAGACTCACCGCCTTGCCTTGAAATCGGGACCCCCGGAGAAGATCACCAGGGTGGTGTAGCCCTGCAACACGAGGTTTCCACGGCGGTGGCTCCGATAGAGACAGGAGGGCCCGCAGTGTCGCCCCCATGGCTGCGGGCGGAGGACAGGCCGAGGAGGAGGGCCGCGTCGGGGGTCAGCAGCGAGCGGAGTCCGGCGAGGAGGGGGTGATCGGGTGCGCCTCCCCTCCGCAGCAGTTACAGCCCGGAGGCCGGGGAGGCGGAGAGACACAGCCGCAGCCTCCCTCCGGCCCTGCTGTCAGTGAGCACGCTGCTCCTCCGCTGCATCTAAAGGCCGGGACCGCGGAGACGGAGTGACGCGGCAGCAGCCTTCCCCCGGCCCCGCCGTCACCGATCATCATCAGCCGGTGGAGGGCGAGACAGGAGTGGAGACTCGCTGTGGTCGGGGATCTCGACCAGCATAGCATCAGAGCTCTCCTATCGTCATTACCCACTAGGAAAGATTTTGAAACCTTCATAAACAGAATGGAGTCCTCTCTCCGGAGAGAGGTAGACGAAGTATCGAAACAGGTGCTAGAGGTGGGAACCAGAGTCACAGCCGTAGAACAAGTGCAGGACTCGGTCCAGCAATGTTTGTCCACTATTGAAAGAGCGCACACCGCTTTAGAAAGAGCCCAAGAGGAATCATCGCAACATATAGCCAATATTCTACTCCACCATGACGACATGGAGAATAGGGGGAGAAGGAATAATATACGCATAAGGGGGCTTCCTGAATCCCCAGAGAATGCCAACCTATCTGAGATTGTGACCCAAATCTTCAACCTGGTTCTTGACCGTCCACCGGAGGAAGCAATTGCGCTAGAAAGGGTTCACAGGGCTCCGGGACCCAGGAATCCAGATCAGCGGAGACCCCGGGATATCATTTGCCGTGTTCACTTTTATAAAAGGGGACACAGATTATCCTGCTACCCGACCTCGCGCGACGTACACTACAAATGAGGAGGATCCTGAAACCACTCTTAGAAAGTGCGAAACAAGCTGGCGCCACTTACAGATGGGGACATCCCTTTCATCTTATTCTCCAGCTGCGGGGTCGAAGCTTTACACTCCGCTATCACTCTCAGCTACCGGAGGCGTTCGAGTTCTTGGGATCCCAAGGCATGGAGCTGGAGAACTGGCTTTCTCCCTCGCTGGGCCTCGTCCGGGTGCAATGGGGCGGGGGCAGAGGGCGCGACCCGCTACCCAGAAGAAACAGAGGGGTCAGACCCAGAGTCTGCAATGGCGTCAATGATTGGCAATAAACAAGGTTTTGTCTGACTGGCTTACCGCTGACCCAGTCAGGTTGAATTTGCACAATGGATTGTTGACCTTCATAATACTGCCTTGAGAAGAGGATGTGACACTTTTTTTTTGGTGGGCTGGTGCCGTGCCTTGGTCCTGTGGCCGGGGGTTGGGGGGGTGCGGCGCCAAGCTGTGAATTGCGCATAGAAAATCAAGGTGTGGGCTCTCCTGCTCTGGTCGGCTCGGCGGGGCGCCCCTCTGCCTCCTGCCCCTCCCAGGGGGTTGGTCTCCCGATTGCAGGCGGGACGTGGTCGGCGGTCGGTCCACTCTATCGGAGGGCCACCACGGTTGAGGGTATGCCGGGGTCTCATTAACATTCTGAATGTCTCCAAAGCTTCTTATTGTTTCTTACTGTTTCTTATTGTTCATACTGTTAATTCCACTTTTACTGATTTAAATATAACTACTCGGTCATTTAGTTGACAAAGTAAGGGAATGGTGGGCACAATGCCTTGTCTGCGATGGGCTTCCCCCCGGACTAGGCCTCTAGGAGGTCTGGGCCTCGGGACAATCCCGTTCGGACAAGTCCCCATTATTTTTATTCTAAAAGTGTCTACTTGGGCACTTAGCTGACAAAGTTTAGGAATTATAAGAGCAATGTTTTGTTAGTAATGGGCTTATCTCCTGGCCTAGGTCTATGTTAGGCCCGGGCCTCAGGATAACCTCTCATTTCTTGGACGGGGAACCTTATATCGGCTGCCACTTTCCACTTCCCCCATTGCATATCCTCCTGAGCTCTCCCAGAAAGAGTTTGGGATAGCTTATCCGGAGGGAGCATGTGAAAGCGCCTTTTGTTCCTTGTGTGTTCTTTCTCCCCCTCTCCCCTAGCTTCCCGTAGTCTTTCCCCCCTTCCTTTTATTTTCATTTCCCCTCTTCTTTCCTCTCCCTTTATACTCTCCTGCCCTTCCCCCTCTCCCGTTTATCCCTCCACAGCCTGACGCTGTTGAATAGACCATGTCGAGTATAGCCATTTGCACCTACAACACGAAGGGTCTAAATGTTCCGGAAAAAAGTTCCAAAATCCTCTCTGAGCTCCATAAAAATAAGGTTAAAATAGCTCTACTACAGGAAACTCACTTTAAAGAGGGTCACATACCAATAATTCGAGATCGCCATTTCACCTCATGGATACATGCCCCAAACCCAGAAGCGAAGTCAAAAGAGGTGTCCATAGCTTTGCACCGGTCCCTTCCCCATAGAATTCTGGACACCAGAATTGATCCTAAAGGTCGATTTATATTTTTAAAATTGACACTGTTCACAAAGACTTATACGGTATTGAACATCTACAGCCCCAATCAGGACTCAGCCCCTTACTGCTGTGCGTTACTAAAACAGCTAGCTAACTTTACAGAGGGCATTATTGTATGTGGGGGAGATCTTAACTTACCTCTCAACCCGCTGATTGACACCTCCTCTGGTAGATCAGGGATCTCAATGGCAGGGCTTAAAAAGCTGAAGAAACAACTACTAGAATTGCAACTAGTGGATGTTTGGTGGGCGCTACACAGGAGGGACAAAGATTTCACCTTTTACTCTAACGCCAATAACTCATACAGCCGTATTGACTACATCCTACTAAGCCATCACACCATGTCCTGGAACCCAGAAGCGAGCATAGGGAGCATAGTATGGTCGGACCACGCCCCAATTTTTCTGTCTATAGATATACCTGGACTGTATCCGAGCAGATGGGATTGGCGTTTAACCCTTTAGCTGCCAGCCTACCTTGAGATTTTGTCACCCTTTGTTGCCAGACCATTTTGCACTATTTTGCGCTCCTAATGTTCAACTGTGATTTTTAAAGGGATTTCCAGGGATTTCCCAGGAAAATGATATATTGTTTTTTTCAGCAGAGTCTGGGCTTTAACATGAAATATCTTGTTTGTATTATTTTTGGATGAAATATGTGCAAAAAAAAAAAAACGATTTTTTACAATTTGTAGTTTTTTTTTGTAATAAAAAATGTAAGTTTGTCAATAAAATCTTATTGCGTGTGAAACCCCAATTTCTCCCGGTAACAGCGGTACCACATATGTATTGGTAGACACCCTTTCCTGCCCAGGCGACTCCCCCAAACTGAAACAACGCTTTAGGAGATTTTCAGATAAAATACAACTATGCAATGCGCTATGCACACCTTGCAGTTTTTCAAGAAAAACAACCCTTTAACAGAAGAAAACTTGCACGTAGTGCAATCAGCAATTCAGCACCATCAATCAAATATGTAAATGAGTGAGGGTGTGCCAATGAAAGAATCCCAAAACTGCTATGTAATACACACAAAGAAAATAATTTTGTGGCCCAGTATACCACAAAAAACGGGGAATTTTTTCTACACAGCACCACTCCTCCTCACCTAATAAACCATCAAAATCTTATAGCTTCATATCAAAAAGGATTTTTAATTCATCAATAAATCAAAGTAAAAAAATATATACATACAGTACACTAATGATCACAAGACATTTAAAAAACACATATACCTATAAAACCCACCCCAGCAGAAGGAACCCTAATTAATCCATTCCCTGTGCAAAGATATAGTAGTATTACACCATACAAATATGTACATCTCAAACATGTATTAAAGTGCCTATGTGCCAATAATAAAGTGCTAAACAGTGTAAACAATTGAAAATAACAAGAAATTTCACCTCAATGAAAGATATAAAAAGTAACCCTCTGCTGAGCCAGATAATAAGCCACCCACGCGTTCCGTGACGAATTGTCACTTTATCAAGGTGCCATTGCCTGTCCTGCCATTACCTCCGTTTTAAATATGCTTTGAAAGAGCGCCAAAACCGTATCCCCACCCCTCACCCAGCGTGCGGCGTCCCCGGCCGGCAGCCGCCCACACGCCGGAGATGGAGGCAGACACACCCGCGCCAAATCAAGCCCCTATCAGGATGACGTCACAGCCAAGCCCCTCGTCCGCCCCCCAGACCGACACCGAATGACACGCCCCACGTGACAGCGCCGCACAACGGCGCGCACCCCGGCAGCGGCCACCGGGTCAGGGGGGGTCGGGCGGGGGCTGAGCGGACGTCTAAATGTACGATCCCTCAACAGATGAAATGGGTTCGTAACGGAGGCAGAGGCAGCACCGCAATATCAAAGACAACATTCTAACCATAAAAGATCAACAAGACAATACCTTAAAACGACAAAATACATCTATGTACATACTTCCTCAAATGAATACAAGGTTCTCATCAATTAACCCATTATTTCTCCACCCGATCTCCGCAGATTGGGCTGTCAGTCCCTAAGTCATGCAACCCCGTATATATATACATATACAATCCCTGCATTGAAAACATTGACAACAACATCATCCAATGGAACTAATACCGCTGAAGAATTATTATCTATGTATGTATATATATATATATATATATATATATATATATATATATATATATATATATACAGTCATGACCTTGACCTTGTAATGGCAACACAGTAATGACATGTTGTTAGCATAAACACGAAGAATGAAGAGATATATAAACATATATATACAAATAATAATAGAGGTGAAATAAACCAATCAAATACCAGTAATTAGTAACCTACCCCAATCCACCCCACACACCAATCATAATACAAAAATAATACTATTCAAAAAATGAATATTTTGATGAAATGGGTTCGTAACGGAGGCAGAGGCAGCACCGCAATATCAAAGACAACATTCTAACCATAAAAGATCAACAAGACAATACCTTAAAACGACAAAATACATCTATGTACATACTTCCTCAAATGAATACAAGGTAATCATGGTTTGATGTATTAATATAATGATAAGAAAATATATATATGTAATGAATATACAATTTCATGGCTCACACATACAATATAGGAGGTCAGGGGTTCTCATCAATTAACCCATTATTTCTCCACCCGATCTCCGCAGATTGGGCTGTCAGTCCCTAAGTCATGCAACCCCGTATATATATACATATACAATCCCTGCATTGAAAACATTGACAACAACATCATCCAATGGAACTAATACCGCTGAAGAATGATTATCTATGTATGTATATATATATATATATATATATATATATATATATATATATATATATATACAGTCATGACCTTGTAATGGCAACACAGTAATGACATGTTGTTAGCATAAACACGAAGAATGAAGAGATATATAAACATATATATACAAATAATAATAGAGGTGAAATAAACCAATCAAATACCAGTAATTAGTAACCTACCCCAATCCACCCCACACACCAATCATAATACAAAAATAATACTATTCAAAAAATGAATATTAATGGTGATATTAATGAAAAAATATATATATATATATACACACACATATACATGTATATATATATATATATATATATATATATATATATATATACATACATATACATACATACACACAATGCATAAACATACAAAACATACATACATATATACATACAGACATATGCCTATCTACATATATATACATGCACATACATGTGAGTGTGAAATAAGACTCACCAAAAAATAACTCACATAGTGACAGTGATATTAATGAAAAAATTTCATATATATAATGTATGAACATACAAAACACATACACATATATATATATATATATATATATGTGAATGTGAAATAAAACTCACCAAAAAGTAACTCACATGGTGACATAAAGCTCACCTAAACCAATGTGAGAAAACAACCAATCCCACATCTACCAATCCCCTGTACCCCACATCAACACTAAACCAATGCTTGTGCACAAAATTATATGTGAAACTACATTTGACACCTCCCCAACCCACCTCCCCCCCCCCCCCACACACACACACGTCACAACACATCATCCAATTAAAGTGAAGAAAAACGACACAAATCAATATCAACAAATAAAATTATTATATATATAACATAAGTGCAGATGTCCTCATCTTCCATTCTTTCCAAGATCCTGATCAGAGATCGACAATCCAAAACGGACTACGAATTGTTCTTCCGTACTACAGGAAAATGGATAATCAGGCACCTCAGTGAAATCTATAACAACAAAACAAATATCAATCCCAATGAATAATGAATAACACAAACAACCCCCCCAACAGACCCCCCCCCCCCCACAACCAAATGGGGACCGCACCCGGGGCAAGAAGAAACCGACATGGGAAACCACAGGTCCTAAGTAATGCACCATATGACACACCAGATATTTACCTTTACAACCCTTTACATATGAAATACCCCTGACAAACTATATATTCTCTGGAAGTACACACCTTAAGCTTTCTAGGCATACCAGACTTGTTGACATGGGTGCAGTTTTCTGGAAGTAATCCCTCAATGTATTCTTTGGTTGCACAGGGTTTCCCTAAAAAAATAAAAAAGCTGAATCAAAACCACATTTTCCTAAAAAAAACTATATGCAAACAAGAAAATCTGAAAAAGCAACATGCCCCGAACAGAACAATACCCAGCATGCATAGCTACTGTCAAGGGAAGAGTTGCCAAACACACCAAAGTAAAGCATGTGCGTAACGGTAATTTTACTTCAAAATTTCAGCTTTGCAGACAAAGTGCACACCTTGTGCTTTTTCTACCAAAACAAGCCTTTACATTTGGAATATCCTCCATAAACCATATATTCTCTGAAAGTACACATTTTAAGCTTTCTAAGCGTACCCAGCTTGTTGTAGTGGGCTCATCTTTCTGGAAGTAATCCCTTGAAAAATTCTTAGGATGCACAGGGTTTCACAAAAAAATGCATAAAAAAGCAGAATAAAAAACACCTTTTCCTAAAATAGCAAATGAGAAAAAACAAGCTAAATCTGAAAGCGCAAGGTCCCCCGAGCAGAACAATACCCAACATGCATAGGTACTATTAACCCTTTTAATTGCCAGCCTACTTGAAGTTTTGTCACCCTCTGTTGACAGGTCATTTTTCCCCATTTTGCGCCATGTTTAAATGTGATTTTTCCCGGAATTTCCAGGAAAATATATATATATATTTTGCAGCAGAGTTTAGGCTTTAACATGAAATGTCTTGTTTGTAATTTTTCTACTGTTTTTTAAATATTTTTGCGTAAAAAAACAAAAAAATAAATAAAATAATATTTTTTAGACAATTGTCTCCTTTATTTTAAATAAAACATTTGTTTTATTAATGAAAACCATATTGCATGTGAAAGCCCCATTTCTCCCGATTACAACGATACCACATATGTATCGATAGCCCCCCCATTCTTGCCCAGGAGACCCCCAAACTGAAAAGAGTACTTTATAACATTTACAAATAAAATACTACTATCCACACTATATACATAAGGGGTTAATTTAAAAAGAAAATGACATAGGGCCCCCCTCCCAGGGGGGGGGACCCCCTTCCCGAAATAACCAGCCTGGGACAAGCTATGGGGGCTTGTAGAACAGGGTGCAGGGGCCAGCTCTGGTGGCCCCCCCACCCTGCAGACTACAAGCCCACATACCCTGTGTGGGCCCGGGCTCTTCTGCCCCCCCCCTGGGCTTTGGGGAGGCTGCTAATTGGTGTGCCGGGGGTTAATGGCAAGTCACCCGCTAGTTGCCAGCCCCCAGCCTTGTGAACTAGTATAGGGGTCTCATGGACCCCTTACCAGTTCACAAGGGGTTAAATGTAAAAAAAAACACACAGACACATGGAGAAAAAAATATTTTATTTATTTTTTTTTTATACTTACCTCCCATCCATCCCTGGGCACTGTGTCCCACGCTGATCAATCTGGCTTGCTGCTGCTGCTGCTGGAAGCCTTTTATAGCTGCTGGGCGACAGAGCATAAGGGGTTCATTTTAAAAAAATTACATAGGGTCCCCCCTCCCAGGCAGACGTTGAGTCTTTTGAGGCTCCTTTTGGAACTCAGGAGGTAGAGAAAGCGATACAAAACACCTGACCTGATGGTTATACCCCAAGGTTCTACAAGACACTAGGTCCCCTGTAAACCTCCTTCTTGACTAGGGTTTTCAATTCAGTGGGGCAGGACTCCCCCTTCCCAAGTCTTTGGCAGCTACGATCGCTGTTATTCCTAAGCCCGGGAAAGATCCTCTCATATGTAGCAGCTATCGCCCGATTTCTGTAATTAATGTGGATATAAAGTTGTTTGCCAAAATAATAGCTTCGCGCCTTAAACCAATTATTCCTGAACTTGTTCATCTGGACCAGGTGGGATTTGTCCCAGGCAGAGAGGCACGGGATAACACTAATAAATTGTTCACACTGATCTCTTACGTGCAGTCTAAAAGGATCCCGGCTTGCCTTCTCTCGTTTGACGCAGAGAAGGCGTTTGATAGAGTAAGCTGAGATTTTATGCGTGCCCCTCTGCAACAAGTTGGATTGCGACCGTCCCTCCTGAGTAAGATTATGGCCCTTTACAAAAAACCCTCGGCCTCAGCGAGAACTAATGGTGTGATGTAATCTCCTTTCCTCATAGGTAATGGGACGTGTCAAGGATGCCCACTGTCACCTCTCTTATACATTCTTACCATGGAGCATCTGGCCATAGCCATACGAAACAATCCGGACATAAAGGGGATAGAGATTGATAACAAGCAATATAAACTGTCTCTATATGCTGATGACTTACTGCTCCACTTAACCTCCCCTGCTATCTCCTTCCCATCAGTACTAAAAGAGTTCAAACAATTTGGGATGGTAAGCAATTTTAAAGCAAACTATACGAAATCAGAGGCCCTTAACCTAACATTACCGATCGAAGAAGTATGCAGACTCAAAAGTAATTTCTCCTTCAAATGGCCGTCAGCCGCAATCAAATATCTAGGGATACAGATCCCAACTGATCTAGCTAAGATATACGAACTGAATTATGCTATTCTGATGAGCAAGACGCTTAGCGACCTAAAAAACTACAATAGAAAGTCCGTGACTTGGTTTGGACGAATAGGAGTATTAAAAATGGATATACTGCCCCGTTTTTTATACATCTTTCAAACAGCCCCTATAGTTCCCCCAACAGCTTCTTTAAGATCCTGAAATCCGCGTTCCTCAAATTTGTCTGGGGAGTTTCCAAGCCTCGCATTCGCCATGAAACACTGTCTAGTAGCAAAGATAAGGGAGGTGTGGGATTACCTGATCTAAAGCTCTATCATTCAGCGGCGGTGCTTATGAGGACCTTAGACTGGGCTCACCATACTTCGAGCAAGATCTGGGTCGCTGTCGATAAAGGGCTATCGCCCCTCCCCTTGGTCTCTCTCCCCTGGGTGGGACCTCAACCCAAACGCATTCTTAGAACCTTACCTTTTCTGACGCAGCACCTTTTCACAGTCTGGGACCGATTGACCTCAAAATTTCTGATAGCCCAACACCCGGGACCGGTACCACATATGTATTGGTAGACACCCTTTCCAGCCCAGGAGACTCCCCCAAACTGAAACAGAGCTTTAGGGGATTTTCAGAAAAAATATAACTGTGATATGCGCTATGCGTACTTTGCAGTTTTTCCAGAAAAACAACCCTTTACATTTGAAATACCCCCCACAAACTATATATTCTCTGGAAGTACACACCTCAGGCTTTCTATTTGTATCAGGCTTGTTGATGTGGCCACAGTTTTCTGGAAGTAATCCCTCAATGTATTCTTTGGTTGCAAAGAGTTTCCCTAAAAAAAGGATAAAAAAGCAGAATCAAAGCCACATTTTCCTAAAAAAACTATATACAAACTAGAAAAAACAAGTATAATCTGAAAAAGCAACATCCCACGAAAAGAGTGATACCCAACATGCATAGTTACTGTCAAGGGAAGAGTTGCCAAACACCCCAAAGTAAAGCATGAGCATAACGGTAATTTTTCTTGAAAATTTCAGCTCTACAAAGTGCGCACCTTGCGATTTTTCAACCAAAACAACCCTTTACATTTGGAATATCCCCCATAAACCATATATTCCCTGAAAGTACACATGTTAAGCTTTCTAAGCGTACCCAGCTTGTTGTAGTGGGCTCATCTTTCTGGAATTGATCCCTCAAAGAATTCTTTGGTTGTGCAGGGTTTCCCTAAAAATGTATAAAAAAGCTGAATAAAAAACACCTTTTCCTAAAATATAAATATGCAAACAAGAAAAAACAAGCTAAGTCTGGAAGCGCAAGGTCCCCCGAGCAGAACAATACCCAACATGCAGAGGTACTATTAACCCTTTTAATTGCCAGCCTACTTGAGATTTTGTCACCCTCTGTTGACAGGTAATTTTTCCCCATTTTGCGCCATGTTTTGTGACATTTTTGCTGGAATTTTCAGGAAAATTATATATATATTTTTTGCAGCAGAGTTTAGGCTTTAACATGAAATGTCTTGTTTGTAATTTTATTTATTATTAATTTTATTTATTATTAAGTAAAAAAAATAAATAAATAAAACTTTTTTGTAGAAACTTGCCTGCTTTATTTTAAATTAAAAATACAGCTACCATCCACACTACAAAGGGTTAAATCGAGAAAAAAAAATGACATAGGGTCCCAACTCCTGGGGGGGGGGGGGGGATTTTTAAGGGTTAAAAACCCTTAAAAATCCAAAAAAAATGACATGGGGCCCCCCTTACCCAAAGTAACCAGCCCGGGACCAGCTATGCAGGGCTTGTAGGAACATGGCGCAGGGGCCCGTTTTTGTGACCCCTGGCCCTGCAGGCTACAAGCCTGCATATCCCGTGGCAACGGGCTCTTCTGCCCCCCCCCCTGGCCTTTGGGGAGGCAGGTAATGGGGGTGCCGGGGGCTAATGGCAAGTCACCGGCTAGCGCAGGTGACTTGACATCCCCCCAGCCTTGAGAACTGGTATAGGGGTCATGGACCCCTTACCAGTTCACAAGGGGTTAAATGTAAAAAAAACACACCACACAGAGAAAAAATATTTTATTATTATTTTTTTTTTTTTAATACTTACCTCCCATCCATACTGGAGCACTCTGTCCCTCGGCGATCACTGGCTTCTGCTCACTTGCTAGAAGCCTTTAATAGCTGCTGGATGACAGAACACAAAAGGG
Organism: Gastrophryne carolinensis; assembly: GCA_027917425.1. NCBI lineage: Eukaryota > Metazoa > Chordata > Amphibia > Anura > Microhylidae > Gastrophryne > Gastrophryne carolinensis. The sequence goes on from CM051236.1 coordinate 379,947,032, forward strand.
TTAATTTAAAAAAAAATGACATAAGGTCCCGCCTCCCGGGGGGGGGGGGAACCCCATTTTTTTGGGGAATTTTAAGGGTTAAAAACCCTTAAAAATACCCAAAAAAATGACGTAGGGTCCCCCCTACCCAGCATTACCGACCCGGGCCAGCTATGGGGGCTTGTAGAACAGGGCGCAGGGGCCACCAACGCTGGCTAGTACCCCATATAGTTACTGTACTTACCTCCAATTGTAAGCTCTTGTCCCTCGTCGCTCTGATGACAGATGCCGGTGATCGGCATCCAGAGAAAGGGGAGGCAGGAGATCAGAGGATCTCCTGCCACCTCCTTCCCCGGGCACCGATCACCAGCATCTGACAGCTGAGAAGGCTGAAGCCGGAGATCGGGGCCGGTATGACGTCATTAGCCCCGCCCCCAAGGGGGCAGGGCTTAGCGCCAAGATGGCGCCGCCATCGAGGAGGAAAGAGGAGAGAGCCTCCCGGGCTCTCTCCTGAAGATCCGTAAGTCCTGGGGGGGGATCGGAGGCCCCCCAGGTGAAGAGGAGGGACAGCGGGAGCCAGCGCATACGCAGGTAAGTGAATATCATTTTTATTTTTAGTTTTTTTTTACAGTTAGCAGCTGCTGCTGCAGAAGCGGGGGTGAGGCGGCCTATTCCGGGGGCTCTCCTGGAGCCATCAGAGCCCCCACGGGGGATCGGATGGCACCAAATTAAATAGGAGACCCGGCCGGATCCAACGAGGGGTCAGGTGAGTATTTTTTTTTTTTTGCCCGCTAGCAGGGGTAAATGCCAGGCACGTAAATTTTTACGTGGCTGTCACTTAAGTGACGGAGAGGCAACCACGTAATTTGGCTGGCATTTAAAGGGTTAAGATTATCTCGAGATGGTACAGATGTCCAACGGACATCCATAAATACGCACCCCAGACCTCAAGCAGTTGTTGGCGGTGCCTAGCGGAGGAAGGAACCATGACACACATTTGATGGGGGTGCTCGGTTGTTAAATCCTTTTGGGATAAATTTTTAAGCATATACATGGAGACAATGGGCACTATAGTAATTAACTCACCTCAATTAACCCTTCTCTCCCTAGTAGAAGACTCTATATCTCAATACAAAAAGGGCTTACTCTGGCTTTTCCTAACGGCAGCGCGGGCTGTCATACCCAGACACTGGAAGTCCCGAGAGACCCCTTCTTTAGCGGAGTGGGTAGTGGAGCTTGAACGTATCAGAGGTATGGAAGAACTCATTCTCAGCCATAAAGGCTTAGTAGAAAAGTTCATCATAACCTGGGCCTGTTGGATCGATCTTCGGGACCATTTCGGGACCATTTCCGAACCCTGATCCAATGATGAACAGTGGACGGAAAAATACAATTTTGTGATTACTCACCTGTAAAATGGGTATTATAAGTATGTCACACACCCCGCTTCCACTATTCATGACATATGGGTTATAGTCCAGTAGAGGGCGAACTTCTGCAGAGTTGAAAGCAAAAAAGAAGCCCCTCCCGGTCCATAAATACCTGGGACCTCCCACACATTCTCCAGTATATGACAGCTGTAACGGGACCAGGAAGAGACAATAAAACATTCTTAACAATAAAAGGTTCACCATATAAAGGATCCAAAATACCAAAGGGCGGGATGAAGCGGGGTGTGTGACATACTTATAATACCCATTTTACAGGTGAGTAATCACAAAATGGTATTATTCCAAGTATATCACACACCCAGCTTCCACTATTCATGACATATGGGACATCCAATAGCAGTGTCCATCATGGGTGGGGATCCAAATACAGCAAAAAATGCACCAATTTAAACCACTGCAGTTTGCAGAATCTTGCGGCCAAAAACAGCATCCGCTGAGGCCCGCACATCAACCTTATAAAACTTGGAAAAAGTATGAACGGAAGACCAAGTAGCAGCCTTACAAACTTGTTCAACAGAAGCCTGGTGCTTAAAGGCCCAGGAACCTCCAACAGCACAATTAGAATGAGCAGTGATCTTAAAGGGAGGAACCCTCCCCTTAGCGGAATAGGCCCCAACAATGGCCTGACGTATCCATTTACTAATGGTAGACTTGGTTGGCGTCAAACCTTTCCTGGGCCCGGAGGGCACCACGAACAAGGAGCCCGTCCTACGAAAAGGAGAAGTAGCGACCAAATAGTACTTCACACAATGAACCACATCCAAAGAGTGCAAAACCCTCTCCTTGTCATTGCTAGGCCTAGAACACAAGGAAGGGAGAACTACATCCTGATTGAGATGGAAAGCAGAAACCACCTTAGGTGATGGAGATGGAAAGCAGAAACCACCTTCTGGTTTAAAGTGAAAAACAACCTTGTCCTGGTGTCTCTCAAAGTAAGGGGCCTGAATAGACAGAGCCGCCAACTCAGAGACACGCCGAACAGCGGTAATAGCCACCAAAAAGGCAACCTTTTGAGTGAACACAGAAAGAGCCACATCCTGCACCGGCTCAAAAGGAGGCCCCTGGAGGGCCGAGAGAACCAAATTTAGGTCCCAAACAGGAACCAAAGGCTTTCTAGGGGGCCGAACATGAGTGACCCCTTGGAAAAAAGTCTTGACCAGATGATGCAAAGCAAAAGACCTTTGAAAAAAGACAGCCAGGGCAGAAACCTGACCCTTCAAAGTACTGAGCTGGAACCCCTGATCCAGACCGTGTTGTAGAAACTCCAAAATCCTAGAAATCGAAAACACCCTGCAAGGTAAGGCCCTAGCCTCACACCAGTCAATATAGGACCGCCAAGTCCTATAGTAAACGGTAGAGGAAGACCTCTTCCTAGCTCTAATCAATGTCTGAATAACCACCTCCGACAAACCTTCCTCCCTCAGGATGAAGGTTTCAGCAGCCACGCCGTCAAAGCAAGCGTTTGTAAATTGGCTAACGTAGCTGACCCTGAGAGATCAGATCCGGAAACAGGGGCAGCCTGTACTGATCTACCGCCAGTCTTACGACGTCTGCGAACCAAACCTGTCTTGGCCCCCTTGGGGCCACCAGAATTGCTGGTGCCCCCTCTAGAGCCAGCTTGCACACTACCTTGCCTACCATGGAGAAGGGGGGAAACAGGTATAGAAACCCCAGATCCCTCCAGGCAAGGGATAAGGCATCCACTGCCAGGGCCAGAGGATCCCGAGACAGAGATACAAAGGTTGGGAGCTTGTGATTGTGCCGAGAGGCAAAGAGATCCACCTCCGGAGTCCCCCACCTGTGACACAGGGACCGAAATACCCTGCGGTTGAGAGACCATTCCCCTCGGCGAGAGAATCCCCTGCTCAGGGAGTCCGCCTCCGTGTTCTCCACTCCCGGAATGTACGCTACCGAGATGCAAGGAACATTGCTCTCCGTCCATGTCAGAATCAGATAGACTTCCCTGAGGGCACTCCTGCTGCGAGTCCCTCCCTGGTGATTGATGTAAGCTACCGCAGTTCGGTTGTCTGGTCGAACCAGAACCGGCAAGCCCTGTAGGTGGAATGTCAGACATGACAGAACCAAACGGATAGCTCTGAGCTCCAAGACATTGATGGGGGTGTGAGCCTCCTGAGGACCCCACAACCCCTGGAACTAATGATCCTTCCAGAAACCTCCCCAGCCCGACAGGCTGGCATCCGTGGTAACCGTCTCCCAACAAGGAGCCAGAAAGGATCTGCCCCTCATCAGATTGCTTGGTTCCAGGCACCACTGAAGGGACTGCCGAACCCTGGGAGACATCAGAAAAGACTGATCCAAGGACTGTGGACATCTGTCCCTGTGACAGACGCTCTGTCTTTTGGATGTCATCACTATTCAGTTGCCCACCGGGTCATTCACTGGCCTTTTCTTAATTAGGTCATTGTATTTTGATACTGTTACAGGCAATGTCATTGTAGTTTGGATTGTATTATAAACTGCCATTGTGTTAATTGATTACGTCACAGACAATGGCATTGTTCTGATTGAGTGTATTACAGACGCCTATTGTTTTGCTGATTGCGTCACCGGCAGAGTTGAGGGATTGTGTGCCCTGCTCCCATTGGTCTGTGTATTTGTCATGAGGTCCACGGGGGAGGTCCCATTGCATGGAGACTTGTGTATATAAGGCCTAGAGTGGCACTAATAAAAAGACTTCACCTTCACCCTCAATACTGAAGTTCTGTCTCTTATTGGGGGGAAACGCTATATTACAATTCACTAGCCCTTGTAAGGGCTGTTCCTGTTTCCTCACGGACGACTCTGGAATTCCAGCAGCACCTCTTATGATTGGGAAAAGGACGTCTCGGGCGGTGAAGCCCTCCGGCGATAAGGGTTATCGCTACAATTGGTGGCAAGCGGTCGGATAGTCCTTTCTACCCAAAGAGAGTGCTACCCTGATGGAGAGTCAGTAGGACAAGTTGAAAAGGCTGACCCTGAAGGATCTACTCGAGAGCCGAGGAAGGTCGGCTAGCAACCGCCCACGTCAGGAACTGATAGCCGAGCTGATCGAAATGGATCGTGCAGCAGTGAGGACCGAAACCAATATAGAGATCGATGAAGACGCTGCTCTCGTTCAAGCGGTTCGGAACAGATTGTCGGTCTATGGCCCGAATCCATCACAGGAACTGATCGACCGAGTCTTCGCCGCAGCGGAGGCAGAGGCCAGTAAGCGAAGGGAAGATCGGCGACTTGCAACTCAGCAGCCTCTCAGCCTCAGTTACACTGGGGGAAGAAAGATTCCATTTGCAGCATTTAAGTCCTTCCAGGAAAGGGATGACGAGATTGACGGATTTTTGGCCAATTTTGAACGCCAGTGCGCTTTACACCGGGTACCCACGGAGGAATGGGTCACCATATTATCAGGGAAACTATCTGGGAAAGCTTCCGATGCTTTCCGGGCCATCCCTGATGCGGACTTACCACACTGCCATCTGGTAAAGGAGGCTTTGTTAGCCCGGTACGCTGTCACCCCGGAGGCCTACAGGCGACGATTTCGGGAATCCCAAAAGAAGGGAGGGGATTCTTACACGGAGTGGGCATGTCGCCTCCATCGTACAGCATCACACTGGGTCACTGGATGCAAAGCCACGACCGCTGAGGATGTACTACAGTTGTTTTTACTAGAACATTTTCTCAATACCCTGCAACCAGAGCTAAGAGAGTGGGTACGTGACCGGAGGCCTCTAACGCTACCTGAGGCTGCTCGTCTAGCCGACGAGTACACTGATGCTCGCCGGACAGAACAGTCCGCTCCAAAACCACAACCTCCCATCAAATTTCAAGCACCTGTGGCTTCAGCGCCAACTCGTGACTCTGGGCCACATAGGCCAGCGCAGCAACCGAACCTCTCCACAGTTCAGTGCCATCGTTGCAAACAATGGGGACATTATCGCAGTGATTGCGCCCTAGAGCCTCCCCGAAACACGTGGGGGCAAAAGCAACCTTCCACCTCCCGTACTCCTGTGGCACACTGTTTGGAAGCTGAGAGCAGTTCGGAAGAGTATCTGGGGGTACTGTATGAAGCTGATCCCGTACAAGCGGCCATCCAAGACAACCGACAGCACCATTGCCAGGAGGTACGAGTCAATGGGCGCACCGCGCAAGGATTACGCGACACCGGAGCCACACTTACCTTGCTCCAACCTCATTTGGTCAAGAACAAAGACCGCACTGGACACACCGTTGCAGTAAGGGTGGCGGGAGGAGCTGTGTTTCGACTCCCCACCGCCCGAGTACATCTTGACTGGGGCGCTGGATCCGGCAGGGTACAGGTGGGACTTATGGACAATTTACCAGCAGAAGTACTATTGGGAAATGATCTAGGACCAATGACTTCTGCCTACGCTACCTCTGGGCCAGCCAGCGTCAACCCTGTTACAACCCGGTCTCCAGCCCGAGCTGCCGACTCCAGCCCACTGGTCGGGGAGACCCAGGGGTTTCGCCTGCATCACGTCATGTCTGTTACACGAAGTCAAGAAGAGGATCAGCCATCAGGTTACGTCCTTCCAGAAGGGAAACTTATGCCAAACACTATTTTTGTTGGGGGCATTGGCCGTCGGATTAATCAGCCTGAAATTAAGGATGTTTTTTCAAAGTATGGCGCTGTAAAGAATGTCAAAATTATTAGGGATGCCTCTGGCGTTTCTAAGGGTTATGGTTTTGTCTACTTTTACGATGATGTAGATGTGCAGAAGATTGTGGATTCTCCGATCAGCTACCATGGAAAGAGATTGAAACTTGGACCAGCTATAAGAAAGCAAAGCACCTGTGCACACATCCAACCAAGGACTTTGGTGCTGAACTCACCAACGCCACAATATCCCAATGACCGATTCCTATGTACAGCCCACGTCAATGTTTAGTCCGGTTACTCACTATGTGCAGACTTGTCCTTACACAGAACTCTGCCCATAACAAGAGTCCGGACAGCCCCACGTTAACCCGAACAGGGTCAATCTGGGTCTGCCGGGTGTTCCACAAAAAGGGGGCATTGTGACAGACGCTCTGTCTTTTGGATGTCATCACTATTCAGTTGCCCACCGGGTCATTCACTGGCCTTTTCTTAATTAGGTCATTGTATTTTGATACTGTTACAGGCAATGTCATTGTAGTTTGGATTGTATTATAAACTGCCATTGTGTTAATTGATTACGTCACAGACAATGGCATTGTTCTGATTGAGTGTATTACAGACGCCTATTGTTTTGCTGATTGCGTCACTGGCAGAGTTGAGGGATTGTGTGCCCTGCTCCCATTGGTCTGTGTATTTGTCATGAGGTCCACGGGGGAGGTCCCATTGCATGGAGACTTGTGTATATAAGGCCTAGAGTGGCACTAATAAAAAGACTTCACCTTCACCCTCAATACTGAAGTTCTGTCTCTTATTGGGGGGAAACGCTATATTACAATTCACTAGCCCTTGTAAGGGCTGTTCCTGTTTCCTCACGGACGACTCTGGAATTCCGGCAGCACCTCTTACGATTGGGAAAAGGACGTCTCGGGCGGTGAAGCCCTCCGGCGATAAGGGTTATCGCTACAGTCCCATTTCAGCAATAGATGGAGTTGGAGCGACCTCATGTGGAACTGAGCAAAGGGGACTGCCTCGAAGGAGGCCACCATCAAACTTACCAGAGTCATCCCTAGTCAGATAGAAGGGCGAGGATTGGTCAGGAGAACACGTATCAGATACTGAACCCTCTGCACCTTTGGCTGAGGTAGAAACACTCTGGCCTGACTGGTATCCAGATGCATGCCCAGAAAAGAGATCTCCCTTGATGGAGAGAGAGAAGACTTGGGGTGGTTGATCACCCATCCGAACCTTTCCAGCATCGTCACCGCCGCCCTGGTGTCCAGCTCCGCCTGGCAGAGGGAAGAAGCTGTAATAAGTAGGTCGTCCAGACACGGCACAATGTGAATGCCCTGGGCTCTGAGTAGGGCCATTATGCCCGCCAGAACCTTGGTAAACACCCTTGGTGCCGAGGTCAGCCCGAACGGGAGGGCCACAAACTGAAAATGCTGATCTCCAATCACGAACCTGAGAAATCTCTGGTGTTCTGGGAAAATTGGTACATGAAAGTAAGCATCCTTGATGTCTATGGACGTCATGACACCCCCTTGACGAAGGGAACCGATGGCTGAGCACCATGCGGAACTTCTTGGTTCTGATGAACCTGTTGAGAAGCTTCAAATCCAGAATGGATCTTATGGAGCCATCCTTTTTGGGAACCGTGAAGAGGTTGGAATAATAGCCCCGGCCTCTCTCTGAAAGAGGCACCGGGCATATGACCGCCATGTCCAGAAAATTCTTTACAGCCAACAGGAGCCCCGGCGCCGCCCGAGGATCCGATGGCACCCGAGACCTTAGGAATCTGGGAGGAGGCCGGGACTTGAACTCCAGTTTGTACCCAGACGAGACCACTTCCAATATCCACTTGTCTGTGACCTCCTGGGCCCAGACCTGGAAGAAAAGCCACAGCCGTCCCCCCACCCGTAAGGGTGAGGGCGCCTCCTCATTGCTGAGCTGGCTTGGCAGCGGGCTTGGAACCCCAGGTAGAGGCTGGACGGGCATGTCCCCTGCCTCTGTTCCAGGAATCACCTCTGAAGCTAGAGTAGGCAAGACCTCTGCCCACTCTGGCACCGCGAAAGGAAGGATTGAAGGAGCTTGCCCCCCGAAAGAAGCGACGCTGCTTCTTACGCTGAGGTAGCTTCCCACCTTTCGCCACAGAATCCAATTTGTCACCAGACAGCCGCATACCCAGGAAGGGCAGTGCTGTAAGTGATTTCTTGGCCACTATGTCAGCCGCCCACTGGCGTAGCCATATCGATCGACGCATGGCCACCAGCAGAGCCGAGGTTCTACTACACATAATAGTGTCATCCATAGCCGCCAACACAAAGTTCATGAACAATTCACACCTCTTAAGGGCTGTGAATTCGACACTGGCCGGGTTGAGTTGGGACCCTTTTAACATGTCCCTAACCTCAGACCTGGTAGCCACAGCCACAAGTGCAGATGCACAAACAGGCCGCAAAGCTGAACCCGCACTGGCAAAGGCATGGCATGCCATCTGATCAATGCGCTTATCCTCGCCATCCTTAAGGGTAGTGGCGTCAGGAGTATGTACAACGGAGGTGTTGGACAATCCTAAGAAGGGCGCATCAACCTCGGGAGGGGAAGACCATCACTTCACCGCGTCCGCCGGGAAGGGATACTTCCTATCCCATCCCTGCGGAACACCGGGAAGCCGACTCGGCTTCTCCCATTCTCTAAGAATAATGCTATCAAAATGATCCTGATTTGGGAACTCCAAGCGGGGCTTAGATAAGCCAAAGAATTCCCCCTACTTCGGAGGGGCCTCCGCTGGTGGGGAAATATCCAGAACCTCTAAGAGAGGTTCAAATCTCCCGAGAGAGAGAGGGAGAAGGAGGGGCGGGCCAGCGCGGATCGCGCAATGTGCCTGACCCCGCCCCCCTTCCCTCACAACCAGCAGCGCGGTACCCAGCTATAGGCTGGGTTCCTCAAAAAGCGGCAAACAGGAGCGCGCAAGCGCCCGGCCCCGCCCCCTCGACACCGCAGCCTGAGGGGAAGAAGCTCCCCCCAGCATATACAAAAATGCGATCCAGAGTGCAGCACCAAGCACACTATTTCACACACTCCCCAACAGTTGAACATGAAAAGACCCCCCCCCCCTGGAGGGCTACGAGAGGGACCCGGAAGGGGGGAAATCCCGCACCATAGGTGTAAGGGATATACATAAATATATATATATATATATATAGGGACAGGGCATCCCAAACCGGGATCAGCAACCCGGATTCTGCCTACCCCTTAATATGGGGTCTCACGGGGAGCATGGCTCCCTGAACACCTATTAAGGTGATTCCTACCCTCACCCGGATCTGCAGCCAAGGCTGGGAGGCTAGTATAGGGACTTACAGTATAAAGGTCCGGGCAGAAATAGGGCAAAAAATGGCCGGGTGCAAGCCCGGCTTACCTGTAAAGAAGAGCACCATACATCTTCTGACTTGCTCGCCGTCCTGCAGAGAAGGAACTGGGGAATGTGTGGGAGGTCCCATGTATTTATGGACCGGGAGGGGCTTCTTTTTTGCTTTCATCTCTGCAGAAGTTCGCCCTCTACTGGACCATAACCCATATGTCATGAATAGTGGAAGTGGGTGTGTGACATACTTGGAATAGTCATCCGACCGTGCCTTAGCTCAGATGTGAGATAGGATTCTTTCGGCAAAAAGGAATTGTACTCCCGATCCAGCTCAGGGTATCTCCCTCTCCCCTCTTTCTTCCCTCCCCCCCCTTTTTTTTTTCTTTTCTTTATCACTCTTGTCTGTAGATTTCTTATCTTGTTTCTTATGTCCTGGTTACTGTTACGTTTTGTTGCATCCTCGCTGGTAAACTTCTGCTGCGCGACATGCAGGAAGCCCCACTACTCGGGGTGCGGGGGTGGTGTGCTGAGTTTTGTGGGATTGGTCTGTGATCAGGCCGGCGCTGAGGTGGGGGGTCCGGGGGCTGATTTTCGGTGGGCTCTTCTGATCAATGATCGGATAGGGGAACCTATCCCCTGTTCACCGACGGTTGTGCTCTGGGGCCCTCTCATCTCTGGAGAGCCAGGGGCTGTATATGGGGCTCTGGTTTCCCATGACACAGAGTGGATACTCGCGACGTGGTGCACCATCTGGATACCCTCGGATGCTCGTAGGCAGAATCACAGGCACAAGTGAATTGCCGTGGCAGTAGACAGAGCTGATGTAATATTGAGCTTCCTGATGGATGTAAAGTTGTTTTATGTATAACATTCTGTATGTTTTTTTTTTCTTCATTTGATCTTTTTCAATAAAAACAGATTAAACTAAAAAATACCGCACAGCCAGGACAGTGGCCAGTAAATTAAAAAATACAATTCTGTGATTACTCACCTGTAGAATTGGTATTATACATATACAGAACGTCCTGTTCCAGAATATTCCTTAATTCTGGGTAATACATCCACAAGATGGCACTGGACTGCAGAAAACAGCTTGTGGCTCCTCCCGGCCCTATATAAGTCAGGGACCTCCCACAAATTCCCCAGTATTGAAAAGCAGTAAACAAGAAGCCGGGAGAACAATAATAACCAGAATTCAAAAATGAACATATGAACAATCACCAAACAGAGCTAACTAAGAATAATGATAACAAGGGTGGGATGGAACAGGACGTGCTGTATACGTATAATACCAATTCTACAGGTGAGTAATAACAGAATTGTATTATACTAAGTACACAGCACGTCCTGTTCCAGAATATTCCTTACTCCTGGGACATCCAATAGCAGTGTCCGTAAGGTAGGGTGGGATCCCCAAAAGGTAACAGCGGGCAGTTTAAACCACTGCCGCCTGCAGAACCTTGCGACCAAAGGCAGCATCAGCTGAGGCCCTAACATCAACCTTGTAAAAAAAAAAAAGTATGAACAGAAGACCAAGTAGCGGCCTTGCAAACTTGTTCAATAGAAGCTTGGTGCTGAAGGACCCGGGAGGCACCAATAGCACGAGTAGAATGAGCAGTAAGGCGGAAGGGAGGTTCCTTCCCCTTAGCAGAATAGGCCTGTACCACAGCCTGATGGATCCACTTGCTGATAGTGGACTTAGCCGGAGCCAGACCCTTCTTAGGTCCAGACGGGAGCACAAAAAGAGTATCAGTCTTCCTGAAGGATTCAGTAGTCACCAAATAGAACTTCAGAGTCCTGACCACATCCAGAGAGTGCAAAACCTGCTCCTTAGGGTTACTAGGATTAGGGCATAGAGAAGGCAAAACAATGTCTTGATTAAGATGAAAAGCAGACACAACCTTAGGCAGAAAATATGGCTTAAAACGAAACACCACCTTGTCCTGGTGTCTTTCAAAGTAAGGGGGTTTGATGGGAAGCGCCGCCAACTCAGAAACAAGCCTAACAGAAGTGATAGCCACCAAAAAGACTACCTCAAAATTGAGTCAAAATGGACAAAGGGGCCTCATGCAAAGGCTCAAAGGGAGACCCCTGCAAGGCAGATAAGACCAAGTTTAAATCCCAGACTGGTAACATAGGCTTACGTGGAGGACGCATGTGAGCAACCCCTTGGAAGGTCTTAACCAGATGATGGTGAGCAAAGGATCTTTGGAAGAAAATGGCCAAAGCAGAAACATGACCTTTAACCCTTCCAGTGCCAGCTACGTAAGTCTCACGTAGCTGCCTCTACTCCACTTAAGTGCCAGCTATGTGATACTCAAACCCCCACAGTAAAACAAATATAAAAGTAAAATACTCACCTGACCCCTCGTTGGATCCGGCCAGGTCTCCTCTTTAATTTGGTGCCATCTGATCCCCCGTGGGGGCTCGGATAACTCTGAACTAGTCCATGAGACCCCTTATACCAGTTCACAAGGCAGTGGGATGGCAAGTCACCTGCAGCTAGCGGGTGACTTGCCATTAACCCCCAGCACCCCATTACCTGCCTCCCCAAAGCCCAGGGGGGGGGCAGAAGAGCCCGTGGCCACGGGCTATGCGGACTTGTAGCCTGCAGGACCAGGGGCCACAAAAGCTGGCCCCTGCGCCCTGTTCCTACAAGCCCTGCATAGCTGGTCCCGGGCTGGTTACTTCGGGTAAGAGGAACCCCATATAATTTTTTGGGGGAATTTTAATGACATGACATGACTCTATGTCATTTTTTTTCTCGATTTAACCCTTTGTAGTGTGGATGGTAGTTGTATTTTATTTGTAAATGTTATAAAGTACTTGTTTCAGTTTGGGGGGGTCTCCTGGGCAGGAACGGGGGGCTACTGATAAATATGTGGTACCGTTCTACTCGGTAGAAATGGGACTTTCACATACAATATGGTTTTTTAAAATAAAGGAGACAATTTTCTAAAACATTTTTTTATTTATTTATTTATTTTTTACTTAATAATAATATTGTAAAAAACAGAATTAAATTTACAAACAAGACATTTTATGTTAAAGTGGACCAACACCCAGGGGGGATCGGCCCGGAAATCTATAAGATTCCCGGACCGATCAGATCCCTCCCCGCGGGGCATCCGAAATCGGGATGTCCCGCGGGGAGGAACCCCCCAGGAGGCCCACAAACCTTACCTCAGCCCCGTTCCATCGGCGCATGCGCGAGCCGCGTCTCGCGCTTCCCTCTAGCAGGGCGCGCACCCGCGCCAGCCGTTTGTGAATGGCCGGTGCAGGCGTGCTCCCTGTTAGAAGGAAGCGCAAGACGCGGCCTCCAGCGCTCAGAGCCAGCTGAGCTGGTATGCGCGTCCAGGCGCATACCACAGCGGCTCTGAGCGCTGTGATTGGCTGGCGCAGTCACGTGGGAGCGGGGAGAGGTGAGTTTTTTGGGGCTTTCCGGGGGGTTTCAGACAGCGGGGCACCCCCGATCGGGGTGCCCCACCGAAGTGGACCAAAACCCAGGATAGTCAAAATCCTGGGTGTTGGTCCACTTTAAAGCCTAAACTCTGCTGCAAAATATATATATATATATATATATATATATAATTTTCCTGAAAAAATTACGTGCGCAAAAATGGCGCAATAAAGGCACACAATGGGGAAAAATGACCTGTCAACAGAGGATGACAAAATCTCAAGTAGGCTGGCAATGAAAAAGGTTAAAAGTAGCTATGCATGTTGGGTATTGTTCTGTTTGGGGGACCTTGCGCTTTCAGACTTAGCTTTTTTTTTTCTTGTTTGCATATTTATATTTTAGGAAAAGGTGTTTTTTATTCAGCTTTTATATAAATTTTTTTAGGGAAACCCTGCACAACCAAAGAATTCTTTGAGGGATTAATTCCAGAAAGATGAGCCCGCTACAACAAGCTGGGTACGCTTAGAAAGCTAAACATGTGTACTTTCAGGAAATGTATGGTTTATGGGGGATATTCCAAATGTAAAGGGTTGTATTGGTTGAAAAATCGCAAGGTGCGCACTTTGTCTGCAGAGCTGAAATTTTCAAGTAAAATTGCCGTTACGCACATGCTTTACTTTGGGGTGTTTGGCAACTCTATGCATGTTGGGTATCATTCTGTTCGAGGGACCTTGCTTTTTCAGATTAAGCTTGTTTTTTCTAGTTTGTATATAGTTTTTTTAGGAAAATGTGGCTTTATCTGCTTTTTTATCCTTTTTTTAGGGAAACTCTTTGCAACCAAAGATTACATTGAGGGATTACTTCCAGAAAACTGTGGCCACATCAACAAGCCTGGTACGCCTAGAAAGCTAGAGGTGTGTACTTCCAGAGAATATATAGTTTGTTGGGGGTATTTCAAATGTAAAGGGTTGTTTTTCTGGAAAAACTGCAAGGTGCGCATAGCGCATATCGCAGTTGTATTTTATCTGAAAATCCCCTAAAGCTCTGTTTCAGTTTGGGGGAGTCTCCTGGGCAGGAAAGGGTGTATACCTATACATATGTGGTACTGCTGTAACCGGGAGAAATTGGGATTTCACACGCAATAAGATTTTTTTTACAAACTTACATTTTTTATTACAAAAAAACACTACAATTTGTAAAAAAAATATTTTTTTTCCCATATTTCACCCAAAAAAATTGAGAATACACCTAAAAAATTAGAAACAAGACATTTCATGTTAAAGCCCAGACTATGCTGAAAAAAACAATATATAATTTTCCTGGGAAATCCCTTCAAAAATCACATTTGAACATGGGGAGCGCAAAATAGTGCAAAATGGTCTGGCAACAAAGGGTGACAAAAACTCCAGGTAGGCTGGCAGTTAAAGGGTTAAGGGTACTAAGTTGAAGACCCAAATCCAAACCATGTTGCAGGAATTCCAGAATCCTAGGGATAAAAAACACCCGACAAGGAAGCGACTTAGACTCACACCAGTCAATGTAAGCATGCCAGACCCTATAGTAGATGGATGATGAGGAATTCTTCCTAGCCCGAATCATGGTATCAACAACAGAGGCAGGCAGCCTCTTTTCCATCAAGATGGAGGTTTCAGCAGCCAGGCCGTTGTAAATTGGGATGGTGTAGCTGCCCCTGAGTGAGCAGGTCTGGATCCTTGGGCAGAGCATACTGATCTACTGCCAACTGCGCAACATCTGCGAACCACACCGTTCTTGGCCAAAAGGGGGCCACCAGAATGGTTGGCACCCCTTCCTGAGCAATCTTGCGCAGCACCTTGCCCAGCAGAGGAACACATAGAGAAGCTGAAAGCTCTTCCAAGACATTGCTAGTGCATCCATGGCCAAGGCCAGAGGGTCCTGGGACAGAGAGACAAAGACTGGAAGCTTGTGATTGTGACGGGACGCGAACAGATCCACATCTGGCTGATCCCAGCGGTGGCACAGAGAGCGAAACACCCTGCTTCTGAGGGACCATTCTCCCAGACGAGAGGTCCCCCTGCTGAGGAAGTCTGTCTCCAGATTCTCCACCCCCGGGATGTTCACAGCTGAAATGCAGGGAACATTCTCCTCCGCCCAAGACAGTATCAGGGACACTTCCTTGAGGGCCCTCTTGCTCCAGGTCCCTTCCTGATGATTGATGTAGGCAATCGCCGTCTGGTTGTCCGAGCGGACCTGAACCGCCCGACCCTGAAGGTGTGGAGTCAATTGGGTAAGAACCAACCTTATCGCCCTCAATTCCAGAATGTTGATAGGGGTGTGGGCCTCCTGAGGGCCCCACTGACCCTGAAATTTCAGGGATTTCCAGAAGCCCCCCCAACCTGTCAGACTGGCATCTGTGGTGACTGTCTCCCAGCACGGGGCCAGAAAGAATCTGCCCACCAACAGGTTTCTTGAGTCCAGCCACCACGAGAGAGACCGTCTGGCCACAGGGGACAGAACCAACACCTGATCCAGGGACCGAGGGTCCCGATCCCAAACTGACAAGAGGTGAAGTTGAAGAGGTCTCATGTGAAACTGAGCGTATGGAACCGCCTCGAAGTAGGACACCATCAGGCCCACCAGCTGCATCCCCTGAGATCGCAGCAGAGCCAGTACGCCCGCCAGCACCTTGGTGAATACCCTGGGAGCCGAGGTGATACCGAAAGGCTAGGCCACAAATTGATAGTGCTGATCCTCCAGAGCGAACCTGAGGAATCTCTGATGACCTTGAAAGATTGGTACATGAACGTAAGCATCCTTGATGTCTACAGAGGTCATGAAGTTCCCTGGGCGTAGTGAATTGACAGCTGAGCGCAGAGTCTCCATGCGAAAGTGTTTGAATCTGATAAATCTGAGGCACTTTAAATCCAGGCAACCTACCGCCCCTGGCAAACAAATCCAAGCGTTCACCAAAGAGGCGCAGGCCGTTGAAAGGGAAACCAGTGAGAGCCTTCTTAGCAGCATTATCAGCTACCCACTGACGTAGCCAGACAGAGCGCCGTATAGCCACCAACAGGGCAGAAGTCCTACCACACATTCTGATGGCATCATCCATGGCAGACAGAACATATGCAACAAATTCATAGCAAAGCAGGAGAGATCTATACTCTTCTCCTCCCGCGTCGTCAGAGGCCCCCTCTAGGAGACTCTTAAGCAAACCCTTAATAGCAATAGCTGTAATGGCAGAGGCACAAACCAGGCGTAGCGCGGTCCCCACACAGGCGAAAGCATGGCAAGCCAGTTGGTCCATGCGCCGGTCCTCACCATCCCTCAGGGTAGTAGTGTCAGGAGAATGCATGACAGATGTATTGGACAGCTCCAGAATGGGCGCGTCCACCTCGGGAGGACAAGACCAACGCTAAATCACATCAGCAGGAAAGGGATACCTCTTGTCCCAACTCTTGGGCACCCCTGGCAGCTTGCTAAGCCACTCCCATTCTTTGAGCACCAGATTATTAAAGTGAGACTGCTCAGGGAATTCCAAACGTGGTTTAACCGTATGAAAAAGCTCACCCTGCTGCTGCGGAGCCACGGCAGGAGGGGAGATACAGAGCACTTCAAAAATATGAGCCAAAAGCCTGTCAGTGTCATACCATAAACCACCATAAACCTTAGGCTGTTCTTAAGATGATTCTGAATCAGAGAACAATGCCCCCTCCTCCAGGGGGGAATAACCAGTAGGGTAAAAAATTTCCTCAGCTTCCATAGGAAAAAGGGAAACGGCAGGAGATAAATGCCACTTCTTAGCAGAAGCCTTATGCGAGGCAGACCCAGCAATATGTTTTTGAATGCTGGCCCCCCGTGCAGCCAAATCAGGCTGAGACTCCCTGCTAGTATACTCATCGCAGGGGGTAAGATGTAAGCGTGGGGGGTAGGCGAAGCCCGAGGGGGCGCAGGCCCAGTAACAGGTAACCCAGACTGCAGTGCAAGTACCTGCTGGGCGCAGGATACACATACCCTGACATCATCACCGATTGGGGATACCCCACATGCAACACATAGCCGGGCTTGTCTCGAAGGAACCCCAGGCCCATTTTCCCCAGAAGCCTCCATATGGTGATTTGAATGGCACAGTAGGCCAGTAAGGGTTAATGCTAAGTAGCTACCCGGGATGCCCCAATAAACCTCTAGAGAAGTGGGAGATAATGAGGGGGGAAGGCCGGGAGAAACCACAGGACCGAAGCTTTAACCCGCCTGAAAGACATAATCAAATATTCCCATGAGAATAAGGCATAAGAAAAAACCAGACAAAGATCACCCCACCGGGGATACTTACAGACCGCAAGGAACCAGCAGCTCCTCAGCACCATAGTGCTTCAATAGCCTACCTTCACCCGAACCTTATCAGCCGAGGCTGGGAGGCAGTAAATGGGACGGAACGGGTGGGAATAGTCCTGCAGGGCCGCAGGCAATAAGTCCCGCTCACCTGCACCACAAGAGAGCTATCTTCTATCTTCCCAGCGCAGACTGCAGAAAGAAACTGGGGAATTTGTGGGAGGTCCCTGACTTATATAGGTCCGGGAGGAGCCACAAGCTGTTTTCTGCAGTCCAGCGCCATCTTGTGGATGTATTACCCAGGAGTAAAGAATATAACAGGACGTGCTGTATACTTAGAATACAAAATACTGGGCAAGTGGCAACCCTACTTGGGAGTTGAATCCATTGACCTACTTGTAAATTTAAATAGCAGCAAATTTTGCAAATTGCATCCAGCAGATGATTATTTTCTCAGTTGATAATTGAAGTGACTATGCAGGACGTGCTGTATACTTAGAATACAAAATACTGGGCAAGTGGCAACCCTACTTGGGAGTTGAATCCATTGACCTACTTGTGAATTTAAATAGCAGCAAATTTTGCAAATTGCATCCACTAGATGATTATTTTCTCAGTTGATAATTGAAGTGACTATGCACCAATTTATATCTGAAATGTCTAGCCCTTCCAAAAGTTATCATTGGCAGAAATCTTTTGAGGTATTCATCATTCTGAAGGGTAAACCAATTCCTGTTATAAATCTCACATATCCGCCTATTTTATTAGTGTATGTTAAAATGACTAAAGGGCCCTTGCCTTCCCTTTTGACCCTGGAGTTATATAACATGTCCCTTCTGTCATGATTTTTCACCTTGATGGTTTGTGTATAATCTCATTTAGTAAGCCTGTCCCTTAACAGTTCTTCAAGCATGAAGCAGTTCATAATTGGACTTGTGTATTTTCCTAGTAGAAATGCCTGAATTTGTTTACAATCCCCATTGTCCACTGCCTGTCACATGAATTAGTAACTTTCAGCCATAGGGGACATAGATATTTATATTGGGAACCTCTAAGACAGTATATTTTCTTATTGCAGAACTAAAAGGCCTGGCCAACACAGCACTGACTACTGGTTGTATAGTATATACAGTATATAATACACACATTCTATTATCAATATGGCTAGTCATTATGGCACTGATATAGGTAAATGGTCATTAAACATCATAAAAATAATAGCATTCACAGCAGGTTCCAGTTCAGTTTATACAAATTTAATTTTTTGATAGTATTTTAGCTTTCCCACTCAAAATATTGGATTACTGAACTGTATAAATGGTTATAAAAATATATTTAAGGCCCTTTCACATGGTGCGTGTCCACCCAACTGAACTAGTACACCACGTTGTCCTTCTGTTGTGACAGTTTTGTGGTAGTCTCCAATGAGACCTCCCACCAGGGACCAGCACCTGCAAATATTTGGCTGGCACCTATAAGATGCAATCTTTGGCATTATGGTAGAAGTATAATTATCATGGCAGGGGTAAAATATGTGCCTTGTTCATATAAGAAACAACCAATTACAGGTTATGGGTCTCAGACTATAAAGAGGTAAGTCCCCATGACTGACCAGACATTCAACAGTTAACATAGCTGACAACGTTGTAATTTCCAGGTGATGTAATACAATAGATTGGCTTTGTATACAACATTTGGAAAACAAATGTACATGTGTAGTATTAGATGTTGTGACAGTTTTGTGGTAGTCTCCAATGAGACCTCCCACCAGGGACCAGCACTTGCAAATATTTGGCTAGCACCTATAAGATGCAATCTTTGGCATTATGGTAGAAGTATAATTATCATGGCAGGGGTAAAATATGTGCCTTGTTCATATCAGAAACAACCAATTACAGGTCATGGGTCTCAGACTATAAAGAGGTGAGTCCCCATGACTGACCAGACTTTCAACAGTTAACATAGCTGACAACGTTGTAATTTCCAGGTGATGTAATACAATAGATTGGCTTTGTATACAACATTTGGAAAACAAATGTACATGTGTAGTATTAGATGAGGATTACTATTGAAAACTCCATCTGTATGTGCATAAAACCAGAACATTTTGCATGCTTCAGCTGAAAAAGAACCAATTTCTCCAAACGCAGCACAATAATAAATTAATACACGCAAATACATTTATTGCCTTATTCTTCTTGCTTACGGCTCAGTCGGCAACCCTTTTTTTGTGTGTTTGTCAGCTTCACAAGTGATTGATGACCTGCTCACCAATCTACAATGCTCTTTCCATCTTCGTGTCTAACATTTAAACTCAGAGCTACTTTGTGTCTTGTTCAGACAATGGTGAGCTGCTATAGAGTAAGGTCACGCTGGTGACGTTAAAGAGACCTCCTGATCACTGAGCCAGATAATTGCATTGTAAGGCATTTTCTTACTTCAGCTTGACATGTTTGCAGTCTGAGTGGCAAAGCTTTATTAGCAAGTGCATTCAGATATTCCTCTGATCATGTACATTTTAAAGCTAACATGTATGCTGTCTAAAAAGATAATTGACTACATGCTAGGGTTTATTTTCTTGTCACAATATTTTTATTGTAAATAAAAATTCACAATACACAAAAAAATGGTTCTTCACAAAAAAATACAACATTTTCCATTAACATACAAATAATAGTAATAAAATACATTGGTAAAATATATGTGCAGTATCGAGTTTAGATTAAGTGGTTAAAGTGTACCAAAACCCAGGATTTTGACTATCCTGGGTTTTAGTCCTTTCCCCCGAGTGCGGCCAGGCATTTGTAAATGGCTGGCACGGGCACATGCCATTAGACCAGGAAAGAGGTAAGTGAATGGGGCGACCTGGGGGTTTCACACATTTGGGATGCCCCCCGGGGGGGGGGATCGATTGGGCCAGGAAGATTGGCGTGGGTTTTGGTCCACTTTAAGGGTAACAAAAAATAAGTCTACCAAATGGTGGAGGCAGTATGACGTAAAACACACATTTCAAACTCCGCACTGCCCTCCCTTTTCACGCTGTTATCTATGAGTGACAGGGTTGGGACGGTTGTGGATGTTACCTTTAAACCAGGCACCCGAGTCCCGAGAGGCTGGTTAAAGGCCTATCTGGTGGACCAGATTGCGGGATGGGGATTTGATATAAATCCCTGCCCCTAAGATGATGTAGTAGGTGGTAGGCATATGCAGGCAAATGCAGCTGCCAACTCAGCCCACCAGTGTCTGTGAAAAGCGACCAGGTGAGGTAAAGGAACGCATTAAAGACCAACCACGTATTCGGTTTGTCCTGGGTTCTATAATACTTCAGGGCTGGCCGAATAAAGTGGATCAAAGTGGCCCTGTCGTCTATAAGACTCCAGAGACGCCTGATCCTCACTACCCCCCCCAGATTGCCAGTAAAACATACCTGACTGCCAATCCCACCATTAGCTGTGTGTGTGCGTGCACCAAGCATTTGTGAATGGCAACAAGTGGGGGATGTAGCCAGTAGTGCACTTGGTTCACTTCGTCCCTTAGCGCCAAGAGCTCTCATTGGCTAATAGTAAGAAAAGCCAAATGGAGCCAAGCACCCCCATCTCTGCCCTGCTCCATGCGGCCTAAAAGGCAATGATGAGGATATCAAGGCCTTGGCAATAACTTGGTTTAGTTGATGTACATATCTGAAGCATAAATCAGAACTGATGTGTAGTCAGCTTCTAAAAAATTCCAGGCCCGGCAGTTAGCCTACCCGCAGGGCATCCTGCACTGGATGACCAGCTGTGTGAAACCCCCCAGGGGTGCCAGTGATCTTACCTGATCCAGATGGGTCCCACAACGTGATTCCTCTGGCGGCTGCATCCCCAGCTCCCCTGCGGTGTCACGGCGGCACTTTTAGAGAGCCAATTGGCACTCTCAAAAGTGCCGTGGGGCATGGCTTCGGTGGGCCAACAGCAGCGCCTGGCTGCTCGGGCGGGGGGGCCCCAGCAGATGAGCGGTGGACCCATTTTTGGGTTTCCATAAATTGACAAGCTCACTACATAAAACAGCAAGCTCCCTAAAATAAATTCAAAACAGTTGCTATGTGATCAGCTCACCCCTTGCATCCTTCTCAGCCCGGACAATGAAACCTCTTGAAACGTTTCCCAGGTAAATAAAGTATTCTGTCCAGCTCAAGATGCTGAAGATGTATGCTAACACATGGTTAATTTCACGTATGGATTTATAACATTTTAAATTGATTGAGTAAAAGCTACGTTTTAATTTCCCATGAGCTGGACAGAATACTTTATTTCCCTAAAATAAATTGGTGGGCTTGCTATATTTAACCCAAAGTAAATTTTACATTCTTTTTTTGTATTAGTCTAGTTCTAATCTAGTTCTCGGTTAATATTAGTCAATGTAGACCTTGTTTTATTTACCGAATGGGAGTCGGCAGCTCCTGGTAAGTATCTCTTTATTTACTAGCTGCAGTGCATGTCCCGACTATGGGACTCATATACAGAGTGCCTTGTAGGGGCAGTGTAGCTTCAGCATGTCTGTAAATCTATACCTCTGTTTTTCTATCAGTTAAACAATTAGTTTGCTTTATATTTACCGTAATCAGGACTAATGAGAGGTTCTACCATGTTCCTCCCACACCAGCTACCGGTTTCCCAAAGCAACTGGCCACTTTTTTCATTAATATTAAGATCAAAATACAACAAAAAGACAAACAGAGATAATTTTACATGGTTCTGCCTACTTGCTAAGAATTATGGTTGATCCTGTTATTATCTGTCTGCATTTCTATGTAAAAACTTTATGTTTTAGGAAAGCTCAGTTTACCCTTGAGGTCTTCAGTTTCTTTTAGCCCACTATATTAAGAATATTACTGGATGTTTACCTAAGGGGGCTTGCTCCTCTGATTTGGCATTCCCAAGGCTTAACCTGAATACAACCACCAACCTTCGGCCTTGTGCCGATGAGGACATAAAGCCCAAAACAAGATTCCACCAGTGGGACTGGATGGTTGTGTAAACATTAAATGCTATATAAAAGGGGTAAAGAAGGGTGTTGGGTGTTTGTTTAGTTTTAGCCTCTCTCCGTTTCTTCCACAATGTACCATAAATGCATATGGCAGTTTAAAGGAGACCAAAAGCCACTGCCACTTCTAAACCGGGTAAAACCCTTTTCTGAGGCATCCCAAATTAGGATTCCACACCAGATTCTTATTATATAACTTACTATATAACTACCATGGGAATCCATCTCACAATTAATATGCAGCATCCCCAGCGATACTTCATTCAGAGCGCAAACCCCCAAAGTTATATAAATGGCTGAAGGCAGTTACATGCAGCACAGGTTAGCAAGCAGCGGGAGGAACCCGGCAATCTGTGCAATCAGAATAAATTGTTGTACATTAATAAATTTTACGTTTTTAGTCACTTATCTTTTATTCTTTCCCCCACTGGGATGCAACTCTGTTCAGGACTCGAGGATACGCCGCCGTTGACAAACAAGATATTTCATGTTAAAGCCTAAACTATGCTGCAAAAAAGAAAATATATAATTTTCCTGGAAATTCCTGCAAAATTCACGGTTAAACATAGCGCTAAGTGGTGAAAAATGACATCTCAAGTAGGCTGGCAATTAAAAGGGTTAAAGTAGCTATACGTGTTGGGTATTGTACTGTTAGGGGGACCTTGCGCCTTCAGATTTAGCTTGTTTTTTCTTGTTTGCGTATTGATATTTTAGGAAAAGGTGTTTTTATTCAGCTTTTTTTATAAATTTTTTAGGGAAACCCTGTTCAACCTAAGAATTCTTTGAGGGATTACTTCCAGAAAGATGGGCCCACTACAACAAGCTGGGTATGCCTAGAAAGCTTAATGTATGTACTTTCTGGCAATTTATGGTTTGTGGGGGGTATTCCAAATGTAAAGGGTTATTTTGGTAGAAAAAGTGCAAGGTGCGCATGCTTTACTTTGGGGTGTTTGGCAACTTTTCCCTTGACAGACCTATGCATGTTGGGTATTGTTCTGTTGGGGGGTGCTGTTTTTCAGATTTACCTTGTTTTGTCTTGTTTGTGCAACCAAAGAATTACATGAGGGATTGCTTCCAGAAAACTGCGCCCATGTCAACAAGCCTGGTACACCTAGAAAGCTTAAGGTGTGTACTTCCAGAGAATATATAGTTTGTGGGGGATATTTCAAATGTAAAGGGTTGTTTTTCTTGAAAAACTGCAAGGTGTGCATAGCGCATAGCACAGTTGTATTTTATCAAAAAATCTCCTGAAGCGCTGTTTCGGTTTGGGGGGGATCTTCTGGGCAGAAAAGGGTGTCTACCAATACACATGTGGTACCACTGTAACCAGCAGAAATGGAGATTTCACACGCAATAAGATTTTATTGACAAACTTACATTTTTTATTACAAAAAACACTACACATTGTAACAAATAGATCTTTTTGCATTTATTTTTAAATTAAATTTATTTTTTAAATAACATTTTTGCACATATTTCACCCAAAAATATTGAGAATACACTTAAATAATGACAAACAAGACATTTCATGTTAAAGCCTGGCCTGCTTAAAAAAACAATATATAATTTTCCTTGGAAATCTATGGAAATCCCTTAAAAAATCACAGTTGTGAACATGTGGAGCGCAAAATAGTGCAAAATCGTCTGGCAACAAAGGGTGACAAAAACTACAGGTAGGCTGGCAGCGAAAGGGTTAAGGCTCTGCTTACACCTTTGCGCTTTTTATGCATTGTTGTGCTGCGTCAAAGCAATTAAAACACAGAGGAAACATTGTACATTATTCTAGATGGGATAGTTCACACATTTGCGCTGTGTTGCGCAATGCATTAAAAAACATTGTAGACACCTTTTTCAGCGCAACATTGTAACAGCGCAGGTCAATAGAAGTCTATGGCAAAACAGATGCAATGCACAACCATGCACATATAGTGCAATGATGATGCAATGCACAACCATGCACATATAGTGTACCTGCTTTGTGCCTGCATTGACCTTGCCATTTAGTTATTATGCAAAAAAAAAGGTTTTCTTTTTAAAAAAATGCAATGCAGACACAACACAAAAACCTTTCTAACACATCAACAGCGCGGTGTTTGTCTTGATACAATGCCCCTCTGGCATTGTTATGAAGCGCTTGCTATTAAAGTGGACCAAAACCCAGCGTGATCTATAATCTATAAGATTCCCGGGTCAATCGATTCCCTCCCCCTGGGGCATCCAAAATAGGGATGCCCCGCTGTGTGAAACCCCCCAGGTTGCCCCATACACTTACCTTCTTTCCCGATCCGACGGCGCATGTGCAAGCCCCGTGAATGGCCGGTACGGGCACGCTCCCTGTTAGAGGGAAGCGGTGGATGCATCCGTCAGCGCTCTCGGAGCCGTTGGCCTTAGACGAAGGCTTAGACGACGTGACGTCAGCAGCTCTGAGCGCGCTGATTGGATAGGAACGGGAAGAGGTGAGTTGCGCTCCGTGATCTGGGGGGTTTCAGACAGTGGGGCATCCCCGATCAGGGTGCCCTGGGGGCAAGGACCAAAACCCAGGATGGTAAAAAACCTGTGTTTTGGTCAACTTTACCAAATTCCGTAAATAAGTCACACCCCTAAACTACCTACAAACTTAAGTTGTCCATTTCTGAGGCCCCATGAAAATTATTTGAGCATTGCAACATGGAAATCCTGGTTGACTTCCATTACAATGTATGCATAGGAATACTCAGCTAATGAATGTTACATTGCATAGGGCATAAATAATTAAATCAGGACCTACTTTTAGAGGGACAAGGGTCATTGCTCCAAAACATTGAATAAAGGATATATAATCTCTTCAGTGCATGTTACCTTCAGCCATAATGTATCTTGAAGAAATAACTGTGGTACCCCGAGCCTACCTTCCAGGGGGTCATGTACTGCGGGCTTAAAGTGGAAAAAAAGGGATTTTGACTTTCTCCAGTTTTGTTCCTTGCACTGGAGTATTCTTATTTGGAATGCCCCACTGTGTGAAACCCCCAAGATCGACCTTACATACTCTCCTTTCCCTGGTCCTACAAAGCATGCACGGGCCCTCGTCCAATCAAAGCTGTTTGCCGTGCATAATAAATATTTGGCCAACGGCTCTGTTTATGCCAATTGGGACTGAAAGTGGCATCCCTAGCAGTGGGTGCGGTCCCGTACTCAGCCTATCTGAATGAAAGATGCTGGGGATGCTCCACACGGCACCAAGGGAGCCGCAGGAAGAGGTGAGTTTTGTGGTGCCCCGAGAGGTTTCACAACGTCCAGGTCCAGCCATATTGGGCATTCTTCCATTTTAACAGCATTTAAAAATCCTACAGTGCCACAGGCTGGCTGGGTTACTGATGAATGTCAAAGATGGCTATCCTATGAAAAATAGGTTTTATCGTCTTGGTCTTTAGCCCTTTCGCTGCCAGCCTACCTGGAAATTTTGTCACCCTTTGTTGCCAGACCACTTTGCACTATTTTGCAGTCCACATGTTCAACTGTGATTTTTGAAGGGATTTCCAGGAAATTACATAGTTTTTTTAGCAATGTTTGGGCTTTAACATCAATATCTCTGGGTGAAATATGTGCAAAAAATTTTTAAAAATCAATTTCTTACAATTTGCAGTGTTTTTTTGTAATAAAAAATGCTGATTTGTCAATAAAATCTTATAAAAGCATGTGAAATCCCCATTTCTGGTTACAGCAGTACCATATATGTGTAGGTAGACACCCTTTCCTGTCCAGGAGACTCACCCAAACTAAAACAGCGCTTCAGGAGAAGTTTTCAAGATTTCTAGGCGTACCAGGCTTGTTGACGTGGGTGCAGTTTTCTGGAAGCAATACCTCATTTAATTATTTGGTTGCACAGGGTTTCCCCACAGGTTGAGCACATGTGCTGTAAAAGCTACATGGCCAGATGACTCTAAACAAGGCTTAAATCTGTTGCATTGTTTACAGGATCAGAGCTTTATATAGACATCACCATTCATAGAAATTAGGCATACTAACCACATATGTCTGGAAAAATAAAAACACATGACTAGCTCTCTCAAACCAAATATTAAGCAGAAAGTGCCTTTGCTGCCCTCATCTGGGGAAATGTGTATAGTGCAACAAAGCTATCTGATCTATTCAAATTGTTGGAGCTACTGCATCAATTATGCATTAACTAAATGAAATGATTAGTGGACATGTAATCCTAATCTGATATCTGTGAACCACCTTCATTCACGCTTCAAAGTAAACTAATAAATATATGATACCTGTTAGTTGAGGGGTTTTGATTTTCTTTGCCTCAAATGCAGGCAAGCTTTCGAGGATTCCTTTGATTCCTTTCAGTTTCCTTTATGGCCTGAATTAAGCCTGGATGTCTTGGGGACAGAGGGCCAGTTCAAACTAAGGCCCCAAACATCACATAAAGAGTATAGAGGGGCCCAGTCTCTATACAGCCTATATTGTGTCTGGGCCCCACATAACAAATAATGTGATGGTTGGGCCCCCAGCTCCTCGAATTTTTGTTTCCTATATGGTCTGTCTGGATTTTGAGGTAAGCCTGGTTGCCTCAGGGCCAGAGGCTCAGTATATTCACATTGGATATGGGGGGCAGACATTGTTACTGTATGGGGCCAAGATAGCAAAGGAAATGTGGGGACAAAAAAAAAGAATGATGAATGAGTAAGAGGAAAAGGTAAAGAGACAGAAGCAGACAAAAGGGCAAAAAGAAGTCTAAAGCAGCAACTAGATAACAGGGTAAACAGGGTTAAAGTGCCCCCTCCACAGCACTAATACCGATTGGGGCAATTAAAATTAAAAAAAATGACTCACCTGTTCGGCACTGGGCATCCCTTCTGACAATATATGTCTCTGGCTGCTGCCATGGAAGCTGCTGCATCTACCCTGATTGACTGCTTAGTCATCCAACCTCTAACTGTCTAGTTAACAGTCAGCCACAGACAGGGCTGCAGCTCGAGAAGCAAATGTGCTGCTGTACAGATATGCTCCTAGTAGGGCATTGGGCGCCTGGTGCTGAGAAGGTGAATGTGATTTTTATTTTAAAGTGATATTTCACACAAAGGGCTACGTTTGGCACTGTTCTAAATTGTTTTCTGTTTTTAAAGTGGACCAAAACCCAGGATTTTGACTATCCTGGGTTTCGGTCCTTGCCCCCGCCACCCTGATCGGGGGTGCCCCGCTGTGTGAAACCCCCCAGTTCACCGAAACCAACTCACCTCATCCCGGTCCTACAGCCCATGAGCGGCCACTCGTCCAATCAGCGCACTCGGATCCGCTGACGTTGCGCCGTCTAAGCTATTGTCTAAGGCGAGCGGCTCCCAGCGCGCTGATGGACGCATCCCTCGCTACCCTCTAACAGGGATCGTGCCCACGTCGGCCATTCACAAATGCCTGGCGGGGGCGCATGCCCTGCTAGCGGGATAGCGGGGATGCAGCCGTGGCTCACGCATGTGGCATTGGACTAGAAAAGAAGGTAAATGTATGTGTGGGGGGTTTCACACAGCAGGGGGGGATTTGGTCAACTTCGGGTCAAACCTGGGTTTTGCACCACTTCCCCGGGGCACCCGGGGATTGGATCGATCGGGGGTGCCCCACTATGTGAAACCCCCCAGATCGCCCGATTCAACTCACCTCACCCCGCTCCTACAGTGCATGCGCGGCCGCTCGTCCAATAAGCGCGCTTTGAGCCACTGAGGTATGCGTGTCAAAGCGGGGTCAAACCTCAGCGACTCCAAGCACACTGCCGGCCACATCTCGTGCTTCCCTCTAACAGGGAGTGAGCCCGCGCCATTCGTAAATGACCGGCGCAGGCACGTGCCTTGCTAGAGAGAAGCGCGAGATGCGGCCCACGCATGCGCTGCTTGACCAGGATTCAGGTAAGGTTAGCGGGCATCCTGGGGGGTTTCACACAGCTGGGCATCCCGATTTTGGATGCCCCACAAGGAGGGATTGGATCGGCACAGGAATCTTATAGATTCCCGGGCCGATCCAGCTGGGTGTTGGTCCACTTTAAAGGGAAGAAAATACTGTATCTGGGCCTCCACCACACTTAATCCGGGCCCTGGTGGGAAGGCATGCCTGCATGTGTGTGTGGGGGCTTGCATATGTGTGTGTGGAGGGCTTGCATGTATGTGAGTGGGGGCTTGCCTGCATGTGTGTGTGTGGTGGCCTGCATGTATGTGTGTGGGGGTTTGCATGTATGTATGTGTGGGGGGCTTGCATGGATGTGTATGGGCGGCTTGCCTGCATGTGTGTGTGTGGGGGGGCTTGCCTGCATGTGTGTGTGTGGGGGTTTGCATGTATGTAAGTGTGGGGGGCTTGCATGTGTGTTCGGGGGCTTGCGTGGATGTGTATGGGTGGCTTGCCTGCATGTGTGTGTGTGGGGGGCTTGCCTGCCTGTATGTGTGTGTGTGTGGTGGCCTGCATGTATGTGTGTGGGGGTTTGCATGTATGTATGTGTGGGGGGCTTGCAGGTATATGTGGGGGGTGCTTGCATGTGTGTTCGCGGGCTTGCATGTATGTGTATGGGCGGCTTGCCTGCATATGTGTGTGTGTGGGGGGGCTTGCCTGCATGTGTGTGTGTGGGGGCTTGTATGTGTGTTTGTGTGGGGGGCTTGCCTGTGTCTGGAGAGGCTGGCCTAAGTCTGGGGGGATTGCCTATGTAATTCTTAGGTGGTGTTTCCCTTTAAGGGTGTGGCTGGGGGTATGGTTTTATTACAGAAATGTTTCCGCACATGTCCCTCTTTCCTACTTTCAAAAGAGGTTTGAGGTGCCCCTTTTCATCTTCTTTCCACTTTCCTTACATATTACAGTAATTCTAAATTCCCTCTTCCGCTTTGATTCTTCATAGCGGGAGAAGCCAATTTATATCTTTCTGTAAGGCTACTGCACTGACCTGGTAGTACGGCGCTGGGCCGCGGGTGAGGTAAAGGTTTTTTTTTTATATGATCCCATAGCTTGAACTGGAGAAGCTAAACTAGCTGGAGAAGCTAAATAGAATCCTAGTCACACTTGCAATAGGTGCACAGCATTGGTGCTGCACCCTCAGAAAGGGACAGGGTGCGAGGACGGGTGACACGGGTAGCCCTTTGAATAAGAAAATCGGGTGAATGGTGGAGTTTCTCATAGCGGGGGCATCCAAAATCGGGATGCCCCATGGGGGGGGGGGGTTGTCAAACTGGACCTAGTGTCTCTAGTGGACCAAAACCCAGAAATTTCACTGACCTGGGTTTTGGTCTGCTTTACACCATACAGTGCTGATTGGATGAGAGCAGCCACATGCACCTTGTGATCAGAAGAAAGGAGGATTTTTTTCAGTAATGGTTGAGGGGAGGGTGTCCCAGAGAAGAATCCTGAGTATGGGTCTTTTAGATTACAAGCTGGCGCTGGGGGTGATAGGTGCACTTTAAGGCCAGGCTACAAATAAGGCGTTTTGTCTAAAAATCGCTGTATACCTATAAACCGTTTTTACGCATGTGCAGTAACATGCGAGCGCTACACGCCCCTCCCTGTCGCTAATCATACACCTCTTGACTTGCCGTGTATGTAAACAGAACGAGGGACGATCTGCGCATGCGTAGGTAAATCACATTTGCGTCTTTAGAAGCCACTGTAAGGGGGGTGGGTAAATAGTACTCACGCATGCGCACTTCGGAATTTTGAGACTTTATTATAGTGATAATTTTACGCAATACGTTATTTTAAATTAATCATAGGCTTACTCTTAGTATGGGCAGTTTTAGCAGTAGTTTTTTTAGCAGTTTTGTTCGCGCGTTTAACTTTGACCTTTGAACTCTGTTGCCCCTGATTCTTTTGCCTGGAAACCCCGTAGTTCTCTCTCTTCCTCTCGGAGCCGAAGACCAGTAGCGTGCACATCGTTTCGTGTCTGTAATAGACTTAAAGTGAGTGGCGTGTGGGCTTCCCGGGTCACCCGTGCTCACACTTTGTCGGTGTCTGAGGGTGCAGCAACGGCCGACTTCCTGTCCCCCTGCCTCAAATGTTAATTTCATGTGTTCTCGGTCTCCCGCATGCTGTTTTCTAGGCTGCCGCCATTCTTCATCCTATGCTACATGCATCTGCTTGTGTAATGCTTATGCTCCTCCCATTGGGGGAGTATAAGTATTTTATGCTATAATATTGGAAACGCTTCAGCTTTCATTATTTGTAAACTTAAATAGGACCAAAAAACAGTCTATGATCCTTCAAGTCAGGTATAGTGCTCCCCCCCGGGCACCCTGATCGGAGGTGCCCCGCTGTGTGAAACTCCCCAGGTTGTGCGAACATCCCCGCTATCCCTTTAGCAGGGTGGGTACATGCCTGTATCAGGCATTTTTGAATAGCAGGTGCGGGCACACTCCCTGTTAAAGGGGGAGGGTACGCTCAGATTCATTCGTATTAGGCTAGCGCTCTAGGACCGGGAAGAGGTGATTTTGCTCAGGCGACCTGGGTGTTTCACAGCGGGATGCTCCAGGGCAAGGACCGAAACCCATGATAGTCAAAATCCACTATTAAAATTTGGTCCACTTTAAAATTGCTGCCACTGTTGTGTTTGTATGATGTTTGTCTGACAGAGTAAACTATCTGTCACAGCTTATCACAATTTGTCTCCTTCAAGCAGATCTTGGTGGCTTTTAAAATGGACCAAAATCTCTGATTTTCACTAACTTGGGTCCTTGCCCTAGGAGCGTCCTGATTTGGGATACCCCCTGTGCTCCCCCCCCCCCCCCCCTTTTAAAGTATACCCGAAAAGCTCACCTTTCCTTGGTCTGACGCAGCATACATGGACTTTCGTCCAATCGGGTCCTGATAACGCCCAGAGCCCAGCATAGGGGAGCATTTGCTCACCTTTTCCAGGGCTCCCACATTGCACTTGCCAGCCGTGTCCCCAGCACCTATTTAAGTTGGGGCACGCTGCCACTTCCAGCCATTCAGATAGGCTGGCAGGTATGCGCTCCTGACTGTGACTATCTGAATGGCCGGATGCAGGAGGGTGCCGGGGACATGGCTGGCGAGCGCAGTGTGGGAGCCCTGTAGAAAGTGAATGAATGTGGGCGATTTAAAATCTGGTTGCCCTGCTGTGCTGTCTTTACTGGTGGAAGCCAGGGACTTGGCTGGGTCGTGTCAGCCTGCATTTTTTGAAATCATCCAAAAGTGAATCTCAGAATTGACAGGTGGGCGAGGCCTCAGCTGTGGGAGGAAAAAAATATATATATATTTTAACTGGGCCACAGCTAAGCCAGCAACATTGCCCGGGGGATGAGGCTAAATTGGTTTGTGCCGCTTTAATAGTTGCCTCAAGGGAATCTGGGTAAAGATCTGGCAGAAACCAACATTACGAATTGAACTTAGTATGACGGGGGACAGGAAAGAGTATGTCCTGTTGTAGGATGTAAAGCAATTGCATGGGTGCAGGTCTGGTTCTTTTCCTCCATCAGATGGGGCAATGATGGGGAAAAGGTGAGTCTTCCTAATGCAGGACTCACTGATGGGGTGGATTAGGTTTAGTGTCCCTGTGAACTCTGGGACCCTCCCTTGCACAGAGGTGCCAGGGAGTGGAGGTCTGCTTTAACACCTGTAATATGTTGTCTCTCCCTATTTAGCATATTAGCTTACTTATTAGCTTTTTGCTTTGGGTTGGCTGTTTGTTTCCTATTAATCCTATACTCATGGTGATAAAAATGTACTTTATAGGGAAAAAAATCATGAGAATTTCACCAGCTAGGAAAACAATGAAAATCAATGGTACTTTTACTGCTACCAATAGTAGAGATTTTTTTGTAGTAAAAAGTACCATGGACTTCCTATATTTTCCTAGCTGGTGAAATTATCAGGCTTTTTCTCCATAAAGTGATTTTTTTTTTTTTTACTACCATGAGAATGGTTTTCAGCTCTTATTGAATCAAGGCCAGTCAATTTATTACTGTAAATTCTCACTAATTAGTTTGTGGTATGTACCTCTTACATGGACTTTCTTACAATTACAGAATGCGTTACGTGGCCGCTTACCTGCTTGCCACCCTTGGTGGTAACAGCAGCCCATCAGCAAAAGACATAAAGAAGATCCTGTCCAGCGTAGGGATTGATGCTGATGAGGAGCGCCTCTCAAAGGTAAACCTACTGCCAGCTAAACTTGTATACTGTATAGTTACAGTGATGCAGCATTCATTTGCGCTTTTTAAGCCAAGTATAACAAATCTTGGGCCTACATGTATATAGGTATGTGTGTAATCTGTTTATCACTTTTTATGGTGGTTCCCATTGCTTATTTGACTTAAAGCACATGTTCTCAACCTGTGGCCTCTGACCTGTTGTGGGGAAAGTGGGAGGAGTAAATAGAACTGGTGTGTAAAGGTAGTTAAATAGAAGCTTGGTAAGAATAATAGGTTGCAGGGGGAGTGATCCAGAAAAGGCCCATTGCCAAACAGAGGTAGCCGTGGTGGCTTGGAGGAACATGGTGACACTGATAGTGCAACAAAATCCCTGGGTGAAATATTTGGCATTATGTGGCACAGGTGGATAGTGGATATCCTGATATTGTAGAAAATCTTTGTTATGCTATTAAAAATATAAAAATGAAATTCTGAACCTCATCATTGTGGTCCGTGCTCTTCAGAAGTTTGCACACCTCTGACTTAAAAAGTGAACCAAAACCTCAATTTATACTATCCACTGTTTTGGTCCCTTTTCCCGATCCTACGGCACCGGCGCTTTCTCTGCTCCGTTCAGCCCTTTTGGTTAAGTATCGACTAAGGACACGAATAGAGCCTAATGAAGCCAAGCCAGAGTCCAGCAGGTGGCCTGTCTGTGCTGCCCATTCACAAATGCCTGGTGTGGTCACGCATCTGGCTAAAGGTATTGTGTAGTACGGTCGCGGTCCATGCAATGTGTGGTTGGATCAGGGATTAGATTTGGGGGGGGGGGTCCATACAGGGAGGCACGCCAAATCCAGAAAGTGTGAATCAGACGGCCCTGGAGCCTTAGGCTCCAGGAACGCCCAGGATGGTTTTTGTCCATTTTAATAAGTAAAGCTTACTTAAAGTATAATGTGCTCAGTGAGTATTCAAAAGAAACAAAGGGGGGTGGCAGCCGCTCAGACCATTTTATAACTAACCTGGGAGGTGCACGTTAGCAGGGCAATTAGTACACACAAGGAGCCACAGCACTCAACCCTGTCAGCTTGTAGGCCAGCCTATAATCTGTCTCTAAACTTGGTTAAAAACAGAGGACTCGGTCACACACATCTGCAGAAGTATGCTTAAGCTGCACCACTACGCCAAAGTGCCTCTGTGGGGTGCAGTCCTAACTCTAATCTCTGAGAGCCCATTTGGGACATACAGTGCAATAGATAAATTGGGAGCAGGCAGGCAGCTTAAGCATACTTCTGCAGATGTGTGTGACCGAGTCCTCTGTTTTTAAAGTGGACCAACACCGAGAGGTGATCGGCCCGGAAATCTATAAGATTCCCGGGCCGATCACCTCCCACCCCGCGGGACATCCCCCAAACACCTTACCTGATCTTCGGCGGCGGCCGGCCGCCGCCGCCTCCCTCGCGCCCCTGTAGGCGTGCTCGCGCCCGCGCCGGCCGTCTGCGAATGGCCGGCGGGGGCGCGCGCGCGCCGAAAGTGACGCGAGGGAGGCGGCGGCGGCTGCAGCCGCTTGGACGTTCCTGATCCCCGCCTGGACGTTGGCGGGGATTGGACCGTCCAGTCACGTGGGAGCGGGGACAGGTAAGATTTTGGGGCTTTCTGGGGGGTTTCACACAGCGGGGCACCCCCGATTGGGGTGCCCCACCGAAGTGGACCAAAACCCAGGATAGTCAAAATCCTGGGTGTTGGTCCACTTTAACCAAGTTTAGAGACAGATTATAGGCTGGCCTGCAAACTAACAGGGTTGAGTGCTGTGGCTCCTTTTAAGACTTGTGTGCTCAGTGAGTATTGGAGGGAGAATGTTTTATTGAATTACAGTCTACTTAACATCCAAGGCTCTGGGTCCCCTCTTTCTCATGACTTTAGATGCCCTGAGATATAATGTTAAATTAAAAGTAAAAGCGACTTGCTCCCTATGCACGTGACCGCACGTGACCACTGGTGACCTAACATGTTAGCTGGCGAGGTTGCCTGGCATCAAGCACATGCTTTCAGCTAACCAGACTGCTGATGATGGGGGTGGTGCCGGCGGAACGCTCTTCTCTGTAACTTAGTCGCCACAAAGCTTGTGAGTTTCTTTAATTTTACTGTTAAACTGCACTGGGTTACAGTTAGACAAAAGTCTGTTTTAAATGCAGCAGATTTCATTGTTGCCCTGAA
This sequence comes from Gastrophryne carolinensis, assembly GCA_027917425.1. Lineage (NCBI taxonomy): Eukaryota > Metazoa > Chordata > Amphibia > Anura > Microhylidae > Gastrophryne > Gastrophryne carolinensis. The sequence goes on from CM051236.1 coordinate 379,981,491, forward strand.
GTTTTTCTGTGCCTCCTGTTATGTATCTGGTCCACCTAATGACTTGACCTTCTTTGTGTTTTAAGGTTGTGGATGAACTCAGCGGAAAAAATCTTGATGACCTGGTCAATTCTGGTTAGTATGTTTGTAAAAGTGACAGATTTCATGCCAGTGTGTTTTCTCTTTATTGGAGCATTTTCCTATGATCGATTAGTCGACTCCAAATGATGTAACTGTCAACTTTGTCTTCTGCATTGTGGTCTTTGCCCAGCTGGCATGTGCATTTTGCCATGTTTTGTTTGTCATGGGAATCGGTGTTTAGACTGGCAAGCAGGCGTGGAGCTGCAACTATCTAAACATTTAGTACCTTTTGTTGCTATCAATCGCATTGCTTTTTATTTTCCAACCTCCCTGTTGCATTTCCTGCCTTCTGTGTTGTTCAGTAGTTTTAAATGTCTAGTTAGGGAGTCTACTGTAGAAGATCCCACAATGCTGGGAGGGCAAAGAGTGTACTCTTTCTGAAATGCAGTGAAACTACAGGAATCGGGAGTAAAGGAGTCTAAAAAGGCGGCGAATCTGGGGGTGTGCTGTTACTTTAAAGTGGACCAACACCCAGGATTTTGACTATCCTGGGTCTTGGTCCACTTCGGTGGGGCACCCCCGATCGGGGTGCCCCGCTGTGTGAACCCCCCCGATCACCCGAAAAACTCACCTCTCCCCGCTCCCAGCGCCGACGGACAAGCGATTTGACAGCCGCGGACAAGCGGCACCTCCGCCGCCACCTCCCGCGCGTCCCTCTTGGGGCGCGCGCACGTCTAGAGGGGCGCGAGGGAAGACAAGGTGAGGGGATTTGGGGTGTTTGGGGGGGTTTCACCCCGCGGGACATCCCGTTCTCGGATATCCCGCGGGGAGGGAGGTGATCGGCCCGGGAATCTTAGAGATTCCCGGGCCGATCACGGGAGGGTGATGGTCCACTTTAAAAGCAGAATTCCAGTTTCCCTGCCTTAATCCAGATCAGCCATGCCAGAGAGGTGTGATGCTCCCAGTCTTGCCTGCCAGTGGTCCAGCAGGTTAGATTGTGCTCCTGGGTGTGCTGACAGTCCCCATACTTCAGGGTTCTGGCTGGCAGATGGCATATGGTGAGGTACAAAGCTCGTACTCTGCACATGGCCATCTCGAGGCCAGCACCCAGAAGTGGAATGACTGACGTTCAGAACAGGGACCCAGGAGTGGCAGCAATACACAGTGCCGTGTGCCTCTCTGGCAAGGCTGATCTAAAAAGCATTGAAAAAAAATAATTTTAAAGCGGAACAAATATTTTGGGCTTCAACTGCTGCAGAATTCTATGTAATCTGACATTGATGCTATGATTTTTATTGGGAACAATTTTGCTGGAATTCAATGGTGAGAGATGTATTACATCTCAACTTGTGACCTCATCAGAGCTGACTGCATATGTCATAGCCAGCAATTGCTTGATGTCTTGTTTATTCCTTTAGGTCTCAGCAAGCTGTCTTCAGTACCATCCGGGGGCGCAGTGGCAGCTGCTTCTGCATCAGCTCCAGCTGCTGGCGGAGCTGCTCCAGCAGGTAAGAAAACTGTTTGCTCCATTAAAAACCACCAATTGCACACATTTGGTTCCTGTGTGGCTCTCGCCTGCGTTATGCAGTCCAAGCATATCAGTGACACCCACCATATGGGCAGAATCCTTTTTAAAGGCACATATTGATGTTTTATTTAATTCCGAAAGCATACGTGAATGAAAATGGTGACAAAATCTGTCTGAAACGTTGGGCAAGATGTGTAACTTATGCATTTTTCTTCCCTTTTATCAGCTGAAAAGAAAGAAGAAGAAAAGAAGGATGAATCTGAAGAGTCCGATGAAGACATGGGATTTGGTCTCTTTGATTAAATGCCTTCTTGTAATATAATAAAGTAACGTTCCATCAGAATTATTTATCCGCCATGTCTGTTTTACCTCATTTGCAACACAATGCTTTTACACTGGAACGCATATGCCTTCATATAAAACATGGAAGTTGTTTTGGGCAACCTCTCCAAGCCTAAGTAATATTTGCCAGTGTTTGTAAGGACAGAAGTAGCTTTTTAGTAACAAATGTGGAATATGCAGACACATAGTTTGAAATTAAAATGAGTTCCAGACTTAAATGTATCATTTTGAAGCCCAAAGGGTTACATTGAGGTTAAACCTCTTGTTTCTATTGTGCCCCAATAGCAGACCTATGACCAACAATGATGGGGCTTCCCTGCCCTTCTGGGCCCCAGTACGGTTGCATCCCCTCAATTTACGCCCTTGCATAGGATTATTGCAGGATTTGAAGATTGCACTGGACACCCTGCAGATGTTTTACTAGATTGTCAATTACAATCGCTGTCCAGGATGTTCTACTTCCTAAGTATGACCTAGAGGTGCCAGCACAAAGGGGTACTATATACTGAAAACAAGGTTCAGGACCCCAAGGTGGCTCCAACTCTCTGCCTATACATAATATGCTATGTTACTATCTTACTAAGGGTTTTACTCCTTAGGGACAGACAATCGTTTAGTTTGGGTCAGGAAGATTCTCAGCACCAGATGTGATTTCATGCATTCTTGAGATAGTTTGGCTTGATGGTGGCGGTCATAGAGGTGATCACACTGCAATGGGATTCCCCTGGTCCATTGCTTGCAGTAGGTCTACTTTAAGTGCTCTCTGAAACGTGGCTGTGCCCCTTGTAATACAAATGGCATGGTATTTGGTATATTGTGACTTTTCTGGATTTGATTTCACAGAAAAGTTGTTGCCTTAACTCCCTTGTAGACTTACACTTTAGAATGTTACTATCCACTGGAGGATTCATCAGTAATTCCAGATCAAATAAGAATCCTTATCTGAACTTGAGCAAATGTATCTCAAGCCTAAAGGCTTACCTCCCATCTGTCCCTCATTTGGAGGGACTGTCCCTCTTTTGAGTCCATGTCCCCCTGTCCATCATTGTGCTCTTGTATGCCTCTTTGAAGTGTAACATGCAGATCTGCAAAAATAAATTAATTTGCCCTTTTAAAGGGATTATATTTAAATTGTTACAACCCATCTCCTAACCATCCCGCAATGAGTGGGTGTGGTTTAATTTAACAATTGTCCCTCTTTCCCTCCCTGAAATTATGTCCTTTGTGCTGTGCTGAGCTTATCTAGTATTGCCCTCGCCCAGTCAATCTGCTCTCCAATGCTCCAAGCCTTTAAAAATGCCCTCAAAACCCACCTCTTCAGACAAGCATATAACCTGGCTTAAAGTGGACCAACACCCAGGATTTTGGCTATCCTGGGTTTTGGTCCACTTCGGTGGGGCACCCCGATCGGAGGTGCCCCGCTGTCAGAAAGCCCCAAAAAACTCACCTCTCCCACGTGACCGCGCCGTCCAATCACAGCGCTCAGAGCCGCTGTGGTATGCGCGTCCAAGGCCGCTTGGACGCGCATACCAGCTCAGCTGGCTCTGAGCGCTGGAGGCCGCGTCTCGCGCTTCCCTCTAACAGGGAACGCACCTGCACCAGCCATTCACAAACGGCCGGCGCGGGTGCGCGCCCTGCTAGAGGGAAGCGCGAGCCGATGGAACGGGGCTGAGGTAAGGTTTGTGGGCCTCCTGGGGGGTTCCTCCCCGCGGGACATCCCGATTTCGGATGCCCCGCGGGGAGGGATCTGATCGGTCCAGGAATCTTATAGATTTCCGGGCCGATCCCCCCTGGGTGTTGGTCCACTTTAAGAAAATCCTATAACCTTCACAGGGCACATACAAACTCAAGCTCTACCACTTGTGATCCCCCCCCCCCCCCTTATGACTTGCTGTAAGCTCCCGATGGCAGTGCTCTATTTCCTATTGTCTTCTGTTCCTGCGACATTGCTATGTAGCATCTAGTGCTATTGGTCCCTGTACAGTATGTTACCTTCAACCACCCTCTTCCTCTCTCCATCTATGTCAACGTAAGTCATGCCTATTAATAATCCATGAAACTTTCAATGGTGCATTTTTAGTTTGTGTTCTCCCTCTATACTTAATAGTGGGGCCCCATGGCCTTGTCTGCCGGCAGAACATTATCTGGTACCTGCAATTCTTCTCACAGAGAGCCCTCTTGGAGTCATATACAAGATTTAATTTGGCTTTTCCCCTCAGTTCCCCTATATCATGCTTATCTTCAATCTGCGTATTTGTAATTGGTGTCCCTTTAGTACATGTCCTCTTGCCACATTTCTTTTTTCGTCTCGTCCTTCCCCTTTTCTGTCCATTTGTTAGCATGTGAAGTGATGTTTTTTGAGTGTGGTGGCCCACTATCTTTTACCCGTTGCCTATAATGAGCCAAGCCATCTGTGATAAAGGAAAATAGATCTAGATGTAATTGTGCTCTACATAGTGCCAAACCTGTTTTGGATTGACATTTATGTATTGTTTGTATCTAGTACAGGATCAATCATGTCTAACATTACTTGCATACTTGCCTCCTGGCTGCTGTGTTGCTGGGCAACTGTGATGCCTCATGCGCAGCACCGTCGTCGCCAGACTCGTGCTGGCCACCCACTGTCATATGCTCAGCTGACTGGTGGTGGGGATGGGTGGGCTTGTCTGGGGCTGGTGGAACGCATGGGGCCAAGGTCTGTTACAGTGGATGAGCCTATGGGAGCACTGCCATCGCCAGACTCATGCTGGCCACCCACTGTCATATGCCCAGCTGATGGGTGGGCTTGTCTGGGGCTGGTGGGACGGATGGGGCCAGGGTCTTAGAGTGGATGAGCCTATGGGAGTAAGTTTCACTTGCTGGGATACGTAGCTGGCCAGTGATTGTCCAGGGCCTCGCATTACCTCCCTTGTGATGTTGGTTGCACAGAGCTGCATCCCCCACTCTGTGCACGCTCATGCTCACACTTTCAAGTGAATAGTTTAGGAGAAACACACCCGATTTTTCACTTTTCTGGGTGTTGTTCCTCTAAATGGGGTTATCCTGAATTGGGATGCCCCTGCTGTGTATGCCCCTAGGTCACTTGCCTTCCTGTTGCTTCCACGATGCATACTCGGGCGAGAACAAGCGCACTGATTGGCTGAGCAGCCCGTTCAACCAATCAGTGTGCTCGCTTTCACTCTGTTCCTGAGTGCACCTCCAACCAAATTCCCCCCCCCCCCCCCCACTCGCCTCCTAGATGTGTGCCCGCACCACCCATTCAGAAAGGCCAGGCACAGGTGCGCGCATGGCTAGAGGTGAGCCGATATGTGGCTGGGTGCAGAGACGCAGTGAGGGCTATGGGACAAGTTGAGTGAAACCGGGCTTCTGGGGGCTTTTACATAGCGGGGCATCCCAATTCAGTGCACCAAGGAGTGGAACTTGGATGGCCATGGAGTCTTCCGATGTCCCTCTTTAAGTTATGTCAGCCAAAAGGATATGATGTTCGACCACCAATCGCTTGATTGCGGTCGACATTTTAATGGATCAGTTATCGCTTGATTGCGTTCGCTTTAGTGATTATTTATTTGCAATTCATTACGTGAAAATGAGCCATGCCAGTCCTGGGTTTAAATAGAGCAAGAGACAGGCCTTTTTATCGCCCCATTATATATTTTTACATTGTTAGGTCACCCCTTATGCAACTTTTTTCTAAGCTAAGAAATCATAAACTGTAGTCCTATAAAAAAAGGGGCGGGGAAGTGAGCAGACAGACATTGTTTCCATCAATCGTAGTGCAATTTCAACACAGCCTCATAATTGTATAATAGAGCTAAAGGTCCATCTAGCAAAGTAAACACATTCCTGTTGTTTACAAAGGGTTTGTTAGAGACATAGCTCTCTATAGTGTTACACACTCATTTGGCAGAGGTTTTCTTTGAAATTGCTTTTATTACAACTGTTGAGTTAGATTAGAGGAAAACAACCTACAGTGAGCAGAGATCATTTGGAGCTTATCCGCCAAATGCACTCCGTAATGCCTGTCATAAGACTAACAGCAGCTACTTTAAATACGGATCTTAAATTAAGCACACTAGTTCCATAGATATTTCATATCCCAGCTGTCCATGAATCGCAGGGTCGACTTTGTTTGAAACCGGACACCAGGGCATCTAAGTGCACAGAACAGAAACAAAGTGTAAGCCCTGTGAGTTTCACATTCATGCAGTGTAAGTAAGACTATCAAGGCTCTTATGCAAGAAAATGGAAAAGCGAAAACAACCAGTTGGACAGCCTGTCAATCAAGTTTCATAACGAGAGGCCGGCAATTCCCCCTTTTAACTGTCTTTGTCTAATCTGGAGGATGCTTACTGTCCTTGCATAACAAGGAGGAGGCAAGTCATTGTTTTTGTCTGTTCTGGGATGACTGTTTTACAGAATGAAAAGCAGGAAATTCACTAAATGTCTTGGTCTACTCCGAAGCTGGAAGGATCCTAACTGTCCTTAGTGTAGTTGATGGTTCATCCACTGAATTCTGTGCTTTGCATGCTGATGCTCACAATCCTGGATGCAGCACGCTGACAACAAACCAACAGCAGATGACGTCTGGCATGGCCAGTGATCAAAACAACCCTCCCTCTCTATCGTTCTCTGGAGGGGGGTTTCTATCTTTGTATCAGATCGGAGCAGTGAAAGCTTTTTTGGATTTGGCTCCTGAGATTTTAAGGTCTGCGCCCAAGGTGTATGGAGCTTCCGCTGGATCTGTGGTTGCTGCGGCTGTGGTCTTTAACCTGAATCCTGGTATGTAATACTCCTAAATACATATACAGCAGCAGTATTCTCTTTCATGGTGATCTCATGACATGTGTGCTGCATACACAACTACACCTTTCAATATGATGTTTATTTATCAATAAGCTGAAAATTGTCGCATTTATGAATGCTTCTTATGATCGTATTTATGTGTAGTGAAGGATGTTCTTGGAATAATTTTCGAACCTTCATCATACTTCTCAATATACGGATATTGAGGGTATACTTAAAAGTATGAGACTATACCATATTTGTGTAATATTGCAACATCCCTGTTATTTATGCGGTATGTTTATGCATGCATTGGTTCAGATGATGTGTTAGCAATAGTTGTCCAAAAAAGGGAAATTCCACTTTAAAATGTCTGAATGAAAGAAAAAGCAAAAATGCCCCTTTACTGCTACCCTCTTTCCCACCAATCACTGTCCTGCAGCTTTCCTAATACATTTATAGCTATCTGTAAAATAACACAAGATGAGCATGAAGCTCTCAGAAGGGCCGCATAAGAAAAATAAGAACACATCTGTTCATCATGGGACTGAAGCTGTCTAATCCAGCAGCCATTTGGGCTCATCCAGTGGGTCACACAGGAAACGAGTCTCTGATAGGTCTGGTATGTTATTTTAACAGTAAAACATTACCCTTCCTTGCTTCAAAAAGTGCTTCGAGGCCAATGAACTTCTTATGTTAGGTAACATTAATCATCGATTCCCTTTCCCCCGGGGTACATTGCATGTTGAGAACCGCTGCTGTAGAGCACTGTTTCTCACCCTGTAGAATAACCTGATTCCTTTTTAATTTAAAACGGAACAAAACCCACCCGCATCCGGTCTGAAATCTAAAAGATCTATGACTATGACATACTTATTTTGGTAACATTTTAATTGATCACATTCTGGGGGGTTCTTGACTGGACTTCTTATTGCTAGGGGGTACTTGGTGTCACTTCTGTAGAGGAGCCAGGGAAGAATTCCTCATTGACAGGGGTCACAGGCCCTGACAAGCAAGATCAGTGACTGCGAGATATAAAAGCAGTAGTAGTTTAATAATTAGGTGGCTGTTGGCAAACACCTCTGTTTTTTTTACTAGATTTTAGAGACAAATTACAAGACTGGTGGCTAGCTAACAGAGCTGAGTGTTGTAGGCAAAACACTGCATTCCTGGTTTATGCGGGCCCTTGGGCGATAGGAGTCTCAATGGGCCCCTTGCCGTGTGGTATGATACTCCATACATGGTGAAAACAATGCATGTATAGTGAATACTGCTAAGAAATGGAAAGAAAAAAAATAACAGAAGAAATGACAAAGTTTAGAACGAAAAGAATGAATGATAGAATAAAAGAGAATTAAGGAACCTAGAATAGAAGAATAGATGAAAAGAAATACAGACATAAGCAATACATAAAAATACAGACATATAACACATAAATGGAAAGAAACAATGAGAGAACAAAAACATAAATGAATGAATGACAGAAAAAAGCAGGAAAGAGAAAGAAGGAATAGGAGAAAAAAAGAAGAGATGGAAGTAAGGAAAGAGAATAGAATAAAAGCAAAAAAGAAAGAAAAAGATACGGCACAATAGCAGATGAAAGAAAGAAAAAAAATAATAGATGAAAAGAAAAAGACTAGAAAGAAAGAAACAAAGGATAGAAGAACTGACAGAAAATCAAAGGCATGAGGAAAGAATGGCCAGTTTGACCCTGGCGGGTGTTCCTGATACTGGGAATGAGATGGGCCCTCCCAAGTTTCAGGGGCCCCGACACTAACCCAGGTACACCAAGTACTGACGTCTGACCTGCCCATGGGTCAATAACTTGCATCGGGCAGGGGCAACCCTGCTTACCCTAATTATCCGAAGCTCTATGAAAGTATCAACATATTTAATGTATCATTCTACAAACTAACAAAAATCAGATCTGTCTCATCACTGCAAACTGAACTTAAATAAAAGATGCTCTGTGTTAAAGTGGACCAACACCCAGGATTTTGACTATTCTGGATTTTGGTACACTTCACGCTATGTGAAACCCCCCCAGATCGCAAGTTACAACTCACCTCACCCCGCTCCTACGGCGCATGCGCGGCCGCACGTCCAATCAGCGCACTCGGAACCGTTGTGGTATGCGCGTCAATGCGGCGTCTTACCGCAGCGGCTCCGAGCACGCTGGCTGCCGCTCTGGGAACGCGCCCGCCATTCACAAATAGCTGGCGCGGGCACGTGCCCTGCTAGAGAGAAGCGCGAGATGCGGCTGTGGGCCGCACATGCGCCATTGGACCGGCAATCAGGTAAGTGCAGCGGGCATCTTGGGTTTTAACACAGCGGGGCATCCCAATTTTGGATGCCCCGTGGGGAGGGATTGGATCAGCCGATCCCGCTTGGTGTTGGTCCACTTTAAGGGAGGAGAGATTATACCTGGCCTTCTGCTGATTATCTTTGTAGCAGCTTAAATATACCCTAATGGTGCATGAATCTTTTTGTTATGAGCATCATTTTCCAAAATGTTCTTAACAATTAGAATTTAATAAAAAACTTTATTCGTTCTTCAAAAGGTTTTGGTCAGTTGATCAGTGTAGAATGTGTTTGGTAGGTAAAAGAATACAATACACTGTTTGAATGATTGACTGAACAAAATAGGTTCATGTGTGGTTAGTATAAATCTTCTAGACGAGTGCTGGATGCCATTTTCTGCACAGCCTTTTGGATATTTCTACTTCCTGCTTGCTTCTTTCTCTCTCCTTTCCCCACATGTTTCCACCCCCCACATGTTATCTTTGGATAGGTCATTTATGTAAATACTTTTCCTTGTAAATAACCACATACCCTTACAATTCATTGTTTACCATCATTCCTTGAGCACCTCAAAATCAAGCAGATACTACAATGAGCTAAAAGGGCAGTGACTGGAATCAGGTGATTACCATGGTAAGAGACAATTGTGCAGCTGTGTTCCAGTCTTGGGTGACTGTGACTTTGCACAAGCTCATTCCATCATCCATACCTCTTCTAACTGGGAATGCCTGGATGTCCTGCATTTTAAATCATGGAAGACATCTGAATGGATCAGATGGGAAACACGTACTTTTACATAAGGAACACTTTTTATAAGTTTGGCCTAGAGTTGTACTTGGTAACTGTGCAGTCATAAATGATTAATAGTGAAACGTAATTATGTAATACCAGCTATCAGTTCAATGTCATATTAGACATACGTTCGTTATGCAGCCAGTATGATGACTTGGTGGCTCCACAATCACAAAGTCATAAATTTCATATATTGCTTTACAAAGTTCTATGGACACAAAAAGAAGCAGGACCACAGGTGTCCTAGCAGTTCAAACAGTTCTGTGTACACCTAAACTTTGACCTGCACCAGAAGCTACAGGTCTCATTTCTGAACTATTTACTTCCAACAGCAGGGTCATGCATAAATCACTGACCCTTGGACCACTCATATTTAGGCTTCTTTTTGTTATTGTTTCTATTGAGAGTCTCTACTGTACCACTCCATTCTTTCGAGCACTGACCATTGTTCAGATCTTTTGTTTCTGCTTACAGGATGTCAGGATTTGACCCTTGGTATGTTCCCACTGCCCCTCAGTGGAAATCCCTCCTTTGGCCCAAATGAGTTGGGTTGAGGCGGCTCCATATTTTAAACACTAAAAGTAAAATTGTACATGTCCTGTGTGGGACTGGGGTGTCAAGGTCCCACTAACGGAACTGATTCCTGCCTATCTTACAGTTACATGTGTATATATTACTGTTTTCTTTGGGAGTTTATGCACACAGACATTATGAGGTTATGCTAAAGATTTGGTAAATCAAGTTGTGAACTGAATCTTACATTCGAGCGAGCTTTTTGACACATTAACAATTGCATTAAAATGTGTTCTAATTTTTCCTAAAAAAGCACCTACCCATGTGATAAGGCATTTTTATAGGTGAGTTACATCATTTTTCCAATGAGGTTAGAATATTTTTTTGAAAGTTTGGAAAGTTTTTTGAAAGTTTCTCTCCACAGACATCCCTGCAATCATCATGGGTGACTTTAACATCTGTTGACACTAGCAACCCTGCTGCCACCAGACTACTGTCACTAACCTCATCTTTCGGCCTCAAGCAATGGTCTACTGCACCCACCCACAAAGACCGCCACACAATTGACCTCCTCTTCACTAACCTCTGCTCTGTCTCAAACCTCTCATCCTCCCTGCTCCCCCTCTCTGATCATAATCTGCTGACTATGACCCTCTCTCCAATGCCTGCTAACCCCCCTCCACACAAACCCACAACTCAACGCAGGAACTTAAGAAACCTAGACCTTCAGTCCTTTTCTGCTTCACTTCAACCTCTTCAGACCTTGACCTCATTCACGGACATAGACGCTGCATCTTCACACTACCATAATACTCTCTCCTCAGCTCTGGACTTTGTCGCCCCCCTCACCTATAGCCGTCCCCGCACCAGAAACCCACAACCCTGGCTAAATGCAGGCACAACCAGATTGAAACAGCTGTCTCGAGCTGGTGAACGGCGATGGAGGAAAACCAAAGCCAATCATGACTTTCTATTCTACAAACAAGCCCTTCAGGCACTCAGGACGGACCTTTCATCTGCTAAGCAAGCTTATTTCTCTTCACTGATTTCTGCACAAGCCGGAATCCCAAACAACTCTTCAGCACTTTCAGTTCCTTACTCCGCCCACCACCTCCTCCTCCAACCTCCCAAATAACAGCAGAAGAATTTTCTGCATTCTTCAAAGGAAAAATTTACAACATTCGACTCGGCTTTGCCCCTCAGAATCCCTCACCATTTCAAACAATCCCCCCGCCTTACTCTCTTACTTTCTTCACTCCAATAACTGAGCTTGGACTAACCTCTCTCATTTCTAGAGCCCACCTGACTACCTGTTCCCTAGATCCTATTCCATCCCACCTTATTCCTCAACTGTCTCCATCCCTCACTCCAGCCTTAACATCCATATTCAACCTTTCTCTCTCCACTGGCACCTTTCCTTCTTCCTACAAACATGCAGTTATTACTCCGATAATCAAGAAACCCTCTCTCGACCCCTCTGCCCTCTCCAGCTACCGCCCTATCTCGCTACTCCCTTTCTCCTCCAAACTTCTTGAACAACATGTCCACTCAGAACTGTCACAATACTTATCCACTAACAACTTATTTGACCCCTTACAATCAGGATTCCGCCGTAACCACTCCACTGAAACTGCCCTCACCAAAGTCACCAATGATCTACTCACTGCCAAAAGCATTGGTCACTACTCCATCCTCATCCTTCTTGACCTCTCCTCAGCCTTTGATACTGTTGACCACTTTCTGCTTCTTGATATTCTCTCCTCTCTTGGGGTTCAAGGGCTTGCACTCTCTTGGCTCACCTCTTACCTCTCTGACAGATCATTCAGTGTATCCTATTCTAACACAGTCTCATCTTCACGTTCTCTTTCTGTTGGTGTGCCGCAAGGTTCTGTCCTAGGCCCCCTACTTTTCTCAGTCTACACCCACGGCCTTGGCAAACTTATAACTTCACTAGGCTTTCAATACCACTTCTATGCGGATGACACTCAGATATATCTCTCAGGCCCCAATCTCTCCTCTCTCCTATCTCGCCTCCCCAACTGCCTCTCAGCTATTTCTTCATTCATGTCATCTCGCTACCTCAAGCTAAACATGGACAAGACAGAACTGGTCATTTTCCCACCCTCTAACTCCCCTCCCCTCTCTAACACGTCTATTTCTGTCAACAATTACACAATAACAGCAACTCCCCAAGCTCGGTGCCTGGGAGTCATTCTGGACTCTGCCCTCTCTTTCAAACCACACATTCACTCCCTGGCCACCTCCTGTCGCCTCCAACTTAAAAACATCTCCCGCATCCATCCTTTCCTCTCACCTGACACCACTAAAATGCTAGTGCATGCCCTGGTCATATCCCGACTGGATTACTGCAACATCCTTGTGGCTTACCAACTAACAGACTGGCACCCCTCCAATCTATCCTGAACTCTGCTGCTCGCCTCATCCATCTCTCCTCTCGCTACTCTAGTTCTGCACCTCTCTGCCAATCCCTACACTGGCTGCCAGTCCCTCAGCGAATCCTGTTCAAAACTCTAACTCTCGCATACAAAGCTCTCTCCAACCAGGCCCCTCCCTACATCTCATCTCTAATCCAACAGTATCAACCTAGACGCAGCCTCCGCTCCTCTGCCGACCTACTCCTGTCCTCCACCCTGGTCACCTCCTCTCACGCCCGCCTCCAGGACTTCTCACGTGCAACTTCTGGCGTAACCAATCTTCTCAAGGGCGCACGCCACAAAGCTCAATACTGACTGTTTGTGATCCTTCCCCCTCGTCTTCACCCCTCTTCCTTTAGACTGTAAGCTCGCAAGGACAGGGCTCTCTCCCCTATTGTATCTTGTATTCAGAATATCCATTGTCAACTCTGTAAAACTGCATTTGAATTATTATATGTACCGTATGTTTCTACCCTGTCTGTAATTACTACTTTGTAAAGCGCTACGGAAGATGATGGCACTATATAAATATACAATAATAATAATAATAATAAACAGCACCCTATGGCAAATGCTAAATAATTGCATACCCCATAAGGGCTGTTATTTCCAGACTTGTAAACAATTGGTATTCTTATCTTGATGCTGCTCACCTGTAAAAATACCCCATCAAGTGTGCAGTTTACTTTTTGGCAAATATTATAACAATTATTTTTTTGTTACACATTTTTGTGTGTCCAAGTTAAAAAGCTCACGAGATGCAGGCAGCAATTCACACCTAAATGTGCACCCAGAGTTGAACTTGCATTTGTGTTGCGTTCCCATAGAATTCTATTGGACTGCCTTTGCAGTGTGTTGCGTTGGAAACACTGTATGCAGGATATTTCCAAAGGACTTCCAATACTGAGATGTGAAAGGGTCCATAGGTAGGAGTTGGGAAATGGAAGCATCCCTTTTTATCTGTCGAGTGTTTGGCGGCTTTGATTGTATTAAATATAGAGCACACGGAAGAGGATGGTATTCGGTGAACCTTACATCGTTTTCTGTTATTACAGATGACCTACAGAAACTTTTTACTGATGCAGCAACTGAAGCCAGAAGATCTTTTCTTGGGCCGCTTTCTCCTCGTTTTAATGTTGTTGCAATTTTTAAGAAGACTTTACTTCGCCTATTGCCAGAAAATGCTCATCAGCTAGCAACAGGAAGACTAAATGTGGCTCTTACACGACTAGTCGATGGGAAAAACATCCTGGTATCTGATTATAACTCCAAAGAGGAGGTTATTCAGGTAGATGCATTTTCTATGAAATACTGTGGCTGCAACTGCAGTTCTTATTAAAGAAAGCAAGTTTCAACCATACTTGATAACCTAACATATATACAGTATAGGTTATTCTAAGTATACAGCACGTCCTGTTCCAGAAGATATTCCTTACACTTGGGATATACTCCAGTAGATGGCGCTGGGCTGCAGAGACAGAAAAGTGGCTCCTCCCGGCCCCATAAATACCCGGGACCTCCCACAAAATCCCCAGTTCTTCTCTGAAGTCCTGGCTGCGATGACTAGAAGATGGCTTTCTCTACTCGCAGGAGAGCGGGGCTATTAGCCTGCGGCCCTGTAGGACTATACCCACAGTTTCCTTCTACTGCCTCCCAGCTCAGGTTGCTCTGGTTCGGGTGAAGGTAGGCAGCACCGCTGTCAGGTGCTAAGGAGCGCTGCTCCAACCGCAGTCCCCCCACCAAAGGGTAGGCGGTACAGGCCCATGGTGAGCCTTATGGGATGCCCCTCCCGCACTTTATGCCCCTCGCCCCCTGTCCCCACAGTTGGCTCCCTTTAGGTTGGCCGTTGCTTCCCCGTCGCTCTCCCTTGTAGTTCTCGGGGGGGGGGGGGAAGTGCATGTCCTTGTATTTATTGTGTGTGTTGTGTCTGATCCCGCCGCACGTTTGTACTGCGCTCCGCGGTCGGCGGCGACATCGCCTCAGACGCTGCTGCGCCATCATTGGCTGGTCTTGTCAGGTGGGCGCGTTTTCGCGCTCTTCGGGGGGGGCGGCCTTGCGGATGACGCATTTTGCATCATGGTCTCCGTGGCCCGCCCCTCGAGGTATATGCGGCCCACTGCTGCGTGTGCCTGGTGTCTCACTATCGCTGTCCGTAAGTGCCCCTGCGGGCAGATTTATTATATATATATATATATTGTCTATATTGCATATTGCTTATGGGATCTTTTGCTTATGTCTTGCAGGCGGGTCAAACTTTGTGGTTTCTCCCGCTCCTATCCCCTCTATTTAGTTTTAACTCTTATTGGAGGGCTATTACATACCATTACTCCCACTTCCCTAGCCGGGTATTGGTGCATCCCGGGTTGCTTTTATTAGCCTCAATCCCTATTGGCTTGTTGTGTCGTGATAATCACCATATGGAGGCTTCTCAGGATAATATGCTCGGAGTTCCTTCAGAACAAGCCCGGCTGTGTGTGGCGTGTGGGGTATCCCCTATAAGTGATGATGTCAGGGTATGTGTACCCTGCGCCCAGCAGGTACTTGCCCCGCAGTCTGGTTTACCTGCGGCTGGGCCTAGTGCTGCGCCCCCTCTGGCTTCGCCTACCCCCCCACGCTTACACCTGACTCTCAGTGAGTTGCATACCAGTGAGGAGTCTCAACCTGATTTGGCTACCCGGGTAGCCAGCATTGAAAGGCATATTGCTGTTTAGGGGTTATGCTGAGTCTGGATCTGACCCATGGGCTTCAGATGATACTGACAGACTTTTGGCTCACATTTTTGAAGTACTCTGTATCTCTTCTCCTGCCGTGGCCCAGCGGCAGCAGGGGGAGCTGTTTCATACTGTTAAGCCACGTTTGGAGTTTCCTGAACAAACTCACTTTAATAATCTGATTCTCAAAGAGTGGGAAAGGCCTAGCCGGCTTCCTGGGGTACCAAAGAGTTGGGATAAGAGGTATCCCTTTCCTGCTGAAATGTTTAAACGTTGGTCATGTCCTCCAGAGGTAGATGCACCAGTTCTGGGGTTGTCTAACACATCTGTCATGCATTCCCCTGACACTACTACCTTGAGGGATGGGGAAGACAGGCGCATGGATCAGCTGGCTTGCCATGCCTTTGCCTGTGTTGGGACCGCATTCTGTCTGGTCGGTGTCTCTGCCATCACGGCTGTTGCTGTTAAAAGCCTGCTCAGGGGTCTCTTAGATGGGGCCCCTGATAATGCTGGTAGTGAAGAGTATAGAGCTCTTCTGCTTTGTGAAAAATTTGTTGCATATGTTCTCTCTGCCCTGGATGATACCATTAGAATGTGTGGCAGGGCTTCTGCCTTGTTGGTGGTAATACGCCGCTCGGTCTGGCTGCGCCAGTGGGCAGCTGACAATGCTGCCAAAACGGCCCTCACTGGTTTTCCCTTCTAGGGGCTGCGTCTCTTTGGGGAACGTTTGGACTTGTTTGCTAAGGGAGGCAAGTTACCACAGCGTAGAAGGCAGCCCCAGTCTTTTCGGGGTTCAGGTGTCTTTTCTCCTTCCTTCAGGGGCTCCAGAATTGGACGGGGAGCTTCCTTTGCTGGAGCCCGTGGAGATTTTTGGGGCAGGGGCAGGGGACGTGGCCGCCCTGGCCCTCCCTGGGATCCCAAGACTAAGTCCTCCCCCAAGCCCCCTCGGGCATGAAGGGGCGATCCCTGGCCACGGATGCCCCGGCAATGTCCTGGACAAGGTTCCAGCTCCTGTATGTGTTTCCCCCGCTTCCACTGCTGGGAAGGGTGCTGCGCAAGATAGTTCAGGAAGGGGTGCCAACCATCCTGGTGGCCCCCTGTTGGCCAAGAAGAGTGTGGTTCGCAGACATCGTGCAGTTGGCAGTAGATCAGTATGCTCTACCACAGGTTCCAGATCTGCTCACATCAATTTACAAACGCTGCATTTGACGGCCTGGCTGTTGAAACCTCCATCTTGATGAAAAAAGGGCTGCCTGCCTCGGTGGTGAATAACGTGATCAGGGCTCTTCTTCCATCTATTACAGGGTCTGGCGTACTCACATTGACTGGTGTGAGTCCCACTCGCTTCCCTGTCGTGTGTTTTCTATTCCTAGAATTCTGGAATTTCTCCAGCATGGTTTGGATCTGGGTCTTCAGCTCAGTACTCTGAAAGGCCATGTGTCTGCCTTGGCTATTTTCTTCCAAAGATTTTTTGCTCAGCATCCCCTGGTCAAGACTTTTTTCCAGGGGGTTACTCACGTGCGTCCCCCACGTAAGCCTATGTTACCAGTCTGGGACTTGAACTTGGTCTTGTCTGCCCTGCATGGGTCTCCCTTTGAGCCCTGCAAGGGGCCCCTTTGTCCATTCTTACGCTTAAGGTGGTCTTTTTGGTGGCTATCACTTCTGTTAGGCGTGTTTCTGAGTTGGCGGCGATTTCCATCAAGCCTCCTTATTTTGAGAGACACCAGGACAAGGTGGTTTTTTGTTTTAAGCCAGATTTTCTACCTAAGGTTGTTTCTGCCTTTCATCTCAATCAGGACATTGTTTTGCCTTCTCTGTGTCCTAATCCTAGTAACCCTAAGGAAAGGGTTTTGCATTCTTTGGATGTAGTCAGAACTCTGAAGTTCTATCTGGTGGCTACTGAATCTTTCAGGAAGACTGATGCTCTTTTTGTGCTTCCATCTGGACCTAAGAAAGGCCTGGCTCCGGCTAAGTCCACTATCAGTAAGTGGATACGTCAGGCTGTGATTCAGGCCTACTCTGCTAAGGGGAAGGAATCTCCCTTCCGCCTTACTAATCATTCTACTCATGCTATTGGTGCCTCTTGGGCTTTTCAGCACCAAGCTTCTGTTGAACAAGTTTGCAAGGCTGCTACTTGGTCTTCTGTTCATACTTTTTCAAAGTTTTACAAGGTTGATGTTAGGGCCTCAGCTGTTGCTGCTTTTGGCAGTGGTTTGAACTGTCTGCTGTTACTTTTGGGGATCCCACCCTACCTTACAGACACTGCTATTGGATGTCCCAAGTGTAAGTAATATCTTCTGGAACAGGACGTGCTGTATACTTAGAATAATACAATTCTGTTATTACTCACCTGTAGAATTGGTATTATATGTATACAGCACGTCCTGTTCCACCCCACCCTTGTTATCATTATCTTTAGTTACCTCTTTATGGTGATTGTTTTTATGTTCAAATTTTCATATAATGGTTATAGTTCTTTCGATCTCTTGCTTTTCAATACTGAGGATTTGTGGGAGGTCCTGGGTATTTATGGGGCCGGGAGGAGCCACGTTTCTGTCTCTGCAGTCCAGCGCCATCTACTGGATGTATAACCCAAGTGTAAGGAATATCTTCTGGAACAGGATGTGCTGTATACATATAATACCAATTCTACAGGTGAGTAATCACAGAATTGTATAGCATGTACATATGTGAAGCCCTTAACCCTTTCAGTGCCAGTCAACTTAGAGTTATTGTCATCCTCTTTTGCCAGGTCATTGTAAGCATGTTGTGATATATATGTTAAATTGAAATTTTTGCAGGGTTTTTCAGTAGAGTTTGGGCTTTACAATGAAAAGTCTTGTTTGTAATTTTTACATTGCTTTCTCAATATTTATTGGTAGAATAGGTGATTTTTTTTACATTTTGTAACATTCCTCCCTATTACAACAGTATCACATATGTATCAGTAGACACCTGTTGCTACCCAGGAGACACCCCAAAGTGAAATGAATGCTTTATGAATGCTTTATGAGATTTTCAAATAAAATGCAACTACTATGAGCACTAGCAAGGGTTACATTTTTTTACTTCCCTTTCCCTTCACTGTTGTAAAATGTGAGTTTAGTGACAATCACAGGGGATACATACAGTGGGGCACCCAGAGAGAAACAAAACTGAACACAGAAAACAGAATGTAGAATTCTTCTCTTGGTTGGTGTTCCTTCAGCACCATTTTGTAAAATGTTCACTTTGGGTAAAAAATAAAAAATAATTCTTCTTTTTGAAGAATGTTAAGTTAGACATGCAATACGTACAGTCTAAAGAATTAGGGGTGGAGACAAAAGGGAAAGAATCCCAAGTTTTTGGTCTTGAGTTGCTTATGCCTGATTAAATGCTAGTCTGCAAAGATTCATTTTGACCTTTAAAGGGTTGGAGTGCTGGGGATTGTTGAACTGAGCTGGTGAGTACATTCCAGAGAAGTGGAGAGGAACAGGAGTGGAATGCAAGGAGGTGACCAAGGGGGAGGACAGGAGAGGCAGAGCAGAAGTTGTGTCTGGGTTGGTATCATTGTATTAGACATGATAGGAAGGTAGGAGCCTAGTTGGTGGGAGCATTGTAGGCCAGAGAAACTGAATTCCCAGTAAGACTGGCAGCCATGAGAGGGACTGACAGAGGGGAAAAGTGCCAGGAATGCGAGAGCAGAGAAAGATGAGTTTAGCAGTAGGGTTCAGAATAGATTGGAGGGGTGCCAGCCTGTTCATAGACTACAAAGGAGGGTGTTGCTATAGACAAGTTGGTATATCCCCATAGTATGCACTAACATTTAGATGCTGTCAGGTAAGAGGTATGGATGCAGGAGATGTTTTTAAAGGGCCCCTCCAGCCCCTTTGTTAAGAAAAGTAGCATACCCCGCCCTGCCCCCTCCTATTAGCAATACTGCACATATTATTCAAGAAAAAAAAGAAAAAACAGACCCTCACCTTTACCACAAATCCAGCCGGAGAAGTCAGTGGTGCCGGGGCACCAATCGCCCGCTGCCATGTTTCTGAATTGCAGGCCTGCAGCTGAGAGCCAGCACTTTCTTCATTGCGAGCTCTCCCACCCACCCATTTATGTGAAGCGCAGGCTACAAGCGGCAATGACAATCTCCGTAATTTTACAATAACTGCAACTTCCAAAGCTTTATATCTAGGAGTCATTATGGACACTGCACTTTCATTCAAAACTCACCTCCACTACCTCCTGTCATCAGGGGTACACATGTAATGATGCCATTTGAGGCGGTTGCCTCAGGCAGCGCTGGAAAGGGGGCAACAATTGCTATACCAGTAAATTAATACATTTTTTTACCTCATTGGTAGTTTAAGTGGAGCAGCACTTCCAGGCTGCCAAGAGGCTCGGTTCATCCTTGCCTGTCATCTCCAACTTTTTATGGTCTAGCAACAAACAGACTGGCCCCCCTTCAACCTACTCTTCACTCCCCTGTTTGCCTCATCTTCATTTTCTCTAGCGTTACCAGATTTTTTTTTTTGCAGTTTTAATTGATTAACAACCAACCGCTATTACAAAAAAATAATATACAAAAAATAAAATAATTCTCCCTAGGCACAGTGAGGGGCACAAATCCGCAACCATATCTTTCGCAATATACATATTATAACTGATTATATTCATAAGGGTTTTGGCCACAACCAAGTGTATGCCTTGAGTTACCAGAGTCAGTCCATTTCCCCACACCTTTTTACTTCCTACTATTACCTCCTACTTTATAAGTAGTTTTGTAGAGGGGTAGTGCACCATTTATCAATGTTATCCAAAAGGGGATTGTAGGGGGTCTAACATCTTTGCATTTTAGTAGCATAGACTATCATAAAACAGAAGAGTTGCCAATACAGTTTTATTTTTTCCCAGCTGCCAATGTTTGTAGACATCCATGATACAGGATTAAAGTCACATATATATCGGAGATTCAAATGATCCTTTATAAATGTTGCTACTGTCACCCAGTAATCCTGCATTTTATTACACGACCAAATCATGTGGACAAAATCCCCCTGAGGCATACCACTCCTCTGAAAAGTGCCCGTTGGAAGTCTACCCATGTGGAAAAGTCTCTCTTCACTTCTCTGGAACAACCCCCTGCACTCAGTTCTTTACTCCTCAACCGTCCAAGCTTCCAAAAGAACCGCTGAAGGCCTCTTGTTCAGACCAGCATAAAACACGTCTTAGGTAATTCTCCAAAGGGTACATACCACAAAAATCAACAAATACCTTATACGATCCTTCTACTTTGTCTCCACCCATTAATGCTTAGATGCCCCTAGGGACAGGGCTCTTTTGCCTATGTTCTCCTGTATTCAAAACATTCATGTTGAACTCTGTAGCACCATTGTCTTTAATAATCTATGTACCAAATGTAAAGCTCTATGGAAGATGGCGCTATATAAATAAATATTTATATTAATGAAAAAATAAGTCCATTTAGGATAATCAGATTGTGCCAGCCCACGCAAATTTGCTTGTTACAAGTTTCATTAAAACTGAAAAATACAAAACTGTTTACCCCTTGGCAGGGAGTCAAGGAATGCCATTGATGAAAACACAGAAGACTTAGATCCCTAAGGAGATTTTATTCTAAACCTAGCTCTATGGAATTCCTGTAACAGAAAGGGTACTGAAGCTTTAACACAAGGAAGAGAGCCAGCTGAAAGTAAGAATTCCAAAGTGTTGCATATTTGGCTTTTCCCAGAAAAAAATATGCTTAGAAAATATCCTGGTCCTGCATATTTCTGTGTTTCAGTGGAGCTGAGAGTCAGATTATGGGGATTATTTAAGAACAGCTAGCGCCAGGTAGTGCTTCGTAGCGGCACGTATCGTTGAGTGAACGCTGGGCGCTGTATGTGAAATCACATTTAAGAAAGCAAATCTGGTGAGCGCCTCTAACAGCGCCATGTAGCGCCACATGTATTACTAGAGGAGGCTCAGTGTATAGCGCCGGCGCTATAGGTTCAGCAGTGCCACGTATTACCTTTCGCTCAGTGTCGCTCTGCTATACATTTCATATATATATTTCATGGGGTTTCACTTGGTTGTGTATAAATAGCGTGTTGGGCAATGAAAATGTATTTTCTTCCTCAAATCATTGTGTGACATTGTGTGTCTCCTAAACTGCAAACAAACACTTTTATACATTTTTTTTGTATATTTTTATGCTGAATTGTATGTGCAGGTCTGGCACTAAAGTGTCATTGTCACAGTGTTAAAACAATGTCATACCATGTGTTTTCGCTTTGTTACTGTGTTCAGAAACAGACTGTGATCACACAGCGTCTGGGGCTCTATGCTACAGCGACCGACGCTGTGTGTGTGTCGTTTTTCTTTAAATATGGTGTTGAGCGCTGAGCGCCGGACGCACTGAGCTGGCGCTACCTCTCGCTCACTGCAGCGTTCTCCTCTTGTTAGATGTGGTGTAGTCTTGGGCGCTTTGACCTTAGAACACCACCTAGCGTTCTCCATTGGCTCTGCAGTGATTAAGGCACAGCGCTTCTACAGCTCACACCACACATCACATTCATCAATGCCGGCCATGATACTACAGCGACTGCTACACTAGGTTACAGAGCCCGACACCTGCTTACAGCGTCTACTAGCGGTCGCCCTCTAAGCGCCACTATACAGAAGCTCACATAGCAATACGTGGTGCTAGTAATAAATCAGCCTCCACCTTTCAAACTACAAAGCTTAGAGTGCAGAAAGTATGTAACTCATATCCCCTTACACAGGGGTGTAACTTGAGGAACCTGGAGCGTGAAAAATACCAACTGTTTGTCAAAATGATGAGCAAAAAAGTTGGTTGAGATTTTTCCTCTAGGTTCACACTGTCATTTGGGACTTGCGTAATTGAACATATACAGTAAACTAGCATACAAGACAAATGTAATAATGTTATGCACCACTAGATGGTGCTATTTTGTAATATTTGGTCAACATAAGTCCTAGATTGTGTGACCAAGATGCCTTACTATCTTTGCTCTTAATCTTAGGATCTATTCAATGGGATCTATACAAAAAGGATTTGCGATGTTGGCATTGCGTTTTCTAAGAGCAAGATCATTTGATCTGCACACATATGGCCATGCTGGTAATACAAATTGCTAGCATATTTTCCATCAAGTAGTATTCTTAAAGTAGACCAACACCCAGGATTTTGACTATCCTGGATATTGGTCCACTTTCGGTGCCCCGCTGTGTGAAACCCCCCAGAAAGCCCCGAAAACTCACCTGAACCCACTCCCACGTGACTCGTTTGTCCAATCGCCGCCGCCGCCGGACAAGGAGAGGCAGCGCCGGACAAGCTGAGCGCGGGCCGCCGCCGCCTCCCGCGTGTCCCTCTTACAAGGAGTGCTCCCGCTTGTGAATGGCCGGCGCGGGTGCGTGTCCTAGAGGGACACGCGGGAGGCGGTGGCGGCCTGTGCATGCGCCGCTGGAACGAGGATCGGGTAGGATTTTCGGGGATCTGGGGGGGTTTCACACAGCGGGGCACCCCCGATCGGGGTGCCCCGCAGTCAGGGAGCTGATCGGTCCGGGAATCTTATATATTCCCGGGCCGATCAGGGGAGGGTGTTGGTCCACTTTAGTGTACATGTGCCTAATTGTGGCTCACTTGAGAACAGCAATAAGACATTAATTAAAGCGACATTCCACTTTTAATTGCATTTTTTTAAAGTGTACATTTTTGTGTGCCAAAGGGATGTCCTTGGGGTGCTGAGCTGCTGTAGTATTCTTTTTTTATGTTAGCAAATGTGTGTATTATGGAAGCAGTTTTCACTACCTGCAATCTGTTGCTATTGGCAACTGTACACCAAGCTCTCCACGACAAGAGAAGTGAGCCCTGTACACAAAGATTGCTACTTCTGGGCATGTGTGAGCGAGCTCCCTCACCTCAGAAGTGGCCATAGCAGTATTCTGTGTGTGTTGGGTCACATCTCTTTTCTTGTAGTTCTTGGTGTGCAGTTGCCAATAGCAACAGGTTGCAGGTAGTGAAAACCACTAAACACACATATTTTCTAACATAACAAAAAACAGATCAGCTCAGCAAATTAAGGACATTCTTTTGGCACAATAAATATACATTTTCAAAAATACCATTGAAAGTTGACTTTCCCTTTTCATTTATTTGCATGAGGTCCTGATATAAAAATGTTTTTGTATATGGTACAAATGACATCTGTAATGTAACATTGAAATCAAAGCAGTATCAGCTGGGGTGCTACAGCTCTGTTCCTAGAAGAAGGTACCCTGACAAGGGAGGCAGTTTTGGCTAGAGAGCAGACTAGGAGGTATTATGTGTGGTATGAGGTACAGCATGTCTTGATTTTAACTTCTCCGTTTTACACATCCATTAAAAAGGAACAAAACCCAGCCTGGTCGGCCTTGGAATTTAAAAGATTCCAAGGCCGGCCACCTGAATTGGTATGCCCTGCTATGTAAAACCCCCTGGGGTGCCAGTATTCACACACCTTTCTCTGGTCCAACCTGTGCATGCACAGACTCTCGTTCAACCAAAGCAAGTTGCTGTGCCTATGCAATTCGGTAAGGGGCTCTGATAGTTTTTAGTGGGGGGCGCAAGCTGCCGCATCCCCTGCATCCTTGGGCTGTGCACATGCTTCTGCCTCAGCCATTTAGACAGGATGGGATTGGAGTGTGCTCACCACTGGGGATGTGCAGGGCCGGCTCCAGGCTTGGGGCCCTTGGGCTGCATGGTCTCAGTGGGCCCCTTTGTAGTGAAGAGTCGCGTCACATCACTGAGGAACGTCCCAAATCTGGATTCCCCATAAGGATCATGCTATTTGGACCAAAACTCTAGTTTTGGTCTACTTTGAAGTGCACCAAACCCCTTTAAACCTGACCTCGGAGTCTAAACGAATCTAAATCCTCCTGATTTTGGATGCCCCTGTGTGTGACCCCCCCCCCTTTGGTCATTACTTTCCTGGAACTGGTGAATGCACTGTGGGATCGCCAGTTTGAGTTAAAGGCCCCTGTAAAGCGGACCAAATCCCAGGGGTGGGATTGCTTGCATAGTGGGTATGCCAGCGATCCCAGGGGTTTCACACAGTAGGGCATCACAGATTGGGATGCTCCAGGGATAGGAAGTCAGTTGGGGTGGGCAACTTAAAAGCAGAACAAAACCCAGCACTTCCTCCCCTAGAATATAAATCGAGATGCCCCGTTGTGTGGAGCCCGAGGAGATGTGAGCATCAGCTGTGGCGGTGGTGACCTCCCAGTTTGCCGCCGGTCAAGCACCGTTGCACACCCCAAAGGCCGGCCCTGTCATAGGGCCCCCCGGAGTGTAGGGGCCCCCAGCAGTTGCCCCACCTTGCCTGATGTCGGCCCTGGGGATGTGCCACTTACGCTCCCAATTGAAGTCAGTGAGAGACGTTTGCCGAATGAAACAAACGCAGCAAATGGCTCTGAATGAACGAGAGCCCACGCATAAGCCACTGCACAGGGCAAAGGTGGGTGAACACTGGAGCCCCAGGGGGTTTCACATCAGCATCCCAATTCTTAAATCCAAAGTAGTATAGAAAGCTCTTTAAAATGTAATCAAATCCAGGATTTTTACTTTCCGGAGTTTGTTCCACTTTAAAGGGCTTCCTATACTACCTTGGATTGTGTAAGCTTTTGTTCTTCTGCACCTTCAGAAGAAAGCGTGCATGGTTCTGCAATATGTACTAATTGGTAAGTTGGCTTGTACAGTCCATCCAGTTATTGGCCTTGATATTATGTTTAATAAGCAGTTATACTAATTGCATTTGGTGCTGTGGCTCTGGCCAAAACAAATGGCAATGACAAATGAATATCATATGTACAATAAAGGTCTTTTGTCTTAAGATGACAAACTAACAAATCATTTTCTTATTGCAGGCTCTGGTCTGCAGCTGTTTTTTCCCTTTTTACTGTGGCCTGGTCCCCCCTTTATTTCGAGGAGTGGTAAGCCATGTTAATTTGGTTATTGGTAAAACTGTATGACAGAGGAAATATACATTCCTGTATATAAAATGGTGTCTTTCTGCCTTGCTGCATGCAAAATATTTCACATATACATATATTACTGCTATATTGTTTTTATGGCTTGCAAAATTTGGGAAATATTTAGCAACTCATACAACCATTTCTAATTTTCCCACTTTCAGTTAACTTCACCAACCTAGTTCGAAGTTGTTTCAAAAGTCTTCTATAAGAGTGGGATGAAGAGCTACTGGGTATGAATAAAGGATGTCAGTAATATGCTCGTTATATTAAAGCAGTAGAATAGGAAGGGTTACAGAGAAAAAACCCTCACCCCCGCCGCAGTCCAGCGCTGCTTTCCCGTTTCTGTGTGCCAGCCGAGGGACGCCAGTTTGTGCCTTTCTGTAAGGTTGCCGTCTGTGCCGTCTGTGCCCCAGAGAACAGCGCTGGACCACGGCTGAGGTAAGGGTTTTTTTTATAACCCCCCCTGTCCTGCCTCATCTCCAGGAGAGGGTGGCAAGGCAGGGGAGGGGGTGACTGTATTTCCGCTTTATGGGGAGCAGGGCCCTGTGGTTAAGAGAATGGTCTTGTGACAGCAGGGTGGCAGGTTCAAAAACTAGCTAAGACATGACTAAAGTGCTCTTGAATAAGGCACCTAACCACTCAACTGCTCCCACCGCACTGTTGCCACCACTCCGGGTATGTGTGCACTCACTGCTTGTACTTGTCTCCCTGCACAGATGGGTTAAATGTGGAGGAAAAATTCCTATGTGTGTGAAAGCATACATTGGCCATAGGAGCATTTGTAAAGCAACGTACCAGACTAGATGTAAAATGAAAGCAAACATTTCTTACCTTTCCACCATTCCACTGTGTCAGAAAGTTGTTGTAGCTGGATTTTCCTGCTGTAAATGCATCTGTAGCCTGTGTGAACATGACACATTATTAAATAGGACCAAAACCCAAGATTTTGACTATCATGGGTTTTGGTCCCTTCCCCCGGGGCACCCCGATCGGGGGTGCGCCACTGCATGAAACCCCCCAGATCGCCTAACTCACCTCTTCCCAGTCCTAGCTGACGTCACGTCGGCCAAGACTTCGTCTAAGAGCAGTGGCTCCAAACGCGTTGACGGACGCATCCTCCACTACCCTCTAACACGGAGCGTGCCAGCGTCAGCCATTTACAAACCAGGAAACAAGGTAAGTGTATGGGCTGACCTGGGGGGTTTCACACAGCGGGGAATGCTAATTTGGGATGTCCCGGGGGAGGGAATCGATCTTATAGATTCCTGGTCTATCGCGGTGGGTTTTGGTCCACTTAAAGATATCCTGAGGATTTCTAGATTTATCACTCAGCTGGCAACATGGCATTAAAGCAGACCAACAGTCAAAAATGAATTAAACCAGACCAACATAACAAACAGTGCTCATATGCATCCCTCCTCAGGGCAATTTAGATTGCTGCACATAAAAAATAATTTACCTTTTCCTAACGCCTGCTGGGGTAAATTTTAAAAACAAGATGGCCGCTCATGGGCTCATGCAAACAGGAAGTCATGCTGAGCTTTCTGTTACTGTGGATTTCAGTTATGTCAGTTGGGAGTGGAAGCTCAAAAATGGCCACCACCTTCCTTTTTCAACTGTGCCAGGCTGTTGTTCTGGTTTAACCCTTCAAGTGCCAGCCTACCTGGAGTTTTTGTCACTCTTTGTTGCCAGACCATTGTTCACTTTTTTGCACTACACATGTTCAAATGTGACTTTTGAAGGGATTTCCTGGGATTTACCAGGAAAATTATATATTGTTTTTTTCAGCATTTTCAGAGCCTGGGCTTTAACATGAAATGTCTTGTTTGTCATTTTCTAGGTGTAGTCTCAATATTTTTGGGTGAAATATGTGCAAAAAAATTAAAGAAAAACCTATTTTTTTAAATTTATAGTGTTTTTTTGTAATAAAAAAATGCAATAAAAAATGTAAGTTCATCAATAAAATCTTATTGCACTTGAAATCCAAATTTCTCCCGGTTACAGCGGTACCACATATGTATTGGTAGAAACCATTTCCTGCCCAGAACACGCCCCCAAACTGAAACGGCGCTTTAGGGGATTTTCAGATAAAATACAACTATTCTATGCGCACCTTGAAGTTTTTCAATAACCACAACCCTTTACATTTGAATTGTTGATGGGGCCACAGTTTTCTGGAAGTAATCCCTCAATGTATTCTTTGGTTGCAAAGAGTTTCCTTAAAAAAAGCAGAATCAAAGCCACATTTTCCTTAAAAAAAATTATACACAAACAGGAAAAACCAAGTTACATCTGAAAAAGCAACATCCCCCGAACAGAAAAATACCCAACATGCATAGGTCCTATCAAGGGGAGAGTTGCCAAACACCCCAAAGTAAAACATGTGCGTAACTTTTCCTTGAAAATTTCAGCTCTGCAGACAAAGTGTGCACCTTGAGCTTTTTCTACCTAAACAACCCTTTACATTGGAATACTCCCCACAAACCATATATACCATGAAAGCACACATGTTAAGCTTTTTAAGCGTACCCAGCTGGTTGTAGTGGGTTCATCTTTCTGAAGGTGATCCCTCTAAGAATTCTTTGGTTGCACAGGGTTTCCCTAAAAATGTATAAAAAGCATAATAAAAAAAACACCTTTTCCTAATATATCAATATGCAAACAAGAAAAAAACACGCCAAATCTGAAAGCACAAGGTCCCCAGGGGGGAGGGACCCAATTTTTGGGGGAATTTAAAGGGTTAAACCCCCCCAAAAATGACATGGGTGTCCCCCCTACCTGGAATAACCAGCCTGGGACCAGCTATGCAGGGCTTGTAGGAAAAGGGCACGGGGCCAGCTTTGGTGGCCCCCGTCCTGCAGGCTACAAGCCGGCATAGCCTATGGCCACGGACTCTTCTGCCCCCCGGGCTTTGGGGAGGCAGGTAATTAGGGGTGCCGGGGGTCAATGGCAAGTCACCCGCAAGCCGCAGCCTCCAGCCTTGTGAACTGGTATAGGGGTCTCATGGACCTCTTACCAGCTCACAAGAGGTTAAATGTAAAAATAAGCACACTGACACAAAGAGAAAAAAAAATGACAAATTTTAATTTTTTTTTTTTTTTTACTCTACTCACCCCCGATCCTGTGTCCCTCGCTGCTGTCCCGCGGCGATGACAGCTGCCGGTGACCGATGCCAGTAGTGAAACGGAGCATGGCGGGTGAGGGGCAGAAGATCGGAGCCTTCTCACCTCTCACCCGATTTGCACTGGTACTACCTGCATCTACCTGCAAATATGTTTTCCTGGCTTGGGTATGGCCTGAAGCCTAGGTTGAGCCCACTCTCAAGTTGGGTGCATCATGCTTATGTGCAGTCAGTGTGGTGCTTATAACATATATATGAAGAGGTGAATGCAAAAGTGGCCTAAACACAGCTGAGCAGGAAGTGGGGGGCATATCTATGGAATGCATGTTGTGTTGTACAGGGTCTTTAGGGTCACCATTCATGTGACATTTGTATGTGAAAGCATCAGCCCTGCCCTATATATGGAGGGGTTAGTTTGTATGCACACTGTAGGAATTGTCATATGTATTGGTCTTGTTTTGATAAGAGGTCCAGATCCAAATGTATTAATATTAATGCTTTGTAGCAAGGGGAATTGTAATATAAATTATTTAATGTGATAATTTGATAAAAACTTTTAATAATAATGAGTTCACTTTTGTGATCGTCCCCCAGGAGGGTTTTTTTCAATTGTTCCTAATTCTCAATATCTTGCATCCTATAAAATTAAACTATTCTAAGTATGTCACACACCCCGCTTCAAGATATCCATAACACGTGGGTAATACCGACCTGAAGAGGGCGTTCTGCAGAGATGATAGGAAAAAGAAAGCCCCTCCCGGTCCATAAATACCTGGGACCTCCCACTCATTACCCAGTCTTCCATCTCTGCAGTCGGCGAGCAAGTCAGAAGATGATGCCTCCTCCTTGCACAGGGGGAACTGAGGTAGCCGGGACCTTCCCGGCCCGCTTTTGATTTCTATTTCCGCCCAGATCCCCCTTTTTTATTACTATACATGCCTCCCAGCCTTGGCTGAGGTCTGGGCGAGGGTAGAACAGCACATTGGGTGCTCAGGAGCTATGCTCCACCGTGAGACCCTGTACCAAAGGGTAGGCGGTTATCCGGGCTGGTGACCCCGGTTTGGGATGCCCTGTCCCTCGGCCCTTTACCCCAGGTAGTGTCCCCCTCTGCGGATGCCCTTCTCCTTGTGGGGGGGGTGGGGGGGTGTTGAGGGGCTTTTATTATGGTGTAGTGTAGTGCTTTTCACTGTATTTTTGCTGGCTGAGGAGATCCCTCTCCTCAGCCTGGTACTTGGAGGCGGGTCCGGGCGCGGACTCGATCGCCGCGGCCCGCCTGTGTGCTTGTCTTACATGTACCGGCGCCGCAGTCGCCGGCATTACCGCGGCGCCGGTACCCTGTCACATTGCGGCGCGTGGGTGAGGAGTTTGTCTCCTCACATGCCGGAGTAGGGGGGCGGGGCCGGGTGTCGGAGTGTCGCCGCGGCCCGCCCCCCTCCATTCTATCTGTCTGCTCACCGGCGCCGCAGCCGCCGCATACCGCAGCGGCGCCGGTCTTTGTTCGTTTAGTGTGTCGTGAGGGGAGATCTCCCCTCACGCTTGTGTTAGAGGGGGCGGGACGGGGCTTTCGGCGGGACGCCGAGGCCCGCCCCCGTTCGGCAGGCGCCGCCGCGGAGCCTGGCCGTGACATGGAGGGGGGGCTCTCCGCGCTGGCCACGCCCCCCTTCTCCTCTCTGCCTCCGTGCTACTGCTGCTGCTGGCTCCTGTGAGACGGACGCCATCTTGGAAGGAGCACCGTGAGTGGCCCTGCGGGCCCCATATCTTTTTCATTCTTTGTGTCCTTTTCAATGTGCTGATAGCCTTTTCTGTTGTGTCTTTCAGGTTGACCTACGTTAGGTTTAGGGGGTTTCTCCCGGTCCTAGGGTCCCTGGGTTACCTTTACCTATTTCAAATCCTCCCACTTGGGACATTAAAGGGGCATCCCGGGTTGCTTATACGCGTAATTCCCTTGGTCATAGCGACTACACACAAGTTCACCATATGGAGGCATCCCCGGATACTGGGCTCGGGATCCCCTCGGGGCAATTCCGGAAGTGTATGTTGTGTGGGGTATCCATTACTGGGGATGATGTACTTCTGTGTATACCTTGTGCACAGCAAACTATTACGCGGCAGTCCGAACCCCAGGCGCCTGGGTCAGCACCGCCGGTCGCTTCCTCTCCTCCTCCCAGCTTGATGCGCACCCCGTGTGACGTTGTCATGGGTAGGGAGCTACAATCTGAGATGTGCGCCAGATTGGCCAACCTTGAAAAATGAATTTCCAGCTCGGCCGCCCGTAAGGCTCCGGCTAAGAGAAAGCACTTGTCGCCGGCTCCGCCGGTGGATGACTTTGACGATGTTAATAATTTGGACTATTCTGATTATTCCCCGCTAGAGGAAGGGGAGGTTTATGAGGACTCTGATAATTCAGATGATGAGCAGTTTGTTGGCGCTGATGCTGAGCTGGGGGACTTGGGAAGATCCTCGGATACTCCTAACGCTCTGGCTCAGATGTTTGAGGTTTTGGCTATTTCTCCTCCTGAGGAGGCTCCACAGCAGAAGGGTGAGTTTTTTGAGGAATCCAGGCCGCGCTTGGAATTTCCTAATCAAAGACACTTTGACAAAATTATTGCTAAGGAATGGGACAGGCCGGCTCGGCTCCCTGGTATTCCTCAGGGGTGGGATAAGAAATATCCCTTCCCTTCGGATACGGTTAAGCGTTGGGTATCCCCCCCTGAGGTGGACGCACCGGTTTTGGGGTTGTCCAACACTTCTGTTTTAAATAATCCTGATTGTTCCACCCTCAAAGATGGAGAGGATAAACGCATTGACCAGATGGCTTGTCATGGTTTTGCTAGCGTTGGGTCAGCCATGCGGCCCATTTGCGCTTCGGCGCTGATGGTGGTGGCCGTCAGGTCCGTGGTCAGGGACCTGTTGACTTCTTCCGGGCTTTGTCCTGGTAGTGACGAGTTCCTTGGCCTTTAACGGTGTGAGTTGTTTTTGTCTTTTGTATTAGCCGCCTTGGATGACACTTTGATGATGTGTGGTAGGATTTCGGCTCTGCTGGTGACTATTCAGCGGTCGGTGTGGTTGCGCCAGTGGGCGGCCGATTTTATGTCCAAAAAGTCGCTGACGGCTCTACCTTTTGTTGGATTACGGCTCTTTGGAGAGAAATTGGATTCTGTCACCAAGGGTGGTAGGTTACCTCAACGCAAGAAACAACGCCGTCCCTTTCGGGGGGCGCCTTCCTTTACCCCCTCCTTTCGTGGGGCCAGATCTGGCAGGGGATTTGCCTTCCCCTCTTCCAGAGGAGATTCCGGGAACAGGGGCAGAGGACGTGCCCGTCCAGGATACAGTTGGGGCTCTAAGCCCAAACCTGCTGTTAAGCCAGCTCAGCAATGAGGGGGCGCCCTCACCCATGCGGGTGGGGGGACGGCTGCGACACTTCTCCCAGGTCTGGGATCAGGAGGTCTCGGACAGATGGATCCGGGAAGTGGTGTCTTCCGGTTACAAGCTGGAGTTCGAGCTCCGCCCCCCTCCCAGATTTTTCAGGTCTCAGGTGCCTTCGGAACCTCTGGCCGCGCAGGGGCTCCTGGTGGCAGTAGAGAGTCTTCTGGACATGGCTGTCATTTGCCCAGTGCCCTCCTCAGACCAGGGCAGGGGTTTTTATTCCAATCTATTCACGGTACCCAAGAAGGACGGATCGGTCTGACCCATCTTGGATCTGAAGTTTCTCAACAGGTTCATCCGGCCGCGGAAATTCCGCATGGAAACGCTGCGTTCGGCTATCCACTCTCTTCGTCAGGGAGACTTTCTGACGTCCATAGACATCAAGGACGCTTACCTGCACGTTCCGATTTTTCCAGCACACCAGAGGTTTCTCAGGTTCGTGGTGGAGGATCGGCATTTTCAGTTTGTAGCACTCCCTTTCGGTCTTACCTCGGCTCCTCGGGTGTTCACCAAGGTGCTGGCGGGGGTGATGGCTCTACTCAGGGTTCAGGGTATCCGCATTGTGCCCTATTTGGACGATCTTCTGATTATGGCTTCTTCCTTCAACCAAGCGGAGTTGGACACCAGAACGGTGGTATCCACTCTGGAGAGGTTCGGTTGGGTGATCAACTACCCCAAGTCCTCTCTTTCTCCGTCCAGGGTAGTGACCTTTCTGGGAATGTCTCTGGATACTTCGCAGGCCAGGGTGTTTCTGCCCCAGGCCAAGGTTCTTTTGATTCAGGAGTTGGTTCGGCTTCTCTTGTCGGCCCCTCGTCCGGCCATCCGGCTAGGGATGAGGCTGGTGGGGTTGATGGTGGCCTCATTCGAGGCAGTTCCCTTTGCGCCGTTTCACACAAGGACGCTCCAGCTTCATCTGTTGAAGGTTTGGGACAAGTCTCCACTATCGTTGGATCAGTCCTTCCAGATGACCCCCCGAGTTCGTCGATCCCTGCAATGGTGGCTGGGGTCTGTCAATCTGTTGAAGGGCAGATCTTTTCTGGCGCCGTGTTGGGAGACAGTCACCACGGATGCCAGTCTGTCAGGTTGGGGGGGTGTTTGGAAGGACCTTCAGTTTCAGGGTCTGTGGGGCCCGCAGGAGGCTCACGAGCCCATCAATGTTCTGGAATTGAGAGCCATCAGGTTGGTTCTGTTTCGCTTGACTCATCAGTTGCAGGGCCTGCCAGTTCAGGTTCGGTCGGACAACCTGACGGTGGTTGCTTACATCAATCACCAGGGAGGGACTCGCAGCAGGAGTGCCCTCAGGGAAGTATCTTTGATTCTGGACTGGGCGGAGAGCCACGTCCCGTGTATCTCAGCAGTCTACATTCTGGGAGTGGAGAACACGGAGGCGGACTCTCTGAGCAGGTCCTCCTCTCGCCAGGGGGAGTGGTCTCTCAGTCCCCAGGTGTTTCGTTCGATTTGCCTCAGGTGGGGGTTCCCGGCGGTGGACCTCTTTGCCTCTCGTCACAATCACAAGCTTCCGGTATTTGTGTCTCTCTCGCAGGATCCACAGGCTCTGGCGGTGGATGCCATG
Source organism: Gastrophryne carolinensis (assembly GCA_027917425.1). Lineage (NCBI taxonomy): Eukaryota > Metazoa > Chordata > Amphibia > Anura > Microhylidae > Gastrophryne > Gastrophryne carolinensis. The sequence continues at coordinate 380,015,089 of CM051236.1, forward strand.
TCTCTGAACTGGAGGGATCTGGGGTTTCTTTACCTGTTCCCTCCGTTTCCAATGGTAGCCAGAGTGGTGCGCAAGCTGGCCCTGGAGGGCGCGTCGGCGATTCTGGTGGCACCAAGGTGGCCAAGGCAGGTTTGGTTCGCAGACCTGGTAAGACTGGCAGAGGATCAGTTCGTTCTGCCTCTACTGCCGGACCTGCTCACCCAGGGTCGGCTAAGCTATCCCAATTTACCATCGCTGGCTTTGACGGCATGGCTGCTGAAACCTCCATCTTGAAGGAGGAAGGTCTTTCTGATGCGGTGATTCAGACTCTTATTAGCGCCAGGAAGCGGTCTTCCTCTACTGTTTACTATAGGACCTGGAGGTCCTATATTGACTGGTGTGAAGGTAGGTCTTTCCCATGTCGGGAGTTTTCCATTTCCAGGATTCTGGAGTTTCTTCAACATGGTCTGGATCTGGGGCTCCAGCTTAGTACCTTGAAGGGGCAGGTTTCTGCCCTGGCGGTGTTCTTTCAAAGGTCCTTTGCACTTCATCCCTTGGTCAAGACTTTTTTCCAAGGGGTTACGCATGTTCGACCTCCTAGGAAGCCCTTGGTTCCAGTTTGGGATTTGAACCTGGTTCTTTCTGCTCTTCAGGGTCCCCCGTTTGAGCCCTTGAATGAGATTGCTTTGTCTTCACTTACTCAAAAGGTGGCGTTTTTGGTGGCTATCTGTCACGGCCACTGCCACCGCCTTACCTGGCCTTCGCTCCCCCGCCGACTCCTCTCGGCGGGATACACGTCTGCTGCAGCCGGCGGCGGGTCGGCGTCGCTCCTGCCCGCCCGCCCCTCGGCTGTCACGAGCAGCTTCTCAGGCGGCTTCCGGCTCGGCGGCGTCGGGAGCGGTCGCGCCGCTCTCTGTGCGGCGCGCTCCCGGCGCGTGTCCACGCACGCGCGCCTCAGGTCTTCCTATGCTCTCCGGCGGCGCTGCGCACAGCGCGCCCGCCGGAGGTGATTTAATTGGGCCAATGAGCCCTAGTGATTAAAGGGCATGTGCCCAAATACTGTCCTCCTCCCCACTGTGAATTGGGCCAATGAGCCCTTGCTATTAAAAGGCATGTGTTCTATAATTCACTCCGCCTCCCTATTCAAACTGGGCAATCAGCCCAGAGATCCCAGTTGCTCCTATCGCTACACTCCTCCCCGCAGCCAATCCAGTCAGTCCCCATCCTATATAGGTGTTCACCCTGCAGTCAGTCGTTGCCCGTTATAGCGTGCTACTGGGTGTGATTTGGATTGCTCTTCTCCTTGTGATTTCGCCTTGTTTTGACCATCCCTGATTGCCGCCTGGACCGACCTTGCTTGCCCTTTGACTACGATTCTGCCTGCTCCTTTGTACCGCGAACTTCTGACCTCCCGTTGTGACCCTTGGCTTACCCCTGACCATTCTTCCGTCTAACCCTTCTGTACCGTGCCTTCTCGGATTGACCACCCGTGTATGACCCCTGTCCGTTTATCGCTACTCAGTCTAGTCCCTGGATTCATCTGCCTTCCCCTGCATAAATCAGCATCCTTTGTGCTAATAAGACCTGGGGGCAACCGTGTCCGGTGAGGCGTGTCTAGCGTCCCGGCAAACGGGGGCTTACTATAGGTGAAGAAAGCAGCGGAGATTGGGGGTTGCTGGTTTATTGGAAGGTGGGTGTCTCCGGGACCTGACATTATAACGGGCCAAAAATAAGAAGAAATACCTTCTAGATGGAAGAACTGATACAACAGGTTCAAGCCATGGCCACTGCCATCAACCAGCTGGCCCAACGAGTGGCCACTCAAGAGAGTCGTCAGATGCCTGCGCCAGCGGATCCTAGTCCGGCCATCGAGCCCAAGATTCCTCTCCCGGAAAAATTTGTGGTGGATCGGGCGAAGTTTTCTAACTTCAAAAATTCTTGTCAGCTCTACTTCCGCCTTCGACCCCACGCGTCTGGATCCGAAGCGCAACGTGTTGGCCTGGTCATTTCACTCCTCCAGGGCGACCCACAGACCTGGGCGTTTGGTTTAGCTCCGACCGATGAAGCCTTGCAGTCAGTCTCTTCTTTTTTTTCGGCCATGGAACTACTCTATGCTGACCCAGATCGGGCTGCGACAGCGGATTCCAAATTACGGAACCTGAGACAGGCTAAACGTTCTGCTGAAGAATATTGCGCAGAATTTCGGCGATGGGCTATAGATTCGAAGTGGAATGATCCGGCTTTATGTAGCCAATTTAGGATTGGACTCTCTGACAACATCAAGGACACTTTGGTGAATTATCCTTTGCCAAAAAGCCTAGACGAATATATGCAGCTGGCTATCAGGGTGGATCGACGTCTCCGCGAGAGACGCCAGGAAAGAGGCAAGGACCAACCTTGGGGATCCTCACGTCAAGAGCCAAGCTTCAAGGGGGCAGCCGCTTCCTCTCCTTCCTTATCACCAGAGGAACCAATGCAGCTTGGTGTTACCCATCTCTCTCAGGCGGAGAAAGTTCGGCGCAGATCCCAAGGCCTCTGCCTCTATTGTGGTAATTTGGGTCATTTTGCCAAGACCTGCCCGAACAAGGCTCCGGTGGCGGGAAACTTCAACGCCTAGATCCTGCAGAGGGACTTCTTCTAGGCGGTCAGGTATCGTTCCCTCCTGATAATCGGGTGCTCCTACCTGTTACACTCTCTTGGGGTCCTTCCCGGACTATTGCCTCCGCCTTCATTGATAGTGGAGCGGCTGGCAATTTCCTAGATAGATCCCTAGCCATCACTCTTGGGATTCCGTTTATTCCATTAGAAAATCCCCTTCGGGTCCTGGCGGTTAACAATAAGCCCATTGAGGGGGGGTTGGTCTCCTACAAGACCCCTTGGGTAAAATTAGTCGTGGGATCTGCCCACTCGGAAGACATAGAATTTCTGGTTATTGAAAGTCCCGTATCCCCTATTGTTTTAGGATTCCCCTGGTTAAAGGTCCATAACCCAGTGATAGATTGGAGGTCTGGGGATCTGGTGAAATGGAGTCCATCATGCCAAAATCATTGTTTCTCCATATCCCTTAGAACCACACCTATTGTCCTTGATGGGTTACCTCTGGTCTATGCGGATTGGGCAGACGTATTTTCGGAAAAATCCGCCGACATTCTTCCACCCCATAGGGCCTACGACTGTCCTATTGAGTTACTCCCAGGTACTATGCCCCCTAGGGGGAAACTATATAATCTCACTAGATCTGAAGAGCGGGCTATGAAAGATTACATCACCGAAAACCTCCAGAAAGGTTTTATCCGTCCTTCCACCTCCCCTGCCGGTGCTGGATTCTTCTTCGTCGAGAAGAAGGACGGCGGCTTACGCCCCTGTATAGACTATCGAGGGTTAAATAAGATTACTGTAAAGAATAGGTATCCCCTACCATTGATCAATGACCTTTTTAATCAGGTCTCTGGGGCCCAGGTCTTCTCCAAGTTAGACCTTCGAGGGGCATACAATCTTATTCGCATTCGGCAGGGGGATGAATGGAAGACGGCCTTCAATGTAAAAGATGGGCATTATGAATACTTAGTGATGCCATTCGGGTTATGTAATGCTCCTGCAGTGTTTCAAGATTTTGTCAATGACATTTTTCGTGATTTTTTGGGTCAGTTTCTCGTGGTCTATTTGGATGACATACTGATTTTTTCCCGCTCCCTGATGGAGCACCGTCAACATGTCAACGCGGTGTTGCAGAGACTGCGGGAAAATCGTCTGTATGCTAAAATTTCCAAGTGTGTTTTCGAAGTGTCTGAAATCCCGTTCCTAGGATTTATAATCTCCAAGCGGGGGTTGGTGATGGATCCTTCCAAGGTTTCTGCTATTCTTGAGTGGGAACAACCTAGAACCCTAAAGGCGCTTCAGAGATTTTTAGGATTCGCGAATTTTTATAGGCAATTCATAAAGGGTTTCTCGTCCATAGTGAGTCCTTTAACAGATCTCACTCGTAAGGGCGCTTTTGTTGAGGAGTGGCCTCCCTCAGCTAAAAACGCCTTTCATGTGTTAAAGGAGACTTTCACCTCCGCTCCCATTTTGATACATCCCGACACCCGGCTTCCATTTCTATTGGAGGTTGATGCCTCGGAACTAGGAGTAGGAGCTGTTCTTTCTCAGTATGCAGGCAATCCTGAGAAACTACATCCTTGTGCATTCTTCTCTCGGAAATTTTCACCCGCTGAACGCAATTACGATGTTGGGAATAGGGAACTATTGGGTATTAAACTGGCCTTTGAAGAATGGCGTCACTGGCTAGAAGGTTCCCTGCACCCTATCACTGTATATACTGATCACAAGAATCTAGAGTACTTAGAGTCCGCCAAGAGACTCAACTCCCGTCAGGCGCGCTGGGCACTCTTCTTTTCTCGATTCAATTTTGTTATCACCTATAAGCCGGGGAAGAAGAATGCCAAAGCAGACGCCCTATCCCGTAATTTCGGGGATAGTAAGGATCAGAGCGGTCCTCCAGAGTCGATTTTGCCTTTAGGTTGTGTTGTGGCTACTCTTCTCCCTGACTTGTCTAGCTCGTTAATGCCATTTCAGGTTGATACTCCTCCTGGTAAACCCTCTGATTGTTTATTTGTTCCACCTCATTTGCGCCTGGCCGTTTTACAGGAACTACATGATGCCAAGTCTGCCGGTCACTTAGGCGTTCGGAAGACCTTGGCTATCGCCAGACGTCATGTCTGGTGGCCCACCATCCGACGCGATACTTCCGCCTTTGTCGAAGCATGTCCGGTATGTGCTCGGAGTAAGGCTACTCATGGGTCTCCTGCAGGATTATTAGTTCCTTTAGAAATTCCTACTGAACCATGGTCGCACATATCCATGGATTTTATTGTTGATCTCCCTCCGTCACAAGGGAATTCTGTAATTTGGGTGGTGGTGGACCGCTTCAGTAAAATGGCACACTTTATTCCATTGATAAGACTTCCGTCGGCACCGGATTTAGTACAGTTATTCATAAAACATGTTTTTCGCCTCCATGGTCTACCGCAGAATATTGTTTCAGATCGAGGAGTTCAGTTTGTATCCCGTTTTTGGAAAGCTTTCTGCAATCGTTTAGGTATTAAAGTGTCGCTCTCTACCGCCTATCACCCTCAGTCTAACGGACAGACTGAACGGGTAAATCAATGTTTAGAACAATATCTACGCTGTTTCGTCTCCGATTGCCAGGAACAATGGGCGGAATTCATCGAATTTGCAGAATTCGCCTTTAACAATGCGCCGAGCGAATCTACTAGGTTTTCGCCTTTCTTTTGTAATTACGGTAGACATCCCAAGGCATCGTCTTTTCCTGGTCCTTCCTCCAACTTGCCGGCCTTGGAGGAATGGCTACGAGAAAGGACTAAAGTGTGGTCTGAAATACAGACTAACTTAAAGAAAGCCTCTAGAACTTATAAAATTTTTGCGGACCGACATAGGTCGCTAGAACCACCATTTCAGGTGGGTGATTTAGTCTGGGTCTTTACTAGAAATATTGCCCTTCGGCAACCCTCGTCTAAGCTAGGGCCTAAATTTATCGGTCCGTTTCCTATTATTGATAAACTAAGCGACGTTACCTTTAAGGTCAAGTTACCCTCATCCATGAGAATTCCGTCGTCCTTTCATGTTTCTTTGTTGAAATCTGCCAAAAATATTCAGGTGTCGTCTCCTCCCCCGATCATAGTGGAAGATGAGCCTGAATATGAAATTAATAGAATACTCGACGCTCGGGTGCTTCAAAACTCTTTACAGTATTTAATAGATTGGAAGGGTTTTGGCCCTGAGGAAAGATGTTGGGTACCGGCCAAGGATGTCCATGCCAAAACCCTTATTAATAGGTTTCACCGGGAGAATCCGGATAAGCCTGGTAAGGGTCCAGAGGCCCCTCGTGAAGGGGGGGGTAGTGTCACGGCCACTGCCACCGCCTTACCTGGCCTTCGCTCCCCCGCCGACTCCTCTCGGCGGGATACACGTCTGCTGCAGCCGGCGGCGGGTCGGCGTCGCTCCTGCCCGCCCGCCGCTCGGCTGTCACGAGCAGCTTCTCAGGCGGCTTCCGGCTCGGCGGCGTCGGGAGCGGTCGCGCCGCTCTCTGTGCGGCGCGCTCCCGGCGCGTGTCCACGCACGCGCGCGCACGCGCGTCTCAGGTCTTCCTATGCTCTCCGGCGGCGCTGCGCACAGCGCGCCCGCCGGAGGTGATTTAATTGGGCCAATGAGCCCTAGTGATTAAAGGGCATGTGCCCAAATACTGTCCTCCTCCCCACTGTGAATTGGGCCAATGAGCCCTTGCTATTAAAAGGCATGTGTTCTATAATTCACTCCACCTCCCTATTCAAACTGGGCAATCAGCCCAGAGATCCCAGTTGCTCCTATCGCTACACTCCTCCCCGCAGCCAATCCAGTCAGTCCCCATCCTATATAGGTGTTCACCCTGCAGTCAGTCGTTGCCCGTTATAGCGTGCTACTGGGTGTGATTTGGATTGCTCTTCTCCTTGTGATTTCGCCTTGTTTTGACCATCCCTGATTGCCGCCTGGACCGACCTTGCTTGCCCTTTGACTACGATTCTGCCTGCTCCTTTGTACCGCGAACTTCTGACCTCCCGTTGTGACCCTTGGCTTACCCCTGACCATTCTTCCGTCTAACCCTTCTGTACCGTGCCTTCTCGGATTGACCACCCGTGTATGACCCCTGTCCGTTTATCGCTACTCAGTCTAGTCCCTGGATTCATCTGCCTTCCCCTGCATAAATCAGCATCCTTTGTGCTAATAAGACCTGGGGGCAACCGTGTCCGGTGAGGCGTGTCTAGCGTCCCGGCAAACGGGGGCTTACTATAGGTGAAGAAAGCAGCGGAGATTGGGGGTTGCTGGTTTATTGGAAGGTGGGTGTCTCCGGGACCTGACACTATCACTTTGGTTAGGCGTGTTTCTGAGTTGGCAGCTTTGTCCATTAAAGCTCCGTACTTCGAAAGGCATCAGGACAAGGTTGTCTTTCGTTTCAAGCCGGATTTTCTTCCTAAGGTGGTTTCTGCCTTTCATCTGAATCAGGACATTGTTCTGCCCTCTCTATGTCCTAATCCTAGCAACGACAAGGAAAGGGCGCTGCATTCCTTGGATGTAGTTCGCGTTGTGAAATACTATCTGGTGGTTACGTCTTCCTTTCGTAAGACTGATGCTTTTTTTGTGGTGCCCTCTGGGCCTAGGAAAGGTTTGGCACCTGCCAAATATTACATTAGTAAATGGATTCGTCAGGCCATCATTGGGGCCTATTCTGCTAAGGGGAGGAGTCCCCCTTTTCGTGTTACTGCTCATTCTACTCGTGCGGTTGGAGCGTCCTGGGCTTTTCAGCACCAGGCCTCGGTTGAGCAAGTTTGTAAGGCCGCTACTTGGTCCTCTGTTCACACTTTTTCCAAGTTTTACAAGGTTGATGTTCGGGCCTCAGCGGATGCTGTTTTTGGCCGCAAAGTTCTGCAAGCTGTTGTGGTTTAAGTTGTGCCTTGTTGCCTTGTTTTGGATCCCCGCCCTTTTATGGACACTGCTATTGGATGTCCCACGTGTTATGGATATCTTGAAGCGGGGTGTGTGACATACTTAGAATAATACCATTTTGTGAAATACTCACCTGTAAAATGGGTATTATAAGTATGTCACACACCCCGCTTCACCCGCCCTTCTTGTATTCTGGATCCTTTATATTGTGAACTTTGCGTTGCTTTGGTTTATATTTGGCTCTTCCTGGTCCCTTACCTTACTGCTTCTTTATACTGGGTAATGAGTGGGAGGTCCCAGGTATTTATGGACCGGGAGGGGCTTTCTTTTTCCTATCATCTCTGCAGAACGCCCTCTTCAGGTGGGTATTACCCACGTGTTATGGATATCTTGAAGCGGGGTGTGTGACATACTTATAATACCCATTTTACAGGTGAGTATTTCACAAAATGGTATTTTCATTAATGTGTCATATGCTATTATTGTGAGGATTGGGCAGCAATTTAGGGGCTTTCTCAGCGAGTGTTTCCTATATTTTATATTACATCATTGTTTCTTTGTTTCCACAGAGATATATTGATGGTGCACTCACAAACTTCCATCCCCTTTTTCCTCTCCAGTCCATAATAACTGTCTCCCCTTACACTGGAGAGATTGACATTTGTCCTCGAGATTGTTTTATCAACCACTTCTGTCTTCAAATTTTTAATGCCAGTTTCCAGCTTTCAATTCAGAATCTCTCTAGAGTATACTATGCTTTATTCCCACCCTCAATATTTGTAAGTACTATTAAAATACTTAATTGCCCATCTGTAAAATGGATATATTTAGAAATGAATGACAGCAACACATCTCAAAAGGTTGGGACAGGGCCATGTCGATCATTTTATTTTTTACAAAGTCTTTTATTTTCTGAAAAGTGAGGAGACCAGTTTCTGGAGATTTGGTAGAGGACATTCTTGTCTGCTAAAATGGTTCTGCTTAACAGTTCAGGGTTGTCTTGATGCCTGATTTTTTTTATTTCATAATGCACCAATATTTCCTATTGGTGAAAGGTCCAGGTCCAGCGGCTGGATTCTTCTGCAAAGCCATTAATAGCCTGGATGGATGCAGTACATGGTTTAGCATTGCCTTGCTGAAATATACAAGGCTTTCCCTTAAAGAGTCTGGATGGAAGCATATGTTATACGGCCTCTATTTATTAGCATTAATAGTGCATTTGAAATGTAAACTACCCATGCCATAGACACTAATGCAACCCCTATACCATCAGACATGAAGGTGTTTTACCTGTACACTTCTACATGTCTTCTGTCGAGATTCCGCAAGGCTTGGTGTCGAAGGTTTCCATAAACAATTTCAAAGTTTTAACTACAGAACAGTTTTCCCTTTGCCTCAGTCCATTTTAAGTAAGCTTTGGCCCAAATTAGATGTTTCTGGTTTGCATTAATATATGTCTCTTCTTTGCATGATAGCTTTAACTTGCATTTGTGACTTACATGGCAAACTGTGTTCACAGGCAATGATATCTTGGTGTATTTCTGAACCCAAGTGGAGAATGTGCATTAGCCTGCTTTTAATACAATGCCATCTCAGATTACAAGCATCCAATATTTTACAACATCCAATATCTTGTCCCTTCTGCAAATGGATTTCTCCAGCCTCTTGATGATAATATTTACAGTAGATGGTGGAATATTAAAAGTATTTGCTATTTTACATTTTTACAATTTTTGGATGCAGTTTGCACAGACTGGTTATCCTCTGACCATCTTTGCTTCTGAGAGACTTTGTCTCTCTTTTTATACACAGTTATGTATGTTGAAAATGGACTCTTCGACATTTTATTGTTAGTACTACTACTTTTTCAGCCTTATGTTATCCCTGTCCCAACTTTTTTGAAACTGTGTTGCTGACAACAATTTTTACATTAATTAATTTTTTCAAATGAAAAGAACAATTTCTAAATGTCAACTTCTGATATGCATTCTATGTTTTGTTGTAAATAAAATATGACCATATGAGATGTTTGCATTGTTTTGAGGTCAGAGGCTGTACATACATATAAAGCAATTCTTAGTACTGTCAGTAAAGCCTTTACATATTAGGAGTACGTTTTTTGTTAGTTTTTACTATGGTAGAAAAGCGATAGCGTTGCCTATTATACCTGGGAAAATAGGACAGAAAAATTATGTTATAATGATTACAATTTTGTAAAAATGATAAAGGTACCTCTTGGTCAAATCATTATAGGCATTCAACAGGTTAGCTGGAATGTAGATGATTGCAACATTGATCAATAATTGAATACAGCTAAACCACTACAAACATTTTAGATATTACTCATCCCAATTACTCACTCCACCTCTTGGATTGTTTTTTTTCCCTATGTGTACTGGGATGACTTAACATCAGTCTTCTGTTTTTAATCACAGACCATGTCAGATGACCACTTGAAAAAAAACATGTGTCTGGAGCCACAAAAAAATGAAATATAGCCATCGACCCCCCCACCCCGTGCATCTATAGTTCATACCTGGTGCTCAGGAGAATGTGGGAGATCACTGGGTGGTATCATGAAAAAAAAAACACACACACTGGGAAAAATCACGTGTCTTCATTCCTCTGTCCCCCCACCAGATGGCATCCCCTCACAGGCACGACCGGCATTTGGGCAGGGCTATGATGGCAGATAGCTAGAGGACAGGCAAGATTGAGGTGGGGGTCCCCAGAGCGCCACTCACAACCACAGCACAATGCCTTGCAGTAGCTAGCTGCCAGGGACCTTTCATCCTGGCTGTCACCTAAGCTGGAACAACAGTTCCGTCAACCACGTGACCGCGGCAGCAAATCAGAGCCTAGGCGCATGATTCATGGCTGCATGTGCACCCCGGGCGCAGAGCACCAAATGGCAAGTGCATGGGAGAAGCGCAATCTGTGTCTTCTGCAAGCAAAATCTGCTGTTTTTTACTGTTTACTTTACTGTTTCTCCATAGCGATTTGATCTGTCCAGCTTCTGTGTTTTATGCAAAGATCTATTTGCCATTTCAGAGTGTGTATTCTCTGGAGAACCTGTGGTGGTGTTTTTTTAGGGGGGTATTCTGATTCCAGTTAAGCCTTTTTTTGCCCAATGTTTTAGCCCAGATGTTGTCTTTAACCCTCCCTGTTTGGTTTGCATATTAATGCTTAATAATTTAAAATTATATAATTTATAATTTTATTATTGTTTTTGCTAAACTTTGGGGCACAATAGCCACATATTTGTGGTTTAGACCTTTTTTGTGTTTTTTTGTTTATCATTTTTTTGGTAGGAACCCGAACCAAAATAAAGGGTTCAATCTCTTAAAAGAACTTGCAACTGACACTTTCATTGTTAAAAACATGCCAGACACTGCCAGCATGTGTCTTCGGAATAAAATAAGCCTGTTACTCATTGGAATCATCAGTTTCCTCCACCTATTTGCTGAAGGAAATTCACTCTTCAAATTGGCATTTGCTTTTCTACCCTCTGGGGGCATAAATCAGGCACCAGAGACAGTTTGGTGCACCATGAACATTTCAGGCCCAAATTGGCACAATGGGGAACGCTAGTGCACCAACTGACACTAAAACTAAAGAGCATTTCATTTTGACGACCATGAATCAGACGGAAGCCCGAGCACGACTTGACGTTTCAAATAGCCTGGTCAAACTCACTGGCACACTGACCATGAATTGACCCTATAGGGGTCGATTCAGAGCCAGGTGAAAATTTACACCCAGTAGACAATGAAAGTCAATGGCAGTTTTCTCATCTAAAAAAGGAGTGAGAATTTTCGCCTAGCTCTGAAACAACCCCATAGTGCTGCACTGTTTTAGTGCCTTATGGTTGCACTCAGGCTGCCAACAAGCACAGTTAATAAACACTATGGAACCGGTTGTAAGCCTATGCCTATTAACCAATTTGAAGTCATACACCAACATGACCCATATACATTTCACTATCCCTGATTTTGTTCCTCCTCCCCAGGGCATCCCAATATAGGATGGCCTGCTATGTGAAATCTCTCAGATCGCCATACAATTTTACCTCTCAGTTCCATAGAGAATCCACAGGCCACCAGCTAGTAAGGGGCTCACATGCACATTCTGGAGGGAAGCAGGGATGCGCTCACACATGCACTGTGGGAAAGCTGACGGGTTGAGTGTACTGGCACTACTTTGTATGTATATAGCTCCATGTCCTTCCATAGCACTGTACAAGTGCTTTCCAGGACCAGTGAGCATTTAGCAGCCACTCCTCCTGGCATCCAGAGTTCAAGGGGAGGGGCACAAAGGGGATGAAGGAAGACTTGAGGGGGGAAGTAATGTTAGTTTAACTTACAAATTATTTTTTCACTGTGTGGGGCTTTTGCACGTTAACCTATAGCTTTATACTGGTTTAAGGTGAAGGGAGAAGACAAGGGCAGGGAGGCTTGCCTATACCCCTGTCTGATTCCTGCACCCTCTATTGGGCAATGTGCTATATATAGTAAGCTATGCTAGTTGTGTACCGACACAAAACAGATACAGCACAGCACGCTGCATTATACCTGCATTGCTCGTATGTTGCCATAGACTTCTATTGACCTGTGATAGCATTGTGTTAAGGCACATACAGTATATTATGTATATTGCGTACTTTAATGCATTGTGATTTCCATCCACAGGTACTCAATGACTATTATTTACAAGGCTATAAGGATGCTGTCCTGTATCTCAGCAACAATAGGAAATATATTTTACGCCATAAAGATCCAAATTGTAGTCAAATTATCATGAGAAATAGAAATAATAAAAACAATAAAAGTAAGCTAAATCTTTGTAAAATAAATGAAGATCTTTGTGGGCACAAAAATGAATGCCGGAGGAATAAAAGCTTACCATGTATTGAAAATCAGCATATTCACTAAGACATTAGCAGGCCTCTTCCCTTATAAACTGACTGTAATGTTTTGCCAACTATCTTGGGGCCACAAGGTTCTAATATATTTGAATTACGTAAATAATTCATGAGGTCTGAGATATGGCTACTGAGCTATATTACCAGAGCCCAGTGGCTTAACTAAATGTGATGTGGCCCTGGTGCGAACAAGTCGTTTTGGATGCCACTACACTAAAGAGTGAAACAGCTGAAACAAATGGTGCTTCCTTTCTTTAAATGGTGCCAAGTGAGCACAAGTGAGCCAAGTGGAGGAGCAACAATGATGATGCCCCTCTGACCTTCTGAGTCCCAGTGCAGTTGCACCGCCTGCACCTCCTCAAGGTTTGCCCCTGCCAGAACCGCTGATGATCTGTGAAAGGACTACAGGATTCTAAAAAGAGAAGATGAAGCTTCAGACCATTCAAAATGCACTGCACTTTAACAGATTTGAAGAAAACAAATTTCATAGAAGATAACAGTGCCATAAAGAGAAAGCAGCCGAACTAGGCCTTAGAGGGCCATTCAAATTAATAATATCTGCATGTTTATGTGAATGGATGTGCAGCTCCTCTGCCATACCCCTAATGCAACAATGTTGGTAAAATAAAGCTGAAGGTTTACATTTTATATGCTAAAAATTATGTTGTTGTTTCCTAATTCAAATATTCTATAAAAAAAAATATATTTTTATTTTTTCTGACAGTGTTAAAAATTATAACCTATAAATATTTGTCATCACCTTCTGTGGCAGATTTGTAAAATCAGGCTTGGGTAAAGCAGATCAGGTTGGGGGTAATTCAGTCTCGCCGCTAGAATACCGCATAGCACTAGTGGTACTACAACCACTGGTTGGAAACCCCTGTTTTAAAAGGTAACTATTCATTTTACGTTTTGTTGATGTCAATAGTTGGCTTTCCATAGCATATATACAACTGAATAATCATACTTAACTTATAAATATTTGGAAATTTTTGTATGGTCGAAAATAAGGTAAGCCATAGAACTCAGATATTTAGGAATTTGATACCTTTTTTAGGTATTTTAGGTAGTTTAGGGTTTTCAAACCACTTCAAACTACTATCATAGTAAAAGTCATAAAGTACTTTGCCTCATGTTAACATTCAGGCACAAATAAAATAGTATTCCAAGGGCCCATCTAGGCCAATTTTTGTACTTAAATTTTGAGAAGAATCCCCTCTTATGTCAGTGGAGAAAGTACCTTTTTTCTAACCTTAGTGGATGCCCTAGGATTATGGTTACACTCCGGGGAATAGATCTTTGTATTGACCCCGGGTATATTTATACATAGCTTTTAGATCACCCCTAACTTTGACAATCTTTCAGGGTACTGCGCATTTCATTTATTAATGTAAATGCCCGCCTTTGAACGTGCTCCTTTAAGACGCACCTACTTATAAATTGCACATAGGATTTGGAGGAGGAAAAAATATTCTAAACAAAATGATGTGCTAAAACACCCCTTTACAGGCAGTGTGGCATTCCCCTATACCATTCCCCATAGGCAGTGTGGCATTTCACCCATTCCATTCCCCATAGGCAGTGTGGCATTCCCCCTCCCATTCCCATAGGCAGTGTGGCATTCCCCCCATCTCATAGGCAGTGTGGCATTCTTCCCATCCCATTCCCCATAGGCAGTGTGGCATTTCCCCCTCCCATTTCCATAGGCAGTGTGGCATTCCCCCCTTCCATTCCCATAGGCAGTGTGGCATTCTCCCCATTTCATAGACAGTGTGGCATTCTCCCCATCCCATTCCCCATAGGCAGTGTGGCATTCCCCCCTCCCATTTCCATAGGCAGTGTGGCATTCTCCCCATTTCATAGGCAGTGTGGCATTCTCCCCATCCCATTCCCCATAGACAGTGTGGCATCCCCCCTCCCATTCCCATAGGCAGTGTAGTATTCCCTCCATCTCATAGGCAGTGTGGCATTCTCCCATCCCATTTCCCATAGGCAGTGTGGCATCCCTCCATCCCTATATTCATTGTAGCATAACCCCCTCCCATCACCATAGGCAGTGTGGCATTCCCCATCTTATTCTCCTATATAAGCAGTATGGCATTCCCCCCTCCCATTCCCTATAGGCAGTGTGGCGGTGGAAGAGAGAGCCGGGACAGCGGACAGGGTTCATTTACCCTACCCGTCCCCCGCTGCTACTCCAGCGGCTTACCTCCCGTGGCTGCGGCGTGGGCATTAACTTCAATAAATATATGCGTAAATAAACATATACATTTATACATAAATACATAACTAAATACATTAAAATGGAGGTGGAGATGGAGGTTTAAGTGCAATGGCGGGGGAGGAGCGGGTAGCAAACACTTTAACCACTTACTCAGTTGCTGAAACAGCCAAGTCCCGTGGGATCCACACCTTGTTCATCTTAAGGAATTGAAGGATGTCCATGTTAGATGTGGATAGGTGGACCCTCCTGTCAGTGATTGCACCCTCTGCGGTGTTGACAACACGTTCTGGTAGAACACTTGCCGCAGGGAAGGCCAGCACCTCCAAGGCATAGAAGGCAAGCTCAGGCCACATGTCCAGTTTACCGACCCAGAAATCGAATGGGGAGGATCCATCGCTCAGTACCAGAAGACCTGTGGACAGGTAGTCACCCACCATGAGTCAAAGTTTGCCTCCTAGTACTACGGACCCTATCCGATGGTGGTGGATGTGGCAGACAATGGAATAAGTTGTTTCACGTTGTGGCCCTGTGAGGTAGTGCAGGTGCCCCTACTGCATTGGCAACTTGCTTGTCCACCTTGGCCTTATGCTGCCACTGAACCCTCAAATTCAGATGGGAACGTCAATAGTGAATCCACTGAGTGCAATTGTACTCTCTTATCTTGTGATCCCACTTCAGTGCTGGTATCAAGGAGGTGATGTTGTCCTTATAGCGGGGATCCAGAAGGGTTGCCACGAGTAATCGGTATTGGTGACTTAGTTGCGCAGGTACTGGAGCATATAGTGGCTCATGTGAGCCAGGCTACCCTGAGTCAAGAAGAAGCTGTCCTCAGTGTCAGGTTTCTCCTTCCCCTTTTCCTGCTCCTCCCTCCAGCCACACTCCAGTGACACCCATGAGCTGTGCTGGGTGTCACCCTGCTGTGAGAGAAAGTCCTCCTCCTTCTCCAAAACTGTCTGCAGACTGGACAGTGGTATACCGGCTTAGTGTCGGCCCAGCAACCCACCCTGTGAGCTACGTGTGCACTGCCCTGATGCCTGGGAAAATGGACCTTCCTCCTTTGCTTCCATCACCTCCTTCATCATGGCCTTACAGGTTTTTTTCCAGCAGGCAAAGGAAAGGGATGGTAGCACTGAAGATGGCATCATCAGCGCTGACCATTTTGGTGGCATACTGGAAGCACTGCAGCGCCACGCAGATTTCCCTCATGGAGGCCCACTCATTGGTGGCTAAGTGCTATCGGTCTGCACTTCTACTCATCTGGGCATTTTGGAGCTGAAACTCCACTATTGCCTGCTGCTGCTCACACACCCTTTCCAGCATATACAATGTGGAATTCCACTTGGTGGGCAAGTCACATATGAGGCAGTGGGTAGGAAGTCCAAAGTTCCTCTGCAGTGCAGTCAGGCTAGCGTCAGCAGGGTGGAAATGCTGAAAGTGCCTGCACATGCTACACACTTTATGCAGCAGCTCCGGCATGTCTGGATAATGGGCCAGGAAGCTCTGCACCACCAAGTTTAGCACATGAGCTAGGCAAGGGATGTGCCTCAACCCAGCTTGGCCAAAGGATGCTACAAGGCTACGTCCATTGTCGCATACCACCTGTTGGGGTATGTACCCTGGGGTATCTTGAACCCCTCCTGGTTGAGCGTCTACCTCTGAGGTGTCGCTGCGTAGCTTGAGCTAGGAACTCATATGATGTGCAATGAGACAGTGTATACAAAAGCTTCCATCATACAAGGTCAAAGTTTATTGCTTTGGGAGAAGTTTATATAGCATACAGACATCGACTCTTGAACCCCACCTTCGGGAACAATTAGAGCCAGGCATTCTCACACGGACAAGAACATAAAACATAAACATAAATCAGTGCCACTTCTAAGACATAAGGAGGAATGTGCAGGCGACCTTTTAGAGCACATCTCCTCCAGACAGGGGGAAGAAAACATACAGATAAAACTCACAAGCACACCCCATTACACTAGGTTAAATTAACAAAGAGCATTTCTTATAATTTCTGGTAAATGAACATCTTAAAGCAAAACTAAACTCTAAGTCACCAATTTAGGTTAAGCAGTTAAGCAAGCCTTAGCATATAGTGGATTAAATCCCCCCCCCCCCCCCCCCCACTTTCATAAAGCACATACCCAACTGCTGCATTTATCATGTAGGGTTAAGTTACATTAGCAGGTGGCAGGAAACTACCATACTTTGATTCAATGTTGATAGAATCTAATACAAAGTGGGTCTCCATGTATGAATGTCAACTCTAGACTAACATGTGTACATGCTCCTGGACACATACATATGCATGTCTACAAGTTTTTATTAAAAAAAAAATTACCATCACAGCTGTGGCTTGGGCCCATGCTGCTGGAGGGTCACACAACAGAAACCATCATAAGAACATTGTATTTTAATTTAGATTAGATCTGTATGGAATAGTTCAATCTTTAATTTTTGCAACACACTTGGTGTTAGCTAATACTAATCTACTTTGCCAAACACATGTTAACTGTGATAGAGGCCACTTCACAACAATATCAGGTCTCATTTGTAAATTAAATTATATTGGCCCAAAACAATGGATGCATATAGTTATGTACATTATGTAAATTTTATAAATTCTTACCACGACTATGCCCGAGTGCCGAAACTGCAGCATCTGTGGAGGAGGTTTCGGCTCTATGATGCCCTTAAAAAAACAATAGACATGAAAGAAAAAATTTAGACAAAACAAATGTACAATGACAACACAAAGCATATATAAGAAGTACACTCACCAGGGGATGATGGGTGGCTTGGATCCCAGGGAGGGATATGAGATGAAGGGGTGGAGCCTCCACTCCTCAAAATGGGCCCAACAGAGCCCAAACCCGAGGGGCCACCCTCCTCTCTCTCACTCCCTGATCCCTCAGGGAGTGTGGTGGAGTCACTTCCCCACTTGAGAGTGGCCCCCCAGGTTGTTGGGACCCGGGTTGAGTCTGAATCTGAGGAGCTGAGGCTCCACACGCTTATCTTTGGAGAGGAAATAAAAAACAAAGGCGAAATTATTAGACATCAGCATTTTAATGTGTAAATATGTAACAATAGTTTATGTGTATGTGTGTTAAACTTACCAAAAGCATAGGCATCATAGAGCCGATATAAGCCCTCATTGTCCCAGTGCTTAAAATCCGACCACCTCTGAATAATTGCTTTCTCCTTCAAAATGGTGTTGAAGCACCGGGACACGGTTGCCTTAACCTCCTCCACAATTGTGCTCTTGGCACTCTGGGCATAGTCATATTCCATGACACAGAAGTCCTAGATTTAGAATAACACAAAAAAAACATTAATAGTTAAATATAAAACAAAAAAATTAAAATTACATTAACCTAATTTAATTAACAAATTCAAATATCTGGGATCATAACAAATATTAGTTGTCCTTTAAACTGCCATAAAGGGCTGGTTCATTTCAATATATATATATAAGTTATATTAAAACCGTCCGGGCCGAGACTGTACGAACTATGAAAACCAAGAAGTACCACCCCAACCTCACCAGAGGCGAATTTACTGCCCTGTCTGCCCTCAAACAGGATACTTCGATCATTATCAAGCCTGCCGACAAGGGCGGGGCTATAGTGGTGATGGATTATAGACAATATCGCGACAGCATCTTACAGATGTTGGTGGATCCCGTCAGCTATGAGACCATTTCAGGCAATCCCATATGGGGAATACAGAATGCGGTGCAGCAATACGTCTCTCTTGGGGTCAGGAATGGATGGCTAAGTGAGAATACTGCCAAATATATTCTGATTGAACACCCCATCACACCTGTTATCTATGGCCTCCCCAAGGTCCACAAGGGCTGTGACCCGTTGAAATTTCGACCCATAGTGGCAGGTACAGACTCCGCCACACAGCCGCTAGCACAATGGTTGGACTACTACCTACAACCCTATGTGCAGCGACTACCATCCTACCTGAAGGATACGGGAGATTTCCTTGAGAAATTTAGACAAGTAGTCATTGAGAAGGATGACCTGTTGGCCACCATGGATATCTCCTCTCTTTACACTAACATACCCAATGACCAGGGAGTAAAAGCTGTAAAGCACTTCCTGACACGTGAACCCCCGGAAATACCATCAGAATACCTTACCACAGGACTCGAGATTGTGCTACAGAATAATTACTTCAGATTTGAAGATGCTTTTTATAAACAGATCCTTGGCACAGCGATGGGTAGTGCCATAGCTCCAGCGTTTGCTAATTTATTTGTTGGCTTTTTGGAAGAGAGATATATATATCCATCAGCATTATATACTGAACATGTCAGATATTGGGGCAGATTTATTGATGACGTGATTACCGTGTGGCATGGGGACAGAAATGGCTTTGATAAGTTTATGGAATATATTAACTCCATCTTTCCCACCATCACTTTTAACCCAGAGGTCTCAGACACGCATGTAACCTTTCTGGACGTAGCTATCGACAAGATGCCCGACGGACATATCACCACGGGCCTTTATACCAAACCCACGGACAGGAATACACTGTTGAGATATGACAGCGCACACCCCAGACCGTTGGTGAATAGCCTCCCTATCTCACAGTTTTTAAGGGTCTTGAGAATCAACTCTGATCCAGTGACCCGGATGGATCAATTATTACTAATGATGGACAAATTTCGCGTCCGGGGGTATCCCGAATCAGTACTTACCCATGCCCGTAAACGTGCAGAAGAGATCTGGGCAGGTGAGAAGAAGGAGAGGAGGCAACAAGAAGAACGCACTCCGTTCATGCTAACATTCAATCAGGCTGCTCCTACCATAGAGCACACCATTAAAAAACATGCGTGCATACTGACATCCGATGCCACGGTATGCCCGGTCATCAAGAAACCGTTTCTTAAGGTCTATCAGCGTAATAGGAATTTAAGAGACTCCTTGGTCACGGCTGACCCCGTTGAAAAATATTCTAGGAAACCCATTATGCTTTCAACTCGTACTGGATGTTTCAGGTGCAACAATTGCAACGTATGTAACTCTCTCATCCGTGGCTCAGAATTCACCCACCCGCACACTGGACAGCGCTTCAAGATCCGTGGAGTACTCTCGTGTCTCACCGATTTTTGTGTATACTTACTTAAATGTCCCTGTGGCCTGTTATATGTGGGTAAGACTATAGGCCCCTTTAAGAAGAGGTTCCAGCAGCACCGCAGCGATGTGCGCATTAGTATTAATAAACACAATAACGGTGAATCCCTGGACTACGACAAGCCTGTGGCAGTCCACTTCGTGACACATAAACACCAGACTCATGAACTCCGTGGCATGGTGATTGAGCATGTGGAAAGACCACGCCGAGGTGGGGACCGGCACCTTAAACTTTTACAGAGAGAGACCTATTGGATTCACAAATTGGATACAGTTCAGCCGAGGGGACTCAATACCACGTTTGGATTCGCCTGTTATTTACCAAGACGTTGAAGTGACTGTAGCTACTTGTCATTGAAATGCAGCTCTTTCCTCATTATGCTATTTCCCCCACCCCTTGTTCCCCCCTGCTACCTGGTCCCTCTCCTCCCTCTCTACTTCTGCCCTATATGCTGTTTTATCTCTATCCTTATCCATCCCCAACCTCCTTGGCCCCAAACCATGCTGACCCCATCCCGTTTTCCCGCATGATCTTCCCACCCGGCTGGTACTTCCTTTATTCCCTTATTCCCTCTCTACTTCCTCTGTGACCCGCACTCCTTGCATCCCTCTTTTCCTTTATGTATATAGTTGCCGTTTAATTATCATGAGTATATGATGCCTGCTCCGATTAGCCCCTATGGGCTTTCACCGCCACCCAGGGATGCTGTCAGTACCCGTGACAGCTGTCTTCTACGTGCTGCAGCCTCTGGCTAGAGGCTGCGGTGTCCTGACAGACGCTGTCTGTCTCACGGGCTGATGACAGAGACTGGGGCCGCGAACCAATCGGATCGCGGCCCCCGCCGCGTCATCAGTTACCGGGCAGCAATTTTGAGCCCGGCTGCCAGCTCCCTGTCCCCGCTGACAGACGGGGAAACCGCTGCCCGCCAGTGCGGCAAGCAGCGGCTGGCGGTGACGGGTCCTCCGTAGTCTGGAGGCCCGGTGGATGCAGGTAAGTTGTCACAGCCCCACCTTTATTATTTTCAATACTGGATGTATATTATGTTTATTATGGGGCACAACACTACGCCCGCTGACGTCACAGTGACGTCAGGCGGGAATTTCGTGAACTCTGCACTCTGCTGTATGTATATAATGATGGGGGATGCAGCACGTCACGGTTTGCAGTCCTCCTTGAGAAAGGGGGCACCTGACCCCCGAAACGTTGGATTATGACACTGTTGTTCTTTTCTGGCCATGATTTGGATTATTCTCTTGTCATACTTTATGTGGTATTGGATACCTTTGTGATCATTATCATTGAATACAAGCATTTAAATTTATGCTTTGGAGTGCCGTGCCTATTTACTCACTTGGATTTAAAGCGGCGCCACCGCGGCTCTGGCACCCACTAACAATGTGTCTGTAAGAGTGCACCAGCAAAACTGGACTTTTGCAAAAAAGAAAAAGGACATATGCTTATATGTAAAATTGACCTAATGTATTTAAGTTACTGTTATAGGCTCAGAAATGTAAAGTATTCATACTGTTTGCGTATTTGCCACAGCGTGCTCAAGGCAGTGCAACATAATAGCAGCAAGTCTACACCACATCTAACAACGGTACAGCGTGAGATGTAGCGACTGCTCAGAGCGTCTGGCAGTCGGTGCTACCCACCATATACAACAAAAAATCAGACTCACACAGCGGCGGCGCTCAAATTTGGTTCGCTGTAGCATAGAGCGCCAGACACTGTGTGATTAAAGTGATTTTTTGGACACATTTCCATCAGTAACAAAGCGAAAATACACGGAATTACATTGTTGGAACATTGTGACCTTAACACATTAGTGCCAGACCTGTAAGTACAATTCTGCATAAAATTGTAAAAAATCTAAATATTTTCAAGAATATATTATTCCAGGCCAGGAGAGATCTAATAATTATTTGAGAGTAAAAAAAATTGGGGATCAGGAAAGGGATTAGAAGGAACGTTCATTGAAATGTATGGGAGAGTGAGTTCCGGCGCTCTACACTGAGCCGTCTATAATGATGTATCGTACACTACAAGGCGCTGTTCCAGTAGCTCAACAGAATCACTTTCATACGTGTGGTATTGCGTAGCACGCCCAGTGTTCAGCAGACGCTGCACGACAATACGAAGCACTTCCTGGCGCTAGAGCTTCATGAATAAACCCCAGAATTTAATTTCCGCCTAAGCAACAGATGCAATGCCGCGCAAGAGGTTCCAAATAGAGATGAGCTAACTTTTGAAAAGTTCGATTTCGGCCGATTCGCCGAATTTCACAAAGAAATTCGGGTTCGGCCGAATCGAACTTTTACGAAGTTCCCCATCAAAAATGCCGGCATGGTGGGACCGGCCCGCTCCTACCATGCCGGCATTTAAAAAAAAAAAATAAAAAAATAAAGCATTTTTGCCGGCATGGTCAGCGGAACCGGCCGGCCCGCTCCCACCATGCTGGCATTTAAAAAAAAGGCAAACACTTACCTGCAGGTCCGGAGCTTGGAGGGCGCGCCAAATGCTTTTTTTTTTTTTTTTTTTTTTTTTTAAATGCCGGCATGGTGGGAGCGGGCTGGCCGGCTTTACCGGCCCGCCGGCCGGTTCTGCTGTCAGCGCGGAACCGGCCGGCCCGCTCCCACCATACCGGCATTTTTTCTTTTTTTTTTTTTCTTTGTTTTTTAAATGCCGGCATGGTGGGAGCGGGCCGGCCGGCTGTCAGCGCGGAACCGGCCGGCCCGCTCCCACCATGCCGGCATTTTTTTTTTTTTAATTTCAGGAAAAATTCGATCGCCACGAACCACAAAATATTCGGGTTCGTGCCGAATCGAATATTTCCTGAAATTCGGAGCGAATTCCGGTTCGTCCGAACCGTTTCGCTCATCTCTAGTTCCAAAGTAAGTTTTATTAGCTGAATAGCTTAACCAGGTCCTTTAATCCAGTAATTTAAAGAAAAAATTAAAAATCATCTGGGTTTTGGTCTACTTTAAATAATGATAATAATAACAAAATCAGCTTTGGATCAACATACAGTCAGGGATTTCGAATGCAAAACACCAGAACCAAAGTGTTAGACTTTAGGAAAACAAACTTCAAAGAAATGGCAGACTCCCCCTAGAGAAGCTGTTGGCACACAGCGGAGAGTGCGGGGCAGCTTCATACACCCGGGATGGATTAGTATTTTACTTGCCGTATCTTTGACTTTACTTCAATTCTCTGTTATTTATGTGATCTGTTTGCTTCTGTGATACAAACAACCAGCTGGTGCTGGCCTTCATATGGTTACTATCACATCCTATGTTAACCATTGGAGCTTAGAGATCTTAGTCCACTCTTTTTTACTTTAGTTTTTCATAGTGTATTTATTCCACCAGCACTTTAACTCATATGCATACAACAACACATAGAGGTTTTTTGTCATGAATTGCATTTTGTTATATATTAATTCTTTAGCACATTATAGTTATTAGCAATATTAGAGCAAGGTTACTTTATACACCTTATACACTTTATACCTCCCGGGTATGTTATAGTCATGTTTTTAACTTGTCTTGTCATTTTGTTGCTTGTTTTTTATATGATGGCTCAATGTACATAATAAACTTATTGCTATACATGTTACCTAGTTGAGTGCCCTGGCTTTATACGGTCTCCTTGGTTGGGTCTTTTTTCTAGCGAAATGGCAGACTATGTAGAAAGGGAATTGGGTGAGTGGAACAGAGTAGCAGAAGTGAGTGCCCAGTGGTCACTATTAAAAATGGCCATCTTAAAGGCAACTAAGCAATATGCGAAACCAACTAGAAAGAATAAAAGGAAGAAGAAACCTCTATGGTTTACTAGGGAAGTCAGCACGATCATAAAAGAAAAGAAGTCTGCCTATAAGAAGTATAAGACTGAGAGGCGTATAATATTAAACAGAGGAAAGCAAAACTGATTATAAGGACTGCAAAAGGGCAAAAGGAGGAAGAAATGGCCAAATCTATGAAGAGGGGAGCTAAAACCCTTTTCCGATATATTGGTGACAGAAAGAAGAAAAGCAATGCAGTCTAAAAAATTAGAAATAGGGAAAATTATATTGACGGAGATAAGGCTGTGGCTGACCATCTGAATAGCTACTTTTGTTCAGTATTTTCAGATAGTAGCAGGCATGGCCATAGCACAGCATCCAGCTGGGAGGGTACAGCTCCGGTGTTTTTGGAGGGTGATGTCTTAGCCAAGCTGGCACATCTAAGGGTAAGTAAGGCGATGGGTCCAGATGGAATCCACCCCAGAGTTCTAAGGGAACTTAGATTTGTGATTGCAGCCCCTCTGACTGATTTACTTAACCATTCCCTTCCAACTGGTGAGGTTCCAGATGATTGGAGAATGGCCAATGTAATACCAATCCATAAGAAGGGGAGTAGAGAAGAAGCCAGTAATTACAGGCCAGTTAGTTTAACATCTATAGTGGTCAAATAAATGGAAACACTCTTAAAATAACAGATAATTTCCCATCTAAAAATTAATGACCTGTTGGACCCAAAACAACACGGCTTTACTGAGGGCCGATCATGTCAGACCAATTTGATTGATTTCTTTGACAATATCACTAAAGTGTTAGATGAAGGTAGTGCTGTGGATATCGCCTATCTGGATTTTTAGCAGAGCCTTTGACACTGTACCAAATAAAGAGCTCATAGATAAGTTATTGAAGGTAGGACTCAATCCCTGAATAGTTCAGTGGATTTCTAGTTGGCTGAAGGATCGTTATCAGAGAGTTATTGTTAATGGTGTGCAATCGGAACAAAAGCTAGTTACAAGTGGTGTGCCACAATGCTCTGTCCTGGGCCCCATTCTTTTTAATATATTTGTAAGTGACATAGGAGAGGGCTTGGTAGGAAAAGTTTGTCTGTTTTCTGATGATACAAAGGTTAGTAATAGGGTGGATATTCCTGGAGCAACATGGAAAATGATTTATCTTTACTGGAGAGATGGTCAAAACTGTGGAAACTAGAGTTTAATGTCTCTAAATGTAAAATCATGCACTTGGGTAAAAGGAATCCCTGCTCTAAGTACCGTATGGGCAGCACTGTGTTATCCAGGACCTCAAAGGAGAGAGATTTAGGGATACTGATTACTGATAGCTGCAAGATGAGTGGACAGTGTAGCCAGGCAGTGGGAAAAGCAAGCAGGATGCTCGGCTGCATAGCTCGAGGCATCACCAGTAGGAAGAGGGAGGTTGTGATGCCGCTGTATAGAGCCCTGGTAAGGCCACAGCTAGAATACTGTGTGCAGTTCTGGAGACCTCACCTGCAAAAATACATTATTCAAATAGAACGTGTCCAAAAGCAGGCAACAAAAATGGTGGAAGGACTTAAACTTAAAACTTTTTAGGAGAGACTTAAAGAACTAAATTTGTGATTGAGAGCTTTAAATATGTGAAAGGATTCAATAAGGTTCAGGAGGGAAGTGTTTTTAAAAAGAAACTTAATGATAGAACATGGGGGCACAACCTGAAGCTATTCAGGAGCAATGTTAGAAAATATTAGTTCACAGAAAGAGTAGTAGATGCTTGGAACAAACTTCCAGCAGAGGTAGTTGAAAAATCAACAGTTACTGAATTTAAACATGCCTGGGATAAGCACACATCTATCCTAAGATAGAGAGAACATGGGCAGGCTGATTCATTGCTAGTGGCAGGTAGCGACAGATAAGCATCTGTATAGCGGCGCTATGAGCGGCCGCTAGTGTGCGCCCCGATCAGCCGTCAGGCGCTATTACAAAGCTCCTCAGTCGCTATATTAACCTGCCCGCCAATGTTGAATATGATGTTTCTCAGTCGCTATAAAGCCCACTGTACATTCGCTCACCCAAATCTAATAGTGTCTGGGCGTTTTAATGTTGTTCTAATGCTGAAATTTAGAATAATGTTATATTGTCAATGCTCACATAGGCAATATAATATTATTTTTTTTATTTTTTAACGTGTGTGTGTTGCTGTAATGAAACTCTGACAACAAAATTTAGGAAAAATACAAAAAAAAAATATTTTTTTAAAAAAAGAGGCCCAACATGGGCAGAACCCAAGGCCGCATAGCGGCCATCCTAATCCCTCCAGCCCTCTGCCTTTTTCTTCTTCCCCAGCAGCATCAATCTGGTCCTTTGGATATATTGCCACAGTCTGCGATGCTCAATATTGCAAGCTGTATGGAGAAAGAAATTTATCAATTTTGCACTTACAAAAAAAAATTAGAAACCTATGAGAGGGCAAAAATTTTAAAGATTAATAAATCTTGCTTCAAAATATTTTATCCATTAAACATTAAGCTAGTATGGTAAAATATTATATAAAATTTTATTTTCTGGCCTACCATTCGATTTTATCCTCCCTAGGCTCACTTTATAAATTACCTTAAATAACAAAATAAGGGCTACCTAAGCAGTGGAAGACTGTACATCCTGTATAGCTCAATTACTCATAACCATTTTTATTGAACAATCCTTCACCTATTACAATTATAGTTATAGAATATACAATAGAAGTATTATTATAATTACCCCACAGAATCACAGGCTGCCTGCTTAATGTATTTTAAGCCAACAAACTAACATGCATACATGCAATTATGAACGTGGCTTGCAAACATAGCATCTCCATGTATGATAAGAAACCCCAGACTGTCACTAACCTTTATACCTGGTCATGTAGACAGACATATTTGTGTTAGGTATGTGTTTTTTAAATTTTAGTGTACTCACCATCGCAGCTGTGGCTAGGGACCATGCTGCTGGGGGTTCCTGGAGCTGGGGTGGGGAGTATGATGACCGGGTCCGTCTGTGTGGAAACATCTGTTTGGTAAAAAACACAACAGAAACATTCATAAGATCTTATTTTTGAATGTTGTTAATCGGCATCCACCTGTTTTTTTTAGAAAAAATATCATCAAAATCATTGTTTTACATATTAGCACATGTATTAGGTAAATTCATAAAACAATGTCTAACACATGGTTTGAACACATTAGAATGGTATTTAGGGGTACAAGAGTTGAGCAGTTACTGTGAACTAGTCCACATGGCCCTCTCAATACCATATAATGTATTTGGGCCTAATACATGTTTTAGATTTAAAGAAATACATTTGCTAAACTATTTAGAATATTCTTAAAAATAACTTACCACGACTATGCCCAAGTGCCTGATCTGCAGCATAGCTGGTGGAGGTGTCGGCTCTATGATGCCCTGTAAAACAGTTATATGAATATGAATATATAAGTAACAACAAGGTAACCATGGGACAAAAAAACCACAATCAGAAATGCACTCACCAGGGGTAGGCTCCTGCTGGTATCCCAGGGAGGGCTATGAGGTGGAGGCGTGGAGCCTCCGCTCCTCACAATGGGCCCAGCAGCTCCCAAACCCGATGGGCCACCCTCCTCCCTCTTACTCCCTGATCCTTGAGGGAGTGTGGGCAAGTCCCTTGCCGCCTCCCCACTGTGACTCCCCACTTGAGAGTGGCCACAGGGGGTTTGGGACTCAGCTGAGTCCGACTGTGAGGAGCTGAGGCTCCATACTGCCCTCAACCCAGCAGCACGATCCACTGGAGTGTCATCCCCTTCCTTCCCTGGGTCCTCAAGATGAGATCTCTGAGAGGGACCCTCCCCCACAGACTCATCCGAGTCCAACACTCGTGTGCGGGGGATCCCCTTCCCGTGTTTCCCCAGGGGGAATTTAAAATACATTAGCGATTTAGGTTTAGCAGCTCCAAGCACAAACAGAGAAAAAAAAACACTTACTTTCACCACTTGGCCATTTACCCGAGGATCCACCCTCTTCCTGGTCTTCTTTGGGGAGTCAGGGGGGGCTGGGGAGGCTGAAGGGGCAGGGGGGGTGTCACGATCACACTCTATCAGCCCAGCCAATACCCTAGAGAGAGTGTGATAGTACAAGGGTTAAACGCCACCAGACCCCTGGGTATGCACTACTAGTCCCAGCAAGTCATCACGTAACCCTAATAAACGTGTTTCACCAGAGCTTCCTTCAGGAAGGTGAGCTCATATATTTAGAGATCAAAGGCTAGAGCTGATTAATTAAACATTTAATCTGATAAAAAGGTATCACAGTGCTGGATGTAATTTACAACAATAAAATGACATACAAAAATACAGAAAGAGTATACAGCAAATAACAGCTCAAAATTAGTCCTTACGCAGTCCTTTTTGTTGGATTTTCCCATGGTTGCTCGTTGCTTGGGACCGATGTTATGTCCCAGGTTCCTTCTTAGGTTATGTTTTAAAAGCATGTGTCCCCTTGGCATTTATTTAGCTAATTTTGGAAGGAAACGGTTTACATGACATCCCCCATCTCCCTGGAATTCCTAAGGGAGGGGCATTCCTCTCCCAGGTCTCCTTATCTGAGACAACATACTGCTCCTTCAAAGACATTTGACTTCCCCCATAAAACTGTGTGTGCATGAAGGGGGGGAGTTTTATGACAACACATTCTGCTGGTCACAAACAGACCTCTTAATTAAATTGGAATGCGCAGGCACTCAGTCTGTATACATATATACACACACACATATATATTATACCAAGATATAATCAGGCCTTGGGCATGACAGGGGGCAGGTGGGGGGTGTCAGAGTGGGAGGAGGAGCTGGGGAGCCGTCTGGCAGGTCTTCTTGGCCTTATGGTGGATCCTCGTAGGTGTAAAACCAGAAGTACACAAAACCTTTGACCCTCCTCACAAAATAAAAGCGCTAAGGTACGCCAATTATACCGCTATGAAACGCAACTTTAACAATGCGTACGCATACCAATGTTCGCCGCTATAGGCACACACGCAAAAAACATATTTTACAACTGTAGAGCTCTGCATGCTGTGAACAACAGTGACTGCTCAGTGCGACCAAATCTCAGCGAATCCTACCGTATTCAACAAAATTTGACAGTGAGCAAACGCAGGCATTCTAGATTGTGTGGCTGGAGGACATAGCGCCAGACGATGTGTGATTAAAGTCTATTTTTAGACACGGGAAAAGCATTATTCAAGCGAAAACCCATGGATTAACATTGTTGGTGAGGTGTGACATTACCACTTCAGTTACAGACAAATACAGAAATGTTTTAATAAATGTAGCAAGAAAAAAAAACTGTTTTTTAAGTGCCAGAATTCATGTCTGAAAGTTTGCTTATCAAATTAAAAATAAAAAAAAAATGGGACGAGGAAAGGTATTTAAGGATCTTCCATAGAAAGGTATGGGAGAGCGCCAGGTAGCAAGAGGTAAGACGTGGCGCTCTGCAAGGCTGAACGCCGACGCTGTACGCCGAGGCTGGGATAATGATGAATTGGATGCTACATGGCGTTGTTCCAGTCGCTCTACAGATTCGGCTTCATAAATGTGGAATTGCCTGCTGTGGGCGGCATTCTCATGCCGATACCTGTCGATACCTGTTGCTAAATTGCCTCTAGGTCTGCTTTAAAGTGCATATTGATGACAGAGGCCTTTGTGCATGCAGCAGCAGGTAGGCCTCTATTGGAATAAATATGGTGAAGTTTTTAGGAAGATATTGGGATATTTTTGCACATTTACTTATTTCAAGAAAAATAATTATTAATTATTATTATCAATTAGAAATGATACATGTGTGGCCTTGTCATGGGGTCAGATTGGGTGATAGTGGTTAGTGTAAACTGCTAAATCACACCTGGAAATGATGAAGCATAATAAAAATGCCCCCCCATCCCTCCCACCAGCTCTGATAGGCCATTTATAATTAAATAACAATAAAAAAGAAGAATGGACTACATTCATGGGGTTGAGGTAAGCATTAAGGACATAGTAGAAAAGAAGAATGGAAGAACAAGTTTCATGGGGTTGAGATAAGCATTAAGGACATAGTAGAAAAGAAGAATGGAAGAACAAGTTTCATGGGGTTGAGGTAAGCATTAAGGACATAGTAGAAAAGAAGAATGGAAGAACAAGTTTGATGGGGTTGAGGTAAGCATTAAGGACATAGTAGAAAAGAAGAATGGAAGAACAAGATTTATGGGGTGGAGGAGGAGCAGCAGCTGAAAATCTCTGACAACAACAACAACGTTTCCATAGTGACAGGGTCAGGCGGGGAAGTTGTGGGACCTGGAAGCAGGGGCATAACTTGTGTGACCGCACCAGGGCCCAGAACATCAGAGGGACCCCATCATCAAAATAAGCTTTGGATCAACATAAAGTCAGGGATTTGCCCTAATCCTGTTTTGTTCTATCTAAATTAAAATAAAATAGTTTTCTGTACTTGGTCTTTGTGACTATTTGCATGTTCTGAAATATAGAACAATACAACAAACTTTAGCATTTAATTTACTACATTCGGAGGTCTCCTTTAATTGCATTTCAGCTGCTCATTGCTGCACTGCACAGGAGACATGGCTGCCTTGTTTACCAATAGCAAATTCAAATGTAAACAAAAACAAGGCTGGCTGACTTGTTTACCAAGCGAGGTAGACATCATTTGCATTTTGATGATGTCACAGCCCCTTCCTCCTATAAATTCCAAGCTCATGACCAGGCTTAGTGTCATTCCCTTGACTCACTTCAGAGGTTCACAGCTTTTTCGGCTCTATGTGGTTGCAAAGATGAGATTCGTTCTCCTTTTTGCCATTTTTCTGGGCTTTTTAAAGCCTTCCATGTGTTTTGGATCCCTGGCTGATATCATCATGAATGCCGCCATCCAGCACACTAATATTTATCACAAGGTGCTGAGAAAGGAAATAGTCAGGGAGATGGAATGCAGTGTGCCCTGCGGGCTGGGCAACCATATTGTGACCTGCTGCTTTGTGGATGAACTCACAGGCAAGCAAACTGAATGCGAAGACTTTGAGGTCAACTGCCCTGGAATGTGATTTAATCTCTCAACATCATCAATAGAGATGAGCGAACTTTTGAAAAATTCGATTCGACTGATTCGCCGAATTTTCCGACAAAAATCGTTTCGACCCGAATAAATTTGCGACGAATCGCTATTAAAAACGGCTATTTCTGAGCCTCCTACAGCCTCAATAGGGTTGTAAACCATTCAGCCTTGCTGTAACACGCACAGGATGCGTGCTGGGTTAGTTAAATAATACTTTGAAGAAATATCACATGCAGATCAGAGGCATCGCTAATAGAATCGCAGAGCGGCACAATTGCAGAGAGTTGAAGTGGCATCACTATGAGGGGCAGAAGGAGCCCAAATATACACTGGAGTTGGCCTCAGGAGCCCAAAAATTGGATGAATCACACCCTGGAGTTGGCAGGAGTTGGCAGCAGCAGCAGCAGGAGCCCAAATATACACTGGAGTTGGCTTCAGGAGCCCAAAAATTGGATGAATCACACCCTGGAGTTGGCAGGAGTTGGCAGCAGCAGCAGCAGGAGCCCAAATATACACTGGAGTTGGCTTCAGGAGCCCAAAAATTGGATGAATCACACCCTGGAGTTGGCAGGAGTTGACAGCAGCAGCAGCAGGAGCCCAAATATACACTGGAGTTGGCTTCAGGAGCCCAAAAATTGGATGAATCACACCCTGGAGTTGGCAGGAGTTGACAGTAGCAGCAGCAGGAGCCCAAATATACACTGGAGTTGGCCTCAGGAGCCCAAAAATTGGATGAATCACACCCTGGAGTTGGCAGGAGTTGACAGTAGCAGCAGCAGGAGCCCAAATATACACTGGAGTTGGCCTCAGGAGCCCAAAAATTGGATGAATCACACCCTGGAGTTGGCAGGAGTTGACAGTAGCAGCAGCAGGAGCCCAAATATACACTGGAGTTGGCCTCAGGAGCCCAAAAATTGGATGAATCACACCCTGGAGTTGGCAGGAGTTGACAGTAGCAGCAGCAGGAGCCCAAATATACACTGGAGTTGGCCTCAGGAGCCCAAAAATTGGATGAATCACACCCTGGAGTTGGCAGGAGTTGGCAGTAGCAGCAGCAGGAGCCCAAATATACACTGGAGTTGGCCTCAGGAGCCCAAAAATTGGATGAATCACACCCTGGAGTTGGCAGGAGTTGGCAGCAGCAGCAGCAGGAGCCCAAATATACACTGGAGTTGGCTTCAGGAGCCCAAAAATTGGATGAATCACACCCTGGAGTTGGCAGAAGTTGACAGTAGCAGCAGCAGGAGCCCAAATATACACTGGAGTTGGCCTCAGGAGCCCAAAAATTGGATGAATCACACCCTGGAGTTGGCAGGAGTTGACAGTAGCAGCAGCAGGAGCCCAAATATACACTGGAGTTGGCCTCAGGAGCCCAAAAATTGGATGAATCACACCCTGGAGTTGGCAGGAGTTGACAGTAGCAGCAGCAGGAGCCCAAATATACACTGGAGTTGGCTTCAGGAGCCCAAAAATTGGATGAATCACACCCTGGAGTTGGCAGAAGTTGACAGCAGCAGCAGCAGGAGCCCAAATATACACTGGAGTTGGCCTCAGGAGCCCAAAAATTGGATGAATCACACCCTGGAGTTGGCAGAAGTTGGCAGCAGCAGCAGCAGGAGCCCAAATATACACTGGAGTTGGCTTCAGGAGCCCAAAAATTGGATGAATCACACCCTGGAGTTGGCAGAAGTTGGCAGCAGCAGCAGCAGGAGCCCAAATATACACTGGAGTTGGCTTCAGGAGCCCAAAAATTGGATGAATCACACCCTGGAGTTGGCAGGAGTTGACAGTAGCAGCAGCAGGAGCCCAAATATACACTGGAGTTGGCCTCAGGAGCCCAAAAATTGGATGAATCACACCCTGGAGTTGGCAGGAGTTGACAGTAGCAGCAGCAGGAGCCCAAATATACACTGGAGTTGGCTTCAGGAGCCCAAAAATTGGATGAATCACACCCTGGAGTTGGCAGGAGTTGACAGTAGCAGCAGCAGGAGCCCAAATATACACTGGAGTTGGCCTCAGGAGCCCAAAAATTGGATGAATCACACCCTGGAGTTGGCAGGAGTTGACAGTAGCAGCAGCAGGAGCCCAAATATACACTGGAGTTGGCTTCAGGAGCCCAAAAATTGGATGAATCACACCCTGGAGTTGGCAGAAGTTGGCAGCAGCAGCAGCAGGAGCCCAAACATTACTTTAAACAGACCCTGGGGTTGGTCTCAGGAGCCCAAAATTGGATGAATCACACCCTGTGGAGAGTCATGTGGAGAAAAAGTAGCTTAGTTAGTAATATCTACATAAAATTATGAATAAACAAATGCAAAAGTTTGCCAAAGTGAAGTTTTGTTTGAGGGTGTGTTTCCACCTTTTAATTAAATCAGAAACAAGAAGGTGTCATTGCCTCTGACTAATTAGCCCTCAAAAATTCTTGGAATTTTTAATCTGGAATCATGTCTGATCCGTCTTATCCGAAGAATATTAATAAAAAGTAAGAGTAACGTAAAGGATTTTTTATCAATACTTACTTGTGGTCCGATGCGGAGAAATGTCTGTAACTTGAGAGCAGCGCCTTAAATCTGTTTTGCACGATCCATCTTTCTTGGTCTGGCCCCGTCATCAATCTACTGGAATACATCAGGCATTGTTGGGAGGAAAGCTTGGCTGATCCATGCGCCATTCATTTCCACGCAGGGCAGTCTCTGGAAAAAAAAAGTCTGTATAAACCAGGGTCTTTTTCATATAAAAACAAATGGTTATTCTTGCTTTTCAACCATATGTTCCACAGCTTTACCAGTCATTGTGTCAGCCAATGAAGCAACTTTGTCTGGAAGTGCTGCAAAAGCAGTCCACTGCATCACAAGTGGCATCTGACACCCCCAGTCAACTGTCTGCCTGTTATGCTTTGGGTTCAGCTCCACTATCCATTGATCTGATATCCAAGATCTGATAATCATAAAATTCAGCAGCTACTGCCCAGCCAAGAAGTGGAGGAGACACTCGCCTCTTCTTCCACTATCCGGCAACTAGTGATGAGGAGAGTGTCGTGGGAGGAGGTGTTGCAAGCCGAGGTAGTGGAAGAGGGTCCCTGGAGTCTGCGGCGGTGGCGGCGGCAGCAGCAGCGAATTATTGCGGACTGTTGGTAGGAAAAATCAGCTACTCAGCGATGTGGCAGTGTTCCATGCAGCATCCTGTGGAGAAAAAGTAGGTTAGTTAGTGTATATACATAAAATTATGAATAGACAAATGCAATAGTATTGCGAAAGTGAAGTTTTGTTTGAGGGTGTGTTTCCACCTTGCAATTAAATCAGAAACAACTAGCTATCATTTGCCTCTGAATAATTAGCCCTCAAAAATTCTTGGAATTTTTAATCTTGATGTCTGAGGGATTTCTCCTCTCAGACAGCGTCACCATAAGTCCAGCCTGCTGCATTACCCAGTGGTGGACCTTTCAGAGAACTGATGGCTTGTGCCGAGCCGAGGTGGAGAGTCACATGGCATGGTTGTTGAACAGAAGGTGGGCCAGTCCTTTAGCCTGTCAGTGTGTACCAAAGTGCACAGTGTTGTCTACGCCTGGAGCTGTAACTATAGACTCATGGTGGACAATATATATCCTTTTAGGCCCCCTTGGTGATTGTTGTTTCACGCTGTTCTTCACATGGTTTTCCTTGACCATCAGAGTCACACATGGGAGGAACTACTAAAAATGAGAACTCAATCCATGAAAGCATTGCTTAATCCACGAAAACTGCAAATTTGGACCCATGGTGACTGACACTTGGAAGAACATCTTGTTTGCGCTGCGACAAGGAAGCCAGAGTCATGCGTCCTGACATGGCACACGTGTTCAGTCTAGTTTTGAAGTCTTGCCCCATCTGAAAGACATCCGAACAACAGGAAAGAAAGTTAGCATGCACTTCTGGCACTCCTACACCACCAAGCACAACCTTATTGAGCCTCAGCGTCACAAAGGTGTACCCCACCATAGTCTGATTTGCGATGTTTCCACCCGTTGGAATTCCACCCTCCATATGCAGGATCCACTATAGCAGTGGTCCCCAACCCTGTCCTCAAGGCCCACCAACAGGCCAGGCTTTGCAGATCTCCACAAAGATGCTCAGGTGGAGTAATTAGTGCAGCTGCAGAGCAATAGAGCTGGCTATTTGGAGATCCAAAAAACATGACATGTTGGTGGGCCTTGAGGACAGGGTTGAGGACCACTGCACTATAGGAACAGAGAAAAGCCATCACGGATTTCTGGATGATCCAAACGGATAGGGGGACACCCCTGTGTAAATTCAATGTAAACCATTGGCAGCTCATACGTGACACCGACCGTTTGTTTAGGCCCTTTGAGGAAGCTACATTATTAGTCAGTTGCCAGGACTATGAGATGAACGATGAGATTCCACTGCTTCATGTACTACAACACATGTTGGAAAGCATGGCTGGTCAGGGCACTGGAGACATGGCACATACATTTCACAGCCACATGAAGCCTGTGGGGGCTGAAGTGGAGGAGGAGGAGGGGGTGGGGCACAGCAAACCACAGTTTAGGTTTCACAAAATGACCATTTTATCTAGTCATCTGACAGGAGAGGAGGTGCAGCCACAGGAGCTAGAGGGTTGTGAGTAAGGCGAGACAGAGGACCCAGACACACCATGGCAGTTTACAGTGGAGATGGAGACAGGTAGTCCCTCCGAGTCACTTGCACAAATGGCACGATGCATGCTCACATGCATGCGTACTAGTGAGCGCAGAATTGTCTCCATTTGTCAGCGGGAAGACTTCTGGCTCTCCAACTTATTGGACCCTCGCTTCCGGCACAAAATGGGGGCATTTTTTACGCCCACTGAGAGGGAGGAAAAACTGACCTACTACAGAGACATCCCACGTAGTCAGTTGGGCGATGTCTATTTGCGCCATGGCCCATACTCCCGCAGGTCTGACTCTAGGGGAACTTTGCGATCACCTTCCACTGCCATGGCTGCTGGGGGGGTGGAAGGAGCAGCAGCAGCTCCATCAGCAGCAACCTCAGTCTTCAGTCGCTAGTGAGTAGCTTTCTACACCCGCATAGTGAGTCTACTCATGAGAAGCAGGAAGACCTGGAGCTGGACCTCAAACAGCAGGTCATGTCATACCTTGACATGACCATGCCAACACACCTTCAAGATCCACTGGATTTGCTGGGAAGCCAAACTTGACTTGTGCCCGCAACTAGCAGAGTTTGCCCTGGAAAAGCTGTACTGGCCGGACAGTAGTTGATTTAGATGGCAACTGGGCTGCTCTATATAACGAAGCAAAATGGCAAATTTACCTCACTATATAAGCTATTGCCCCTCAGATTTACACAGGGGCTGCTCTATATTATGCTGCAAAATGGCAAATTAACCTCACAATATAAGCCATTGCAGCTCTATATAAATAAAAATAAATAAATAAAAAAAGGGCCTGTAGAAGCTTATTTAGTATAACAGATAGGGTGACATGTGCTGGTTTGGGATGCCCATATGGGCTAGTGTTTTGGCAGCAGTACAAAAACCAATGCAAAATGCAATAGCTTAATAAAGCTGATGCTGATCAACGCTTATTTAGTATAACAGATGGGGTGCAACATGCAGGTTTGGGATGCCCTGCGGCCTGGTGTATTTAAAGCAGACCAAAACCAATTCAAAATGCAATAACTTAATAAAGCTGAGGCTGTAGATGCTTATTTAGTATAAACAGGTAGGGTGCAAGGTGCAGCTTTGGGGTGCCCTGCGGCCTGGTTAAATGAAAGCAGTCAAAAAGGAAGTGCAAACTGAAGTAGCTTAATGAAGCTGATGCTGATCAACGCTTATGTTGTATACCAGATAGGGTGCAAGGTGCAGCTTTGGGGTGCCCTGCGGCCTGGTTTATTAAAATCAGTCAAAAACAAGTGCAAACTGAAGTAGCCTGATCAACGCTTATGTTGTATAACAGATAGGTTTAAAATAGCATGTGCCTTGGGATGCCCGTGTGGCCTGTTATATTTCAAGCTGAACAAAAAGTAACAATAATCCAAGTATGAGACATCATTTTGACCTTCTTCACAGCGCCATACTTTGAAAAAAAAAAATTAATTTCATGCCGATCAATCCAAAGGTCAATGCCCCTAACAAAAATAGTGTTCGGTATAAGTTTTCCTTCTGGAAGGACGTAACCTTTAGTTTACATGGTTGGGGTAGGTTATCTTACAAATTGGGATACCCCACTGTATATGAAACCGAATATAAATGCACACCCAAAAGTGGACACTCAGCCTCCAAGAGGCCTGCTTAGTTTAAATAAGAGAGCTGCTTAGTATGGTAGGTAGGTTATGTTATGTTACAGAATGGGATGCCCCAAGCAGACTTGAGATCAGTATATATGCACACAGCAGCAGTGTGTTAGCAGGCTCATACAGGCCAAATTTCTTTAAATAAATGTGCAGCTTACAGTAAATGCAGAGGCTAATGGTATGTTAAAGAATGGGATGTCCCAAAAACCAGAGAGCACCTGGCAGGCAGCAGTAAGACTATGCACAGCAAAAGTGTCTTTATCATGCCTAATTTCAATTAGAATAGGTGCAAATGGTTAGGTTCTTAAATAGAGGCTGGTGTAGTCACAGAATGGGATGCCCTAAAAACCAGCAGTAAGTACACCTGGCAGGGTCCAGTAGTGCTATGCCCAGCAAAAGTGTCTTTATCAGGCTAATTTCAAATATGATAAGAGCAAATGCTTATATGGTCTTAAACAGAGGCTGCTTTAGTCACAGAATGGGATGCCCCGGGCAGGAATCGAGCTGGCAGGGTCCAGTAGTGCTTTGGCCAGCAAAAGTGTCTTTATCAGGCTAATTTCAAATATGATAAGAGCAAATGCTTATATGGTCTTAAACAGAGGCTGCTTTAGTCACAGAATGGGATGCCCTGGGCAGGAATCGACCTGGCAGGGTCCAGTAGGGCTTTGGCCAGCAAAAGTGTCTTTATCAGGCCTAATTTCAAATATGATAAGAGCAAATGCTTATATGGTCTTAAACAGAGGCTGCTTTAGTCACAGAATGGGATGCCCTGGGCAGGAATGGACCTGGCAGGGTCCAGTAGGGCTTTGGCCAGCAAAAGTGTCTTTATCAGGCTAATTTCAAATATGATAAGAGCAAATGCTTATATGGTCTTAAACAGAGGCTGCTTTAGTCACAGAATGGGATGCCCCGGGCAGGAATCGAGCTGGCAGGGTCCAGTAGTGCTTTGGCCAGCAAAAGTGTCTTTATCAGGCCTAATTTCAAATATGATAAGAGCAAATGCTTATATGGTCTTAAACAGAGGCTGCTTTAGTCACAGAATGGGATGCCCTGGGCAGGAATGGACCTGGCAGGGTCCAGTAGGGCTTTGGCCAGCAAAAGTGTCTTTATCAGGCTAATTTCAAATATGATAAGAGCAAATGCTTATATGGTCTTAAACAGAGGCTGCTTTAGTCACAGAATGGGATGCCCCGGGCAGGAATCGAGCTGGCAGGGTCCAGTAGTGCTTTGGCCAGCAAAAGTGTCTTTATCAGGCCTAATTTCAAATATGATAAGAGCAAATGCTTATATGGTCTTAAACAGAGGCTGCTTTAGTCACAGAATGGGATGCCCTGGGCAGGAATGGACCTGGCAGGGTCCAGTAGGGCTTTGGCCAGCAAAAGTGTCTTTATCAGGCTAATTTCAAATATGATAAGAGCAAATGCTTATATGGTCTTAAACAGAGGCTGCTGTAGTCACAGAATGGGATGCCCCGGGCAGGAATCGAGCTGGCAGGGTCCAGTAGTGCTTTGGCCAGCAAAAGTGTCTTTATCAGGCCTAATTTCAAATATGATAAGAGCAAATGCTTATATGGTCTTAAACAGAGGCTGCTTTAGTCACAGAATGGGATGCCCTGGGCAGGAATGGACCTGGCAGGGTCCAGTAGGGCTTTGGCCAGCAAAAGTGTCTTTATCAGGCTAATTTCAAATATGATAAGAGCAAATGCTTATATGGTCTTAAACAGAGGCTGCTTTAGTCACAGAATGGGATGCCCCGGGCAGGAATCGAGCTGGCAGGGTCCAGTAGTGCTTTGGCCAGCAAAAGTGTCTTTATCAGGCTAATTTCAAATATGATAAGAGCAAATGCTTATATGGTCTTAAACAGAGGCTGCTGTAGTCACAGAATGGGATGCCCCGGGCAGGAATCGAGCTGGCAGGGTCCAGTAGGGCTTTGGCCAGCAAAAGTGTCTTTATCAGGCCTAATTTCAAATATGATAAGAGCAAATGCTTATATGGTCTTAAACAGAGGCTGCTTTAGTCACAGAATGGGATGCCCTGGGCAGGAATCGACCTGGCAGGGTCCAGTAGGGCTTTGGCCAGCAAAAGTGTCTTTATCAGGCTAATTTCAAATATGATAAGAGCAAATGCTTATATGGTCTTAAACAGAGGCTGCTTTAGTCACAGAATGGGATGCCCCGGGCAGGAATCGAGCTGGCAGGGTCCAGTAGTGCTTTGGCCAGCAAAAGTGTCTTTATCAGGCCTAATTTCAAATATGATAAGAGCAAATGCTTATATGGTCTTAAACAGAGGCTGCTTTAGTCACAGAATGGGATGCCCTGGGCAGGAATGGACCTGGCAGGGTCCAGTAGGGCTTTGGCCAGCAAAAGTGTCTTTATCAGGCTAATTTCAAATATGATAAGAGCAAATGCTTATATGGTCTTAAACAGAGGCTGCTGTAGTCACAGAATGGGATGTCCCGGGCAGGAATCGAGCTGGCAGGGTCCAGTAGTGCTTTGGCCAGCAAAAGTGTCTTTATCAGGCCTAATTTCAAATATGATAAGAGCAAATGCTTATATGGTCTTAAACAGAGGCTGCTTTAGTCACAGAATGGGATGCCCCGGGCAGGAATCGAGCTGGCAGGGTCCAGTAGTGCTTTGGCCAGCAAAAGTGTCTTTATCAGGCTAATTTCAAATATGATAAGAGCAAATGCTTATATGGTCTTAAACAGAGGCTGCTGTAGTCACAGAATGGGATGCCCCGGGCAGGAATCGAGCTGGCAGGGTCCAGTAGGGCTTTGGCCAGCAAAAGTGTCTTTATCAGGCCTAATTTCAAATATGATAAGAGCAAATGCTTATATGGTCTTAAACAGAGGCTGCTTTAGTCACAGAATGGGATGCCCTGGGCAGGAATCGACCTGGCAGGGTCCAGTAGGGCTTTGGCCAGCAAAAGTGTCTTTATCAGGCTAATTTCAAATATGATAAGAGCAAATGCTTATATGGTCTTAAACAGAGGCTGCTGTAGTCACAGAATGGGATGCCCCGGGCAGGAATCGAGCTGGCAGGGTCCAGTAGTGCTTTGGCCAGCAAAAGTGTCTTTATCAGGCCTAATTTCAAATATGATAAGAGCAAATGCTTATATGGTCTTAAACAGAGGCTGCTTTAGTCACAGAATGGGATGCCCCGGGCAGGAATCGAGCTGGCAGGGTCCAGTAGTGCTTTGGCCAGCAAAAGTGTCTTTATCAGGCTAATTTCAAATATGATAAGAGCAAATGCTTATATGGTCTTAAACAGAGGCTGCTGTAGTCACAGAATGGGATGCCCCGGGCAGGAATCGAGCTGGCAGGGTCCAGTAGTGCTTTGGCCAGCAAAAGTGTCTTTATCAGGCCTAATTTCAAATATGATAAGAGCAAATGCTTATATGGTCTTAAACAGAGGCTGCTTTAGTCACAGAATGGGATGCCCCGGGCAGGAATCGAGCTGGCAGGGTCCAGTAGTGCTTTGGCCAGCAAAAGTGTCTTTATCAGGCTAATTTCAAATATGATAAGAGCAAATGCTTATATGGTCTTAAACAGAGGCTGCTGTAGTCACAGAATGGGATGCCCCGGGCAGGAATCGAGCTGGCAGGGTCCAGTAGGGCTTTGGCCAGCAAAAGTGTCTTTATCAGGCCTAATTTCAAATATGATAAGAGCAAATGCTTATATGGTCTTAAACAGAGGCTGCTTTAGTCACAGAATGGGATGCCCTGGGCAGGAATCGACCTGGCAGGGTCCAGTAGGGCTTTGGCCAGCAAAAGTGTCTTTATCAGGCTAATTTCAAATATGATAAGAGCAAATGCTTATATGGTCTTAAACAGAGGCTGCTGTAGTCACAGAATGGGATGCCCCGGGCAGGAATCGAGCTGGCAGGGTCCAGTAGTGCTTTGGCCAGCAAAAGTGTCTTTATCAGGCCTAATTTCAAATATGATAAGAGCAAATGCTTATATGGTCTTAAACAGAGGCTGCTTTAGTCACAGAATGGGATGCCCCGGGCAGGAATCGAGCTGGCAGGGTCCAGTAGTGCTTTGGCCAGCAAAAGTGTCTTTATCAGGCTAATTTCAAATATGATAAGAGCAAATGCTTATATGGTCTTAAACAGAGGCTGCTGTAGTCACAGAATGGGATGCCCCGGGCAGGAATCGAGCTGGCAGGGTCCAGTAGGGCTTTGGCCAGCAAAAGTGTCTTTATCAGGCCTAATTTCAAATATGATAAGAGCAAATGCTTATATGGTCTTAAACAGAGGCTGCTTTAGTCACAGAATGGGATGCCCTGGGCAGGAATCGACCTGGCAGGGTCCAGTAGGGCTTTGGCCAGCAAAAGTGTCTTTATCAGGCTAATTTCAAATATGATAAGAGCAAATGCTTATATGGTCTTAAACAGAGGCTGCTTTAGTCACAGAATGGGATGCCCCGGGCAGGAATCGAGCTGGCAGGGTCCAGTAGTGCTTTGGCCAGCAAAAGTGTCTTTATCAGGCTAATTTCAAATATGATAAGAGCAAATGCTTATATGGTCTTAAACAGAGGCTGCTGTAGTCACAGAATGGGATGCCCCGGGCAGGAATCGAGCTGGCAGGGTCCAGTAGGGCTTTGGCCAGCAAAAGTGTCTTTATCAGGCCTAATTTCAAATATGATAAGAGCAAATGCTTATATGGTCTTAAACAGAGGCTGCTTTAGTCACAGAATGGGATGCCCTGGGCAGGAATGGACCTGGCAGGGTCCAGTAGGGCTTTGGCCAGCAAAAGTGTCTTTATCAGGCTAATTTCAAATATGATAAGAGCAAATGCTTATATGGTCTTAAACAGAGGCTGCTGTAGTCACAGAATGGGATGCCCCGGGCAGGAATCGAGCTGGCAGGGTCCAGTAGGGCTTTGGCCAGCAAAAGTGTCTTTATCAGGCCTAATTTCAAATATGATAAGAGCAAATGCTTATATGGTCTTAAACAGAGGCTGCTTTAGTCACAGAATGGGATGCCCTGGGCAGGAATCGACCTGGCAGGGTCCAGTAGGGCTTTGGCCAGCAAAAGTGTCTTTATCAGGCTAATTTCAAATATGATAAGAGCAAATGCTTATATGGTCTTAAACAGAGGCTGCTTTAGTCACAGAATGGGATGCCCCGGGCAGGAATCGAGCTGGCAGGGTCCAGTAGTGCTTTGGCCAGCAAAAGTGTCTTTATCAGGCTAATTTCAAATATGATAAGAGCAAATGCTTATATGGTCTTAAACAGAGGCTGCTGTAGTCACAGAATGGGATGCCCCGGGCAGGAATCGAGCTGGCAGGGTCCAGTAGGGCTTTGGCCAGCAAAAGTGTCTTTATCAGGCCTAATTTCAAATATGATAAGAGCAAATGCTTATATGGTCTTAAACAGAGGCTGCTTTAGTCACAGAATGGGATGCCCTGGGCAGGAATGGACCTGGCAGGGTCCAGTAGGGCTTTGGCCAGCAAAAGTGTCTTTATCAGGCTAATTTCAAATATGATAAGAGCAAATGCTTATATGGTCTTAAACAGAGGCTGCTTTAGTCACAGAATGGGATGCCCCGGGCAGGAATCGAGCTGGCAGGGTCCAGTAGTGCTTTGGCCAGCAAAAGTGTCTTTATCAGGCTAATTTCAAATATGATAAGAGCAAATGCTTATATGGTCTTAAACAGAGGCTGCTGTAGTCACAGAATGGGATGCCCCGGGCAGGAATGGACCTGGCAGGGTCCAGTAGTGCTTTGGCCAGCAAAAGTGTCTTTATCAGGCCTAATTTCAAATATGATAAGAGCAAATGCTTATATGGTCTTAAACAGAGGCTGCTTTAGTCACAGAATGGGATGCCCTGGGCAGGAATCGACCTGGCAGGGTCCAGTAGGGCTTTGGCCAGCAAAAGTGTCTTTATCAGGCTAATTTCAAATATGATAAGAGCAAATGCTTATATGGTCTTAAACAGAGGCTGCTTTAGTCACAGAATGGGATGCCCCGGGCAGGAATCGAGCTGGCAGGGTCCAGTAGTGCTTTGGCCAGCAAAAGTGTCTTTATCAGGCTAATTTCAAATATGATAAGAGCAAATGCTTATATGGTCTTAAACAGAGGCTGCTGTAGTCACAGAATGGGATGCCCCGGGCAGGAATCGAGCTGGCAGGGTCCAGTAGTGCTTTGGCCAGCAAAAGTGTCTTTATCAGGCCTAATTTCAAATATGATAAGAGCAAATGCTTATATGGTCTTAAACAGAGGCTGCTTTAGTCACAGAATGGGATGCCCCGGGCAGGAATCGAGCTGGCAGGGTCCAGTAGTGCTTTGGCCAGCAAAAGTGTCTTTATCAGGCTAATTTCAAATATGATAAGAGCAAATGCTTATATGGTCTTAAACAGAGGCTGCTGTAGTCACAGAATGGGATGCCCCGGGCAGGAATCGAGCTGGCAGGGTCCAGTAGTGCTTTGGCCAGCAAAAGTGTCTTTATCAGGCCTAATTTCAAATATGATAAGAGCAAATGCTTATATGGTCTTAAACAGAGGCTGCTTTAGTCACAGAATGGGATGCTCTGGGCAGGAATGGACCTGGCAGGGTCCAGTAGGGCTTTGGCCAGCAAAAGTGTCTTTATCAGGCTAATTTCAAATATGATAAGAGCAAATGCTTATATGGTCTTAAACAGAGGCTGCTTTAGTCACAGAATGGGATGCCCCGGGCAGGAATCGAGCTGGCAGGGTCCAGTAGTGCTTTGGCCAGCAAAAGTGTCTTTATCAGGCTAATTTCAAATATGATAAGAGCAAATGCTTATATGGTCTTAAACAGAGGCTGCTGTAGTCACAGAATGGGATGCCCCGGGCAGGAATCGAGCTGGCAGGGTCCAGTAGTGCTTTGGCCAGCAAAAGTGTCTTTATCAGGCCT
The DNA here is from genome assembly GCA_027917425.1 of Gastrophryne carolinensis. Classification (NCBI taxonomy): domain Eukaryota; kingdom Metazoa; phylum Chordata; class Amphibia; order Anura; family Microhylidae; genus Gastrophryne; species Gastrophryne carolinensis. The sequence continues at coordinate 380,058,917 of CM051236.1, forward strand.
AAATTCAAATATGATAAGAGCAAATGCTTATATGGTCTTAAACAGAGGCTGCTTTAGTCACAGAATGGGATGCCCCGGGCAGGAATCGAGCTGGCAGGGTCCAGTAGTGCTTTGGCCAGCAAAAGTGTCTTTATCAGGCTAATTTCAAATATGATAAGAGCAAATGCTTATATGGTCTTAAACAGAGGCTGCTGTAGTCACAGAATGGGATGCCCCGGGCAGGAATCGAGCTGGCAGGGTCCAGTAGGGCTTTGGCCAGCAAAAGTGTCTTTATCAGGCCTAATTTCAAATATGATAAGAGCAAATGCTTATATGGTCTTAAACAGAGGCTGCTTTAGTCACAGAATGGGATGCCCTGGGCAGGAATCGACCTGGCAGGGTCCAGTAGTGCTTTGGCCAGCAAAAGTGTCTTTATCAGGCTAATTTCAAATATGATAAGAGCAAATGCTTATATGGTCTTAAACAGAGGCTGCTTTAGTCACAGAATGGGATGCCCCGGGCAGGAATCGAGCTGGCAGGGTCCAGTAGTGCTTTGGCCAGCAAAAGTGTCTTTATCAGGCTAATTTCAAATATGATAAGAGCAAATGCTTATATGGTCTTAAACAGAGGCTGCTGTAGTCACAGAATGGGATGCCCCGGGCAGGAATCGAGCTGGCAGGGTCCAGTAGTGCTTTGGCCAGCAAAAGTGTCTTTATCAGGCCTAATTTCAAATATGATAAGAGCAAATGCTTATATGGTCTTAAACAGAGGCTGCTTTAGTCACAGAATGGGATGCCTCACAGCAGACTTAAGATCAGTTCAGTATATATGCACAGTTAGTTACTATAAGCAGCCTGAAAACGCTAACAAAGGCTGGATGAAAAAAAAAAATCTCCCTGTCAGCCAGCTCCGTTTTTCCTACCTTTCCCTGGCTTTCTGTCTGTCTCCTGTCTGTCTCCTGCCTGTCTCCTGCCTGTCTCCAGCCTGTCCCTGTCTGTCCCTGTCTCCAGCCTGTCTAACTGCCTCAGCTACACAGCGTTCTGTCTGTCTGTCACAAATGCAATAGAGAAATGAGGAAAAGCAAGATGGCCGCCGTTAAATACCGCTGTGTGACGTCACCGGGCTTGCTGGCTGCTGATAGGCTGCATGTGACTGCCCCAGCTTGCACTGGCGCGGGATACATGTCCAGACATGTCCCGTCCGCCATCTTAGAATGCCTGTAATGTAAATGAATGGATGTTAAAGGAAAACTTCGAGTGATCGAATCGCGGGGAAATTCGGATTCGATCCGAATCGAATTTTTCCTGAAATTCGGATCGAATCCGGGTTCGTCCGGATCGATTCGCTCATCCCTAATCATCAATGACCATCTCCAAGATGCAGGAAAGTGACGCCAGATCATACTGTTGTGAAATGCACACCGAAGAGGATAATCTGTTTAAGGTGATGCATTATGCACTTTATGTCTCCAACCCTGCTTTCATGGACCTCAATGTGAATAGACTTCAAGAGAAGCAGAAGCGTCGGGTCCTGAAAACCAAAAATGAGGGTCTCCCAAAAACACTGAGGACCTCCTACTTCTTCCAGGTCATACTCATGGCCAGCATTATTATCGGCTTTGCCTTGCCGGTAGCGGTTCCTCTATTCGTCTACCACTGTTATATGCGGGGGAAGGAAAACAGACAAGCGGAGTATGAAGTGTAGCATCACAAACCATCCAGTGACCTATATCTATTATGGTTATCGATAGTGATATGATACATCACCATGTGAACAGTAACATCACAGACCATCCACAGACAAATCACCTGTGACCAACTGCTGCATCAATGAAGTCACCAGTAAGCGAACCAAATATGATCAAATCAACTGTGATATAGTACATCAGCATTTGAGTGGTAACAGCGATGCAATACATCAGCATGTGAACTGTAACGATACAGTAAATCACCAGTGATCAACTGCTAAATCGATAAAGTCACTGACAAGGGAACCAAATACGATCAAATCGATTGTGATATAATACATCAACATTTGAGTGGTAACATCACAAACCATCCAATAAATCACCAGTGATCAGCTGCTACATCGATGAAGTGAACCAAATACGATCAACTTAAAGAAAAAAAAACATCAGCAGGTGAGTTTGGAGTTTTTCCAGGAAAATATTGGGATATTTCTGCACATTTATTTGCTACTTGTTTCAAGACAAATAATTATAATTTGGGTATTAGAATTGCTATATGTGTGGCTTTGTCATGGGGTCAGATAGCAGTTAGTCTAAACTGCTAAATGACACCTGGAAATGGTTGGGGCATAATAAAAAGGCCCCCCTCCATCCCTCCCACCAGCTCTGATAGGGCGTTTAAAAAAAAAAAAAACAAATGTCCCCAATACCTGAGAGGAGGAGCAGCTGGTAATCTCTGACAACAACAACGTTTCCATAGCGACAAGCAGCCACAGCCTCCATTCATTCTGCCTGTAAGCCTATCAGACGCCAGCAGAAAGCACTGTAGGATGCATGCTGTGTAAGTTGCTGTGAGCAGTCACAGCCTGAATGAGGGAGTCTGTCCCACCTGCTGCTGTTTGCTCTCTGGAAAACCTGCAGCTATACGAAGACGAACAATGGTGGACAAGAGCTGAGATTTATCAGGGTCAGGTAGGGGAGTTACCAGGGGCATAACTTGAGGGAGTACAAGGGGTGTAACCGCACCAGAAGATCAGAGGGGCCCCATCATTGTTGCCCTTCCACCTTAGTTATCATATTTGTGCTCACTTGGCATCATTTAGATAAAGGAAACCGCATTTGTCTTTGCTGTTTCAGTCTTTAGGTGTCTAGCTGAATCCACGGCACATCTAAGAGCAGCGGCCGCATCCTGCTATCCCTCTAGCAGGGAGAGTGCCCGTGCCAGACATTAGTGAACAGCCGGCGTGGGGGCACACTCCCTGTTAGAGGGAAGTAGAGGATGCGGCCATCAGGGTGCTCAGAGCTGCTGCACTTAGACACACCATGGGACCGGGAAGAGGTGTTCTGGGGGGGTTTCACACAGCAGGGCACCCCTTATTGAGGTGCCCTGGTGGAAAGGAACAAAATCCAGGATAGTCAGAATCCTGGGTTTTGGTCCACCTTAAAGAGGCAAGATGGTGACTGAAGGTTTGTGAAAGAATTGGGTGGGGGCAGATACCTGCAATGGTGGCTGTGCTTAGAGATGTCAACCTGGGACACCAGTTTACAGGGCATATTGATTTGGGTTGCCTCACTGAGTAAAAATCAATAGAAAGCCAGAAAGCAGGCAAAAAAGGTGGATGCACCTGGTTAACTTGTTTTCACAAGTCTTGTATTTGTTGTTCTGCTTGTCCCCATTGCCAATCATGTGGTGTGGGAGCAAAGATCCAGTAGGCTATAGTCATACTTATTTTTACTTTTTTTTCCTAGGGTGGAGGTCCATTATAAACTTCAAAATCAAGACCCAGACATTGCTGAGAGGATGGAAAGCCAAGTGTGATACTGGAAGCTAACAAGACAGGTAAGTCAGCATGCTTCCCTGTCTGCCTGACTATGTATTTACCCCATTTGTGGTGCTGACAATGCCCAGACCTGAGTGCTATGAACCCACTGGCTTCAAGGTTGTGCTAGACCTTCTCAGGTGTTCTCCCTAGAAGAAAGCCTGTGAGCTTTAAAGCTGGGGGTCTGGGTGCCACATATCATTCTTGAGCTATCCGGTCACTGGAATTTCACCTTGAAGTAGACCAGATCCCAGGATTTTGACTATACTGGGTTTTGGTACTTTTTCCCGCTGTGTGAAAGCCCCCAGATTGCCCGAACAAACTCGCCTTTTCCTGGTCCTATGACGCATGCGTGGTCAATCATAGAAACAGGATGCCCAGATCCACTCAAGCCCCTGCTTTACGGAGCTTGTCTAACGGGATCCGAGTGCACTGGTGGCCGTACCCCCCATTCGCCTCTTAACAGGGAATGTGCCCACGTAGGCCATTTACAAATGCCTTGTGAGGGCACGCGCCTTGATAGAGGGGTTGGGGGCCCAGCTCGTGCATGCGCCTTTGGACCGGAAAAGAAGGCCTGTTTATGGGCGACCTGGGGGGTTCACATAACAGGGCATCATGATTTTGGATGTCCCGGGGGGGGGGGAATCGATCTTATAGATTCCTGGGCCGACCTCTGTGGGGTTTGGTCCACTTTAAGTTCAACCATGCAACAGGAGAAGGGGTTTCTGGTCCCTTGCGGTGGGGCATGCTGCTCTCTTACTTCCCTTCACACGTCCATGCTTTTTAAAAATAGGTTCCACATTTGCCTTGTACCAGTACCTTGGTAACACAGCAGTCACTAGAGAAATCTCCAAAATCTCCAACAGAGGTAGAGAAATAACTGAGCAGAGTTTTTCTTTTTTACTATCATGGTGATTGGTGCACTTTTCTGGGGCACCCCAATTCGGGATGGGAAACCCCCCAGGTTACCCTCAATACTTTTTCCCCAGTCCCACAACTCATGAACTGGCTCTTGTCCAATCAGCGTTGTGCGCAATGTCATGCATATTAATGTGCTGGGGCGGGGTTTCCCACAGCGGTGGATCAAAAGACCAGGGGCCATCCCATGCCACTAAGCTCTAACAAACAAGGATGCATTAATACATTAATGCAGAACTATAGTGTTAGGGGGTTGAATGTTAATACAAAGATATATATAAAAGACCGGGAGATCACCTATTGGGAGTGTGTGCACTGCCAAGCATTACTGGCATCCCACAACCAATTAATGAACTCTAAAACCCACACAAAAGACAAGGCTAAATGTAGGACCGGCACAAACAGCCTCAACTCAAAATTGCCAGAAAAACAGAACAAATTTATTAATGCATAAATTCCAGCACACACATGTATTAAATACATTCTATGTCAAAATGAATAAAAATACAGATAGTGAATTAAAACATACGGGGGCCCCCCCATACATGCAACCACATGGGCCACACTACCATCCACACTCCTTGTTTGAACACTGCTGTAATGGCCATAAGTTAATAAATGATTGAGCAAGATACATTGTTTTTTATATACCATTGTTTTTTTCTCCCTGTTGTTTTCACCCTCTGTTCTGCTCTCTGTCTGGCTACAAAGAGAGATGCATAAAGTACACCTACCGGGCCCCGTTCATAGATTGTGAAGGTTATGTGAATGGAGTGATCGGATATGGGGAATAAGTAGGTGTGACTGTGTAAAAAATGCGCTGCTTGTGTACTGGTTCACTGATATGTCCAGCTTTGCTGCCCGAGTATGAGTTACGATCTGCTGTAATTTGTTCAATGTGGGCATCTGACAACTGCAGCCACACTAAGAAGTCCACTCGGGATGAGGAGCTGCAAATTAGTTCAGGAGACTTGCTAACATCTATAGTCCCCCTCCCGCAATCTGTGTAGGGACGCTGAATAGCAGTACACTATTATTGGAGGACGGATAGGATGACAAATGAACTACGCAGTATAAAGTAAAGAGTGGATTGGCTTCCCCCCCACCCTGACGAAGCTCCGGTGGGCGGGGCGAAACACGTGTCGGCGTATGGCCGGCCCCTCCACGCCCACGTCCTCCTGTTGTTCTACTGCTGCCTCTCGCCACGCTACAATACAGCAGCTGATGCGGTAATCCTACCCAGGCCTGGGACACGCAGTAAAAGATACGTAATTGCCATGTGAAGAAAGCGCCTTGTGGCTCGCACATGTGCCCAGTTAAAAGCGCTCTGGCGAAGTATCTTATTTTGATGTGTGGGCTACTGAGCTCTAATACAAGTCCGGGACTTGATATAATGGACAACAATAGGAGCCCTAGTACATGTGAGTGGGATATCTGGTTACATCCAGTATATGTGAACAGCGCTGCTGGAAAAACAAGGAGTGGAATAGTTTTGACAAAAAGTGCGGGACTCTGGGTGCTACTGAGAAGCAACGTATCTTGCTCAATCATTTATTAACTTTTTGACCATTACAGCAGTGATCAAACAAGGAGGAGTGTGGATGGTAGTGTGGCCCGTGTGGTTGCATGTATGGGGGAGCCCCTGTATGTTTAATTCACTATCTGTGTTTTTATTCATTTTGTCATAGAATGTATTTAATACATGTGTGTGCTGGAATTTATGCATTAATAAATTTGTTCTGTTTTTCTGGCAATTTTGAGTTGAAGCCGTTTGTGCCGGTCCTACATTTAGCCTTGTCTTTTGTGTGGGTTTTAGGTTGAATGTTAATAACCTGCTAGTCTTATTTAGAATATGTGTATGATGTTTTGTACTAAAATAAATGACTATTATTATATTTTAGATGATGATGACCTACCGCTATGATTACCTGCCCGACATCTGTGCCACGAGGTCGTTGGCACTGGTTGTTGTAGCAACACTGGAAGAGGAGAGCAACACTACCTACATGTTCACCCAGATCATCCAGCATTGGTTAGACCTTAAATGGAGGAAGAAGCACCGGGTGAGGAGATATTTCAGGAAACAGTTCCCAAGTAAGTAACAAATCCTGCCAATACATTAACTACTACAATCACCTTAGGCAGGCCTGTGTTAACAAAAATGACCAACTTGCAGAGAAGGAGGACCAGATGTTGGACAGGAAGTCACAGGATGATGGAGGACAAGAGCACTCAGGTATGTACATCACACACAAAGGAAGATGCAGACTAAACACACATATTTGTGACATTAACTTCTAGATGGTAAAATGTGCCCGCGGGTGAGCAGCGAGGTGATGGAGGAGGAGAACAACCACTTGAGGTGGCAGAAAAAGGTGGGTCAGAAAGCAGAGGATATACAATAATTATTTTTATTTGTTTATTTCTCAGGCACACAACAGACCCATCAGCGGCTGCAGGAGCCGACAGCTGCTGCTCATAGGCTGGTGGGGGATATCAAGGAGCTAGCCACAGCCATGGGGAGCCAGCAACATTAATACACTTGGGAGGCTGCCAACTTCCACATAAATGTTTAAAAAGATTTTTAGTAGTAAAGTTTTATTGCTTTACTGTTTTAATGTTTTTTTTACATTTTCTTAAAATATAATATCATTATTACATAAAACAAAACAAACAAGAAAACTTTAATTAAACAACTACTTTTCATATTTACCTAAGGTTGTGGTGTCAATATGTAAAATGATGGTCAGCTCTACCTGCACAATACAACGATCCCAGCCGAAATGAAAGACAGACCCGGCACGGCTGCGAGTGCTCTCCTCATATCCAACGTAATATAGCAAGATGAAGCCAGCCAGTATTCGTCATAAAAATATCCAAAATTTATTTCAGCTTGTTAAAAGTTCATCCATAATCAAAATGTAGGCGATATAAAAAGCATCAGAGTGAGGTTTAGGTCTCAGTGTCTACGCGTTTCGGACGTCAGTCCTTACTCATGACATAGAGACTAACACCAGACCACATATTTAAAAACAAATGTAGAGCCCGCTGCATTTGCAATAAATGTGATTAGCTTAATTGAAAACACATGTTACAAACTCATTCAATTGCACACCTTAGTGCAGACCTCACATGGTTAATCAGAAACGGGGAAGGAAAGAGGGAAATATCCACCTACCATAGCCACCCATCAGAGCGGAACGCCCGTCCATTCTGCATACCAGGGGAAATGACATTGTGGTTGTGGTGTCATTAATTTGTTGACTTTTAACTCATAGTAACTGTTGTCAAAATATCCATGTGGACATCCCACATATACAACTAGCAAGGAGAATGCGCTACACTGGAAAACAGAAAATGATTAAGGTTTGCATTAAGGTACATAATAACATGCATGGATAAAAAAAAACTGGTTTTATTCAATGGAAACTAGTAGGATCTCGTAGGACACGAAAACATTATGTTGCAAGGTACGTGAAAAAACGCTAGAAGACAGGGCTTTCGATTCAACATAAACAAAACCCTCGTCCTCTCACCTAAGCCACGAGAGACATACGTACTCGCTCTCGGTGGCTTACAGCTACGAGAACAGAACAGAATGCTCCCAATGGTGGCTGTGAATCTTGTGAATGCCGTATACTTAACAAAAGCTGTGTGTAATGTTCACACAAAGGGACAAAAACAAGATGGAATATAGAAGGCTCTGAGTCAACCTTATTATTTGTTAAGCATAATTCCAATTCTTCTCTGGTCCGATCTACTTTCTGTTTTAGTTGTCGGGATATTTTTGGAGGAAGTTTTTTTAAGCATTCTTTGAAACTTGTCACAATTCCACTACACACTTTGTTTTTGTTATCTTATGATACCCTACAGTGGATCCATACCTGTTCCCACACTGTTGGGTGGCAGATACAGGGGGATCTGCTGACTTGGGCAGCAGCCCAGTGGGCATTCTACTTGCAGTGGGGGGAAAGGTAAGATTTCATTTTTTTTTAATAGCTCAAATACATGCCAGCACCAGGCAGTGAGGGGGATGTCACTGGAGTTCGTTTAAACTGGACTTCTGGCTTATGAAGCTTCATAGAAGCCCCCAAAACAGACTTAAAACACCTGGTCCACAAGCCAGACAATCAGGTTTTCTGGATGGGTATGCATGAACCTGAATTGGCCACCAGAGTAAAAGCTGCTGTTGTCATGTCAGAGGGGGCTGTAAGGTTTGTTAATTTGTGATAATGGTGGCTAATTGTTGGACCTAAAGGGGGGTAAAGGTGGAAAAAGTCAGCCAACACTTACCACATCCGCGCTACCTATATGACTGCCAATCACGTCACTGCCAGTGACCAGTGAGATGAATCAGCAGGCTTTAACATCACTCTGTTACCACTAGTTCAGGTAAACCAAAATGGTCACTGGCAGTCACACAATTGGCAGCCATATGAGGGAATGCATTAGTATTAAGTATGGGTTAAACTGACTTTAGTCCCAAATCAAATGTAAAGCCTGGCTTCTATGTGAATGTGAGAGTGAGGGGATGAAGCAGCACTAGAAGAACAAGAGAGGTAACTATAGAAAGCAGCAGAACTCAAAATAGAGAAGTTGCTATTCTGTTTACTGTTTCAAATGTTGTTGGCAGGGCGTCAGCCCCCGGAAGGCAGGGAAGCTGCCTGTGCTGTCCTCACCGGGGAGAGAGGAAGGGGCCTCAAGGAGACCAGGAGAGCGTGCCAGGAGGGAAAGCTCTATAGAGGAAAGTTTATTTATTTTAAAGAAGGTTACTTTTTCTTTTGTTTTGATCCTGAGGGGGCATCCAGTTTTGGGATGTCCCTCAGTGATGTGATGTGGCTCTTCACCACAAAGGGGCCCACTGAGACCATGCCGCCCAAGGGCCCACATAAACCTGGAGCCGGCCCTGGTTGTTGGCATGTGACCAGGGTATGCACTAGAATCATAGTAAAATGTAATGGCGATACAGTAGCAGAGTGTGAATAGTTCCATATGAATATACTCAAGGGCGTAGACTGTACCAGTCTTGTAGTGTCATTGTTGTGGTGCTGAATGGGTTGGGAGCAATTAGACACTCCTTTGCTGCTCAGAATTCTGCCTGCAGACATTCATCCATCCTACTGGTGGCTGAATTGCTATCTCTTAAAGTGGACCAACACCCTGCAGGATCGGCCTGGGAATCTATAAGATTCCCACTCCTTCCCCGCGGGGCATCCAACATCGGGATGGCCCGCTGTGTGAAACCCCCCAGGACGCCCCAATCACCTTACCTGCATCCCGATCCAACGGCGCATGCGCAGAGCGCGGCCGCATCTCGCGCTTCTCTCTAGCAGGGCGAGTGCCCTCAAATTCACAAATGGCCGGTGCGGGTGTGCTCCCTGTTAGAGGGAAGGGCGAGATGCGGACACCAGCGTGCTTGAAGCCGCTGAGCTATGATGGCGCTTAGATGCGCATAGCTCAGTGGCTCCAAGCGGGCTGATTGGACGAGCGGCCTCGCATGCGCCGTAGGAGCGGGGTGAGCTGAGATTTATTCGGAAATCTGGGGGGTTTCACATAGTGGGGCACCCCCGATCGGGGTGACCCGGGGAAGTGGACCCATACCAGGAAAGTCAATTTGCTTTGAATGTGTGCCCAGGGTTTTAAGGGGCAGTTGTGGCCTAGAGGTAAGGGAGCAGACTTGCCCAATTGTGTTTATGCTGTTTGCTTTTCCCCTCCAGGCCTATCTGAATAGTTGGTGCAGCCTGGAGCGGGAGCAATAAGCAACAAGGGATCCCTCTATGCCTTTTACATGTGTTGTGGGATTGCTTGAATGGAGAGCGCTAAGTGATATCGAAGGAACTACGGAATGAGCAAATAGGAACTACATTTTCCATCGATCTCTATCAGCGTGAGTGCCTCTGACTGTGGTTGCAGGAAACACTTGAACAAATCCACTCCTTGCTAAGCAGGTATACTAGCCAATGAATGGCAAATCCCGGATGATGTCATACAGAGACGAAACACGCATTGGACTTGTTGTTTTGCACTTTGCTGTGAGTTTTTATTGAAGTTTCAAATGCTGAAAGTGCCTGCACATGCTACGAACTTTATGCAGCAACTCCGGCATGTCTGGATAATGAACCAGGAAGCTCTGCACCACCAAGTTTAGCACATGTGCCAGGCAAGGGATGTGCCTCAACCCAGCGCGGCCAAAGGATGTTACAAGGCTACGTCCATTGTCGCACACCAACTTGTTAGGTACAATTACAGCAGCCACTCATCTGTCTTCTCCTGGATGCTGGTCCACAGCTCCCGGGTGTGTGGGGTATTTCACCCAGAGAGATGAGTTTTAGCACTGCATGCTGCTGTTCCCCCATTGCAGTGTTTAAATTGGTGGTGCAGAGGCTGCACTGACTGCTTGAGGAGGAAGCAGAGGAAGAAGCAGAGTAGGAGGAGGCAACAGGAGGCACTGACTGATTTCCAGCAATCCTGGTTGTTGGGAGGATATACACCACAGTGTTTCCCGCCTTAGTCACAGCCACCGCTACATTGACCCAGTGAGCAGTTAGAGACATGTAACGTCCCTACCCATGCTTACTTGTAAGTGGTGAGGTGAACACTGGAACTAATGGCATTGCCCAATGCACATCTTATTTTTTCCACAACCTGTTGGTACAGGGCAGGAATGGCCTAGCATGAAAAGTAGTGGCGGCTGGGAACAGTGTGCCATCAGACCTTTAAAACTGTGCTTCTCCACAAGGCGGAATGGGAGCATTTGAAAGGCCAGCAATTTGGAAATGCTTGCATTCAGGGCCAGGGCTCATGGGTGGGATGGGCCCAACTTCTGCTTTCTTTCCAAAGCTTGCGGGATGGAAAGCTGAACGCTTCTTTGGGATGGTGTGGAGTAGCTTGGTGGTGGTGGTGGTGCTGCTGGAGGTGGTAGGGGAGGTGATGGTGGTCCCACATCCTCTCTTTGGGGGGAAACAGGTGACCTTGTCGTTGGGGAGGTGGGGGTAGCGGCTAAGTCAACCGAAGCAGCAGAGGGAGCCTCAAGTGTTTCCATGTTTTTTAGATGTTTCTGCCACTGCAGCTTGTGTTTGTATTGAAGGTGCCTGACGTGGTGCTAAGATTATTAAGAATTTTCCCTCATATCACACACTGGTGGCACAGCCTGTGTGACCTGTGTCTTGTCCTCTGTGCCGCACTGCTTGAAAAGACCATTTGAGTCTGCCTTGGAGCACTTAGTCCCTGGGCATGGTGGGAATTGTCAGCAACAGGCTCACCACTGACCGCTGGCACCCTTCTCCCTCTTCTGCTTTCAGCCTAGGGCTGTGTGACCACCACCTCTTCCTCCGAACTTTGATGGTCTTCAGTCCAAGTTGGGTCTAGGACTTCGTCATCACATAAAACTGCTGAATATATGCCACAATATATGCCACAATAATAATATTAGCACGGAGCCGGTGAATGAATTAAAGAACCACTCCTTCTTTCAAATCGATGCAATTACTTTTAAGCATAAACGGGTTTCAATAACTTCATATCTCTGCCACCAAAGCAATAAACTGCACTCACCAGATTGTATCTTTAAATACAGCGTACTGTATATCAGTGGTTTCTTATCAGAATTCTCTTCTGAGCAATGCTCTTTTCCCTTTCCAGTGGTTTCAGAAAGTGGTATTAAAGAGTACTGATACACCAGTGGTTTCAGCAAGTGGTATTAAAGAGTACTGATACACCAGTGGTTTCAGCAAGTGGTAATAAATAGTACTGATACACCAGTGATTTAAACAAGTGGTATTAAAGAGTACTGACACACCAGTGGTTTCAGCAAGTGGTATTAAAGAGTACTGACACCCAACCTATTTAGCACTCTCTCCAGCCACTTTCCCTAAATAAATGTCCTTACAGGGACAGTTTTTGTAAAAAATAAAAAATAAAAAAAAAAACAGTTTCTATGAGAACTCTTCTCATCAATGCTCTTTTCCCTTTCCGAAGTAGGCTTCTCTTTCCCAACCATCCAAAGAGCACCTGTAAAGATAAATACTCCTCCACTCAACCTTAATTAGAGGTTATATTTCAGGTAGGAGTTCATAATAATACATAGCGTAATCCTATATTATCAGCTAAAAGATTTTTAATAAAATAAAATAAAAATACATTCACAAGAGTGCCTGGAACAATAAGCATTCAAAGGCACTGCAGCTTAAACTTAATCAGTATCCATATACCTTAATCATCATGCTCCAACAGCCATCAGGTTCTAAGAGGCTTCGGTATACTCATAGCATCAATGTGCTTTGTACTAATTCTACTTTATCCAGTCTAATGGGGCATTTACAATGTAACGCTAATTATAGTAAAAAAGGGGGGAAGTATTAGCTTACCAATGACAGGGCACCCAACCTACAAGTATTCCCCTGGGATCCTTCTCCTAATTCTTGCCATTGAGGTTGCTCATGTATTCAGCACCTGCACAGGTGCGCCCGCCTATACACGGTATTGGAAGCTGCACATACACGCCCACCAGCATGAACAGTGCCAATCAACTTTTAAGTCGCTGTCCAAATGGATGATACATTCATTCTAAAATTTTCTCCAAGTTCAATAAAAAAATATAAATTAAAAATGTAAATACACTGTATAACTTAAGCACTTTTCTCGCTAATAGCTGCTGTTGAAAACGGTATTAGAAAGTTGTTAGGCACAAGCCTACAGATAGGGCTATGCCAGACGACCCTGCATTTTTCCTCTTACATCACAGCAAGTATTCCAATAAAACATACAAAAAGGGCTTACTTATCCACTTAGTTAATGCAGCTAGGGCATGTATCCCTGCCTGGTATAGTCCACCCCCCCCCCCAACCATTACCATGTGGTTCAAGAGGGTTAATGATATATGGAGAATTGAGGACCTCACCACATCTCTGAAAGGCCATTCGGAGAAGGCGAGGCAGACCTGGTTCCCATGTTTGGAGTTCTCTCAGCAGATTACTGCTTTTATCTGGCCGTTGACCCCTCCTCCTATAGCCCCCCCCCCAGGATTCCTCCTACCCTACCCCAAATCTTGCTACTTTATACTGTTGCTTTTCATTTATTCTATACTTTTTCTATTTCCCTCTACCAATACTTTGTATTATGCAGTTCAGTGCAAATATGATTTTAGAAGTGGCAATGATGCCCTTATGTAGGCTAGTTGGCCCCCATTCTCTGCAGTATTTCAGAGTGAGACACATTTGGCAAACTGTGCCCAGAAAACTTGTCAAAATATGTTATATGTTTTGCCTGTAAAAGTACACACATGGTCTTTTTCCCTCCTCCACAGTTGCTCCTAAGATCTGTCTACCCCTTCTCCAGGAAAACCAGCAACAATTTCTCTTTGATTTTACTTCTGTTTATCAATTCAGTATTACTTTGAAACAGAAAAAAAGCAACAGAATGACAGGAAATGTTGTGAGCTGTGACAGAATGACATGTTGTATGATAAGGACTTTTTTATGACGGGGATTTCCTTGTATGGATGAGGCGAGCTATTACATTTAGTAACTCATTCTAGGCATTTTCAACAGCTTGTTGTATTACATAGAGAAGGTAATTATTGTAAGATTACGTCTCTTGTGTCACTACTCTGTAAAGAGATAAACAAATGCTGTCTTGTGTGACTCATTCTCAACAACAGTACAGTTTCCAGAAGGAGGCGACTTACCTTGCTGAGGTCATGCATACTTAATATTCACTGGCATGCTGGAAATCACCTGGTCTCATGCTAAATATCAAATGTCCTGGTGACCAGAAATGTTGTTCATCATAACCTTGTTTTTATCTTATAAAAATTGTAAATATTTTACAATAAAAAGATAAATCTAACGCACAACCACACATGCAAACACCAATGTAGTAGTTAAATATTCTCATTAATTAATTTAAAGCAATCCATTTAATAACAAATGAGTGCTGATGCCCCTCGTGTAGATCCCTCTCTGCAAGTCATGTGAGCAATAAAATGGACCTAACATAAATAAGATAGCAGGGAAATAGTTAAAATACTAATGCGGCCATGTATCTCTCCTATTCAGAACTGGCAGCTCTAATGGCTCACATAATCTTGGCTGATTGACCACAGAACACTGAGGAGTTGAATGACAACCACACTATAGAAACTGATATATTTTGTATCAAACACTCTCCAGGCTGTTCTCTCTGTGTATCTGTTGCACAGTGAGCTTCTTCTACACTGAATGCTCATCCAACCTCCCTGTCCCCAGTTACTGCACTTATACCTTAGATTAGAACCCTGCTTTCAGGTGAGCATATCAACATGATTGCCAACCCTGCCCCCATAGCCCAGGAGAACAGCAACTGCAAATCCTTCAACATCTGCAAAATCTAAATGGCGTAAGACCTACTAAATAAGCTTTTGTCACTAAATTAGGAAATCAATCTGAATTTTTCTGACGATTGGACCAACTAATTACATAAAATATACTTATATACAAGAGGAGTAATCATCCCTTTAAAGAGGAGCAACAACTTGGATTTGCTATCTGGGATGTTCCTTTCCAGCTGTTTGAAATTGCATAGATCTCCATGGAATCACTGGCCACTCATACTCCATTCATTCCTTTCTTAACATGACATCAAATCTGACTTCAGATTAGCTAGGAAAAATAAATGGAGCATGCGTGTCTGGCTTCATCCGCTCCTCTTCATACCCACACCAGGCATTTCTGAATGGCTGGCATGGGTACGCGCTTCTGCAAAGAGTCTAGTGGGACCTTGTATGTTAAAGGGACTCTTGTAGGCAAAGGCAATTATTAGCTCATTGTGTTGGCCTATGTGTGGCACTGTCCAAAACTGTTTTCTATTTTAAAATTGAAGACGAAAAGGCCAAGATATATATATATATATATATATATATATATATATATATATATATATATATATTAATTGAAATGAATATATACTGTACACTATAAGCACATTTTTTAATATAATACAAAGCAAACAATAGAAAATATGGCAATAATATTTTATTTTATGCATTTTTAAGCTAATCAATGGTGCAGGAAGGGTGTTGCAGGCTCTATTATATTGCTCCAAATATCAACCACACACATGCAGTCACAGGCGATTCCTGAGTTCTGATTAGGTCAGACTGTGATTAAAATGCTAATCGTGATATCACTATTCATATGCTAATTAGGAATGTTGTGACTGAGCTGACAAACGAGGGTGGAGCTATAGACCACCAGTTAAGGCATATGATTGGTGGTCTATGGCAAAGGAATGCAGGTAGAGTGCCACTACTTTTTGCCTTGTTTATAGCTCCAGGAGCAGCTACATTCTGGCAGGAGGTGATAAGGCAGCCATGATGAGGTGAGCTATTAAATGACTGTTTATGCACTTTGCTTACAGTGTCTCTTTAATGGCTACATGAGTATGCTGGGCAATTGCAGGTGTTTCACACAGCAGGGCTTCCCAACACTGGATGCCCCAGGGAGTAAATCAGCCTCCTCTTTAAATATAGCAGATTCTAAACCTACTCACCAACCTCCGGCTTGGGACAACAATCAGGTAAGTGTTAGGGCGAGCGCTGCGGGCCCATCTCGCAGCACTCCCCTCACCTCCATTGCTGCTCCCGCTGCCCTGGTGAGCCCTGCGCACCCATCTCGCAGCGCTCCCCAGTCCCTCTCCTTACCCGCTCCTGCCGGCGGGCCCGCGGCTTTCGGCACAGTGGCTGGCCGTGCGTCGGCTACTCCCAGCCCTCTTCCTCCTCCTCGTGCTGCTTCCTTGTATGGTTCAGTGTGCGCGCGCCCCCGTCCACTAGAGGGCGTGCGCCGGATTCCTGAAATTTAAAGGGCCTGTACACCACTGATTGGTGCCTGGTCATCCAATCCTGCATCCACTTCCCCTATTTAAGGGGCACTTCCTTTTCCATTGGTGCCGGATCTTGGTCTTCCTTTGTATGCAGAAAGTCTGTTGTTTTCAGTATTGCTCACCCGTGTATGAACCTTTGCCTGTCCCCGACTCGTCCCCTGTGCTGCCAGCCCTGACCTCTGCTTGAACTTTTACATCGTCTTTTGCCTGCCTCCTTTGGACCATACATTACCTCGCTGACTGTGTGGCTGAGCTGCTGTTGGGGGGTAGTGACCTGGGGGTCACTCGCCACTGCAATACCAACCTGCTTTGCGGCGGGCTCTGGTGAATACCGGTGGCCACTTAGACTCCGCTCCCCTGACGCGGCATCTGCTATCAGTATCACGGTCACAGCGGACTCACACCTGTGCCGCCTCACCCAGTCCGTGACAGTAAGATTATTGGATTATTGGATTGGATTATTCATCACCAGTTAAAGCTTTTTGTGATCAATCCCACGTGGATCCACACAAGGATTCATCAACTGAGGGTGTCCTGACTGCAGCAATGCTGGATGTCTTAATGATGATAACCAAGATAATTTTACTCCCGCAGTTAAGGCAAAACCCAGCTTCATGCCCTAGAGCCCTGACATATGTGCTAAAGGGATAAACAGCCTACATGAGTCACACAGGCAAAATTATGTTGACATAGTAGAGTTTCTAAAGTTTGTCATGTGCACATCTGCATGCTGGCCAGCATGGTCACCATCAGTTTAGAAGAAAATCAAAAATGTGTAGAAAAATATACTTACTGACGTGATCTATGCTGCGATCTATATGCCATACATGCTGTGTTTTGGAGAGTAGCATCCCATTTCAACACTGTGTGGTGGGTAGGAGTGGCAAACTGACCACTGTTCTACTCTTAGCAAACTAAGCTAAAATTCAGGAGACAGCACACACATGAAGACTTGGGGGTAATGCTAAAAATGTGGTAAATCGAGTTTTGGGCGCATGTTTGGGTGTGAATTAAAACTTACATCCAAGTGACTTTTTTGACTTGACACACAAAAATGTGCAACAAAAAATGTTTGCTCTAATTTTTCTAAAAAAAAAACACTTGTGTCTGCATTGGGTCATTTTTCCAGGCAAGGTACTGTACATCAGTTTTGCCAGGGAGGTAATATGGGGCACTCTTGCCCCTTCTGTGGTGTCATTGGTGACACATTGGAGGTGATTGCAGATGTTTTATAAGGTGAACTCAGGTTTAAAGCAGAACAAAACCCAGGATTTTGTTCCTTCCCCCCGGGGGTATCCTGATCCCCTGTGTAAAACCCCGAGATTACCCATAAAAAACTCACCTTTTCAGAGTCCTACGGCACATGTGTGTGCTCTCGTCTAATCAGAGCCGATTGCCGTGGCTGTTAAAGATGGAAACTACTCTCTTTGTGGCAATCAGGAGTGAGAGCAGCCACATCCCTAGATGTGAGCACACTCTTGCCCCCAGCTGCACCCATGTGGGAGCATGTCTCAACCCAGGGATTCTGGGGATGTGTGATCCCTCTTGCTCTTGATTGTTTACATTGCAGAGGGAGCCGCTGGAAAAGGCAAATTTTGCTGCGACAGGAGGGGGGGTCACACAGGGAGCATCCCAGTTTGGGATGCTTCTGGAATCTTTCAGAATCAAGGGCCTGCTGTGCTGGGTTTTGCTCTGTTTGAGCATAAAAACATAAGGAAACTGACACAGCACCTTTAAGTTGTGAATTCAATCTGGAAAATGTTTGGGACTGATGGTTTGACAGAGCATGACTATTCCAGTACATTGCTACAATGATAAATAGCACAGTTAGCTCCTGAAGGTCTGGAGATGTATACTTAGCATGCAAATAAATGTTTCAAGTATTTTTTGTTTTATTTTATATTGTATTATATTTCATTGTACTTTTTCACACATATAAAAATAACAGCCATATTTGTTTTACAGTTTACAGCAAGTTGCTAAGATACATTGTACAGTTTGGTATTGCCCTAAGTAATCCCTCTATGTAAACATATACAGTAAACAAATATATTTATATATTATTACTGAACCAGCAGTATAGAATTTATGTATAAAAAGATTAAATCGCACATAGACCTTGATACAGTAAAAAAGTCCCTGAGAAATAACTAAGAAACTTGTATGTGAGAAATGTTATTTTATATTTTGACACAGGAAGCACCTGCATTTTCCTTCATTACTTTCTAGACTATATGCAGTTGTATATTTTATACTGTCATTAAAGAAATTATAATATGTAATGTATCCTATAAATGTCCACAGTGCTCAATGTGTTCTATGGGGGGGGATCTTTTTACAAGGAACCGCTTGCATGGTTCCTTGAAACTTTGGACACCGGCTCATATGCTTCATGTGTCAGGCTGGTGGTCCAAAGAAGGGGATCAATAGCCATAAATATATTAAAAATAAAGCTATATTGCCAGAGTAATTATAAAATAAAGTTTCACCCTGTGTTGTGCTGATGTGTTTGATGATAGTGGCAGGGATGTAAGAACACTGTGTACATTGCACCTATCACTAACAGAGGGGGTTGTCACCTGGACACAAGTCTCAGGATTCATTTTGTGGTCCAGATCAGGGGGATGCACTGAAGGCAGAGGAAAAGGAAGAAGATATTCCAATTCCTTTCAATGAGAGCAAAGAAGACAGCATGGGACTGACACTGCATGAGATAAGCTGCCAAGCAATCAATTTTAATGGAACCCATGAACACACTTTAAATGCATAAAAAATTGTCAACAACCTAAAATATCATCAGTACATATTGCACAAAATAAGCCCAGCTGCCATATGCCAGCATTATGGACTGGGCTATAAAGTAATGTAGAGCTTTCTCTTCAGTCGGGGCTAAGGGATAACTCTGAATAAACAGTGGCATTCTGAAAAACAAAAAAGAAAATTTTATGAATTCTTTATGACTGACATGAAATAGATATATTGGATATATCAGATATAGTAAAATAGATATATTGGATATAACAGATATAATGAATAATGGATGCCATTTGCTGGTATATACAATAGGACTGGATCCACATGGACAGCATAGGTAGGCACATTCGACAACAAAATAAAACAGGCCTGTCTGCCCAGTTTCAGACAGGCCCACCAGAGGATACCCCGCTGGGCCCCAGGCATTGACCCAAAGCAGTACAAAAGATCCAAGAGTAACACTTTATATGTAGTTTGTCTAGAGCAGATTTTCCTAACATCTTTTCATCAAGGTACCACTTTCCATTTTCTGATTAAATCAAGTACCCTCTGGTTGGTGCGTGAGCTTTGTTAGTAACCTTAAACCATAATCAAGACATACAAAACTATAAAAGTCATTTAAAGTGATTGAATCACACAAAAATGGAACAGTTTATGGTGTATATGATGCTTGAGTGATGTATAGATGGCAGCAGACCAGGTTGCGGTACAGGTGCAGGACAAATCTGCAACCTTTTTTTGGTTAGCACCTGATAGGATCTCAAGAACCACCAGTGGTACTAGTAGCACCTGTTGGGAACCCCTGGTCTAGAGTGTTCTGTGATTTGATCAGTATGCTACATTTGGTTTTTGGTTAATACCCATCACATATGTATGTACCTTGCATACACAGAATAATGTAATGTTATGTACATTATGCTTTAGCAGTTCCTTATTGAAGACACAAGAACATATAATACAACTTAATTACCACAATAATAAATCACAGTCAATGATTTAGGCAGGTTTTGATGTTTTATGAGCGTGTAACTCTTTGTCCTGTTTTATTTGGCAGGGTGTATTGTATATAGCTAGCATTCACGTGTAATTAGCACGTGTCTCATGAAGATGACACCCTGACACAGAAACTGCTATGATCAGAAGTAGAGGTCATCAACTGACACCACTGCCCCAATTCCAGACTCCCTACTTCCTGTTGCCTTCCAGGCTAATTAACTAGAAACTGGTCTCGGGAATCTTATACTAGTCAGCATGATAAACAAACAACACAAGCTAAACTCTAGAGTTGAGGTTACACGTGCAACAATCTCTGTTGGCACATGAGTCAGCGTGAAAACCTTGTCTATTCTTAGCACTTTGGAAAATCATTTATAATAAATAACATACAATGCCATCACAAGTTTGACGTACAACATCATATCCAGTAATGTTAAACTTGTTGATGAACTGGGTATCCCTGTATTTTAGTATACAGAGAGGTTGTGTAATTCATATCTAGAGCATTGACTTTGGATGAAAATGCTATTACATAATCCACAAAAGTGGAGTAAAACTGTCAATTGAAATTGAGCATATAACTAGGGTGAACCCATAGCGATTGAATGACTGTTGAGTTGAAGGGAAATTTATGCTAACCTACCTTCAGTGCTGCTGTATAAGGAAGCTCCAGCTCTGTAGCTTAAAGTGGAACAAAAGCCAACATGACCAACCCTGGAATCTAAAAGAAACTTCCCAATTCAGGATGCTACTGTGTGAACCCCCGATCCCAACAAAACTCAACTTTTCCAGCAGCACTCAGCGATGGAAATAATGGGGAGTAAGAGCATACCCGCCCCCAGCAACTTTGGGCTGAGGCACCCTCCCGCACCCAACTATTCAGATTGGCTCGCCTGGGTATTCAGCCTCTTTCGATTCTGATTACTGAGTGCTAACACATTTTCCAAGCATTAATATGCACAGAAAACAGCTCTGATTGGATGTGAGCCCGCAGTCAGTCTGGGAGGTTTTGCACAGCGGGGCATTATATATATATATATATATATATATATACATATTTATTATGACACTATATTTTTCAAGGTAATAAGCCATTAAAAAAAAATACTATATATATATATATATATATATATATATAGAGAGAGAGAGAGAGAGAGAGAGAGAGAGAGAGGGGGGGGGAGAGAGAAAGACAGAGAGATATTAATTGCATTCATCATGAGGATCACTTAAAAAATAGCAATAAGCTAATTCAGAACTGAGAAAAAATAATCAGCGTGGTTCATAAGCCAATTCCAGGATCCTCTTAATGCCATTGATCAAAACTAAGCCCCTGGTCATAGCAAAAGATATGCCTTTATGGCCAGGGAATGTGCAGAAGACCAGCTTTTGCGCAACCTGTGGGCAACCTTGGCCGCAGGGTAAGAGGAAATTATATTGATGCTTTTTGGACTGGCAACCAATGGAATGCCAGTGTGAGTATGCCTGATCTTTTTATCACATGTGAATGCATTCCTCACTCCCCAATCAGGTAATCCAAAATGAACCAACTTCTCCTTAGCCGGGTCATCATGTGTATTCCTAAGTATGTTTTACCATAGAGTTTACCTTAGGGTGAATTTAGCTTGCTTACCAGGTTTTCTCTACTACGGGACAGCCATATGAATGTATCTTGCAGATACTGGTTTCCAAAGCCCATGATTCTGTTGGCAGGGTGAGAGGAAAGTCCAACAACTTGCTTGGTGAAGTGAATGGAGAACGCAAATTTGATGTCATCCTCTGGTGTGGCATCTGAGGATCTCGCTTTCATCTCCTTATTAATGTAGACATCTGCAAGCTTCTTAAAAGAATTATAGGAAATGTTTCGGAAGAAGCTGCTGAGACTGGGGTCTTCTTTAATCTGAATAGATTGAAAAAATAGGCATTAATCATTTACATATCTTTGTCACATAGGCAGAATAGAAAAAGTTATTAATTTTGCATATTTTAGTTCATTTTCAATTTTAAAAGTCTAGTTAAAAAGTAGCCTACAAAAAAAACCTACATGGGTTACTAATATGTTTCCCTCTCTTCTACTCTTCTACTCTAGGCCAGCCTATGCCAAAACCAGCTAGTTCAGGGGATCTGGTAAATACCCACTCTGGAAAGTTACCAGGACAAAAGTGCGCAACTATAAGGACAGGTGGGCGTTTTTTTTTTTCGGAAGGAGGGGGAATTAGGGAAGAAATATTATTGGCAAGATGTAGATGCACTTTTACATGCTGTTCTTCAAAGTGGAATTACAGGCAGAAGTCAATCTCCCCCTCCTTGCCACCCTACCCTGGTGCTGAGGCAGGACAGGAGGGGCTTTACAAAGAAAAAAAACCCTTACCTGATCCTCGGGCCAGCGCCACTTCCCCGGTCACAGACAGCAGCGGCTGAAAGTGAAACAAAGCGGCATCCCCCGGGTCAGTGCCTGTTCACCTAAATGGGTGGGCAGGAATGTATGTAGAGCCAGGGTGATGTAGCTCTGTGTGTTCAGGCAAGCTGGTGGTGCCCAAAATCTGGTGCACAGGGAGAGTGGCTGCACTGAGCCTGTCTACATGGCCGACGGGAAAAGTGAGTGATTGCAGCACTGGATCTGGGGGTGGTCGCAAATCAGTATGCCACAGGGGGACTTGATCAGAGTTGGTTGGCCCTCTTTAAAGTGGACCAACACCCAGGATTTTGACTATCCTGGGTTTTGATCCACTTCGGTGGGGCACCCCGATCGGTGTGAAACCTCCCAGAAAGCCCCGAAAACCCACCCCCCGCTCCCACGTGACCGCTGCAGCCAATCCGCGCCGACGGACAAGCGAGAGGCAGCGCCGGACAAGCAGAGTGCGTCCGCCGCCGCCTCCCGCACGTCCCCCTTACAGGGAGCGCACCCGCGCCGGCCATTCACAAACGCCCAGCGCGGGAGCGCGCCCTGCTAGAGGGAGGCGTGGGAGGCGGCGGCGGACGCGCATGCGCCGCTGGAACGTGGAAAAGGTAGGATTGTGGGCTTCCTGGGGGGTTTCACCCCGCGGGACATCCCGATTTCGGATGCCCCGCGGGGAGGGATCTGATCAGCCCGGGAATCTTATAGATTCCCGGGCCGATCCCCCCTGGGTGTTGGTCCGCTTTAATAGACAGAGCACCAGGGGTGTTAGCAGCATGCTAACCAGGGTACACAGGGCAGGGGTCCCTCTGAGGATCCAAAAGGCGGTTCCCCTGTGAGCCAGTCCAAGCCTGCATTTTAACTTTTTCAATGCTGTGTTTATTTTTGCCTACAAAATGATCTAAAAACTTAACTATAAAGTAAAAGTATCCCTTTACCAGACTACAGTAGAGTAAACAGAGCTAAGACGTTGCTTGTTGTGACAGGTAGTATTCTGTATCATTAGAAGGCATAACAATGTATCCGGTTTATAAGGTTCTGCACATTATTTCCTATGAGCAAACCCTCTACTGCCTCTCTTAGAGTAGATTTAGATCTCTGCCATCCATGGAACAACTGAAGGCTGCCTGGGTTATTATTAGACACTTTTTCTTTAATTTACTTAGTTGTGCCTTTTTTTATTTGAATAATTTAATGCACTTGTATCAGTTAACTATATCACTAATTGGACATGGGGCATGAAATACTCCAATGCACACTGCATACATAACATAAAAACATACCTATTTTCATTCCAACTCGTTCAATAGAGAGATTCACATAGCTATGCTGCATTGTAGTAAGTCTGCAGGCAGCATCATACCCGCAATGCAACACCACTGGAGGCCATAGATATCAGCAAAATGCAGTGGAGCATGTGTTACACGCATTGCCTTTCGAAGCGCAAAATGCCACAGAGCAATGGTAAGCACTGCAGGTAATACATGTTACAAAAAGTGTACTGCAATTCATGCAAATCATATCCTTTATGTTCACGTCATAGATCACAATCAGTCTGTTAATGATCTACAGGCATGTTTGCATAGAGAAAACAAAGGGATGGTGCTGTAGCTGCAAACACAGCCATATTTCCCATAATAAAACCAATTCAGGTGTAAAAGAAGCAGTCCACCAATGCAGCAGCAGCTAGTAATAATCTCTCTATTTATGGTGTTCAGATGAGTGATTCAGCATTGTTCATCAGTGAAGGACTATAGTGATAGGCAGGTGCGGACTGGGGCTAAAAAATGGCCCGGGACTTTTTGGGGCACACCGGCCCTGCTGTACTGCTTCTGGCCCAGCATAGTATTTTAACGTCACAATATATATACACCTTATTATTCGTTCCACAACATGCACCCAGGGTTTAGAGCACAAAAATAATATTCTAAACCAAATGGTGTGCTAAAATCCCCTCTTTACAGACAGCGTGCAGGATCACTCCATTACAGGCCATGAGCGGCATCCCTCATTACAGAGTGTGAGGGGCATCCCACAGAGGCATGTTGTGGCATCTCCCATTACAGGCAGTGAGGGGCATCCCCTATTTAAGCCAATTAGCGGCATCCCTCATTACAGGCAGTGTGCAGCATCTCTCATCACAGGCAGTGGGGGGCATCCCTCTTTACAACCAGTGAGAGGCATTGCTCATTACAGCCAATGGGGGCATCCCTCATTACAGCCAGTAAGTAGCATCCCTCATTACAGCAAGTGGGGGCATCCCACAGAGGCATGTTGTGGCATCTCCCATTACAGGTAGTGAGGGGCATCCCCTATTTAAGCCAATTAGCGGCATCCCTCATTACAGGCAGTGTGCAGCATCTCTCATCACAGGCAGTGGGGGGCATCCCTCTTTACAACCAGTGAGAGGCATTGCTCATTACAGCCAATGGGGGCATCCCTCATTACAGCCAGTAAGTAGCATCCCTCATTACAGCAAGTGGGGGCATCCCACAGAGGCATGTTGTGGCATCTCCCATTACAGGCAGTGAGGGGCATCCCCTATTTAAGCCAATTAGCGGCATCCCTCATTACAGGCAGTGTGCAGCATCTCTCATCACAGGCAGCGGGGGGCATCCCTGTTTACAACCAGTGAGAGGCATCACTCATTACAGCCAATGGGGGCATCCCTCATTACAGCCAGTAAGTAGCATCCCTCATTACAGCAAGTGGGGGCATCCCACAGAGGCATGCTGCGGCATCTCCCATTACAGGCAGTGAGGGGCATTCCCTATTAAAGCCAATTAGCGGTATCCCTCATTACAGGCAGTGTGCAGCATCTCTCATCACAGGCAGTGGGGGGCATCCCTGTTTACAACCAGTGAGAGGCATCGCTCATTACAGCCAGTGGGGGGATCCCTCAGTACAGCCACTGGGGGTATCCCTCAGTACAGCCACTGGGGGCATCCCTCAGTACA
The DNA here is from genome assembly GCA_027917425.1 of Gastrophryne carolinensis. Lineage (NCBI taxonomy): Eukaryota > Metazoa > Chordata > Amphibia > Anura > Microhylidae > Gastrophryne > Gastrophryne carolinensis. Next base: position 380,084,279 of record CM051236.1, read on the forward strand.
GCCACTGGGGGCATCCCTCATTCCACTCCCTCACCACCAACACTGGACAATAAAAAGGCAGCAGACAGGCAGGGTACCCAATTCATGCCTGCCTGCCGCTGCTGTTACCCCCCCAGCCACCCACACACTTACACTGGTTTCCGGTGGGCGGCCGGTCTGTCCTTCACTGCTGTTCCCTCCAGGCCACTTACACACACTCACTCATTCACACATTCACTCTTGCTTACCAGCATCGGTGGGCGGGACCCATATGGCCGGCGTCCAATGAAAACAATGGACACCGCCCATAGACGCACCACCGCACAACAACCAGGAAGTGACAGTAAGTGGGTGTGGGTGTGGGGGTGTGTGTGTTCATGTGTGAGAGCGGCCACAGCGGGGGGTGCTGGCCTACTGGGATTTTGCCCGGTATGCCCTATGGCCAGCCTGCCCCTGATGATAGGGATTTAACCAGTGTAGGACTATATTGATAAGAATTTATTGCATTGCAGCAACTGATATTTATCTTTGCTACCAAGGCAGATATGAAAAGTAATAACAGGTCCTGATAACTGTTTCATAGATGGCAACAGAAAGCTCCTCCATACTAACTTCAGTAGTTATGAGCATTGCTGGAATATCAGATATGTCAGACAACCCTTTATTTTATATGAATTCAAAAATGTGTAGATTGCTTTAACATTTTTTTATGAAATACCTTGCTGTCATAGGCATCACCTTCCTTTATTAGTATGGAAGCAATTTTCTTAATCACTTCATCTAAAGTAAAAAACATAGTTATTCACCAACATTGAGATTAACCCTGAATTTTACATGTAATCCTGATACACCAGTATATGTGTACAATGCTACAAAGCACATAAGGGTATAATTTGGAATCCTGTAGTGAAAAAAAAGAACCTATGCAATGGAAGGAAACAATAAATAGAGTGAGATATGATGTTTCATGTAAAATAAAGGGTTTATGACACCAAATGTGTTTAGTCTTGAAAAGAAATGCAAGGAGGGGGGATCAATATGTGCATCTGTATATACAGAGCAAGTACAAACAGCTGGCAGATAAACATCCTATATTATGTCAGTTCATGTAGTGGAGGGGGGCACTCATTAAGGGCATTAAAGTGGGACTTTATTTCCACTATAGAAGTTACACCAGCTCCCTGAAGGTGGTTGCCCTAGAGTTGCCTAATGGGAATATGGTACTGCAAGTAGGAAGGTGTTCTTTTACTGTGGCCCCAGCTAGTACAAGGCAGGTCTTATGGTCAGCCAAGGGAAACCTGGTGCCCCTGTAGCTGCTAGGGAAAGCTTTAGGTTGAGGGAGCCAACCAATGGTGCAAAGGGAATCCTTCAGGTCATTTTAGCCAAGAGGAGGGTTGTAGTGTTTCAATGAGGATGTGTAACATATCTAGTAGTTACAATCTACCCCTGAACATCTTCGCCACCTACTCACTGCAGCAACCCAGAGTAGATGCAGTAATAGAATGACAAACTCTTACGACATGCCAGGGGGAAAAATATGAATAAGGACCCTCCCCCGTCCGAAACGCGTTAGAGCACGTGAGAATTTTTTCCATCAGGGTTCTGTTTACTGGTTTTTAAAGCTGCCTTTTTTCATTATGGGATGTTTTTATATGAATTTCAATTAAAGTTTTGTGATTTTAAGGAGTGCTGACCATACCCCTTCTTGCAATACCAGGGGGAAAAATAGGCTGGATCTGCTGAGTGGGTAACTACTGTACAAGTCACAATATGCTGGGGGGTTACATTTCAAATTTTTGCCTACAGTAGGCTTCTAGTTCCTCTAGAAACACAAAGAGTATCAGTAATCTTACCAGTATCCTGACTTCCTCCATCAGTTGTCTCTCCTCCCAAACTTTGGTGCCTTGGCCTTGTGCAATCTGTATCATTTACAAGGTGTTCAATCTCTGTAGATACTTGCTGGTAATAGCAGTCTTCACTCTTTTCTTCTGCACAAACCACATGGTATATATGATCATTATTACTATCCTACATCATGTCAAGCAAAATAAAGAGTTTTACCATTCGCTTTGAAGTAGACCGAAGCCCACCACAAATGCGGTGTATGCACAGGCAGCAATGGAGATGACCCCCCCTCTACATAGTACAGCAGCGACCAACCACCATTTAGTAAAAAATTGCAAACAATTTACCCAGCAATAGGAGTGTTCTCACTCATGGGAGCCGGTGACCATCTTTTTGTAGACCTGGCTCGGTCCAGTTTAAAAAGCCACTGCCTCTGTCGTCGTGGCCCCTCTGCCACGCTGACAGGAAGAGGATCGAGCAGAGGTGAGTTACAGCAGCTTCCTGTTGCTGCAACCTCTGCTCAGCAGCCCATTAACCAGCTTTTTCCATGTTCGGACCGAATGCTGAACCCAAACACAGACTTCTGGGACTTTTGGGAGTTTGGGTACGAACCCGAACTTTGCGGTTGGGGTTTGCCCATCTCTATTCATAAACTCATTTGGCTTCCAACATCACGTCTATGCAGAAGACCTTCAAATATACCTTTAGGGCCCAGATCACTCTTCCCTCCTATTCCAGATTCCTGACTGTCTGAAAGTCTCTCTCTTCATAAATGTCACCTCGCTCTCCCAAACTAAACATGGACAAGACTAAAGTCTTCCCCCATCGAACTATTCTACTGCCCCTCACCAACTATTTCTGTCAACAATATCACAAACAATGCAACTCCCCAAGTATGATGTCTTGGTGTTAAATTGGACTCTTTCATTCACACCTCACATTCAGGCACTAGCCACCTCCTGTCAAAAATATCTCTTGCAATCCTAGAGTGTGCACTCATCATATCCTGACAAGACTACTGCATCACCCCCCTTTGTGGTCTATCATCAAACTGACTGGCACCCCTCCAATCTGTTTTCAACTCTGCTGCTCGACTCATTCATCCCCCCTGTCATTTCTCTAGTGCTTTTTCTTTGTGTCAGTCCCTCCACTGGCTGAAATTTTCTGAGAGAATTCAATGTAAACTTCTAACCTTAACTTACAAAGCACTCTAAAATCAGGTTCCTGGCTACATTTTTTCGGTTATCAACAAATACCAAACCAGATGCAATCTCCGCTTTGCCCAGGACCTCCTCCTGTGTTCAACCTCCTGTCTGCATTTAGGACATCACATGAGCCACCCCATTACTTTGGAATACCCTGAACAATTTGCCTATCTCTAAGCCTTTTAATGGTGCCCTTTAAAATCCACTTATTTAGATGAGCCTATTAGGTGGTCTAAAAAACCAATAGGCCAAAGCACTTCAGATTGGCACTTGCCATCATACTAAGTATATATTACTTGTGACCTACCTTTTATCTCCATCCCTTATCCTTCAGATTGTAAGCTCGCAAGGGCAGGGCCACCTCTCCTAGTGTATTTTAGTAAAACTACAGAATGTATATGTGCATTTCTGTCACATCTGACGTTCATGTAATGTTTTGCCATGTTTGTAAATCCACATTGTACAGCGCCATGTAAGATGATGGCGCACTATAGATAAACAATAATCACATTGCTTAGGCAAATGGTCACTTCCACTGTTGTTGGGACAATTTATAAGGAAAGGAGGATCATTACTTATCCACCACTTGTGAGCTGAACATTTCTTGTAAGCTAGATATTTAACCATATATAATGTTGATTTGCAGTGGATTTAGCAAATAACATTTTACCAGTAGCTAGATATATTTAATTTAAGCTTTAGAGCAGTGTTCTCCAACCCTTTCCTTGAGAGCCACCAACAGGTCATATTTTTCAGAAATCCACAAAGATGCTTTGGTGAGGTAATTAGTGCTGAGGCAGCATTTTAGAGCCAGTTTTATGGCTTTCGAGGAAAGGTCTGGGGTACACAGCTTTAGAGTAGTATTCCCCAACCCTCCTCCTCAAGGCCCACCAACAGGTCATGTTTTGTGGATCTCCACATAGCTGGCTCCATTGTTCTGCTGCTGCACTAATTACTTCAAATGTGTTTCTGCGTGGCAATCCACAAATCCTGACCTGTTGGGCATTGAGGGGGTGGGTTGAGGACCTCTGCTCTAGAGAATACTTAGCTCTCCTCATCAGACATGATAAGCTTACCTTAAATATACCCTAGTTAGCCTTAGAAGGTATGGCCTTAATTCTTCTTTTTCACTGCTGGGTACCACACATTCTTTTTTTTAAATGATTGTAATCTGATCAATGAGGACATGATCATTTTGCCTCATGCAAAGTGCTACTTACGTAGTGTGAGTGTTGATGGCGTATTGATACACATTAGTGGAAGGTGGTTGGGTCGTTTAAGCTTAGAGTCATCTTCCACCACAGTCTTTTTAAAAGATAGTGCCTTGCGAATGTTTGTTTTCTTAAAGCCGGACTTCCTTGTAGAACGTATTAAATGTCCATCAGTGGAAGGGGTGACAGAGCTGACTCCTGGTACAGTTTCATCAGGAGTGTTTTCTTCCTTTTTGAACAGATTCAGGAAGTTCTTAAACCATGATTGCTTTTTGGCAGCTTTAGCCTTCTCTTTGTTTGCTGGTTGGTCATTCTCTTGCGTTTCTATCAGGTTCTTAGCACCATCCCTATCGTCCTTTTTAGTCTCTTGGACCTGTAATTTATTAGATTCTGGTAGCTTAATTTCCTTTGCTCTAATCCTAAATCTGCTTAGGTCACTGACAGATCGCTGAACCTTTTTCTGTATTTTTTCTTTACTCTCCACTGCCCTTTTAGTTCCACGTTCACTTAAACTCCTTTTCACATAAGTCTCCAGAATCATTTTGGCTTCTTGCTTGTTTAAAGAAGAAAATTTCCCACGTTCTTTTCTATTCATTTTGGGACTGTTTATGTCTCTTTCCTCCGGGTTTTTCCTGTATTAAAACAAAAAGTTCTGTAAATGACAATAGCATAGGTAACATTCCTTAAACCGGACCTTCGCCCTGAATTAGAACATATCTTATATGTTTCCCCCACCCCGTATATACAGATTGCCCATATTCAAAATCATCCTACCAGCTTCTACTGCATTTTATGAGCCTTTAAACATTCAAGTCTCAGGCTGCCTGCAAACAGAAAGTGTCTTCTGACTGTGCTGCTCTGCATTCTGGGATTGCTATCCTTTTCTTGACCCCAGCTCTGCTCTGTCTGAGCAAAGTACAGCTGTAACCCGCCCCCCCTGTACTTTTGCCCCACTCTCCTCTCTTCAGTATATGATGCTTCTGAGGCAAGATGGCAGCACCTGTATCCTAGAGTCCTAAACAGAGTATTGGGGGAAAGAATAATAAGAGAATAAAAATGTAAAATATATTAATTTTAGATGCTGGGGAATAGTTTTTTAAGGGTTTAGGCTTTTCATTAAATGATGCTGAGAGTCTGGTTTAAATTATTTCATGAAAATAAGGATACACGGTTTAATTTTCATTTAACAAGTCAGGTCATCCAGCTGGATTGAGAAACAATTGGATATGGCTAAGGGGGTTATTTAGGAAGGGATAGCGCCGGGTAGTGCCTTGTAGCGGCAGGTAGCGTCTGGTGAACACTGGGCGCTGTAGGCAAAACCACATTTATGAAAGCGAATCTGGTGAGAGCGCCAGGTATTACCTTTCGCTCAGTGTCGCTATCCCATACATTTCAACGGGCGTTCATTTGCTTGTGTTTAAACAGCGTTTTTTTTGCTCAAATCATTGTGTGACCAGCTTCAAACAAACACTTTTAGAAACTTTTTGGACTTTTTATATTTTTATGCAGAATTGTCAGTACAGGTCTGGCACTAGTGTTTATGTCACAGTGTGAAAACAATGTTATTCTATGTGTTTTCGCTTTGTTACAGGTGTTCAAAAACAGACTTTAATCAAACAGTGTCTGCCGCTCTGTGCTATAGCGACCAGATTTAGAGCGCCAAAGCTGTGTGTGTGTCCTTTTTTGATAAGTATTGTGTGGATCGCCGAGAATCGGTCGCACTGAGCTGGAGCTACCTTTCACTCACTGCAGCGCTGTACTGGTCTTAGAGCGCCCAACATACATCACATTCATCAAAATAAATTACATTTACATAGCTGTGTCTGGCTCTGCCACTCTGCGACTGGCTGGTGAAGGACTGATATTTTATAATGTGCAAAATGTGTCACAGCCAGACGCATTCCCACCACCAACTGACTACGTGCATATAATGAAACAATGAAGAATGTGTTATTTATTTCTGTGAAGTGTGTTATCAGAGTCACAAGAATATAGTAGTAGTTGGTCCTACAAATCTAATGTTTTGAAAAATATATGTATTTTTCCCTTACATTCACTATTAATATTATCTATACACTGTAAACCAACATGAATTAACTTTAAGTTAAAACAAAATCCCAGCAAACTGCAAATGTATTAAATACATTTGATACATTTAACTATTCCTTGTAATTCCTTGTCACAAAAATTATTATTATATTATTATAAATTAGTATTAGATATTTTCTTTTAGGACTGTATATAAAAACAATTAATTTAATCTTTAACTAGTCATTGTTAATTCAGTGCAATGAAAAAAGTCCTTTTGGATGATTGAGATATATATATATAAATATATATATATATATATATATATATTTTTTTTTTTTAAATATATATTAATGTAATATATATATATATATATATATATATATATTTTTTTTTTTTTTTTTTTTTTTAATATATATGTTTTTTAAGTAAAGTAAAGTAAAATTCTGTACAATCAACCATTCCCTTATATGGAAGGGCTGTTAATGTGTTTTATTTATATAGACAGAAGAAGAAAGTAAGTAGCATATATATTTTTCAGTTCAATTTACCTTTCTGTCTGCATGATGGTTTGCAGTTGGCGTCCTGCTGGTGTGTGTAGCAGTGTCTCGCAGGCTCGTTGTGTAGACAGTAAGGTGATCTCATTCTACCAGGTGATCTAAGAAGTTATTTATGCGCCTCCAATCAGAAGGCAGAGCTGCAGTTGGCTCAGCCCTCTGTGGTTTCCTTGTAAAGCATTGAGAGTATGGCTTTGGTTGCACTTCCTTATTTCCACAGAAATGCCATAAACCTGTTTTACAACACTGTAACAACTGTCCAACCCCCTCACCCCCGGCCAACATTTACCAGTTTCCTGGTACACATTGAAACAGGCTGACAATTTGGTTGAATAAACAAGGACCCGTTCAAGGAAATAACTGTGCATATATTACTTTCACTTTACTGTTTTATGTAATGTTTGGCCTCAGTGTGGGTGACTTTGGGGAATTTTCATATTTCCTAAACCGTTTAAAGACCATATATAATTATTCATAATAATAATAATCTTCATATAGCAGCAACATATTCCCCAGCACTTTACAATCAGCGAATTCATGTACAAAGAGTAATAAAATACACCATAAAATACACCAAAACAGGTATCCAATGAAACAAAAGAAATGAGGACCCTGCTCACATGCTCATAATCTAAGAGGAGAAGGGGGGGTGACACAAAAGGTAATAAGTGCTTTGTACCATGGTCCAGGCATCTTAGCAATAAATAAGAGTATATACAATGGGTTTAGAAAAATTATGTTGAAAATGGGTTAGAGAAGAAGAGTTAGATTAGGGGGTTTATTTTTTATGGAGCGCCTAAAAATATTGATGTTTTGGAATCAATAGAATTGTTGGGGGTAGGGCATTCCAAATGATTGGGGTGCAACTTATTGAAGAGCTTTGTAATGTCATAACTGTCAGAGGATGGAGTCAGAGTAGCTGTTAGGCAGATAGATGAGCCGGGTCTTTGCATTCAGGATGGATTGAAGAGGAGAGAGTTTAGTGACGGGGAGACCAGTTAGTAATGAGTTACAGTAATCAGGACGAGAATGGATCAGGGCAACAATAAGGGGTTTATTTAAAAAGTGCTAGTGGCACAAAGTGCCATGTAGTGTCAGATGAACGTCATGTGAATGTCAGGTCCCAGTGCAAAAGGTGTATTAATCAAGTCAAAAATCCAAAGCACTTCTGATAGTGCCAGGTAGTGTCGGCAATGGGACGAGTGCCGGCACTAAGTTCCCTACAGTGCCAGATATGACCAGGCCTATTTTTTTCATTTTTATTTTTGGGCTGGTGCCATGGGATCCCTGGGCTGTTTAGAAAAGTTTTTATATGCATTTTTTGCACTTTTGGGTTTTGCTGCCAACTTGTGATCTGGGCCATTCAAGTCATGTGTCATGTCTTTCATGTGTCCCCTGTGCAACTGCATGTTTTTTTTTTCTATTGTGCTGCCATCACCCCAAAATTGTAAAAAAGGGGATTGCATCAGAGAGAGATGACGTGGAGCCTGATTTATGAAGCACATGCGTCACTTTTTGCATCAGCGGCATTCAATGTGTGATTTAAGAAACAAAAAAACAGGCAGCAGCCAGATAGAATCTTATTTAGTACTTATCTAGTTCCAAAAAGATCACAGTGCCGGGTGCTCTGGTTGAAGCTACACCAGTTGAAAGTGGCTCTGTAGGTCAAGATCCTATGGAGCACAATGGGCAGAACTGGATTGAAGTGTTTTATGCCTATAATCAGTATTACACACATTAATTTGTACAAACCTTTATTGTGACTTGTCAATAATGGAAACGCTGGACCTAGATAAGGAGTGTCAGCATTATGGCGCCTTCAAAGGGCTGCTTATTACCAACAAAAAACAAAATGCAAACAGGACCATTCAAATGAATGGTTACAGACTGATTTTATGCCGAATCCTTTTTCCAAGGACAGATGCAGATGCTGAATTATTATGCCTAGGACAGATGCTGAATTTTTTTGCACTACTAGGACAGCACTACAATCATTTTCCCCACCCTACCTGGCAAAAGCTAGCAAAAACCCCTATAGCAGGTGTAACTCCCTCTGCTGTGGCAGTTAGTTGGATGGGTAAGACAGTTGTTGTTCTACAGTGGAACACAACGTACCAGTGTATCAACTGGCAGCACCTCAACCAGATGCAAGCACATGTTGCCAGTATCAGAAGTCGCCCCTGTCAGAGGGCCACATAAAATGGCTTGGAGGGCCGCAAAATGCAGCACCAATCTTTCCAGAATAGAAAAAAATTAATAAATATGCTGTGCAGTGCCGAAAAGACATTACTACAAAGTGGCACACACTGGCGCTCTTATAATCGGCAGTCGGGCCAAGAGGCACTGACACAGGCCAGACATTACCTACAGCAACAATCTAAGCAAATTAGGGGGTTATTGAAGAAAGGCTAAGGCCACGTAGTGCCAGGTGAGTGTCAGGTCCCAGTCAAAAATGTGTATGTATCAAGTCAAAAATCCACGTCTGGGACAATTATTTAAGCATTTTAGTGGATTTTTGGGGGGCTGGTGCATGTGCCACGGGATCCCTGGGCTGGTTAGGATTATTTTGCATTTTTAGAATTTTTTGTGCTGCAAACTTGTGATTTGGTCTGTGATAAATCTGTGGCCCTTATTTAAGAAGGGATAGCGTCAGGTAGTGGCTGGTTAATGACAGGTAGCGACTGGTGAACGCCGGACACAGCACGCAATTACACATTTATCATGCAGAATCTGTTTAGCGATTGGGATAGCGCCGTGTAGCGTCTGATTCATCATTTTCACAGCCTCAGCGAACAGCGCCAGCGTTCAGCCTTGCACAGCGCCAGGTATGACCTCTCGCTACCTGTCGCTCTCCCATACATTTCAATGGACGATCCTTTTCTTCTCTTTAAACAGGGTTTTTATTTGTTTTCTTTTTCAAAAAAATCACAAATAATTCTGTGACCTCTTCTGCCATTGAAATAGCAGTTTTTTCATAATTTTTTCATTTTTTATACATTTCCTCAGAAATGACATTACAGGTCTGGCATTAAAGTGTTCATGTTACAATGTTGTTACAATGTAATTTTCGCTTTGCTACTAGTTGATAGATGCTTGAAAACACACTTTAAACACACCGCCTCCTGCGCTCTGGGCTTCAAACAAGTATTTTTCAGCGCCAGAGATTTGTGAGGCTGTTTTTTTTCTGAATATGGTGTGAGTCGGTCGCTATGAGCAGTCGCTAACATGCGCTCCCATACAGCGCTGTACTGGTCAAGTAGCGACTCCTCACAATGTATTCAACATTACTGAACAGCGACTGAGTCGCTATAAAGTAGCGACCCACGACCGAGCACTGCGACTACTAGCGGGCGCTCTGAAAATGCCTGCTACAGACGCTCATCTGTCGCTACCTGCCGCTAATGATGAATCAGCCTCTGTGTCATGTTTGTCTAATGTCCTTAATGCAATTTCCATTTTAATAAAAAAAAAACCCTAAAAAATAAAACATTGGGAATCCAACAGGCACTGTGTGTTTGTATTCCATTTTTTGAGCGCCTCTTAGTGCACATTATATTTTTTTCATAAATGTTGTCAGCTTGCGGCGCTCTCGGCTGGCGCTAGGTGTCGCTAGCCCATAGGCCTATATAAGCCGCACGCTGCAATCACTGCCTGGCCAGGAGTGCTACAGCTAACAGTGCCGCCGGCCAAAATCCGACGCTGTGGTGCAGGCACTGCTGAGCATGATGTTGGATAAGCCTCTAGTTTTGCATCGGGCGATGTAATTTCTAGTGCCATTGTAGTCCAAAGTGCAGCGCTAGAAAAGACAAAGATGCTGGTTCTCCAAAACGGGTGCCATGGCCACCAGAAAGATGTTAAATCGTGCACATCATAAATAAGGCCCATAATGTTAGTTAAAGACGAAAGGCAATCACTGCCACTGTTTTGAGGTACAAAAGCGGTGAGATCATAGGCTGAAGTATATAGTTGGGTGTTATTAGCATAGAGATTGTACCTAAAACCAAAATCTACTGATAGTCTGTCTGATAGGGGCTGTGTAGAGAGAGAAGAGCAGAGGCCCTAGGGCTGAATCCTGAGGAACCCCAACAGTAAAAGTGAAAGTAGAAGAGGGAGATCTAGAAAAGGATACACTGAAGGAACCCCCAGAATAATAGAAAGAAAAGTGGAACAAAACCTTGGGTTTTGACTACCCTGGGTTTTGTTCCCTGCCCCAGGGGATCCTGATTTGTGTGTTCGATTTTTTCTTTGAAATAGGTGGCCAGTTCTTCAGCAAAGAGGTCAGTGATAGGTGTCTGTGCTGTTAGCCTAAGAAGTGATTGGAAAGTGTCAAAGAGGTTTTTTAGATTTTTGGATAATGAGATCAGGTTTGTGAAATAAGTCTGTTTCGAGAGGTGGAGATCCAAACAATAAGTGTAAAGCATAAATTTGTGATTTCAGTTCCAGCTGCACCCACTCTAATCTCACTGAGCACCAAGCGCCTTTCTTTCCCAGGTAAATGGAATATTTATCTTCACTATATAAATTTATTTTTCTCTTGATGTTGATTGCTGGCCAAATAGTCTAAAGTAATTTGAAATGTTCCCAACTTTTTATTCCTAGGCAATAGACACTTAAAATGAGGCAGTTTATAACGTTCTGCCGCCTTTAAGCAGTGAAATCTCAATGAAACAATTAAATCCTCATTTAGTAGACCATTACATTGTGGTAATTTATACTTTTTACTGTTCTCAAGTAATGAAACCTTAATGAAACAATGTAATCTCTACTTAGATATTTACAATGTGGTTATTTATCTCTGCTGCTCCCAAGCAATGAAATCTCTTTCACTATAATTACACTTCTTCACAGCTTAAACTGACTAAATAAATTGCTCAGCTTGATGAAATCAAGATATTTTAATGTAAATATGTACTAACATATATATATATATATATATATATATATATATATATATATATATTGTGGTAAGGTGCAAGGGGCCGTCATTGACGGCAGGTATGTAGCACCAATGTACCTGGCATTGGTGCAGTAAAGCCGTGTAGTCTGATTTCCAGCATCAGCTGCTGGTGGCAGTTTGCTGCTGATGATTTAGAATAGCTGAAAGGCTAACCTGGGACGGCTTTACTGGGATGGAGCAGAGCAGGGTGGGACTCCATCCCACTACCCAGGTCCGGGTTTTGCGGGCTGTTTAAATAGCCTGGGGAATCAGCTGTGGCCTGTCCTTGGTCTGGAGCTCACATGGGAGTGAGACTCTGTGAGCCTGGCTGAAATCTCCTGTGGAGGCTGTTCATGCGGACCTGAGGCCTATTTGACTGTAAACAGGACCTTTGCTCAAGGACTAAAAGCTGTTTGCCTGACTGTATCATTTATGCTGCGGTTTCCTGAAAAGGTGATGTAACCTGTATGGACATATGCTTTTGTGGATTTTTTGTGTGAAATAAACACAGACTTTACTTTGAACTGTTTGCCTCCGCCTCTATACTGCTGACACCCGGTCGCCTACCAGAGCTAATCTCCACAATATATATATATACCATTCATGTATTTACTAATTGATGTACACATGCATGAATTAATAAACAAGAAACAGGGATCTTCTAATAAACCATTATTTGTATCTCTCATCTCCTCATTCCTTATATGACAATATGTGATTACAATTGAACACAAACCATGTACATTTTTGGTGAATTTATTATATTTTTGGGATAATTTTTTTGCTATAATTTTTTCCTTTACAAATTATTGTGATTGTTTTTATGATTTTTCTTCATTTTAATGTAACTTATCAGGTCATCCTACTAAGTCCCTGAGGAAGATATATCGACAATAATCTCCTCTCTCTTTCAAACACCATGTATGGAGAGTAAGAATTTGATGGTATAAATTGATTAAATTGTTTGTGTACAGTATAACAAATTGTGATTGAATCTCTCTCAGTTCAATACTGAACGTTTTAAACTTGTCTATTAAAAAGTCAAAATAAAGAATATTTTTTTTAATGACAATGAATATGGTTTTAATTGATCTCCTATGACACATAAAGAAACTGGTAAAATTTCCACTACCCTGAGTGGAGGAACATTTGTTCTATTTTGCACATCTCCTGGGGCATCGCTGCAAGTACATTTGAGTTGTGCGCCAGGGTTGCATTATTCTCTGTTTGGAGGGTTTGAGTGTAGTAGGATTAGCTTATCGAAGGTACTTCTGAGGGTGTCATTATATTGTTTTGTATCTAGCTCAGGAGAGGAGAAAAAATTGATGGGGACAATGGCAACTGTAGTGTGCCTAGAAGTGTCTGAGGGTCAATGGCCTTTAGATTTCTGAAGGTGTGACAATCAGACTCCCTATTTAATAGTGAGTTTGAATTTGGCTCTTGTTGACTTCTAAATGGGATTACACTAAAGATGCATGCATCCAGACTAGCGGGTATGTTGACATGCGCTATATTAATTATACACTAAATGGCATGTGATTTGTTGCCAAGCAGGTCCTGTTACAAATATAGACAAGGCAGATATCATTTTTTCACTGCCCGCTAGAGCGTGGCACTACTGCTTCATACAGAGGGAGGACAGCGAAGTACTGCTTGGCATGTCTCCCTTCCATTTCAACATTGTGAGCTAGGCAGGGTGCTGTGTTTTGGGGCAAGCAGAAAGCAGCTAATTTAACGCTTTACTTGGAATGTCCCTTTAAGTCACATATGCTTAAGCCATCTGATGTGGCCCCTGACCTGCTGTGGGGAAAGTGAAAGGGTTAAATAGAACTGCTGTGAAAAAGTAAATAGAGGCTTAGTAGGATCATAGGATGAGAGGTTGCAAGGAGAGTGATTTAGGAGGGGCCTATTGCCATATAGCATATAGTGGTGACATTGATTGTGCAACACCACCCCTGGGTGAAATCTCTGGGGCCATAACAAGATAATAGTTTTTTTATATATTTAATCATATGTTTAGCATTGATAATGCCTTTAGATGGTTTGATAACTGGGAATACAAGTACAGTTTGGGATTGATGGGAGATGGGCTCTAAGTATGGGGCCCATATATTTGGAGAAATAAGGCATATCGACATGTGTATTGGTAGCATGTGGGGATTGGTATATATAAATGTGGTAATGGCTCATACAGTAACCTTTTACTTTATGTCTTTTAACTTAAAGTTATACTAAAGGCCAGGGACGGACTGGGGTTAAAAAACGGCCCGGGACTTTTCTGGTCACACAGGCCCTTCTGCGGTGTGTCCGGCCCGGTATCCATGACCCCCATAGGCAGTGTGCAGAACCCTACCCATCACAGGCTGTGTGTCAGACCCAACCCCCATAACATGCTGAGTGGCAGAATCCCCCCATAATAATATGCTGAGTGGCAAAATCCCCCCATAACAGGCTCTGAGACGGTAACCTCCCATAACATGCTGTGAGGCAGAACCCCCCTCGCCCACAACATGCTGAGTGGCTGAATCCTCCAATAACACACTGAGTGGCAGATTCCCCCATAACATGATGAGTAGCAGAATCCCCCAATAACAAGCTGAGTGGCAGATTCCCCCATAACATGATGAGTGACAGAATCCCCCCCATAACATGTTGAGTGGCAGAAACCCCACCCCATAACATGCTGAGTGGCAGAATCCCCCCATAACAAGCTGAGTGGCAGCAGCCCCCCCATAACATGCTGAGTGGCAGAATCCCCCCATAACATGTTGAGTGGCACTCCCAACCCCCTTCCGCCCACTGTCCTGCTGCAGCTGGAAGCCAGGGATGCCACCTCTGGGAGCTGGGGATGCTGCCGCTGCCACCGCTGGGGGCCCGGGGATGCCGTCGCTGCCAGAAGCCCAGTGATGCCACCGCCGCGAGCCAAGTCATGGCTGACAGTCCACCGACCGAGGCTATGTGCAACGGTCTATGACGTCTGGACGTCATAGGCCATCACCTCTCCTGCAATGGCCAACTGCACGCTGTTCCGGCTTCTAGCTTTGGGCCAGGTAAATGGAGCTGCTGCGGGGCACCAGATACTCTGTGTGGCCCACAGTGGCTCCCATTGATCCGGCCCACTGCAAGAAGCCAGAGCCTCGGCAGCTGGCAAGTGGAGTGGATGAAGTGGCCAACCGGGCATTGTCCCGCTATGCCCTATGGCTAGTCCGTACCATGCAAAATGCAAGCCCGATTGTTGTTCCATTGTCTCGGGCTACACGTTGCACTGTCACAAACTTCAATCCGTTTACAAAAAGACCCTGTAGTTGCTAAGCTATTAGTAAAAGTATTAAAGCAGGAGATGCAGAGAAAAATAAGGAGAAACAGTGGGTGTGACAGTGATGTGATGTAAGCACACTGTGTGCTTTACATATATTATAGTAAAGAAATAAGTGCATTGTTATACCTCTAGTTATTACTGCCAGCACATAGTGTGATCAAAGAGAAGGGAGGAGGACGGGGTTTCGTAGCTGCAGAGAGAGGCAGCCTCTCAGGACGTCTGGGGAGGGAGTGGCAGTTGTTCCGTTTTCAGTTCACTGATTGATATGGCCCCCTTGACCTCCCTGTTGCGGTTGGTTACACCCCTGGGTGTAAGGAAGACTGGTCTTTAATTCTAATGACGTTTCAGTAAACCTGAAAGAAAAACCTGTTTGCTGGCCCTGGGGCTATAGTGTGCTCTGGTGATGAAAGTTGCAATTTCCTTGTTTTTTAACTGGACCTTAAAAACGATTCTCCAGCATCTAAAATATATATATTTTAAGTATTAAATCGCTTACTTATTATTCTTTCCCCCACTGGGCTGCATCAAGGACAAGGACACTTCCTGTCTGCAGGCAGCCTAAGACTTCATGGACCGTCATCTTGGCTCAGAAGCATCACACTTACTGAGGAGAGGAGAGCGGGCTAAAGTACAGTGGGGCGGGTTATAGCTGTGCTTTGCTCAGACAGAGCAGAGCTCGAGTCAAGAAAAGGTCAGCAATCCCAGAATACAGAGCAGCACAGTTAGAAGGCACTTCCTGTTTGCAGGATGCCTGATGTCCCATGAGCCGCCATCTTGGATGTTTAAAGTCTCATAACATGCAGTAGATGCAGGTATGATGATTTTTAATGTGAGCAATCTGTATGTACAGGGTGTGGGAAACATATAAGATATGCTCTTATTCTGAGTGAAGGTCCGCTTTAATGCTTTTTAAAAGGTCAGGTTGCATGACAGTCCTATCATTCATCCATGGGTGCTTGTTATATAAACTGCCCAGATCTCCCACTTTTGGTGACCCACTCTCGGTCCCCACTTTGAGACCCACTCTCCCTCTGAAAACTCTGGAAAAACCTCCCAAAAAGTCCCACTTTGCTGACATCGAAACTACTGTCCTACAAAATGCACAATGCTGGATGTCTGCTCTGCTCTGACTGGTTGAATGATGGTAGTGGAATGCATGGACTTCTGAGCATTGTCTCAATCACCAACATCTTTTATGGACCAAATATTCCAAGAGTATGTGACCCGTAATTAAGCCACATGCTAAACCACACCCCTACCACACTCATCATTCATAAACTGATTTAAACTGTCCCACTTTGAGAACCCCATATAATGGTCAGTTTACTGTTACATGCTATTAAGACACTTAGGCTTAAAGTGAACCAAAACCAATGGCTTTCGAGGGCCACTAGAATCCTACCACCTGGGGCATCCAGAACCAGGATGCCCTGCTGTGTGAAACCCCCCACCCTGCATGATATACTCACCTTCTCCCAATCCAACGGCACATGCGTGAGCAGCACTGCCCCCCCACTGTTCTTTTAGCAGTGTGCCAGGCATTTGTGAATGGCCATCGCTGGCACGTTCCCTGTTAGAGGGTAGCAGGGAAATGGCTGCCGGGGCACTCAGATGCGCTTGGCTGGACTTGGTTTCTCAGACGAGACAAAGACGAGTTCACATTAGCCCATTCAAGAGTGCTGATCGGACGGGAGGCCGAACATCCGCCATTGGACTGGGGAAAGGTGAGTTGATGCATAGATGGCCATTGTATGCTTGCGCACATATAGGAATTCGTCCTCTGCATTTAACCCATCCGTGCAGTGAGTGTACACATGCCTGGAGCTAGGTTGGGCAACCTGGGGGGTTTCAAATAGCGGGGCAGCCCGGATCTGGGTGTCTCGGGGGCTGGGATCAAAACTCAGGGTAGTCAAAATCCTAGGTTTTGGTCCACTTTAACAGTGGGATATGATTTTATATGTACTTTTTCCATTCTACAGCAGGCTCACTCCTCAATTGTCATACAGAAAAATGGATGAGTCATCCTTTACAGCTGAGGCGTGCCAAGCCCAGGGGTACATAACCCATTTATAAACTTCTAAACTTATGAAAGTTATATCCATTATACAATATTAGTAAAATGTTTTACCAATGCTGACTCTTCGCAGCCAACACTAGCTCAGACTCCACAGCCTGGTCTTTATCTCTACATCTCTACATCTATAAAGAGACAATTTTGACATCCTTATAACCTTCACCGTGGGCTCCCATTTTTGTTTCTTATCATCCAAATCATGCACTATTGCTGGGGCTCCTAGCCACCTCTCCCTTCTAGCTTGACCCCTGAACCTCCGTGCACACTGCCTAACAATGGGAAACTGGATGTCCATCCACAGCTTCTCAGGAGACTATTTGTTGTCCAGCAGAACTGGCTTTCCAATCTACCCTGTTTTGTTTTATTTAATCCCTGCCCCTTTAATTATGTTCCCTAACCCTTGAGCTAAAGTGTGGTCGACTCTTTTTTCTCTCATGCTGCTCTCCTGCTGCTTGAACCAGGACCCCCACCATGTGACGCCTTGAAATGGCTGCTTGGCTTAGTAGGCTCCATGTTAAGGGAGAGCACCCTTTTCTTTTACTAGCTCCAAACCCTGGCTCATAGCTGTCCTCCCAGATCTTATATTCATCATTCAAGTGGCGCCTTGATGGGTATGGTGGGGCCAGGGGCGGGCTTAACCTTTCTGGGGCCCCATGCAAAGTTGCGTCTGGGGGCCCAATTCAAAGGCATTTTATATAACAAAATACAATACTGAAGAAGAACAAAACCCAAGGTTTTCAACATCCCTGCTCCCAAATGCACCCACATCTCCTGCTCCCCACCTTTGCCCTGTTCCTTGCTGCACCCCCATCTCTGCCCTGCTCCCCATCTTTGCCCTGTTCCTTGCTGCACCCCCATCTCTGCCCTGCTCCCCATCTTTTCCCTGTTCCTTGCTGCACCTCATCTCTGCCCTGCTCCCCACCTTTACCCTGTTCCACACTGCACCCCTATCTCTGCTCCCCATCTTTTCCCTGTTCCACACTGCACCTCATCTCTGCCCTGCTCCCCATCTTTTCCCTGTTCCTTGCTGCACCCCATCTCTGCCCTGCTCCCCACCTTTACCCTGTTCCACACTGCACCCCTATCTCTGCTCCCCATCTTTTCCCTGTTCCACACTGCACCCCCATCTCTGCCCTGTTCACCATCTTTGTCCTGTTCCTTGCTGCACCCCTATCTCTGCCCTGCTCCCCATCTATGCCCTGTTCCACGCTGCACCCCCATCTCTGCCCTGTGCCCCTTCTTTGCGCTTGTCTGTAATGTGTAACCTTAGATCAGAACTTTTGCATATGCAAAAGTACATGAAAATGTTCTTTCTCTACATGACAAGGCCTACAAAACCTCCTGTCCTAACACTTAATGATTCTATCCACTTTTACAGGATGGTCATGGTAATTATTTGGTAAAGCAGTGGTGAGCCTTGCGGTGTGAACTGCAACCTGCAGCTCAGTGAACGTTATCATTTTAACATACAAGAAAGTGCAATAAAATGTTTGTGTTTCATGTTGGGGCATTTTTAAAGGCAATGAACATCTATTTTATAATGACGGAAGAGGATCTTAAAATTGAAGATATCAGCACCCTATGGGCTTTGCAGAATATTTGGAATTTGTTTCTGTATACCCCAGAGGATTAGCTAGGCTTTCTGGCACTCGGGGCAAAGATTAAAATTGGCGCCCCCCACCTGTGCTTCAGCTCCCCTTTGGCGCCCCACCTGACCATGCTGCATTCGGGGCATGTGTCCCCCCAGCTACACCCCTGGTGTACCCCATACTGCCTCATTGCAGGTACAGGAGATTTTGGGGGGCAAAACCTCAACATACATATTTTATTGCACTTCTTGTGTGCTAAAGTTAAGTTTAAGTTAAGCTCATTGAGATGCAAATTGCAATTCACATCACAAGGCACAGCTGAGACTATGGGGGTCATGCTAATTATTTAGTAAAGCAGAAACACAGAAAATAAGTAAAATCCCCTCCTACATTCTATGATCTTCAAACTTTTATTTTTTCAACCGGGGTATCATCTTCAGTGACGTAACTAAGACTGGTCTTCAATTCTGATGCTGGAAAGGGCTAAAGGAATTCCTGCTTGCTGGCCCGGGGTATATAATTGCTCTGATGACGAAATGTACAGGAACACAAGATAACAATCACTGTGTGTAAATGGTTTGATGGCACTACTATAGAAGCAGTATGTGTAATTAACTATTAACAGAGGCTATATAATTACACACAATAGTCTCTCCGCTGGTGGCATATTTAGGCCCTGGCTGTTGATCTTGCAGTTTCATTTTAAATGTAGGATTGTTCAAATCATTAGAATTGGACAATTACATGGAATGTGGTCTCACTTTGAGGTCATTTGTCCCACTGCCCCCCCTTCCCAAAAACTATGGGGATACCTAAATGTCCCACTTGCTGACATGGGGAAGACTGTCCAACCAAATTCAGTTGTCAGGTCTGTTTACAACTGCTCTCTTTGGCTGAATGGAGCTAGTGGAATGCATATATAGGCTTTGCATTGGCTAAATCACCTGTGACGCATGTGACCAGGGACAGGGCTACAACTACTTATCACATGAGTAGAATAGAATGCTGTAGATATTTGCTCCTCAAAAGCCTGTAAATAATCCTCACTGCCACGATGCCCATCATGCCACAAAATGGTTAAAGCTGTTCCACTTTGAGGCCCCCAATAATTGGTCAGTTTAGTTTTTTAGTATTTATCAACAGTTAAAGAGCTAATTCACAAAAAAGTGCAAAAATATTGTAAAGTCCCTGCACCTCAAATGGGGTAACATTTTTCACAATATTGGTTAGAAAACAACTCCCTACCAGTTGACTAAAAAGTGATCCACCCAAGCCTGAGAGGATCACTAATACAGTTATAAGTATTTTAATGAATAACCCAATGGACTTCAAAAGTCTCCTCTGAGAAAACCAGCAATAACCCAAGTGCAAAATACTCTGCCATTACTAGAGAGTGGGTACCAATAAAAAGCAATAAAAATATCATTTTGTGAAATACTCACCTGTAAAATGGGTATTATAAGTATGTCACACACCCCGCTTCAGAAATCCATAACATGTGGGTAATACCGACCTGAAGGGGCGTTCCTGCAGAGATGATAGCAAAAAGAAAGCCCCTCCCTGATCCATAAATACCTGGGACCTCCCACTCATTACCCAGTATACAGAAGCAGTAAGGTAAGGGACCAGGAAGAGGCAAGTATAAACCAAAACAACGCAAAGTTCACAATATAGAGGATCCAGAATACAGGAAGGGCGGGTGAAGCGGGGTGTGTGACATACTTATAATACCCATTTTACAGGTGAGTATTTCACAAAATGGTATTATTCTAAGTATGTCACACACCCCGCTTCAGAAATCCATAACATGTGGGACATCCAATAGCAGTGTCCATAAAAAGGGCGGGGATCCAAAACAAGGCAACAATGCACAACTTAAACCACAACAGCTTGCAGAACTTTGCGGCCAAAAACAGCATCCGCTGAGGCCCGAACATCAACCTTGTAAAACTTGGAAAAAGTGTGAACAGAAGACCAGGTAGCGGCCTTACAAACTTGCTCAACAGAGGCCTGGTGCTGAAAAGCCCATGACGCTCCAACTGCACGAGTAGAATGAGCAGTAACACGAAAAGGGGGACTCCTCCCCTTGGCAGAATAGGCCCCAAAAATGGCCTGATGAATCCATTTACTGATGGAAGATTTGGCCGGAGCCAATCCTTTCCTAGGCCCAGAGGGCACCACAAAAAAGGCGTCCGTCTTACGAAAGGAAGACGTAACCTCCAGATAACAATCCACCACACGGACTACATCCAAGGAATGCAACGCCCTTTCCTTGTCGTTGCTAGGATTAGGGCATAGAGAGGGCAACACAATGTCCTGATTCAGATGAAAAGCCGAGACCACCTTAGGAAGAAAATCCGGCTTAAAACGAAAGACAACCTTGTCCTGATGCCTTTCAAAATACGGGGCTTTAATGGATAAAGCTGCCAACTCAGAAACACGCCTAACGGAAGTGATAGCCACCAAAAAGGCCACCTTTTGAGTAAGAGAAGACAAATCAGCCTCATTCAAAGGCTCAAACGGAGGAGCCTGAAGAGCAGAAAGAACCAGGTTCAAATCCCAAACTGGAACTAAGGGTTTCCTAGGAGGCCGTACATGCGTAACTCCCTGGAAAAAGGTCTTAACTAAAGGATGAAGTGCAAATGACCTTTGAAAGAACACCGCCAGGGCAGAAACCTGCCCCTTCAAGGTACTAAGTTGAAGCCCCATATCCAGACCATGTTGAAGAAACTCCAGAACTCTGGGAATGGAAAACTCCCGACAAGAAAAAGACCTGCCTTCACACCAATCAATATAGGACCTCCAGGTCCTATAGTAAACGTTAGACGAAGACCGCTTCCTGGCACTGATGATAGTCTGAACCACCGCGTCAGAAAGACCTTCTTCCTTCAAGATGGCGGCTTCAGCAGCCACGCCGTCAAAGCCAGCGATGGTAAATTGGGATAACGTAGCCGACCCTGAGTGAGCAGGTCCGGCAGCAGAGGCAGAAAGAACTGATCTTCTGCCAGCCTTACAAGGTCTGCGAACCAGACCCGCCTTGGCCACCTTGGTGCCACCAGAATCGCCGACGCGCCCTCCAGGGCCAGTTTGCGGACCACTCTGGCTACCATTGGGAACGGAGGGAACAGGTAAAGAAACCCCAGATCCCTCCAGCTTAGAGACATGGCATCCACTGCCAGAGCCAGAGGATCCTGCGAGAGAGACACAAAGACCGGAAGCTTGTGATTGTGACGAGAGGCAAAGAGGTCCACCACTGGGAACCCCCACCTGAGACAGATCGAGCGAAACACCTTGGGACTGAGAGACCACTCCCCCTGACGAGAGGAAGCCCTGCTCAACAAGTCCGCCTCCATGTTCTCCACTCCCGGAATGTAGACGGCTGAGATACATGGAACGTTGATCTCTGCCCAGTTCAGAATCAAAGACACCTCCTTGAGGGCACTCATACTACGAGTTCCCCCCTGATGATTGATGTAAGCAACCGCCGTCCGGTTGTCCGACCGGACCTGAATCGGCAGGCCTCGCAACTGACGAGTCAAGCGGGAAAGAACCAACCTGATCGCTCTCAACTCCAGAATGTTGATGGGTTCGTGAGCCTCCTGCGGGCCCCACAGACCCTGAAACTGGAGGTTCCTCCAGACACCCCCCCAGCCGGACAGACTGGCATCCGTGGTGACCATTTCCCAATGCGGAGCCAGAAAAGATCTGCCCTTCAGCAGATTGACAGACCGCAGCCACCATCGCAGGGACCGACGAACTCGGGGGGTCATCAGGAAGGATTGATCCAACGATCGTGGAGACTTGTCCCAAACCCTCAACAGATGAAGCTGAAGCGTCCTTGTATGAAACTGCGCAAAAGGGACTGCCTCGAACGAGGCCACCATTAGCCCCACCAGCCTCATCCCTAGTCGAATGGAGGGACAAGGGACCGACAAGAGAAGCCGAACTAACTCCTGAATCAAAAGAACCTTGGCCTGAGGCAGAAACACCTTGGCCTGCGAGGTGTCCAGAGACATTCCCAGAAAGGTAACAACTCTGGACGGAGACAGAGCCGACTTGGGGTAGTTGATCACCCAACCAAACCTCTCCAACGTGGACACCACCAATCTGGTGTCCGACTCCGCTTGGTTGAAGGAAGAGGCCATGATCAGGAGATCGTCCAAATAGGGCACAACACGGATACCCTGACCTCTGAGCAGAGCCATCACCCCTGCTAGCACCTTGGTGAAGACCCGAGGAGCCGAGGTGAGACCGAAGGGCAGAGCCACAAACTGAAAGTGCCGATCCTCCACCACGAACCTGAGAAACCTCTGGTGCGCTGGAAAAATCGGAACATGCAGGTAAGCGTCCTGGATGTCTATGGACGTCAGAAAGTCTCCCTGGCGAAGGGAGTGGATAGCCGAGCGCAGCGTTTCCATGCAGAATTTTCGCGGCCGGATGAACCTGTTGAGAAACTTCAGATCCAAGATGGGTCGGACCGATCCGTCCTTCTTGGGTACCGTGAACAGATTGGAGTAAAAACCCCCGCCCCGATCTGAGGGGGGCACTGGGCAAATGACCGCCAGATCCAGAAGATTCTCTACTGCCACCAGGAGCCCCTGCACGGCTCCGAAGGCATCCGAGACCTGAAAAATCTGGAGGGGGGGCGGAACTCGAACTCTAGCTTGTAGCCGGAGGACACCACTTCCCGTATCCACCTGTCCGAGACCTCTTGCTCCCAAATCTGGGAGAAGTGTCGCAGCCGTCCCCCCACCCGCATGGGTGAGGGCGCCCCCTCATTGCTGAGCTGGCTTAGCAGCCGGTTTGGGCTTAGAGCCCCAACTGTATCCAGAACGGGCACGTCCTCTGCCCCTGCTCCCGGAATCTCCTCTGGAAGAGGGAAATGCAGAACCCCTGCCAGATCTGGCCCCCCGAAAGGAGGGGGTAAAAGCAGGCGCCCCCCGAAAGGAGCGGCGTTGTTTCTTACGTTGAGGTAACCTACCACCCTTGGTGACAGAGTCCAATGTCTCTCCAAAGAGCCTTAGTCCAACAAAGGGCAGAGCCGTTAGTGACTTTTTGGACATAAAATCGGCCGCCCACTGGCGCAGCCACACCGACCGCCGAATAGCCACTAGCAGAGCCGACGTCCTACCACACATCAACAAAGTGTCATCCAAGGCAGTTAACACAAAGGATAAAAACAGCTCACACCGTTTTAGGCTAATAAACTCGGCACTGCCAGGACGAAGCCCGGAAGAAGCCAACAGGTCCCTGACCACAGACCTAGCAGCCAACACCATTAGTTCCGAAGCACACACAGGCCGTATGGCCGACCCAACGCTAGTGAAGCCATGACAAGCCATCTGGTCAATACGTTTATCCTCTCCATCTTTGAGAGTGGAACAATCAGGTCTATTTAAAACTGAGGAGTTAGACAACCCCAAAACCGGTGCATCCACCTCGGGGGGAGATGCCCAGCGCTTGACCGCCTCAGAGGGAAAAGGATATTTCTTATCCCACCCCTGAGGGATGCCGGGGAGCCGAGCCGGCCTATCCCATTCCTTATCAATGATTTTATCAAAATGCCGTTGCGTAGGAAACTCCAGGCGTGGCCTGGATTCCTCAAACAATTCACCTTTCTG
The DNA here is from genome assembly GCA_027917425.1 of Gastrophryne carolinensis. Classification (NCBI taxonomy): domain Eukaryota; kingdom Metazoa; phylum Chordata; class Amphibia; order Anura; family Microhylidae; genus Gastrophryne; species Gastrophryne carolinensis. Next base: position 380,108,643 of record CM051236.1, read on the forward strand.
CTGAGACGCCTCCACGGGAGGGGAAATATTCAGAACCTCCAACATCAGTGCCAGAGCGTGAGAGGAGTCCGAAGATCTCCCTAAATCACCAAGCTCGGCATCAGCGCCAGCAGACTGCTCATCGTCCGAAAAATCTGAACACTCATCAACCTCCCCTTCCTCTAGCGGGGAATAATCAGACCAATCCAGATTATCAACGTCATCAAGATCATCCACCGGCGGAGCCGGCGACAAGTGCTTTCTCTTAGCCGGAGCCTTACGGGCGGCCGAGCTGGAGACAATTTTCTCAAGGTTGGCCAATCTGGCGCACATCTCAGATTGCAGATCCCTACCCATGACGACGTCACACGGAGCGCGCGTCAAGGTGGGAGGAGGAGATGAATCGGCCGGCGGTGCTGACCCAGACGCTTGGGGTTCGGACTGCCGCGCAATAGTTTGCTGTGCACAAGGTATACACAGAAGTACATCGTCCCCAGAAATGGATACACCACACAACATACACTTTTTGGGATGCCCCGAAGGGGTCCCAGTCCCAGTATCCGGGGATGCCTCCATAAGGTGAATTTTATGTGGTCACTAAGACCCAGGGGATTACGCCAGTAAGCAACCCGGGATGCCCCTTTAATATCCCGAGTGGGAGGATTTTTGGACAATAAAATGGACCCAGGGACCCAGGACCAGGAGAGACCCTCTAATTACTAATGATGATCCACTGACAGTCCAATGTCTGAAAGACACAAACAATCCCAAAATAAGTCCACATAATGAAAGATTGAATGAATGAATAAATGAATAAAGGCCCACAGGGCCACTCACATAGCCGTCAGGAGCGGGAGCGGGAGCGGAGCTACCTCACACCATTCGTGAGGGGAGAAGGAAGAGCGAGGAAGGGGTGTGGTCAGCGCGGACAGCGCGAAACCGCTGCCCCGCCCCCCTCCAGACATCCAGCACGGAGCGACATGCTCCGCAGCGGCGCCCAGTGAAGAGGGGGCGGGCCGAGGCGACGCGCCGAAAGCCCGGCCCCGCCCCCCCCCGACGTAGACGCGAGAGGGAAGACGCTCCCTCCCGTAACCTCGATCAGAGACCGTCGCCGCCGAAGCCCCGCGGCGCCGGTAACCACCTGGGGCACAGCATGTGAAGGCCGCATAAAGCGGCAGAGCACCAGCCCCGCTCCCGTATCACTGTGGGGGGCGCAATTTAAGGAGGGCTGGCCGCGGCAGCGCGCCGAAGGCCGGCCCCGCCCACAATCTATGAGGGGAAAAGAACTCCCCCTCACAGCACTCTGAGGTAAAAACCGGCGCCCCGGCTGCAATGGCGGGCGCGGCGCCGGAGAAGTAAAAGCACAAACAAACAACATTCCTACTCCACATCCACAGCCTTGAATAAAGTAATAAAGTAAAATAAAGTAAATACACCTAGCCCTAAGGAAAGACCCACAAACCCCACTATGGTAGAAGGGAAAAGTGAAGGGCCAACCAGGGAAAAATATCAAGGGACAGGGCATCCCAAACCGGGTTCACCTACCCGGAGTAGCCGCCTACCCTCTTATATAGGGTCTCACGGCGGAGCTCTGCTCCCAAGCACCAGAGGTGCTAATCTACCCTCGCCCGGACTATCAGCCAAAACTGTGGAGGCATGTATGTAAGGGGGTTATAGAGAAAAAGGTGTCCGAGCGGAAATAAATAAATAACGGGCCGGGAGTTGTCCCGGCTACCTGAAATCCCCCTGTGCAAGGAGGAGCCATCATCTTCTGACTTGCTCGCCGTCTTGCAGAGATGGAAAACTGGGTAATGAGTGGGAGGTCCCAGGTATTTATGGATCAGGGAGGGGCTTTCTTTTTGCTATCATCTCTGCAGGAACGCCCCTTCAGGTCGGTATTACCCACATGTTATGGATTTCTGAAGCGGGGTGTGTGACATACTTAGAATATAGGGTTTATTTAGCTACCAATTAAACTCAACAACAAGTCTCCTAGTCAGGACAGAATTAGACCATAGGCCATCAAATTGGTCAATGGCAATTAGAACATATAATGGAAACAGGTGAACATTATTATATAATCTTATAGTTTATAGATTACCTACAGTATAGCAAGCAGGCAATGTATTCAAGTAAAACATAACTAGGAAATGGTAACTGACAGCTGAAGGATCTGTGAACCCTAGAAAAAAAAAGACTCACTTTAGCCCCTTGCAGCAGCTTCAGGCTGGTCTGGTGGTCTGAGAATGAGTAATATGGGGAGAGCAGGTTCCAGAATTCCCTGAGCACCCAACTAATACTTTTTGTTTGTTAGTCACAGTGCCTCTACATGCCCCCTCTACATTTACTGCAATGGGGGGGGGGGGGGGGGGCATACCGCTGTAGTACCTGGCACACTCCTGCACTGCACATTTACTGCAACTGATGTGAGGGACTGCATTTCTGATTCAAGGGGGCTGACTCAGTAAGCCATAAAGTCAAAGGCACTGCGATCGGCTGTGTGAAACCCCCCAGGTCACCCGAACAAATTCACCTCTTCCTGGTCCTACGGCACATGTGTGGCCGCTCGTCCGATCAGTGCGGATCCAAGCGCGCTGGCGGACACATCCCCCGCTACCCTCTAACAGGGAGCGTGCCATTAACGGCCATTCACAAATGCCTAACGCAGGCACGCGCCCGGCTAAAGAGATAGCAGGGAATGCGCCCACTGCTCGCGCACACGCCGGTGGACCAAAGACAAAGGTGAGTTTTCGGGTGACCTGGGGGGATTCACACAGCGGGGCATCCCCAATTGGGGTGCCCCAGGGGAAGTGAGTATGCCTCATAGACTCCAGGGTGGGTTTTGGTCCACTTTAAAAAATATATTCTCGGTAGTAAAAAAAAGCCATGATTTTTGATCATTTCACTGTTGCTAATAATTTAACTATTTTAATTAACAGAATATTAATAATAATAAATATATAATTTAACTATTGCTGAATCACCAGCTAGGAAAGCAATGCAAGTCAATGGCACTTTTTATTCTTAAGAAAAGTAGTGACATTTTACACTGTATTAAAAAGTGCCATTGCATTCCACTTTCTTTCTAGCTGGTGATTCAGCAACAACAAAATTCATATGTTTTTCCACCAAAAAAATACTACCAAGATTTTTTTCAACTCTTACTGAATAAACCCCATGATCTGTGTTTGATAGATCTGTTCCCCCCAAATCAAAAGTCACCCCTGCCTTGCTACTAATATATAAAATATATGATAGCATACTATTATTTGATCAGATTCTTACTTTTACCAGCCTATAGCAATCCATTTGGTGAAGCATAATATAATAATAATGGTAATACATATACACAAGCGTATGGTGCAGCACCTTATTTACAGGTCCCTTTGCATGCTCCTATAGCGCCGAGTAGTCCAAATCCAGAAAGCAATATGACTGATAAGAAATGCATAACAGAAAGTCATCAGTAGCATTTTGAGCGAATAGGGACGAAGCACATCAACACAGGAAGCAAACGTATAATGACGTTAAGGAAATGTTACCAAACATGAACTCCTAAAGATAAGTTTTTAAGGAACAATGTGGCATGTAACATAAGGTCAGCTAAATAAAGAGTAAATGAAATATTTTATTAGTTTATTAACATTTTAAATGCTGCAGCTCAGCACTGATTCATGGGTTTGTTGCAGCTTAATATTACGATAAAAGTGAATTTTAGTATTGTATTGTATTGTTCTGGCTAAAGGCAACTTAAAGTGGACCAAAACCCCCCAAAACAACTTATTTTTTTACTCTCAAATAAATATTTGTTCTCTCCTGGCCTGGAACTATTTATTTATTATTTTACAATTTTATGCAGAATTGTTCTTACAGGTCTGGCACTAAAGAGTTAATGTCACAGTGTTCCAACAATAGCCTCGATTCAGAGAGACACAAAAAAACTTCCGTTTTCGGGCCGATCTGTTTTTTTTGTGAAATGTTTCCGTTCTCGTATGAGCGTACGAGCGATTCAATGCATGCATTGAAAACCTTGTGTAAAGTTTCCGTCCGTTCGTACGGCAGATTACGAATTACGAGGATGTCATTTTCCATCCAGACTTTTCCGTTTCATTTCCACATGTTACAACGTAGGCTTTCGCTTTTGCCCTTTTCCCATCGTATCCTCCAACAAATCCTTTACGTTTCCCGATAGATTCTGTTTCCATTTTACAAAAAATAATCGTCCAGATGGAATCCTTACGATCTTGTGCCTGCACACTACAAACTTAACTAATTAAAGTGCTTGCCTACATATTTGCCACCCTCACTTCTACTACAATGTTTAGCTAAATCACTTAGCACTATCCTCCATCTTCCCTTTTGGCCCCTTAAAGCTCACCCAAACCACTTCTCGGTTAGGTTCTTCTTCCATTTTAGCCCCCTAAAACTTACCCAAATCACTTCTCGGTCATGTGAATATTCATCTTTAAATATTTCTGGGCCCATTAGTTTTGTGTTAATGTATTTTGTAAATGAAATGACAATGTAACATTTTTTTAAATCCAACAAAGTGGTGCACCGCACACAATTAATAATTCTGTGCTACACTGTAAACATTAGAACACTGCATGAACATTAGGCTCATGGGACACAGCCCAGAAACCCAAATAACAGGAGCACCAAACAATCAGAATATAATACAATTTCCTTTATTAAGAGTCACATTTGATCAAGAGAACAAAGACACAACACACAATATACAAAACTCACACATTAAAAACACTGATAGGGGATAGGCAGTGTTTTTAATGTGTGAGTTTTGTATATTGTGTGTTGTGTCTTTGTTCTCTTGATCAAATGTGACTCTTAATAAAGGAAATTGTATTATATTCTGATTGTTTGGTGCTCCTGTTATTTGGGTTTCTGGGCTGTGTCCCATGAGCCTAACATTTTTTTTAAATACCATCATCAAATATTAAATTTTAAAAAATGTTGTAATTTTCAAATTTTTACAACTATAAAAAACAAAATACATAGCAATGGCAGGCCACTGAACATTATTCTTCATCTGTGGTCCCAAACGAGTTGCGCAGCTCCTGCATCTCACCCACCAACTGAAGGACCCTGACACTCAGTTGTGCCACTCTGGCACGTGTGGTCCCTGTTAAAAAACGTAAATTAAAATTTTGGTATAACCTTGTTGGGGTCATACTGCAGTGCCCCCCCCCCCCCCCCTGTATGGTCCAAACACCTAAATCTGGACTTCAGAAGCCAGAGGGCCCTCGCCACCACGGCCCGGGTTTTGCATAGTGCCCGATTAGAGAACCCCTGGCCCGCATTCTGCAGGCAAAGAACGGGCATCAGGAGCAAGGGCGAGTGGCACATCTTGCAGTTCCTGCAACCAAATATAAAATAATTACACAAAGCAAAGGTAACCAAATAAAACAATAACTCCTACAACACATTAAGATTCAAGTTCAACAATCCAAATATAATTCACAAAGGACATAAGTCTAAAAAAATATAGCAATTATATGGATGTGTGGAAAAATAAATGTTTACATGCTAAGGACTAATTTAGGTCAGCATTAAAATGCATCTATAAGGCATACATGAAATGTATTGATTCAGGTATGCATTGCTATACAATTTATGGCCTCGGCCATGCTGATACATGCAATGCCTTGGTGCTAAAGGCGCGCAGACTCCTCCACATAGCCGCAAAACATGTTCAACAATAGCAATCCGAGCCCTGAGAGGTCTCGGAAGTGGATCAGAAATGAAACGGATTTATATGGCTTGATGCAGAGCCTCCCCGTTCAGCTATCCCGTGCATTTCCCCGTTGGTTTTGGGCTTTGATCGGGTCAGGAAAGGGTGCTACGTTGATTTTAGTGTGCGTTTATGCGCTCAGGTGTGCGCTCAGCCGCCTTTCCGATTGTCGGCTCGCACGAGGCTGTTTCCCAGGAAAACGGACGCCTCGTTCATTGGTCCGTTTTTTTCAGTGATGCAGAGCCTTGATTTCCTATTGAAATCACCCTAATAAAACGCGGCCGCCGAGCCTTCACTTACGGCAAGCCAGAGCAGCCGTATTTGCACTCGGGCAATAATATGCAGTCCTCTGTTGGAGCACATCAGCGGCGCCAGCTCCGCGGTCTTGTCCTGCTGAGTATGGCAGAAACCAGGCTGCACCACACGCCTTTGGACATCGATGGCATGAGTATTTGATATTTTTTTTGGTTTTTGTTTGGGTATCCTTTTTACAGGGTCTCCATCATTTTTATTTTATTGTTTGTGTGCAGGCATTTGAAGATGGGACATAGGATAAATGTGCAGGCACTGGCTGGCCCTGATTTGGTTTTTGGGAGTCGTTTTTCTGGCTTTCCCTGCCTAGGAATTCCTGCCTACATGAGCGATTCAAATCTGCCAATCTATTTGGTGGCTGGCTACTGGGTATGTGTCTGAAACTTGTATTGGTTGCCCACCCTCTCTGACTGTGTTTGTTCCCGTAACACACTATTTGGTAACTTTTGGCGTAGTATATTTGGAGCCCAATTATTGATCTACAAATTAAATGGGTTAAGTGATTGTACCCTATTGCGTCATGTTCTTGCCCTCTTATGTAAGTAGTATTCCCCAGACTTTTTAAATCAGAGTACAGGTTGGATGTGCATGTAGTCTCATTACAAATGTCCTTTCCTCCCACCCTACCCCGCTCACCTATTTGTCCCTCTTTTCTATTGTTGCAATGCACACCTTTTTTTAATTTTTTTTGTTTTTTGGTTTTAGGGCAGGAGACTCTGCCTATCCTTTGGTCCCCTGGATGAAGACCCCCATCCTGCACCGATCTTCACAGGCAGAGGAGCGCTACAATACTGCCCCCAGGAGGACTCGCTCTGTGTTGGAGCCAGGCTTTGTTCTCTTGAAGATGAGGTTCCGTTGTCTTGATGTGACTGGGGGGGGGCACTACAATAGACGCCTGCAACGGTCCTAAACCTAATCATGGCTTGTGGGCTACTCCACCACCTTTAGTTTCAGCCCTCCCCACCCCTCCTTTTTCTTGCACCCAAAGTGGCACCGCGCAAACCATACGTGCACAACTAGTGTTTAGTGTTTTTTCAGAGACGACAATGTTTTTGTTTTTTTGTTTTTATTTTTCAAACAAATTTTGTTTTGTCATTTGTTTTTTTGGTCCCAAAAGAAAAATTACACGTGGGCAGAGAAAATGTATTCCCCACAAATTAGTGGTATGTTGGGTTGCATGGTGACGAGGAATGATGTTGTGCCTGCAAATTGGCTGCAATGTGGGCCAGGCTTTGATTAATCTCAGCCATATGGCTGGTTAGGGCAGAGATATTTCTGTTTAATACCTCTACTTGGGCGTTGAGGTTTGTGAGTTGGGTGCACACAGTCTCATTGAATTGCTGTGTTGTCGCAGCAAAGGCAATATTTTCCTGCCTCCATGTTTCCTCCAAAATTTGAAGTTGCCTTCTTTTGGAAATATGGCGTCTAGACTGGGTAGGAGCAGTGGGACGGGTGGTTGGTTCTGGTTCCGAAGGTGGTTGTGGATGTGGTGGCTGTGCCGGGGTTGCCTGCGTTGCTGCCACTGGTGCAGTAGTGGTTAGTGACATATGTGGGGTGTCCTCCTCCAAATCTCGTATATGGTCGATGATGGGTGGGCTTCCTGTGGTCTGTTAAGAAATATAGCATCCTTTTAGTTTATTTCTGTCCACACAAGCTCGCAAATATCAATGTTAAAAGTACACATCAAGGCCCATTGACTTACCTCATCGCAATCCACAATTTGGGTTTGTGGTGTAGAAGCCTGGTGTGCCCTTGGCCTCGGTGCTAACGCAGGGGTTTGGGGGCCTGGTGTGTCCTGTTGACTTGGTCCTTAGTATGTAGATAGGAAGATTAGGTAAATGGCCAAGTACAGTGTGTTGTGTAGCATAACACTGCCTTCTTGAACTTTTTGTACTAGGTCATGGCAAAATCAGACTCACCTTGGGACCTTACATTCCGGTCTGTGTCTTGTGCCTCTGCCAGTCCCTGGATGCTGGCTGGGTGTATGAATGTATATACATGTTCCTCGGCGGGCGTAAGGATAATTTTAGTGGGTAAGCCACCCCCTGTCTGTTGGCTGGGGAAGATTAAATCACACCTAATAAGTGTTACATCCTTTTAACAATGTTAAAAAAAATGCATTTTACTTTTTCCTTTACTTCTGCTCCACCCCCTGTCTGTTGGCTGGGGAAGATTAAATTACACCTAATAAGTGTTACATCCTTTTAACAATGTGACTAAAAATTGTCCATTACCTCTGCTGACGGCGCATGTCCATTTTTTTTTTTGCTGTAGTATTTCAGGTCCCCAAATTTCCTTTTTATTTGCTGAATATCTCTCCGGACTGATCCCACACTATTGACCTGCCTGCAAATATTAGTCCAGATTTCCATCTTAGCCTGCTTTGTGGTTGTTTTGGAGGTGCGGCCAAATAGGGCATCATAATGTTCGCAAACTGCATTTGCCACCGCCATGCTTTGAGCATCGCAAAATCGGGCAGTTAGTGAGCCACGCCGTAGTTGTCTGCCACATGGGTGTGTGGTCTCCCCTGCCTCTGAGGAAATTGATGGTTGGGTATCTGGGGAGTCGTGTGTGCTTCTTTGGCTTATGGGGGAGGGGGATGTTGTGTGTGTGCTTCTCTGGCTTAATGTCTGGGTTCCTGTTGAGCTATCAGATGTGGAGCTGCATGTGGAATCTGAGGTACTGGAATTGGGGGAACCAGAGGGTGGAGGTGGAGGGGTGGGTGACCTGGGTGGGGTGGTGGTTTTTGCAATGCGCTTACCCTTGCTTATGTGTTTGGATTTGTGGGTATGCTTGGTGTGTGGAGGTGGAGGATGCTGCATGGTCTGACTAGATGGGGTACCCTTGTGTGTGCGTGGTTTTTTTGCAGGTGGTGGTGAATAGGTTAATGTACCCTTGGTCCTGCGTTTTTTGGAATGTGCCTGTTTGTGTGGAGTATCCACCGTTTTAGTGGGGGCATGTTCGGCATGTGTCTGGTGCCTGCTCTTCTGTCTTGTGGAGGATGAGGCATGTGTGCGGCTGCTATGTGCCTCGGCCCTTGGTTGGCTCTTTTTGCTCCCTTTAGGTCTGCCCATATTGATATGGTATCCAACACAGAGCTGAGTGCCTTGTGCTTTAAATATGTTTTCCGTGTGGCCGTGGTCAACAGCGGGTGCGCGCCCGCAATCTTTACCTCGGAGCAGGACGGCATCATCATGGATGTGAGTATGCGCGCGTGCGTTTATGTGCGCGCACACATTCCTTGTAATAAAAAAAAAAAAAACACCAGAATAGTCTGAAACAACTTCGTTTTTCACGTTACATACAAGCCCACCTTAGTTTAACACATGTACGCAGCTCAAAACTAGGCTACATGCAGATAGAAGAACTAGGGCAATGTGAGGCAGCAAGAGGTTCAAAAAGTGACTTTAGTTAGGCCAGCAAACTTGTTAATGCTTTTTGTGTACATGAGACAACAACAGTCTCTAATATCAGTGTCTTTGTCATGCAAACAGATTCACAGCAGCAACCAAGGGAGCAAGAATGGAGCCTCCGCCCCTGACGCAATATGCGCCTAAAACATGGTAAGTGGTGTTTTTGGGGACCAAAGTAAATGAACCAACAATTCCATTGGCCACAAAATGTAAAAACCAAAAAAAAAAACAAAGACTTTGTCTAAAAAGCCCTTAAAGCGGACCTTCACTCAGAATAAGTCTATCTTATATGTTTCCCACACCCTGTACATAAAGTTTGCCCACCTTCAAAATCATCCTACCTGCACCTAGTGCATGTTATGAGGCTTTCAACATCCAAGATGGCGGATTATGGAAGCCGCCATCTTATCAGGCAGCCTGCAAACAGGAAGTGCCTTCTAACTGTGCTGCTCTGCATTCTGGGATTGCTGACCTTTTCAAGAGATCTCTGCTCTGTGTGAGCAAAGCACAGCTATAACCCACCCCCTGTACCTTATCCCACTCTCCTCTCCTCAGTAAGTGTGATGCTTCTGAGTCAAGATGGCGGCGGCCGTATACTAAATTCCTGAACTGAGTTGCAGCCCAGTGGTGGAAAGAATAATTATTGATTGACTAAAAAATTAATATCTATTATTTTGAGATGCTGCGGAATCTTTGGTTAAGAGTTTGTCCTTTTCAGTAAAAAACGCAGAAGGTCCGGTTTAAAAAGGGCCCCAAAAAAACCACGCACAACCAAACCAAATAAACAATGCTAAACTAATGTTGTTTTTCATTCACAGATACAAGAAAATCACAGGCACAAGACACCGAGGCCTAAAGAATTTTAATTTGGCTTAAAATGAAAATAGTTTATTTGTTAAAACATTTATATTCAATTATTTGTAAAAAACTTTGTGTAAAAAATTCAATTTCAAACGCTGGAATAAAATAAAAAAAAAAAAAAAAAAAGAAAGTTGTGTTTCCTGCAAATGTACAATCACACAACATCATCACACATTTCCATGACACAAAGTTTAGATATGGTACAATAAATCTAAAACAATCAGAAAGAATTAAGGTATGCATTAATGGCAAGGAAAAAGGAACACAAAGGAGATTAAGGTATGCATTAATGGCAAGGAAAAAGGAAGAACCCAAATTTATTGTTCCCAAAAAAATATGTGTCAAATTGGCAGTGGTTGCCATATGTATATTCCAATGGAGTTTGAGGGATGTGCGCTTGCGTGTAACCAGATTGGCAACTGAAGAGCCATGGAGATGTAAGTATACTTGCTCAAACCACCAAAATGGAAGGTCAAATACGACGGAAACCAAGCAGGTACGTTCAAAATGCAAGGAAAAATCAGGGAAAAACGGCCCGCCCGTGTGAACGTGAACGGGAGCCCCGATCAAATTGAAGGCGCCCGAGAGAGCCAAAAAAGCTTTCCGAGTAAAGTGAAATTGACGGATCAGTTAGGGAGCCATTCCGACGGAGGCTCTGCATCACATTTGAGCCACGATTCAAACGGGAGCCCCGGACAATTGGAGGGTTTTAAGGGCAGTTCAGAGGAGGCTCTGCATCAGGCCCATAGGGTGGTGATCCGTCGGAAATCAGCTCTCTGAATAAGACAGAAACCATCCCAACAACTGAAGTTATCTGAACGAACGGAAAATTTCCGATTTTTTGGGGAAATGTTCCGATTTGCTTCCGTTCGTCGAAAGCGCATATACACATTCTCCCGAACGTTCGTGCGAGTAGAAAATGGACGAAAAAAGCAAAAAAAGACTAACACCCACCAAAACTTTCACAGACAGCTACGGAAGTCCGGACGAATGTGTCTTTGAATCGAGGCTAATGTCATTCCATGTTTTTTCGCTTTGTTACTGGTGGATATGTGTCCAAAAACTCACTTTAATCACACAGCGTCTGGCGCTCTATGCTGTAGCGAACAAATTTTGAGCACTGACGCTGTATGAGCATGATTTTTGTTGAATATGGTGTGGAGCGCCGAGTGCCAGATGCACTGAGCAGTCGCTACCTCTAGCGCTGTACTGTTAGATGGTGTAGGCATGCCCTCTATTGTTTGGAACACCGCCTTGCGCACACTGTGGCAAATACGGAAACAGTATTAATGCTTTACAGTTAGGAGCCTATTATTACAGTAACTGAAATACATTCTGTGAAAGCTAACTTACAAACATTATATAGAATTTAATGTAAAACATTGTAGTTAGTTAACATACAAGTTACTGTATTTAAAAAGCGTACGCTGCTGCATTCTCTCCTGTACATGTCTAGTAATATTGCTCTGGTGTCAGGGCATTGTATAGCATGTAAAGTGTATTTTCAGGAATGTAGGATCTGACCTATCCCATTCTGGTGCTTCAAGACCAAGCTCTGGTACAAAGCTAACCTTCATAGGTGATTGGACTTTAAGGCCTGGGACTACACCAATGTGTAGATGTATTTGGAATATAATGTTTCTCTTAAATAAACTACATATACATACACATATCTATAGCTATGCACGTGTATACACATGTATGTAGGTTTACTTCTTAATGTACATAAAGAACACATTATTGTTTGTTAAGTAAAATTTTTTTTAATAAAGTAACAAAAAATTGCCATAATGTGGCTCAAATTATATACATATGCTAAAACACAACAAAAACAATAACCCCCAAAAAATATTCTTACTCTGTTGTGTCAGCCATAGGGACCTGGTTGGGGGCCAACAGTGCTGCAAAAAAAATATTCTGCTGTTGGATATGCTGATTTAACAACAATAACATCTGGTCCTGCCTGTCAATTGAACACTCTATAGCATTTAAAATGGCATGATGTTCCTGCTGTCGTTCTTCCTGCTGTTGTTGTTGCAACACCAAAATGTGTGATTCCACCGCCGCAATGCGCTCCTCAAGTCTTGCATGCAACTGATGGAGACTGTAGGCCTCCAACATGCGGGTCCCTAACTCAAATAATTGAACACTCCTTGGTGGCGTTGTTGCTTGGTCCTGTGCCGTTGTGCTCTATAAATGACCAAAAAAAAAAATACTTTCAATATCATACATATCCTCTTTAAACCATAATGCACTACATCAACACCTACCGTTTGTTGTGTTGTAGGTTGTTGTCCACATGGCACCTGAGAGAAGTCCACAGGAAAATCCCCAAACAATGTTGATTGCTATGAATAAACAGGGGTATCTTAAAGGCTATTCTGTAGTATAAAACAACTAAAAACATAACTCAATATTTCCTATACTTAAAAATCATTTACAACTGGTTCTCCCCAGAAATTTCAGAAGTCTGGCTGCCAGGAGTGGGGAAATCATTATCCTATAGTGGTGGCAAATTAACATATGCTAATTAAAATTATAAACAAAACATTAACAAATGTTGACATTGCATTAGGTAAAGTTAGCATGTGATTTCCAAAGAAGTAAACTATTGATTGACCATTTGTTTACAAACACCTACACAATGCAGGAGGAGAAGGATTAAAACACAAAAAGGGGTTAATTATTTTAATTAATTGTTAGATTATATCCAATTACAAAATTATTATCCACCCATACCCACCATATCTGAGATGTCCTGATTCAATCCATCATCGGAAAGTAGCCCTACAAACACAATTCTAAAACATTAGCCAATTAATTATTACCAAACAGGCCTCAGGCATCAAGGATAGACAAAATAATGTTTCAGTAAAACAAAAATAAATATTTACCAACATCCATAGCAACCTCTCTTGGAAAAGCCCTTTCAGGACCAAAACTTTCTGTATTGAGGCCTATAATAAGCAGAAAGTAAAACATTTTGTTTAATTTGTAAAATTGGATTTGCATCAAATATTAAATGAAAAATGTTATCCATAAATAATACATGTTAGATTAAGACAGAATTATTTTGAATGTTGCTATGGTAGGCATTTAAGGAATCACTGATTTGTTCAACCCTGCTGCTAACAATATATGCCATATGCAAACTACAAGAGTCAAGAAAGTTATATTAATGAATTTTTTGGTTAGTCACCATTTTTTTAAAAAAGGATACAGTAAGCATATTTTTACACACCAACAGACTCATGGAGGCATGGTACACAGGAAGTGGTGTCCAAAGATGGAGGTGGGAATTGGCCTACAAAAATCTAAATCAGAAGGAACAATTAATGGACACATTTTTAAATCACAAAGAATATCCAAACTAATTAAGGCACTTACAGGCTTCCAAAGAACACAGGGAATGTTGAGGAGATTCTGATGTCATGCCGAGGGTCTCTTTAAAATAAAGACAAATAAATGTTAGTTTAGTAATGTTAAACCCTAGTCCAAAGCATATGTTATACACAATTCATTAGTAAATGCATAATTACCATGCACATCTGGCTGCCTTGAAGTGGTGGCTGGGGGAAGGGCAGTGCTGGCCGATGGTTCTGGCTCAGAATCATCAAATGCACATGGTGGCTCTGAAATTACATAAACATGATTTGTAACCCTACATATATGCTAGATTATGCTTTACATGTGGCCAAAATACAGCTTACACATAATCCAGGGGTGTAGTTATATAGCTCATTAATATTTAAAAATGCACATTAAAATCAAAACACTTACCTTCACCCCAGGCTTTGGTATCACCCCCAACATCCACACCCTGCAGCCGACAAAGAGGAATCTTGCACCTCAGCATCTCCTCATATGGGCTATATGTGCTCTTCGGAGCTTGCTTTTTCCCACTATCCACCAAAATGTCAGACTCCATATTTTTCAGTGGGGCCCTTCTCAATATGTAGAAGCATTTTTTGCAGGCTAGCCCAGTGTGTGGATATTGAGCTGAGCTGTCAAGCTCCTCCGCAATGGCATCCCACAACTTGCTCCTTTCTTGTTTGCCAAAGCCCGACTTTGTGGCCCATATAACATAGGCCACTTTGCTAGGGTCAGCTTCACAAGAGTATTATTATCTGCCAAATTAAATTCTGGCTCCCTCTTTGCAAAGGGACGCTTAGCCAACAGACTGCATCCTCTTGCGGGAAGGAGGTCTGCAGGCACACAACACCAACCACATGACACATGCAAACTACAGAATGGCAACAACTGATGTACGTGTGGAGGAGTTTTATGTGCTAGTTGAACCAATTACAAGCAGGGCATGCTAATTTAAGCTAACATTCAATACAGGTGTGTGTAGTGATTTAAGCTTTCTATACAAATACATTTATTTATAACACATGCTTCATCTAATTTGCTTAAATAACTATCATTAGAAAAAAGCAGAAACACATGAGTACTTACATCTGCTATTATATGGGAACGCTGAAAGCATAACAGGTATTTGAATGTAATTGTTTCAGACAACCTTGGTATGGTGGTGCCCTAGCGTTAGGGCAAACGCACATTTACGCTGCAACTTTTACGCTAGGCGTTTCTGGCACACCTGCGTATAATTAGACAATTACATACCAGAATCCACGCTGAAACATGTGTATGCGGCTGTATAGCATACGATACATTGGAATAAGTTAAATATAAATAACGCTTTATGTGTGTCATTCTCATCTTGGTACGCTGTGGAAAAGGCTGTAGTATATTTCTGATGTGCATATTTGAATTGAGCCAGTTTTTTTCTGAGATTACATTTTTTGTCATGTGCAAATATTGTGTAGGACACAGAAAGTTAGGATTTTTTGGGATAATTTTGTGGATTGTCCAGCATTTTGCCTCTTGGCTGTTTCAAACTTTGCAAGCATACTTTCAGCAGGCTGATGTTTTTTTCAACAATACACCTGGTTTTGTGGTCTGCATTTGTCTTTGTGTAGGATTTTTGGTTGTTATTCTGGATTGTTTGTGTGAGCGGGTATTAAGCTAATTATATTTGGTGATTGTATGAGATATGGACACATGTGCTCATGAAGAGTTTGGTGTAATGTTTGGTTTGTGGATCTCTTGTATTGCCAGCACAGAGGAAGGGCAGGAGCCAAGTGAAGCAACTGCTGTGAGAGTATGGGCACCCAGATGTTTTGCCATGCGCCTCTCTGTATGGGATATAAGTGACGAAGCAGATCAGAAGTAGATTTCGTCAGAATCGTGCAGCACTTAGGGCCCTATATGACCAGATAAAGGAAAAAATAGAACCCACCACTAGATGCACACACTCGATCCCTGCTATTGTGCGGCTGTGTGCCTCCCTTAACATACTGGCATGGGGAAATTTCCAGGCAACCGCATCAGCCAGGCCACCATGAGCCACATATTCCATAAGGTGGTGCTGGCAATTTGTAATTCAATCCCTCTATATATAACCTTTCCTGAAGAGTAGGAGGAGGTTGCTAAGATCAGGCGGGCATTCTACTGCATGGCAGGGATACCTTATGTCCTAGGGTGCCTGGATGGAATACATATCACTTTCTGCCCACCCCAAACACAGGAACTGCATTATAGAAACAGAAAGCAGTTTCATTCAATAAATTTGATGGTGGTGTGCGATCCTGAGATGAAGCTGAGGGCTGTGAGGTTGGGATCGCAAAACTAGGTGTATTGTTTAAAGAAGCATCGGCCAGCAGAAAGCACGCTTTCTCTGTTTGGCATGCCCAGGAGGGGAAATGTTATACAGTCCAGAAAAGGTCTCCAAAATAATCCTAGCCTGCTGTGTCCTACACAACTTTTGTGTTTGCCATAGAATTCCAGACCCAGAAGAAACAGCACTGGTACCAGAAGTACCCAACATGCCCGCAGACAGTAGTGAAGATACACAGACTGGCTTACCTCAAAGAATGATTACTTCATTCTTTGAGGTAAGTGACCCAAGCGAACATCTACAATTACAGTACTACATGGGGACATTATACTTTCATTCTAACATACCTTAAGATCTCATTATAAAATAATAAAAAAAAAAACACGCACATATGGGGAAACGTTTTTCACATGTACAAAAATAACTTACATTTGTTTTATCACTTACAGGCACCAAGAAGATAAATTTGATTGGGTGAAGATGTTCATGTTTTATTATTTTTGATTTGAAAATAAAAAAAATTAAAAATATGTATTATAAATACAACTCTGGTGACATTTTAGTTGTTTGTGTGATGTGGTTTGTAAAAAACAACATCTAAACATTGGTTAAGACACCACTGCAGCATTGTAACGCTCAGGCACTGCATTGAATTAGGGTGAGTGCCTATTCATTGCCTTTACAGCGACTCACATACATGACATTTAACATTGGTAAACCGATTCCTACAACATGGCTTCAGCGACTGAGACGCTCTGTTACAGCACCCGAAAGCCGATCACAGCGTCTACTAGCGGTTGCTCCTAGCGCCGCTGTACAGGCGCTCATCTGACTATAGCTGGCGCTAGTAGTGAATCAGCCTGTTAGTCTCTCTTTTTATACACAGTTATGTAGGTTGAAAATTGACCCTTTAACATTTTATCATTAGTGCTGCTACTTTTTCAGCCTTATGTTATCCCTGTCCCGACTTTTTTGAAACTGTGTTGCTGGCAACAATGTTTACATTAGTTACTTTTTTCAAATGAAAAAAACAATTTCCAAATGTCAACTTCTGATATGCATTCTATGTTTTGTTGTAAATAAAATATGACCATATGAGATGTTTGCATTGTTTTGAGGTCAGTTGAGGCTGTACATACAGTATAAAGCAAATCTTAGTACTGTCAGTAAAGCCTTTACATATTAGGTGTAAGTTTTTTGTTAGTTTTTACTATGGTGGAAAAGAGATAGCGCTGCCTATTATACCTGGGAAAATAGGACAGAAAATTATGTTATAATGATTACAATTTTGTAATAATAAAGGTACCTCTTGGTAAATTCATTTTAGGCATTTCACAGCTTAGATGGAATGTAGATGATTGCAACATTGATCAATCATTGAATACAGCTAAACCACTACAAACATAGATATTACTCATCCCAATTACTCACTCCACCTCTTGGATTGTTTTTTTTTCCCTATGTGTACTGGGATGACTTGATATCAGTCTTCTGTTTTTAATCACAGATCGTGACAGATGACCACTTGAAAAAAAAAACATGTGTCCGGAGCCACAAAAAAATGAAATATAGCCATCGACCCCCACACCTCGTGCATCCATAGTTCATAACTGGTGCTCAGGAGAATGTGGAAGATCACCAGGTGGTATCATGAAAAAAAAACACACACACACTGGGAAAAATGTGTGTCTTGCTTCCTCTGTCCTCCCACCAGATGGCATCCCCTCACAGGCACGATCGGCATATGGGCAGGGCTATGATGGCAGATAGCTGGGGGACAGGAAAGATTGAGCTGGGAGGTCCCCAGAGCGCCACTCACAAATACAGCACAATGCCTTGCAGTAGCTAGCTGCCAGGGACCTTTCATCCTGGCTGTCACCTAAACTGGAACGATAGTTCCGTCAACCACGTGACCACGGCAGCCAATCAGAGCCTAGGCGCATGATTCATGGCTGCATGCACACCCTGGGTGCACGTGTGAAGAGCACCAAATGGCAAGCGCATGGGAGAAGCGCAATCTGTGCCTTCTGCAAGCAATATCTGCTGTCTTTTACTGTTTACTTTACTGTTTCTCCATAGCGATTTAATCTTTGCAGCTTCTGTGTTTTATGCAAAGATCTATTCGCCATTCCGGAGCGTGTATTCTCTGGAGAACTTGTGGTGGTGTTTTTTAGGGGGGTATTCTGATTCCAGTTAAGCCTTTTTTTGCCCAATGTTTTGGCCCAGATGTTGTCTTTAACCCCCTCATTTGGTTTGCATATTAAGAGTTCAATCCCTAAAAATAACTTGCAGCTGATACTTTCATTGTTAAAAAACATGCCGGACACTGCCAGTATGTGTATTCGGAATAAAATAAGATTGTTGCTCAATGGAATCCGCAGTTTCCTCCACCTATTTTCTGGAGGAAATTCACTCTTCAAATTGCCACATTTGTGTACGCTTTTCTGCCCTCTACATATACCATAAATCAGGCGCCAGAGACAGTTTGGTGCACCAAAATAGCGCCATCAGAAAATTTCAGGTGCAAATTGCCACAATTTTGAACGCTAGTACACAAACTGACACTAAAACGAAAGTGCATCCCATTTTGACAACCATGAATCAGACAGAAGCCCAAGCACTACTTGAGCTCCAAATAGCCTGCGCAAACTCACTGGTGCAGCAACTATGAATCGACCCTATAGGGGTCATAAAGAGAGCATGAACCAGGCCTTAGAGGGCCATTCAAATTAATAATATCTGCATTTTTATGTGAATGGATGTGCAGCCCCTCTGCCATACCCCTAATGCAACAATGTTGGTAAAATAAAGCTGAAGGTTTACATATTATATGCTAAAGATGATGTTATTTCCTAATTCAAATATTCTATTACTTCTACTGAACATTTTTTGACAATGTTAAAAATTATAACCTAAAAATATTTCACCTCCTGAGGCAGATTTGTACTTATGGAGCAAAAATCAGGCTTGGGTAAAGCAGATCAGGTAAGGGGGAAATTCAGTCTCTCTCGCCGATAGAATACCGCATAGAACTAGTGGTACTACAACCACCGGTTGGAAACCCCTGTTTTAAAGGGTAACTATTAATTTTACGTTTTGTTGATACCAATAGTTGGCTTTCCATAGCATATATACAACTGAATAATCATGCTTAACTCATGAGTATTTGGAAATTTATGTATGGTCAAAAATAAGGTAAGCCATAGAACTCAGATATTTAGGAATTTGATACCTTTTTTAGGTATTTTAGGTAGTTTAGGCTTTTCAAACCAATTCAAACTACTATTATAGTAAAAGTCATAAAGTACTTTGCCTAATGTTAACATTTAGGCACATCCAACATCTGTACAATAATACAATAGCATTCTAAGGTCCCATCTAGGCCAATTTTTGTACTTTAATTTTGAGAAGAATCCCATCTTATGTCAGTGGTGGAAGTACCTTTCTTCTAACCTTAGTGCCCTTGAATTATGGTTACACTCCGGGGAATAAACAGATAATGGGACAGATCTTTGTATTGACCCTGGGTATATTTTTACATCTCACCAATGACTTATAGAGCGGTAATATGATGCTGTGGTCATGGACACCTATACCACTCTCGATGCATCACATGAACCTGTTTGCCTGGCAAGTTTATTGTTAAGTTTATTGGTTAAATGTATTGTTAACTAAAACCCCTAGGCCCCTTTTCATTGGAATTGTGCTTTATTTCCTTATTTAGTGTGTAATCATGGCACAGATTGCTTCTTCCCATGTATCTGTATTACCTTCCATTTATCTGTATTAAACTTAATTTGCCATTTTACTACCCATCCTTCCCTTACTTACAATTTATCTAAATCTGTCTGTAGCTGCCTGCTGTCCTCTTTAGTGTTTCTTATGTTACAGAGCTTACTATCATTTGAAAAGATCGATACTTTGCTGTTTAATTCATTCCCAATGTCCTTAATATAAAAATTAAGAGAATTGAGACCAGAACTAACCCTTGCAGTACTCCGCTAGTAATGGTGATCCACTTCAAGTATGTACCGTTGATAACCACCCTCTGTTTTCTGTCATTAAGCACAATACTTACCCAGTAGTAGTAATAATACTATGAGTAATAGTTGTAATACTGCTAGTAAGTAGTAGTAATAAGGTAATTTTTACTAAGATACTTCAGAATAAAATAATAATCACTTAGAAAACATTCAAACAACATTCCCACCACAAATGCTAAACGTAGTATGTAGTAACGTAGTATGTAGTTCCCAGGTTCCCATTTAGACCCTTTATTAAATTTGCTAATCGCCAATTCTGTGGTACAGTTCCCGTCATCATATCTCATCATATCATAAAGGGTGTTGGAGTCTGTATTCATACTATGTTGGGCCATGTACCAGCTCCCACTCTTCCTCCTGGATGAACTAAATGTCACTGTGCTAAGTTGTACTTTAGATGATGGAGAGTCCAATTTGCCATGTCCCCTACTGCCACTACCACCCACTTCCCACTTAAGATATTACATATGAGTATAACCCAAAAAAGAATGCTGCCTGTTTTTTGTTGTCTAGCCCATGCAATAAAACATTTTTAATTTGTAAATTAAAGTCGTTATATAATGAGAATAACCAAAATGTTACACTGGCTGCTTTAACTAAGTACTATAAATTGTTTATTTGCCCCATCAATTTTTTTTTTTTTGCTTGTAAGACCGTAAATAGGGATGAACGAACCCTCTGATGTTTGGGTTCAACAATGTCAGCTGAACTTGCTGCAGTTCGGGTCCCTGAACTTGACCTGAACCCAAACCCTATTAAAGTCAATGGGGGCCCAAACTTAGAGGTCCAAAAATGGCTGTAAAATGGGGGTAGCAAGGGCCAGAGGGCTACAAATCGAGGGAAGCACCAGGGTGATTGCTCTGCGCAAAATGGGCTGAGGTAAGTACTCAAAATAATAACAGAAAACTAAAAAAATTAAAGAGCTACATGCATAAATAAAAAAAAACTAAATATATTTGGGGGGGCACCTGGGCGATTGCCTTGCACAAAATGGGGTAGGGAAAGTACTTAAAAAGAAAAAAAATACATACATACATATATAAATAAAAGAAAAATTGTGTGTGGGGGGGCACCTGGGCGATTATCCTGCACAAAATGGGCTAGAGAAAGTTCTCAAAATAATAACAGAAAACTAATAAATTAGAGAAATACCTACGTAAATACATTTTTTTTATATTTTTTTTATTTTTAAAGGTGTTGGAGTCCAAATTGGATGTGGGGGGGGGGGGGGGGGGTTCAGCGATTGCACTGCACAAAATGGGCCAGGGAAAGTACTCAAAATAATAACAAAAAACTAAAAATGAAAGAAATATGTACTGTATTTTCCGCCCTATAAGACACACTATTTTTTCTCCATAAGTGGGAGGAAACTGTCAGAGCGGCTTTTCGGCCAAATATAAAAAAAATAAAAATAAAGAGTGAAAAATAATAATAATGAGTCTCATGCCCGCACCGCAGCCACAGGAGGTGAGCCACTGGAGGAGCAGTGGGGGGATGGGTAGGGTAAATTAACCCTGTCCACTGTTCTCGCTTTGGCTTCCGCCCCCACACTGCCTATGGGGGATGGGAGGGGGGAATGTCATACTGTCTATATGGGGAATGGGATGGGGGGAATGCCACACTATTTATGAGAAATAGGATGGGGAATTCCACACTGTCTATGGTGCTGGGAGGGGATTATGCCACACTGCCTATGGGAAATGGGAGGGGAGAATGCCACACTGCCTATGAGATGGGGGAATACCACACTGCCTATGGGAATTGGAGGGGGGAATGCCACACTGCCTATGGGGAATGGGATGGAGAGAATGCCACACTGCCTAGAAGATGGGGGGAATGCCACACTGTCTATGGGGAATGGAATGGGTGAAATGCCACACTGCCTATTGGGAAAAGTAAGGGAAAATGCCACAATGTCTGTAAAGGGGTCTTTTAGCACAGCCTTTTGTTTAGAATATTTATTTCCTCCTCCAAATCCTTTGTGCAACTATAAGTAGGTGTGTATTAAAGAGCAAAAAATACAGTACATACATAAATAAATTCATAAATCAATATATACATAAATGAGAAAATAAATAATGTATAAGTTCAATAAATAAATATTTGAATACAAATTAACATCAATAAATATATATGTAAATAAACATATACATTTATACAAAAATAAATAAAAATTAACATCAATAAATAAATATATACATAAATAAACATATACATATATACATATATATACATAGCTAAATACATTAAAATGGAGGTGCAGGTTTAAGTGCAATGGCGGAGAAGGAGGAGGTAGCAAACAGTTTAACCACTTACTCAGTTGCTGGCACAGCCAAGTCCCGTGGGATCCACACCTTGTTCATCTTAAGGAATTGAAGGATGTCCACGTTGGATGTGGATAGGAGTACCCTCCTGTGGATGGTTACACCCTCTGTGGTGTTGAAAACACTTTCTGAAAGAACACTTAACGCAGGGCAGGCCAGCACCTCCAAGGCATAGAAGGCAAGCTAGGGCCACGTGTCAGTTTAGTGACGCAGAAATTCAATGGAGAGGATCCATCGTAAAGTACCAGGAGAGCGCGTGGACAGGTAGTCACTCACCATGTGAGTCAAAGTCTGCCTCCTAGTACTGTGGGCCATATCCGATGGTGGTGGATGTGGCGGACAATGCAATAAGTTGTTCCACATTTTGGCCCTGTGAGGTAGTGACAGTGCCCCTGCTGCATTGGCAACTTGCTGCTTGTCCTCCTCGGCCTTGTGCTGCCACTGATCCCTAAAATTCAGCTGGAAACTCCATCAATAGTGCGTCCACCTGAGTGCATTTGTACTCTCTTATTTTGCGATCCCGCTTCAGTGCTGGTATCAAGGAGGTGATGTTGTCCTTTTAGCAGGGATCCAGCAGAGCTGCCACCGAGTAATCGGTATTGGTGACTTAGTTGCGCAGGCACTGGAGCATATAGACTGTAAGCTCGCAAGGGCAGGGCACTCCTCCCTATTGTCTCCTGTGCTCACAACACTTGTTTAACCTGTGGCATCTAATTTTGTATTGTTCTCTGTACTATATGTTTTGCCCTGTCTGTAATCATACCCTGTAAAGCGCTACGGAAGTTGATGGCGCTATATAAATAAACAATAATAATAATAATAATAATAATAATAATAATATAGTGGCTCATGTGAGCCAGGTTGCCCTGAGTCAAGAAGAAGCTGTCCTCAGTGTCAGGTTTCTCCTCCCCCTCCTTCCTGCTCCTCTCTCCAGCCACACTCCAGTGACACCCATGAGCTGTGCTGGGTGTCAACCTGCTGTGAGAGAAAGTCCCTCTCCTTCTCCAAAACTGTCTGCTGGCTGACAGTGGTACCGTGGTATACCGGCCTGCTGTCGCCCAGCAACTTGTGCACTGCCCTGATGCCTGGGAAAATGGGCCTTCTTCCTCTGCTTCCACCACCTCCTTCATCATGGTCTTTTTTTTCAGCAGGCAAAGGGAAGGGATGGTACCACTGAAGATAGCATCATCAGCGCTGACCATTTTGGTGGCATACTGGAAGCAACTGCAGCAGATGTCTCTCATGGAGGGCCCACTCATTGGTGGCTAAGTGATATCGGTCTGCACTTCTACTCACCTGGGCATTTTGGAGCTGAAACTCCACTATTGCCTGCTGCTGCTCACACACCCTTTTCCAGCATATACAAAGTGGAATTTCACCTGGTGGGCAAGTCACATATAAGGCAGTGGGTAGGAAGTCCAAATTTCCTCTGCAGTGCAGTCAGGCTAGCGGCAGCTGGATGGAAATGGCGTAAGAGCCTGCACACGCTACGCACTTTATGCAGCAACTCCGGAATGTCTGCATAATGGGCCAGGAAGCTCTGCACCACCACATGCGCCAGGCAAGGAATGTACCTCAACCCAGCTTGCCAAAAGATGCTATAAGACTACGTCCATTGTCGCACACCACCTTGTCAATTACAATGGCAGCAGCCACTCATCTGTCTGCTCTTGGATGCTGGTCCACAGCTCCCGGACAGTGTGGGGTATTTCACCCAGAGAGATGAGTTTTAGCACTGCATGCTGCCGTTTCCCCATTGCAGTGTTTAAACTTGTGGTGCAGAGGCTGCACTGACTGCTTGAGGAGGAAGCAGAGGAAGAAGCAGAGTAGGAGGAGGAGGCAACAGGAGGCACTGACTGATTTCCAGCAATCCTGGTTGTTGGGAGGATCACAGTGTTTCCCACCTCTGTCACAGCCACCGCTACATTGACCCAGTGAGCAGTTAGAGATATGTAATGTCCCTGCCCATGCTTACTTGTCCACATGTCAGGGGTGAAGTGAACACTGGAACTAATGGCATTGGCTAATGCACATCTTATTTTTTTCCACAACCTGTTGGTGCAGGCCAGGATGGCCTGGTATGAAAAGTAGTGGCGGCTGGGAACATTGTAGTGGCCCTGCCACCTGCTTGCAACAGAGGAAGGTGTAGCAGGCAAGGATGAGAAAACGTCCTGCTGCACCACCAAAGACGTGACCATGTCACTTATTTGCTGCTTTCTGCATTGTTAGACACCTGCAATTACAGCGGGGCTGAAATGGACAATTAAAAAAAGAAATAACGGAGGGCGTGGCCTGGCCATGAAGGAGTGAAGGAGTGGAACTGCGAGCTCTGCTATAACCCTTGACTTGACCAGTTGATCTAGGCTCCCAAAACCCCCCTAAACTCGCAAGATGGGGAGTGAAGGAAGAGAAGAGCGGGGGGATCCGCCATGAGGCCCCCTAAGAAGGACATAGGCAGTTTCTTTTGGGCGCTGAGACCCCGATGGGAATGAAAGCACCGCGGAGGAGAGGAGCATCGGGGGGAGCACCAGGAGGAGCCGGAGGCAGTAATGGAGCCCGGGGAGCCCCAAGGAAAGAGAAGTATTACCTCGCTCTTGAAGCCGGGTCTGGGAACCGCGAGTACAGTGGACAGTGCAGCTGTGATCGAGGGCAGTGGTGACGTCGTCGGGCTGCGGGTCCGCCGGTGAGGCAGGGAGAAACCGGCAAGAGCTGGGTAGGGACTTCGGAGACTGCATCCGAGATGCCGAGGCCGGCCCGAGCCTGCCTCGGCCTCGCCGGGGAAAACAACTGATGAGATGGCGGTGGTCGGGGGTGGGTGACGGGGGAGAGGCGCGTAACCGGAGGAGAGAGTTCGGCGCCTCAGAGAGCGGGCTGCATTGAGTCCCCGCCTGTACCTGTGTCTGCGTCTCCTGACACAGAGATTCTCCCTGTGCAAAGTGACATTGAGGGCACCCTGGTGAAAGTTTATTTCCAGCAGAAGGGGGATTAAAGGGCCACACCACCCCAGGATCATCTCCAGCACATAACCCTTCGCCCTCTGAGGGGCCATCCCCGGCCCATCCAATCTTATAACCCACATCTGGGGAGACAGCCCTGACCAGGGCAAGTAGGTTGTGTGGGCAGACATGCACCCGACTCCCGGGGAAGTCCGGGCTCCGCGCACACCGCTCCACCCATTCACGGAAGCCATGCCTCTGGAGTGGTCGTCTGGCTCCAGCATTGACCTACAAGTGGTCTGTCCCCAGTCCGGGGGTCTGTGAGTGGCGCGGGAGGCCCGAGCCCTGCTGGATCATAACAAGTTGATGCGGGTTCCCGCGATCCCCTATTTGGGATACCCCCAACCCAGGCATCGGTCAGAGAGGAGGTGGTGACCAGAATTGAGCGGGCTCTATGCAGAGAAATTGAGGTCTGCAACAAAAGTCTTCTGCCTTAGAGTAAAGTTGCTTGAAGACTCCCGCTCAGATCACGAAGCACGCTTGGCAATCCTGGAAAGAAATCAAGAGCTACATCATCAACAGCTGGTGGACCTCCGGCTTCAAACAGACGACCAGGAGAACAGAAACAGGCGTAACAACCTGAAGATCTAAGGTATCCCGGAATCGATCAGATCGGAAGCTCTACGCCCATTGGCAACAGAATTATCAACTACCTGCTGGGAGATCGCCAGACGCTGAGCTGATCATAGATAGAATCCACAGAGTGGCTGGTCGCCCGGCCGGAGACCCTCAGGCTCCCAGAGACGTTCGATGTAGAACCCACTTTTTTATCATCAAGGAGGACATTCTACGCCTGGCCTGGGAGAGAGGCAGGGTTAGAGTGGAAGGGCTTGCAAATCACGATTTTGCCGGATGTGTCGCGTCGCACCCTACAGATGAGATGTGTGCTTCGACCTCTCCTCGACAAGATACGGGAAATCGGGGCCTCCTACAAGTGGGGCTACCCATTCCATCTTATAGTGCGCAAAGACAATTCCACGTTGCCTTCAGAAGCAAGGCGGACCTGCCAGGGTTGTTTATTTTCCAGGAATAGACCCTTTCACAGTCCCGATTGGCTGGCGTTTGACCCCCCGCCCCCTCTTCCACAGAGAGCTCCTCGGAGGCCACGGATGGCCGGGGACCAGAGAGGAGGCGCCCTGGACGGGTCATGGATCGTTAGGCCTCTCCCTCCAGCCTTCTCTTTACCCCTCCCCTCCTGGTGATTGCCACCTATTTTAGTACTATCATGTTCCAGTGTGGACTCTGTGGCTGACTGGAGTGTTTTGGACTCTCGGGTGAGGTCGGGGTTTGGGGTTCTATGTGCGTGCCCTTCCCCCGGGCCTGTGTGGGCGGGCAGCTTCCCCCCGTTCCGCCCGTCATGTGTGTGTCGCGGTGGGAGGGGGAGTTGTCCGCTGGCTGGGCCGTTGGGGGGGAGCGGGTATAGCCTTGTTTTGTTGGCTCATTGGGAGGGAGGATGTTCCTCAGAGCTACGGGAATCATTTACGGTGCCGGCCTGAGGTTATCTGTTGTTGTAACTCGTATTTGTTTTGGGCATGTTGGGGAGGCTGCAGTGGGGTGCCTGTCTGGTGATATTAAGCGTATTCTGCTCCCTGGGTGGGTGGGGTGGAAGGGGAGCCTGATTAGTAACCTTGAACAGGCAGGGGTTGGCTCTTGAGTCGCTAGGTCACTTCCCCCAATAACCGTCCCGCGCTGTCCTGTTAGACCCCGTCTGACGGGTGGCGTGTGGTGTTCGAGGACATTGTCCTCAGTACTCTTGTTTGCCCTCCTCTGTAAAGGAAGGGCTCATTAGGTTTTTTCTTCTAATCTCTATATTCTCCCTCCGTTCTTACACCCCATTGGGGTCTCTAATCTTTCTCTCTATTTTCTATTCCCCTCTCCTACACTTCCCTCCGTTCTTCCCTGGGGCTCGGTCCTTGGCTTGGATCCCACGCATTTGGTGCCTCCGGTCTCTGGTCCCCCTGGCTGTTGCAACGTACTCTTCCCCGAGTCGTAACTCCAGCCAATAAGCTAGCATGGCTAGTCTTAAGATATGTACCTTCAATGCCAAGGGGTTAAATATCCCTGAAAAGAGGGCGAAAATATTGTACGGATTCCACAAGGAAAGGGTGGATGTCATCATGTTGCAGGAGACTCATTTTTTCCAGGGGAAAATCCCGGAAATGAGAAACAGATATTATGATAGATGGTTCCACAGCCCTAACCCAGAAAACAAGTCTAAGGGAGTATCTATTGGATTTCATAAAGCTGTCCCTCTGGAACATTTGGACTCGAAAGTGGACCCAAATGGCAGGTATGGTGGGGGAGGATGTGATTCTTGGTTGGTGAGATGTGGTCTGGCGGGATCGGGGGGGGGGGATTCGGGTGCAGGACACCGGGCCCCGGGGTTCTCTTCTCTCTCCTTCTCTATTTGTTTTTCCTGTTCCCTGTCTCTCTTCTATTTTTCTCTACAACTCCTTTATTCCCTCTGATCGCTGGGGGAATGGACACGGTTGCTACAAACCGGAAAAGGCCGATGGGGGGCGGGCCCACAGGAGGGGGGAAGGCCATCCCTCAGGGCGTTGACCCAGTATGAAGCTGTAGGTCTTTGCTGGGCACTGGCTGCAGATATCCCGTGTCTGAACCTAGCTTGTGTCCCGAGTTGGGGAACACGGTTAGGCCGAACAAGATTGTAATTCTTTGTATTTGGCTTCCGTACCATCTTCGCCCGGTGATCCTGTATGTTCTTGTCTCTTCCTACTGTTCTGTATATATTGTTAAAATTTAATAAAGACATATTGAAGTAAAAAAAAGAAATAACATGAAAAGTACCCTTAAAGCGGACCTTCACCCTAAATAAGATCTTATATGTTTTCCCTATGCTGTACATACAGATTGCACACATTAAAAGTCATCCTACCTGCATCTATCGCATTTTCTGAGACTTTAAACATCCAAGATGGCGGCCCATGGAGGTGCAGGCTGCCTGCAAACAGGAAGTGTCTTCTGACTGTGTTGCTCTGCATTCTGGGATTGCTGACCTTTTCCTGACCCCAGCTCTGCTCTGTCCGTGCAAAGAGTAGTTATATCCCTGCCCTCCTGCACTTTTATGTTTAATCTTATTTTATTGAGTTTTCAAGCACAACACAAACTTTTAAATCATAGCTTCAGAACGGGTTCCGCTACCATGACCACAAGGCAACCTAGCTATGGTAAGTTTAACACCAGCCTTCCGGCGCCCGCTGCCAACCCCTCCAAAGGCAATTGTCCTCCAGAAACCCCAACACCCCATCTCCTTGATATGCGCCCCAACCCAAGGCACCCCCCACCTCTCCAGGCGGGGGGGAGGCATCCGACCGACATCAGATCACCCCACGCCCGAAGCACTGAGCCCCGACCCCTGGGGGGAACGGGACGGGAGGGTGAGGGCGAGCCACCTCCACCCCAGAGATCATGAGTCTGACGTCCTCATGTACCGCCCCCCAGGGGGCGCAACCAACCCCATGCCCCCCCAGACAGGAACATCAGCAAAGCAAATTTCTTAAACATCTACAAAAGTGTTGTAGCAAGAGAAAAGGAACGCTTACCGTAAAACAGACATATAACAATGCAATGGTATTACCAATGACCACGACCAGAGGAAGGACAGGGCCACCATCTCGGCCGAGCCTAGCCTGTGAGGGACAGGGCACACCCAATCGGGTCTTCAAACTGGATAAACAATGATCCTAAACCCCCCCATTATGTTGCCCCCCTCCTTCCCACTGGTGCCCTATCTATTCCTCCCGTCGTGGACACGCTTGGTCTGGTCTAGCCTCCCCTCCCCGCCCCCCCCCCCCTCCCAAACCCCAACAGAGACCTCCTCTCCTACTGCGGTAAAGGCTGAAATGGATGCTGCAGGGCCTCAACCAACCAATCCGGTATCTGGATGACGTCTACCGACAAAAAATCAATCCTCGTGGGATCTTAAAGAGAACACAGCGTCATTCTTCCTTACTATTAAATGGAATGGGTGCCCCCACTTGTAAGAGGCACCTGAGCTCTTCATTTTCTCAAGAAGCGGGCGCATAATCCGCCTCATATGGAGTGTTCTTCTCGAAAAATCTGGCAGAATAGTGATTCTTGCACCGCTCCAATTAACTGTGCCCCCTCTCCCAGGCCATCTTCACTATTTCCTCTCTGTCCTCAAACGAAAACAATTGGCACAAAACATCCTGCGGGGACCCCGGGCCCCCCTGAGACCTGCTCATCACTCATCACATCACTGTGAATTTGTTCGATTCTGTACGTCGTCTCCGGTTGTCTGCCTAGCAAAGAATTGAAGATTGACTGCATAGCTGATCTCAGCCTGTCGCCTCCGATCTCCTCCGGGATCCCCCTCAATTTTACGTTGTTTCGCCTCCCCCTGTTCTACAGATCGTCCAGTTGTAACTGCATCTCCTTTTGCTGTCGCCAGACCTCCTGCTGTAGCCCGGCCAACTCAGACAATTCCCGGGACACCTCCACCCGATTTCTTTCCACTTCTACCACTCTTGTGTCTATTGTAGCTGTCTGCTGCTGCAAGTCTTCAATATCTTTTCTCACTGCCCTCTCAATACGAAGCGCCATTGACTCTAGATCCACCTTGGAAAGAAGGGCCTGCAGGTCCTCCTTAGTAGCCAATGATTGCAGGAGGTTTCTGAGCGTCAACACCCCAGGCTCCGCATCGGCCGGCGGTGAACAGTCTCGAAGAGGGGTTGCAGCCGAAAATGTAGCTCTTTCCGTCTGCCAATCCATCCGAGCTCCGTCAGTTTTCCCCGGATTCCACCTATGTGTGACTGTTTGTAGTAGGCCACTCTGGCTGGGACTGAGGCTGGGGCTAGCTGAATCCACGCTCCTCATTTCTTCCAGGGACTCCGAGGGAATGAGCCTCGTCCCCTCCACGCTGCCATCACTGCCACTGCTGCTTATTTCAAAGTGTGGGCTAAGGATAGGGGACAGCTTCCTCACTCTGGGGTTCCTGGGGGGGGGGCACCTCCGGGGCTATCAGGCCACCCCCCCACACCTGGCACTCTCCCACACACCTTGGTTTTATTTGTAGTGTTTTCTGGGGGGCACCGAGGCTCATTATCTGCCTCCTCATTCATGTGCCTCTCCCCCTCCAACATTGATATGGCATCAGCTGGCTCTTTGCCTAGTTCAAATTCACCGCCTTTTCGGCCCGAATCCGATGACACGTGCTGCGCCTCCAGCCCCCCTCCTCTCTCCTTGATCGCCGTTCATGGTTAAGCTCTCCGCTCGGCTACCCTCCGTCTTCCTCTTCAGCTGACAGCCGGCTCCGTCACTCGCAGCTGGTCCGCCGCCGCAATCGGGCGGCCCGGCTCCTCTCTCCGCCGCCACTGCCGCCTCCTCCCCCTCATCATGCTATCGCACGGCTACGTCCGCCGCCATCTTCTCCGCTTCACCTCTCTGCTTCAGTGCGGCCGGAGGGGCAAGGAACTTGGTGATCCCCGATCAGGCCTCCACCACTGACCTCTTCCTGCTCTTTCGCCTCTTCTGAGACCCCAGTTCTGAGGGTCCCGCACGCCTGGGCTGTATAAGATCCGCTGCTTTACGTCTAGGGCAGCACGGAGCTCAAACCGAATGCTCCTCACTCGGCCATGTCCAGACCACGCCCCCTCCCCTGCACTTTTGACCCCTCTTCTCTCCTCAGTAGGTGATACTACTGAGCCAAGATGGAGGCGCCCATATCCTAGAGTGCTGAACAGAGTTGCAGGCCAGTGAGGGAAAGAATAAAAAGTAAATGAGTAAAAACGTTAAATATATTAATTTTAGATGCTGGGGAATAGTTTTTTAACCCTTTCGCTGCCAGCCTACCTGCAGCATTTGCCACTCCCTGTTGCCAGACGATGTTTCACCATTTTGCGCTACACATATTCAACTGTCATTTTTGAAGGGATTTCCAGGGATTTCCCAGGAAAATTATATATTGTTTTTTTCAACAGAGTCTGGGCTTTAACATGAAATGTCTTGTTTGTATTTTTTAGGTGTATTCTCAATTTTTTTGGGTGAAATGTGTGAAAAAAAATAAAAAAAAAACATTTTTTTACAATTTGTAGAGTTTTTTTGTAATAAAAAATGTAAGTTTGTCAATAAAATCTTATTGCGTGAGAAACCCCAATTTCTCCCGGTTACAGTGATACCACATATGTATAGGTAGACACCCTTTCCTGCCCAGAAGCCTTTTATAGCTGCTGGATGACAAATGGTTAATTAAAAAAAAAAATGACATAGGGTCCCCCTTCCCGGGGAGGGGGACCCCATTTTTTTTTTGGATTTTGAAGGGTTAAAAACCCTTCAAAATCCAAAAAAAAAAAATGACGTGGGGTCCCCCTTACCCAAAGTAACCAGCCCGGGACCAGCTATGGGGGCTTGTAGGCACAGAGTGGGGGGGGCCAGCTTTGGTGGCCCCCCCACCCTGCAGCCTACGAGCCCACATAGCCTATGTGGGCCCGGGCTCTTCTGCCCCCCCCTGGCCTTTGGGGAGGCAGGTAATGGGGGTGCGGGGGTTAATGGCAAGCCACCCGCTAGGGCAGGTGACTTGCCACCCCCCCAGCCTTGTGAACTGGTATAAGGGGTCTCATGGACCCCTTACCAGCTCACAAAGGGTTAATGTGAAAAAAAAACACCACACAATAATAAAAAGTATTTTATTAGAAAAAAAAAAAATTTTTTTTTACTGTACTTACCTTCGATTGCAAGCTCTTGTCCCTCGCCGCTCAGCTGACAGATGCCGGTGATCGGCATCCAGAGAAGGAGAAGGCAGGAGATCAGAGGATCTCCTGTCACCTCCTTCCCCAGCGCCGATCACCGGCATCTGAGAAGCTGAGAAAGATGAAGCCCGTTCGGGGCCGGGATGACTTCATAAGCCCCGCCCCCAAGGGGGCGGGGCTTAGAGGCATGATGGCGGCCGCCATCGAGAAGAAGAGAGGAGAGAGCCTCCCAGGCTCTCTCCTGAAGATCGGTAAGTCCTGGGGGGGGATCGGAGGCCCCCCAGGTGAAGAGGAGGGACAGCGGGAGCCAGCGCACACACAGGTAAGTGAATGTCATTTTTATTTTTTATTTTTTTTACAGTTAGAAGCTGCTGCTGCAGAAGCGGGGGGGGGCGGCCTATTCCGGGGGCTCTCCTGGAGCCATCCGACCCCCCACGGGGGATCGGATGGCACCAAATTAAAGAGGAGACCCGGCCGGATCCAACAAGGGGTCAGGTGAGTATTTGTTGTTTTTACTTTTTAAACTACAAGCGAGGAAAGTCAAGCACGTAACACCTACGGGCTTGGCACTTAAGGCCCAGCCAAGCCAGCACGTAGGTGTTACGTGCTTGGCAACAAAAGGGTTAAGGGTTTGGGCTTTTCATTAAATGATGCTGAAGGTCCGCTTTAAGTACCCTGAACCAGTGGATATTCCTCTAACAATTGGCATTAAAGAGCAGTGACACCCAAGTTGTTTTAGCAAATGGTTTTAAACTGTAGTGACCGCCCCAAGTGGCATGAACAATTGGTATTAAATTGTAGTGACTCCCAAGTAGCATAAACAATTTATATTAGTAGTGACCCCCAAGTGCCCTGAACACTTTGCATTAAACTGTAGTGACCCCCAAGTGGCCTGAATGATTGGTATTTAATTGTGATGACCCCCCAAGTGGCCTTAACAATTGGTATTAAACTGTAGTACCCCCCAAGTAGCATGAACAATTTATATTAAACTGTAGTGACCCCCAATTGGCCTGAACAATTGGTATTAAACTGTTGTGACCCCAAGTGGCCTGAACAATTGATATTAAACTGTAGTGACACACAATTGCCCTGAACAATTGGTATTAAACTGTAGTGGCACACAAGTGCCCTGAACCAGTAGACACTACACAAAAATTTGTTTTTTTTTTCAAGAGGGCCCTAAGTGCCCTGAACCAGTGGATTCTCCAATAACAATTGTGACACACCATTGGTATTTAGCAAGTGGTATTAAAGAGTACCAACATCCAAGGGGTTTGAGCAAGTGTTATTAAAAATCACTGACATACAAGTGGTTTAAGCTGACTCTCAAGTGGTTTCAGCAAGTGGTAAAAAAGAGTACTGACACACCAGTGGTTTGAAAAAATGTTATTAAAAAGTACTGACACACCAGTGGTTTGAGCAAGTGCTATTAAAGAGTACTGACACACCAGTGGTTTGAGCAAGTGGTATTAAAGTGTACTGACATTCAAGTGGGTTCAGCAAGTGATATTAATGAGTAATGACACCCAATCTACCTAGCCCTCACCCCAGCAACTTTCCCTTAAATGTCCTTACAGGGACAATAGCATGCTTACCAACCTATCGAGCCCTCACTCCAGCCACTTTCCCTAAATAAATAAAAAGACAGTTTACTGTCCCTCTAACGAATTCTATGATTTTTTTTCTTTGCTCAATAAAATTCGGTTTGCTCATAAAACCGCTGAATATATGCCACAATAATAAAATTAGCACGGAGCTGGTGAATGAATTAAAGAACCACTCCTTCTTTCAAATTGATGCAATTACTTTTAAGCATAAACGGGTTTCAATAACTTCATATCTCTGCCACCAAAGCAATGAACTGCACTCACCAGATTGTATCTTTAAATACAGTGTACTGTATATCTGTGGTTTCTTATCAGAATTCTCTTCTCAGCAATGCTCTTTTCCCTTTCCAGTGGTTTCAACATGTGGTATTAAAGAGTACTGATACACCAATGGCTTCTACACGTTGTATTAAATAGTACTGATACACCAGTGGTTTTAGCAAGTGGTACTAAAGAGTACTGACACCCAACCTATTTAGCTCTCACTACAACCACTTTCTCTAAATAAATGTCCTTACAAGGACAGTTTTTGTAAAAAAAAGAAATAAAAATAAAGCCCTATCTGTCCCTCACCTGCTGCAGCTTGTTTCTTTCCCTACCTACTGCAGAGTGCCACCTTTTATATGACGGGCTCAGAACACTCTTCTCAGCAATGCTCTTTTCCCTTTCCGAAGTAGGCTTCTCTTCCCCAACCATCCAAAGAGCGCCTGTAAAGATAAATACTCCTCCACTCAACCTTAATTAGAGGTTATAATTCAGGTAGGAGTTAATAATAATACATAGCGTAGTCCTATATTATCAGCTAAAAGATTTTTAATAAAATAAAATAAAAATGCATTCACAAGAGTGCCTGGAACAATAAGCATTCTCAAACTTAATCAGTATCCATATACCCTAATCCTCATGCTCCCACAGCCATCAGGTTCTAAGAGGCTAATTTGACTTTATCCAGACTAATGGGGCATTTACAATGTAACGCTAATTATAGTAAAAAAGGGGGCAAGTATTAGCTTACCAATGACAGGGCACCCAACCTACAGGTATTCCCTGGGATCCTTCTCCTAGCTACTTCCTGCCAACTAGGTTGCTCACGTATTCAGCACCTGCACAGATGCGCATGCCTATACACCTGCGTCACACGGTATTGAAAGCGCATACACGCCAGCCAGCATGAACAGTGCCAATCAACTTTTAAGTAGCCATCCAAATGGATGACACATTCATTCTCGCATCTTCTCCAGGCTCAATAAAAAAATATAAAATAAAGATGTAAATATACTGTATAACTTACGCCCTTGTCTCGCTAATAGTTGCTGTTGAAAATGGTATTAGAAAGTTGTTATGCACAAGCCTACAGATAGGGCTATACCAGACAACCCTGCATTTTTCCTCCTCCATCACAGTGAGTCTTCCATTAAAACATACAAAAAGGCCTTACTTATTCACTTAGTTATTGCAGCTAGGGCATGTATCCCTGGAGCCTGGTATAGTCTAAACCCCCCCCAACCATTACCATGTGGTTCAAGAGGGTTAATGATATAAGGAGAATTGAGGACCTCACAGCATGGAGCAGGTAAGGCAGCCCCCCCCCCCCCTGGATTCCTCCTACCCCACCTCGAATCTTGCTACTTTTTACTGTCACTTTTAATTTATTCTATACTTTTTCTATTTCTCTTCTACCAATACTTTGTATTATGTAGTTCAGTGCAAATATGATTTTAGAAGTGGCCATGGTGCCCTTATGTAGGCTGGTTGGCAGTATTTCAGAGTGAGACACATTTGGCAAACTGTGCCCAGAAAACGTGTCAAAATATGGTATATGTTTTGCCTGTAAAAGTACACACATGGTCTTTTTCCCTCCTCCACAGTTGCTCCTAAGATCTGTCTACCCCTTCTCCAGTAAAACCAGAAACAAGATAATTTCTCTTAGATTTTTCTTCTGTTTTGCAATTCAGTATTACATTGAAACAGAAAAAAAGCAAAAGAATGACAGGAAATGTTGTGAGCTGTGACAGAATGACATGTTGTATGATAAGGACTTTTTTTGACGGGAATTTCCTTGTATGGATGAGGCGAGCTATTACATTTAGTAACTCATTCTAGGCATTCTCAACAGCTTGTTGTATTACATAGAGAAGGTAATTATTGTAAGATTACACATCTCTTGTGTCACTACTCTGTAAAGAGAAAAACAAATGCTGTCTTGTGTGACTCATTCTCAACAACAGTACAGTTTCCAGAAGGAGGCCACTTACCTTGCTGAGGTCATGCATACTTAATATTGACTGGCATGCTGGAAATCACCTAGTCTCATGCTAAATATCAAATGTCCTGGTGACCAGAAATGTTGTTCAGCATAACCTGGTTTTAATTTTTGACATTTCACAATAAAAAAATAAATCTAACGCACAACCACACATGAAAACACTAATGTAGTAGTTAGATATTCTCATTAATTAATTTAAAGCAATCCATTTAATAACAAATGGGTGTTGATCACACCTGATCACAGTGAGCATGAGGGCATCCTTGTATAGATCCCCCTCTGCAAGTCATGTGAGCAATAAAATAGACCTAACATAAATAAGATAGGGAAATAGTTAAAATACTAATGCATCCATGTATCTCTCCTATTTAGAACTGGCAGCTCTAATGGCTCACATGATCTTGGCTGACTGACCACAGAACATTGAGGAGTTGAATGGCAACCACACTATAGAAACTGATATATTTTGTATCAAGCACTCTCCAGGCTGTTCTCTCTGGGTCTCTGTTGCACAGTAAGCTTCTTCTACACTGAATGCTCATCCAACCTCCCTGTCCCTGGTTACTGCACTTATGCTCACCTGAAAGCAGGGTTCTAAGGTGTATCAACATGATTGCCAACCCTACCCCCCATAGCCCAGGAGCACAGCATCTGCAAATCCAGTCTGCAACATCTGAATGGTGTAAGACCATGGCCATGGGATCACTGGCCACTCGTGCTCCATTCATACCTTTCTTAGATGACCTGACATCAGATCTGACTTCAGATTTGCTAGGAAAGATAAATGGAGCATGCATGGCTGCCGTGGCTGGCTTCACCCGCTCCTCTTCATACCCACACCAGGCATTTCTGAATGCTTCAGCTAAGAGTCAAGTGGGACCTTGTATGTTAAAGAGACTCTTGTAGGCAAATGCAATTATTAGCTCATTGTGTCGGCCTATGTGTGGCACTGTCCAAAACTGTTTTCTATTTTTAAATTGAAGACGAAATGGGCAAGATATCGAGGTGTATAGGTTCACATTGAGATATTTCTTCTGAAGCAAATGGGCTGGGCCCTTGGCTCTTTACAGGATCCCAGTCCACATCCCCAGTCCTCTACAGGTTTTTTCCCTAATCCCAGTTCTTACAAAGTTGATGAGGCTAATTGCGGAGAAGCCTAAATAAAAGGAGCCGATGAGGCTTTCAGTTGGCTGGTGAACAGCCTGGGATGAGGGGCCAAGGCTGTACTGCTCACAGAGACTGACAGAACTGAATGCAGCCGAAGGACTTTGTTTGTGTTCCCCAAACTTGGACTTGTGGATTAACAGCTGGGACTTATATGCCCTGAAAGAGGACCCATCACATGGACTTACAGGCTGCTGAATTATCCTACCCTGGACTTTACTAGAGCTGGTGAGATAACCGCTTGATGTACTGCATTGTAGGCTACAACCTTCTCTGAAGTGAAGAGAGTTTTGGCTGTTGAATATTATATTTTTCAATAAAATTGCTTTTGATTTGAAGAACTGTCGTCCGAGTCACTGCCGTTTACCCCAGATCCTGAATATATATATATATATATATATATATATATATATATATATATATATTCATTGAAATGAATATATACTCTACGCTATAAGCACACATTCTTAATATAATATAAGGCAAACAATAGAAAATAATGCAATAATAATGCAATATAATATTATATGCATTTTTAAGCTACTCAATGGTGCAGGAAGGGGGTTGCAGGCTCCATTGTCTTGCTCCAAATTACAACCACACACATGCAGCCACAAATGATTCCTGAGTTCTCATTAGGTCTGACTGTGATTAAAATGCTAATCGTGATAACACTATTCATATTCTAATTAGGGCTGTTGACTGAGCTGGCAAACAAGGGTGGACCTATAGACCACCAGTTAAGGCATATGATTGGTGGTCTATGGCAATGGAATGCAGGTGGAGTGCCACTACTTTTTGACTTGTTTAAAGCTCCAGGAGCAGCTACATTCTGGCAGTAAGTGAGATGGTAGCCATGACGAGGTGAGCTATTAAGTGTTTAAGCACTTTGCCTATAGTATCTCTTTAACGGCTACATGAGTATCTCGGACAATCACAGAGGTTTCACACAGCAGGGCTTCCCAATACTGGATGCCCCAGGGAGTAAATCAGCCTCCTCTTTAAATATAGCAGATTCTAAACCTATTCACCAACCTCTTGCTTGGGACAACAACAACCAGGTAAGATTATTGGATTGGATTGAATTATTCATCACCAGTTAAAGCTTTTTGCGATCAGTCCCACATGAATCCACACAAGGATTCATCAACTGAGGGTGCCCTGAGTGCAGCAATGTCTTAATGATGATAACCAAGAGAATTTTACTCCCACAGTTGAGGCAAACCCCAGCTTCATGCCCTGGAGCCCCTGACATATGTGCTAAAGGGATAAACAGCCTACATGAGTCACACAGGCAAAATTTCTGTTATGACAGTAGAGTTTCTAAAGTTTGGTCACCAGAAACCGGTTTAGAAGAAAAAAAAATGCGTAGAAAAATATACTTATTGACGTGATTCATGCTGCGATCTATATGGCATACATGCTATGTTCTGGAGAGTAGCATCCCATTTCAACACTGTGTGGTGGGCACTGTGTGGTACTCTTAGCAAACTAAGCTAAAATTCAGCAAATTCAGCACACACGTGCTAAAATGTGGTAAATCGAGTTTTGGGTGCATGTTTGGGTGTAAATTAAAACTTACATCCGAGTGACCCTTTTGACGTTGATACACAAAAATGTGCAACAAAAAAAGGTTTCGGCAATGGGACATTTTTGCAGGCAGGGTACTGTTAACACATCATTTTTCCAGGGAGGTAACAATCTTTTTTGGAAAGTTTGGAAACAACAGCACTCCTATGGGGGATACAAAAGAATGAGCAAATTCTTTAGCTTTCCTTTATAGGGTGCGGTTGTTTCTAATCTTTCAAGAAATTATTCTTACCTCATTGGAAAAATGATTTACCTCACCCGTACAAGTGTCCCATTGATGGGACTAGGGATTTTTGGGAAAATATGCACAAATATTTCTTATTGCACTTTTTTGTGTGTTGAAGTAAAAAAGCTCACCAAGATGTATGTTTCAGTTCACACACAAAAGTGCGCCCAAAACTAAACCTACTTTAGAAAACAAATAGCATGACCCTTATTGGAGGTCATTATAAAGATTTAGTGAAGTCAGTTCCTCTCTGGGTGCACATTTGGGTGTGAATTGCAGCCTGCACCTCGTGAGCTTTTTAATTTTAACAGACAAAAATACAATAGAAAATATTTGCTCCAATTTTTCTTTAAAAAAAAAAAGATTTTTTACAAGGCAATAACCCACCCAAATCACCACAACAGAGAATGGCAAAGAAGCAGAGGGGGCAGAGGGCCATTTCGCCCCCACAAGTGCAGGAGATCAGCGCTTACCTCGCTGCTGACCGGCCGAAAGGTGGCGACAGGCAAGATGGCAACGGCAACGGCGCAAGGGGAGGAAAAAGATCCATGCGGCACAGCGGCAGATGAGAGGAATCGGCCGGCCCGGGAGCAGACGGACCCCTGAGCCTAGTGAGCAGCAGGAGCCCGGAAGCAATCTCTCCCCAGTTGCAAATGGGGAGGAGGTGGGGGATCCATATGCTGCGGCCGGGGATGTGAACTGCCGGGTGTCACAGCAGGAGGCGGCTGCGACCCGGAACCCCGGTCCAAGTGCAACTATCTTTTTATAATCAGAGCTCTGGAGATCAATTGCTGGGTGACAGGGCATGTGCAGTTTCCGGGGATCGGGGGGCCGTGAACGTGGAAGCTCCTACTCAGCACGGTAGAGGCCCCTTCCCGGATGTCCCCTGCAGTTGCGGGATGCCCCCACGCGAATCGCTACAACCAAGTGTGGGAGATCAGCGGGAGCGACACAGGGAGAGCAATACTGAGATCACGGCTGATGCCTGCACCTTCCCAGCCTTGGGCTGCATAATGTCGACCCCACCAAGCCCGAAGGGAAGTCCGGCTCTTACTTCATCACCGCAAAGATATAGCCAAGGTGCGCACGGGGTGTCCCCTCCTAGCCCAAACTCCCAAGTGTTATCTGAAGCCTCTTCAAATCTGGACAAGGATTGGTTCTCTCCTGGGGCACGCGCACGCGTCCCCCTTCCCCTGCTTGGCACTCCAGATATGAGCCCGTGCAGCACACAACATCCCCAACATCCAGGCCCTTCGTGCTATAGGGATGCCCAACCCGCTACTCAACTGGGGCCTGCGTCTGCGCGAGCGGGAGTGATGTCTGCTGGAGCTGCCCCAGGTGCTGTGAGCAAATATCAAGATGGGCGCCCCAATGCCCCCGAGAGGGACTCCCCTCAATCTCAAGATCTTCATGATGGGGTGCTAGAGGATATTAGGGCAAAAATTAAAGCCCTCCCCACTAAAGCGGATCTGGAGTCCTTTATTTTGAGGGTTGAGAGCTCCTTCAAGAAGGACATTTCGGACCTGCAGGAAAACATGGACTCTCTACCATACAAAGAATAGAAGCCCTAGAAACAAACATGACACTCCAACGTTCCATATCTCAAGCTGCAGTCCTACACCTGGACGGAGGCAATGGGACCAGATCAACTACTGCATACGGTGACAGGCGTCTTCAATGGGATTTTAAACCGCCCGCCTAGTGCGGAAATTGCGACTAATCACAGAGCCCTTGGTGCCGGACTGGCTGGAACCCTCTTTGCTCACACCCCCGCCGCCTGTGAGAGGAGGGCACACCCAGGGGGCGCGCTGGGCCAGGGGCACGAGTACAGCACACAGAAGAAACACCAGAAGACCCTCATTGGCCCCTCAGGCCCTTGACAACGAGACTTAGCTCAAAACTGGACTAGTCACTTCCTCTGGACTTGCCATATTCTCTGTTGTTTGTTCTAGGATAGGCGCTATCCCATTGGCTCCTCTGTTATATGATCAGTTGTGCTTTGATTAGGCCCCAGCATGCTCTCGCATGGTTGGCGGGTCGTTGCTGGAGGTGCCAAGGAGCGCCTAGGATTGTTACATGGTGGATGGATAACACCTTAATATTACTGCGCTCTGCTGCAGACGGTATAGCCAATGTGGAGGTGGATATCTAGCATGGAGGTTGGCTGGAGGGACCTCTTGGTCACCTTCGGTCCGTTGCCTACCCACAGTAGGCCTTGGTCCTCCAGACGCCGAGTGAGGAGGGGGCCAAATTTTGGGGAAAAGAACGTGTATTGCCAATTTAGTTTGTGGTTTGATACTCTATTTACACGTCTAGTTGCTCATATAGTGTGTTTATAATTTGAATTTCTTTGCTTTCCTTTTCTTCCTCTCTGGTTTCTCTCTACATCTCTTTTTTTCCCTCTCTTTCCCCTACTCCCCTGTACCTCCCCCATGCTCCTCCCAACTTCATACAAGGTGCGTTCTCCCCCCTTCCCACGGCTGGGGTTTCCCCACCACTCGCTAGCGGTGCATGCGGTTAATCTTGTGTGGATCAGGGGGACATTCTCAGTCTTGGTGGATGGCTAGGGTGAAGTGTACATCTTTTAAAGTCATGGGGCTAAACTCCTCCTTTAAGAGGTCCTCCATCCTCAGAGAGTTAAGGCACTTAAACACTCAGATTGCCTTTTTGCAGAAAACCCACCTTAAGACAGGGAGGTCCCACAATCTCAGTGACCGCTCTTTTAAATCCCAGTACCTCAGCCTCTCACCGGACTCCAAGTCTAGGGGGGTTGCCATTCTACTGGCAGGGTCTTTACCCTGGACCCACCATGAGACATTGCAGGATCCGGAGGGGCGGTAACTCTTTGTGAAGGGAACCCTCTTCTCACTGAAAATCACACTGGCGACATGTTACTCCCCCAACCCCAATCAGTAAAATTTTTTGCACTCAACCCTAGAGAAATTGGCCTCCTTTGCACAAGGGGTTCTTCTGAAGGGCGGCGACTTTAACACCATTTTGGCTCCGCTGCTAGACACATCCAGGGGATACTCAAACACTCTTATTTCTAAGATTAAGAAAATAAAGGCCCTGCTCCTCAAAAACCAACTGATGGATGCATGGTGGATACTCAACCCCAGAGAAAGAAACCATCAGGCTGATTTATTAATAGCGCCAGGTAGCGACAGATGAGCGACAGTAGCGTTATTTTCACAGCGCCCGCTAGTATTCGCTGTGCTTGGCCGTTGTTCGGCTGTTGACAGCGACTCAGTCGGTGTGTGGTAATGTTGAATACCGCGCAGTATGGGAGCGCATGACAGCGAACGGCCATAGTGAACGGCTCCCAGCATATTCATTAACAAATCACGCTCCAAAAATTCTCGCGCTGTGAAATGCTTGTTTAAACCCCAGAGCACTGGCGGCGATGGGTTAAAAGTAGTTTTTTAACCCCCAAACAACCATATTTTTAGAGAAAAAAAAAAACATGTTTTTCAAAACATTTTGTAATATGAATACATTAATATCAGACCTGTGATATCAATTCTGCACAAATTTTTGCAGAAAAAAAAAAAATCTAACATTGCAGAAGTGGTCACAGAATTTTTGACATTAAAAAAAAAAAAAAATAAATTAATAGCAATTAATTATGAATATTTAAAGTTAGCTCCATTGAAATGCATTGGAGAGCGCCAGGTAGCGAGAGGTCATACCTGTCGCTGTTCAAGGTCGCTCGCTGGCGCTGTGGGGTGAGGCTGGAATAATGATGAATGATTCGCTATCTGGCGCTCTGTCAGTCGCTAAGCAGGATCGGCTTCATAAATGTGTGATTGCGGAGGGGAGCCGGCGTTTTCGTGGCGGTGAGCATCATTACCGTTCGCTCACCATTCGCTACCTGGCGCTATCCCTTGTTAAATAAGGGCCTATATGTTTTTATCTGCCCCATATAATTCCTTTTCTTGCATTGACTAGTTCCTGGTTCGCCACAAGTTTCTCCACTTGATAGTTAGTATGGACATTGGCCAGATCACCATTTGTGACCATGCTCCAATCTCCCTGATACTTTCCATTCCTGACACCCCTCCCCTCAGAGGCCAATAGCAGCTTAATTCACTTCTGCAAGATCTCATGGTCAGAGAGGACATCCAAAAAGCCATTGTTGAAGTCTTTGCAGTAAGCAACATGGAGAATGTCTCGCGGATGTCTTGGTGGGAACCCCACAAATGCGTGATCAGGGGTCTACTGATCAAGCATGGGGCACGGCTTAAGAAGGAAAGAAACAACCATATTCTCCACCTGACTCAGGAGATATCTAAAACTGAATCCATGCATAAGCGCTCCCTTGACAGAGCTCTGGGGGCCAAGCTGGTGAGCCTCTGAGAGGCCCTCAGAGACATCTGCTTAACTGCCCAAAGCCTGGTGGTTAGGTGTCGTAGATTTTTCTACGAGTACAGCAACAAGTGTAGCAGGGCCCTGGCAAGGACGTTAAAAGCCCAGCACAGCAGGAACTTTATCCCAATAACTCAAGGGATGAGGGGCAGTAGATTCCACTTGCCAGCAAATGCATTCAGGGAATATTATGAGAATTTCTATAATTTGCCACAGGATCGCTCCATCAGAGTAAAATAGCTGCCTACATCCGGGACTCAGGCCTCCCTCGGCTTAAACAAGAAGTAATTAGTGCTCTAGATAGGGAAATCGGGATGAGGGCCATCAAAAATACAAAGCCGGGAAAGGCACCGGGCCCAGACGGGATACTACAAAGAGTTTGCGGAGACTCAGTTCATCGCGTCCTTCAGTTCCCTAAAAGACGGTCATCCCCTACCCAGAGATACCCTCAGAGCAAAGCAATCATCTCGAAGGCTGGCAAAGACCTAACGCAGTGCGGTAGCTATAGACCCATTTCCCTCCTAAACTGTGACTTAAAGCTTTTCAATAAAATAATTGCAGACTGGGACCAAGTGGGCTTTGTCCCTTCGAGGGGGGGTAGGGATAATACCACAAGAGTGATCGATGTGATCCGCCAAGCCCACGCCGGGGGGCGGGTACGATACTCCTGTCGTCGGACGCAGAGAAGGCATTTGATAGAGTCAGCTGGGATTTTTGATTCGCGACCCTTCGGCACATCGGCTTGGGAGATAACATGGTCC
The DNA here is from genome assembly GCA_027917425.1 of Gastrophryne carolinensis. NCBI lineage: Eukaryota > Metazoa > Chordata > Amphibia > Anura > Microhylidae > Gastrophryne > Gastrophryne carolinensis. The sequence goes on from CM051236.1 coordinate 380,152,710, forward strand.
ATGAGATTATGACCTCCTACTCACGCCCCTCGGCGTCCTTCGTGGCAAAAGACTCCCGTCCATGCCATTCAATCAAACAAATGGAATGCGACAGGGGTGCCCGCTGTCACCACTGATGTTCATTCTAACATTAGAGCCATTTCTGCGCACTGTCAGGAAAAGAACGGACGTTTCTGGTGTCCAAGCTGGTCGTGCAGAGCACAAGATGGCGGCATATGCCCAGGACCGAAACTATCACTACAAGACCCTCCCTATTTTGCTAGCTGAACTCCGGGCCTTCCAGACACTGTCAAATCACAAAATAAATGATCAAAAGTCCTCGGCCCTTAACATTAACGTTCCCCCAAAAAGACTGAAACATATTACTGAAAACTTCTGATTTTAGTGGGAGAGCGAGGCAGTGACCTACCTGGGAACACAAATACCAGCCCAACCTCTACATCAATCCAGAAGAGGTGTAAGTCTTTACTTGCCCTGCTTCTGAGCGCAGCTAAAACCTGTATACCTGCTCTTTGGAAATCACTCGACCTCCCCACAACGGCAATGCGGCTGTCTAGGGTTAGGGACATATGCAGGATGGAGGAACAAATGGCTACGTTAAAGGGGAACCTCGACAAGCACAAGGAGACGTGAGACTCTTGGCACCAGTTTACTTTTTCTGCTGATTACCTTGATGTCCTCCGGGAGTGATTGTATGTACACAGGGGGGAGGACTATCCCTGCCTACCCATCATATACCCCTTCCCCTTCCCTCTCAACCTCTTTTGCCCCCATTACTTCTTTTATCCTTTCTCCCCTCCTTCGCTACCTATTCTTTCACCTTCCTCTTTTCTCTTTGTAGTGTAGTTGATTGTCTGTTTTTCTTTTTCCCTCTCTATGGTTAATTTGTAAATGAAGCAAAGAAACAAGCACGACAGACATGAAGTATAGCAGTTTTATTATTGTTAAATATGACAAGAAGATTTGAAGGCATTCTGTTGTAACATGTTGATGGAGGGCGCCAGATGCTTCCGGGCGGTCATACCCTGTAATACAGTCCCCGACGGATTGATTGTCCCACTGCTCCCCTCCAGCCTGCTGTCGATCTATTGGCAAAAAAAAAAATCCCCTTACATGTGATGGGGCATCTTACTTCACAGGTGAGATGCATCATTTTTCCAATGAGGTTAAAATATTTTTTGAAAGTTTGCAAACAACAGCACCCTATGGGCTATGCTAGGCTATGCTAGGCAATTGCCGCGGCTGTTAAAGATGGCAAACTACTCTGTTTATGGCAATCAGGAGCGGGAGCAGCCACATCCCTAGAAGCAAGCACACTCTTGCCCCCAGCTGCATCCACGTAGGAGCGCGTCTCAACCCAGGGATTTTGGGGATGTGTGATCCCTCTCGCTCTTGGTTGTTTACATTGCAGAGGGCAGGTTCACACAGGGAGCATCCCGCTTTGGGATGCCCCTGGAATCTTTTAGAATCCAGGGTCTGCCGTACTGGGTTTTGCTCAGTTTGAACATAGAAGCATAAGGACACTGGCACAGCCCTTTAAGTTGTGAATTCAATCTGGAAAATGTTTGTGAATGATTAATATGTAATGCTTTATTGTTTGTACAGGGCAAAGTTGTAGTTTTTATGTAATCATTTTTTAAAGAATAATTTATTTTTCATAATTTATATAATAATATTTTTAATCATTTTTAAAATATTTTTTAATAAAAAAAAATGTTTAAATTTATTCTATTTTGTATGTTTAATTCTTCATAGTTTTTTTGTTTGATTACATTTAAAACTATATCCATATAACTGTCAATAAATCAATATTATATATATTGTCAGGATCTGGGGCCAACAGCAATAACTCGGTAGACAGTTCTTATTTAAATAATAAGCAATTTATTGAAAATAAAGTCCAACAGGCAAAATCTCTTAAATTCAGAGTATTATTCAGCGCACAATGCAGTACAGCAAGCGGTTACCTCACCAACTTTTGCAATGTCCTTGATATGACAGGTATATAACAGGTCCTCTTTCGGGGCATACAAGTCCAGGCTGTTAATCCACAGGTTCCAAGTACAGATAATACATAAAGTCCTTCAGCTGCAATTCATCACTGGCAGTATTGGGAGCAGCAAGGCATGGGCTCCTCATCCCAGCCCCTTCAACTCCACTCAGAAATTCCTTTTATAGGGCTTCCGTCAATTAGTGTCATCACCTGGGAAGACCTGTGAGTAGGGGAAAAACCTGTAGAGGACCCGGGATGTCGATTGGATCTCTGATATCCCGGCATACATCGTGCCTGCCTGAAAAACTTATGGGAAAAATAGAGCCTATCCACCACTTTTCCATACACTTTACCACAATTTGTATTTGTAAATATTAAAATTATATAATTTATACAAATATTAAAAATATATTATAGTCACTTTGCCTATCATTTTTTAAATGTTGATTAGCATTTCTCATAAGAATTTAACAATCTTTTTTTTTATTTCGTTTTTATAGGATTTTTGCATTCAGGAGTACGACTATGCCCTGAGTGCCAAGAGCCGTATAGTGGCGGAGGTGCAGGCCACCTTGTCCCGGCGCTTTAATACCAAACTTACGCGAAGATCGATTATTCAGAAATGGTCAGACTTCAAGCGCTGGGACTCCACCACACTCCCTTAAGGATCAGGGAGTGAGAGGGAGGAGAAACCCATCGGGTTTGGGATTTGCTGGGCCCATTGTGAGGAGTGGAGGCTCCACGTCTCCACCTCAGAGCCCTCCCTGGGATACCAGCAGCAGCTCATCCCCTGGTGAGTGGATTTATTATTGTGGCTTATTATTTCCATTGGTACCTTGTTGTTACTAAAATATTCCTTTCTACCTATAACTGTTTTACAGGGCATCATAGAGCCGGCACCTCCACCAGCTATGCTGCAGATGAGGCACTGGGGCATAGTCATGGTAAGAGTTGCTTTATATATAATATACATATATATAAAATGTATATGTAAATATCTTTTTAAATATATATACCATTTTTAAGGCCCAAACACCTTATATGGTTGTGAAGGGGCCATGTGGCCTATTTCACAGTAGCTGCCCTACTGTCGTACCCCTAAATCCTAATGTGCCTAGAACCTGTGTTAGCCAAATTTGGTTTGTTTAAACAAACACATGGCCAAGTATGTACCCACAAGTATGTTTATGTTATCATTCAAACTAATACATGTTGAGGCCTATTAACAACATTAAATACATAGTTCTTATGATTGTTTCTGTTTTGTTTTTTATCATAACAGATGTTTCCACACAGACGGAAACTGTTCTAATTCTCCCCACCCCAGATCTGATAACCTCCAGCAGCATGGGCCCAAGCTACAGCTGCGTTGGTGAGTACCCTAAATTCAACATCATACATTGATTACATGAATATGTATGTATCCATGACCATGTACAAATGTTAGTGACTGTCTGCTGTTTACTATCAGACATGGAGATGCTATATTTGCAATCCAATGTCATAATTGCATGTAAGCATGCTAGTTTGGTGGCCCTGCTAATGTTACTTGACAAAACATTATACAGGTAGCCGGTGATTATGTTGTGGATTTCTAATCCTCCTACTATTGTAACTTCACAAGGTGAAGGATTTAAAACTAAAAAGGGACAAGAGTAATTGAGCAAGACAGGAAGGACAATCTTCCGCTGGTTAAGTAGGCCTTATTAAGTTAGTTAAGGTAGTTTCTGATGTGAGACTAGGGTGGATAATATAGAATGGTGGGCCAGGTTTGATTATTTTGCCATCTATTATTTTGACAAACTTGCCTCTTGTTTAAGGGCTAAAATAGTTTGGAATCATATTACTTACTAAAACTAATTTTTCCCCTTTCATTGGTATATACTGTATATTTCGAACTGCGGAGCGTTATACTTTTTTCTCCCTACAGCTTGCACAATGGAACATCGCAGACTGTGGCAGTATGTCCGAAACAACAGATGAATGCTGCTGGAGAAAAAGAAAAAAACATAGGGTGGGGGAATTAGGGTTGCCGCTGTGCGGCATAGCTTTTTTTTAAAAAGTTTTTTTTTTTTAATTTTGTATTTTTTCATAAAAATTTGTGTCTGATTTTTTTTGCATTAACTTAACATTCAATCAACACACACAAAATAAATTAAAAAAATAAATAAACTTATATTGCCAATGTGATCATTGGCAATATAACATAAAATCAAATTTAAGCGTAAAAGCAGTATAAAAACGCCCAGACACCATTAGATTTTGGTGAGCGACTGTACAGTGGCTTTATAGCGACTGACAAACATCAGATTCATCAATAGCGGCCAGGTTAGTATAGCGACTGAGGCGCTCTGTAATAGCAACTGACGGCCGATCAGAGCGACCACTAGCGGTCGCTCTTAGTGCCACAGTACAAACGCTCAATGGCTATTACCTGGCGCTAGTAATGAATCAGCCTGTTAGTATGCAAATAAATGTTTCAAGTATTTTTGTTTTATTTTGTTTTGTTGTTATTTTGTATTATTATTATATTTTATTTTATTTCATTGTATTTTTTCACACATGTAAAAATCACAGCCATATTATTTTACAGTTTACAGCAAGTTGCTAAGATACATTGTACAGTTTGGTATTGAGTAATCCCTCTATGTAAACATATACAGTAAACAAATATATTCATATATTATTACTGAACCAGTAAAAGAATTTATGTACAAAAAGATTAAATCGCACATAGACCTTGATATAGTAAAAAAGTCCCTGAGAAATAACTAAAAAACTTGTATGTAAGAAATGTTATTTTATATTTTGACACAGAATGCACCTGCATTTTCCTTCATTACTTTCTAGACTAGGCATACTCAACTGGCGGACCGCGGTCCGAATCTGGACCGTGGCCGCCAGTTGTCCGGACCGCAAAGAAGATGCCACAGGTGGAGCGCGGCTCAGGCCCATATTTAAGAAGGGATAGCGTCAGGTAGTGGCTGGTTAATGACAGGTAGCGACAGGTAGCGATTGGTGAACGCCGGACACGGCACACAATTACACATTTATCAAGCAGAATCTGTTTAGCGACTGGGATAGCGCCATGTAGCGTCTGATTCATCATTTTCACAGCCTCAGCGAACAGCGCCAGCGTTCAGCCTTGCACAGCGCCAGGTATGACCTCTCGCTACCTGTCGCTCTCCCATACATTTCAATGGACGATCCTTTTCTTCTCTTTAAACAGGGTCTTTGTTTTTGTTTTTTTTTTTCAAAAAAATCACAAATAATTCTTTGACCTCTTCTGGCATTGAAATAGCAGTTTTTTCATAATTTTTTCATTTTTTATATATTTCCTCAGAAATGACATTACAGGTTTGGCATTAAAGTGTTCATGTTACAATGTTGTTACAATGTAATTCCATATGTTTTTGCTTTGTTACTAGTTGATAGATGCTGTAAAACACACTTTAAACACACCGCCTCCTGCGCTCTGGGCTTCAAACAAGTATATTTCAGCGCCAGAGATTTGTGAGGCTGTTTTTTTGCTGAATATGGTGTGTGTCGGTCACTATGAGCAGTCGCTAACATGCGCTCCCATACAGCGCTGTACTGGTCAAATAGCGACTCCTCACAATGTATTCAACATTACTGAACTGCGACTGAGTCGCTATAAAGTAGCGACCCACGGGCGAGCACTGCGACTACTAGCGGGCGCTCTGAAAATGCCTGCTACAGACGCTCATCTGTCGCTACCTGCCGCTAATGATGAATCAGCCTCTCAGTCTTTTGGTTCCGGCTAGCGCCGCTGAGCAGCCTGATGCTCTGTGCAGCCTGGTATTGTAACCAGCAGGGTGCGTAATGACAAGGCACGCAAGGGGGGAGGGTCCAGGTGGGTGGAGGAGACGCACGCTGCCTGTCTTCTGTCAAGCCGAGCTTCTGTCAAGATGTAAGCTGTAACGGAGCTCATCTCTGCCTTGCAATCTGTGCTTCCTGACTGTGCGTCCCACTTCCTCCCAGTGTGTATGTTTCCCCAAACACTGTTCCCCTTCCATCTCCCAGCTCTCACTGCCTTCCCGATAAGAGCCGTTACATGTGAGAGCTTCTGCTGCCCTCTCCATGACCCCTCTGTGAGAAGTGTCGCTGACACCCTTTGTATACATGCAATACCCTCTTGCTGTGCTGTGTGATGTCCTGTATATCTGGTAAGCTATGTCTGTCTGTCTGGCTATTAACTCATTCACTACTTCCCTGCTCTCTGTGTGTGTGTCTCTCCATCTGTAACTTACTGGACTTTGTCACCTGTCTGTTTCAATTTCTCCATGAGTTCTCTGTCTTTTTATCTCCATCTGGTTGCACACTTTCTCTGACTCGCTCTCTATCTGTCTCTATTTTCACTCCCTTCTCCTTCTGTACTTTCTTCTTTGCCTCACCGCTAGTAATCCTCTTGCCTCTTTTTGTGTCACCTAAATACTGGGGGGATGGGTCGCCATGCTTCAGTGGCACAGAGAGCTTTCTTTTGTTCCTAAGCAACTATTGTCTGATTTTTTTTCTCTTTTAATTTTACTTTCATTACTGTTCAGGATATTTACCAGCCCTGGCATCTAAAACACCAGGGCTGGCTATTGCTCTTTGACAGGGCATTTTGATTGCCCTGCCGTGTGAAACCCCCAGGTTCACCACTAATTCTTACATGACCGGCGGCGCAATGATGCATGCACAGGCTCACCACCAAATAGTGTGGCTGTATCTTTGCATAAGAGCACCTAGAAAACATAAATGAAGATACAGCCATGCTGATTGGTAGAGAGACATGCATGTGCCATTGGACTGCCACACACATAACATAAGAATTAACAGCAAATCCGGGGGTTACACATGGCAGGGCATCCCAAATCAGCATAATCAGTAGAAGAGGAATATCCAGCCCTGTTGACATTTAGACACCCCTCATCCATCCAGTCCCATCCCCATCCCTCTTATTCCCAGCTCTGTCCCATCCATCCCTCAAAAACTGCTTTCCCTTTTCTCCCTCAATTGGCAATACAGATAATACTGGGGGGGTTATTATTTAGGTCTCATAATAGAATATATAGCCCCCGGTGCACTAATTTCTATTATCCCCCCCCCCCCGGACCTGCAACCTGCCGCAGGCCACGATTAACGGACCTCTACTAAAAGTTCTTGAGTACCCCTGTTCTAGACTATATGCAGTAGGATATTTTATACTCTCATTAAAGGAATGATAGTATGTAATGTATCCTATAGATGTGCTCAGTGCATTCTATTGAGAAGATTCAGATTTAAGAAACATAGCTCTAAAAGACTATGGTTTATTTTCTATATGCTATAACGCTTTAAGGCTGTACCCATGATTTCTCTGAAATGCTATAAGCAATATATGCCTTTTTATGGATATAACCATGACACGCTCAAATAGTTTGTCTGTGATAACTCTTCTATCCTTATATGGTAAAAATGCTCTCTGTAAAATATGTTTAAGTGACCACCTTTTCCTTTACGTGATAATGTAACGCCTTCAAAATAGTGTATATATTACCAAATAAATGAGGAAGCAGAAGTTGTGCCTTCACTCTCACAGTGATACGCTCTTTGAGTTTCGCTACACACTTTGTTGCGTGTATTGATTTCTCTTAGAGTATATAGATTGGGAATCGGACAACAGAAGCCAGACCGAGTCCGGTAAGTGACTCGGACCCAACACTATGGGGGGGGGTCTTTTTACAAGGAACCCCTTGCATGGGTCCTTGAACCTTTGGACACCAGCTCATATGCTTGATGTGTCAGGCTGGTGGTCCCAAGAAGGGGATCAATAGCCATAAATATTTTAAAAATAAAGCTGTGTTGTGCTGATGTGTTTAATGATAGTGGCAGGGCTGAGGGATATAAGCACACTGTGTACATTGCATTGGAGTGAGCTGGCCTATCAGTAACAGAGGTGGTTGTCAACTGAACACGAACCTCAGGATTCAATTTGTGGTCCAGATCAGGGGGAGGCAATGAAGGCAGAGGAATATGAGGAAGATATTCCAATTCCTTTAAGTGACCAGAGCAAAGAAGACAGCATGGGACTGACACTGCATGAGATAAGCTGCCAAGCAATCGATTTCAATGGAACCCATAAACACACTTTAAATGCATGAAAAAAAATTGTCAACAACCGAAAATATCATCAGTACATATGGCACAAAATAAGCCCAGCTGCCATATGCCAGCATCATGGGCTATAAAGTAATGTATAGCTTTGTCTTCAGTCGGGGCTTGGGCATATTTACATCAACAGTGGAATTCTGTTATATCAGATATAGTGAAATAGATATATTGGATATAATGTTTAATGTCTGCCATGTGCTGGTATATACAATAAGACAGGATCCACATAGACAACTTAGGTAGGCACCTTCGACGACAACAAAATAAAACAGGCCTGCCTGGCCAGTGTCAGACAGGCCCACCAGAGGATACCCAGCTGGGCCCAAGGCATTGAGCCAAAGCAGTACAAAAGATCCAAGAGTAACACTTACTATTTGTAGTTTAACTAGAGCAGAGTTTCCTAACATATTTTCATCAAGGTACCACTTTCCATTTTCTGATTAAATCAAGTACTCTCTGGTTGTTGCATGAGTATTGTTAGTCACCTTAAGCCATAATCAAGACATACAAAACTATAAAAGTCATTTAAAGTGATTGAATCACACAAAAATGGAACAGTTTATGGTGCATATCACGCTTGTGAAGTATAGATGGCAGCAGACCAGGTTGCGGTACAGGTGCAGGACAAATCTGCAGCCTTTTTTGGGTTAGCACCTGATAGGATCTCAAGAACCACCAGTGGTACTAGTAGCACCTGTTTGGAACCCCTGTTTAAGAGTTTTCTGTGATTTGATCGGTATGCTACATTTAGTTTTTGGTTAATACCCATCACATATGTATGTACCTTGCATACACAGATTAATGTAATGTTATGTACACTATGCTTTAGCAGTTCCTTATTGAAGACACAAGAACATATAATACAACCTAATTACTTGCTACCACAATAATAAATCACAGTCATTGCTTTAGGCAGGTTTTGATGTTTAATGAGCGTGTAACTCTTTGTCCTGTTTTATTTGGCAGGGTGTATTGTATATAGCTAGCATTCACATGTAATTAGCACGTGTCTCATGAAGATGACACCCTGACACAGAAACTGCTATGATCAGAAGTAGAGGTCATCAGCTGACACCACTGCCCCAATTCCAGGCTCCCTATTTCCTGTTGCCTTCCAGGCTAATTAACTAGAAACTTGCCTCGGGAATCTTATACTAGTCATCATGATAAACAAACAACAAAAGCTAAACTCTAGAGTTGAGGTTACACGTGCAACAATCTCAGTTGGCACATGAGTCAGCGTGAAAACCTTGTCTATTCTTAGCATTTTGGAAAATAATTTATAGTAAACATCATACAACGCCATCACAATTTTGATGTACAACATCATATCCAGTAATGTTAAACTTGTGGATGAACTGGGTAACCCTGCATTTTAGTATGCAGAGAGGTTGTGTAATTCATATCTAGAGCATGGACTTTGGACTTTGCTATTACACAATCCACAAAAGTGGAGTGAAACCAGAAATTGAGCATATAATTAGGGTGAACCCATAGCGATTGAATGACTGTTGAGTTCAAGGGAATATATGCTAACCTACCTTCAGTGCTGCTGTATAAGGAAGCTCCAGCTCTGTAGCTTAAGTGGAACAAAAGCCAACGTGACCTTTCAGGGCTGGCCTATCCAATTCAGGATGCCGTACTGTTTGAACACCCCCCCCCCACGGGTCCAAACAAAACTCAGCAATAAGACAATGGGGAGCGAGAGCATCCGCATCCCCGGCATCTCTGTGCTGAGGCGCCCTCCCGCACCCAGCCATTTAGATTAACCCACCTGGGTATGTAGCAGTTTTCGCTTCTGATTGCCGAGCACTGACACATTATCCAAGCATTAATATGCACCGGAAACAGCTTTGATTGGATGCGAGCCCGCACATGTGCTGTAGGACCCGGGGAAGGTCTGGGAGGTATATATATATATTTGTATTATATTATTACATTATATTTTTCAAAGTAATAAGCCATTAAAAAAACATACTATATATATATATATATATATATATATATATATATAGAGAGAGAGAGAGAGAGAGAGAGAGAGAGAGATATTAATTGCATTCAGCCTGAGGAGCACCTAAAAAAATAGCCATACGCTAATTCAGAACTGAGAAAAAATAATCAGCGTGGTTCATAAGCCAATTTCAGAATCCTCCTAATGCCATTGATCAAAACAAAACCTTTGGTCATGGCTAAAGAGGCGCCTTTATGGCCAGGGAATGTGCAGAAGACCAACTTTAGCACAACCTGTGGGCAACCTTGGCCGCAGGGCAACAGGAAATTATGTTGAAGCCTTTTGGACTGGCAACCAATGGAATGCCAGTGTGAGTATGCCTCATCACCCCTTAAAAGTTTAAATCTCCTGACTTACTAAATAGATCATCTTTATGGGATCCTTTAGTCAGCAGAGCACATGGGATACAGCCAGCCAATAGGACAGTCTATGATACTAAGAAGATAGGGCTTACTTAGATAGTTAGGACGTGTGAATGCATTCCTCACTCCTCAATCAGGTAATCCAAAATGAACCCAGCTTCTCCTTAGCTGGGATATCATGTGTATTCCTGAGTATGTTTTACCATAGAGTTTACCTTAAGAAGTAAGAGACCATACAGTTTAAAATGTTTAACTCAAACCATTGCAGATGTATCAACGTTTAACTTTTTGTATATTACCAATATCATTTGGATGCCTATTAACTTTTCAGCATTAGGAAGAGCAGTGCCATGTGATACCTAGGGTGCATTCAGCTTGCTTACCAGGTTTTCTCTACTACAGGACAGCCATATGAATGTATCTTGCAGATACTGGTTTCCAAAGCCCATGATTCTGTTGGCAGGGTGAGAGGAGAGTCCAACAACTTGCTTGGTGAAGTTAATGGAGAATGCAAATTTGATGTCGTCCTCTGGTGTGGCATCTGAGGATCTCGCTTTCATCTCCTTATTAATGTAGACATCTGCAAGCTTCTTAAAAGAATTATAGGAAATGTTTCGGAAGAAGCCGCTGAGACTGGGGTCTTCTTTAATCTGAATAGATTGAAAAAAATAGGCATGAATCAGTTACATATCTTTGTCACATAGGCAGAATAGAAAAAGTTATTCATTTTGCATATTTTATTTAATTTCCAATTTTTAAAGGCTAGTTAAAAAGTAGCCTACAAAAAAAACCTACATGGGGTTACTAATATGTTTCCCTCTCTTCTACTCTAGGCCAGCCTACACCAAAACCAGCTAGTTCAGGGGATCTAGTAAATGCTCACCCTGGAAAGTTACCAGGACAAAAGTGCACAACCATAAGGACGGGTGGGTGTTATTTTTTTTTCAGAAGGAGGGGGAATTAGGGGAGAAATATTATTGGCAAGATGAAGATGCACTTTTGCATGCTGTTCTTCAAAGTGGAATTACAGGCAGAAGTCGATCTCCCTCTCCTTGCCACCCTACCCTGGTGCTGAGGCAGGACAGGAGGGGCAACCCTTTCCTGATCCTAGGGCCAGCGCCACTTCCCCGCTCGCAGACAGCAGCAGCTGAAAACGAAACATAGCGGCCTGTTCACCTAAATGGCCGGGCAGGAACATGTGTGGAGCCAGGGTGATGTAGCTCTGTGTTTTCAGGCAAGCTGGCAGTGCCCAAGATCTGGTGCACAGGGAGAGTGGCCGCACTGAGCCTGTCTGCATGGCCTACGGGAAAAGTGAGTGATTGCGGCACTATCTGGGGGTGGTCACGAATCAGTATGCCACAGGGGGACTTGATCAGCTATCAGATTATTTGTCTTTAATAGACAGAGAGACAGAGCACCAGGGCTGTTAGCAGCATGCTAACCAGGGTACACAGGGCAGGGGTCCCTCTGAGGATCCAAAAGGCGGTTCCCCTGTGAGCCAATTCAAGCCTGGGTGTTAACATTTTCAATGCTGTGTTTATTTTTGCCTACAAAATGATCTAAAAACTTAACTATAAAGTAAAAGTATCCATTTGCCAGACTACAGCAGAGTCAACAGAGATAAGATGTTGCTTGTTGTGACAGGTAGTATTATGTATCACTAGAAGGCATAAAAATGTATCAGGTTTATAAGGTTCTACACATTATTTCCTATGAGCAAACCCCCTCCTGCCTCTCTTAGTGCAGATATACATCTTTGCCATCCATGGAACAACTGAAGGCTGCCTGGGTTATTATTAGACACTTTTTCTTTAATTTACTTAGTTGTGCCTTTTTTTGGAATAATTCACTGCACTTGTATCACTGAACTATATCACTAATTGGACATGGAACATGAAGTACTCCAATGCACACTGCACACATAACATAAAGAACTACCTATTTTCAATAGAGAGATTCACATAGCTATGCAGCACCACTGGAGGCCATAGATATCAGCAAAATGCAGTGGAGCAATGGTAAGCAATGCAGGTAATACATGTTACAAAAAGTGTACTGCAATTCATGCAAATCATATCCTTTATATTCACATCATAGATCACAATCAGTCTGTTAATGATCTACAGGCATGTTTGCATAGAGAAAACAAAGGGATGTTGCTGTAGCTGCAAACACAGCCATATTTCCCATAATAAAACCAATTCAGGTGTAAAAGAAGCAGTCCACCAATGCAGCAGCAGCCAACAATAATCTCTCTATTTATGATGTTCAGCTGATTGATTCAGCATTGTTCATCAGTGAAGGACTATAGTGATAGGGATTTAATCAGTGAAGGACTATGTTGATAGAGATTTGTTGCGTTGCGGCAACTGATATTTATCTTTGCGATATGAAAAGTAATAACAGGTCCTGATAACTGTTTCATAGATGGCAACAGAAAGCTCCTCCATACTAACTTCAGTAGTTATGAGCATTGCCGGAATATCAGATATGTCAGACAACCCTTTATTTTATATGAATTCAAAAATGTGTAGATTGCTTTAACATTTTTTTTATTTAATACCTTGCTGTCATAGGCATCACCTTCTTTTATGAGTAGGGAAGCAATTTTCTTAATCAATTAATCTAAAGAACAAAAAACATAGTTATTCACCAACATTGAGATATGTGTACAATGCTGCAAAGCACATAAGGGTATAATTTGGAATCCTGCACTGGAAAAAATAACCTATGCAGAGGAAGAAACAATAAATGGAGCGAGATAGGATGTCTCATGTAAAATAAAAGGTTTATGACACTGAATGTGTTTCTTGAAAAGAAATACAAGGGGGGGGGGGGGTAATCAATATGCATATCTGTATATACAGAGCGAGTACAAACAGCTGGCAGATAAACATTTAGGCCTCGATTCAATAAAGGTAGAAAAAAATTCTCATAGTAGTAAAAAATTCAATTCATGAGAAAAAAGCCTGAAAATGTCAGTGTTGCTGAATCACTAGATAAAAAGACAATTAAAGTCAATGGCAGCTTTTACTACAGTATAGAAAGAACCTAACAGTTTTCCACTTTTCTTAGAAGTAAAAAAGTTCCATTGACTTTCATTGTTTTCTTAGCTGGTGATTCAACAACAGTGAAATTCTCAGGCTTTTTTCTCATGAATTTAATCTTTTACTACCATGCGAATTTTTTTCTACCTTTATTGAATCGAGGCCTTAGTCTTAGGATGGTAAAAAGGATAAGTAGAAATTGTGTAAGCAGAAGTCCATCCTATATTATGCCCATTCATGTAGTGGAGGGGGGGGGCACTCATTAAGAGCATTAAAGTGCTGGCATTGGGACTGCTAATCAGCAGCCCATCAACCAGCTTTTCCGTGTTCGGGCAGAATGCCGAACCCGAACACAGACTTCTGGCTAAAGTCCCGTGTTGGGGTTCGAGAAACCAAATTCACAAACTTTTAGGTTGGGGCTCACCCATCTCTACTGATAAACTGATTTGGTTTGCAACATCACGTCTATGCAGAAAACATTCAAATATACCTCTAGGGCCCAGATCTCTCTTCCCTCCTATCCCAGGTTCCTGACTGACAGTCTCTCCCTTCATTCATGTCATCTCGCTCCCTCAAACTAAACATGGACAAGACTGAAGTCATCCCACCCACTCCACATCAACTATTTCTGTCAACAATCTCACTAAGAATGCAACTCCCCAAATCCGATGTCTTGGTGTTAGACTTGTACTCCACTCTGACATTCACACCTCACATTCAGTCACTAGCCACCTCCTGTCAAAAATATCTCTTGCATTCTCCCCTTTCTCCACAAAACTCCTAGTGCACTAATTATATCCTGACAAGACTACTACATCACCCCCTTCATGGTCGATCAACAAACTGACTGGCACCCCTCCAATCTATTTTCAACTCTGCTGCTCGATAAAATCTTATTGTGTGTGAAATCCCAATTTCTCCTGGTTACAGCGGTACCACATATGTATAGGTAGACACCCTTTCCTGCCCAGGAGACTTCCCCAAACTGAAACAGAGCTTTAGGGGATTTTCAGAAAAAATACAACTGTGATATGTGCTATGCGCACCTTGCAGTTTTTCCAGAAAAACAACCCTTTACATTTGAAATACCCCCCACAAACTATATATTCTCTGGAAGTACACACCTCAGGCTTTCTATATGTACCAGGCTTGTTGATGTGGCCACAGTTTTCTGGAAGTAATCCCTCAATGTATTCTTTGGTTGCAAAGAGTTTCCCTAAAAAAAGGATAAAAAAGCAGAATCAAAGCCACATTTTCCTAAAAAAACTATATACAAACAAGAAAAAACAAGTATAATCTGAAAAAGCAACATCCCCCGAACAGAACGATACCCAACATGCATAGGTTCTGTCAAGGGAAGAGTTGCCAAATACCCCAAAGTAAAGCATGAGCATAACGGTAATTTTTCTTGAAAATTTCAGCTCTGCAGACAAAGTGCGCACCTTGCGATTTTTCAACCAAAACAACCCTTTACGTTTGGAATATCCCCCATAAATCATATATTCCCTGAAAGTACACATGTTTAGCTTTCTAAGCGTACCAAGCTTGTTGTAGGGGGCTCATCTTTCTGGAATTAATCCCTCAAAGAATTCTTTGGTTGCGCAGGGTTTCCCTAAAAAATGTATAAAAAAGCTGAATAAAAAACACCTTTTCCTAAAATATAAATATGCAAACAAGAAAAACAAGCTAAGTCTGAAAGCACAAGGTCCCGCGAACAGAACAATTCCCAACATGCAGAGGTACTATTAACCCTTTTAATTGCCAGCTTACTTGAGATTTTGTCACTCTCTGTTGACAGGTCATTTTTCCCCATTTTGCGCCATGTTTTGCGACATTTTTGCTGGAATTTTCAGGAAAATTATATATATATATTTTTTGCAGCAGAGTTTAGGCTTTAACATGAAATGTCTTGTTTGTAAATTTTATTTATTATTAATTTTATTTATTATTAAGTACAAAAAATAAATAAATAAAAAAAATTTTTAGAAAATTGCCTCCTTTATTTTAAATAAAAAATGTATTTTATTAGGGAAAACTATATTGCACGTGAAAGCCCCATTTCTACCGATTAGAACGGTACCACATATTTATCGGTAGCCCCCTGTTCCTGCCCAGCAGACCCCCCTAACTGAAACAAGTAATTTTTAACATTTACAAATAAAATACAACTACCATCCACACTACAAAGGGTTAAATCGAGAAAAAAAAATGACATAGGGTCCCCCCTCCCAGGGGAGGGAGACCCCATTTTTTGGGGGGATTTTTAAGGGTTAAAAACCCTTAAAAATCACCAAAAAAATGACATGGGCCCCCCTTACCCAAAGTAACGAGCCCGGGACCAGCTATGCAGGGCTTGTAGGAACAGGGCGCAGGGGCCAGCTTTTGTGGCCCCTGGCCCTGCAGGCTACAAGCCTGCATAGCCCATGGCCACGGGCTCTTCTGCCCCCCCCCTGGCCTTTGGGGAGGCAGGTAATGGGGGTGCCGGGGGTTAATGGCAAGTCACCGGCTAGCGCAGGTGACTTGCCATCCCCCCAGCCTTGAGAACTGGTAGAGGGGTCTCATGGACCCCTTACCAGTTCACAAGGGGTTAAATGTAAAAAAAACACACAGAGAAAAAATATTTTATTATTATTTATTTTTTTAATACTTACCTCCCATCCATACTGGAGCACTCTGTCCCTCGGCGATCACTGGCTTCTGCTCACTTGCTCGAAGTCTGCTGGATGACAGAACACAAAAGGGTTAATTAAAAAAAAAAATGACGTAGGGTCCCCCCTCCCGGGGGGGGGACCCCATTTTTTGGGGGAATTTTAAGGGTTAAAAACCCTTAAAAATCCCCCCCAAAAAAGACTTGGGTCCCCCCTACCCAGCATTACCCACCCGGGCCAGCTATGGGGGTGGGTAATGGCAAGTCACCCACTAGCCGCAGGTGACTTGCCAGACCCAGAGCCTTGTGAGCTGGTATAAGGGGTCTCATGGACCCCTTACCAGCTCACAAAGGGTTAACTATGAAAAAAAAACACCACACAAGTAATAAAAGTATTTTATTTAAAAAAAAAAAAAAAATTTACTGTACTTACCTCCGATTGTAAGCTCTTGTCCCTCGCCGCTCTGATGACAGATGCCGGTGATCGGCTCCAGAGAAGGGGAGGCAGGAGATCAGAGGATCTCCTGCCCCGCTCCTTCCCCGGGCACCGATCACCGGCATCTGACAGCTGAGAAGGCTGAAGCCGGAGATCGGGGCCGGGATGACGTCATTAGTCCCGCTCCCAAGGGGGCGGGGCTTAGTGGCAAGATGGCGGCCGCCATCGAGGAGGAAAGAGGAGAGAGCCTCCCGGGCTCTCTCCTGAAGATCCGTAAGTCCTGGAGGGGATCGGAGGCCCCCCAGGTGAAGAGGAGGGACAGCAGGAGCCAGCGCACATGCAGGTAAGTGAATGTCATTTTTATTTTTTTATTTTTTTACAGTTAGCAGCTGCTGCTGCAGAAGCGGGGAGGGGGCAGCCTATTCCAGGGGCTCTCCTGGAGCTATCCGAGCCCCCATGGGGGATCGGATGGCACCAAATTAAAGAGGAGACCCGGCCGGATCCAACGAGGGGTCAGGTGAGTATTTTTTTTTTTTTTTGCCCGCTAGCAGGGGTAAATGCCAGGCACGTAAATTTTATGTGGCTGGCACTTAAGTGACGGAGAGGCAACCACGTAAATTTTACGTGGCTGGCATTTAAAGGGTTAAATACTGGTGAGCCCTGACCTACATTGCCAGTTGGTCTTCTCTCCTGCTTGATCCTGTGTTCCAGTCTTCCATTCCTTTGTACCGACCCGCTTGATTTTGACTACTCACCTGTTCTCCTGACGACCTCGGCTTGTTTACGACCTCGATCCAGTTCTGCCTGCCCATGACCTCCACTTGTTTACGACTTTGATCCAGTTCTGCCTGCCCACGATCCTGGCTATTTACGACTTCGATCCAGTTCTGCCTGCCCACGATCTTGGCTTGCCCCACGTCTCCAGTCCAGCTCTGGTCTGTCCTCTACCCAGAACTTGACAATACCCAGTCCTAGGTTGCCTGACCTAGGGCCTTCCTGCAGACAAGCCTAGCCTCACCTTTAGAGGCTCTAGTGAAAACCAGGTTGGTCCTTAGATTCCAGGCTTCCTGGTCGAGAGGTGAGCCGGTTCTTAGTTTCCACTGTCAGGGTTTACACCTAGTAATCTGACAAATATAGCCAACATTTATAAGGTGATGAAAAAGCCCCTTTCAGGTGTGAAACATGCCTGCTTATCTTTATATGTCACATAAGAAAGACTGAATCATATGTGACCATCTAGACGTATGTGAAACAATGGACTGTATGTGTTGTATTTTACCTAAATTATATAAAAATGAACTGTAAATAAGGGGCCTTTATGGAAAATCAATATTGCTAATAATGTTGCATATTTAAGTATAGGAATATACAGCAAATAGTTTACAATACCAGCATGCACAGGTGGCCGGGCAGGAATTGTATTCCAATCAGATAGGACAGCATCCTGCGACAATAAAGCAGGGCTGGGACAAGATTGAGAAGCCAGATTAGAAGAAGACTAGGTAAAAGATCAAAGGAATACCAGAAGCCCACTCTTAGTATAATTAGGAGAGGCAGAAGGAAGGGGGCAGAAGGGAGGAGACGGCTTGGACCGGAGACTGCTTGCACAGGAGAAGCTTGTGAGTGCCGTACCAGGAGGGTAATGTGTCTTTCCCTGTATATATGTATGCCAGTCTCATAACTGGATTGTATTGTGTTTGATTTGAGATTTGATTGCATTATTGTGTTATTTTGTCAACAATATATCTCTTTATTTACTACGCGTCTCAGTGTCTCTTGCATTTACCAGAAGTCAAAAGAACCTAGTTTTATAGTCTTATGCGTGTATCCATTGCGTGATCATTGGCCAGATATTGATAATATTGGTATATGTGTTGCCTATTTTAGTCGAGCCGGGCAGGATAAATATATACACAAGATTATTAATATCTAGTTATAATATTGTTTACAAGTGGCGACCCAGGCAGGAGATTTAGAGTTATAAATTAATATCTAGATATTGATATAATATTTTAGTTATTAATATATTAATATTGTTTACATTTGGCTAAGAGCCATTCAGGAGATATTAATATTATTATTATATTCTCTTGTTTACATTTGGCAAGCCAGGCAGGAGATATTAATATTAGTTATTAATATATTCAATTGTTTACATTTGGCCAGCCATTCAGGAGAGGTTGGATTGTTTACATTTGGCCGAGCGGCAGGCAGGAGATTTTATTGTTTACATTTGGCGAGCCAGGTAGGAGGCATCTTGTGTGTTTGCAGAGCACTGTGTTGTGGTGAATATTGAGTGTATTGTGGTATATAATACAGTGTGCAATTCAATTTCTATACTTCATAGACCGCTGTTGCTATTGGTAACTATAGCATATTTTAAAGTGTTGCAATTGATTTGAAGTGCCTTATTGTATAGACATGGAGGGTCTTGCAAAAAAGATTAACAAGGTAAAGAATGCAGAGGGGATTATTAGAGCAATGCAGGGAAACATTAACCCATGGGCTGAAGCCCAGGATTATGTGTCTAAATGCATTGCTGCTAAGCAAATCTCCAAATCTGAGGGCAAATGCTTTTTGATTTATGGGGCAGTTTGGATTGCAAAGGAGTTTGTTTTGGTGAAAATACAAAATGAAAGCCTCAAAGAGGAGGTAAACTCCCTGGATAAAGCGCTAGGAGCCATGAGGGCATCTACTGAAAGTTTGGGCGCAATTGTGGAGCAGCTGAGAGCTGAGAGCAGAGAATTGCGCAGGAACAATCAGGCAATGTCAGAAAAGCTGATAGCCACAGAAAAAGAAGTTGAACTTGTGTCTGTGGATATCAGGAGACAGGAAGATGCCTTTCCTAGTGCTGCTGAGGAGGTTTCATGTGGGTCTTCACCAAATAAGCATATAGACTCGGAGGTGCAGGGTAATTGTATGAGTGAAAATTACCCAAAGGTTAGTGCAGTCACACAAGCTCAAATGGCAGTTGCAAGGTCCCCATTACAAAAAGCAATGCCTAGAATAATTAACTCTGCTGTACCCTGCAGAGACAATGTAAAGAGAGCTAGAAGTGTGAAGTGTCACTCTTGTGGCCAAGCGGATCACATTTCCAGGCTCTGCCCCTCTGCAAAACCAATGTGTAGCAATAAAGTCCAGACCTATAGAACCCACAAAAGGCAGACAATGGTTTACTCTGCTAGATTTGGGACAGGGAGCTTTAACCAAAAGAAATTTGCTAGGGAGCATTATAGTCAAAGCAAACCTATAAAGTGTGTCCCAGCGAAATGGTTAAGAGCCAGAAATGAATACCTTATGGCAGAAAATCTGCAGTTGAGGAGTGATATGAGCTCACTGATCCAACAGGTTATGGCCATAAGAGAAGAGGTAAGTATGTCGGGGAACAGAAGAATGTCGGATGAGCCAAGGCTTAGACAAAAAGTTTTAGATAGGCACCCAGTTAGGTGTTATTAACTCTGTGTGCTTTGTCTTTCAGGTCTATTGGATAAAACCCCGGCTAAGTCTCCGATTAACGCTTTGATTTTTCCATTAGGTTTTGAGGACCTTAACGTGGGCTTTTTTGTGTTGGGTTTTTTTTATGTGCACACTTTTAGGATAAGCCTCAAAGATTAATTTGATGAAAGCAGTCAGGTTATCAAAAATCTAAATTCATTTTTGTTTTTTTAGTTAAAAGACCTGAACTGCTAAGCTGGCATGGACAGGGTTTCGGATATCCCTGATTTCCATTAAAGTGTAAATTTATTATTTTTTTTATGACTGCGCTATATTTTACAGATTGCGCATATTTAGTAACTAGTGCCAGCCTAGTGTTTGTAGGTTTTGCTCCCAGGTGTCACTGGCAGGCTGTGTGGAATGCTCTGTTGCTGGGGCTGCAGTGTCATTCCAGGCTGATTAGCATTTCTATACAGCCAGTGTCTTTCCAGTGACAATGCATTGGGAACCGGTTTTTAAGATTTTTTTTTCCTTTTACAATGAACAATGAAAAGGTTAAAATTCATATTTTGGCCTGTTCATTGGATCAATCATTTTAAATTCTGTGCTTGTAAGCTATCTTTCCTGTTAGGTTATTGGAGTGGGAACCATTTTTTTTTTCCTAAGTAACTTTTTTTGTAGTTTGTACACAGGCACACAATTTGAAACTATCTGTTTGCTTATGTTTTTTTTACTCTGAATAGTATGAAGTGGGTGAGCAGCTTTTCTCCCCATTTTCTTCACATGCATTACTTTTGAAATGGTAGGAAGTGGGCGAAGGTTACCATTTAGTATTGTACAATATTGTCAATACACGGGGTCTGCATTAGGCGGACCTAATACCTTATGGATGTTTGTTTTAATAGGGTGTATATTGTTGTAAACATAACTTTTTAACAGATTTTCCATAGATAGCCCAGAGACGCCCTTGATTTGAGTTTGCAGAGACGGAGGGGGATTATTGATATAGCATAGTAGCAACCATATTGTTCTTTGGTTATAGCTTGAATCCTCAAAGCCACATCTACAGAGTCACACTTTCTTTTGTTCAAGGTTTTCTTTCAGACATTTCCACCGTAATACGCCGTTTGCTATGTTGCATTAGGTTTATGCTCTGTGACCAAAAATCTATTTCTTGGAGTCTGCTGTGTATCACTGTGTTGGAGAGTATATCACCGATTGCTTCTAATATTGCAGATGTACTGTTGCTGTAACTCCTTATGGTCTGTGTGAACTGTCAAAGTACATGTGCACCCATAACAATATGGACTGTTCTAATGATATGCACCCATGACAATATGGGCAGTTCTGATGCTGTGCACCATGAAACCATGGGCAGTTCTGATGCAGTGCACTCATAACAATATGCACTGTCACGCTGTGCACTCAGTATATTATGGACTGTCACCTTGTGCACCCACCTCGCTGATGATAATACAGGCCTTGGACACTCAGTGACAGCTGATAAAGCATTGTCTGCAACATACAATGGAAGTCGACTGATGTCTGTCAATACCAGCAGCAGTGAATAAATCCGGATGTCACCAGATTTGGTCACCCAAAATCACATAAGCAGTTATGGATGGTGTAAAAATATGAAATATGTTTGATGATCTGTTGAAGAAGGTGTGGCATTAAAACAGTATGTGGTGGCTGAAGGATGCAGGCTGTAACTTGAGATAATGTAGGTTGTCATAGCATTGTGCTGTAATGTATCGGGTCCCATCAGTCTCAGCAAATTTGAATCACTTTTAAAGGATGATCTGAGAGCAAGTGTATAACCAAAGAGCAAAGTGAGGGCTTTTCACATCAAGATATGAATGCCCTCAAGCGGGGGAAATGTAAATATGGGGCCTTTATGGAAAATCAATATTGCTAATAATGTTGCATATTTAAGTATAGGAATATACAGCAAATAGTTTACAATACCAGCATGCACAGGTGGCCGGGCAGGAATTGTATTCCAATCAGATAGGACAGCATCCTGCGACAATAAAGCAGGGCTGGGACAAGATTGAGAAGCCAGATTAGAAGAAGACTAGGGTCGTAAAAGATCAAAGGAATACCAGAAGCCCACTCTTAGTATAATTAGGAGAGGCAGAAGGAAGGGGGCAGAAGGGAGGAGACGGCTTGGACCGGAGACTGCTTGCACAGGAGAAGCTTGTGAGTGCCGTACCAGGAGGGTAATGTGTCTTTCCCTGTATATATGTATGCCAGTCTCATAACTGGATTGTATTGTGTTTGATTTGAGATTTGATTGCATTATTGTGTTATTTTGTCAACAATATATCTCTTTATTTACTACGCGTCTCAGTGTCTCTTGCATTTACCAGAAGTCAAAAGAACCTACAGTCTTATAGTCTTATGCGTGTATCCATTGCGTGATCATTGGCCAGATATTGATAATATTGGTATATGTGTTGCCTATTTTAGTCGAGCCGGGCAGGATAAATATATACACAATATTATTAATATCTAGTTATAATATTGTTTACAAGTGGCGACCCAGGCAGGAGATTTAGAGTTATAAATTAATATCTAGATATTGATATAATATTTTAGTTATTAATATATTAATATTGTTTACATTTGGCTAAGAGCCATTCAGGAGATATTAATATTATTATTATATTCTCTTGTTTACATTTGGCAAGCCAGGCAGGAGATATTAATATTAGTTATTAATATATTCAATTGTTTACATTTGGCCAGCCATTCAGGAGAGGTTGGATTGTTTACATTTGGCCGAGCGGCAGGCAGGAGATTATTATTGTTTACAGAACTATTTATGTTTTTTAAAGGATGATACAATAAAATTATGTGATCTTAATATGCAAGCAAGCAAGATAGTGGAAATATTTTGAGTATAGGGACAAGACCAGGTCCCTAATATCCACGTTACCAAATGTACCTCAATCCACTGACCCCCTATTTACATTTTTTGAACAGAGATAGATAGTGGAGGGAGAGCCTAGTCCCACTCTCCACCATATCTGTGTTTTTATTTTCTACTTTATACAAACAAACAACATAGGTAAATTTAGGGTCCATTCACACCCCTTGGGAACTGGAAAAAAATGCAGGATGCCCATTTTAGTAAAATGCCCAGGTGTTGTTCCTCTTTATTAGTGTTGGTTTATCTGTTTAAAATCTTAGCAGCATTAGCATTTTATAAAAGTCCTATATTGGGTCCTAATCTGGAGAACCCAGCTTGTTTCATCTAAAGTGTGAATCTCTGGCTGCCAGCTCGATAATGGATTAGGTTTGGTTTTGCCCAGGTCCAGCTTTGTCAGCAGAACACACAGTACATAGTGTGAACGTAGTCTAAAAGTCCCTCACACCTTGGAAACATCTAACATTCGTCCTTGCTATCAAGATTTTGTAATCAGTAGCGTCATGAAGACGTTACATTTTATCTGTATCCATATTCACTGAATATTTCCGGAATACAAGATAACAATCACTGTATCCCTTTATGTTGTATGTAAATGAGGAAATCGGTTCTGGTAAAGATCAAAGAACAACCATTGTCTACACAAACCCATCAGGCCTTTATTTGCTAATTCGTAGATTATCTTTTTTTAGGACGTACTGCCTATAAATTTGTCTTTTCATTATTTGTGATGTACACAGCTTGTATTTACACAGTATTGACACTATGAAGGTCAGATCAAACCAATTTAATTGTCTTGAATGGCTCCAGTATTTATATGCTGTGGTTAAAGGGCCACTCCAGCCCCTTTCTTCAAAATAAACCTAAAACATTCACCTTCACCCTGAATCCAACCTTAGCCTACCCTGCCCCCTCCAAATAGCAATTATGCTGATATAATAAAAGAAAAAAAAAGACACCCTCTTTACCCGAATCCAGCCCCCGAAGTCGACGGTGTGGCACCGAACGCCACAAAAGTTCATGTTGGGCGCTTGGAGCGGCATTCTCAGCATTGCATGCACTTATGCCCACCCGCCCGTCCACTGCCAGTATGGAACAGGACTTCAGGAAGATGGAGACAGGCGTACGGTGCCGCATCTGCAGCACCACTGACTTCGGGCGCTGGATTTAGGTTGAAGGTGAGTGTCTTTTTTTTATTAAATCAGCATAATTGCTATTTGGAGGGGGAAGGGTGGGGCTTAGGTTGGATTCGGGGTGAAGGCGAGTGTCTTTTTTTATCTTTTATTTGATCGGCATAATCACTATTTGGAGGGGGAAGGGCTTTATTTTGAAAAAAAAGGTGTGAAGTGGCCCTTTAAGGCGTAGATTAGGTCCATTTGTGGTCTTACAAAGTATGAGTATCTGCATACAGAAATCCATAATTTACATTGAAGTGCATTAAGGGATTAAGCTAAAGATACAGAATCTTTTTTATATATTTTATTTATTTTATATCTATAAAATGTATTTGTTTTTCCCTAATGGCCACTTTTGTATGGCTGCCTCCCTTACTGCTTCAGACAGAGAGCTATTATATCATTGGACAAGTAAACAGGAAACGCCAGCCTTGATCCAGTTGAAAGGATAAAATATCCACATTTATTGTTCCATACAAAACTTCTTTAAAATCATTCCATCCATAGATGCAAGTCAGAGTACAGCATAAGGGAGCAGTATAGTAGCCAACGCGTTTCGGGCACAGACTCAGCCCTTAATCATGACATAACTGCCTGATCCCATAAAGCACATTTAAATAGTCAAAAAATGCATGTGTTTCTCATTATCTCCCACCTAGAGCTAATTGGATCAATATAAATCAGGTGAAAAAACCTTATTCCTCCTAGACATTCTAGACTACAAAAAAGATTTAGAAAAAAATAGTTAAATTAAATCAGGAATAATAAGTAAAAACCTGAAAATTTAGTAATATGAAAGCTGTTCTGTGAAGATTTCAATGACAGAACGCTTATAAGGCTGTTCAAGCCGCTAATTCAAAAAAATGATCCAGGAGCTGCCGAGTGTAGAGATAAGAGATACATTGTATTGCATAAACAAACATTACATTCATTGATACATGTTAAGTGAGAGCGCTGTCATTTCAAAGATACTTTGTTTCATCTCTCTCCTCTGCCTGGCACTATCACTGGGAAGATACATTGTATCATCTGCCTCTAACATATCCTGCAGAGTAAATAAAGCGTTTAAAACCATTCAGGTCAAGCCGAGAGAGAGAGGAAGAAAAGTAATACATTACATCTTAATGCACAAAGATTTCCATAACAATATAATTAAAAATTCTTAATCCTCATATACAAATCTTGATTTTAACATTGATTATATATTAATCTTTATTGGATATAAATTCTAACCTAAAAAGAATCATAAACACCTGTTGTTTGTCATCTCATGGTGTTAAACCAATATCTACACATTATTTATTATTAATCATTTCATAATATTGGACCAATATTTACATATAATTATTTTAGCGGCGAAGATATAAATCTACATCCCACCGATGATTAAGGCCCTGCGGGGCCCTAGTGCCAAGCTGGAAAATCCATGAAACCTCCCGCTGGAAAAGTTTGGCGTGTAGATCTCCCCCCCTGGGGCCCAGTTTAACTCTTTCAATGCCCATGCACATAAAGTGGGTTAAGTCACCTGCATGGGAATCTCTGAAGTGGCGTCCTACATTGGAAGTGGAATCTGTGCGATTTAAAGATGTCGCTGCCACATGTTCAGCGATTCTCTTTTTAAGGGGCCTGGTAGTACACCCCACATACTGTATTTGACATTGTGTGCAGGTAATCAAATAAATTACATTTGAGGAATTGCAATTCATAAAGTTTTTTATATTATAACAATGGCCTGTAGCTGCGGACAGGAAACTGTTGCCAGAGGCAACAAATTTACACATCCCACAGCGATGTCCTCCACATCTATAGAAACCACTGCATGTGAGCCAGGTAGAGGGTACTACATTATGTCTCTCAAAGAGACTGGGGGACAATCTTTGGCCTAAGGAACGGGAACTCCTACTGGTAATTCTAATCCCATTTTTTACTATTTCTCCCAACTGTGGATCTCCACTCAAAATCGGCAGATGTTTATTGATAATTTTTTTGATGGCAAAAAATTCCTCACTGTAGGTGGTTACGAAAATGGGGTTTTTATTTAACCCTTTCGCTGCCAGCCTACCTGAAGTTTTCGTCACCCTTGGTGCCAGACCATTTTGCACTATTTTGCGCTCCCCATGTTCATATGTGATTTTTGAAGGGATTTCCAGGGATTTCCCAGGAAAATTATATATTGTTTTTTTCAGCAGAGTCTGGGCTTTAACATGAAATGTCTTGTTTGTCATTTTTTAGGTGTATTCTCAATATTCTTGGGTGAAATATGTGCAAAAAAATAAAAAAAAATCTATTTTTTACAATTTGTAGTTTTTTTTGTAATAAAAAATGTAAGTTTGTCAATAAAATCTTATTGCATGTGAAATCCCAATTTCTCCCGGTTACAGCGATACCACATATGTATAGGTAGACACCCTTTCCTGCCCAGGAGACTCCCCCAAACTGAAACAGCGCTTTAGGGGATTTTCAGAAAAAATACAACTGTGATATGCGCTATGCGCACCTTGCAGTTTTTCCAGAAAAACAACCCTTTACATTTAAAATACCCCCAACAAACCATATATTCTCTGGAAGTACGCACCTCAAGCTTTCTAGGTGTACCAGGCTTGTTGATGTGGCCACAGTTTTCTGGAAGTAATCCCTCAATGTATTCTTTGGTTGCAAAGAGTTTCCCTAAAAAAGGATAAAAAAGCAGAATCAAAGCCACATTTTCCTAAAAAAACTATTTACAAACAAGAAAAAACAAGTATAATCTGAAAAAACAACACCCCCCGAACAGAACGATACCCAACATGCATAGCTACTGTCAAGGGAAGAGTTGCCAAACACCCCAAAGTAAAGCGTGCGCATAACGGTAATTTGTCTTGAAAATTTCAGCTCTGCAGACAAAGTGCGCACCTTGCGATTTTTCAACCAAAACAACCCTTTACATTTGGAATATCCCCCATAAACCATATATTCCCTAACAGTACACATGTTAAGCTTTCTAAGCGTACCCAGATTGTTGTAGTGGGCTCATCTTTCTGGAATTAATCCCTCAAAGAATTCTTTGGTTGCACAGGGTTTCCCTAAAAAAATTATAAAAAAGCTGAATAAAAAACACCTTTTCCTAAAATATAAATATGCAAACCAGAAAAAACAAGCTAAGTCTGAAAGCGCAAAGTCCCCCGAACAGAACAATACCCAACATGCATAGGTACTATTAACCCTTTTAATTGCCAGCCTACTTGAGATTTTGTCACCCTCTGTTGACAGGTCATTTTTTCCCCATTTTGCGCCATGTTTTGCGACATTTTTGCTGGAATTTTCAGGAAAATTATATAAATATATTTTTTGCAGCAGAGTTTAGGCTTTAACATGAAATGTCTTGTTTGTAAATTTTATTCTGTTTTTTACAATATTATTAAGTAAAAAAAAAAATAAAAATAAAATTTTTTTTTAGAAAATTGCCTCCTTTATTTTACATAAAAAAATGTATTTTATTAAAGAAAATCATATTGCATGTGAAAGCCCCATTTCTACCGATTAGAACGGTACCACATATTTATCGGTAGCCCCCCCATTCTTGCCCAGGAGACCCCCTAACTGAAACAAGTAATTTTTAACATTTACAAATAAAATACAACTACCATCCACACTACAAAGGGTTAAATCGGGGAAAAAAATGACATAGGGTCCCCCCTCCCAGGGGAGGGGGACCCCATTTTTTTGGGGGATTTTTAAGGGTTAAAAACCCTTAAAAATCCCCAAAAAAAACGACATGGGGTCCCCCTTACCCGAAGTAACCAGCCCGGGACCAGCTATGCAGGGCTTGTAGAAACAGGGCGCAGGGGCCAGCTTTTGTGGCCCCTGGCCCTGCAGGCTACAAAGCCCGCATAGCCCGTGGGCCCGGGCTCTTCTGCCCCCCCTGGCCTTTGGGGAGGCAGGTAATGGGGGTGCCAAGGGTTAATGGCAAGTCACCAGCTAGTGCAGGTGACTTGCCATCCCCCCAGCCTTGTGAACTGATATAGGGGTCTCATGGACCCCTTACCAGTTCACAAGGGGTTAAATGTAAAAAAAAACACAGACACACAAAGAGAAAAAATATTTTATTATTTTTTTTTACTTACTTACCTCCCATCCATACTGGATCACTCTGTCCCTCGCAATCACTGGCTTCTGCTCACTTGCTAGAAGCCTTTTATAGCTGCTGGATGACAGAAATCAAAGGGTTAATTAAAAAAAAAACGACATAGGGTCCCCCCTCCCAGGGGAGGGGGACCCCATTTTTTTTTGGATTTTTAAGGGTTAAAAACCCTTAAAAATCCAAAAAAAACGACATGGGGTCCCCCTTACCCGAAGTAACCAGCCCGGGACCAGCTATGCAGGGCTTGTAGGAACAGGGTGCAGGGGCCAGCTTTTGTGGCCCCTGGCCCTGCAGGCTACAAAGCCCGCATAGCCCGTGGGCCCGGGCTCTTCTGCCCCCCCCTGGCCTTTGGGGAGGCAGGTAATGGGGGTGCCGGGGGTTAATGGCAAGCCACCCGCTAGCGCAGGTGACTTGCCATCCCCCCAGCCTTGTGAACTGGTATAGGGGTCATGGACCCCTTACCAGTTCACAAGGGGTTAACAGTAAAAAATAAAAACACAGACACAAATTTCAAAAAATGACATTTATTATTTTTTTTTTACACTATACTCACCTCCAAACCTGGGTCCCACGTCGCTGTCCCGCGCCGCTCTCTCACCGCCGGCATCTGTCAGATGCCGATAGTGATCGGCGCAGGGCGGATGAGAGGAGAGGAGCCTCCTCTCCTCTCACCCGCTCTGCACCGATCACCACCGGCATCTGACAGATGCCGGTGCTCGGTGAGGGTATAGGAGGAGCGGGATGACGTCATCCCGCTCCTCCCACAAAAGGCGGGGCCGCCGCCTCCCATTAGAGGCGGCGGCCTTCGCCGCCATTACGAGCGGTGAGGACCCGGAAGAGGGTCCTCACCGAAGCCTGCGGAGCCCAGGGGGGGATCGGACCCCCCCTGGTGAAGAGAAGACGGCGGGCCGGGGATCGGGCGAGGAGGTGAGTCAGTGGCGCTTTTTTTTTTTTTTTCTTCTTCAATGAAGCTGAGCGCGGGGAAAACGGGGGGGAGGCGGCCGGTTTCGGGCCCCCCCCTGAAGACGGAGGACGTCGGGGGGGCGATCGGATGCCCCCCCCAGAAAGAGGAGACCCCCAGCTTCCCAGGGATACCAGAGGTAAGTGTTTAATTTGTATTTATTTTTAACTGTTTGGGGTAAATGCCAAGCCCGTAGTTTCTACGTGCTTGGCACTTAAGTGGAGTGGAAGCAAGCACGTAGAAACTACGGGCTTGGCACTGAAAGGGTTAAATCTTTATTTGTGTTTTTATTTATATTTTTATTTTCACTTTCTGAGAGCATGACACTTCTGTCTTTGGATCTCGCTATGTTTTCTGCTCTATTTAATAATTCTTCTGAATAACCTCTCGCCTTCAATCTATTTTTGACCACCTGAATCTCCTCCTCAAACTCCCTTTGATCAGAGCAATTTCTGCGTGCCCGGATCATTTCTCCTACCGGGATCTCTTTGATTGTATGCTCTGGATGGCAACTTTCTGCCCTAAGGGTAGTATTACCTGCTGTCTTCTTTCTATATGTCTTAGTAATGATCTCCTTACCATTTGGAGCTACTCTCAAATTCAGATCTAAGAATGGGATGGAGTGTGCATTACTTTCCGAAGTGAATTTTAAATTCAGATCATTATTATTTAAGTACTCTACAAACTGAGAAATGGTCTGATCATCTCCCGCCCATATAAAGAGTAGGTCATCGATGTATCTTCCAAAATATTTAACCCTATATAGGAAGGGATTTTTTGGGCCATATATTGTCTCCCTCTCCCACCAACCCATATAAAGGTTGGCGAGAGAGGGAGAAAAAGGGGCCCCCATAGACGCCCCACATAATTGTAGATAATATTCTCCTGCAAAACGAAAATAATTGTGTTTCAGCAGGAATTCAATGGCAAGAATATTGAAGGTAATTAATTAATCTGAATAGGCAGAATAATTCTTTAAGAAAAAGTATACAGCCTGTAATGCAAGATCATGTGGTATAGATGAATAAAGCGAGGTTACATCACATGTTAACCACCTAAAATCTTCCCGCCATTGGAACCCCGATAAGGACTGCATCACATTCCCTGCATCTTTAAGAAAACCAGGTAATCTCCTAACAAGGGGAAGCAAATGGGAATCCACCCATTGTCCCAGTCTCTCACTCATCCCCCCAATCCCAGCCACAATCGGTCGGCCGGCCGGCCGGGGGACGTTGTGGCTTATGGATTTTGGGGAGATGGTGGAAGACCGGGACAATGGGGGAACCAACAATGAAAGCATCCATATCCTGGTTAGTTAGAACATTAAGAGCACGTCCTTCTTCCAATAAGATCTTTAAACTTTTCTGGAACTTCTTAGTAGGATCCCCCGGTAATTTCAAATAAGTGGCATGATCATTAAGTTGTTTTAATGCTTCCAACTCATAATCCTTAGAATCTAAAATCACTACACTGCCCCCCTTATCTGCAGCACGAATCACTATTTCCTTATTTTGTGCTAGGTTGTGAATAGCTTTTATTTCTGCAGATGAAAGATTATTATATTTCCTACGTTTACTAAGTGATTTTTGTGCTAAAGATGTTAAATCTTTTTCTACCATTGTTTGAAATACATCCAACACATATGGACGGGAATTAACTGGATAGAAATTTTTGTCAGTTACCTTAAATTTCGGAGGGGGACATGCTTTCTCAGGGCCCTGATCAGATAAATCCTCTAATCACATGGCCATAGTTTGATCCAAAAAAGAAAAATCAGACCTATCATCACATGCTTGAAAATTAGAAGAATCAAATTCATTTACAGGTGTATAATCATCTGTGAGATCAGATGAGCCATGTGCCCCAGTGAAACCATCGGTAAAATCCCGGGGTGACAATGGGGGACAGGGCTCATCTGTCTCACATTTAGAGAAATGTTTCCTTAATGTCAGATTCCTCACAAATCTATTAAGATCTAATATGGTATCAAATAAATCAAAATGGTGAGTTGGGGAAAAAGATAGTCCCTTGGCCAAAAGAGATATTTCATCAGGTGACAGGGAACATGATGATATATTAATAACACTGTTGTTATCTGCTAGGTCCGCCGACCCCGCAGGACATAACGATTTGCATCCTCTGTGTTTCCGCCCCGCTCTGTGGGGTCTCTTGTGTTTCTTTTTCTTCTTGATTTTGTATGCCCCGGTTCTGGAAAATTTCTGGATTCTAATTCAGTGTCAGATCGGTCACTGGTTGAAGACCAATCTGACGATTCTGATGTATTGAAAGTCACAGATTTTTTTCCTGTATTGCTTTTCAATATTGATCTTGGGCGGAAAGATCTATAGGAAGCTCGTTTCCAGGTGTAAATTCTGTCCAGGCGATAATCATCAGTGTCTCTTTGATACTTATTTCGTTTAATTTCCATAATTTGTGCCTCCATCGTGTCCAACGACTTACGTAAGCATTCCATATTATCTTCAAAATAAGCAATAGATTCAAATTGTTTGAATGAATCATTGGACAAGCCCATTAACACTTACTATGTCCCATTTAGGGCGTAGTCACTTATTGAGAGGAGGGGAATCGGTTGAAAAATTTGCTATTTCTCTTGGGTTAGACCCAATTCCCTTTACCGGATTAGGAATTTGCAGACCTCTACGGGGAGCTGATCCCTCAGGAGCTCTTTATAGAATCGTGGGCAAGGGTGGGGGATCGTATGCCATAATACCCTATTAAGAAGACCTTACTAACTAAAGCTGTTGCATAACCGATGGACTGACAGGACCATTCTTTGCTGAAAATTGTGGAAAACAAAACAGTGGATTATAAATTGGTTATGTAGATTAGGTTGCTCATTGTGGAGGTGCTCATTTTTTTTCTCTCTTCTCTAATGTATTAGGCAAAACTTATTGGGAAAGAGAGAAAACAGTCTTTTTCCTTTTCCCTCTTTTTCTTTCTTTTACTCATTTAGTTTTATAATTATAATGTTTTTTCTTCTCCCTCTTTCTTATGTACATGCAAAAACTGGGGAGGAGAGAGGGAGGGAGAGAATGGACTTCTTTTTTTTAATTTATTTTTTTCCCTCTAATGTATAAGGAAAACTTATTGGCAAGGAGAGAAGGAGGGAGAGAACAGAGGGTTTGTTTTGTTTTTTTTTTCCATTTCTTCTCCCTTTTACCTCTCTTCCTTCTTTCTGTTCTTCATTTACTTTAATATTTTTTTCCCTAATGTATAATGCAAAACACAATGGGAATGAGAGGAGGGAGAGAACTGAGTTTATTTTTTTTTCTCCCTTTTCCCTCTCTTCTTTCCTTCTTTTCCTCCTTTACTTTTATAATTATACTTTTTTTCTCTCTCTCTCTCTTTCTTAGGTTTATGCAAAAACTAACTAGGGTAGAGAGAAGGAGGGAGAGAATAGACTTTTTTTATTATATAAACAAGGAGGGAGGGATAGGGGAAGAACTACTCAGTTCCATATTAAAAACAGATCTTCCTAATCTTTTTTTTCTCTTTCCTTTCTCTGGTAATATGGTTCATATCTAATGGGGTAGGAGTGATAGTGAGGTTCAGTAGTCTAGGCTTAGGTCAGATCCTAAAGAGTCGTGATCTACTGGCTAGGGACAGGAAGCCCTTAACAAGGCCTAACCCTAAACAGGCTATGGGTATTGGGAGGAAGGGGGGTTTGATAGTCATGAGCAGCCACCCAGCACTCAATGCAGAACTCTTGATTTTTTTACCATGTAAAATGGAAAAGGAAAGGAGAGGGGTGGGAAGGAAGGGGGGAAGTAAGAACGGAGAGGAATGAAGAAGAAGAAGAGAACAGGGAACTCGCTAAACTTTGTAGACATAGGCAGAAATGAAGAAAGTAAAAATTCACTCAATAAACTCAAGGATGGGAAATGACCAGGTATATATGGGTTCCCAGGTGAATATTATAAAGAGTTTAAAGAAAACCTATCCTTACCATTAACTAATTACTTCAACAATATTGATCTTAAATCATCCACCATCAAAATGAGCAAATAGACTCCAAAACCAGATAAGGACCCACAACTGTGTGTAAATTATAGACCTATATCATTGATTAATATTAACTTTAAAATATATGCCAGTATCAAAGTCAATTGTTTAGAATCTATAATGGAGCAATCTATTTCACCATTCCAATCAGGCTTTATGCCTGGTCGGGGAATTAAACAAAATATGACAATCGTTACTACCATTATCAATGAGATCAACCATACCAAGACTAAAGCCCTGATTATTGCTTTAGACGCTGAGAAGGTATTCGATAGGGTCTCCTGGCACTACCTAAAACGTACACTAGCTCGGATAGGATTCGGCCCAATTTTATGTGAAAAAATTCTGTCACTATATAAGAACCAATCAGCAGTTGTTATGATACACAGCAATTTTTCTAGCCCATTAGATATAAAAAAAAAAAAACGGAAATTGTAAGGGCTGGAAAATATTAAAGGCATAAATATTGGCACTAGTGAGTAGAGATGAGCGAGTAGTGAAATATTCGAAATTTCGAATTTCGATTCGAATAGACCGCGTTACTCGACTACTCGACCGAATATCGAATCCCATTATAGTCTATGGGAAAAAAATGCTCGACACTTGGAAATCTCAATTCGACCACTTGGAGGTCACCAAGTCCACCCTGAAACATCAGAAAATGATGCCAACACTGCTGGAATGCAACTGGGACAGCAGGGGAAGCATGTCTGGGTGCATATAACGCGCCCAAGTCGCACTATTACGCCACTATCACAGCCTCTCAACAATACACTCCAAACACAATATTACTTCTACGTAAAGTGAGACAAGACAAGGAAACCTTCTTTCCTCTACATTGCCATGGACCCCAAGCCAAACTGTACAAAAAAGAAGAACAAAATTCTGCACCCCTTAAAATCACGTTGCCTAATGACAACCACAGATGGCATAGGCAAGGGGGAAAATAAATAGACCCCACCCCTAATTGTCAGTGTGTGTGTGTGTGTGTGTGTGTGTGTGTGTGTGTGTGAGATGTGGTCAGACATGTCCTCTTGTGTCATTGTGTCACCCCAGCAGTAAGGGAAGCTTAAAGGAGGAGGTTTGTTACAGTGTGTCACCCCAGCAGTAAGGGAAGCTTACAGGAGGAGGTTTGTTACAGTGTGTCACCCCAGCAGTAAGGGAAGCTTACAGGAGGAGGTTTGTTACAGTGTGTCACCCCAGCAGTCAGGGAAGCTTACAGGAGGAGGTTTGTTACAGTGTGTCACCCCAGCAGTAAGGGAAGCTTAGAGCTGAGACCTCTTAAAAATTGTGTGGAGGCCCAAGAGCTGAGACCTTTTAAAAATTGTGTGGAGGCCCAAGAGCTGAGACCTCTCAAACATTGTGTGGAGTCCCACGAGCTGAGACCTCTTAAACATTGTGTGGAGGCCCAAGAGCTGAGACCTTTTAAAAATTGTGTGGAGGCCCAAGAGCTGAGACCTTTTAAAAATTGTGTGGAGTCCCAAGAGCTGAGACCTTTTAAAAATTGTGTGGAGGCCCAAGAGCTGAGACCTCTCAAACATTGTGTGGAGGCCCAAGAGCTGAGACCTTTTAAAAATTGTGTGGAGTCCCAAGAGCTGAGACCTTTTAAAAATTGTGTGGAGGCCCAAGAGCTGAGACCTCTCAAACATTGTGTGGAGGCCCAAGAGCTGAGACCTCTTAAAAATTGTGTGGAGGCCCAAGAGCTGAGACCTCTCAAACATTGTGTGGAGGCCCAAGAGCTGAGACCTCTTAAAAATTGTGTGGAGGCCCAAGAGCTGAGACCTTTTAAAAATTGTGTGGAGTCCCAAGAGCTGAGACCTTTTAAAAATTGTGTGGAGGCCCAAGAGCTGAGACCTCTCAAACATTGTGTGGAGGCCCAAGAGCTGAGACCTCTTAAAAATTGTGTGGAGGCCCAAGAGCTGAGACCTCTCAAACATTGTGTGGAGGCCCAAGAGCTGAGACCTCTTAAAAATTGTGTGGAGGCCCAAGAGCTGAGACCTTTTAAAAATTGTGTGGAGGCCCTAGAGCTGAGACCTCTCAAACATTGTGTGGAGGCCCAAGAGCTGAGACCTCTTAAAAATTGTGTGGAGGCCCAAGAGCTGAGACCTTTTAAAAATTGTGTGGAGGCCCAAGAGCTGAGACCTCTCAAACATTGTGTGGAGGCCCAAGAGCTGAGACCTTTTAAAAATTGTGTGGAGGCCCAAGAGCTGAGACCTCTCAAACATTGTGTGGAGGCCCAAGAGCTGAGACCTTTTAAAAATTGTGTGGAGGCCCTAGAGCTGAGACCTCTCAAACATGGTGTGGAGGCCCAAGAGCTGAGACCTTTTAAAAATTGTGTGGAGGCCCAAGAGCTGAGACCTTTTAAAAATTGTGTGGAGGCCCAAGAGCTGAGACCTCTCAAACATTGTGTGGAGGCCCAAGAGCTGAGACCTTTTAAAAATTGTGTGGAGGCCCAAGAGCTGAGACCTCTCAAACATTGTGTGGAGGCCCAAGAGCTGAGACCTTTTAAAAATTGTGTGGAGGCCCTAGAGCTGAGACCTCTCAAACATTGTGTGGAGGCCCAAGAGCTGAGACCTTTTAAAAATTGTGTGGAGGCCCAAGAGCTGAGACCTTTTAAAAATTGTGTGGAGGCCCTAGAGCTGAGACCTCGCAAACATTGTGTGGAGGCCCAAGAGCTGAGACCTTTTAAAAATTGTGTGGAGGCCCAAGAGCTGAGACCTTTTAAAAATTGTGTGGAGGCCCTAGAGCTGAGACCTCTCAAACATTGTGTGGAGGCCCAAGAGCTGAGACCTCTTAAAAATTGTGTGGAGGCCCAAGAGCTGAGACCTTTTAAAAATTGTGTGGAGGCCCAAGAGCTGAGACCTTTTAAAAATTGTGTGGAGGCCCAAGAGCTGAGACCTTTTAAAAATTGTGTGGAGGCCCAAGAGCTGAGACCTCTCAAACATTGTGTGGAGGCCCAAGAGCTGAGACCTCTCAAACATTGTGTGGAGGCCCAAGAGCTGAGACCTTTTAAAAATTGTGTGGAGGCCCAAGAGCTGAGACCTTTTAAAAATTGTGTGGAGGCCCACGAGCTGAGACCTCTTAAAAATTGTGTGGAGGCCCAAGAGCTGAGACCTCTTAAACATTGTGTGGAGGCCCAAGAGCTGAGACCTCTCAAACATTGTGTGGAGGCCCAAGAGCTGAGCACTTATTAGTGCTGCAGCTACGGCTGCTTTAGTGAGGGGTAGCTGCTGCTGCTGCTGGAATAGGGACAGAAAGACTTCAGTGGTGTATTACCACCTATATACAAAACTATATACACTCTGCTCAAAACGGCTGCTTTAGTGAGGGGTAGCTGCTGATGCTGGTATAGGGACAGAAAGACTTCAGTGGTGTATTAGCACCTATATACAAAACTATATTTTGCACTACTGTTTTGTGTCCTCTGTGCCAACAAAACACTGTTTTATACACGGTGCGTATAGGCACCATTTCACCTTCTGGCAGTATACGGCTGTATAGCCAGGTGTTTTTCTTAAAAATATTTTTTATATTTGGCACTACTGTTTTGTGTCCTCTTTACCAACAAAACCTTGTTATATACCCGGTGCGTATAGGCACCATTTCACCTTCTGGCAGTTATACGGCTGTATAGCCAGGTGTTCTTCTTAAAAATATTTTTATATTTGGCATAACGCGTGGCCAAAAAAGTAAAACGTCTGAAATGCGGAGGGCTAGCGCAAAGGGACGTGGACGAGGACGGGGGCGCGGAAATGCTGGTGGGGGCACAAACCGCGTTGAAGCCAGTGGGGATACAATGCGTGCTGGTGAGGGGCAGCCAGCATTACGCTCATCCAGCTTCCCTGCCTTTATGGGACAGTTATGCGGGGGGCGGGGTACACCTCTGTTAAAGCCTGAGCAGCGTGAACAGGTGGTGCAATGGATGGCCGATAACGCTTCCAGTCACTTGTCCACCACCCAGTCATTCCTCCCAACCTGGCCAACAGAGTCAGCCCACCCTTGACCCCTCCCAGGACCTCTTTTCGGGTCCTTTTCCAGATGTGCTGCAAGAATCCCAGGAGCTAGCAGAGGAATTTGTTTGTAGTGATGCCCAAACACTTGAGTATCCGCCATCTGCTAGTGATGTGGACCCGGAACCAGCATCTGCTATCATGAGCGATGATGATGAGACGCAGTTGCCATCAAGGGAGGCTTTTGGAATGTCCAGTGGGCAGGAGGAGGAGCAGAGAGAGGAAGTTGAAGAGGAGGTGGTGGACGACGAAATGACCGACCCCACTTGGACAGGGGTGATGTCCAGCGGGGAAAGCAGTGGAGATGCGGTCTGCGCATCACCGAATAAGGCAGCAAGAGGCAGAGGACAGTCCAGAGGCAGAGGACAGTCCAGACAGAGAAGGCAGGCCACAGCCAGCAGGGCCGAAGCTCTTCCCGGCAGCAGGCAGTCGCGCGAAGCTCCCCCATCGAGGCCTCGTACTTCTGTGGTGTGGAGATTTTTTAACGTTTGCGCGGATGACAAACTGAGCGCGGTTTGCGCAATCTGCCACTCAAAACTGAGTAGGGGCTCTGAGAAGAGCAATCTGACCACCTCAGGCATGCGCCGTCACTTGGAATTCAAGCACTGGGCTGAGTGGGAGAGAGCAAACGCAATACAACCTGCGCCCCGTCTTGCTGCCACTGCCTCTTCCCCTTTGTTGTGTGCTGCCACTGCGGTCCAGACCTCCAGCCAGGACACCTCCACATCTGCCTCTGCCTCGGCTACTTTGGGGCCTTCTCCTTCAGCCCCACCTTCCCCCGCATCTTCGTCTGCACCTTCCATCTCCTCGTCCCATCAACTGTCCATCTCGCAGGCGTTCAACCGCAGGCGGAAGTACGCCTCCAGTCACCCCCAAGCCCAAGCCTTAACCTGCCTCATCTCCAAACTGCTGGCCCTGGAGATGTTGCCGTTTAGGCTTGTGGAGACGCAGGCCTTCCGCGACCTGATGGCGGCTGCCGCACCTCGCTATTCCGTCCCTAGCCGCCACTATTTTTCCCGGTGTGGCGTCCCCGCCCTGCACCAGCACGTGTCGCGTAACATCAGGTGGACCCTGAGGTACGCAGTCAGCGCAAAGGTCCACTTGACCACCGACTCGTGGACAAGCGCTTGCGGCCAAGGACGCTACATCTCTTTGACGGCACACTGGGTGAATGTTGTGGAAGCGGGGACGGGGTCGCAAACAGGGACGGCCTACATACCACCCCCGCCCAAGATTGCCAGCACAGGTTCTGATAGACCCCCCTCCTCTTCCTCCTCCTCCTCCTCCTCCTCTGCCTTAACATCGCCCTCAGCCCCTAGCTGGAAGCGTTGCAGCACTGGCACAGGGAGACGTCAGCAGGCGGTGCTTAAGCTCATCAGCTTGGGCGACAGGAAGCACAGCGCCGCAGAGGTGAGGCACGCCATATTGCAGCAGACAGAGATGTGGCTGTCGCCGCTGCAGCTAGGACCAGGCATGGTCGTGTGCGATAACGGCCGTAACCTGGTGGCGGCTCTGGAGCTTGCAGAACTCAATCACGCACCATGCCTGGCCCACGTTTTTAATTTGGTAGTACAAAAGTTTCTAAAGACTTACCCCAACCTGGCAGAGCTACTGGTCAAAGTGCGGCGCTTGTGCGCTCACTTTCGGAAGTCAACTGTAGCTGCTGCTAGCTTAAAAAAAAATCCAGCAGCGCCTCCATTTGCCTCAACATCGGCTGTTGTGCGACCTGCCCACTCGCTGGAATTCCACCTATTGCATGTTGGCCAGGGTGTGTGAGCAGCAGAAAGCATTGATGGAGTACCAGATGATGCATCCACGCGTGCCTCCAACTCAGCTCCCTCAGTTTGCCAACCACGAGTGGCCATGGATGGCAGACATATGCGATGTATTGCGTATCTTTGAGGAGTCCACTAAGAAGGTCAGCAGCGAGGACGCTATAGTGAGCGTAACCATCCCGCTCCTAGGCGTCCTTAAAGAATCGCTCATCGCAATAAGGGAGAACGCATTGCACACAGAGGAGATGGGGGTAGGAGGAGACGCAACGCAGGTAGACAGTTAGACCACACTTTTGTCTGCTGCTCGGTGGCAGTTGCAGGAGCAGGATGAGGAGGAGGACAACGTGGAGGTGGCTGTGGAAGAGGATGCTGGCGGCGAGGGTAGCAGTCAGGCTGTGTGCGTCCCATTGGTTCAGCGCGGATGGGGCGGAGAGGAGGAGGAAGAGGAGGAAATGGAAAATGATCCTTCTGGTGGGGGCAGTGACGTCATGCCTACTCAGAGTCTGGCACACATGGCTGACTTCATGCTGGGCTGCTTTTCCCGGGACATACGTGTTGTCCGGATATTGGAGAACAAACTATACTGGGTCTTCGCACTCCTGGACCCCCGGTATAAAGATAACTTCTCCTCTTTTATTCCGGTAGAGGAGAGGACGAATCGATTACTGGAATACCAGAGGGAACTCTTGCAGAACATGATGCAGATTTTCCCACCCAGCATCGCTGGCGGCAGAGAGGAGAGTGTCTCCCAGAGTCTGACAACATTGATCAGGCCCACAGCCACCAGGGGAACACTCTCCAAGGTGTGGGACACGTTCATGTCACCCCCTCGTGCAACTTCCATCACTGCGGGGCCCGCTATCAGCAGGAGGGACAAGTATCGGCGGATGTTGCGGGACTACCTGGCAGACCACACCCCTGTCCTCCCCAATCCCTCGGCGACCTACACTTACTGGGTCTCCAAGTTGGACACGTGGCTGGAACTGTCCCTGTACGCCTTGGAGGTGCTTGCCTGCCCTGCCGCCAGCGTGCTATCAGAAAGGGTGTGTTCAGCGCAGCCGGGGGCATTATAACCGATAAGCGCAGCCGCCTGTCAACCGACAGTGCCGACAGGCTGACGCTAATCAAAATGAACAGCAAGTGGATTGACCCGGACTTTGCTTGTACAACAGTGGAAAGCAGCCAAGAGTGAAGTGCCATCTGTATGAAGTGCCATTTCCTCCTCCTCCTCCTCCTCCTCCTTAACCGCCGTAGAATTGCTGTATTAATGAAAAAAATTATGGCTCACCTCTTAGGCTTAATACAATCAATTTTTAAGAGGTCTCAACTCTTGGGCCTCCACACAATTTTTAAAAGGTCTCAGCTCTTGGGCCTCCACACAATTTTTAAGAGGTCTCAGCTCTTGGGCCTCCACACAATTTTTAAGAGGTCTCAGCTCTTGGGCCTCCACACAATTTTTAAAAGGTCTCAGCTCTTGGGCCTCCACACAATTTTTAAAAGGTCTCAGCTCTTGGGCCTCCACACAATTTTTAAAAGGTCTCAGCTCTTGGGCCTCCACACAATGTTTGAGAGGTCTCAGCTCTTGGGCCTCCACACAATTTTTAAAAGGTCTCAGCTCTTGGGCCTCCACACAATTTTTAAGAGGTCTCAGCTCGTGGGCCTCCACACAATTTTTAAAAGGTCTCAGCTCTTGGGCCTCCACACAATGTTTGAGAGGTCTCAGCTCTTGGGCCTCCACACAATTTTTAAAAGGTCTCAGCTCTTGGGCCTCCACACAATTTTTAAAAGGTCTCAGCTCTTGGGCCTCCACACAATTTTTAAAACATAGCAGCCCTAATAAGGGCTCTCAATGACTCTCTTGTCT
This sequence comes from Gastrophryne carolinensis, assembly GCA_027917425.1. NCBI lineage: Eukaryota > Metazoa > Chordata > Amphibia > Anura > Microhylidae > Gastrophryne > Gastrophryne carolinensis. The sequence goes on from CM051236.1 coordinate 380,193,657, forward strand.
TCTGGTAGCTGGTATATATGGTGGTAAATGCGATATTCTGAGCTTCTGGGGCCCTGCCTGACTACATAGGATATGAGATATATACTGTTCAACATAGCAGCACTAATAAGGGATTAAGGACTGTCTTGTCTTCTGGTAGCTGGTATATATGGTGGTAAAAGGTATATTCTGAGCTTCTGGGGCCCTGCCTGCCTACATATGAGCTATAAACTGTTCAGCATAGTAGCCCTAATAAGGGCTCTCAATGACTCTCTTGTCTTCTGGTAGCTGGTATATATGGTGGTAAAAGGTATATTCTGAGCTTCTGGGGCCCTGCCTGACTACATAGGATATGAGCTATATACTGTTCAACATAGTAGCCCTAATAAGGGCTCTTAAGGACTGTCTTGTCTTCTGGTAGCTGGTATATATGGTGGTAAAAGGTATATTCTGAGCTTCTGGGGCCCTGCCTGACTACATAGAATATGAGCTATATACTGTTCAACGTAGCAGCCCTAATAAGGGCTCTTAAGGACTCTCTTGTCTTCTGGTAGCTGGTATATATGGTGGTAAAAGGTATATTCTGAGCTTCTGGGGCCCTGCCTGACTACATAGAAAATGAGCTATATACTGTTCAGCGTAGCAGCCCTAATAAGGGCTCTTAAGGACTGTCTTGTCTTCTGGTAGCTGGTATATATGGTGGTAAAAGGTATATTCTGAGCTTCTGGGGCCCTGCCTGACTACATAGAAAATGAGCTATATACTGTTCAACATAGCAGCACTAATAAGGGATTAAGGACTGTCTTGTCTTCTGGTAGCTGGTATATATGGTGGTAAAAGGTATATTCTGAGCTTCTGGGGCCCTGTCTGACTAAATAGAAAATGAGCTATATACTGTTCAGCGTAGCAGCCCTAATAAGGGCTCTTAAGGACTGTCTTGTCTTCTGGTAGCTGGTATATATGGTGGTAAAAGGTATATTCTGAGCTTCTGGGGCCCTGCCTGACTAAATAGAAAATGAGCTATATACTGTTCAGCGTAGCAGCCCTAATAAGGGCTCTTAAGGACTGTCTTGTCTTCTGGTAGCTGGTATATATGGTGGTAAAAGGTATATTCTGAGCTTCTGGGGCCCTGCCTGACTACATAGAATATGAGCTATATACTGTTCAACATAGCAGCACTAATAAGGGATTAAGGACTGTCTTGTCTTCTGGTAGCTGGTATATATGGTGGTAAAAGGTATATTCTGAGCTTCTGGGGCCCTGCCTGACTACATAGAAAATGAGCTATATACTGTTCAGCGTAGCAGCCCTAAGGGCTATTAAGGACTGTCTTGTCTTCTGGTAGCTGGTATATATGGTGGTAAAAGGTATATTCTGAGCTTCTGGGGCCCTGCCTGACTAAATAGAAAATGAGCTATATACTGTTCAGCGTAGCAGCCCTAATAAGGGCTATTAAGGACTGTCTTGTCTTCTGGTAGCTGGTATAGATGGTGGTAAAAGCGATATTCCGAGCTTCTGGGGCCCTGCCAGCGACAGCCTGTCTTTCCCTGCTGTGAGCGTCTGTCCCTCACTAAGTTCAAGCTGCTAATGCTGACGAAGAGGAAGTGCTGAGTTTTGTATATTCGAGGTCACATGGTTTTTCCTGCCAATGCGTGTAGACGCCGTTTTCGCGATGCCAGCGTCCTCCCAGGACCTGTCCCACCCCCCCCTGCATGGTGATTGGTGTAAAAAACGCGCCAGGGAAGGTGGGAGGGGAAACGAATTGTGAGTGCGCCATCGCCGCTGTACTCGATCGAAATCGAGTATGACGAACAGCGTAGTATTCGATCGAATACCGGCTCGGTCGAATACTACTCGCTCATCACTACTAGTGAGATAAATATTGCCTGATTTACTGCTTACCATCTCAGACCCTCATTACAAGTTGTTTTATCCATTATAGAAGAGTTTGGAACTTGCACAAATTTCAAACTAAATTATAGTAAATCCATAGCTATGCCTTTTTACCTCAATCCATCTGAGGTAACAGCTCTCATGGAGCTATAAGGAGCTAAAATACCTGGGTAGGATATTGCCCACAAATTTGGAACAGAAATCAGCTCACATATGGCCAGGGTGACCTCATGAAAGATGCGGCACATGGTGGGCTGACTTAATAGAGCCGCAGTGGCCTGAAATGTGCACCTCCCAAGTATGTTTAATGAGGCACAAATTCACATTATGCCTGGTACTGCCTTGCTGCGTCCAGTGGAAGAGTCAATTCTGTCGTGAATTTGCTGGTAGAGGGGCATAAGTGTGGCTCTATTGAGGCTGAATTGGCTGCAGATCTGTTCATCATCTAAATCAACCACAGTCAACCTGGTGGTAAACACCCTTGCAGCCCTGATTCACACCACTGTGGTCAACTCCCTTGGAGCTGACAACTTTGGCTACCACAATTACACCTCCAGTCCAATGTTTGGTCAGAAGCACACTGCCATGTGCTTGTGCTGGCTACATGTTTGCCTTGCTTTGGCCCAAACCACAAATTTCAATTTCCCTTGTTTCCCAGCAGCTCGCAAATATCTTCTTCAACACCCCCAGTAAACAATCATCTGGGTTAGCTTAGGGTGACTAGAGGCAACCACATACAGTTGAGTGATGTTTCTTTCTTCTCTCCTCTACAGGCTCCATTTGGGGGTGATCAGGAACCAGAAAGGTGTCCCAGTATCACACAACTATAACTGGTGGAACAAATGCTAGCTGCCTACAATAGGTACCTGCAAAACCTGCTACCCACACAGGCAGAGCAGGAACAACAGGCATCAGGGGCCCAGGAGCAACATCTGGCCATACTTTCATCGACCATCCAGGAGAGTAGGAGGGAAACTAATCAGTTGGCGCAGATACTGAAATAGCAAGTACAGCAGCAAAAAATTTTTTGGGGAGCTGAATTTTGAAAGTCAGACAACATCTTGGCAGCAAAGTATTAAAAACAAAGCTCACAGGTTATCCCATCACACAAGATCCACACGCTGCTACACGTTTCAGAGCTACTGGCTCCTTAATCGTGCACACATATGTTTAACAATACAAGACTTATATAGTATCCAGCATCAGCAGATCTGCCTCCCACTATCTCCCTCGTGGCCTGGTGTACCAACATTCCGAGCCACTTCACCGCTCATGCAGACTTCAGTCAGTAACCACGATCCTGAGTGGCGCATGAGGGCCTGCTGGTTCTCGTAGTAAACCAGTGTGGCCTGTATGATTCCATCCTGCGTGCGTTTATTCTCTAATGGATGTTGGTCCTTCTGACAGCACATAAAAACAAGCTTGTGGGGGCATCCAGAATGCTGGAAGGCCTGTGTTGGCCCTAGGGAGACTGGCAGCTAAGGTACAGAGCACCAGGTGCGCAACAAAAAACCTATACAAAATGCTGAAAGCACAGTGACAAAGCAACAATACCTGGTATGTCATTAGTGGCACACAAGTGGCTTGAGACACGAGTGGCAAGATTGAAAACGAAAGTTAGGCGATGATCAATAAAAAGATTCCTAAAGTACACATACAACATTGAGAACATGAAAACTGAGGTGTCAGCTAAATGACCACTAAATTGTTAAAAAAAAACACCAAAAATGCATAACGGCTAGAAAGGTACATTGAAGTCTATGGGAGAACGCCACTGAGTGCCTGCTGTAAAGTGGCGCTATAGGTCTTACAGAGCCAGAGCTCGGAATGCTACGTTGCGTGGCATTCATTGGGGTGCTAAAGATTTGTGACATCATAAATATGGCATAAAGGTGGCGCAGCGGAAAAAGTGCAGCCACTGTGTGGCATTGTGTGGTGCTAGCGATTCATAAATAATGCCCTTAATGTCCAAAGTGGCACTTATATACTGGTAATTGGTACTTCCTGTGTGCAATCTTAGTAATAAAGTGCAAGTATACAATGTAAAAAAGAAAAAATATCTTCATAATAGCCAAAGAACATTTTAATAAATTAATTATACCTTAAATAAAGTAGTACAACTATGTATCCAAAAGCCAAGATTAAAGTGTCAAGTGAATATGACTGTGATAGTATTCTACCTATAATAACACTATAGTGCCCAAAGGAAGTCTGAGTTAAAACAGAAAAAACACAACAGCGGCCGCCCTAAAAGATCCCAGGGCTGGCCGCTGGCTTTCTCCTGTGGCATCCTGATTAGCAGGAAATTGGCAAAAGGTACTCTTCATAGGGGGGGCAATTCAGGGGATGCTTAGTTAAAAATGTGGGTTTTGGTCCATTTTAATCCCACATCTAGGCATTTGCTACAACTCATCTGTGGCCATCTGCATAGCATCTACTGGGTATTTTACTTTTACGAAGTTTTTATTGAAGTTTGCACAGATTAGATAGTGTACATTTACGTACAGGCGTACTGAAGTATCCAAATTAGGAATTGCTTACATGGTTAAAAATAGATAAAACAGTGCACACAATTCTACAGTTTATTTACAATGTTCTGTTGCTCTGTTATGGGTGTACCATGTTGTCATTTATCATTTATCTATTCAAGATTTGCACATCACAGCTCACAGTTATTGAATTCAGAGCTCCTGAAAGCTTCCAAGGGGTTCCAGTACCCTAAGCATACTTCAGGCAAACAACTAACAGTAATAAACGAGACCAGAATTTACCACGATAAAGGTAAGGGAGATAAAAGGACAGATCTAGAAAGAGAGAGACAGGGAGAAAAGGAAAGAGGGGTAGTGTGGGGGTCCAGGTCAGCGAATTGCTCAGCTAATGGGTCACAAGGGGTTGTTCTTGCTCTTGGTGGGCGACAGCTACACCGGGAACAACGGATCTGTTTGGTTATTACCCAGCCCTATGTATTCCATCCACGGCCTCCAGAAACTTACCGTATGCGTCATTCGCCACCGCCATGATTTTCTCATTACACATGATATCCAAAATCCTATTCTGGGTCTCCGGCCATGGCATATTTGGATATTTCCAGTTTTTAGCTATCGACAGCCTCACTGCCATTAGGATATGGTGAAGTAAAGAATGTACAGGAGGGCCGCACCAACTGCTATCGGATTGATCTATATCAGTGTGCTGTGCTCAGTGCTGGTGTGTGAACCAATTCTAGTCAAATAATAACAAAACCGGGGTCCCACAAACCCCAGATACATCACACCACCCCAGAGCAAAAATAGCACCACTGAGGGTATGCAAAAATAGTAATCTTTATTTAGTTTACACTATTTACATCTACATATATACATAAGACATCTTAAAAATTCACTAAAAAACATATAACAAGGACAATCTTTAGGAAGGAGGGGGGGGGGTTTATCAAAATGCTAAACACTGGGACAGAATAATGCAATGTATTTGCTCAATTAAATAACATCAATCACATGTAACCCAGTCGCTTGCTAAAACCATAAAGCCGGCTCTACCTGCCCCTTAGGATGTAACCTGATCATACAATAATAGAATATGAATATGCCTACACTGGTTAAAGCCCCAAAGATATATATAAAACTGTGCAAAATGTGTATATAATTACCCCGTAACAAAGTATTAAATAATTAATTAATCATTAATAAATATTTGTGCAATATCAAAGTGCTAAGTGCAATATAAATAGGTAAAGCCTCTAAGTACTAAGCATCAGTAAAAGGACCAGCCAGGGCAGACAAATCCAAAAAGCATGATACACACCTAACAAAAAATAAACAGATCTTACTATGAGCAGGTGAACCGGACCAGTGTTTACCCCCTTAGACTCTCTGTCAACGCGTTACGTGACGTCACACGTCACTTCCTCAGGACATGAGAGACTAATTGGTGGATCCATCTTTTTAAATGCTCACCTCAACGCGCTCCCGCGCATCCACACCTTTATTACATAACTGCAGCACGCCTACCACGCTCAGGCCGGAAGCGTGCAGGTGGCCGCCGTGTCACTGACTGCCCGGAAGACGCGCCGCGTCATAGGGCTCACATAGAGATGTACTGCCGCACATCAGATGCAGGGCACCGCCCTCAACAAACATGGCACGAGCCCTGTCACTGATGCGTCGCTATGGCAACGCATACAGGCCGACGTGCGCACGCAGCTGTGGTGTGGATAATGAGCAGGAGCGAGGAAGGGTGAGCATCTCCACCTCCAAATAACAATACAAAACCACAAAAGAACCATCAACAGTACACACAATTTAACAAATGATGTATATATATATATAAATAATCCATCTTATTGAAGTTACTTATTTTTAGCCACCATATCCTTATTGTATCAAAGCGCACCAGTATTACTGTGTTCTATTATCTGTCTCACCGAAAGGAAAGCATTGGATAAAAAAAAAAAAATCCAGCAGCCATAATGTTATATAGGGTGCTCCTGGAACAAAGGGTGAGAGGTATGTATCAATAGGGGTTTTTGAATCCAACAAACTCCCCGCACTCCAGGAGGGGGGGGGGAAGAGAACAGAGGGGGGAAAGGGGGAGGGGCCCAAGGTCCGAGGGGACCAAACGGCTACCCACCCGGGCCACCTACCACTAGTGTGTTGGAACCAATGGCCCCTAAAATACAGACAGCATATGATAAATGTTCAAAGCACATTCAAGCTGACCATCTCCATAAACATAACTCAATCACATCTTCTGGTTTAAAGTGGAGCTTAAATCCATACTGTAGACATAAGTTATCACTTCACACGGTATTCCTCGTGATAACCCAACGACATCCAGGGAGGGGTGGAGGTGAGCCAGTTGTATTCCCATTCTCCTCAGAGGCCATATAACTTCAATCAGTTGACTCCAAGGGCAATAACATTCATACGCAGTGATATAGACTGAAAAAGAGAATTTCTCTATTGGTAGTGTAAGAACAAAACACACCTCTACATGTGATTCAAAATAATAAAATAAAATGAAATAAATTCACCAATTCAACCCCCCAAAAACAAATGGCTGCAAATGGCGGTCAAAGTAAATACACACCTTTTCAGTCAAGCCCCCGATGCCCGCCACAATTGGTCTACCCGGGGGGCAACGGGGGTTTTTGTGTATTTTAGGTAAGTAGTTTCCATCCTAAGAGTTTGAAACGTGGTATTCCTGTGGGTCAATTTCTCAGATTACGTAGGAATTGCTCTGAGGAGGCGGGATTTATGCGACAGGCAGAGAGCCTGGCTAATCGATTTACTGCAAGGGGTTATCCTAGAGAGGTAGTGCATAGGGCGCTGGAACGTGCAAGAAACACCCCCAGAACGGGGTTACTTAACCCCAGGAACAAGAACCAAAAAAGTATGGAGGTAAGGTACATTACCAGGTACAACAGTGATTGGCATAAATTGCGGCGGATTTTACACAATCATTGGGGCATTCTGAAAACAGACCCTTACCTGGCAAGGTGGGTCCGGGGTGGTCCTAAAATGGTGGCACAACGGGCACCCAATATCCGTGACAGGGTGTGCTCGAGCCATTTTGGACCACCTCCAAACTGGCTCCGTGACCAGACTGGGCAATTATCCATGTGGGGGATGCACCATTTGTCCACATATGAATAGGAGCAAATATATTAAAAACTTATGCCCTTATTCATCAAGCGATAGCGCCAGGTAGTGTCTGACGAGCGCCAGGTAGCGGCAGCTAACGGCGACTACCGACTCAAGTACGCCCGCGGCGGTCACAATGACGCATTTATCAAGCAAAATGAGGCTAGCGCCGGCGAGAGCGACGGCTAGCGCGGCATTCATCATGAAGCCGGCTGGACCGAACAGCGCCGCTGCAAATTCCCTCACAGCGCCAGGTATGAGCTGTCGCTCCCTGGCGATGTCCAATGCATTTCAATGGAGCAATCTTTAATAATTCATGATTAATTGGTAATGATTAACTGGACCGAACAGCGCCGCTGCAAATTCCCTCACAGCGCCAGGTATGAGCTGTCGCTCCCTGGCGATGTCCAATGCATTTCAATGGAGCAATCTTTAATAATTCATGATTAATTGGTAATAATTTTTTTAATGTCAAAAAATCGGAGAACACTTCTGCAATGTTAGGATTTATTTTTAAGTCAAAAAAAAAAAAAATACCGTATTTTTCGCCCTATAAGACGCACTTATTTTTCCCCAAAAGTGGGGGAAAAATGTCAGTGCGCCTTATCGGGCGAATGTAAAAAAAAAATTAAAAAAAAAAAAAAAAACTCACCCGTCCCCGGCGCTCCCGCGTTGTCTGGCACACTGCGAGAGGCCAGAGGAGCGGCGGGGGCTCTGTCCCGGCCCCGCCGCTGCGATCGCTGTCTTTTCAGGCAGCGATGACAGCGGCGGGGCCAGAGACAGACCCCTGCTGCTCCTCCATCTGCTGCCGGGCTCAGAACACACGCGAGCACGTAGGTCCCGGCAGTGGGTGGGCGTGGCCTGCACCGGCGCAGGCCACGCCCACCCGCTGCCCGGACCTTCGTGATCGCATGTGGAGAAGCAGATGGAGGAGCGGCGGGGGCTCTGTCTCTGGCCCCGCCGCTGTCATCGCTGCCTGAAAAGACAGCGATCGCAGCGGCGGGGCCGGGACAGAGCCAGCTCGTGAATGGGGTGGGCGTGGCCTGCGTCGACGCTGCGGCGCAGGCCACGCCCACCCCATTCACGGAGCCGGCCGCTCAGCGCAGTGGTGTCAGCGGACAGGTGAGTTTAACTTTTTTTTTATTATTACTATGGCGCCTGCCTATACTAACGGGGGGAGGGGGGTGGGGATGGGGATGCCACACAGCCTAAGGGGATTGGGGGGATGGGGATGCCACACAGCATTTTGGAATGGGGGGATGGGGATGCCACACAGCCTAAGGGGATTGGGGGGATGGGGATGCCACACAGCCTAAGGGGATTGGGGGGATGGGGATGCCACACAGCATTTTGGAATGGGGGGATGGGGATGCCACACAGCCTAAGGGGATTGGGGGGATGGGGATGCCACACAGCCTATGGGAATGGGGGGAGGGGGATGCCACACAGCATTTGGGAATGGGGGGATGGGGATGCCACACAGCCTAAGGGGATTGGGGGGATGAGGATGCCACACAGCATTTGGGAATGGGGGGATGGGGATGCCACACAGCCTAAGGGGATTGGGGGGATGGGGATGGCACACAGCATTTGGGAATGGGGGGATGGGGATGCCACACAGCCTAAGGGGATTGGGGGGATGGGGATGGCACACAGCATTTGGGAATGGGGGGATGGGGATGCCACACAGCCTAAGGGGATTGGGGGGATGGGGATGCCACACAGCATTTGGGAATGGGGGGATGGGGATGCCACACAGCCTAAGGGGATTGGGGGGATGGGGATGCCACACAGCATTTCGGAATGGGGGGATGGGGATGCCACACAGCCTAAGGGGATTGGGGGGATGGGGATGCCACACAGCATTTGGGAATGGGGGGATGGGGATGCCACACAGCCTAAGGGGATTGGGGGGATGGGGATGCCACACAGCATTTGGGAATGGGGGGATGGGGATGCCACACAGCCTAAGGGGATTGGGGGGATGGGGATGCCACACAGCATTTGGGAATGGGGGGATGGGGATGCCACACAGCCTATGGGAATGGGGGGAGGGGGATGCCACACAGCCTTTGGGAATGGGGGGAGGGGTATGCCACACAGCCTATGGGAATGGGGGGATGGGGATGCCACACAGCCTTTGGGAATGGGGGAGGGGTATGCCACACAGCCTATGGGAATGGGGGGAGGGGGATGCCACACAGGCTATGGGAATGGGGGGATGGGGATGCCACACAGGCTATGGGAATGGGGGGATGGGGATGCCACACAGGCTATGGGAATGGGGGGATGGGGATGCCACACAGCCTTTGGGAATGGGGGGAGGGGTATGCCACACAGCCTATGGGAATGGGGGGAGGGGGATGCCACACAGGCTATGGGAATGGGGGGATGGGGATGCCACACAGCCTATGGGAATGGGGAGAGGGGGATGCCACACAGCCCATGCTAATGGGGGGAGGGGGATGCCACACAGCCCATGCTAATGGGGAGAGGGGGATGCCACACAGCCCATGCTAATGGGGAGAGAGGGATGCCACACAGCCTATTCTAATGGGGGGAGGGGGAAACCCACACAGCCAATGGGAATGGGGGGAGAGGTGGATGCCACACAGCCTATGGGAATGTGGGGAGAGGGATGCCACACAGCCTATACTAATGGGGGGAGAGGGGGATGCCACACAGCCAATGGGTATATGGGGAATGGAAGGGGGGGGTGCCACACTGGATATATGGGGAATGGGATGGGGGCATCCCACACGGCCTATGGGAATTGGATAGGGGAATGACACTGTCTGTAATGGTGCGTTTTTGATTGAAATTTTTTTTTTTCTTATTTTCTTCCCCCAAATCCTAGGTGCGTCTTATGGGCAGGTGCGTCTTATAGGGCGAAAAATACGGTATGTGCAGAATTGATCTAACAGGTCTGAGATTAATGTATTCATATTACAAAAATGATTCTAAAAACATGTATAATGTTACATTCAAAAAATATGGTTGTTTAGGGGTTAAAAACTAGTTAATACAGATCGGCGCCAGCGCTCTGGGGTTTAAACAAGGAATGGACAGCGACAGCACATTCGGAGCGTGATTTTTTGATGAATATGAAGCTAGCCGTTCGCTCTGGCCATTCGTTGTCAGGCGCTCACATACAACGCTGGACCTGTGAAACAGCGACCCCCCAGCCAGTATTCAACATTACCGCACACCGACTGAGTCGCTGTCATCAAGCTAACGCCGGCCAAGCACAGCGAATACTGGCTGGCGCTGAAAAAATCACGCTACAGTCGCTCATCTGTCGCTACCTGGCGCTATTGATGAATCGGCCTCTTACAAACGGGTGACAAGGTTTGGATCCGCCAACTGATAAATTGTAAAACTGTTGGGGTCATCTATGCCATCCAATGTGATTGCCCAAAAGTATATGTTGGTGAAACCAGGAATAGCCTCAAGGCCCGAATACAGGCGCATTTTTCCAGCATACGGCTCGCTGACAGAAATATACAACAGGGGAAAACGGTGCCACCGGTGGCCCTGCATTTTCTGCAATATCATAATAGTGACGTCAGCTCTCTTAAAGTGGACCAACACCCAGGATTTTGACTATCCTGGGTTTTGGTCCACTTCGGTGGGGCACCCCGATCGGGGGTGCCCCGCTGTCTGAAACCCCCCAGAAAGCCCCAAAAAACTCACCTCTCCCCGCTCCCACGTGACCGCGCCAGCCAATCACAGCGCTCAGAGCCGCTGTGGTATGCGCGTCCAAGGCCGCCTGGACGCGCATACCAGCTCAGCTGGCTCTGAGCGCTGGAGGCGCGTCTCGCGCTTCCCTCTAACAGGGAGCGCGCCTGCACCGGCAATTCACAAACGGCCGGCGCGGGTGCGCGCCCTGCTAGAGGGAAGCGCGAGACGCGGCCACGGCTCGCGCATGCGCCGATGGAACGGGGCTGAGGTAAGGTTTGTGGGCCTCCTGGGGGGTTCCTCCCCGCGGGACATCCCGATTTCGGATGCCCCGCGGGGAGGGATCTGATCGGTCCGGGATTTCCGGGCCGATCCCCCCTGGGTGTTGGTCCACTTTAAAGTCACAGGCCTTTAAAAATAATTGTGCTATATACATCACCGTGAGAGCACCCTGTAGCCACACGCTTCATCTTGCCCAGATGAAGTAACGGGGATACCGTTACGAAAAGCGTTGGCTGGGGCGGGGTACAGCATGTGGCTACAGGGTGCTCTCACGGTGATATATATAGCACAATTATTTTTGATCATTTGTTCACTTGTTCCTTCCTTGGTGTGTCCTTAGGAGCAATTGGCACTGTATTATGAAATGGAGTGATAGATTATATAGAGTATTTAGAACTAGTTGTTTTATGTGTTTGTGTACTGTGTATATAGGAGCACGTGTTGTATAATTAATTGACACAATCTATGGTGTATATATGATTTTAAGAAAACTACCCTGTATCCATATCGCCCCCCCCATGTATTCTGTTTTTAATGTTTTTTAATACTTTTGTACTGGACAATTAATTATAAAATGAGTATATTTGCATTGGAATAAACGTGGTGGTGCCATAATTTAGGGCAGGCTGTATGGTGTGGGATATGTGGGATCCCACAATCTTCTTGAGTGTATAACTTATGTCTACAGTATGGATTTAAGCTCCACTTTAAACCAGAAGATGTGATTGAGTTATGTTTATGGAGATGGTCAGCTTGAATGTGCTTTGAACATTTATCATATGCTGTCTGTATTTTAGGGGCCATTGGTTCCAACACACTAGTGGTAGGTGGCCCGGGTGGGTAGCCGTTTGGTCCCCTCGGACCTTGGGCCCCTCCCCCTTTCCCCCCTCTGTTCTCTTTCCCTCCTGGAGTGCGGGGAGTTTGTTGGATTCAAAAACCCCTATTGATACATACCTCTCACCCTTTGTTCCAGGAGCACCCTATATAACATTATGGCTGCTGGATTTTTTTTTTTTTTATCCAATGCTTTCCTTTCGGTGAGACAGATAATAGAACACAGTAATACTGGTGCGCTTTGATACAATAAGGATATGGTGGCTAAAAATAAGTAACTTCAATAAGATGGATTATTAATATATATATATACATCATTTGTTAAATTGTGTGTACTGTTGATGGTTCTTTTGTGGTTTTGTATTGTTATTTGGAGGTGGAGATGCTCACCCTTCCTCGCTCCTGCTCATTATCCACACCACAGCTGCGCGCGCACGCCGGCCTGTATGCGTTGCCATAGCGACGCATCAGTGACAGGGCTCGCGCCATGTTTGTTGAGGGCGGTGCCCTGCATCTGATGTGCGGCTGTACATCTCTATGTGAGCCCTATGACGCGGCGCGTCTTCCGGGCAGTCAGTGACACGGCGGCCGCCTGCACGCTTCCGGTCGGAGCGTGGTAGGCGTGCTGCGGTTATTTAATACAGGTGTGGATGCGCGGGAGCGTGTTGGGGTGAGCATTTAAAAAGATGGATCCACCAATTAGTCTCTCATGTCCAGAGGAAGTGATGCGTGACGTCACGTAACGCGTTGACAGAGAGTCTAAGGGGGTAAACAAAGGTCCGGTTCACCTGCTCATAGTAAGATCTGTTTATTTTTTGTTATGTGTGTATCATGCTTTTTGGATTTGTCTGCCCTGGCTGGTCCTTTTACTTATGCTTAGTACTTAGAGGCTTTACCTATTTATATTGCACTTAGCACTTTGATATTGCACAAATATGTATTAATGATTAATTAATTATTTAATACTTTGTTACGGGGTAATTATATACACATTTTGCACAGTTTTATATATATCTTTGGGGCTTTAACCAGTGTAGGCATATTCATATTCTATTATTGTATGATCAGGTTACATCCTAAGGGGCAGGTAGAGCCGGCTTTATGGATTTAGCAAGTGACTGGGTTACATGTGATTGATGTTATTTAATTGAGAAAATACATTGCATTATTCTGCCCCAGTGTTTAGCATTTTGATACCCCCCCCCCCTCCTTCCTAAAGATTGTCCTTGTTATGTTTTTTAGTGATTTTTTAAGATGTATTATGTATATATGTAGATGTAAATAGTGTAAACTAAATAAAGATTACTATTTTTGCATACCCTCAGTGGTGCTATTTTTGCTCTGGGGTGGTGTGATGTATCTGGGGTTTGTGGGACCCCGGTTTTGTTATTATTTGACCAGGATATGGTGAAGTGATAGGAGTGCCTCCCATGGTTCTCCTACATAGGGTATGTGAAGAACATTTGATAGCAGTTTATAGACCCTAACCCATATGGCATGAGCAACTGGACATTCCCACCAAATATGGAGCATCAACCCCCTTTCTTGCCACCCTCTGAAGCATAATGGTGAGTCTGAGGTGGAGAACCTATGAATATGGTCCGGTGTATAATACCATCTGAATAGTATTTTATATGCATTCTCTAACACCAATGTATTGCAAGATATTCTTTTTGTGTGTTTCCAGACGCTCTGCCAAGCTTCCAACTCTTTACCTGTGACTAGTTCCATTTCCCTGTCTTGTCATGTCATGTACTTGTGCCGAATTGGGACAGGGGGTGACACTAAAGTTGTCTACAGGCTAGAAATTAAGCCCCCCCCAAAAAAATTGTTCTTGAATGCATCTAGTCTCCAAATCCGTGTTCCTGTATGGCTGGGATGCTTTCTTTAATAGACCTTTAACAAAGTGCTGAATTTGTAATGGTCTGAAAGTTTCGGAGGGTGGAAAGCTCTCTAAAGCGAGATCTTGCGGTGACTTCATCACGTCCGGGGTGCAAAATTTGTCTAATGTTACAAACCCTTTCAGTGGCCACCACCTGTAATTAGTAGGGTACATGATCCATGGGGGAACCATTGGGTTACCAATTAGTGGAAAGGCTGGTAGGAAGGGTGAGGTAAATTTATGTCTAATTGTGTCCCATATAGTCAGGGAAAAGCTTAGTGTGGGAGAGAGTTGTTTGTTAGGGATACATAATAGTGAGGCTGGTGTGATTGCACCACAACTGGCCATATTGCTTAATACCCATGATGGTTTATGCTTTGGAGCATGAAGCAGTACTAACGGTGCAACCTGGGCTGCCACATAGTATTTATGTATGTTGCTCTATTTATCCTATGTGTGTATCTAGGACCCGTTTGGGGATCGGTACAGGAAGATATAAGATCTTTGGTAGGAATGTCATTTTAAGGGCTGCTATCCGACCCAGCCTCACAAACTGCCAGGAGTGGAGTAAAGCATCCAGTGATTTAAGGGTTTCTGGGTAGTTAGCGTTGTATAGGCTGTCGTAGCTGGCCATCAGTCTAATCCCCAGATACAGTAGCCTCTGTGTCCAGGACCATGTAAAATTGTGAGATAAAGTCTTTCTTGTTGCTAGAGAGCGAGACATCTAACGCCATGGATTTGGAAGCATTCGGCTTGAGGCCTGAAATTTGGCTAAATGATGTAAGTAGTTTGATGGCATTAGGGGCTGACGTATGTGGGGTGGTGATTATTAAAAGCATATTGTCTGCAATCAATGAGACCTTGTGTTCTTGATCTCCCAGAGGGATTCCCTTAATTGAGGGGTTCTGCCTCAATTTCATCGCCAGGGGTTCTAGAGTCAGGATAAATAATATGGGGGATAATGGGGCATCCCTGCCTTGTGCCTCTCCTTATTGAAAAGCTTCTGGAGCTAAAGCCTTCATACTGACGGTTGGGAATGGAGGGCTGAAATCCAGTAGAGAAAGCCCGGGCCAAAACCCCGTTTGTGCAAGGAGAGTTGGAGGTATTGCCAGGAGAGAGAGTCAAAAGCTTTCTCCACATCTAGGGAAAGAAGCATAGCTTCTAAGTTTTGGGCTTTCGCTCCGTGCAATAACTGTATTATCCTTTGCTCCCCATCCCGTGCCTCCTGGGGACAAAGCCCACTTGATCATTATGAATTATGTCTCCCAGGAACTCAATGACCCTGTTTGCTAGAATATTTGTAAGAAGTTTATATTTAACAGGGAGATTGGCTGATAGTGTGCCCAATTTTGATGATTTTTCCCCTGCTTTGGGATCATCACCATAGTAGTCCTAAGCAAATCAGGTCCATGGGGTTCCCGTCTTTAACGTTATTGCACACACTCGCCAAATGTGGTGCTACAATGGGGGCCATTTTTTTATAGAATAGGGCTGTGAATCCGCCGGGCCCAGGTCTCTTGTTGGTTTTTAGGGTTTTGATTGCTTTTAACACTTCCTCCACCTGGATGTCCTCATCCACCCCGCAACTGTGCATCGGGTAGTGAGGGCAATTTGGTTTCCTCAAAGAAGGCCTGCGCCCCATGATCATCTAGCGCGGGGGGGGGGGGGCTCATATGATTTAGATAATCCAGCAGAGAACTACTCCACTACTGCCTGAGGGTTGCCAGTTTCCGTGCCTGCGCGTGTTTTGAGTTTTATGGGCTTTATAGTGGGCTCCTTACATTTCAGTTGGGAGGCTAGTAGTGTCCCCGGTTTATTTGCAGAGATGTAGTACTTTTGCTTGAACCTTCTATAGCGGCCTTCAGCCTCCTCAGTTTGTATGAGGTTCAGTTTGGTTCTAGAGAGCTCCATTTGATGCAGGCGTTTGGAGCTAGGGTTAGCTTTAAAGTCCCTGACATCTCTCAAATACTGTGTTGCCAGGGCTGACCTTTCCTTTTTCTTCCTAGAGGCTAGGGCTATAAAGTACCCACTCATTACTGATTTAAAAACATTGAAAAACAGGGAAAATTTGTGGGTTAGAAACTTTGGCGAGGAGCTAGATGAATAGTGCGTTTCCTGAAGGCAGACTATGTCTGCATGGATAGAATTTAAACATTTGAAAGCTCTAGACCTTTTGTTGGGCGAATTCAGATCCCCGACACTACATTAAGCGCCATTTATTTCTATTTGGGCTCTATTGGGCTCCCACTAGAAGGGGGCAGTGGGGGGGGGGGAGATATAGAGCAGAGAAAGTTCTTATGAGAGAGAGGAGAAATAGAGATAGAGTGACAAAAATGAGAATGTATAAATACTAAACAAACATTGATTTCAATCCATTGTGCAAAAACGTATCTCCAGTGGTTTGGGAAAACTTTCCCATGTCTGGAAACTGAAGTGAACCTACAAAGGATTGGGAAGCCATTCTGGTGCATACTAAAGGGCATTGCATACTTTAACAAACTTAGCTTAGTAAACTTAACATGGAGTCTGCCTGGTGGGTGCCCGACTCGGGACACCTCCTCTCCTTCATCCTTTTCTGGAGGTCGTCCTGGCGTTGAGCCACGCCCTTCTCCATCAGACCGAGACCACCCAGCGAGAGGGGCTCAAAAGTAACCAACCGAAGTAACAGCACTTTTGCGAACATACTGATAACACATTGCAACTTCAAAACTTTTGTCACCCCTCTATGGAGAGATGCGCAACTGAGGGTTATTACCACCCATGGGTCATGCCCGTGCCCCTCTCGCTGGGGCGGCTGAGCCGCAACGATTGGAGAGCAAGCCAAGTGGGCCATTCTTCCTGGGTGCCCATTGTTCCTTTGATGAGCAGGATCAGTACCAAAACTTCATTGGGACATCCAGAGCATCCCAAGTGTGCAAGGGTCTTCTTAGAAGAAACGCAGGGCTTTCCAATAGGCCCTGAGACTGCGAGACAACCTTTTGTGTTGGGTGGAACATTTGGGACAGAAGACGTTTCATCACTGGAATTTTCTGGGTTTGTTTGCTATGCCTTGGCGATGAAGTGGCTTGACCGTTGTTTCTCTAGCCGGTCCTCTGTGTTCTCGGCGTCGAGGGGAGCGAGGAAGCCACCATGTCCGCCTCCGGCAACCGAATGACCAGGGTCAGAAATTTATCCAACAGTTCCGGGAGGGAGGAGGCTTGGATTTGCTTTCCCTGGCAGGAGAACGAGAGCTTAAAGGGAAATCCCCACCTGTAGCGCACTCCCTGCACTTGCAATGCCTGGAGGTAGGGTCTGAAGGATCACCGTTTCTGATAACTGTGCTTCTGGAATGTGAGGGGTGCTTTTTCTCTGTAGGCTTTTAGCACCACTTCTTTTGTTTGGTAAAAATGGAATTTGACAATAATGTCACACAGTGGGCCATCTGCAGGCCTTTTAGTCAGGCCTCTGCTCGCTCTATCTAGCTCTAACCTTTCTGTGATGGTCCCTAATGTGTCTTCCATGGTCTCTGGCAAGCCCTGAAATCTCAGGTTAGATCTAATTCTTTGTTCTGGCCCTTTAACCCTTCTAGTGCCAGCTACGTGAGTCTCATGTAGCTGCCTCTCCAACCGTTAAGTGCCAGCTACGTGGGACTCACATAGCTGACTTTAGAGCCCCATAAAAAAAAAAGTAACAAAGATACAAACTTACCTGACCCCTTGTTTGAAAGTGCCAGCAATTCTCTTCAAGTACCTGTTCGATTTCCGCCCCCGGGCCTCTGATCTTCAGGAGGGGGCCCAGAATAGCCCCCCCCCACTTCCGCCACGCCATCTGAAAGAAAAAAAAAAAATTAAAAATGACACAAACTCACCTGACAGCCCGATCGCTCCTCCAATGTCTTCTCTTCACCAGGGGGGGCTCCGATCCCCCCCTGGACTTCAGGTCCTTCGGGTGAGGACCCAGCAATGGGCCCTCACCATCCTCTTTGGCCGACGCTGTCCCCGCCTCTAGCCCCGCCCACTTGTGGGGGGAGCGGGATGACGTCATCCCGATCCTCGTATACCGGCACTGGGCTCTGATCCCCTGCCTCCCACCCGTCCTGCTCCGATCACTACCGACAAGTGTCATCTGCAGCGGCGCTGAACACTGGATGGGAGTATAGGTGAAATTAAGAATAATAAAAATTTTTTTGTCTGGTGTCTTTTTTACTTTTAACTATTTGGGAACTAGTAAGGGGTCCATGAGACCCCTTATACCAGTTCACAAGGCTCTGGGGCTGGCAATCACCTGCGGCTAGCGGGTGACTTGCCATAACCCCCAGCCCCCCATTACCTGCCTCCCCAACGGCCAGGGGGGGGGCAGAAGGGCCCGGGCCCCTTAGTGGCTATGTGGGCTAGTAGCCTGCAGGGCCAGGGGCCACCACGCTGGTACACCAAGGAACACCAGCTACCGTATGTGACAGTAAGCCAAAATAGGCTCTGATTCTCCCAATCAATAAGCTTTTCCTGGGCATCTGTCATGGCACCTTGTGACCACCACCACCAGGCTGCCACTGTTTCAGCTGTTTCTGGGACCAGAACAGATCTGCTTGCAGTGGCTTGAGGGCTTTTTCATACACATAGCAAGGCAGGAGAGTGGAGTTCTATTTTATAACTGATTCACCTACATATGGATTTTACAGGATTATAGTGTAAATTGACCCTGGTTGATTTTAGCTATCCCAGGTTTTGTTCCATGCCCCGGGGAATTCCAATTTGGGACATAGTCACATCATTTGGGATGCCCCAGGGTGAAGGACAGCGGCTGGCCCTTTAATCTTTGATTGAGCACCCTGCAGCTGATCGCTGGATTGCATCCCACACCGCCCCGCCTGAAAAAGTTTTGGAATTGATTTTGGGCACACTCCCCTGCTATTAGTCACAGAAGTGCCGTTGTGTCCTCTCCATTCTTTGTAACAGTGGGGGTGTGCTGAGGCCTGATACACCCCCTCCAGGATCATCTAAATCAGACAGATCAGCTGCAGGTAACAAAGGGTGAGTACCCTTTTGTTTTTTATCATGGGTGGTCAATCACTTTAAAGTAGACCAAAACCCAGGATTTTGACTATCCTGGATTTTGGTCCTTTCTTCCAGGGCACCCCGATAGGGGGTTCCCCACTGCGTGAATTCCCCCGTCGAAGCCAGCTTACCTCTTCCCGGTCCTACGGTGCATGCACGGCCACTCATCCAATCAGCACGCCCCGAGCACACTGAAGGCCACATCCCTCGCTACCCTATAACAGGGAGCTTGCCCCTGCCGGCCACTCACAAATGCCTGGAGCAGGTACGCGCCTTGCTAGAGGGATAGCGGGGATGCGCCGTTGGACCGGAAAACAAGGTAAGTGTATGGGCGACCTGGGGGGTTTCACACAGAGGGGCATCCTGATTTTGGATGCCTTGGGGGGAGGGAATCGATCGGCCCAGGAATCTTGTAAAAACACACTACACTCACCTTAACCACATCCTATTTTGCTTAATTCAAATCTATTTCATCTATTTGTTAAAGAGAAAAGTTCCTTATGTCCTCCCTGCTGGACAGAGGAAGCGCACCAAGTCAGTGTCTGGAACACCCTCCCCCACCTTACACAGAAAATGAACATACCTCGAGAGCAACCAAAAGGTCATGATTTGTGGTTGTCCATAGCTCTGAGTACTTCACCTGTGCTCTGCACACCATGACTTTTTGGTAGATCTCAAGGAGAGGGTTGTGGAACACTGCTGTAGAGTGTAGCACTACAGACGTGGCTCTACCTTTAGCAATCTGTGTCCAGTGCTAGAAGTGCTGATGAGGGCACAAATATAGCTGGATGACCTGAACAGCTATGGGGTTTATTCATCACCCATACATTTCAATGGACGTTTCTTTTCTTCTGTTTAAAAAGTCATTTTTGTAAAGTTTTTTGATTTTTTTATATTTTTATGCAGAATTGTCATTACAGGTCTGGCATTAAAGTATTAATGTCACAATGTTAAAACAATGTAATTCCATGTGTTTCCGCTACTGGTGGATATGTGTCCAAAAACAGACTTTAATCACACAGCGTCTGCCTATAGCGACCAGATCCAGAGCGCCAACGCTGTGTGTGTGTCTGTTTTTTTGTTGAATATGGTGTGAGTCGCTGAGAGTCGGTCGCAATGAGCTGGTGCTACCTTTCGCTCCCTGCAACGCTGTACTGGTGTTAGAACGCCCAACATACATCTCATTCATCAATGCCGGCCAGGTAACTACAGCGACTGAGGCGCTCTGTTACAGCGCCCGATAGCCGATCACAGTGTATACTAGTGGTCGCCCTTAGCGCCTCTGTACAGATGCTCATCTGCCGATACCTGGAGCTAGTAATGAATCAGCCTGCCCGTGTTGAAGAACTGGATCAGGTGTGATTTTCTTTAGTGGGGAAGTGAGTACAGTTTGCTTTTTCAGCCTATAGTAAAGTTTCTGAAAATAGCAATCATGGTGTGCAATTCTGTATGAGGAGTCCATGTGATTTAAAACATTCTGGTTGTATAAGCTACTCATTGGTGTGAGCCATGCTGAGGGTACCAGCTCCTATGTCTTTTAAGACAGGGCCAGTGCTCTCCTATGGGTTTGGGGACTTGCTCACCCCAGTGCCAAGATGGGAGAGCCAGTAGGTGACTAGCAAGCCCTCTGCTCACATTGCAGGCAGGTGGCTTGCTAACTCCTACATATTGAACAAAACTACACAACTGTGTTCTGCTGGGGTCTTATAGGCTTAATTGGCCCGCTGGCATCCTGGAATCTTCTGGACTTGCTAGAAGAGGATCCCTACACATCCTGCCCTGACAAGCTGCAGTTCCTTATCTTTTCACTCTGGCAGTCAACCTGAGACTGAGCAACCACCATTGCAGGAAGGGGCATTCATACCCTTGGCTTCTCCATATGCACTGCATGTTAATGTAAGTGAGTCCAACTTACTGAAGAGATTATTTTTACTCATCATAAAGTTCACCTGATCAGAACTTGTTAAATACAGTTTGATTCTGCAGATAATTGGAGAGAGACAAATTACAGAATTTAACTGATTTTATAAAGGTACCAAGTGTTACTACAGCTAGGTAAGTTTCACAAGACGGGGAGGCCGATTCATTAATAGCGCCAGGTAGCGACAGATGAGCGACTGTAGCGTGATTTTTTCAGCGCCAGCCAGTATTCTCTGTGCTTGGCCGGCGTTAGCTTGATGACAGCGACTCAGTCGGTGTGCGGTAATGTTGAATACGGGCTGGGGGGTCGCTGTTTCACAGGTCCAGCGTTGTATGTGAGCGCCTGACAACGAATGGCCAGAGCGAACGGCTAGCTTCATATTCATTAACAAATCACGCTCCGAATGTGCTGTCGCTGTCCATTCCTTGTTTAAACCCCAGAGCGCTGGCGGCGATGTGTATTAACTAGTTTTTAACCCCTAAACAACCATATTTTTTGAATGTAACATTATACATGTTTTTAGAATCATTTTGTAATATGAATACATTAATCTCAGACCTGTTAGATCAATTCTGCACAAATTTTTTTTTATTTTTTTTTTTACTTAAAAATAAATCCTAACATTGCAGAAGTGGTCTCCGATTTTTTGACATTAAAAAAAAAAACAAAAAAAATTAATACCAATTAATTATGAATAATTATAGATTGCTCCATTGAAATGCATTGGACATCGCCAGGGAGCGACAGCTCATACCTGGCGCTGTGAGGGAATTTGCAGCGGCGCTGTTCGGTCCAGGCGGCTTCATGATGAATGCCGCGCTAGCCGTCGCTCTCACCGGCGCTAGCCTCATTTTGCTTGATAAATGCGTCATTGTGACCGCCGCCGGGCGTACTTGAGTCGGTAGTCGCCGTTAGCTGCCGCTACCTGGCGCTCGTCAGACACTACCTGGCGCTATCGCTTGATGAATAAGGGCATATATTTACACCTATTCACTATTGTGTTGCTGACCATTATTTATAATGAGCCAACTCATATACATGCACTATCATTGTGTAACATGCTAGAAAACATTGCAACACAATGCTGGCGCAGATCATTATAGGTCTAAAATGTGTTTTTTTTTCAAAACATAAAGCAAGCCCTTCAAAAGACAGCACATTTTTTTTATATTATGCACCTCTGTTATAGCTAAAACACAACACAAAATGCTAAAAAGGGTTAATACAGTAAACTGTGGCCAGAATGTTGTCGTCATCATCACTTACAGGTTTTTGTTCATCTAGCTACATTATTGTCTTCTTGTAATAAATGAAAAAAATATTTGTTTGCCAATGTCATACGTGTTGGTTTTATTTGACAAGTAACTTAAAATATGTTATTAGTGTTAAAGCAAACCTAGCAACGGAAATTCACACATGACCTTATAAGTCAGTTAAGCACAGCACAGTGGTGTTCACTGGGTTTCTATCTCTGGTCTTTCTTTTCAGTCGCATTAAAAAAAAAAAAAAAAAAAAACACATAAAGCACATGCATTAGTGTTGAAAGCATAAATGTAGTCAAAATTGTAAATTGAAATTAGGACACATCTTACAACTCTATACTCTCATCTGACCTAAATTCACCCCCAATGTTTCAAAAGCATCTATGTTTGCTCTAAACATCATGTCATCAAACTCCATACATCAGAAGTCCATTCCACTGCCTCAGTGTGCAGCAGCCCTTGAACCCTGTTCTGGCCTGGGTGGTGGCTTATAACGTGGAAGCACTGCTCCCGCTGAGGGAACGTGTGGCTCCTCTAAAGTGTGTGCTTCAACCATCCGCTGTGTGTGTAAACAGCTCTTCATACCCGTAGGGGATGTGGTAATATGTGCAGCCTATTGTAGCCATGCATTACACAAAATCCACCAGGATTTTACACCAGCTAAATTGCCTTTATCTGCGGTAGATTTGTCATCCATAGTGGCAAAATTGTCCTCTAAATAATGACGGGCCAGACCATCCATAACACATATTCCTTTTATTAATATTCCCTCAACTTATTTTTACATGTCAAATGGCTGGAGGGGGGAAGTGGCAGCAGTGTCCAGTTAAGTTGGACTTTCACTGTAATTAGAGTCTCTTTTCTGTGTAATTTAAAAAGAAAGATAATTGCATTAAAGTGGACCAGGACCATTTTGACTATCCTGGGTTTTGGTCTTTGCAGCCTGGGCACCCCAATCAGGGATGCCTCGCTGTGTGAAACACCCCAGGTCACCCGATCTCACTCACCCTTCCTTGGTCCTATGGTGCATGCGCAGACTCTAGCCCAGTCAGCGCACTCGGATCCGCTCCCGCCCGTTCGTCCAAGAGCTTGTCTAACACAAGCAGATCCAAGCGCGCTGCCGGCCGTATCGCTCGCTACCCTTTAACAGGGAGCATGCCCGCACCGCTCAATCACAATTGCCTGGCGCAGGCACACGCCCTGCTAAAGGGATAGTGAGGTGCGCCGTCGGACCAGGAACGAAGGTGAGGTTTTGGGTGACCTGGGGGTTTGACACAGCAGGGCATCCCGAATCTCTATGCCCCAGGGGGAGCAAGTATGCCTGCCCTGAAGTTTAAAGTTTTTTCATAGACTCCAGGGTGGGTTTTGATCCACTTTAAAAAAATAATTTACAATTGAGCAAAAACACACATCAACACATGTAAATATCTTAGGGTGAAACGGCGATTATGCTGTCATAAGATTGTAATACATCTTGAGCTTCCAGTTGCTGCAGCTTCTCTGCTAATCGTTCTTTAGGTGACCTTAGAAGCCTGAAAGAAATTTAAATATAATAGGTTTTTCATCAGCAGCTCAGATATATAAAACTAACCAAAAAAGCTTTATGGTAAAAAAGAAGAAAATGTAGCCGTAGCCCCTTGTTCAACATTCCTGGATCCAGCTTATCAACCAAATACAGGGGGAACTCTGCATGTATTACCATCAATGTGCAGTGACAATAGTGATCAAAACATGTTCTGAGGTTCAATAGGTTACTAAGCATGGGACCACAGAAACAATACATTTTAGAACAACCACATTTAGTAAAAGGTCTATTATTTTTTTAAGTGTCTTTCTTCCACCTCCGCTGAGTAATAATATGTTTGGAGTTGGCTTTTAAAGTTTAAAGCTTTTCTGTGTTGTGTTGTAAACCATAATGTAATATAAATACTAGCCCAGGCATTACCTAAAAGTCAGCCTTTGTCCTGATTCTTTTTTTAACAGGTTTATTTTGTAATACTGTCTCAGTGCTCTTGACATTTTTTCGTAGGTCATGTTTGGGCGATTCTGCAATAAAACAGAGTAGGCATAGTCATGAATGTGCAACAGTAGTTATAGTCCTTGGTAATAATACATTTTACTTTCAGTATATTTTCAATATTTCTTATTAAAGGTTCAACATATCATAAATGCAAACAAGTTACATGTGTTTCTGTAATAATATACTGTATCTTAAACATTAATCCAAAAATGTATAGATAGATATATTTACATTCTAGCCATAACAATGATTTCATTATTCAGGCTTCGAATTTCAGGGGAAAAAAATGATTCGGCACAAACCTGAACTTTTTTGTGATTCATGCTGATCAATTGTTTCCCTGAAAGCCTTAAATAAGAAAAATTAAAAACTCACCTGCTCCCTCACTGTCCCTCCGGTTCATCCACACTGACCCACGCCACTCTCCGCAGACGCCCACTGCTCCCGGCTCTAGGCTCCGGTCACCTCGCTCCCCACCGCAGGGAGGGGCTATTTATAGGCAGGAGCAAGGTGGCTGATGTCACTGTGACATGGGGTGTGTAGGGCTTTTCCATCCACCTCCCTCCACACCTATATGTAGCCTCTCCCTGCAGCAGGGAGGTAGGTGGCAGAAGCTCAGTGCGGGTATAGGATCCATGTCCTATGCCAGCTGTCTTCAGAGCGGCATAGGAGGTAAGTATTGGTGAAAAGAACACTGAGACCCCTATACCAGTTCACAGTGCATGAGGGGCTGGCAAGTCACCTACCGTTAAGTGGGTGACTTGACCCAACTTGCCATAACATCCCATGTGGGCTATGGGGCTGGTAGCACTTCAGGGTTAATAAGGGTTAATAGTTTTTTAAAAAGTCATGGTCTGCCCACCCCCCCCCCCCGCTCCAGAAAACCCAACCTGGGAATCAGCTATGAGGGCCGGCAGAGAAGGGTCCGGAGTCCGAAAAGCCGGCCCCTGGCCCTAAAGGCTACCAACCCGCATAGCCCACACGCGTTCTACACCCGAATAGGCTTTAAGGATGAAGGGGGTTATGGCAAGTCAACTGCTTGCTGGTGGGTGACTTGTCAGCCCCTCCTGTCCTGTGAATGAGTATAGGGGTCTAAAATACCTCTCATCAATCACAGACAGTTAAGTGAAATAGCACCCACATACCAGAAAAAGCAAGGTGCTGTCCCACACCATCCACCGCTCCCACCGGTTTTCAGCAGAGCAGAGGACACAGATCCTTAGCCCTGTTACCAGCTTCTGCAGCTTAATCCCGCCACTGGGAAGGACTTTTTACACCAGTGGAGTAAGCAAATTTTAGCCCACTCTCTGGTATAAAAAGGCTCTACCTGCGGTTGGGAGCGAGATGTTGGGTGACCAGAGTGGGGCTGAGCATCTGGGTCTGCTGAAGATGCTGTGGCCTGTCTGAGGATGAGGACATCGACCGGTGCCCAAACCTGGACGGAGGTAAGCTTTTTCGAAAATTGATTTGGACTAACCAGAATTTCCTGGTTCACCCAAATCGAACTTTCAAAAAGGTTGTTCATCCCTAGTGCCTTCATAAGTGATCCATAAGTCTAATAACGTTTGCCCAGTATGCAGCAGCCACACTAATAGGATGCTGCTACCAGCACTGGAAAAGAACTGCTTGCATTAAAGCGGTCCTTCACCCTGAATAAGAGTCTATCTTATGTTTCCCACACCCTGTACATACAGATTGCTCACATTAAAATTCATCCTACCTGCATCTACTGCATGTTATGAGCCTTTAAACATCCAAGACGGCGGCTCATGGGACATCAGGCAGCCTGCAAACAGGAAGTGCCTTCTGACTGTGCTGCCCTGCATTCTGGGATTGCTGACTTTTTCCTGACCCCACTTAAGCTCTGTCTGAGCAAAGCACAGCTATAACCTGCCCCCCTGTACTTTATCCCACTCTCCTCTCCTCGGTAAGTGTGATACTTCTTAGTTAAGATGGCGGTGCCCGTATCCTAAAGTCCTGAACAGAGTTGCCACCCAGTGGGGGAAAGAATAATAAGTGACTAAAAACTTAAAATATATTAACTTTAGATGCTGGGGAATCATTTTTTAAGGGTTTGGGCTTTTCAATAAATCATGGTGAAGGTCCGGTTTAAGTTGGTATTTTTTATTTTATTATGAGAATTTTTGGCATATATAAGACTTGTCTGCTTTAAGTAAGTAACAGTAATTTGTGTTCAGATTCTTTTATAAACCTTAATTCAGAGCCCCTTTCACCCATTGTCCAGTGAGAAATTCTCACCCATTCTTCCCCCTCATCTGATCCAGCAGACAATTTTTTTGAGCAACAATTTTTGGGTGAAATTTTTTCGTTTGGTTGCGAGACCTAAAAAGAAATCACCCGAGTTTATGAGAATTTACACTGGCGAGTTTACTTGCTCACAAAAGTGTTTCAACGGAGGCTGTCAATCAACCCCTTAGTCTTAAAGTGGAACAAAACCCGGGAATGTGACTTTCCTGGGTTTTGTTCCATTCCCCCAGGGCATCCCTAATTGAGATCACCCTCCTTTACAGCCATTCTCTTTCCTCTGCTGAAGCCCAGTAATTGGGTTATGAATTGTAATTATGGCTTATTTTCGGGGTAGGGTTTATATTTCATGTATTAGCAAAAAATGCTGAAAAATCTTGCTAGAGCTTATTTTAGGGGAAACAAGGTATCTATAAACAAACTGGTGTGGAAGTAGTCATTTCATAAAAGAAACAGCAACAATTTAAAGGTAAAAAAACTGAATCCCGCATTTTGTTCCTCTCCACCAGAACATTAGGGATGCCCCCCATGTGAAATCTTACGGTTCACTCTCTTGTGATCTATTCAACTTTGCTGGTCTAAGCTCCGCACAGGAAGCAAAAACTGGTTGGAGAGTGAGCCTCTGGCCACTCCCCTGCACCATCCATTTAGAAATAGTGAACGCAGGTACACACCTCGAATAGCGGTATAGCAGGGATGCGGCCCAGGCATGCACTGTGGGGTTGCCAGATTGGTAATCATACTTGGCTAAATGAAATTGCTTCAATATTGTACATTACTTCGCCAGCCACTGGTTTCTTTGGATGCCACCAACTTCTACATTTTATTTCATAATACATTTAGAATTCACTGTAATCTAGTTTTACTGTATCAAAGTTATAAAATTAAAAGCACCTTATGGTTCCCCCAGAGAGCAGCAAGCTTGTTTGGGTCAACCACTTTGAAGATTTTTAACTCTTTGTGTTCCCATTTAATGACGGATTTATAACGTTTGTCATCAAGTAGTTGGTACAAATAATCCCACAGGAGCCTGCAATCTATAAAAAATAAAATAAGAAAAAATATATATGGCATATACAAATCATGTTAGTAAAATAGAACTGTATATTTGCTTTTAGTTAGAGTGGGGAGGAGTTACAAACCACTCACTGATCATCCTTATATCTTCTTAGGCCAAATTAGTGATGAGAGAGTTTTTACTGGTTATTGGGGGACCACCAATATGGCTGCTGCCAAGCAGATACTGTACATAGTTAGGCTGCTTCGGCACCGTTAGAATTTTCTTTTTTTTGTGAGACAAATATTTTTAGAATGTTTTTATTCCTTAGTGCAATTCAGCACCATTTATAGCTGTGCTAAATATTTAAACATTTGCACAGCTAAACATGGAGCTGAATTGCACTAATCATTATAAAAAAAAATTGTCCCAAAAGAACTTATAGAGGAACATCGGGGGAGGTTTAAACCTCATTGGACTCCGCCCTTTTCGGTTTCACAATTGGGCAGTATTTACTCACCTTGCTGGGTCCCTTGGATTCCGGGCACCCTTTCCAACAGGCGGCGCCATTTTGCATCCCATGAGGCACTGCCATCTTGCGCCTGCGCAGTGCCCATGAATGGGATGCAATGGAGCCACCTGAAATCCTGCGAGAATTCGCTGAGTGTGACTTTGAAGAGTCATATACAGACAGCTAAGCCGTTCCGGGGGCAGATGATCAGGCCCTGAAGCAGCCGGGTGTCGCCGCTGGCTGCATCCAAAAGGTAAGATGGGGGGGGGGAGTTGGCCCCTTTTTATTTTAGGTCCAATGTTCCTCTTTAAGAACAAAAAAAAGTCTGCTGAATCAGCCAAAACAAGAAAACAGCAGAAAGACAAGAGTGAGGAGTCTCTGGAGCGGACTCCACTGATTTATCTACACAGGAGACACTTTGGGGGTTTGTCTACTTAAAATCAATAAAAATGTTGTGTCTGTCTTTTGATAGCACTAAGGGTAAAAATAATAGGGGTACCTTTTATCTTTCCATCCACATAGCCACTGCTTTGTGAGGACTTGTCTTCCTCCTGGGTTTTGCACAGTCGTTGAGTTAAATTCAAAGGTACATCTTCTTGACTATTATCTGAGAAAGCTCCCCCAGTTGTTTTTTCAAGACATGATGACTTTTCTGCTGTAAATTGGAAAAGCAAATAGAACTCTATAATTCTCCTGACTGGTGCTGTTTGGTCAAAAGTATGTGAACATCTATGTGTCTATTATTGGGCAGCATAAAATCAAGTCATACATCTCTGATGATTTGCAGGATAACAGGCAATGGAATTAGAAATTAGCAATTAGAACTCAAAATCACGAGTGTCACGTTATGTTGTACGAAAAAAAATTGTAAAGTCATAGTCAGTGTTAAAGTGGACCAAAAATGGAGATCTACTCACCAGCTAACCCCCCCCCCCCCCTATCAACCCAGGTGCACTTTAAAGAGACTGGTCAGGCAGATGAAGAAAATTGGATGTCGGCATCTTGCCACCTCCTGCTTCTGCCTGGTTTGTTTATGCACATGGCCAAGAGGAAAAGGAAATCAGGATCCTCTTCCTCTGCCTACGCTGCCTCCCCCATCCAACAACGATGGACCACTTCCCTCATTTATTCCCATTTATACAGCGCTCCCACCCCAACCAGTCACCTCCCACCTCCTTAGGTTAAGTTTACACGTTTAAATGGGCTTCCCCTGGTTTAAAAAAATGATGTGCGACCCCCCCCCCCCCCTCCAAGGCTACTAGCCAGCATACCAGGCATAGTTGTCCCCATGGTTTAGAGGCCATGCCAGAACACCAGCCGCAGGGGTGAACCCTAGGCTCTTGTTTAACCCCCTGGCCATTGGGTGTACAGGTAATGGAGGGGAGAAAGGCAAGTCATCTGTTGCCATGCTGCCAGGTAACCTGCTGTCCTCCCTTTGAAAAAAGTATAGGAGGGTGGCATGGCACCTGCTGGTGACCACATCACATTATCCATACCAACAACCAGGAGGGTGCGGAAGAGTCCAGTGCCCATCAATGCAGGCTGACTTTGGAGGGGGGGACAGCATGACTTTTTTTTTTTTATGAAAAATTATCGTGATGATTATGCCTGGATCTTTTCATAGGTTCTTAGAGTCCTGTGCATATTCAATAAGGCTTTCCCCGACGACTCCACACATTCACCGCCTGGGAAAGGAGATATACACTCAAAATGAGGTATGATTCTTGAGGTAACGAAGCCTCATTTAAGAGAAAAACAGCTCTGGTTATGTAAACTGGACAATGACTTTAAAGAATGGTTTATGAAGGACACACAATATAAAGTTTTCAACTCACTTGTGAAGGTCTGAGCATAGAGATGGTCATATCTTCTGATTGCGTGGCTCAGGTCTGGATACTTTATCAATCCTTGCCGGTGATACCTAATGCACTGTAGTATTTCATACAAAACATCACCTGAAATGAAGTAAAAGGAGCAAATTATTAACATTTTTATATAACAGTCACAAGGCTATATTTGTTTAGCAAACCAGATAAATTAGCTTGATAAGTAAGCAGTTTTGTGAACTTTGTTGCCTGAAGAGTCTATTTTGATGGGAGCAAAAGTGAAGTGTATACATGAAGTTAAACATTTGTGCTGATAGACAAAATACAGTGAGTATATGGATGTGCATTTGCATTGCTACAAGTGAGTCAGGAAGACAAGTGAAGGGGTAAATGTCAGCAATTATCCTGTAGGGGGAAATCTGACACACTACATACATGGAAAGGGGCATCATTGAAGTATACAGTCCACACTAATGCAGCTGGTATCATGTAGAAATATATGACAGACCTCTACAGCAGATGAGCTTCTCTGTATAACTAAATGGGAATAAGATGAAACTCGTCCTTTGGGTGAGAGGTCCAAAACTGTGTCCTTATCAACACAAATCCTTGCTATGGAAAACAATAATAAGATATTACAAATGTAACCATTTTGCTACATCTGAGGGATGTGGAAAGGAGGGTACACTGTTGCACATTTTTCGTGGAATACCAATAATAAGGGAACTTTGGCAAACCAGCAGGAGACAAATCGCAGGTTAATAGAACAGATTGCTGCGCTCAGAGAGACTGTTGTGGCTAAAGTTTCGGTTGAGACGGATGGTGCGAGGAGAGCCGTTCTGCGGGTCTTACAAAAGATGACCCCGGACGATGTTGTTGAGGCCTACCTCACCGTATTCCAGTGTGTGGCTAAGAGAGAGCAGCTGCCAGTCACTGAATGGGCCAACGTGATTGCACCGTTCCTGACGGGTGAGCCGCAAAAAGCGTATTTTGATCTCAGGGAGCAAGATGTACGGGACTATGCCAAACTCAAAATGGAGATCCTTGCTCGCCTGGGAGTCACGCCAGCGGTTCGGGCAAGGAGAGTACACAACTGGACTTTTGCCGTTGATAAGCCTGCCCGGTCAAAGATGTACGAATCCATCTGGTCCAAAAATGGTTGGAGACAGAACATTCCACCCCTGCGCAGATCATAGAGAAAGTCGTGGTGGACCACTTCTTCCAGACCCTGCCGCCAAAACTTCAATGATGGGGGGGATAAGGCGACCCGCGGACTGCTGAGAAACTAGTCAACTTGGTTGAGAGATTCAACGCTACTGAGGACTACCTGCGGGATGCCCCTACAGCACCAGCATCCTCCAAGACCAACAAACCTGTGACAGCGTCGGGTAAGCGAATTCCAGCTGGAGGTGTGTGGAAGGGGGCCAGGCTTTAGACTTTAAGCAAGGGCAAAAGACTGACCCTGACCCCCAGAGGCTCCCTATTTCTAGGGAAGGCGCCTGGGCAAGGAGATACCGTGGTCCCCAGTGTTGGAGGTGCCACAAGTGGGGACACATGGCCGCGGGTTGCCCCCTCTTCCCTGAGCCCAGGGAGTGTGACGCTGGCTGAAGAAGATCCCTGTTTGCCGAAACGGTTTGTGCCGCCGTACCGCGGTCGGGGACTGAGCCGCATATGTTGTTGGTAAAAGTAAATGGCTACGCAATTAAGGCTCTGTTGGACTCAAGTTGCCTGGTAACCTTGGTCCAGGCCAACCTTGTGCGTGGAGGTTACATACCGAATAAAAATGTTAGAGTGCTGTGCATCCACGGGGATATCGTAGCTTACCCTGTAGCCGTGGGTAAGTTTGAGACCCCTGCTGGGACATTGGACCATGAAGTCGGCGTGGTAAAACGCCTTATGTATGATGCTATAGTCGGTCGCGATATTCCCTAGTCCTGGGAATTTTGGGAAAGGGTAACACTTCTGCCGCCAGCGAAGTATCTCCAGCAGAACCGGTAACCCTCCTTGTTGAGCCGGCTGAACTATCTAGTAGAGACAATAGGCACCATGAGGTACCTAGTAAAGAAATGGGAACATCTGAATTATGCAGTGATGACCGATTCCCACTACAGGTGTTAGCAGGCGAGGATGATGAAGCTTCCATGCCTGATCAGCGGGTCTTAGACCTAGAGGTGGCTCAGGGTAATTTTGGGTCTGAGCAATTAAGAGGCCCCACTCTGGAGACTGCAAGGGCAAATGTCACGGTAGTGAATGGTATACCTCAGGAACCAGAAGCTGACCATAGGTTTCCACACTTTGCCGTGAATGGGGATCTGGTGTATCGGGTCTCCAAAATTAATAATGAAATTGTGGAACAGCTTCTGGTTCCTAAAGCATACCGACGCATGGTGCTGGAGATCGTCCATAGTCATGTGCTTGGAGGACATTTGGGGACTAATAAGACCCAGGAGAGAGTTCTCCAAAGGTTCTTTTGGCCTGGAGTATATGAGGAAATAAAAAGATACTGCGAGTCCTGCCCTACATGCCAGTTAAGTACCCCAACATCACATTTCCGGAGTCCCTTAGTGCCACTTCCCATTATTGAGGTTTCCTTCGAGAGGATTGCCATGGATTTGGTGGGGCCTATTGTGAAGTCTGCCCGAGGACACCAATACATACTAGTCGTACTAGATTATGCTACCCGCTACCTGGAAGCAATTCCGCTATGAAATATGGCCTCCAAAAATATTGCTAAGGAACTGTTCCTTATGTTCTCACGTATAGGGATTCCTAAGGTAATTCTAACTGACCAGGGCACGCCCTTCATGTCAAAGGTCATGAAGGAACTGTGCAAGCTGTTTAAAATTTCCCATCTCCGCACCTCAGTGTACCACCCTCAAACAGACGGCTTAGTAGAGAGGTTTAACAAAACCCTTAAGCACATGCTAAAGAACGTTGTAGAACCAGATGGCCGTGATTTGGACTATTTATTGCCGTATCTCATGTTTTCCATCTGGGAGGTACCCCAGGTGTCTACAGGGATTTTGTCTTTTGAGCTAGTATATGGTAGGCACCCCTGGGGTTTGTTAGACATAGCCAAAGAAACCTGGGAGACTGAGGCCACCCCATACAAGAGTAAAATTGAACATGTGTTCATTAAAGAGCATATGCAAAAGGCACAGGTGGCCCAGAGCAGAATATACAATAGATCGGCCAGGGTAAGGGCCTGTAGTGCTGGGGACCGGGTGCTGGTGTTAGTGCCCACGGTCGAAAGTACATTTCTAGCCAAGTGGCAGGGTCTCTATGAGGTTGTGGTGAACTACAAGGTTCATCAACCTGGTAGAAGAAAGCCCTACCAGATTTACCATATAAATCTGATCAAGCCGTGGAAGGATCGTGAAGCTTTGGTAGTTACCCCGGCTAGAGTTAAAGAGACGGTGCAGACCGTTCCCCCAGTCAAAATAGGGGAGTCTTTGTCAGGTCACCAAACGCAGGAGGTCAGGGAATTTCTGCAGAGAAATAGAGACAAGTGTCATGGATATCTCAAGGGAGATATCCACTAAAAAAACAATGACCAATAATTAGAGTACTGCAAGGCAGAGAGACTGGGATTATGCAGCAAACACAATGTGTTTATTATGAGAAACAAGCAAACATTAACACTCAGATTGCTATACATACAGGGTAGTGAGGAAAAACATACAGGCATGAAGTCCAGTCCAAGGTAGTCCAAAAAGGAAAACAGCAAACAGGAGGGAAAGCAATGGCTCACAAGGAAGTCCTGGGTTCAGGGTTTCAGAGTTCAGGGTTCAGAAATCAGATTCGAAGGCTCTGGTACAGAGTTCAGGTCCCAGATGACAGAGTAAAATGCTGAGCACTGACTACAAGGCCAGCAGCTAATTAGCACAGGTGCTGGCTGATCTCCAGGAGCTCCGCAGGACAGCACCACCTGGTGGTCAAGCTGTATACTACAGAGAAACAGGCGAAGGCTAAGGAGGAACTCAAGGCATGACAATATCCTCCCCCCAACCAGGCGGGCACCAAACGCCTTTAAATAACTGCTTCACAGGATGGGGATATAGCCCGAAGCAGGCGAAGACTTGGTGGACATAGAAGTCCACCCAGGATCAAAGTCCATGAAATAATGTCACGGGCGATCAGATTCGGCAGACGGGCAATCAAACTTGGCAGACAGGTCACTTTGGGTAGGGTGATCAAACTCGGCCGACGGGCGATCAAACTCGGCTGGCAGGGCACTTTGGGCAGGGTGATCCAACCCGGCAGGACGATCAAACTCGGCAGGCGGGCCATCAAACTCGGCAGGCGGGCCATCAAACGCGGCAGGCGGGCCATCAAACGCGGCAGGCGGGCCATCAAACGTGGCAGGCGGGCCATCAAACGCGGCAGGCGGGCCATCAAATGCGGCAGGCGGGCCATCAAACTCGGCAGGCGGCCATCAAACTCGGCCATCAAACTCGGCAGGCAGGGCACTTTGGGCAGGATGATCCAACCCGGCAGGACGATCAAACTCGTCAGACGGGCGATCAAACTCGTCAGACGGGCGATCAAACTCGGCAGACGCGGCAGAGCGATCAAATTGGACAGACAGGTCAGATTGGACAGAATGGACAGACAGGTCAGATTGGACAGACAGGTCAGATTGGACAGACAGGTCAGACTGCACCGACAGGTCAGACTGCACCGACAGGTCAGACTGCACCGACAGGTCAGACTGCACCGACAGGTCAGATTGGACAGACTGCACCGACAGGTCAGATTGGACAGACTGCACAGACAGGTCAGATTGGACAGACGCAACAGACAGGTCAGATTGGACAGACTGCACAGACAGGTCAGATTCAGCTGGAATTTTTGATTTCTGGGCTGCAAAAACTGTAGTCAGGTCATAGCCAGCAAACACTGTCTCAGGGATACCTAAGTAGGAAGTAGCTATGAACAGCAGGAATTCAACCACATTTTCACTGAGATGTTTGCTATGATTTAACCAGGCTTCAGATCAGAAAAACATCCTCAAACAGGAAGTAAGCCACCTGATGACTCAAGGTTGTCATGGGAGACTGCTGAATATAAGGCTCCAGCAGTAACTTTGCGACAGGTGGAGAAACTGGGGGTAAGTGGCCAGGGTGAGCTCTTTAAAGCGAGGTGGAGGCACAAAGATATATCCGTCTGTGGGAACCGTGGGATGGTCAGAGTCCATAGCAACGAATGCCCTTATGGACATCTTGGGGCTAAAGCTGACTACACACACAAACAGACAGACAACCCGCCTGCGCCACCAGGGAGGCAAACTGCCGATTACCTAGAGGCGTAGGGGACCTGCAACTCGAGGAGCCGTAATCTACCTACTTCTTCAGCACAGCTTCTGAAGGTGAAGATGTACAGGCCCCGGGTAATCCTGTGGTGGTCACAGACTTGGGAAAGGGGAAACACAGGAGAGACAAATACTAGACAGACAATAACTGGGCCCCAAACTACTAAACAAGGTTGGGCCCCAATACAGGCTACACCCTGCATATCCTCAGCGCACCAAGCCAGCTCAGCCTTACAGTCTCCCATGGCCTTTTATATGGGCGCAGCATTCTGTCACGGATATCTCAAGAGAGATATCCACTAAAAAACAATGACCAATAATTAGAGTACTGCAAGGCAGAGAGACTGTGATTATGCAGCAAACACAATGTGTTTATTGTGAGAAACAAGCAAACATTAACACTCAGATTGCTATACATACAGTGCAGTGAGGAAAAACATACAGGCATGAAGTCCAGTCCAAGGTAGTCCAAAAAGGAAAACAGCAAACAGGAGAGAAAGCAATGGCTCACAAGGAAGTCCTGGGTTCAGGGTTTCAGGGTTCAGGGTTTTAGAGTTCAGGGTTCAGAAATCAGATTCAAAGGCTCTGGTACAGCGTTCAGGTTCCAGATGACAGAGTAAAATGCTGAGCACTGACTGCCGGGCCGAACTCGCTTAATAACGCATCAGATTAAAACTGAACCCTACTCTAAGGTAAACCTTAAACCATACAGGATACATGAAGCACGTAGAGAGGGGATCTTCTCGGAAATAAAATGCATGTTAGAGTTGAGCGTCATTGAGGAGTCTTCTAGTGCCTGGTCTAGTCCCATTGTCCTAATACCAAAGCCCAATGGGACGTGGAGATTCTGTAATGACTTCAGAAAACTCAATGAGGTCTCAAAGTTTGATGCGTATCCCATGCCCCGGGTAGATGAATTGATTGAGAAGCTCGGGAGGGCAAGATACATCACAACCCTGGATCTCACAAAAGGGTATTAGCAGATACCTTTGTCTGAGGACGCTAAAGAAAAAAACGCGTTTGCCATCCCAGAAGGGCTGTTTCACTATCGGGTTATGACATTTGGGTTACATGGGGCCCCTGCTACCTTTCAGAGGCTGATGGACATGATCTTGAGATCAAATCGGAATGATGCCGCTGCTTACCTGGGCGATGTGGTAATTTTTTCGTCTGATTGGAAGAGTCACCTCTGCAAGGTACAGGCCGTCTTAGACTCTATCAGTAATGCTGGCTTAACCATAAACACTGAGAAGTGTGCAGTCGGTCTGGAGGAGGCAAAATACCTGGGCTATGTCATTGGTAGTGGGTTGGTTAAGCCCCAGATCAATAAGGTGGAGGCAATACAGAACTGGCCCAGACCTCTTACAAAAAAACAGATGAGAGCCTTCCTTGGTATCGCCAGCTTCTACCTGCGGTTTGTGCCCAATTACGCGTCAATGGCTACCCTGTTAACTGACTTAACAAAGGGTAAGGTGTAAAACTTTAAATTTAAAGTGGAACATAGGCCGGGGAAATTACAGGGGAATGCGGATGCTTTGTCCCGAGTCTATTGTATGATCAGTGAGGATTGTCAGACCTCCGGTCTTTAGAAGAGGGGCGGATATGTGGTAAATTGTATGGAAAAGTCCTGAATGGTGTGTATTTTTCCTCTGCTATGCTGTATCAGGCACGATCCATGCCGGGTTTTCAGGACCCAGGTCACATTCCCCAGTCCTAGGTTTGTTCCCTGATCTCAGGCCTTGCACAAGTGATCAGGCTGATTGCAGGGGAAGCCTGAAAGGGGCCGCTGAGCCTGTCAGGAGGTTGTTGACCAGCCTAAAGGAAGGAGCCCAGGCTGCACTGCTCAGTGGTGAACAAAAGAACTGAATTTAAGCCGAAGGACTTGGCTTCTGCGACCCCACAACTTGGACTTGTAAAGCAGACCTGTCTTACCCTGGAATTGCAGCTTGCTGGAGTATCCAGCCCTGGACTTACATTGAGTTGGTGAAGTAACCATTATTGCATTGTTGCTGCAACCTGTTGAGATGTTTTGCTTTTGAACACTTTATTTTCTCAATAAACCTGCCTTTGCTGTTGAAGAACTGTTGTCCGTGTCACTGCCATTCGCCCCAATCGCTCACAGCAGATATTAGCTGTCATATATGTTGTTTATTATAATTGTCCTATAAAAAATTTGATTATGATACGGTTTCCAGAAACAAATGCTACCTCACTAATATTAAGAGAGAAAGGGGTTGTTTCAGAGCCTGTGAGAATTCTCATTTAGTAGCATTTAGTGAGGTAGCATTTATTTCTGGAAGCCGTAACATACATTTATTATTACCTGAACTTGGTGAACGGGTCTTAAAGTCATCTTTTTTAAGAAGACACAGGGCTCTTCCATTAAATACAAACTTGCTGTCATCTGTTTTACTCAGTGAATATTCTTCCTCTGCCCATCTTAACCAGTGGATGACATCTTCCTTACTCCACAAGGATGGGTGAATTCCTGACAAATACAGCATGTTCATCTTGTTAATAAACAGTTGATATGTTCACATTAATCTCTGCACTTCTTCAAAATAAATTACAGACCACGAAAAAACGGATGCTGCTGGCGGCACCCGGCTCCCCTATTTACATTCACATTGATGACTGAGCTCCTCCAGACTTTCAGTTTGCAGCTTGCTGGAGGTATATGTCAGTGTACTAGCTTAGTCGAGATGCCTATAGAGATTAATTGGTGGCCTCCTACACAACACACACCCAATTTAAGTATGGAAGGCAGAAATGCAGCACCCTGCTTCAGATATGGGCTCTGCAGAAGTGTAATCTATGCCTTAGGAGCAGGTGACAATAGGCAGAGTGGCTCTGAATCGACTCCTAGTCACATCATTGCCTTCAGGATTTTTGACAAATATTTCCTTTATCTTCTCTTTCACGTACCATTTGACACTCTATACATTTACAAATTTTGAAACATGCCAAGTCAAGTCTTGGACTCACAAGGCACTGGCAAATGTATTTTTATCTTCAATGCATTCCTAATAGTGGAAGGGTACTATTTTCTAAAGCAAATTTCCCTGTTTCATTCCCCACTCAAGAACATCCTGACCTTCTTGGGAGTTGGACTTCTGTTTTGCTTAGCCTTCAGAAGCCTGAAAATAAAATATGGATAGCAATATCTTCGTGTTCTGACCCCAGAGGCAGCAAACAAGGTCCTGTTTCCTTGGTACCTTTTCCAATGTAGATTGGCTCATTTAGTGCAGGGTTACCTCAATTGTTTTCAGGCATATACTGGTCCTGTCCCTT
Source organism: Gastrophryne carolinensis (assembly GCA_027917425.1). Classification (NCBI taxonomy): domain Eukaryota; kingdom Metazoa; phylum Chordata; class Amphibia; order Anura; family Microhylidae; genus Gastrophryne; species Gastrophryne carolinensis. Next base: position 380,232,284 of record CM051236.1, read on the forward strand.
TGTTGCCCTTTTCTGTTTTAGGTTTCCTATCTGCTCCAGCATTTTTGGAGGGTTCTTATCAAAATGATCAGTGGACAACATTGATACACGTCAAGCCGCCTGGTGTATCAAGAATTCAAACTAACCAACTGTAGACAGGTCAGTCTTGCACTAATTTGGTGGATATCCATAGTTGGTTATGAAAAACTGTGGGGTGGTCATAAATGTCCCATCTTTTCCGGCTCTCCTCTGCCTTTTTCCTATTCCTCTATTTCTGAACTTTCTTTTTAAAGTGACACATAAATAAGACTAGTGCATCCATAAACTAGGTAGAAGGGGGGCATCTGATTAAGGTACAATTACAATGCAATCTGGCCTACCCAGCAGGCATGCAGTGCCGAATTTAAGATTAGATACCCCACTGCCAATTTAAGGGGCTCTCCAGTCTTATTTGATTGGATAGGAGGAGCAGTTGCAATAATAGCGCAGCCTGGGAGACCTGTGTTAGGAATATATTAGACTACCCAAAGGCTAGTTTTTTTATCCTGTATGTGTGTATGAACATAGAGTTCAGTAACTATTATATGATTATTACATTATATTTGATATATGCCTCCTTGCTACAACTTGTTGCTGGAAATTTGCTTTTTTTGAGTACCGTAATTCTTTTAAGATAAGTCCTATTGAAACAGAAAAATGTGAGGAGGGGGCACAGAGATAGGAGTGACACTTAAACCAGACCAACACCCGTTATTACATTAACGGGTGTTGGTCCGGCTCTTTGCTAGAAAGAAGCTCGAGGGGGCATCCAGAACGCTGAAGCCCCCTCGCACCTAAATGCACAGGACACAAAGAATACTCACCTTTTTAACAAGCCAGTGCCGGGAAAGGAGTCCCACCGGCGGCCAATCACGGGACTCCTTTCCCGGCGCTGGCTGGTTAGGAAGGTGAGTATTCTACGTTTCCTGTGCATTTAGGTGCGAGGGGGCTCCAGGGTTCTGGATGCCCCCTCGAGCTTCTTTTTGCAAAGATCCGGACCAACACCCGTTAAGGTGTTGGTCCGGTTTAAGGTGGTAGTATATAAGCAGTTTAAAAAGCCCCTTTGTAATGTCTATTGAGGCACCCCTGCCTGTTCTTGTGTGCATATGCTAATGAGGTTATCCCTGCAGACACACCATTTCATTTATGCTGAAGTATGCTCCTAGCAGTAGGGTGGAGGGTTAGGGTTTGGACACAATTGTTGTGTCCCAATCTTTTGTTTTTTGTATGCCCCCTCTTGCGTTATTATCTTATATTGATTAAAAGTTACATGTTTTTATACTCACTAAGACTCCCAGGCACTTTACATATCACCTCTTTACTGAATGAGCATTGTGACTGCTGATGATCAAGAAGCTGCTTCTTTGACTGTGGGTGTGCAGCGAACTTTGCAGGAACCGTCTTGAGATTTACCTGTCGGAATTAGACAAACATTATTGAATACTAAGAAAAATGGACTGCCAGCACAGGCCACAAATGCTCACCCCTATATAAGTCAGCCGCACTACAGTGAATATATTAAAGGTAAATAATTTTATTGTATTATATTATACAGAGAGCCAAAACAAAAGACATACATCTTAAAAACATTTAAAAGGATTATATGCGGAGATACAGGACCTACTTAGACTAATAAACACCTGATTTAAAAATATGATACATAAATTTGATACCGAGGATGCTAGCTATGCCTTGAAAAGTCCCCTGCGAAAGTGCTAGTGCAAAAGAGGAAACGCAGTGGTTTGTGCCATAGGAAAGATATGTCAAAAATGACTAGATGTGCAAAAAAGCAAAATTGTGCAAAATCCGCAAAATAGATCCAACAAGGGGATCAGAATGTCCCTATAAGTAAATAAGTGCACAGGTGAAAGTGCTATGTGCAAATTGTGCAAAGAGAGCAAGAGAAGACACCCTGATGAAGTGGCATTTGGACGTTGCCACGTAACGCGTCGGTGGTGCTGGCCTGCTGAGCTCTAAAGTGGACCTAGACTCATTCATCTGGTAATGCTCATAGTTATAGCGTTATAGTGTGTATTTAGATTACCATCTTGTTTACTATTGCTGCGATATATGCCTTGATCCTTCGCTATCTTCTCTTGCTCTCTTTGCACAATTTAGCACTTTCACGGGGGATTTTTCAAGGCATAGCTAGCATCCTCGGTATCAAATTTATGTATCATATTCTTAAATCAGGTGTTTATTAGTCTAAGTAGGTCTTGTATCTCCGCATATAATCCTTTTAAATGTTTTTAAGATGTATGTCTTTTGTTTTGGCTCTCTGTATAATATAATACAATAAAATTATTTACCTTTAATATATTCACTGTAGTGCGGCTGACTTATATAGAGGTGAGCATTTGTGGCCTGTGCTGTCCATTTTTCTTAGCATTTAAATACGCCCAGTTTTTAGGCAGTAGGCTCTCCCTCAGCCAGCATCCAGTTTATTGATAGAAAATACTTTTGCTGTGCAGGAATTTCCTTATCTATTTGGTCAAAACATTATTGAATATATTAATGTATTTTTTTCACCCAATAAAACGCACCTGCCCATTAGACGCATCTAGGATTTGGAGGAGGAAAGTACGAAAAATAATATTCTGAACCAAATAATAGGCAAGGTGCAGAATCCTCCAAATACAGGCAGATTAGGCATCCCCCTCCTATTCCCAATAGGCAGTGTGCCATTCCCCCCATCCCATTCCCCATAGGCAGTGTGGCATCCCCCCATCCCATTCCCCATAGGCAGTGTGGCATTCTCCCCCACCCATCCTATTCCCCATAGGCAGTGTGGCATTCCCCCATCCCATAGGCAGTGTGGCATTCCCACCCATCCCATTCCCATAGGCAGTGTGGCATTCCCACCCATCCCATTCCCATAGGCAGTGTGGCATTCCCCCCATCCTATTCCCATAGGCAGTGTGGCATTCCTCCCTCCCATTCCCATAGGCAGGGTGGCATTCCCCCCTCCCATTCTCATAGGCAGTGTGGCATTCCCCCCTCCCATTCTCAAAGGCAGTGTGGCATTCCCCCCTCCCATTCCCATAGGCAGTGTGACATTCCCCCCTCCCTTTCCCATAGGCAGTGTAGCATTCCCCCCTCCCATTCCCATAGGCAGTGTGGCATTCCCCCCTCCCATCCCCATAAGCAGTGTGGCACCCCCTTCTGTACCCCATAGGCAGCAGAAGAACATAGAAAAAAAATTCAATTCACATGCTCCTGGCCTCCAGCTGCTGCACGGACCCGATTGTTTGCATGTGCCCTGGCCGGAAGAGGCAGTGGCAGGGATGGAGACAGCATCCACCGCTCCTCCAGCTGCTGCCCCTGACTCTTCCGGCCAGGGCACACACAAACACCCAGGTCAGTGCAGCGGGTGAGTGCGGCCTGCACCGAATTGGCGCAGGCAACACCCACCTGCAGCACAGACCAAGTGTTTGCGTGTGCCCCGTCTGAAAGAGGCAGTGGCTGGATGCCAGAAGAAGGCGGAGGAGCGACGGGGGCGCTGTGTCCATCCCTGTCCCTGCTGGAATAAACAGCGAAAGCAGTGGTGGGGACAGGGACAGAGCCCGCCGCTTCTCCATCTTCTTCTGGACTCCTGCAAGTGTGGCAGGCAGCCCAGACAGCAACGTGGGAGCACCCATACCAAGTGAGTTCACTTTTTTTTTTTTCGGTTTTTACTTTCGCCCAATAAGATGCACAGACATTTCCCCCCACTTTTAGGGAGAAATAAGTGTGTCTTATATGGCGAAAAATACGGTACATATGTATTTGTTTTTTTAGAAATGCATACATCATTCATGTATTTATCTGTCTTTTACTCTCATGATACCCACAAAAAATCTTAAAGTCTACTATTGAAGGCATTTTTGCAAGTGTATATTTTTTTGAGTCAAAAAGATGTCCTCAAGGTGCTGAGCTGGTATTTTTTCTTATGTTAGCAAATGTTTGTGTTAGCAAATGTGTTTTATGGAAGCAGGACACACTACTCCTTGCCAATATCAACCGATTCGAGGTAGTGAAAACCTGCTTCCATAGAACACACATTTGCTAACATTAGAAAAATACAATTCTGTGATTACTCACCTGTAGAATTTTATTGGTGTCCTGCTCGGGTCGCTTCATTCTTGACAATTGGGTTATCCACCACAAGGTGGCGCAGTTGACTGCAAGACGAAAACTTGTGGCTCCTCCCGGCTCATATAAGGGCAGCTACTTCCCTAATAATCCCCAGCGTTGAAAAGCAGTAAATACAGAGACAAGCCAGGAGGCCAGAGACCATGTTAATACACACAGCCCCAATAAACGGTAATCACCATAACAAGGCAAAAAGAGGATAACAGAACAAGGGTGGGATAAAGCAACCCGAGCAGGACACCAATAAAATCAATTCTACAGGTGAGTAATCACAGAATTGTATTTTTCTTGGTGTCCTGCTCGGGTCGCTTCATTCTTGACAATTGGGACATCCAAAAGCAGTGTCCAAGAAAGGGCAACAGAGAGCAACAGCACGTAGTTCATGACACTACCGCCTGAAGCACTTTGCGGCCAAAAACAGCATCAGCTGAGGCCCTAACATCAACCTTGTAAAACTTAGAAAAAGTATGAACTGAAGACCAAGTCGCGGCCTTACAAACCTGTTCAACCGAAGCCTGGTGCTGAAAAGCCCAAGAAGCACCAATAGCTCTAGTGGAGTGAGCTGTAACACGAAAAGGGGGTTCCTTCCCCTTGGCAGAATACGCTTGCACCACCGCCTGTCTGATCCACTTGCTGATAGTGGATTTGGCTGGAGGCAAGCCCTTCCTAGGCCCGTCAGGAAAGACAAAAAGAGAATCCGACTTCCAAAAGGATTCCGTAGCAACCAGGTAGTACTTAAGTGCTCTGACCACATCCAGAGAATGGAGGGTCCGCTCCTTAGAATTAGAAGGCGCGGGACACAAGGAAGGCAAGACAATGTCCTCATTGAGATGAAAGGCAGAAAAAACCTTGGGTAAGAAATCCGTCTTAAGACGAAAAACCACCTTATCCTGATGCCGCTCAAAGTAAGGAGGCTTCATACAAAGCGCCGCCAGCTCCGAGACGCGATGCACCGAAGTGATAGCCACCAAAAAGACCACCTTCAGAGTCAAAATGGATAAGGCAGCATCACACAAGGGCTGAAAGAGAGGCCCCTGAAGAGCAGAAAGCACCACATTCAAATCCCAAACCGGAAGCATAGGCTTACGCGGTGGATGTACATCAAAAGTCTTGATAAATCTATGATTGGCGAAGGATCTTTGGAAGAAAATAGCCAAGGCCGAAACCTGTCCCTTGAGGGTACTCAGCTGGAGACCCGAATCCAAGCCATGTTGTAGGAACTCCAAAATTCTAGAAAAGGAAAAAGTGCGACAAGGGAAACTCACACCAGGCAATGTAAGCGTGCCAGACCCTATAATAAATCATGGAAGAGGATTTCTTCCGAGCCTGAATCATGGTACGCACGACCGAGGGAGACAACCTCTTCTCTGTCAGGATGGAGGTTTCAGCAGCCAAGCTGTCAAAGCCAGCGTTTGTAAATTGGGGTAGCGTAACAGACCCTGAGTGAGAAGCCCTGGATCATCGGGCATGACGTAACGATCCACTGACAACTGGACAATGTCCACGAACCAACACCGCCTCGGCCAACGAGGAGCCACCAGGATGGTCGGGACCCCCTCCTGGGCTATCTTGCGCAGAACGCAACCCAGGAGAGGGAAAGGAGGGAAGGCGTAGAGGAGTCGGAACTCCATCCAAGGAATTGCTAGCGCGTCCATGGAGTTGGCCAGAGGATCTCTTGACCAATCGAATCGCTCTCAGCTCCAGGAGATTGATAGTCACATGGGCCTCCTGAGGGCCCCACTGGCCCTGGAACTTCAGCGATTGCCAAAACCCTCCCCAACCAGTCAGACTGGCGTCCGTGATGACAATCTCCCAGCGCGGAGGCAGAAAGGACCTGCCCACTGGAAGATTTCTCGAATTCAACCACCACGAGAGGGACCGTCTGACCAGAGGGGACAGGGAGAACTCTTGCTCAAGGGACTCCTGTTTACGATCCCAAACGGCCAAAAGATTCAACTGAAGAGGTCTCATGTGGAACTGGGCGAAGGACACAGCCTCGAAACAAGAGACCATGAGGCCCACCAACTGCATCCCCAGACAGATGGATGGGTGTGGACACAACAGCAAGGTCCGCGCCTGCGTCTGAAGACCCTCCACCTTCTGCTGGGGGAGGAAAACCTTGACCTGAGAGTTGTCCAACGTCATGCCCAGGAAAGACCTCACCAATGATGGAGTGATCGAGGACTTGGGATAATTGATCACCCAAATGAATGTCTCGAGAGTGGACAATACCTTCTGAGTGTCGCTCTCGGCCTGCTGAAGAGATTGAGCAGCAATCAGCAAGTCATCCAGGTAAGGAAGAATATGAATGCCCTGGCTCCTCAGCAGGGCCATGACACCCGCCAGCACCTTGGTGAACACCCGAGGGGCTGAAGAGATTCCAAACTGTAGAGCCACAAACTGGTAGTGTTGATCCCCCAAGGCGAACCTCAGGAACTTTTGATGTCCCCGGAAAATAGGGACATCAGAAGTTCCTGAGGTAGGCATCCCTGATGTCCACCGTGGTCATGAAGTCGCCGGGCCGAAGAGAACTCACCACTGACCGTAAGGTCTCCATGCGGAAGTGTTTGAACCTGAAAAACCTGTTGAGACCCTTCAGGTCCAAGATAGGTCTCAGAGAGCCGTCCTTCTTGGGCACCGTGAAAAGAATGGAATAAAACCCTCGACCCTGTTCCTTATGAGGAACAGGACAAATCACTCTGGACGCCAGAAGCCGTTGGACAGCGAATCTTAGGCCCTGCGCCGTCAAGGGGTTCTGGGAAATCCGTGACTGAAGAAATCTTGGAGGCGCCCCCCAAACAGCTGAAGTCCCAGGAAGGGAATACGGACGAAGAGCGACCAGCAGGGCCAAAGCTGAAATCACAAAGGCAATGAACTCCTTGCAAGCTAGGAGATCCCTATACTCCTCTGCCCGCTTGCGAGATCTGGAGATATCCAAAAGCCGTCTCACCATTTTGATGGCAATGGAAACAATGGCCGCGGCACAGACAGGGCGAAGACCAGTGCCCACAAAGGTGAAAGCATGACATGGCAGCTGATCCATGCGCCTGTCAGCATGATCATGCAAGGAAGAAGTGTCAGGAGGTTTCAAAAACCGCCGCCAACAGCTTCTCTGTGTCATCGGGAAGCCAACCGTCCTCATTAGAGGATGACCCGGGTCACTGTCAAAGCCCCCCTGTCGGTCCCTAAGAGAGTCAGAATCAGAACCGAAGGCCTCAGTCATGATCATCATCGGCAAAAGTGCATTCAAAAAGTCGCTTCTTACGTGCAGCCTTGCCAACGGCCGGATGCGACAACTGACGCTCTAGACTGGCCACTCTGAGTGCCAAGTCCGTTTGCGACCCCCTGCTGGCTTCCCCCTCACTGGGAGCTAAATGCAGACGCGGGGGAGTCGACGAGGCCGTCGGTAAAGTGGGACTGGGGCCGGCAATGCTCGCCCCATCCTGATCCGAAATGATGCTTTGGGCGCAGGGTACACAAACAGCGCTGCGACCACTCAGGGGGCAGGTACCACACAAGAGACAAAGCTTAACAAGTCCCGAGGGGACCCTAAGCTCGCTATCCCCAGAAGCCTCCATTATGGTGATTATGGCGGAAGAAATCGGGTCACAAGGCACTAACGGCCCAGAACCGTAAAATCCCCAATTTGGACCCTCTGAACCCTTTAAGCACAGGGCAGAAAGGGGGGGGGGGAGGGGGGGATCGAGACCGGGAGGAACCACCTATGGATAGAATGGCATCCGTCTGGAAAACATAGAATAAAGAAAATATAAGCATCCCACAGCACATACACATTGAAAATTTTGCTAAAAAAGACTCACAGACCGCAGCTGATAATCAGGGCTAGGAGCAGCAGCTCGAGGAGGAAGAGGCCACAGCGCGAGGACCGCCGTGCGAGAAGAGAGGGGGGAAGACAGCCAGGGTGCAGCCAACACGCACCGCAAACAATGGCGCCGAAAAGAGCTCCTCGAGGGGACGCGGAACGCGCCCCCTCTGTGGCATTGGCCAGCCGGCGCCCGCGCCCCCCCCCCCGACATAGACCCAAGGAGAGGAGAGAAGAGGAGGAAAGGTGAGTAACATAACAATGAATTAAGTACAGTGCACCAAAACACACAACCATAATAATAAAGCTTGTGGGAGACACAAGAATAAAATAGGTCCCAAGGTGGTTCCCCCCCTCCGCATATAGGCTCACCATAGCCTATGGCCGGCTACCCTTCAGGACAGGGTCTGCGGCCCAGAGCATAGCTCTGCCGAACGTCTGACCCTCGGCGTTCCCCTACCATCACCTGATCAGAAGCCGGAGGCTGGGAGGCAGGAAGGGTCCACTGAAACAGGTGGGAATAGGGCTGCAGCGGCCGACGAGCTTGGGATGCCCCGCTTGTCTGCGATATCCATGGAGAGAGAGATAGATCCATCTTCGCAGTCAGACTGCAAGAGAACTCTGGGGATTATTAGGGAAGTAGCTGCCCTTATATGAGCCGGGAGAACCCACAAGTTTTCGTCTTGCAGTCAACTGCGCCACCTTGTGGCGGATAACCCAGTTGTCAAGAATGAAGCGACTCGAGGAGGACACCAAGAAAAAATACAAAATACATCAGCTCCTTGAGGACATCATTTCAGCACAGGCAAATTCTGCTTCAAAAGTTCCATCAAAAGTGGACTGTTCCTTTAAGCAAGTAATTGTGTAAACTAAAAACTTGCATTCAAGAGATCCTAGGATAGAATGCCATGTTTACATGTGTGTTTGCTTTAGGAAAAACAACTACACAGGCTTCTATCCTATTAGCCTGCTAGTGGACCACTGACCATGCTGACTAGTTTGTTTGGCCTTCAGTATTGACTAGAGTGCATGGGCCTACATACCATAGAGGCAGGGGAGGCAACTTCTACTGGGCCCATGACAAAAGGGGGCTCCATGCCAGCTGCTTCCCTCCATCTTGTAGCACCTGTGGAAACAACATTGGACTGGGGGTCGAAGCAATATGCAGTGTTGGTGAGCTGTCTACAAGGAGCGCCGTAAGTTCTGCATGGAAGAACTAAGATGCCAGCGTGAGTGTGTAGGGCACTGAGGGGAACAAGCACCCCAGTGAGAAAAAGACCTTACCAAGTTCTACCAACCTAGGCTCCACAGTGCACCAACACTACCTAGAACTCCAATCAGACCACAGTCTCTGATAGTCGGGCCCACCTTACAGTCACATGCAAATATTAGTGTTTCATTGTTAGGGCTTAAACATTAACTGACTTGTGCATGAGTGGATAACCTGGTGGTGCCCAGGACACAGAGAGCTGGGAGAACAGCCCTGGATCAGAGGCAACGTATTTTTGTGCCAGGGGAGGGTGGTGGTGGGGGTTTACCCTGAGCCTGAACCTCAGTTTTAAGTTTTTTTTTTGGTTGTGGCCTAATACTTACAGACAAGTTTTCTCACACCTCAGGTACCTGGAAGGGTGCATGCATATATAATGTAACACCCTGCCTTGTGAATAATATAGTTTCTCCCTGCTTGGATCTCTCTAGTGCCTAGTGTGATGTCTTTGGTCCTCTATCCTCCATCTTAGCACAGGATGGAAAATAGAAAGACAGACATATGACTAATAAATGAAGATGGCAGAATGTAAGGAAAAGCAATAAAAGGGGCTGTCAACAGAAGATGACTGAAGGTACAGAATCCTGAAAAAAAGGAAGTTGGGACAAGAGAAGATTTTACTGAATGGTATTTTTCTTCATGCAAACCTGGCATTGGCCCAGTTCTCTTTGAGTGGCTTCCATTTTGGGGGTGGAGCACAGAACCTATTCTGAAGGGCACTGGGAAGGAGTCCCAACCTGTAGCTTGGGAGCAATGTGCGGTTTGCAGGGCTCTGCTCTTCCCTGTGGTGCACCAGCAGAGTTGGGTAGAGGGAGAAGCTTACTGGCTTACCCACAGGTTCCTCTACTCCCTATCTGTGTCGCATTTCTGGGCACTGCGGAGGACGAAAGCTGGCAGGGAACCTGGGACCTGCCTGATTCCCTCTGTCATTCAAGCACAGTGACTTTACAGGCTTTACTGTACAGTTACCAATATTACAATGTTGAATGTGGCTTGTGAGCATCTCTCAGTTCGAAATGTGTCCTCTCAAGGTAAGTTTGGTTACCCCTGGCATAGGGGCTGGTGTGCTGCTTAGCTCAAGGCTTGCTGTACGGTTTGGGAGCTATATAAGTACCAACCCTTTTGCTTGGTGCTGGTAGTCCTGTGGGGGGGGGGGGGGGGGGCATGTCATTTTAAAGTAACCCCCAAAAAATAAATCTGTAGTGGGAGGTGGGGTTATCCAAAAGGATTCCTCCGCATTGCATAATGGTTGGGGAAGCCTGATCCCCAGCCTTGACACTTACCTATTTTCATGTTCCAAAATTCCAGCTGCCTGTAAGCAGCCAGTGAGGCTAGCAGGATGAGCTTGCACAGTATTGTATGGCCCTCACTCAGCAAACCACACTGAATGCAGGTGTCCACATGGGCAAAACAAGATTGGGCTTCCATCTGGGGTATGCAAGGCATCCTGCACTCAGATATTCCCCTCAAATGCCTAATTTAGTTTTATTTGACTGAAGGGTCGCTTGAAGTAGAATTGAGTAGGTAAAAAAAAGTCTGTAATGCAGCTGAAACTCTGGCATTTCACTACATGTTCACTGGCGTCAGAAGAACTTTCAGGGAATTTCCAGTGAATATGACCTCTCCCTCCTGCGCAAGAGTAAAGAGGCCCCCCATCCCCTACCCAGCAAGAATCAATCAATATATCATGAATGCAAACAGATGGAAAACATGGATAATTCCTCTATGCACATTAATGATCACTCCAACAGTTTCCCACCACAAACATAAAAAATAATCATTCCCCCCCCAAAGCATTTATTATCCCTCCATTCTGATGAAATAATATATCTGCCTAATAAGGGGTGTCATTATAAACTGAAGCTTCAAGTTTTATTTCATGTTAATAATATGAAATGTACCAGTAAAGGGTTTTTAAACAGAAATTGCCTGTGGTTTCAAGACCAAACTAGCCAGGAATGTGAAGGTTCCAGCTTATCCAGGTCATGGTATATCTGTAGTGACAGAACCCCACTAGCTTTTTCAATTGGTTACCCAAACATCTTTATAAAACAGCAAGTTTAAGTTTCTTTGGCTTATTACTGCATATATAGCCAAGTATTTACAATGCTGTATACTAATACTTCAGCATACCACACAAATCCAACATTTTAATAATAATTACAATATATTACATTTTTGGTATGCAGCCATGGTATTCTTAAAGTCCATAATTTCTAAACTTACCTTAAGTCCAGCAGGGGTCTGAACGTTTCTCCTTGTTAAGAGATCCATAGCAGATTGTAAGTTTGTAGAGGAAATAAAACCAAATAGCTTAGTGTCAGTTGCTGGTATTTAGTCCAGTCACTATATGCCCATGGAACTCCAGAATTCACCACATAGGATAGAGAATAGGATTTTACACTGTGGCAATCCCCCACTACTTTAGGATATACATATAACCACAGAAGATCTCACTCCCAAACCAATCTAGACGAACGTCTCCTGATATAAAACTGAAAGTAATGGTTTCCTTGTGCTGTTGTCATGCAGGAATATCAGAAGTGAAAGTAACTTTACAGACACACCAATATGTGGCAGTGTATATTGCAGTGTAGTAAATGTGAGAGGAAAACAGCACCAAAGAGGATTTTTAGAGAGATGCAATGGAGGTCATGATATTCATTTTGTAAAGTTTTGGGTGCACTTTTAGGTATGAACTGAAACTAACAACTGAGAGGGATTTTTTTCTTTAACAAGCAAAAAGTGCCAAAACATTATCCATGCCTGTGGTGGGGCATTTATACAAGTCCGATACATCGTTTTTTTCAGTAAGGTAAGGATTTTTTTTTTAAGTTTAGAAAAAGCAGCACCCTATAGGGTATGCAAATAAATCTGACAAATTGTTTAGCATATTCCTCAGGGCAGGGGTCCCACCAGCAGATCATGTTTTGCAGATCTCCACACAGATACACTGCTGGAGTCATTAGTGCAGCAGCAGAGTTATGAGGGCAGCTATGAAGAGATGCACACATGAGCTGTTGGTGAGCCTTGAGGAGGGTTGGGGAACACTACCTTAGGGTGCAGTTAGTTCCAAACTTTCCAAAAAAAAAACCTGAGGTGCAAAAAATGATGCACCTCAGGTGTAAAAATGCCCCACGCCAGGTACAGGTGATTTTTGTTTTGTGTGGCATAGTAAAAAAAAAAAGCTCATTCAGAATTAGGTTTCAGTTCACACTCAAAGTTAAACCTACTTCACAAAATAAATAGCATGACCTCCATTGATCTGTAAGTCAAGTCAAGTACACAGCGCACATTTTATATCAGGATTACAAATGAGGATTCAAATATTTTGCATGACCATACATTTATGTCAAAGCATTGTATTTTCCATCAGGTAGTTTGTATGTTTTATAAAAATAAGAAAAGGGGGACTTAAAGAAACAACCCAGAAAAAAGATTTTTATAGAGATGCATTATCCTGTATGTCAAGTGTGCAGTGTATTTGTATACCGTATTTGTCACTACATAACGTGCAAACGTTTGGGGGAGGGGTAATGGGGCATCTCATATGCAGAGTTGCGGGGGGAATATGTGTGGGGGGGGGCTGGTAAAGGAAAAGTCCATGCTCTAGTACAGTGATCCTGTGCTGCTGTTTGTGTCGCTGCAGCTCTAGCCCTGGCTGGTGTGCATGTCCTATGTACACCAACAGCATGATCAGCAGCACGTGTGCGCTTACGGGTGCCTTAAGGTTTGGACTTTTCCTTGTATGTACGTGTATATGGAAAGCACCAGATATTGGAGGACTGGCTAGTGGACAGGAAGTTTTACGGCTTCCTTCCTGCCCAGAGGTCCTCTGTTGTCCAGCGACACATTGCCTGTGGGAGATTGTCACGCAACCTTATACAGAGGTAGTACCTGGACTGTCCTTTTATAACAGGGATACATCTACTTTTTGGAAACAAGATAGAAGTCCCGATTAAAGCGGAAGCCGAGTCGCCCCCTAACCCCATGATCTGCCGCCCCTGTCTGGCACTGAGGCAGGGCAAAGGAGGGTTGCAACAAAAATCCCCTTACCTAATCCCTTGCCATTTTCCCAGAACCATGTGGCTGCCACACAGACAATGCAAAGTACGCTTGAATGGGTAGGAGAACGAAGAAGCTTTGTGCTTCCTTTCCAAGATGGCGGCATCCAGGACCTGGAGTGACCGGAGGCTGGTGCTGGACTGCAGGTGATGTAGGGTTTATTTTTTTTAGGGGACAAATTAAGGACTTACGCCTTAATTCAAGTAAAACATCTGTAAGTAATACTTTTTATAACTCTTTTTAACAGGCGCTCCAGTTCGCTGTCAGCATAGGATTCAACAGCACTGAAATAGGATTGCTGCAGCCCACAGGAGTTCGAGCCTGCACACTGGGAGATAATAGGACAGGGAATGTATCCAGGATCAGACTGGAGCATAGACCTTGGGCCCATCAGAGGAAAATCATCCTTGGGGCCCACCTTTCTGCTAAAATTGGTTGCATAATAATAAAATAAGACCGATGGTTATTGACCAAATAACAAACGTAACTTAGTCCAGGCAAGCCAGAAATACTTATCTTTTTTAATTCTCTGACAGTGGCCCTGGGTCAGTGCCTGGGGCCCACCAGATGATCCTTGAGTGCTATGGTGGGCCAGTCTGACACTATCAGTCTGTATCAGTTTCATTGTATTTATACATTAGTATAAATACATGATGAAGGGTAATGGTTATTGCATGGCAGTGCTTTTTTACTATAAGGAGACATAGGGATGTAAGTGGCAAAAAATACCATTTTGTGAGTACTCACTTGAAAAATGGGTATTGTTGGTGTGCCACACACCCCGCTTCACCTTTAGATATTCATCCATTATTGGGTTAATCCACCGCAGGTGACGTAGTGCAGAGAGGAAGTCTTGTAACGAGCCCCCTTCCGGCCTATATATACCTGGTACCTCCCTTCAATCACCAGTATATTTAAAAAGCAGAAATACAAGGTACCAGTATTCCACCAGTAACCTCAAAATCAAATTTGATATAAACAAAAAGCTTCACCATATAAAGGCTTCGGAACTACCGAAAAAAGGGTGGGAGTGAAGCGGGGTGTGTGGCACACCAACAATACCCATTTTTCAGGTGAGTACTCACAAAATGGTATTATTCTTGGTGTGCCACACACCCCGCTTCACCTTTAGATATTCATCCATTATTGGGACATCCAAAAGCAGTGTCCACAAGGGCTGGGCAACTCAAGGCCAGGTGAAGCATAACTTAAATAACTGCAGTCTGCAGAACTTTGCGGCCAAAATCAGCATCCGCTGAGGCCCGCACATCAACTTTGTAAAACTTAGAAAAAGTGTGAACAGAAGACCAAGTGGCGGCCTTACAACCTTTTCAACAGAAGCTTGGTGCTGAACTGCCCAAGACGCCCCAATGGCGCGAGTAGAATGAGCAGTGATACGAAAAGGGGGAACTTTCCCCTTAGCAGAATAGGCCGCAGTAACGGCCTGACGTATCCACTTGCTAATGGTAGATTTGGCTGGTGCCAAACCCTTCTTAGGCCCGTGGGGCACAACAAAAAAGGAATCCGTCCTACGAAAAGGAGACGTGATAATCAAGTAGTACTTAACACAGCGTACTACATCCAAACAATGCAACACCCTCTCTTTGTCATTCTTAGGATTAGGACATAAGGAGGGAAGAACAATGTCTTGGTTCAAATGAAAAGCAGAAACAACCTTAGGAAGAAAGTCTGGCTTGAACCGAAAGACCACTTTATCCTGATGCCTCTCAAAGTAAGGCGCCTGGATAGTTAAGGCCACCAACTCTGAGACACGCCGGACCGAAGTGATAGCTACCAAGAAGACAATCTTCTGAGTCAGGGTAGACAAAGCAATATCTTGCAAAGGCTCAAAAGGAGGAGCCTGAAGAGCAGAAAGAACCAAATTCAAATCCCAAACAGGGAGTAGTGATTTCCTGGGAGGCCGCACATGCGTAACCCCCTGGAAAAAAGTTTTAACCAAAGGTTTAAGCGCAACACGCTTCTGAAAAAAGATAGATAAGGCAGAAACTTGCCCTTTCAATGTACTAAGCTGAAGACCAGAGTCCAGCCCTGATTGTAAAAACTCCAGAATTCTGGAGACTGAAAAGACCCTACAAGGAAAAGATCTTATCTCGCACCAGGCGATATAGGCTTTCCAAGTCCTATAGTAAGTGATAGAAGAAGACCTCTTCCGAGCACTGATCAGAGTCTTAACGACTGAATCAGAAAGACCTTCCTCCTTCAGGATGGAGGTCTCAGCAGCCAGGCCGTCAAACCTAGCGCTGGTAAATTGGGGTAACACAATCGACCCTGAGTGAGCAGATCGGACCGAAGAGGCAGAACGACTTGGTCCACCGCCAGCCGAACGATGTCTGCGAACCACACTTGCCTTGGCCACCTTGGGGCCACGAGAACGGCGGACACCTTTTCCAGAGCCAACTTCCGAAGCACCCTGCCTAGCATGGGTATCGGAGGAAACAGGTATAGAAACCCCAGATCCCCCCAACTCAGGGACATGGCATCCACTGCCAGCGCCAGAGGATCCTGGGAGAGCGACACGAAATTCGGGAGCCTGCGATTGTGACGAGAGGCAAACAGGTCCACCTCCGGTGTCCCCCATCGGAGACATAGTGAGCGAAACACCCGAGGATGGAGAGCCCATTGTCCCAGACGGGGAGAGCCCCTGCTCAACCGGTCCGCTTCCTGGTTCTCCACTCCTGGAATGTATACCGCCGAGAGACAAGGAACATGGGCTTCTGTCCAGGTCAGGATCAGGGACACCTCCCTGAGAGCACTCAGGCTGCAAGTCCCTCCCTGATGATTGATGTAAGCAACCGCTGTTCGATTGTCTGAACGCACCTGGACCGGAAGGCCCAGGATGTGCTGAGTCAGGAGAGCAAGCACCTGACAGATGGCTCTCAGTTCCAGAATATTGATGGGTAAGTGGGCCTCCTGAGGTCCCCATTGCCCTTGGAACTGCAGCTCCTTCCAGAATCCACCCCATCCCGTCAGACTGGCGTCCGTGGTGACAATTTCCCAAAGAGGGGTCAGGAAAGACCTGCCTTTCACGAGATTGGTCGAGACCAACCACCACTGGAGGGACTGCCGGACCCGGGAGGACAACTGGAAGGGCTGATCCTGCGACCGAAGCCGTCGGTCCCAAGACGCCAACAGATAAAGCTGAAGCGTCCTCGTGTGGAATTGAGCAAAAGGAACTGCCTCGAAGGAGGCAACCATCAACCCTACCAGCCTCATCCCCAGACGGATGGACGGCCGAGGATTGGAGAGTAGGACCCGAGCCAACTCCTGAATCAGATGAATTTTGGACTGAGGAAGAAACACACTGTGCTGATGAGAGTCCAACCGCATCCCCAGGAAGGACACTACCCTGGCCGGAGCGAGGGAGGACTTGGGGAAGTTGATCACCCAACCAAAGCTTTCCAGCGTGGAGACCACCATGCTGGTGTCTGTCTCTGACTGATTGAGCGACGGAGCCATGATGAGAAGGTCGTCCAAATAAGGCACGACACGAATGCCCCGAGATCTGAAAATGGCTATGACCCCTGCCAACACCTTGGTGAACACTCTTGGAGCTGAGGTAAGGCCAAACGGAAGTGCCACGAATTGATAATGCTGATCCTTCATCACGAATCGAAGAAAACGTTGATGAGCGTGGCAGATGGGAACATGAAGGTAAGCATCCTTGATGTCTATGGACGTCATGAATTCCCCTTGCCGAAGAGAGCCGACGGCCGTGCGCAAGGTTTCCATGCGGAACTTCCGAAACCGGATGAACCTGTTGAGCAACTTCAGGTCCAAGACGGGACGAACTGACCCATCTTTCTTGGGGACTGCGAACAGATTGGAGTAGAAACCGAGGCCCGTCTCTAAGCGCGGTACCAGCCAGATGACCGCCATCTCTAGTAAATTCTTTACCGACGCCAGGAGCCCCTGTGCGGCGACAGGATCGATGGGCACCCGAGACCGAAAGAACCGTGAAGGAGGGCGAGACTCGAATTCCAGCTTGTAACCGGACGACACTACCTCCTGAATCCATCTGTCCGGAACTTCCCGGTTCCAAACCTGGGAGAAGTGTCGTAATCGTCCCCCCACCCGCACGGGTGAGGGCAGCCCCTCATTGCTGAGCGGGCTTACCAGCAGGTTTGGGCTTGGAGCCCCAGGACTGGGCGGGACGGCCACGGCCCCTCCCCCGAGTCCAACCTGTACGACTGGTAGAGGGAAGGGAAGCCCTCCTGCCCGCTCTGTATCCTCGAAAGGAAGACCTACCAGAACCTGCCCCCCTAAAGGGGCGTCGAGGCCTTCTGCGCTGTGGCATCTTACCACCTTTCGCGACAGAGTCAATTCTCTCCCCAAACAGACGTAGCCCCAAAAAGGGGAGAGCTGTGAGCACCTTTTTAGAAGCTGAATCCGCCGACCACTGTCGCAGCCATACAGACCGACGAATGGCCACCAGCATTGCCGCTGTCTTGCTACTCATAGCCAGCGCATCGTCCTGAGCGGATAGAACGTAGGACACAAAAGATTCGCACTGCTTAAGCGTAGCGAACTCATTACAAGCGGGATTGAGATCCTCGCATAGCCCCTGGATTACAGATCTTACTGCTAATAGAAGAAGGGCCGAAGCGCACACAGGGCGCATCGTTGACCCAGCATAAATAAAGCCATGGCGAGCATACTGGTCAATCCTACGATCCTCCCCATCTTTAGGGACAGAGGTCTCAGCAGACTGTACCATAGCGGTGCTAGAGAGTCCTAGCACAGGGGTATCGACTTCAGGAGGAATGTACCAAAGCTTCACCAATTCTGGCGGAAAGGGATAACACCTTTCCCACCTGGGAGGGATCCCAGATAACCGCGTGGGATGTTCCCATTCCTTAAGGACCACCCTCTCAAAGTGGTGCTGTCTGGGAAAAACCAAACACGGCTGAGGCTCTTTAAACAACTGGCCCCTTGGCAGGGTGACAGCCTCAGGCGGATCTAAATTCAAAATTTCAAACATTTGAGCCAAAATGGAGGGGGTGTCAAGGGCAACCCCCGCCGACCAATCGCCAGTCGCATCAGCCTCAAGCTGATCTGCCGGCTCATCTGACTCCAAGAGGAATTCTTCCTCATCCGGGGAGCCATCGGACCATTCCACAGGCTCACATAATTCGTCCTGTGGAGCCGAAGATACTGGAGTCAGGCGCTTCCGTTTTGCAGGGGCATTCAACCCTGCCTTAACGGGCAATACTTACCGAAGGCTGGCCAACTTTGCCGCCACCTCGGATTGCGAATCCCCACTTTTGATGGTGTCATGCGGGGTCCGGAACAGGGAGGGAGAGGCAGGAGATGATGGAAGTTGCTACGGGCCAGCAGCCGGATCAACAGACTGACGCGCAATACTTTGCTTTGCACAAGGAATGCAAATTAAGACATCATCAGCCGGGAGCGCAGACCCACATTTTACACACCCCCTGGACGACTCTGATGAGTCGTTTCCGGTAGTCAGGGAAGCCTCCATATTGGTGATTTATGGTATCGCAAATACTGGGATTTTTAAGGCATAAGCCAACCCGGGATGCCCCTTTATCAAAAAATGTCCCGGAAGGGAGGGTTTTTATTTTTATTTTTTTTATTTTTTTTTAAGAAAAAGGTCCCCCTTAGTAAATATATATATATATATATATATATATATATCTAAGAATATATATATTAAATGTGTAAACTTTATATAAAAAATATCCCCCTTTTTCTTTTCTAAAAAAGAAAGACTAGCCAGGCAACATAGAGCCGGAGGGCCACTATAATCAGGGATCCCAGGATCTGAAAGGAAAGAAACAAACCATCAGATCCCCATATAAGTGTAACACATGCAGCATGTCTTAAGCATCATATATAAATGATAAGAGTGCCTCTTTAGTATAATCAACTTTTATTGGTTTTCAAAACAGCAATTTGTACATAACACAAGAGGGAGGGGAAAGGGGGGTACAGAAGGCAAGGAGTGAGGGGAAGGGAGCATCGTAAAATGAACCTCATGCCGAGGTCAACAGTTTGACATATGGGGTATACAGCGTACATCTTACAATAGTCCAATACAAAATACTTTTGCTCAGCGGGTACTTCATCCTAGCTGTACCTCTGTTGCTTATTGTGACCTACTAGGGCGCTTTGTTGGCCTCCAACAAACAACCCATGTGTTCCTTGAGTTAGGGTATGGATGCTCTCCATTGGTGGAGTTTATATCAACACGAAGGGGGGGAGGAGGGGGAGGAAGGGTGAGAGGCCTGGCAGAGGAGGGTGAGTGCAGTAGACTGACCTGAAGGGCCAGTGTTTAACTGTTAGGAGATGGGTGGGGCTGGTATCTCCTGTCTTGCCAACACGTGCCGGTGAGGAGTCGCAGGTAGGATGCATGATCCAGGGAGGGCTAATAGACAGTGAGTGGACCACCCCCAGATGGCCGTCCAACCACTACACGGCTGCTTGCAACATCGCAGGTAAGGTGGTGTCCCGGAAATTCAACCAGCTCGCCCAGATCACCATGTACCTGCTGGTGGACTCTGAGTCATCGGTAATCAGGCTCTCCAGGTATCGGATAGACTCTAACTCCTGCACCCATTCTGCAAGTGTGGGGGAGTCTGCTTTCTTCCAGTGTCTTGGGATGACTGCTCTCATGGCAGCCAAGAAGAAGCGAAGTACATCCTTCTTAGCGCTGGCTAGAGAGCAGGGAAACAGCGATAAGAGCGCCAGTTGGGGCGTATTCGAAATGGCTCTACCCGACACCTGCCTGTAAATGCAGATGATTTTGTCCCACAGGGATTTTATGCTTGGGCAGCCCCACCAGATGTGGGTCATGTTCCCCTCCTCCTTCTGACACCTCCAGCAGGTATTGGGGGCAGTTTTGTCAAATCTATGAATGTCTGCAGGGCATTTATACCAGCGGGAAAGGATTTTAAAATTACGTTCATTGATGGACGTGGCTATAGATGAGCTATGAGTGCAGGCATAGATTTTTGTTATGTCGCTTTCAGAGAACGAAAGACCTAATTCACTTTCCCATTTTTCAATATATCTGGGTGGCCCCGTATGAAGAGATTTGGAGAGGAGTTTGTAAAGCCTAGATATCGTGTGGTCAGGGGGGGTGTCCTGCAGGATCATTGACTCCAGCATTGTGGGGGGGGTCTGGGCCCTTTCCACCATGTTATTGGAGGTTAGGAAGGTATGAAGCTGTCTGTGCAACAGCCATGAGATATGCTTAACCCCTGCTCTAGCTTTCAGGTCATCTAAGGAGGGGATGGCCCCGTTTCGCATCACCTGGCCCACTGTCGTACCCTCGGATGCCTCCCAAATGAGGAAGCTCCTAGATAGCATGCCTGGTTCAAACGCTGGGTTGTCAAAGATTGGCGTAAGTGGGCCGGGTCTGCGGACCAGGTTATGTTTTTGTTGAAGTGGGTCCCAAGTGTCCAGGAAATGTTGCATGAGGTAAGGTAGAGCCCCTTTCTGAGGCCTGGTTAGAGGGGCAGCCCAAGCTATTGTGGAGGGATTGAACCGGGAGAGCGCCTTCTCCAGTTGAACCCAGAGTTTCTCCTCCCCTCTGCGTGTCCAGTCCACCAGCCTTTGCAGGATTGCTGCCGCGTGATAGGTTTTCAGGTCAGGGAGTCCCATGCCCCCCTCCCCCCTGCCCCTGGAGAGGGTCGAGAGTCTAATCCTAGGTTTGGTTGACCCCCACACAAATTTTGAAAATGCTGATCTCAGTCTTTTAAAGAAGCTGCTGGGTAGTCCTATCGGGGCCGCCTGAAAGACATACAAGAGTTTCGGGAGTATGTCCATCTTTAGACTGTTGGCCCTACCAAACCAGGAAACTGGTCTCTTCGAGTAAGCCTCTAGTTCCCGTCCTATTTTAGTTAGTAGGGGGGAATAGTTAAGTTCGTAAATTTTGGAGAGGTCTGCCGGAATTTGAATGCCTAGGTACCCGATGGCCTGCGCTCTCCATTTGAATGGGAAGTTTGCTTCTAAGAGGCATACCTGCTGGCGAGGGAGGGAGAGGTTGAGCGCTTCAGTTTTGGAAAGGTTAATTTTGAAGTTGCTCACTGTGCTGAAGCGTTCAAACTCCTTTAAGAGAGCTGGGAATGAAATGTGTGGCGATGTGACATGTAGCATCAAGTCATCCGCAAACAGAGATGCCTTAAACTGGTTATCTCCGATCGGAATGCCTTTAATATCAGGGTTGTTGCGTATGGCTATGGCTAGGTGCTCCATCATCAGAACATACAGAAGGGGGGAAAGAGGGCACCCCTGTCTCGTGCCATTGCTTATAGTGAATGGGGCGGACTGAAGTCCGTTGACTCTAACCCTGGCTGTCGGGCCACTATAGAGGGCCATAATCTTGGAGAGGAGGCCAGGGCCAACCCCAATCTGCCTCAGCGTGGCAGACATAAAGGCCCAGTTCACCCTGTCAAACGCCTTCTCAGCGTCACAAGCGAGAAGACATGCTTGAGTTTTGGAGGAGGCTATGTGTGAAATCAGGGTGAACAGTTTGTTTGTATTGTCCCTGGCCTCCCTTCCCGGCACAAACCCCACCTGGTCAAGGTGAATCCTGCCCGGAAGCAAACCCTGCAACCTCGCGGCTATGATCTTAGCATAAATTTTTAGGTCGATGTTGATAATCGAAATCGGTCTGTAGTTCCCACAGATCGAGTTGTCCTTTCCTGGTTTAGGGATGACCGAGACCGAGGCTTCCAGGGCCTGCTTAGGGAAAGGGCAGGCTTCGTCTATGGAGTTGAACACCCTCGTTAGGAAGGGGGTCAGCCGGGCCCCAAATTGTTTGTAGAATTTGGGGGTATATCCGTCCGGACCTGGGCACTTGCCGGCTGGTGAGTCCTTAATTGCTTGGGTTACCTCTAGGTCAGAAAAGGGCCTCTCCAGGGACTCAGCCTCCTCCAAAGAAATTGTGGGCAACGGGGTGCTAGATATGTACTTGTCAATCACTGCGAGGGAGGCCCCCCGAGTCTGGGGAGAGCTAGAGGGGTTCTGGATATTGTAGAGGGAGTTATAGTAATCCCTGAAAGTGGCTGCTATGTCCGAAGGGGCTTGCGCCAGAGAGCCGTCAGGCTTCCGGAGGGCAGGAACATATGAGGCCGTTGGCCGGGGGTGGAGGGTTCTGGCCAACATTCGGCCACACTTGTTTGCCAGTCTATAGAGTTGAGCTCTTCCCTTGTCCCTGTAGCTTAGGTAGGATTGGTTATACAATTTCTGTAGTTTCTCCCTAGCTCCCTGCAGTTCCAGAAGCCCCAGGTCGGTGGGCCTGGCTTTGTGTGCAACCTCTAGGGCATGAATATCGTTCAGGGTTTTCTGAACTAGTGCCGTTTTTTCCCTTTTAATTCTAGATCCCTGCTTAATGAGTTCACCCCTAAGGACACATTTCAGGGCTTCCCACTGGATGGGCAGGGGGGTTGGGTCAGTTTTGTGGTCATCGAGAAAGTGCTCTATCGTCTGTTCCACTGCGGAAGAGCAAACCGCGTCGTCGAGCAGAGTGTCGTTAAGCCTCCACGACCAGCAGACGGGAGAGTGACCGGGGAGGGTCAGCGATATGAAGATCGGGGCGTGATCGGACCACAAGATAGGTCCTATCCACGCTTTGGGGTCCCAATCTAGTGCATGGTGGCTCGTGAACAGGTAGTCAATCCTGCTATAAGAACCTGCGGCATGCGAGAAAAAGGAGTAGTCCCTTCTCTGGCTGTGGAGGACCCTCCAGGTGTCAACAAGCTGGAGGTTTGCTAATGCTTTCCTCAGGCTATTGATTTTACCTAACGACACGGATGCCCTCCCGGAGGAGGTATCGACCGAGGGATTAAGAGGGACGTTCAGGTCCCCCCCAGTAATGATCACTCCCTCTGCAAATTCCTCTAGTAATTTAAGGATCTGGGTGGAGAACCTAATCTGGTCAGTATTGGGGGCATACAAATTTGCGAGAGTGTAGGTCCTATTAAATATTCTGACTTTAAGGAAGAGAAATCTACCCCGGGGGTCGACTTTAACATCCAATGTCTCGTGGGGGAGCGATTTGTGAAGAGCTATTGATACCCCTTTCGTTTTCCCTTCTGGGTTGGTGCAATGGTGCCAAGTTGTATAATACCTGTCACGGATATCAGGGGTGTGACCCGTCTTAAAATGTGTTTCCTGGAGAAGAATTATTTTAACTTTCTGTTTGTGGAGGTTGTACAGAATTTTTGATCTTTTCTCGGGGATATTAAGGCCCTTCACATTGAAAGAGCTAATCACCACCTCTCCCATCTCGGGGGAGCCCAAGATGCCCAAGGGCCGTCAGCGGCCCCACCTGGGAGGTGGAAGGCACCGGCAGGAAGGGAGGGGGGGAAGGCGGCGGCGAACCGCAGGATGGCTTAGTAGTAGGGGATTAAGAGTTACGGGGAGGGATGTAGGTGGGAGGGGGAAACAAAGAACAACAATAACAAACAGTGCAAGAGCCAATTTGGCGGGGGAAAACACTAAGGAGCTACAGCTCTAGGGATCAGCGCTCCTCCTTCCAGAGGAGGGCTGATGCCAACCTAAATGGGGGTCTGTGGCTAGTTACGAGACCGGGGTAGCCTTCGACCAGACCCACCGGGCTTCCAATAACAAGTATAGAAAAAGCAAGGATAGTACCTGGGCAACCGGATCCGTTAAATTGAAAAACAGGCGTATAATTAAAACTCTAAAAAAAGGGTTCAGATATCACCAGAGTCCCTGTGCGTCCAAGAAGAAGGAGGTCAAGGTTCGCTGTCAGTTGGACCGGCGCGTCTTTCCTATCTCACTCGGGGTCTGGACGCCCTCGATCTGCGCGGGGGAGCTCCCTGGGGTCTCCGCGGGAGCGGCTCCGTGTTTGGGAGGAGCCAGTTTGGAGCTTGGATCGGGTCACATCCCAAAAATGAGAAAAGTCCCTCCAGGTCACGATGTGTCTTGAGAAGAAACGTCTCACGGTTTCTGAGCACTATCAGGTGGAAGGGGAAGCCCCATCGGTAAGAGGCCCCCGCGTTCCGGACGACCTCCAGCACCGGCCGCAGCATTCTCCTCATTTGTAGTGTGCGTCTGGACAAGTCCGGGAGGATTTGTATACTAGCACCATCAAAGTCCACCGGCCCGTGCCGCCAGGCCCTCCTGGCTATCTCCTCCTTGATTTTGTAAAAGTGGACTCTACACACCACATCTCTTGGGCGTGACGGGTCCGGGTTACGGGGGCCCAGGGCCCTGTGGGCTCTATCGATCTCAATCGGGGTCTCGGCGTCTCTGTCCAGTAGCTTATTGAAGATTGCGGTGATAATCTGCTTCACGTCTTCTCCCGCCGAGGCCTCCGGTATGCCCCGGAGCCGCAAGTTGTTTCTCCTATGCCTATTCTCTAAGTCATCGTGCTGTAGTTGGAGCTGGAGAATCTGCACATTCTGGGCCTCCACTCGTTTTGCCAGGTCTGCAATAGCTGTTTCGTTAGCTGTTTGCTGGGAAGTCACCCTGGAGTCGAGCGCCCGGAGGTGCCCCTTCACCTCAGCGATATCCTTTTTGTAGGCTGCCTCGTATTTAGAAATGAGCGCCTCAAAGTCCGCCCTGGTGGGGATGGACCTCAGAAATGAGAGGGTCTCTCTGTGTATATTCCCGGCGTGTGGTGTGTCTACGCCCTCCTCTCTAGGTATTCGCTGTGGGGAACGTATAGAGGAGGTGGCTGGGGGGGGGAGCTCGATCTCCTCTGTTATGGAGAAGTCCTCTATGGGATGGAGAGGCTCTTCTTGGGAGAAGTGAATCAGGCTTGGGGAACTGGGGAAGGCTGAGACCTCCCGGGTTGGCCATGCCCCCGAGACATCAGGGTGGGCACGGGGTGGCAGCGGGCTGGATGTTTTCGCCAATGTAACGGAAGACTCTTGGCTATAGCTGGGGCTCCTCTCCCTCCCTGCCCTGGAGCGGCTTCTGGACCTTGGGGTTCTCTGTGGGAGGACCTCCCCTTGCAGCATATAGGATGTACGCGGCTGACCCCATGCAGCGCTGGTGGGTGGCAGTCTCTCAGATTCCCTTTCCTCAGGGAGGAAGGCAAATCTCCCCAGTTTGTGCAGGGCAGTCTCTTTCCATTTAACTGATTGTGATGACTGGGGCTCTGTGACATGCGCCTCTGGGCCTCCATCCCTCCCCACATTGGGGGACAGCTGGACATCCACCTCCCCCCATTCAGGGGTTAGAGAGCCCCCCCCGTCGTACCTTTGTTGCTGCCAGGCGTTTGCCCTCATCGTGACCCGGCCGCCATCTTGTCCAGGCATCTGAGTGATCCTCTCCTCACAGCTGGGGAGTGCAGGAGTGTCAAAGCGGCCGCCTCCGGCCTCACTGCGGTGGGGACCCGCGTCGGCGGCGTGTGTTCCGTCTCCATCAGTGTCTCTCACCGCCGCTGCATGCATGCTGGACGGAGCGGGGGGAGAGTGGGACGGCCTCTCCACCTCGCCTCCCGCCATCTTGGCTGCGGCGGGGGCTGATCTCTCGCCTCCCGCAGCCCGGTACACGGCCCCCTGGGTGACACCGCACGCCTCCGCCTGCTGGGGATCCTCTTCTCCGGCAGATGCCCCCGACGAGGAAACCGATGACGGCACCGGTGACGTGTGCTGTGCTGGCAGCTCCCCGCTCACCACGCTGGATCCAGGTGAGGCGGCCGCCGGTCTCTTTCTCCCTCCTCCTTCAGATCGAGACGCACCTCTGTCTCCCTCTCTTCTCTTGCCCCTTTTCCCTGGCATGTTACAGGGTGATCTGTGTGCCCGATTGCCTCGAGATTGATGCAGAAGCCCGGTTAAGGTCGGGAGCTCAAACTAGTGCGGCCACTCCATTCAAGCGCCAGGCCACGCCCCCAAGAGTGCCTCTTTAAACGCTTTCCCCAAATATCCCCCTTTTTCCTCCATAAGAACAAAAAAGAAAACTCAATCTCGCCAAAGCGGGGCCGCTTACCTGACAGGCCGACGCAGGACCGGAGGGACACTGTAGCAGCAGCCGCAGCAGCAAGATACAATTGTGCTGCAGCGCGCACCCCCCCACGTGACTTCTCTTATCAAAGACAGGGAGGAAGTGAGGCCGGGGCCGCCGAGCGACGCTCCCGCCGGCGCCCCGCCCCCCCGCATCACAGGGAGCCGCCCCCTACAAGCCGGTCAGAAGCGTCCTGATATGCGCCAATTCATTGAGCGATTGCCACCAGCTGCGCTGGATCACGCACAGCCAGGCGGCGGAGGAGGGGGGGAGAACATAAGCACAGCCACCAGGCTACCGCCCGGAGATAACGGGGAAGGGGGGAGGCGGGAGGGGCCGCAGACTAAGGCGGCAAGCCCAACTGCTGAGCGCGGTCAGCTGCCCCGCCCCCATAAAGCTGACCAACACTCTGGCCACTGTTGAAGCACTCATTTTTTTTTTTTTTTTTTGGGAGGATCTGCCCGGAGCTTCAGCATAGCAGACTAAGCGCACCATGCTGCGCAGTCTGTTAATGTGCACAAAGTGAACACACACATGTAAAAGACAGCAATACAGTGAAACACTATACCCCCCCCCCCCCCCATAGTGAAGGGACCGTAACGGGAGAGTAAGGGGCTAAGGGGACCCTCGGGACAGGGGCATCCCATTTCCGGATCACCATACCGGATCGCCGCATTGCCCCACGCATGAGGTCGAGCGGTAGGAGATAAGCTCCTAGGCACTTAAAGTGCCATCTACCATTTGCCCGGTGAGCAGCCTAGGCTGGGAGGCTTCCATTCCACCATAAAGGTATACAAACTCAAACCGGGCAGAAATAGACCAAAAAGGGGGGTGGCGGGGTAAGAATACCCCGGCCTACCTGTAAGCAGGAGACTTCCATCTTCTGACTTGTCAGCAAGCAGAGAGAAAAATACTGGTGATTGAAGGGAGGTACCAGGTATATATAGGCCGGAAGGGGGCTCGTTACAAGACTTCCTCTCTGCACTACGTCACCTGCGGTGGATTAACCCAATAATGGATGAATATCTAAAGGTGAAGCGGGGTGTGTGGCACACCAAGAATAACTTTAGTAAACCCATCCCATCATTAAATCAACTCTTTTCCGCCCCTAAACTAAAAGCCTATGACAGAGAATTTTAGTCAAAATAATAACCTCTTTCGACCTACAGTTGTTTAGTCAAAGCGTCTGAATCATTTAGCAATATAGTGTAGTACTGTAAAGCTCATTACTTGAATGGCACCAGGAAATGCAGGAGTAGAAACACTGTGCCTGAAACTGTTATCAATGCATGTCGCAATTCCACATAACATTAGGAGTACAAAAGGTTACCATTTCAAAACAGCCCTAAATATGTATTATAGGTCTATTGCAAAAAAAAAAAAATATCTAAAATTCATTTAAACATGCTAGATAACAAGTAGAGACATAAAGCTTGTGTGGAAAAATAGCTAAATTGCTTCAAGCTTGTTGTTTTCCTCCACTTCCTCCAACGAAAAAGCACGGTGAGAAACGGCACAATAGCAAAAGCAGTGAGCCATTATTGCAGCTCAGGCTTGTCTAGGAGACAGCAGTTAGGGCTCAACAGGCGTAAAATGGAATGTTATAAAACCAGTCACTCATGTTTTCTTCTTTTCAGTAAAAGAAAAAACAAGCCTGGCTGGGTTACTTTTAAGGCAGTGTGTCTAGGTAGCCTTTTTTTTCCAAACAGAGCCCTTTAAAGTGGAAATCCAGTCAGTGGTTAATCAAACCGCCCTGCAACCCTTCCCTGGTGCTGAGGCAGGACGGGGAGGGTTTCAGAGGCAAGTAACTCCTTACCTCAGCCGCACAGGCCCGCTAGAACGCCGCTGGACAGCGGGTAAAGTAAGGGTTTTTTTGTAGCCCCCCCCGGTGTCCTGCCTCAGCGCCAGGGGAGGTTTGCAGAGCAGGGGAGTAAGGTTAAACTGGAATTCACCTTTAAGTTGAAATGTTAAAAAATGGTTGGGAATACAGTTTAGGTTATTAAGATGTTTTCTATGGTATAGCCTACACTGCTTGACCTCCACTTCCCAACATGTATTTTGTTAACAGAGGCAAACAAATATTCTGGGTTCCACCAAGATCTGAGGAAGGAGAAATTAGTCGCTGTTGAAAAAGAATGGCTTTCGAACAGGTAATTTATAAGTGACCGACCGATCTAAAAGTATTTCTGTCACCTAATAAAACAGCACAAATCCAACACTCTAATGCATAGCTAAAATTTCTGCCTTCATTTTAACTAGGGCCTACCCCTATTATATTTGCAGAAATACAAATACCCAATAAACTAAGAGAAACCTACTGATTTCAAAGGGGCTCTACCAGTTGCAGGGTGTACAGAAGCCTGAGCCTTCCTGGTGACAGATTTACCTTGAGTTGGGGCGCAGGTTGGAGGACTATTCTACAATATATCTAGTTAAACAGCAGCACACAGCATAGGGGCCCAAAACGTGTCACCTGGCTCCCGTGCCATTTCCCATGGATGATTTAAACTTTGATAATAAATGTGTTTTATCAGTCTGCCCGGCCGAGGCAGATGCTGCTCTTTTCATGTGTCTACTGCAGCAAGGAATCCAGGCCCCTTTCCACATAGTCTCCCAGAGTGAGCTGGTGGATTTTTCTTCTGTTGGGACATTTTCTATCCCCTGGGGAACTCATCGAAGGGGATCCTACAAGCCATAAATGCCCCCTCCAACCAAGTGAATTATCCTTCAAAGACATATTTTGTCTGAAAAAGGCTCTACATACCTTTTCTCACCAATAGGTGCTTCTTTCATTTCCAGTCCAGCCCAACAATATGCCAGTATGCACACACTGCATCATGCAGAGGAAGCGTGCTGAGGCAATGACTGTTACAGAAAATGGCAGGAGCAGAACTATGTCCACCTGCTGGCACCTGGAAATGGTAGAAGGCCTCCTGAGGAAAACCATATACAGGGGCAGTTGCTTGGCCCAAGAAAGTTGGATAAAGCAAGACAGATCCTTAAGATCCCTCCTTTCAAGGACTGCCAACAGCTCATGTTTTGTGGATCTCCACCTAGCCAGATCTGCACTGCTGCTGTGCTAATTACCTTGTCTGTGCAGAGATCTGCAAAACATGATCTGTTGCTGGGCCTAGAGGAGAGGGTTGGGCACCCTTGACTTAGGGACTGAATGTGATAGTAAAAAGGGTTACTATATAAGTATCACTTGCCCCCCATTTAATGTCTGCACCAGAGCCAGCCACATTTGATTACACTTGCAGGAGTTTCTCATTTTTGTTGGTAGACAGTATATTTTGTGGTATAATTGTGTATTTGGTTGGTTAAAGAGGCGCTTGTTGTGTGTGTCAATTTTCATTTTAGTTACAGGTTTTGTATCAAGTAAAAAAACTTAATTATAAAATTCTGTTCTATTTTTAACTCAGCTTAAGAAAAAAAATATAAGGACAATAAAGAGGCATATACTTAATAAGTACTTTATAGTGCTGAAGACCATGGGTCAATAGCCAGTATTTGCAGTTGTATAGAATCAGGAACTTATACAGAGAAGCAATGAGAGCTTATGTAGGGACTTTTATATTTATATTCCCCTAGATAGATATGTTAGTTGGAAATGAAGGCACAGTGTTAAAGGAAGGAGGAAGTTGTGAAAGGCAATACTTCTGTCCGCCGTTGGTATGCTAGTATGTACACATTTACAGCCCACACATCTGCTTTGTGTCATCACAACCACTTTGTTTACTCCTACATTCCCTCTTTAGAAATGATTTTAGTTTATTACAAGTTTTAGATACTTTAGATACTAGACACCAAAATAACAGGTGTTCTGGGGTGTAATAACAGTTACACCCCGTAACCCCCCCCTCCCCAGGGTTTCTGCACTTTAATAGAACAGTTTTATGCCATGACTGTGGAGTTGGTATTTCCAAACCCCAACTCCGATTCCTCTATTTTCTCAGGCTAGGACTCCTACTGTTAGTAATACCAAATGTTGTAAATTGGTCATCTCAGTTTCTATTATATAAGAAATTAGGCTACTTGGAACATAAAGCATTTACATTCAAATACATAGGGGAGGGGACATGCCAGATTTCCCTTGGTTCACCCCCTGCATTGCAATTATTGTAATAGGTGTGTGGTGACGTAAATGAGGCTCCATGATGCCACCATAAGAAGGCGGAATCACTGGCTCCCCTCTATTGGTAAATATGAATATGCTGTCTCTGCATGGAGGAGCTGTGGGGGAAAGATTTAAAGATTCTGAAACAGGAGTATGGTATTTTGTCCAGTACCAGAGCATTTTTTTTTACACTAGGGTCAGCTCTCACTGATCACACCCACTTTAGGAGGTTGCATGGAAGGTATAAAATTCCTTTCTGATGCAAACAACTTCTTCAGGGTGCACTTGACAGTACAATCCATCCACATTGCAATGTCTAGTGTCTTTTTATGTCAGTTTGCTAGAGAATGAAGTCCCAGTAGAGAAGATTGTAGTTCCCTGCACTGTAACGCTGCATCCATACAACTAAACTCCAGCTTTTACATTGCCCACCCAATCACATTCCTTCTCGATGAACAACTTCTTTGTTGATTACTTTCCTACTTAGTGGGGGAACACCAGATTCTCCTCTAGCTAAGCTTAGAACCACATCTGAGCCAACAACAGACGTTTCAGTTTGCACTAATAACCAATGGCAGACTCTAGATTAGCAATTCAGGCATTTTCTTTTTAGTTAGTTCTGCCAAGGGTTTGACCAGGGCACTATAACTGCAGACACATGTTCAATACTAGCCTGCTATCTCCAAGAATTACATAACCAGTTCCCTGGTTTGAGGGGGTCAGCCATTTCAGGAAGGCAATAAACTTCCATGTATCAGATTGCAAGTTGCCTCCCCCCACATGGTATTCAAAGTTTTGGACCTGACATTTAGTTTAGCAGCTGACATCTTTTACAGGTGCATGTATGGTTTTTCCTATGAAGGACTGGGCACTGTAATATCATCCCGGTAAAAACAGCAAAGGCTCCTAAGCCTTCCAGAAGGCCATTAGTAATGCACTGAAAGATTATAGATGCATTCTTCCTTCCAAACAGCATTACTGTGAGCATGAATAGCCAGAAGGGGGTGATTAAGGTAGATTTTTCACAAGCATCTGGTACCAAGGGATTTGTGACCCTGCTCAGATTCATGATCAATATATAGAGCCACCCTGTCTAGCAGCCTGATCCTCAGCTTGCAGGATGCCTAGCTACATAACGGACTTTGTCCTGTCACCAGGGGTAATCTGAGCTTTGACTGTGGCAGGGCAGGTTTTCTTGTCCTAAGTATGTTAGGACTGGGTAGGTGGCTTCTTCGCTTGGTGTTGACAATGGAGTGCCCTCCCTAGGAAATCTTTCCTTCTTCAGGACTGCCTGGACTTTAATCTGAAAGGTCTAAATGTTGGACTTCAGCAGTACATACATAAAGGTCATGTCTCCTTTAAATTGTTTTTTTTTTGCTGAAATCACTCTTATGCTTCTGTTACAACAGCAGTAGCAAAAAAAAATATATATAAAATAAAACAAAAACAAAAACAAAGACAGGTTCACCCCATTGCACTACCAGCGCACTAACTGCTAGAGCCAGTTTAACCCCCCCCCCCCCCCCCACCTGAACACAGAGCACCACTTCCTGGGTTTGCCTAGACAAAAACCATGACCACAATTGGCAGACCCCACTTGTCCAAACAAGGGCCTATTAGCCCTGGCCCACCAGCTCCCATCTCAAAATGTATTGAAGCACCCTGCTGCCATTGTAGAACTGTAACCTGACAGACAATCCCACTGGATCCTCAGTCCAGTGCTTTGGGCACAACTGCTGCCAGTTGACAACCCTATCCTGGAACCAGAGGCTTTGAGTAGCCAGTTATTTGTTGCAACCATAGGTCCTAAATGGGAAGAGGCAATGTCTGAATAGTATAGAAACAAGGAAAGGCGAAATCAGTTGCATATCTTGGAAATCTACAACCATCAGAAATTTACACAGGACAGGAAATCTCACTTTAGAGTGTAGGTGTCATAATCTGCAGCTACATACACACACTGATGCCCAAAATTGAAAACAAGCACTTTTTCAGCCCTTCCTGAAAATTAAAAATGGTTACTACCCTCATGGCACAATGGCCATGGACCCCTGCTGAAAGGTTCCCACTTGAGAGCTGGACAGAGGATGGCTGATAGGAAGCTCTATGTGAATGTGGTCATAGCATGCTAACTTGTAAGCCGCTGTGTCCCAAACATCTTACTCAAGATACCACAACCATAATCTATGCAGAAGCAAACACTGGCAGAGATCACCCCTATCCAACTATGTGGGGATATTCCTCCAAGCTTGCCTGGCCCTGCTCTGCTAATGATAGCTTGTTCTCATGTGAAATGAGAGCATCATCGGAGCCTTGAGATGGACACAAATTACTGGATGTAGAGAGGCTAGGAAGGAAGAAAAAAAATACCATTCTGTGATTACTCACCTGTAGAATGGATATTATAAGTATGCATCACACCCTGCTTCGAAATGATTAATCACTTCTGGGTTATAGTCCACAAGATGGCGCTTTTCTGCAGAGATGGCAAAAAAAAAAAAAGAAGCCCCTCCCAGTCCATAAATACCTGGGACATTCCCCAGTATATGAAAGCAGTAAGGGACCAGGAGAAGCCAAAAATAAAATTAACATGAACAAGGAAAAATTCACCATATAGGAGGATCCAAGATACAACTCAGGGTGGGACGAAGCAGGGTGTGATGCATACTCTACAGGTGAGTAATCACAGAATGGTATTATTCCAAGTATGCATCACACCCTGCTTCGGAATGATTAATCACTTCTGGGACATCCAGTAGCAGTGTCCAACAATGGGTGGGGATCACAAAAGGCAAAAAAATGCACAAATCAAACCACTGCAGCGTGCAGAACTTTGCGGCCAAAAACAACATCCGCTGAGGCCCGAACATCAACCTTGTAAAAAATATGAACAGAATATGAACAGAAGACCAAGTAGCAGCCTTACAAACTTGTTCAACAGAGGCCTGGTGCTGAAAAGCCCAGGAGGTTAAAGTCAACCTAGGGTTAAAGTCACAATGAAGAAGTGCCAGCCACGTAACTTGGTCAATAAAATCATCCATCCTTTATTGCAAGCCGTAGTTAAAAAGCCATCACAGCATGTAAAGCATAAAACGCATAGTGAGAGCAGAGGCTCTTAATCATGACAGTGGGGCTGCTGTAGTAGTCTCAATAAACAAGTGCTCAAATCACTGGTTTTAATCAACACCTGGGAAAAACATGGTCAAACATTCCTGCATTAATTCTAAACACCTACCTCTATCCCTGTATTTACCCGTCATTATAGGTGT
Organism: Gastrophryne carolinensis; assembly: GCA_027917425.1. NCBI lineage: Eukaryota > Metazoa > Chordata > Amphibia > Anura > Microhylidae > Gastrophryne > Gastrophryne carolinensis. Next base: position 380,265,937 of record CM051236.1, read on the forward strand.
TAGTCTATTCACTCCCGCTTGCATCAGTGTCAGGAAAGCCCGCTGCACGCTCATAATACTGGAAGATTCACTTCCACAACAGGAGGTAAAATTCCTCCAATCACTTTGAGCTATACACGTCAGCGCTGGCTATAGGCCGGATGAACGTCGGCGTCATTGTACTGGCAGACCCATAGCTGCATAATAGACGCCATTAAGGGCAGGAGGCGTCTCGGCTAAAAAATAGCCTAAGAAGACAAAAATGCAGCCATTGATAGACACCCACAACGGAAGGGAGGGAAAAGAATGGGAGGACAAGGATATATTTACAAATAAGGATAACGTGGAGGTGCATCTATACAGAAAGGGGCCATAACAGAGATAAACCCCCTATGTTTCCCCTACCACTATATTTCTATCTATATACATTCCTAAGATATAAAGAGGAATATTCAAAAAACTTTGACCCCTAAATTAAGTAGTCCCCTGGCTAAGCAACATGAGGCCGGGGAAATCAAATATACGGGGTGCAGCAACTCAACTCTAGGGTTAAAGTCAACCTAGGGTTAGAAACACCCCAGGGTTAGAAACACCCCAGGGTTAGAGACAGCCTAGGGTTAGAGACAGCCTAAAGCTAGAAACATCCCAGGGTTAGAGACAGCCTAGGGTTATAGACAGCCTAAAGCTAGAAACATCCCAGGGTTAGAGACAGCCTAGGGTTAGAGACAGCCTAAAGCTAGAAACATCCCAGGGTTAGAGACAGCCTAGGGTTAAAGTCAACCCAGGGTTAGAAACACCCCAGGGTTAGAAACAGCCTAGGGTTAGAGACAGCCTAGGGCTAGAAACATCTCAGGGTTAGAAACATCCCAGGGTTAGAAACAGCCTACAGTTAGAGACAGCCTAGGGTTAAAGTCAACCTAGGGTTAGAGACAGCCTAGGGTTAAAGTCAACCATGGTTAATGCATGCTACAGTTGTAGCATAGTCTGATCTTATCTGAACATGCTGATCTTCCAATGTTCTACAAATTTCATCAAGGCCATTTTCTTAGGTTCGAGGAGGACTGGCTCAGGGCCTTGGGCTACTTTCCTTGTGCTGCCCAACTTTCACAATGGCTTACCTAACCCCAAGCTGAGGTATCTGTAGTAACCATCTTTCCTTTTGGGGTTCCCGATATAGCTTCCCTTGACCGAGCACTGAAACTATATCTTCCAACCCATACCGGGAGCCGTTCCAAATGCTCAGAATATGTATATGAAGAGTCCTTAAATACAAGTCATCATCTTTACTGCGGAAAAATGCCAATGTTAACAGTCCTAATACCCACATGGCTTGTCTTATAGAAGATGCTGAACTGGCACAAAGGAATCAAACAGCTTCCTGAAGGGCTGAAATCTTTTGAGAAGGCAGAATAAGAGTCTGAAGAAAAGTGTTGACTTCAAATCCCAAATAACTCATTGCCTGAGAGGGAACCAGACTTGAACTCTCAAGGCTCAGAACCTAACCGAGCTGAAAACAGCTCCAAGATGTAACTGAGGCCCTGTAGCAATTTGTCCCTTAAATGGGCAAAAAAGTAGCAGATAGTCGGGATCAGCCAAATACTGATTCCTCTCTCGCTTCGATATGCCAGAGGTTCTGCCAATATCTTTGTAAAATTTTCTCGGGCTGAATCCAGCCCGAAGGGAAGCAATCTAATTGGAAGGGTAAAAACCCCAGTCCTTTACTGTGAATCTTAAAAGCAGGACTAAGTCCAAGGCTCATTGGAACTTGTCAGCAAGCATCCTTCAGATCTATTGAGACCATGAAAGGGCTCTGTGGAAGCATATTTTTCACTGAAGAATAAATGTTTTATTCCAAATGTCTGTATCAACCCAGAAATGATTCCTATAAAACAAAGATGAGTCTCTACTCAATGTTTCCTTCACCAGAAAGACAGTGGCATAAAAAACCCATTCCTCGCTGGTGACGGGGGAACTGGGATAATGACTCCCCTGGCCCCCATGTCTAGCAGACTTTCCTGAATGTCTGATCGTTCCTCCAACCTCATGGGTATAGGAGAAACCAGAATTTTGAGGGGTACAAGTAAATTCTAAGTGAATCCATCTTTTATGTCCCTGGAAACAAAAGGGCAATTCAAGGTATTGTCCAACACTCTGAACAAAAACTCTTAGTCAGGCCCCAACCCGAGACATGGCGTCATTGTTTCTTGGGTTGTACCGCCCAGTTCCATACAGAGTGGAACCTTTAAATCCTCCTTTCCTGCAGAAAAGGTAGAGGAGGAAGGTACCCCCAGAACATCTAGTAGTGTCCCTGTATGACAGGATTGTCTAAAAGAAGACCTAGGAAGGAACTCCATTACTACAGGAGGCCTAGGTCAGGCAGGGAACTCATGTTCCTATCGGCTGCCCTATCCCCAGTTTTTCCAAATCTGCCCAAAAAGGAAGTCCTTAAAAGGGCATTGCACAAAGACCCATCTTTGACCTGATGTTCTGGACCAGGAACTCAACCAGAGAGTCCTGTGCCCGGAATTGGTCACAGCCATAATTTGTGCCCAAAATCTTACTGATTCAGCCATGGCGTCTGGTGGCTGACAAAAAGGATAGGTAAGGCTTTTAGTATCTCCCAATTTTTTAAAGGACACATGTGGAAGCCAAAAATTGGCATTAAAGAATTGGATTCTGCTTGCCAAGAGCAGGGAATCCATATTCTTATCTAGGGGATCACACAGGGGTTCTTCAAAGGCTAACCTTGCCGGGAACTTTAGCAAAAGGGGAGCACCCTGTTCTCATTCTTCTAAAATCATATGTTTTAGAAAATTATGGAAAGGGAATGGAAATGTCGAACCAAGGGCCAATCATAGTAGAACCCATCAAGCCTAGGGCACCCGGTAATCTCAGGCGGACTCCCATCCAAGCACTGACTGGGCCTGACCCTGCTTAGCTTCCGAGATCGGGCGCATTCAGGGTGGTGTGGGCGTAGGTCTATATGGATCTGGGGCCCGGCTCTTTTTCCTCTATACCCATTGATAAATATATCAACCGTAAGAGGAATGCAAGCCCCCAGGGGGATACAAAAGTGAAGAGTCGGAGGCCTGAATCCCCCACTTCCTCAGAGTCCTCATCTGATATATATGACTCTAGATTGGATAAAATAGGAGAAACCCCTCATATGTCCCAACAGCAGAGAGGAATTAAAGGGCCCTGTGGTTGTTTGAAAAAACTAACCTGGTTACCTAAACCTTGGGTAATATCTGGCCCATGTTAGAAATGGTGAAAGGTTTAAGAAACATTTCCCATCTTGAAACAAAGTGGATTCTTGTTCCGTACAACCATCTTTTCCATGCAGTATGGACATAGGGGTATTCTTATATCAATTATTCTCACATATAAAAAGGTATCTCATGCCCTTCTTTAGTGATTTAAATCTCAAAGAAGATTTTAGGTACACTTTAATGAGTTTTATCCGGGGTCTTGACTGAAAGACAATAAAACATTATATATACATATATAAATATATATTAACTCACCGGGCAGAGCTGTGCCTCCTCGTCCCAGAACCAGCAGCAGACGGATTAGCTGGTGCTGTATCTTGGTCTGCATTTATTAAATCTGTGGATGCATTTTCCCTCTGGGTCCGGTATTTCCACAATGCAAATGTTCTCTGCCTGATCCGCCATTTTCTGGTATGAGGCACCAGGGGAATTAGCTTCCTGAATCCTCCTAAATAGGCAAAATCCCCTTAATTTCTTTTAACCCTCTATTTGCTGGAAATCAAGAGGGAGGCCAATAGCAATGATGGAAAGACACTAGTGCTGTCCCTTTAAGACAAAATATGTGTTTCTTCCCAGAAATCCGTGGAAAAACCTCACGGATTCCGGTGGAAGAAGCAGACTCCTCTCCCCTTCCTTCCAAAAGCAAGCAAGTTCAAATTTCCGTGCGCGCGCCCGGGAATGCTGTTGCTGCCATGGAGGAAGAGGAAGGGGAGGGGAGGGCGTCCCGCCTGTGGAGGAACGCGTGATGGTTGGCTGCACTGCCACTGATCGATCCGCCGGGCCGAACGCTACCCGGCCTCTGTCACTGAGGTAAGCGGCATCGGCGTTGCAGTAATGTCAGGCGGGGAAGAGAGAAGCATCATTCATCATTCACCTCTCTTCCCCGCATCTTAAAGGTACAATGTGAAAATAAACATTCAAACATAAATGAAGAATAAAACATATCCAGTGCAACCAATTCTCAGGAAAAAGCTTCCTCTGAGCCATCACAACATAAATACTATTTTAGGGCCGGCCACCCCAGATTCTTCCAAACAGTCATCCTCAGTAAGAGGGAAAATAAAGCTTACCCCCCTTTGTAAAAATTCAAAGAATGGGATTCTTGGCCTAAAAATCCCGAGGGTATCCCGGGCCCCAGGCAACCATACAAGCCTCCAGGACCAAGAAAAGAGCCCCCTGCAAAGGCCCACAGCGCCGGAAATACTTACCTAAACCTTCCTGGTTCAGGAGCTAGTGGTCTGGCTCCTACCTCACGGAGGAACACGAAAACAACTGAGGATTGGAAGGAAGAGTCAAGATTTTATTCTGTCTGGTGGTCAGGTGTTCCAAATTGGTAGGAGGAGCCCTGAGGTCTCAGGCGTATGCTGCCCGAAGGATGTTTTGAGAAAAAGCTTCATGCACAGGCTCAAACGGAGGACCCTGAAGAGCCGACAATACCAAATTCAAACCCCAAACCGGTTAATATGGGTTTGCGAGGAGGACGCACATGAGTGACCCCCTGGAAAAAAGTCTTGACCAAAGGATGAAAAGCGAAAGACCTCTGAAAGAAAACCGCCAGGGCGGAAACATGCCCCTTCAGAGTGCTGAACTAGAAACCCATGTCCAGACCATGTGGAAGGAACTCCAGAATCCGAGGAATGGAGAACATCCAAGAAGGGAAGGCCCTAGCTTCACACCAGTCAATGTAGGTCCGCCAGGTCATGTAGTAAATATTAGAGGAAAATTTCTTCCTAGCCCTGACCAGAGTCTGAACAACCGCATCAGACAGACCCTTTTCCTTTAGGATGGAAGTTTCAGCAGCCACGCCATCAAAGCCAGCGTTTGCAAATTGGGGTACCAAAGCCGACCTTGGGTGACCAGAGGCAGCGGGTACTGATCGACAGCCAGCTGCACGACGTCTGCGAACCACACTTGTCTTGGCCACTTTGGGGCCACCAGAATTGCTATCCCACCCTCATGAACCAGGAAGCCTACTAGGCCTTTCCCATTCCTTAAGGATCAGATTGTTAAAGTGCTTCTGATCCGGGAATTCCAAACGAGGTTTGGCGGTACCAAACAATTCCCCCCGTTGCGGAGGGGCCTTCGCAGGAGGGGAAATGGCAAGCACCTCAAAATATTAGTAAAGGAGCCTATGGGTATCATCAGAGTCCCCACGCCCTGTACCGGCGCCAAGGTACTGCTGATCATCGGATAAATCTGAGTCTGAAAACAATTCCCCTTCCTCAAGCGGGGTATAATCAGACCAATCACAAAAGTCATCATCATCATAATCAAGGGCCGGGGCCGCGGGCGCCAAGTGCCATCTTTTAGCTGGGGCCTTCCTGGCCGCAGAGCTAGAAATCATTCTCTCAATGTTGGCCAGTCTAGCGCAAACATCGGTATGTACTCCCCGCTCACTACATCACTAGGGGTTATAACCAGGCGTGGGGGTGTAGGGGATGAGACCAGTGGAGCTGATCCAGCCGCACGTGGCCCAGATTGCCGCGCAATAGCCTGCTGCGCACATGGTACACAAATTTACACATTACCGCCCACAAGGGATGCCCCACATACCACACACAGCCGGGATTTCCCCGAAGGGACCCCGAGCACAGTATCCTGGGGAGCCTCCATATGGTGATTTTTAGGTGATCGCAATGACCAATGGGAATTACGCTATAGAGCTACCCGGGATGCCCCTTAAAAGTCCGTTAGTGGGAGGATATGAATAAGGCCAAGGAAACTAATGGTACCCCTAAATTTTGAGCAAAAGGGCCATAGGACCAAGAGAAACCTCTAATTGTTTTTTTTTCGTCTGAAAGACACAATAGGGAACCCACATAAGTAAGACAGGCAAGCATACACAGCTGTCATAATTGAATATATATATATATATATATATATATATATATATATATATATATATATATATATATATATATATATATATATATATATATATCAAAAATACCATATGCTGCCCAAGGGCTCTACTATATATATATATATATATATATATATATATATATATATATATATATATCCGCATGGGGCACCCACACGATCGGAGTAAGATGGCGCCGGAAGGAGGAGGAGCTTGGCCCCCGCCAAAACGCGGGATCCCAATACAGGCCGCGCTCCCCAGCCAATAGGGCTGGGAGCCGGCCGTGAGAAGAAGGAAGGGGCGGGCCACTGCGAGCGCGCCGAGCGCCAGGCCCCCCCAATGATTCGGAGACCGACCACAGGCCGCGCTCCCCAGCCAATAGGGCTGCGGAGCCGGCCGTGACGTCACCGGCCCGCCGTAGCCAGTGCGTGAAGTAAAAGCACACCAACACTCATACACACACACAAAAGTGAAGCATAAACATTAACCATGGAGGGGAAGCTACCCCCCCCCCCCCCCAGTAACAGGGAGGTTATGGGTAAGCCGATGGCTACATTTAGCTATGTAGCGAGGGCTTCAAACGGACAGGGCATCCGAAGTCAGGATCACCAAAAACCTGACAACCGCCTACCCTTTGGTGGGGGATTTGCGGTGGAGCATGACTCCTAGTCAAAACACCTCTAAAGGTGTTACATACCCTTACCCAGACCCTGCAGCCATAGCTGGGAGGCTTAAATGACATTATTCAAAGAGGTCCGGGTGGAAATAGGACAAAGGGGGGCCGGGTGTTACCCGGCTTACCAGAAAAGGATAGAGAGAGCCATCATCTTGACTGTCGTCACCTTCTGCAGAGACTATACTGGGGAATGTGTGGGAGGTCCCAGGTATTTATGGACCGGGAGGGGCTTCTTTTTTTGCCCTCTCTGCAGAAAAGCGCCATCTTGTGGACTATAACCCAGAAGTGATGAATCATTCCGAAACAGGGTGTGATGCATACTTGGAATATAACTAAAATAAAAAAGCTTCAGTCATGTGCAGAGAACCTTTTAGCTTGCCTCTGAAGGGAAGGATTCGTTCCTTTAAGCGGTCAGAGAATCCAGCACTCCAGTTAACCCACAAGTATCTGGATACTTAATCTGTGCCCCAAAATGTGTCTGAAGAGATAAAAACTGCAGTAGCATGTGCTTGCCCATTCTAGACCACCACTCATCTTTTGGGTTGTGACAATCTGAAGATGGTATCACATAGCCAGGGATTAAGAGTTTCATCAAATTCAATTCAAATAAGAAAAACAGAAAAACAAATTTGGCTCAGCCCAGTAGTGCTACTGGAGCCAACCTTAAAGGAGCAGTATCGCAAAATTTGCATTAAAAAAGATAAATAATTAAATAGCCACACAATAGCTTCTAACATGTGTATAAATAATCTGGCGATAGAAAAAATGTATGCCTTTCTTTTAAATGGTATAATGACAATGGCTCAGTCCATTTGCTGAATAGGGGGATCTGCTGAGTTGTATTTAGTGAGCTGCTTCATTTAGCCCACTGGTCTCCTAGCAACACTTTACCTCAGAGGCTGACACTGTAATCAGTGGTAACGGCTGTGTGTGTGTGTGTGTGAGGTGCTGCTTTTGTTATGAGACCAGGTGACTCAAATGTGTAAAATCTATACAAAATAAACTAAACTGACTGAAAATAACTGAAATTCTTCTTTGAATAACTGTGCAGGAAAATCTAAAGGTATTAAAGTGGAACAAAACACTGAGTGGCCGACCCTGAAGTCTATAAGACCCG